>CM059868.1:30620664-32118012 GCA_030490815.1 Acer saccharum | reverse complement strand
ACTAAGGCCGCTCAAGACCTCCAAGAAGAAGCACCAAAGGTATATCTAGTGCTCTTACTTTTGAAGAGATCTAGTTGCACACACACACAACTAGGCTAAATCTTATTCTTGTATGTTGTGTGTTTTTATATGTTGTGCATGCTGTCTTGAACATCTCTTCTTGCATGTTTTAATGATTGCATCACTACAAAAAAAATGACCTTGGAATGAGAAAATCTATTGGGATATTGGGACGAAAAAAAAAAAAGTCCCAATAGACTGCCTATGTGGACAAAAATATTCTGTCCTATAGATTTCATCCCATAGAAGTTATTGGGATAATAAATTTGTACAATGTGGTATGATCTTAGGGGACGAATTTTTTTCGTTCCAATAGGAATCTATTGGGACGAAATATTAATTCGTTCAATAGGTTGGACGAATTTTTTCATCCCAATAGGTCTATAGGGACGGTTTTAGGGCTTGGGATGAAAAATATCGTCCCAATAGCTCTTTTTTTTTTTTTTTGTAGTGTTTCAATTAATTCTCAAAAGGCTTAGATGAATGTGAGTGAAGAAAAAACGTGTGAAAAAAAGTATAGAAGATGAAGAGAAGAACATATTACTTTAGATGAAAGGAGAGAAATGAGGTAAATATAGAGGTAAAAAATTTATATATTTTGATGTGTAATAATAGTATTGTATTAGTTATGAGTGCATCTTAACCAATTTTTTACACAAGATTGTCACACTATATATCCATTAGATCATATTTCTGAATGGTCAGATTTCATGATCATTAATTATCTAATTGTTTCTCTCTCTCTCATATTTTTCTCTTTCCTAAAACATTTTATTTGTTTCTCTCTAGTCATTTATTTCTCTCTTCTCTCTTATACTATTAATTTTCTTTTCATCTATAAACATTCCTTATTTCATCTCTTTTTATATTTCACTTTGGCATTCTTTTTTATTATTGATTGAAATGCTTAAATAAAATAAATACATAGTTGAAAAAAATCTTCAAAGTACTCAATTTTTTTTTTTTTTTTACGGAGATTTTTTTTGACGTAATCAAAATACTGGAATTTATGATATAAAAATGTTATCAATTCAAAAATCAAAAAAAAAAAAAAAAATAAAAGAACTAATTAATAAGTTTTGTTGAAAATTCTTGATTTTTTTTTTTTAAAGTTTTTCCTTAAAGGTCTAATTATAATTAATTACCATATAATTAGAAAATGATGCAATATGGATCATTTTGTTCGTCCATAGTGGTTCTCTATCAGAGGAATTTTGTTTTTCCAATAAATTCTTCATAAGGATCAATAACTATTAGGTCTTGAGAGGTTTCTATTATTAAAAAAAAAGAACCGAATCGTTCGAACTGGAACTAGGATGAAACCCGTTGATTCTGAATCGAAACCGAAACCACTGGTTCCCAATTGAAATCAAACGCGGGTTTCGACGCGAGAACCAGAACCGGGGTCATCTAATTTCGAGTACGATTAACGATTGACCATTTGATCTGACAAATATGATTTTTAAAAATAATTTAATTAAGTTATAATAAATGTTTTTTAATATCAATTTGTTTATCAAATACAAATAAAATTTAATTAGTGGAATCGATCTACAAATAAATTTTGATTGAAAAAAAATCATAAAAGTTAATAAACAATTAGAGGTTATATATAAAAATTATGCTTTTATTATCACATTCAACAGGTGTTGTAGCAGGTGGATAAGGCTGGGGGTTGGTGTGGGCGAAGCTGGGTTCAACACCCGTGAAACACATATTATTGTAATTTTGTGTGGGCAAACGGGTGGGGTGCGTGTGGTGTGTGCGCAAGTGGGTGGTGGCTTGAGTGGGCAACAATTCTTTGTTTTTTTTTATATTTCGTCCCTATAAGACCTATGGACGAAAATTATCTAATGGGATGAAATATTCATCCCTATAGTGTCAAGGGGATGAAAAAATCATCCCTATAGGTTATGAAAGGGATGAAACTTATCTAATGGAGAAATATTTCGTCCCTACAGGTTGTCAAAGGGGATGAACAAAAATGTCCCTACAGTAGTCTTGGGATGAATAATTTTGCTCTATACATTATCAATTGGGACAAACAAAAATCGCCCTATAGGTAGTTTTAAGGGAGAATTTCAGTTTTGTCCTAAAGAAGCTATTGGCGACCCACCTGAGGCGACGAATTTGGGCACGAATTTTATTCGGCCCAATAGACCTATTGGGACGATTTTGGCTATTGGGAGGAAAAAAACAAAACGTCCCAATAACCCTTTTTCTTTGCAGTGCATCTAGTTTATTAAAATCCATGACAGTTAGCATAGGATGCAAAGCCATGAATTTTATTCATGCATGTTAATTATGCATGTCTTGTTCTGATAATGCCATGACATGTTAGCATTAGGATTCATTCAATTCCCACACTTGCGGCATTAGGATTCATTCAATCCCACACTTGCACTTCAGTATGATAGTTTTAAGTTGGTGTAATCCATCCGTTGGTGTGATCGGAAACGTCCGTGTTTGCACGATGGTGTGCATGTCTTAGTGTGACGGTTGACCACTTGAGAAGGTCTCATTCTTCTCTGGATAAGTGGTAGTTTTGGTTGGTTGTTTGGAGTAATGTGTCTAGTTTCAAAGGATTGAAATTTTAATGTTTTAAATGTTTTTCAAATTGGACCTTTGTATGGTCTTGTGACCATAACTTTTTATAAAAATTAAATTGAGTTTTGTAATTTCGGACAAACTAGACACCCCATACCTTTCCAACGGTAATTATTCATAATATTTCATGATCGTTTAGATTGGTTTTGAAATCTCAAAAGTGACCACCAAACAGGGCAACTATGTTGTTCGTTTCTGACCTTTAGTCCACTCTATTGACCATAAGTTTTCTACAGATCAAAAGGTCATTCTGTAAATTTGAGTAGAAAGTAACATCCATACCTTTCCAACGATATATCAGAAAAGGTTTCGATGTTGTTTGGTTATGTTTTGATATGCTTGAAGTTGAAGCTGATACATTGTCGCGCCCAAACCGTTGTTCACCCGCCCTACGTGAGCGGGCACCTGATTGATTTTTCAATTCGCCCTTCACCCTCCCAAAATCTGCCCTACGTAGAGTGGCTTTGCGGCGTTTTGGAAAATTTTTTAAAACGACATAGCTTCAATTGGACATCATATATATGCCTCTTGACCTTAGGTCACTTTAATGACTCAAAGAACCCATATTTTTTATTGAGAGGATTTTAAAGAGAGAAATTCACCAAAGAAACTCATTTTTGATCATCCAAACCCATTTCCACATGCATAAATCATAATCTAAGCATCATCTAGTATGTGCTAATGCATGAGTCTTCTTCAACCCATAGTATGATTTGTTGAACACTATTATCTTACATAATTAGAGTTTTTACTTATCAATTTATCTCATTTAACTTGTATGTGGTTTAGATTAAATTCTACTACATGATTGAGATTATGTGTGATGGGGTTATTTGTGATAGCTAGGATTTTCATGTTTATCTAACATCTAGCTATTTGATCTCATAAAATGATTAAGATTATTTTGATAGCTATTGTATCTAGGATTGGTTATCCTTAACATAGCTAAGTTTATGCCATGACATATAGCTATATTTGATGTCTATGATTGATTTTATTGCATCATAAATCCTAGATAAGCATTTAGTGTACCCTAACATTATTTGCATATTTGGATATCATTGCATATTCACTTAGGGTTTGATCTCTTCGGAGAAGTAAGTCTTTATGTGATGACCGAGATAGGTTGTCACTGGGTTTAGGTGTTTCACATGAGCAAATTGGACTAGATCCACTTTTACAGGCCTACGGGCAGTTTTAGCGGGTTATGACCGGTGATCGCGCTCCAAATGTTCCACATTTACGCTCCCTTTTCCTATCTTTTTGTGCTTGTTTCTCAGGTAAAACCGGGTATTTAACGGATAAATAAGTGTTCAGGTAAATAGGGAAGTTCAGGAGCATTGTTGTCATTTTGGACATTTAGGGGTAAAAGTGCAAGATTTTGGTTTATATTGAAGATTCTGTGAATAAAGAAGAGTTTAGGGGGCAAACTGTAAAATGCCGCGCAAAGCACAGCAGAAGGCCACGTCACCAGCGTAAACGGCGTCGTTTTGCACCTGTTGCGTCATGCTTGACGTCAGGTTGTCTTCAAACTGCAGTCGCCCGACCCGTTTGCCCGGTGACCCGACCCGTTTTGCCCGGTGACCCGACCCGGACCTAGTTTTGACTCGGTTCAGACCCCGCTTTCTCTGACATTTTTTGGCCACTTTTCGACACATTTTTTCGGCCTAAATCCACCCAGATCGACCGCCAAGATTATCCCGGTCACGATGGACCCATTTTGAGGCTCCCATGCAAACATTTTCCCAATCCTTCAGACCTCCAACTTCCATGGCTGAGCAAGCTTTCAAGCTCACTTCCAGCGGATTCTTTCATGCCCAGATACATCCAAAACTGCTGGAAGATGGCGATTTCATGCTGCGGGAGAGAAGCACAGTCTAGAAGGTACAAACTCGCGGAAATGTCCATTTTTACACGGCGACTTCCGATGGCAGGAACAAACCCTCGAGGTAGGGGATCCAAGCTCGCCAACTCAACCGACTCAGCCTCTTTCATGCCCAAAACACTCCCCCTATAAATATACAACTTTCCCTAACCCTAAACACTATCCCCTAATATCCAAATACATATCCTTACACATCCAATCACATATTAGGCTAACTTACACTCACAACAATAACACAAATAGCTTAGAAGTCACCAAGAGCATGGAGAAGCTAGCTTGAAGACCTCCCACACCTTGGGTTGTCTCCTTTCTCTCTTTACTTGTTTAGTTATTGTTGTATGTGGGACTACATGTTTATGATGGGATATTTGTGATATTGTAATAATATTCATATTTTTGTTGAGTGTTATTTGCTTGAGCTTGAGTTATATATGTTGATTTAATAAACCATTGATTAACATGTATGGATTTAGACTCATTGAGGCCTCAATATCATGCATGAATAATCATTTATGTATGTGTCTTAATCCTAGGTTAGTGAGCTTATTTGCCATCAACTAAGAATTGAATTAATTGCATGATCATCAATTCCTAGCATTTCCATTCCCATACCACCTCACTTTTATTATCACTCTTGCATGACCAATATTGCATTAGTGGTAATTAGTTTAGTTAGTTAGTTTAGTTTAGATAATGTAGTGGTAATCTAGTTGATAGATATTAATTGCTAAGGAATGACAATCCTTAGTTGTAGTTAAATTTAGTATAATTTAGTTGTAATTCATTCATGCATTTCTAGTGTAATCGTTAGCCCATTAGTAGTTAACTTGCCTTGCCACCATCTTCCCTTATTTAATGCATGTAATTAGTGTTTATAGTGTAAATACTATATATATTTATACAAGACCTAGAACTAGCTTAAGTGTACCAATACCCTCCTCGTGGGAACAAAACTCTTACTCGTAACCACTATACGTGGCCAACGATTCGTATACTTGCGAAGGGTATAAACTCGCACGCCATATCATTACCGGTAGTTTATAGAACTATCGCGTACCAGGTTTGTGGCGATCAACGGGATTAGGTCGTAAACCGGGATTAGGTTGTAAACGCCATCACAATTAGTTGATTCGAGGTTCAAGTGGCGCACTTACTAGCCCGTGGTTTTTCCCAGTTTGGGTTTCCACGTAAAAAATCAAGTGTTTTATATTTCTGAACCTTTACACTTGATTTATTGTTTTGTGAATTGGGGTTATATTTGTAATATTAACTAATCTGAAAATTTTGGTAATAACGGATTAACAACCCATTCACATACCCTCTAAGTCATATTTAAAAGACACGCACACGAATACGGGAATTTAATAATTCCTTTCATTAGTGAGATGAGAGAAAATCTTCTATGAATGTTTCTTGCATGATAATGATAATCATGTGAGGAAATTGTCAAGAAGATTTGGGTGAAAATGAGTGTTTCACATGATCATATGTATAGTCTTGATAATATCTTTGTTGATGGCAATAATGATGTTTAACATAAGAAATATCTTTATAGAGAAGATAGTTGATGATTTATCTTCTAGATATGATTTCCTTGAGAAATGATCATGATGGTTATGTGTTTGTGCACCCAAGACCAAATGGGTCAAAGGTGAGTGCTATTACCATTAGTGTAAGTTGCACATGTGAGTAGCTTTAAGATTATTGTCTAGTTTAGAGTAACTTAGCTTGCTAGCTTGTTTTTCTATGACTTTGACATGAACTTAGCTATCTCACAAATATTGATATGGTAGTCGAAATTTGTTAAAACTTTGAGAAGTTGTATATTATGAAATCTATTGGTGATAATTATGTTAAGACTTTTTGAGAAAGTCATTTTCATGTATGTGTTTGAGTTGAAGTGTTAAGTCTTTATTCTCTTGGGATGAAACACCAACATCTTATTGTCATGAGGAAACAAGCCAAGAGAGCACAAAAAGAGCGAAGGCTTCGCATTTGATAAAAAAGCTTGCTTAGGTATTTTTATATCCTAATGCTTGCTTTCTATCTTTTCATCTTTCGACTCTATGTTTGCATTTCATCATGTAGCATGTCTATTAGAGAACTAGTATAGCATTTATGGTTCTCATTTACGTTTGCTCTCTATAGATCTTTTAAGTGATGTTGTTCACAAAGGTCTTAATCATGATGCTTGAAATGCTTGTGTGAGTTGAGTGGCTTGATGAGCAAACTTAATTTGAATATCAATGTCTTTGAGAGCTACTCACTTGAGAAGTAATTATCTTAAAACAAATAACTTCTATTGTTTATAAGCTTGAATTTTTTTTTTTAAGTGCACTAATGCTTCTCTTATATGTTTAGTTTTGAGTATGTGTGGTTGAAAGTATGTAGATTATGGATGCATCTAGAAGCCTATTGCTTAGTACATGATAGATGACCTTTGGTATGTATCCATTTTGCTTCGGCATACTAGTATTCAACGAGCACCCTCATGGAAAGGGCTACACACCTTGGTGGCCGCCCATTGTAGGAAAGGGCTATGCCATTGTGATGAGTGAAAGCCGCCATGAGGTGTATATTTTGTTAGAAAAATTAAAGAAGTGTTGAAAAGAATCATTAAAAAAAAAAAATCCTTTGATTCTAAGCCTAAAAGAAATGAAAAAAAAGGCTTATGGTGTATAGTTGAGAATTGTGAAAAACTCGGGTTGTCAAATAGAAATGAGTAAACGAGCCACATGTACACACAGGCTCACATGTTGATATCTATTTTTAAAGCAAAAAACTCGGATGAATATCGGTTTGACCTAGATTAGAAATGCTTTAGTTGGATAGGTGTGGAAATAGTTTGCATGTTGATATCACAATTACTCATTCTATATATGTGAGAAGCTTCACATACACACACACACACACATATTTTGCTTATGTGCTTGATTCATTAGCAATGTGAGAATTTTTGAGAGATTAATGAAAAACTATGATTCTCTCTTGGACTTTGAAAGTGATGAAATATTTTCTCTAATTGCTTGAATGTGTGATTGTGTGGATCTCGTTGTGAACAATACTCTATCTTGATCTTAGATAGAGCACTTATCAAGGGGGAGGGGCATAGTATGCTAGACTTTGTTCTCTTTTATGATATGTTCACATGCTTCGAGTTGATAATTGTTGGCATATTATTTGGTTGATATGAGATGTTGAAGATGCAATTTCATATTCCTTGTTATGAATGATGATTCTTCAAAATGATATATGCCTTGTATGTTTGATCACAATTATTGCATGAATCTTTTTGTAATAATTGTATGATTGTGTTTGCAATCACCTTCTCCTTGTTTAGGGTTGTATAGTAGTTGAGATTGCAATCAATTTCTTCATTCTTGAGGTTGATAAAAGAGTAATTGCAATGAGTTCCTCTTTGTGTGGGGGTCGATAGTAATTGTAGTTATAATCAATTTAATTGAGTGTAGTTGCAATGAGTTCTCTTGTTTTTGGGTCGATAGTAATTGTGGTTGCAATCAATTCAATTGATAATGGTTGCAAAAAATTCCTCATTGCTTACAGTGATAGTTGTGGTTGTAATTAATTCTATTGCTTGTAGTTGCAGAAAATTCCTCCTTGCTTAGATGTTAGTAGTGTGGTTGTAATTAAATCTCTTCTTGAATGGGGTCGAGATGATTGTTGTTGATACCAATTCCCTTATTTGGGGTTGATATGATTGTTAACACAATTGTTGAACTTGGTAGAAATGACCAATGTGCTTAAGATAAAATTTATGTTTTTGTGATTCATAATCCCTTGTGAACAAATCTACTTGGTGATAATATGTGGAGCATATGCAAGGGGGAGCTTTAGTTTATTGAACTTCGCTTTCTATGCAATTTGTTTACTTTATATCTCGTTCTTTATCTCTTGTGTCCTTTATCTATTCCTTAACAAAAAAATGGAGAAATTGTATACCCCACCATGTTTGATATGGAGGAATCCATGTTTGATATAAGGGAAAAATGGGAGAAATTGTATACCCCACCATGTTGATATGGAGGAATCCATGTTGTATAAGGGAGAAAAATGTATACCTCCACACCATGTGTGGAAAAATGTTCCAATTGGTGTGAGTTTTGTACCTCTTGTGCTTTTATGGAGACTTGTCTTAATGGGGGAATTCTTGTATTTAGGGGGAGACAAGAATTCTTGGCTTAACAAGATTAAGAGACTTAGAAGAGTTTAATATGAAAACATTTATTCACTTGAGATAATGCATTTTTGTATGAGATAAGGGAAGTATTATATTTGTTATGTGATGATATCTCACCATTTTCTTTGGATGAAGATCTCTTGTTGGTTTGTTTCTCTTCTCATAGGTACTTTGAAGTTCAAAGAAGGGATTCTTAAAGACTCAAGAACACTTGAAGATCTTTTAGTCTAGGGATCTCTTTGTAATGTGAGGATGAGAGAATGCAATCAACATGAGTTATTGGAGTGAACTTTGTATGGTGAGGATGAGGTTTTGCCATGGAAAGCTAAAGGGGGAGATTGTAAGATCCTAGATCTTATTGGCTTGATTCCATTGCAAAACTCTCTTTAATTGTATTGATTAGTTGCTTAGGTGATTTTGAAGAAAAGAAGCTTCAAGGTGGAAAGCAACTCTCATGCAAATGTCGTCTTCAAAAGGAAAAGCTTGTTCTTGGATGCTAAAGTATCTATATTCTTCTTCCTTTTGCAAGGCGTAAGTGCACACACACACAACTCATGCATGTGTGTCCCTGCATTGTTGTGACATTGGTATAACACATACACACACATTTAAGTATGCACATGCATTGATCTTATAGACAAACATAATAGAATTGTATGTTTTGAAACAAATTATAGCACGGCGTGTATGAAAAAATCTAGAGGGGGGGGGGGGGGGGGTGAATAGATTTTAAACTTATTGCCCAATTTTCGTGTTAAGCCAAAATACGAAATTACCCCTAAATAGATATAAGCAATAAATCAAGTATAAAATGCGAAAATTAAATAACACTTAATTTTACATGGAAACCCTCACAGGAAAAACCACGGGCTAGTAAGTAAGCCACACTCGAACCTCGAATCCACTAAATGTGTAAACGATTACAACCTAATCTCGGAAGTAATCACACACCTACCAATCCCGGTATGAGTGAACCTAATCCAATTTGTTGCGATCTAAGCAACCTATCTCGGAAGCTACACACAAGACTTACTTTCTCAATGAAGAGAAAACACCCTAAGTGAATATAGAATATCCAAAATGCAACATAAAGCAAGGGAAACCCTATATGCTTATCTAAGATGATTAATATGCATTAGAACAATCCTAGATATTAAAAACTAAAGACATGTCAAATAGTTTAGCTAATCAAGATTAAGCACAAAACCTAATTAGCTATCACAATACAACTTCTCAAACATACATCACACTAATCTCAAACTTGTATCCAAAATATATATAAAACATAAAAGTAATTAATTGAGATTGCTTGTTAAGAAAAACACAAATATGTAAGATATTAGTGAAAGCTTACCAACGCAAAGTTGATGAAGAATCCATGCAGATGACATCTAGATGATCAAGATGATACTAAATGATGATTGATGATCATAAAAAAATGTTTGAGTAAATAAAAATGAGTTCTTGGAATTTTCTTCTATTTGAAAAATATTCTAAGTATGAAATCTGAATATGAACTCTCTTAATTGACCTAAAGTCAAAGTGGCATATATATAGGAGGCCAAATCAAAGTGTGGTCGTTTTGATAAGTTTGCCTCAAATTTGCCTTGGGCGCTATACGTAGGGCGCTATACGTAGGGTGCTTATTGTACAGCGCTGTGCAGCCCCTGCTCTGTTCTCTTGGGAAAACAGAGGGGCGCTGTGTTAGGATTCCCGTTGTTTTTAATTGGCTTATTTCGTGATCAAACCACATGTGGGGATGCTTTGTAAGGGTAGCTTAGATGTTGTGTTATTGCTTAGGCCCTTTTGAAGACCTCACTATTGACAAGCACCAAAGGTAATATTCTAAGTGCTTACTTGTCTTGAAGAGATAGATGCACACACTCACAACTCATGCATATGTTTAATCCTTATATGTTGTGTGTCTTTTATGTGTGCCTTAATGCTCATTAAATCTCTTCTTGCATGTTAGTTTGATTGCATCTTGCATATCCAATTGCCTTGTCATGCTTAGACTTAGGATTGCATTTTTGCACTGGGCGCCCCCAAAAGCGCTGTGAACGAACAGCGCCCATTGAGCGCTGTTCAGACCTGATCGATTTAATCGGTCGCTGTTGGGTCGCTGTTGGGGCGCTGTACGTGGCGCGGTACAGAGCGCTGTACGTACAGCGCCACTCTGTTTCCTCGTGAAAACAGAGCAAGGGCGCTGTACAGGCGCTGTACAATGGCGCCCTACGTACAGCGCCCAAGGCAAATAGTGGGCAAACTTATCAAAACGACCACACTTTGTTTTGGCCCCCTATATATATGCCACTTTGACTTTAGGTCAATTACAAGAGTTCATATTCAGATTCCATACTTAGGAGATTTTTCAAAGAGAAGAAAAATTCCAAAGAACTCATTTTTAATTACTCAAACACTTTTCCATGATCATCAATCATCATCTAGCATCATCTTAGATCATCTAGATGACATCTTGCATGGATTCTTCATCATACTTTGCTTGGTAAGCTTTTCACTAATATCTTACATATTTTGTGTTTCTCTTATCTAGCAATCTCAATTTAATTACTTGTATGTGATTTTATATTTGTTGAATACAAGATTGAGATTAGTATGATGTATGTTTGAGAAGTTGTATTGTGCTAGCATATTAGGTTTTTGTGCTTGATATTGATTAGCTAAACTAATTGACATGTCATTTAGTTTTGATATCTAGGATTGTTCTTAATTGCATATTAATCATCTTAGATAAGCATATAGGGTTTCCCTTGCTCTATGTTGCATTTTGGATATTTTCACATATTCACTTAGGGTTGTATTCTCTTCAAGAGAAGCTAAGTCTTGTGTGTAGCAATCGGGATTAGGTTGCTTAGATCGCAAGCAAAATCGGACTAGGTTCACTCATACCGGGATTAGGTAGGTGTGTGATTACTACCGGGATTAGGTTGTAATCGTTTGCACATTTAGTGGATTCGAGGTTCGAGTGTGGCTTACTTACATAGCCCGTGGTTTTTCCCGTGAGGGTTTCCACGTAAAAATCAAGTGTCAATTTAATTTCCGCACCATATTACACTTGCTTGTTTATTTATCTTGAGGGTAATTTCGTAATTTTGACTAACACGAAAAATTGGGTAAAAAGCGTAAAATCTATTCACCCCCCCTCTAGATAGTTTTATACACACCGTGCATTAATTAGTTTCAATTGGTATCAGAGCGGGTTCCTAGACATACATAGGTGATCCTTGCTTATTTTGGTGTGTTTGCATTTTGTGTGATTTTTGATCATTCATACATTTGCATTCATTTCATTCATTCATAAACACTATGAGTGGAAACGGTGGAAATGGTGGTGGCCACGAAGGAGCTTCTAGCACTAGGCCTCCACTTCTTACCGGATTGAACTATTCCCAATGGAAAGGGAAGATGGAATCCTACATATGCCAAATTCATGACCGTGCATGGATGGCGGTGGAAGACGGATATGATCTCCCTATGATGACTCCCGCGGGTGGAGGAGAAGATGTTTTGAAGCCTAAGGCGCAATGGAACGCGCAAGAGTTTGATGCTTCAAAGTGGAATAGGAAGGCGTTGCATGCCATCTTGTGTGCCATGGACGAAAATCAATACAAGTTGATTCAAAATACTAGGATAGCTAAGGAGCTTGGGACATCCTAGAGATTGCACATGAGGGAACCGAAGTGGTGAAGGACTCCAAGCTTCAAGTCCTCCAAACTCAATTCGAGACGCAAGATGGAGGAGAATGAGTGCTTCAACGACTTTGAGATCAAGTTGATGGATATAGTCAACCAAAGCCATCAACTTGGTGATCCATATTCGGATAGGAGAATCAAGCAAAAGATTATGAGATCTCTACCCGATAGGTTTGAATCGAAGGTGACGGCTTTAGAAGAAAATAGTGGTTATAAGGATATGAAGCCGAGTGAGGTGATTGGGAGACTTCTAGCTTATGAGTCTAGGAAAGGGCCTATCTCCACACCCACTAAAAAGCAAAAAGGAATTGCTTTAAAAACCTCCAAGGATGAAAAGGAGGAAAAGAAGGTTGACTCGGATGAAGACCTTGCCTTGTTTGTAAAAAGGTTCAACAAGGTTATGAAGTTTAGAAGGAAGAGCTTTGGGTCAAAAGGTCAAGATTTGAAGAAAAAGGGCTCTTTCAAGAAGTTTGAACCTAGGCAAGAAAGGACCGAAAGGAAAGGGGTCCGTTGTTTCGAGTGTGGTGGCATAGGTCATTTTGCCCCCGATTGTGCAAATGTTGAGAAGAAAAAGGGGAAAGTGATGGCCGCCACTTGGAGTGGAAGTAGTGATGACTCCTATGAGGGAGATGAGTCTTCGGATGATGAAGAGCTCATGGCTAATCTCCTAGCTTTTGCCTCCTCCCATAAAAGCAAAAGTGCTAGTGAGAGAGAGGAAATGAGTCAAGAGGAAAATGACTCAAGTGATGTAGAAAGTGATTCCTCCTCTAACTCCATGAATGGATTTATGGAGAAAAAGGAGTTTGCTAAATATCATGCCGAATTTAATGATTTAGCAATCAAGAGTACAAGAAAGATCAAGATGTTGAGAGAAGAAAATCTTGAACTTGCATCTCAAAATGACCACTTAAGTGAACAAGTGGAGAAATTCAAGAAGATGGAAGATAAGCTAAAAGAGGAGTTAGTCTTATCTAGGAGGAATGAGGATAGTCTAAAGAGGGAGCTTGAAGAAGTTAGAGAATCTATGACTAGGATGGATTCTAGCACCAAGAAGCTTGACCATATGCTTGGTGTTGGAAAGAGTCCATGTGACAAGAGGGGTCTTGGGTATGAAGATGACAAGAAGATCTCAACCTCTAACAAGACCATATTTGTCAAGAGCTTGAAGAAAGAAGAAACTTCACTTGTGCAACTTCCTAGAAAGAAGTTAGAAATAGGACAAAGTTCAAATGCTCAAGTGAAGATGGGGCCAAGAAGGCAACCTCAAGCTCAACCCCTAGGGTTCCTCAAGCCAACATTTCTCCTCAAATGGCTCACAAAGGAAAGAGGCCTATCATGCAACCTCAAGCTTGGAAGCAACCTAGACCGGTTCAACAACGAAGACGCATTGAACCCTTCATCCACAAAGACAAGGACAAGGTATGATTCCTTATTTTACTCCTATTTGTCACTTTTGTGGATTTGTTGGTCATATTAGACCACAATGCTTTCGCTATATAAAAATGTGCAAAACTAGAAGCATGATAGAGAAGAAAAAGAAAAGAGCCATGATGCATGTTCCTAGGAATGTAATATTGATTTGCATGATCCTAGGAATAATAGAGCACATGTACCAAAGACCACTAAGAAAGCAAAATTGTTGCTAAGTGGATTAGAAAGAATGAAAATGTTTGCCATGTTGCACAAATAGCCTTGAAGGCAAATTCTTCTAATTTTTGGTATTTGGATAGTGGGTGCTCTAGGCACATGACGGGAAACAAGAGTTTCTTCGAGACTCTTGTTATGGAGGAAGGTGGATATGTCACTTTGGTGATGGATCCAAAAAGAAGGTTGTAGGGAAAGGATCCATTTCCGTTCCCGGTTTACCCTCCTTATCCGATGCTTTATTTGTTGATGGCTTGAAAGCCAATTTAATAAGCATTTCACATCTAAGTGATGAAGGATATTCCGTCTTGTTTAGTAAAAATGATTGCTCAATCCTAAAGCCCGATGGACAAACCTTATTGAAAGGTATGAGATCTAGCGACAATTGTATTGTCTTGAAGCTAGAATAGTCTCAAACAATGTGTCCATGGATGAGCAAGTTGAGTTGTGGCATGAAAGACTTGGCCACATGAACTTTAGGGATTTAAGAACCCTTGGAAAGTTCGAGTGTGTGCGTGGCCTCCCTAAGCTTGGGAAGAAAGCCAATGGTATTTGTGGACCTTGCCAACAAGGAAAACAAACCAAAAGCATGCACAAAAAGGGCAAGTATCTCTCCACCAAGGAGCCCCTAGAGCTTCTCCACATGGATCTCATGGGTCCTATGCAAACCGAGAGCTTAGGTGGAAAGAGATACATTTTTGTTTGTGTTGATGATTTCTCTAGATTTACATGGACATATTTTCTTAGAGAAAAATCCGAAACTTTTGATAAGTTTAAAATGCTTTGTACTAAATTGCAAAATGAAATGAATTCTATTAGAAGCATTAAACGGATTAGAAGTGACCATGGGAGGGAGTTTGAGAATGCCTCTTTTGAAAGCTATTGTGATAGCCTAGGCATCTCCCATGAGTTTTCCGCTCCTAGGACACCTCAACAAAATGGGTTGTTGAGAGGAAGAATAGGGTCCTCCAAGAGATGGCCCGTGTGATGTTGCTTAGCAACAATGTCCCTAGGAACCTATGGGCCGAAGCCATCAACACGGCTTGCTATATAGGAAATAGAGTGTTCCTAAGGCCCGGTACTAGAAACACCTCCTATGAATTATGGAAAGGCAAGAGGCCAAATGTTAGCTACTTCCACACATTTGGGAGCAAATGCTACATTTTAAATGACCGTGATCAACTTGGCAAGTTTGATGCTAAGAGTGATGAGGGTATCTTTATTGGCTATGCCTTGAATAGTAGAGCCTATAGAGTTTTCAACTTGAAGACTCGAACCGTCATGGAATCATCAAATGTTGTCATTGATGATACAAGGCTCAAGTCCAAAAATGATGAGGAGGAGGATGTTTTAGAGGATGACTCTCCTTTGGAGAGGGTTGTGGTGACTCCCAATGTTGGGACATCTAATGAAGTCACACAACCTAGTACTAGAGTTCCTAACTTGGACTCTAATGAACCCGCTCCATGGGTTAGAAGACTCCATAACAAAGAGGATGTTATTGGAGATGTTAATGAGGGTGTTAGAACTAGGCGTCAAATAGCTAATCTAATTAGCTTGACATGCTACACCTCTCAAATAGAACCCAAAAAGGTTGAAGAAGCCTTAAATGATGAATTTTGGGTTCTTGCCATGCAAGAAGAGCTAAACCAATTCGAAAGGAATGAGGTTTGGACTCTAGTTCCTAGGCCTAAGACCACTAATGTCATAGGCACAAAATGGATATTTAGGAACAAATCCGATGAGGATGGCAACATAGTGCGGAACAAGGCTAGACTTGTAGCACAAGGGTACTCTCAAATTGAGGGTATCGACTTTGAGGAGACTTTTGCTCCCGTTGCCCGCTTAGAGTCCATTAGGCTTCTCTTGTCCATCTCTTGTGTGCACAAGTTCAAATTGCACCAAATGGACGTCAAGAGTGCCTTCCTCAATGGCTTCTTGCAAGAGGAAGTGTTTGTTGAACAACCTAAGGGGTTTGTGGATGCACACCACCCCAACCATGTCTATCGCCTCAAGAAGGCACTTATGGGTTGAAACAAGCACCGAGGGCTTGGTATGAGCGCCTCACTCAATTCTTGTTGACAATAACTACACCAAGAGGGTCTGTTTGACAAGACACTATTCATCAAGAGAGACAATGATGAGCTTTTCATAGCTCAAATATATGTTGATGACATAGTGTTTGGCTCCACCAACAACACCAAGGTCCAACAATTTGTTGATGTTATGTCTCATGATTTGAGATGAGTCTTGTTGGTGAGCTTAGGTTACTTCCTAGGTTTGCAAATTAGGCAAATGAATGATGGGATTTTCATAACCCAAGCCAAATATGCTAAGAACCTAGTGAAGAGTTTGGTTTAGAGAATGCCAAACTTTGTGATACACCCATGAGTACCACTTTGAGCTAATCAAGGATGCTAGTGGTAAAAGTGTGGAACAAACTCTATATCGTGGCATGATAGTAGCTTGCTTTATTTGACCGCAAGTAGGCCCGATATATCTTTTAGTGTGGGTGTGTGTGCTAGGTACCAAGCGGATCCTAAGGAGTCCCACCTCTCTTCCGTAAAGAGGATCATTCGCTATGTGAATGGACATCCAACTATGGGATTTGGTACTCTTTTGACACTAATGCTAGTCTTGTAGGCTTTAGTGATGCGGATTGGGCAGGAAATTGTGATGATAGGAAGAGCACATCGGGCGGTTGCTTCTTTCTAGGCAACAACTTGGTGTCTTGGTTTTGCAAGAAGCACAAACTCGATTTCCTTGTCCACGGCCGAGGCCGAGTACATAGTCGCAGGGAGTGGATGCACACAACTCCTATGGATGAAGCAAATGCTAGTAGACTACGGATTCAACCAAGGTACTCTCACTCTCTTTTGTGATAATATGAGTGCAATAATATTTCCAAGAATCCGGTTCAACATTCTAGAAGCATATTGACATCCGCCATCACTTCATTAGAGAGCTTGTTGAAAATAATGCATAGTACTTGAACATGTAGGTACTAATGATCAACTTGCGGACTTATTTACTAAACCCTTAGATGCTACTCGATTTAAACTCTTAGTAGATCTATTGGGATATGTCTTGTGGAGTGATGTTCTATGATTGACCCATATGGGGAACTCAAGCAAAGAGAGCTATTTTGCATTCTTGTAACTTGCAAAAAATTTGAAATAACTTATGCCTATTCTTTTAATTGCTTGAGTAAGCTTGGTTGTACATATGTATATATGTTTTCAATTTCTATAAGTGTGAACCTTGCTTGTCTACAATCCATGTCATATTTATGTTCAAACATGCATTTTTGGACTAGGAGATTTACATAGGAAGTATGATGTGAATGACCTATAGTTATCTCCATGACATGATGATTCTTTAATAACATGCTAATGCTAAATGAAAAAGCATGAAATTCATACAATATGCTCACATGAAAAGCATGAATTGATGATTGCATATTCTTAAAAATGCAAAACTTGTGTGAAAGCTAATGAGACTCAAAATGAATAAAGGATCTTGTATCTGTTCAAAGGAATTTACATTCCATATGTCTCTCTTTCTTTATTAGTTGAACATGGTTACTATCATACGGATTTCTTATCCGAAAAATCAAATAGGGTGCAAAGTCGCTCATGCCATGTTTCGCTTATAAAGTTGGATATAGTTTCTCTTAAAATTGAAATCGATAATCTCTATATCCTTTTTTTCCCATGACATTGGTGAAATTGGTTTGAATTCAAATTAGAAACCTTTGTCATTTGCTTTGCCAAATACCATTGTATTTTGGACTTGAATGCTATATGTCTTGTATGCAAAGCATGTTGGATTCACACATTTTCTCAAATAAATCTCCTTGTTTCTTCAATTAATTGAAGTGCATAAAGTGACTTATATGTATATGCATATCTTGCATGCTTCTATCTCTCGTGCTTTGAGTGACCCGGTTGGGGACTACTCCTTTGCCTATATCATGACAAAAGGGGGAGTAGGAAATGGTAAGGGGAGTTGCAAAATATAGAAGCTTTTGTGCATTTTGGGGAGAACATACATTGAGGGGGAGTAACCCATTGAGGGGGCATTGCATACACATACATTTTCATAATGTTGAGCCTAAACTATAAATGCAATGCTTGTTATTGTTCTCACATGATTAATCTCACACTTCACTTGTATTGGAAATGCTAGAAACTTTATTTTCAGGGCTTGATTGTTCTACAAGAGATTGAAGACTTGAAGTTGTTATTTACTTATCTCTTTGTAATGTAGATAATCATTGTAGTCCCGTATTTCTAATTCTATGTGAGGAATCAATGTGAGTGGTGGTTTTGTCACGAAATAGCCAAAGGGGAGATTGTTAGGATTCCCGTTGTTTTTAATTGGCTTATTTCGTGATCAAACCACATGTGGGGATGCTTTGTAAGGGTAGCTTAGATGTTGTTGTTATTGCTTAGGCCCTTTTGAAGACCTCACTATTGACAAGCACCAAAGGTAATATTCTAAGTGCTTACTTGTCTTGAAGAGATAGATGCACACACTCACAACTCATGCATATGTTTAATCCTTATATGTTGTGTGTCTTTTATGTGCCTTAATGCTCATTAACATCTCTTCTTGCTTGTTAGTTTGATTGCATCTTGCATATCCAATTGCCTTGTCATGCTTAGACTTAGGATTGCATTTTTGCACTGGGCGCCCCCAATAGCGCTATACGAACAGCGCCCATTGAGCGCTGTTCAGACCTGATCGATTTAATCGGTCGCTGTTGGGTCGCTGTTGGGGCGCTGTACGTGGCGCGGTACAGAGCGCTGTACGTACAGCGCCACTCTGTTTCCTCGTGAAAACAGAGCAAGGGCGCTGTACAGGCGCTGTACAAGGGCGCCCTACAGCGCCCAAGGCAAATAGTGGGCAACTTATCAAAACGACCACACTTTGTTTGGCCCCCTATATATATGCCACTTTGACTTTAGGTCAATTACAAGAGTTCATATTCAGATTTCATACTTAGGATATTTTTCAAAGAGAAGAAAAAGTCCAAGAACTCATTTTTAATTACTCAAACACCTTTTCCATGATCATCAATCATCTCTAGCATCATCTTAGATCATCTAGATGACATCTTGCATGGATTCTTCATCATACTTTGCTGGTAAGCTTTTCACTAATATCTTACATATTTTGTGTTTCTCTTATCTAGCAATCTCAATTTAATTACTTGTATGTGATTTTATATTTGTTGAATACAAGATTGAGATTAGTATGATGTATGTTTGAGAAGTTGTACTGTGCTAGCATATTAGGTTTTTGTGCTTGATATTGATTAGCTAAACTAATTGACATGTCATTTAGTTTTGATATCTAGGATTGCTCTTAATTGCATATTAATCATCTTAGATAAGCATATAGGGTTTCCCTTGCTCTATGTTTGCATTTTGGATATTTTCAATATTCACTTAGGGTTGTATTCTCTTCAAGAGAAGCTAAGTCTTGTGTGTAGCAATCGGGATTAGGTTGCTTAGATCGCAAGCAAATCGGACTAGGTTCACTCATACCGGGATTAGGTAGGTGTGTGATTACTACCGGGATATTAGGTTGTAATCGTTTGCACATTTAGTGGATTCGAGGTTCGAGTGTGGCTTACTTACATAGCCCGTGGTTTTTCCCGTGAGGGTTTCCACGTAAAAACAAGTGTCAATTTAATTTCCGCACCATATTACACTTGCTTGTTTATTTTATCTTGAGGTAATTTCGTAATTTTGACTAACACGAAAAATTGGGTAAAAAGTAAAATCTATTCACCCCCCCTCTAGATAGTTTTATACACACCGTGCATTAATTAGTTTCACGCTGTACGTACAGCGCTTTGTACAGTGCATGTACAGCGCCCGTACAGGGACCGAATTAAATCGATCAGGTCTGTACAACGCTCGAAGGGGGCTGTTCGTACAGCGCTTCTGTAGAGCGCTTTTGGGAGCGCCCAATGCAAAAGCAATCTTAAGTCTAAGCATGACAAGGCAATTGGATATGCAAGATGCAATCAAACTAACATGCAAGAAGAGATGTTAATGAACATTAAAGCACACAAATAAGACACACAACATACAAGGATTAAACATATGCATGAGTTGTTAGTGTGCAACTATCTCTTCAAGACAAGTAAGCACATAGAAATTTACCTTCGGTGCTTATCAACACGAGGTCTTCAAAAGGCTTCGAACAATAATACTAACACCTAAGCTACCCTTACAAAGAACCCCAACATGTGGTTTGTCCACGAAATGAGCCAATCAACAAATGAGAACCTTACAATCTCCCCCTTTGGCTATTTCGTAACAAAACCACCACTTACATTGAATCCTCACAAAAAAATAGAAACTACGGGACAAAAAGATTATCTACAATACAAAGAGATAAGACAATAAAACTTCAAGTCTTCAATCTCTTGTAGAACAATCAACCCCTGAAATTAAAGTTTCTAATATTTCCAATACAAGTAAAGTGAGAGATTAATCAAGTGAGAACAATAACAAGCATTTGCATTTAAAAAAATAGGCACAACATTATGCAATGTATGTGTATGCAATGCTCCCCCTCAATGGGTTACTCCCCCTCAATGAATGTTGTCCCCAACAAGCACATTTGCTACTACAATTTTCAACTCCCCTTACCATTCCTACTCCCCCTTTTTGTCAGGATATAGGCAAAGGAGTAGTCCCCAACCGGGTCACTCATAGCAACGAGAGATAGTAGCATGCAAGATATTTGCATAATCATATAAGTCACTTTATGCATCTCAATAATTGAAGAGAAACAAGGAGATTTATTTGTAGAAAATGTGTGAATCCAACATGCTTTGCATACAAGACATATAGCATTCAAGTCCAAAATACAATGGTATTTGGCAAAGCAAATGACAAAGGTTTCTAATAAGAATTCAAACCAATTTCACCAATGTCATGAGAAAGCAAGGATATAGAGATTATTGATTTCAATTAATAGCAACTATATCCAACTTTATAAGCGAAACATGGCATGAGCGACTTTGCACCCTATTTGATTTTCCGGATAAGATATCCGTATGATAGTAGCCATGTTCAACCAATAAAGAAAGAGGACATTTGGAATATAAATTCCTTTGAACTGATACAAGATCCTTTATTCATTTTGAGTCTCATAAGCTTTCTCACAAGTTTTGCATTTTAAGAATATGCAATCATCAATTCATGCTTTTCATGTGAGCATGTTATATGAATTTCATGCTTTTTCATTTGACATTAGCATGTTATTAAAGAATCATCATGTCATGGAGATAACTAAAGGTCATTCAAGTCATACTTCCTATGTACATCTCCTAGTCCAAAAATGCATGTTTGAACATAAATATACATGGATTGTAAACAAGCAAGGTTCACACTTATTGAATTGAAAACATATATACATATGTACAACCAAGCTTACTCAAGCAATTAAAAGAAGAGGCATAAGATTTCAAATTTTTTGCAAGTGACAAGAATGCAAAATAGCTCTCTTTGCTTGAGTTCCCCATATGGGGTCAATCATAAAACACATCACTCCACAAGACATATCCCAATAGATCTACTAAGAGTTTTAAATCGAGTAGCATCTAAGGGTTTAGTAAATAGTCCGCAAGTTGATCATTAGTACCTACATGTTCAAGTACTATGCATTTATTTTCAACAAGCTCTCTAATGAAGTGATGGCGGATGTCAATATGCTTAGTTCTAGAATGTTGTACCGGATTCTTGGAAATATTAATGGCACTCATGTTATCACAAAAGAGAGTGAGAGTACCTTGGTTGAATCCGTAGTCTACTAGCATTTACTTCATCCATAGGAGTTGTGTGCATCCACTCCCCGCGGCTATGTACTCGGCCTCGGCCGTGGACAAGGAAATCGAGTTTTGCTTTTGCAAAACCAAACACCAAGTTGTTGCCTAGAAAGAAGCAACCGCCCGATGTGCTCTTCCTATCATCACAATTTCCTGCCCAATCCGCATCACTAAAGCCTACAAGACTAGCATTAGTGTCAAAAGAGTACCAAATCCCATAGTTGGATGTCCCATTCACATAGCGATGATTCTCTTTATGGAAGAGAGATGGGACTCCTTAGGATCCGCTTGGTACCTAGCACACACACCCACACTAAAGGAGATATCGGGCCTACTTGCGGTCAAATAAAGCAAGTTTCCTATCATACCACGATATAACGTTTGTTCCACACTTTTACCACTAGCATCCTTGCTTAGCTTCAAAGTGGTACTCATGGGTGTATCACAATGTTTAGCTTTCTCTAAACCAAACTTCTTCACTAGGTTCTTAGCATATTTGGCTTGGGTTATGAAAATCCCATCATTCATTTGCCTAATTTACAAACCTAGGAAGTAACTAAGCTCACCAACAAGACTCATCTCAAATTCATGAGACATGACATCAACAAATTGTTGGACCTTGGTGTTGTTGGTAGAGCCAAACACTATGTCATCAACATAAATTTGAGCTATGAAAAGCTCATCATTTTCTTTCTTGATGAATAGTGTCTTGTCAACACTACCCTTGTGTAGTTATTGTCAACAAGAAATTGAGTGAGGCGCTCATACCAAGCCCTCGGTGCTTGTTTCAACCCATATAGTGCCTTCTTGAGGCGATAGACATGGTTGGGGTGGTGTGCATCCACAAACCCCTTAGGTTGTTCAACAAACACTTTCCTCTTGCAAGAAGCCATTGAGGAAGGCACTCTTAACATCCATTTGGTGCAATTTGAACTTGTGCACACAAGAGATGGACAAGAGAAGCCTAATGGACTCTAAACGGGCAACGGGAGCAAAAGTCTCCTCAAAGTCGATACCCTCAATTTGAGAGTACACTTGAGCTACAAGTCTAGCCTTGTTCCGCACTATGTTGCCATTCTCATCGGATTTATTCCTATAAATCCACTTAGTTCCTATCACATGTGAGCTTTTAGGCCTAGGAACTAGAGTCCAAACCTCATTCCTTTCAAATTGGTTTAGCTCTTCTTGCATGGCAAGAACCCAAAATTCATCATTCAAGGCTTCATCAACCTTTTGGGTTCAATTTGAGAGGTGTAGCATGTAAAGCTAATGAGATTAGCTATTTGACGTCTAGTCCTAACACCCTCATTCACATCTCCAATAACATCCTCTTTGTTATGGAGTCTTCTAACCCATGGAGCGGGTTCATTAGAGTCCAAGAGAGAGACTCTAGTAATAGGTTGTGTGACTTCATTATTGTCATTGGACGTCCCAACATTGGGAGTCACCACAACCCTCTCCAAAGGAGAGTCATCCTCTAAAACATCCTCCTCCTCATGGTCATTAGACTTGAGCCTTGTATCATCAATGACAACATTTGATGATTCCATGACAGTTCGAGTCTCCAAGTTGAAAACTCTATAGGCTCTACTATTCAAGGCATAGCCAATAAAGATACCCTCATCACTTTAGCATCAAACTTGCCAAGTTGATCACGGTCATTTAAAATGTAGCATTTGCTTCCAAATGTGTGGAAGTAGCTAACATTTGGCTTCCTACCCTTCCATAACTCATAGGAGGTGTTTCTAGATCCGGGCCTTAGGAACACTCTATTCCCTATATAGTAAGCCGTATTGACGGCTTCGGCCCATAGGTTCCTAAGGACATTGTTGCTAAGCAACATCACTCGGGCCATCTCTTGGAGGACCCTATTCTTCCTCTCAACAACTCCATTTTGTTGAGGTGTCCTAGGAGTCGAAAACTCATGGGAGATGCCTAAGCTATCACAATAGCTTTCAAAAGAGGCATTCTCAAACTCCCTCCCATGGTCACTTCTAATCCGTTTAATGCTTTTAATATTAGAATTCATTTCATTTTGTAATTTAGTACAAAGCATTTTAAACTTATCAAAAGTTTCAAATTTTTCTCTAAGAAAATATGTCCATGTAAATCTAGAGAAATCATCAACACAAACAAAAATGTATCTCTTTCCACCTAAACTCTCGGTTTGCATAGGACCCATGAGATCCATGTGGAGAAGCTCAAGAGGCTCCTTGGTGGAGAGATACTTGCCCTTTTTGTGCATGCTTTTGGTTTGTTTTCCTTGTTGGCAAGGTCCACAAATTCCATTGGCTTTCTTCCCAAGCTTAGGGAGGCCTCGCACAAAATTGAACTTTCCAAGGGTTCTTAAATCCCTAAAGTTCATGTGGCTAAGTCTTTCATGCCATAACTCTATTTGCTCATCCATGAACACATTGTTTGAGACTATTCTAGCTTCAAGACAATAACAATTGTCACTAGGTCTCATACCTTTCAACAATGTTTGTCTATCGAGCTTTAGGATTGAGCAATCATCTTTGCTAAACAAGACGGAATATCCTTCATCACCTAGATGTGAAATGCTTATTAAATTGGCTTTCAAGCCATCAACAAATAAATGATCGGATAAGGAGGGTAATCCGGGAACGGAAATGGTTCCTTTCCCTACAACTTTCTTTTTGGATCCATCACCAAAAGTGACATATCCTCCTTCCTCCATAACAAGAGTCTCGAAGAAACTCTTGTTTCCCGTCATGTGCCTAGAGCACCCACTATCTAGATACCAAAAATTAGAAGAATTTGCCTTCAAGGCTATTTGAGCAACATGGCAAACAATTTCATTCTTTCTAATCCACCTGGAAACAATCTTAGCTTTATTAGTGGTCTTTGGTACATGGGTTCTAGATGTTCTAGGATCATGCATAATAATATTATCATTCCTAGGAACATGCATCATGGCTTTTTCTTTTCTTTTCTATCATGCTTCTAGTTTTGCACATTTTAATAAATAGAAAGCAATGTGGTCTAATATGACCATCAAATCCACAAAAGTGACATATAGGAGTAAAATAAGGAATCATACCTTGTCCTTGTCTTTGTGGATGAATGGGTTCAATCCGTCTTCGTTGTTGAACCGGTCTAGATTGCTTCCTAGCTTGAGGTTGCATGATAGGTCTCTTTTCTTTGTGAGCCAATTGTGGAGGAATGTTGGCTTGAGGGACCCTAGGGGGTTGAGCTTGAGGTTGCCTTCTTGGCCCTATCTTCACTTGTGCATTTGAACTTTGTCCTATTTCTAACTTCTTCCTAGGAATTTGCATAAATGAAGTTTCTTCGTTCCTCAAAGACTTGACAAACACAGTCTTGTTAGAGGTTGAGATCTTCTTGCCATCTTCATACCCAAGACCCCTCTTGTCACATGGACTCTTTCCAACACCAAGCATATGGTCAAGCTTCTTGGTGCTAGAATCCATCCTAGTCATAGATTCTCTAACTTCTTCAAGCTCCCTCTTTAGACTATCTTCATTCCTCCTAGATAAGACTAACTCCTCTCTTAGCTTATCTTCCATCTTCTTGAATTTTTCCACTTGTTCACTTAAGTGGTCATTATGAGATGCAAGCTCAAGATTTTCTTCTCTCAACATCTTGATCTTTCTTGTGCTCTTGATTGCTAAATCATTAAACTCGGCATGATATTTAGCAAGCACCTTTTTCTCCACAAAACCATTTATGGAGTTAGAAGAGGAATCACTTTCTTCTCCACTTGAGTCATTTTCCTCTTGACTCATTTCCTCTCTCTCACTAGCACTTTTGCTTTTATGGGAGGAGGCAAAAGCTAGGAGATTAGCCATGAGCTATTCATCATCCGAAGACTCATCTCCCTCATATGAGTCATCACTACTTCCACTCCAAGTGGCGGCCATCACTTTTCCCTTTTTCTTCTCATTGTGATTTGCACATTCAGGGGCAAAGTGACCTATGCCACCACACTCGAAACATCGGACCCCTTTCCTTTCAGTCCTTTCTTGCCTAAGTTCAAACTTCTTGAAAGAGCCCTTTTTCTTCAAATCTTGACCTTTTGATCCAAAGCCCTTTCTTCTAAACTTCATAACCTTGTTGAACCTTTTTACAAACAAGGCAAGGTCTTCATCCGAGTCAATCTTCTTGCCTCCTTTTCATCCTTGGAGGTCTTCAAAGCAATTCCTTTTTGCTTTTTAGGAGGTGTGGAGATAGGACCCTTCCTAGACTCATAAGCTAGAAGTCTCCCAATCACCTCACTCAGCTTCATATCCTTATAACCACTATTTTCTTCCAAAGCCGTCACCTTTGATTCGAACCTATCAGGGAGAGATCTCATAATCTTTTGCTTGATTCTCCTATCCGAATATGGATCACCAAGTTGATGACTTTGGTTGACTATGTCCATTAACTTGATCTCGAAGTCGTTGAAGCACTCATTCTCCTCCATCTTAAGCATCTCGAATTGATTTTGGAGGACTTGAAGCTTAGAGTCCTCCACCACTTCGGTTCCCTCATGTGCAATCTCTAGGATGTCCCATGCCTCCTTAGCTATCATAGTATTTTGAATCAATTTGTATTGATTTTCGTCCATAGCACATAAGATGGCATGCATCGCCTTCCTATTCCACTTTGAAGCCTCAAACTCTTGTGTGTTCCATTGCGCCTTAGGCTTCAATACTTCTTCTCCTCCACCACCGGGAGTCATCATGGGTAGATCATATCCGTCTTCCACCGCCATCCATGCACGGTCGTGAATTTGGCATATGTAGGATTCCATCTTTCCTTTCCATTGGGAATAGTTCAATCCGGTAAGAAGTGGAGGCCTTGTGCTAGAAGCACCTTCGTTGCCACCACCATTTCCATCGTTTCCACTCATAGTGTTTATGAATGAATGAAATGAATGCAAATGTATGAATGATAAAAAATCACACAAAATGCAAAACACACCAAAATAAGCAAGGATCACCTATGTATGTCTAGGAACCCGCTCTGATACCAATTGAAACAAATTATAGCACGGTGTGTATGAAACTATCTAGAGGGGGGGTGAATAGATTTTAAACTTATTACCCAATTTTTCGTGTTAAGCCAAAATTACGAAATTACCCATAAATAGATAAAGTAATAAATCAAGTATAAAATGCGGAAATTAAATAACACTTGATTTTTACGTGGAAACCCTCACGGGAAAAACCACGGGCTAGTAAGTAAGCCACACTCGAACCTCGAATCCACTAAATGTGTAAACGATTACAACCTAATCTCGGAAGTAATCACACACCTACCTAATCCCGGTATGAGTGAACCTAGTCCAATTTGTTTGCGATCTAAGCAACCTAATCCCGGAAGCTACACACAAGACTTACCTTCTCAATGAAGAGAATAACACCCTAAGTGAATATATGAATATCCAAAATGCAACATAGAGCAAGGGAAACCCTATATGCTTATCTAAGATGATTAATATGCAATTAGAACAATCCTAGATATTAAAAACTAAATGACATGTCAAATAGTTTAGCTAATCAAGATTAAGCACAAAACCTAATTAGCTATCACAATACAACTTCTCAAACATACATCACACTAATCTCAAACTTGTATCCAAAATATATATAATAACATACAAGTAATTAATTAAGATTGCTTGTTAAGAAAACACAAAATATGTAAGATATTAGTGAAAAGCTTACCAAGCAAAGTATGATGAAGAATCCATGCAAGATGACATCTAGATGATCAAAGATGATACTAGATGATGATTGATGATCATAAAAAAATGTTTGAGTAAATAAAAATGAGTTCTTGGAATTTTTCTTCTCTTTGAAAAATATCCTAAGTATGAAATCTGAATATGAACTCTCTTAATTGACCGAAAGTCAAAGTGGCATATATATAGGAGGCCAAATCAAAGTGTGGTCGTTTTGATAAGTTTGCCTCAAATTTGCCTTGGGCGCTGTACGTAGGGCGCTTATGTACAGCGACTGTACAGAGCCCCTACTCTGTTCTCTCGGGAAAACAGAGGGGCGCTGTACGTACAGCGCTTTGTACAGCGCCCGTACAGCGACCGAATTAAATCGATCTGGTCTGTACAGTGCTCGAAGGGGGCTGTTCGTACAGCGCTTCTGTAGAGCGCTTTTGGGAGCACCCAATGCAAAAATGCAATCCTAAGTCTAAGCATGACAAGGCAATTGGATATGCAAGATGCAATCAAACTAACATGCAAGAAGAGATGTTAATGAACATTAAAGCACACAAATAAGACACACAACATACAAGGATTAAACATATGCATGAGTTGTGAGTGTGTGCAACTATCTCTTCAAGACAAGTAAGCATATATAAATTTACCTTCGGTGCTTATCAACACGAGGTCTTCAAAGGGCTTCGAACAATAATACTAACACCTAAGCTACCCTTACAAAGAACCCCAACATGTGGTTTGTCCATGAAATGAGCCAATCAACAAATGGGAACCTTACATGTTTTATGACTATCGCTTGGATATGGCATACTTGTGTGACATTGTGTTTATTTGTTTGTGTTTCTTGTATTTTGGACTTTAACATGATCTCATATGAATTCTTATTGTGTCCCGGTCATTTCGGTTACTCATTCATTTAGTTTCGAGTCCAAACGATGTAGCTACGCTACTTTGCGTTCTCATTCGTTGAGTTGTCTTCGTCGTCATTTTCCGAGATGAATTCTCAACCTTTTGTCAAAGTTTTGTAGTCATCATTGTGCATGAGGGAGTCACAATTTGTAATATGAAAATGGATTCGAATTCGAAGTTCGGATGCCCGAATACGGTTGAAGAGTGCAAGAGGAGCACGAGGGAGGCAAGAATGGCCGAAGCCATTTTTGGGAGGAACACGTGTGGCACACGGCAAGAGACCTCCTCTGCCCACGTGTGCCACACGTGCCCCACACAGGATGTGTGACATGGCACCTCCTGATTGGTCCTGAAATCCCTCTCTTGAATTCTTTTAAATATCCTTCATTCCCTCCCATTTCATTTCAAGAAGAAAATTTGAAAAACACTAGAGCTGAAATTTTCTCTCCAACTTTTTCAACTTCCAAACACCATAACTTTCTCATACGAACTCGGAATTGAGTGATTCAAGTTGGAGAATCTTCATATTCAAGTCCCCTACCTTTTCCAAAAAGGTTTTCAGCTGTTTGATCATGTTTTGAGGTGGTTCTACACTCAAAACCGAAACTGCACGGGATTCTTAGGTATTGAACTAAACTTTGTGATTTCATCTTTTTTGATCTTCAATTACCTAGGGTTTTCTTCTTCTATATGTATGTGTATGTGTTAGGTTGATAATTAGTGTTGGCATTAATTCCATATAAAAACGTGTTTTACTTGTAATGTTTAGTGGTTAGTAAATGAAGGATTTCGAAGACGAAGGACGTCTCAACCATTATTCGTTCAAGTTGCCGGCTTTTAAGAGTTTCGGACATTATCGGTCTACAAAGGTATTCAAAGACCTCTTATCTCTTACAAGGCTAGGCACACACTCACACATATCATTCTTGTGTGTCCCTTCATGATTTTATTTCATTTACATTTCACTTTCACACACTTGGCAAAATATGCTCATGCATTCACATTTAGTTAATAAACTTTGTGTTTTGCATTTTCTAGGACTATGTCCGGAAACTAGCATATGTGTGTGTATTTGTGTTTGTATGTTTCCGTATTTTGTGTTTAGGACTTGAACATGTTCTTATTTAATGCCTTATTGAGTTCCGGTCGTTTCGGTTACTCATTCATAAGGTTTCGAGTCCAAACGTGTTGACTATGCCACTTTACATTCTCTTACGTTGTGTTGACTTCATCGATGATTTCCGAGATGATTTCTCAACCTTTTTTCAAAGTTGTATAGTCTTTTTCGTGCGTGAGAGAGTCACGGTTCGTAATCCGAAAACGGATTCGAATTCGGAGTTCGGACGCCCAAGATACGGGCCGACGAACCGAGGGAGCGCGGGAGAGGACAGCCCAGGCCGTGGGCCACATAGGCTGGCCGTGGTTGAGGCCGTGGGCCCCACGGCCTGGAGCACCCTCTGCTCCCGTGTGGGCCACGCGCCCCCCACAGCCTGGGGGTGACGTGGCACCACGTGATTGGTCAAAAATCTCCTTCTCTCTCCTCCTATTTCTTCCCTCTCTCTCTCATTTTGAATTTCCAAGAAGAATTTTTCAGATTTCCCGTAAGGCATTCTCTCCAATTTTTCCAAACTTCAAAACACCATATCTTCCTCATCCGGAGTCGGATTTGAGTGATTCAAGTTGGAGAGTGTTCGTATTTGAGTCCTCTAACATCTCCAAGTGATTTGGTAGCTGTTTGATCGTGATTTCCAGTGGTTGATCACTGAATTCCGAACCAGCTTCAAAATCCGAGGTAATGGTCTCATCTTAGGGATTTCTTGTTATTTGACCTTCCAAATGCTTGGGGTTTCTTCTTCTATATCTATGTTATTGTTTTATGAAAGCTATTTGAAAAGGTAGCTTGATTATCATTCCAATTGAAACTCAATTTGTGGACTTATGTTGACTAGATTTTATGATTCTAGGTTTTACATTTGTTTGTGAGTTGTATTGTGATTAGAATGGCATCTTAGGTTGTTTGATACTTAATTGAATTAATTTTGTGTTAAAATGACTTTGAGATTTGATTTGGTCCTTTGATTGAAGAAATCAAGGATTTGTGTATTTGTTTGTGATTTAGAGAATATAGGTTTTGATTGATGTAAATCTCAAAACCTTGCTCTATATTTTTGTCTAGTATATTGATTGATTTTAATCTCATATATCTAGCCTTTGATTGTATATTGATAGCATCGTGAATTAGGACTTAATGAACATTTTGTGATTCAAGTGTTATGTGTGTGAATGAGACTTTGAGTGTATGTGTTAGGTGTTTCACATGCTTAGGTTTCTATTCATGTATTTTTGCATCTAGACTTGATTAATTGTGTTTTCACATGTTTAGGTCTATTTGTGCCATAGAATGTATTGATCACATGTTCTATGTTGAAATGAATGTTTGCATCATTTGCATTCACATGATCACACTAGGAAGTCCTTGTAAAAGGCATGAAGTCTTGGTTAGAGTCGGGATGACTCGGATAGGTAAGCAAGGAGTCATGGCTAGAGTCGGGAGGACTCGGATAGTCATGCATGGGAGGCTCCCTAGAGGCAAGAGTGCCTTGGATAGGGAGTTGTTTAATATATTGGTAGGCCTAGGCGTATGGTTAGACATAGACTCCGATAGAGCGGGGTACACGGGATGTGTATGCACTCTTGAGGAATTTCTAATCTTCCATCGATGTTGGTTGAGTGTGTTGTCCAATATATGGTGGTTCCGCATCATTGAGGGATTTCATACTTTTCAATAGGGTTGGGTAGGCTTAGACTTCACTAGGTTGGGTGAGCTAAAGATTGGTCACTTTGTGAATGTTCTATGTTTACTTTCCAATAATATAGTACCCAATGGTTGTAGTTCAACCCGTGGATGTTTCCTCCTTGGAGGTTTTACCACGTTAAAAAATCCCTTGTGTTAATTCTTTCTATCTCTTCTCTTATATTTTAATTGTATATTTTATTGTCTTGATTCATAATATTCACTTGTGATGTATTGTGAACCAAGTCTTTGTATAGTGTGATTAGTGTATTCATTCTATAGATCAATTTGTATCTTTGATTCTTTTGTATATTGTAATATTTGTTTAGTGACATTTTGATCACTCTTGTAACACATTGAACATCTTATGAAATACAAGCTTATATTGTTGTTATGTTTATTTGATATTTTACCTCATATGACTTGTTGATATACTTAGACATTTCTCTTATGATTGTGTCATCGTATTGTCTATGTATGTCTACCTTGGCTTATTGTGTTGTGTGTAAGGCTACCTTGAGGGACAAACAGATGTTTGTTCAAGGGTTTGAAAAAAGGTGTAAAAACCTATTCACCCCCCCCCCCTCTAGGTATGCTTTAAGCAATTTAACTTCGTTTGTGTACATTCAATTGGTATCAGAGCGGGTCGTCGGATGGCACTCGACGAGATCCGGGTTACACTTACGAGTGGATTGCTTAGGTATTTGCTAGAATGGTTTTCCAAGATGATGTGATGACCGAAGGGGCTTCGAATTCTAGGCCTCCTCTTCTCAAGGGTCACAACTACGGGTTTTGGAAATTGAGGATGAAGGCTTACATCCGATCTATTGATGAGAGAGCTTGGATGACCGTTGAAGAAGGTTACCTTGCTCCTAACAAGATTGTGGATGGAGTGATCGTTTCCAAGCCTAGGAGTGAGTGGTCTACTAATGAGTTTGAGTTAGCAAAATGGCATCATCGGGCGGTGAATGCTATTTTTGGAGGTGTTGATAGTAGGCAATTCTCCTACATTCAAAACCTAGAAACCGCTAAGGAGGCATGGGAGGCTCTCCAAGTCACCAATGAGGGGACTAAAGCGATGAAGAAGTCTCGTCTTCAATTGCTCACTTCCAATTTGAGGTTTTGCAAATGGGTGAGGAAGACAAGTTTATTGACTTCCAAGATAAGCTTCTAGACATCGCCAACCAATGCCAAGCTCTTGGTACTCCTATCTCCGGTGAGAGGCTAAATTGGAAGATTCTTAGATCACTTCCAAAGAGGTTCAAAGCCAAGGTTACCGCCATTGAAGAGAGTAAGGACGTTGACGTCATGAGCATAGATGAGTTGCTAGGATCTCTTCAAACTTTTGAGGCGTGCATGAAACCAAAGGCTAAGAACAAGGGTTTAGCTCTCAAGGTTGTCAAGGAAGCTAGTAGTAGCGATGATGATGAGGAGATGGCGTTATTGGTTAGGAAGTTTAGGAAGTTCATGAGGAAAGGTGCCAAGTCAAGTGGCAAGTACTCAAGGGACAAGGAAGTCAAGAAGTCCTTTACTCCACCTCATGAGAGGAGTGGCCATGCTAAGAGCAATAGGAAGGTTCAATGCTTCAAGTGCAAGAAGCTTGGACATTATGCTTCGGATTGTCCTAGTGGTGATTCTAAGAGGGACAATAAGGGAAAGGCTATGGCGGCTACATGGAGTGAAGATGATGCCTCTAGTGATGAGGAGAGCTCAAGTGATGAGTCTTCTAGTGAAGAAGAGCTAGTAAGCAACTTTGTTGCATTCATGGCTTCTCACTCTACTCTAGAGGATGTTAATCAAGATTCATTGGATAAGGAGATTGATCAAAGTCATCAAGAGTGTTTAAATGATAATCCATCCTACATTGATCTTTTGGCTAAGGTGAAGTTTCTTGAGGAGAAGTTGAAATTAGCCTTGAGTGAGATTGATGAGAAGGAGGACTTGATCAAGATTCAAGTGGATGAGTTTGTTGCTACAACTCGTAGGCTCTTGCGTGAAAAGAATGCTATTGAAAAGAAGCTTTGCGAAGTTGAGGGTATTTTGCTTGAAAAGGATAGGATCATCTCAAATATGAACTTAGAGAGCACAAGTGTAGCGGTGGTTGAAGAGAAGCTCATAGAAGCATCACTTCCTACTAGTGAAGCTATCATTGAAGAGAAAGCTCCTAAGAAGAGACGTTCCAAGAAGAAGAACAAATTGAAGAATAAGGTACCCCTTGAAACTCCCATTTGTCCTCCACCACCACCGGAAGGTAAAATCTCTCCTTTTGTTCCCATATGTCATTTTTGCAATACCTTAGGCCATATCAAGCCCAAGTGCTATAAATTCATTGAATATTGCAACTTAGAAAATGCATCTAGGAATAGAGCGATTGGACCTAATTCTATGCATGCTAAAGCTTTTGAATATGGAAAGCATGATAATTTGTCAAAGCATGCTAAGAATATCCGGAAGGTGAAGAATGCATATCCTACAAAGTTTGACCATGCATGTGTTGCTAACAATGTTGAGAAGAAGAGTATTAATGATATTATTATGAATCAAGTTGTGGAAGAACTTTACTCTAGGTTCAACATTGTGGTCAAAGAGAATCTTGATGATGTTCGCGTATGTCCACCCAAGACAAAATTTGTCAAGGGTGAGTGCTCTTACCATTAGTGTAAGTTGCACATGTGAGTTAGCTTTAAGACTAGTGTCGTTGATAAGAGGCTTAGCTTTTTGCTTTGTATCTTTACAACTTGACATGAACTTAGCTATCTCACTTTGTTTGTTTTGATAGTCAAAATTTGTTGATTAACTTTTGAGAAGTTTTTTTTGGAATCTATATGGTAACATATTTGTTATGGCTTTTAGAGAAAGTCATTTTTTTGTTTGTTTGAGTTGGATTACATTGCCTTTAGTCTCTTGGAATCGACACACCTATAACTTGTAGTCATGAGGACTCACAAGCCAAGAGGACTCATAAAAAGGGTGAAGGCTTTGTATTTGGTGAAAATAGCTTGCGAAGGTATCTCTATATCATATTGCTTGCTTACTTGATTTTTCATCTATCAACTCATTGTTTGTATCACATTCATGAAGCATGTCATAATTGAGAACTAATATAGTGTTTATATGGTACTCTTTGACATTTGCTAGTTTAAGATCTTTTGGTGATAAGTGTTCACATTGATCTTATTTCATGAAGCGTGTTGTTAATTGTATGATTGTTGAGTGGCTAATTTTGAATAATGTGAGCTTCATATTCTTTGATAGCTACTCTCTTGAGAAGTAGAGATCTTAAGTAAGTCTCTTTACTTGCTTCTAAATCATGTGCTTTTAAGCCTTTAAATTGGTTTCAAAAATGCACTTTGCTTCTCTTGTATGTTTTGTTAAGTATGTTGAGCTTGATTGATGTTCGCTTTGGATACACCTTGAAGTCTTAAGGACTAGTACATTTAAAAATGACCAATGGTTGGTATCCATTTGCTTCGGCAACATAGAACTCAACGAGCACCCTCATGGAAAGGGCTACACACCTTGGTTGTGAAGCCACCCAATGTTGGAAAGGGCTACGTCATTGTGATGAGTGAAAGCCGCCATGAGGTGTATATGTTTATGTTAGAAAAATCAAAGAAGTGTTGAATTGAATCATAAAAAAAAAAAAATATCTTTGATTCAAGCCTTAATAAAAAAAAATAATTAAAAAAAAATAATAAAAGGCTTTTGGAGTATAGTTGAATAATCAAATGAGCTCGGGTTGACAAATAGAAATGGGTTGACGAGCCACATGCACACACACGCTCACATGTTGAAATCTATTCTCTTTATAAGCAAAATTTCGGATGATAACCGGTTTGACCTTTTATGGAAAGGCCTAAGATGAATAGATGTTGAAATTGTATGCATGCTTGATTATCAAACTACTTCTTTTCATATACTTGAAGCAAAATCTTCACACACTCACTTTTGCTTAATTAATATTTGTGATACTTTAGCAATTTTTGATGACATATGAGAGTGATTGAAAATCTTGATGTAACTCTCTTAGATATGTGAAGCTTATTTGCAAATCTAATAAAAATTGCTTGTGATGTGATTGTGTGGTGATTTTTGTGAACATTTGTCTATCTTGATTTTAGATGAGGCACTTGTCAAGGGGGAGCATAATATGCTAAATTCTTGTTCTCTTTTATGACATGTTCACATGTTCTTCAAGGTTGTTAATTGTTGGCATTATTCTTATTTTTGATAAATCATGAAGATGCTATGATAAATTCTTACTTGCATGGTGATTTATTAAATATAGTGTTTTGCCTTTGTATATGTTTATTGGTTTCTTATTTGTTTCTTTGTTTCCTCTCACTTTGTTTTTAGTTTGTTTTGTGTTGCAAGATCATGGGTAAAGCAAAGAAGGTTGGTGGAAACACTTCTTCATCTCCCATTGCCAAGTCCAAACCTACCATGTCTTCCAAAATTTCCAAAGGTAGCAAAGTTGATGAATTGGGAATTTTTGGGTGTAAAAAGATAATTCAAGAAAGGGGTATTGACTTGGACTCTTGTATTGGATCATATGTCTATGATGTGCTTAAGAGTAGGAATTGGATTTCATGGGTCAACATGTTAGGAGTATCTAATGAGACCATTGTTAGAGAATTTTATAATGCTTACAAATCCGGTTCTACTGTGACTAGTGCTACTCTTAGCATAAGGAAAGTTGTCTTTAAAGTTTGCCCTAGGAAGGTTAATGAATTTCTTAACTTGTCCGATGACATTGAATCGGATTTCCTTGATGTTGATGTCTTGGAAAACCTTGATTTAATGGGTAAGACTCTTTGTGATGATGATGATTTTGTGTGGGGGAAACGTGCTTTTATTAGGCAAGGTGAGCTAACAAAAATTAGTGCATTTTGGCATTTATTTGTATGCTCCAATCTTATTGTTTCTACTAATGCTTCGGAGCTTAATAGAGACAAGATTAAGATTGTGTATGCCTTGGTTACTAACCAACCTATAAACCTTGGTGAATTGCTTGTGGAGCAAATTCAAAGTGCGGCTTGTACTAGTCGTTTGGACAAGAAATTGGCTTTTCCAGGGTTTATAACTCAATTGTGCTTAGCTAAAGGTGTGAGGAATCTTGATGGTGATGTTATGCTTCCTCCCTTAGAGAAGTTGAGTGAGAAACGTATGGCAACCATGTCATACAAGGACAAGGGAAAGTCTAATGATGTACTTAGGCTTTTTGGTGATTCTCTTGATTCTAACCATGTCCCTAACTCACCCGCTCTTCCTAGTTGGGCTTTAAAATTGAGGAAAGAGGTTGAAGAATCTCATAGGTTGATTGAGGCGTCACAAAGGAAGATTGAAGACCTTAGTGCAAAGCTTGTTGCTCAAGATGAGAGGATCAAAGAGTTGGAAGGAAAATCAACTCCAACAAGGCAATATGTGAGATCCGCACACCGTTCTTCTTTCCTTGGTGGCACAAGTGGCTAGAGAGCTTCATGAGGTATAATTTCTTACTCTTTCCCTTTGGCTTCATATCATGTCAAAAAGGGGGAGAAATATGAGAAACACATGGGAGATATCTAGCTTACTTAGCCTTATGTTAGTTGTTTTTATATTTTTGTATATTTGGTATCTAGCTTGAACTATATGGCATGTAATATTTTTGTTGAATCTTGGCTTAGAATATATTGATGGATAGTATGTATTAAGGGGGAGCATACTTGATCCATTTGAACTTATATGTTATTATTTTCTTGCCTATGATTGGATACTTGGATATTGCCATACTTGTTGTCTCTTGGATATTCTTGTGCTTTCAAGTTCTTTTTTAGGTGATATCAAGAGAAGACCAAGATGAAGTTCAAGACTTGATTTATAATTTGTGTCTATATGTGTAACTCATTGTACTCATTGTGACCAAGTTTTCTTTGTAATTGTTTTAGTGTTTGTTTAGGGGTTTTGTCATGGAATTTGCCAAAGGGGGAGATTGTTAGGTTGATAATTAGTGTTGGCATTAATTCCATATCAAAACGTGTTTTACTTGTAATGTTTAGTGGTTAGTAAATGAAGGATTTCGAAGACGAAGGACGTCTCAACCATTATTTGTTCAAGTTGCCGGCTTTTAAGAGTTTCGGACATTATCGGTCTACAAAGGTATTCAAAGACCTCTTATCTCTTACAAGGCTAGGCACACACTCACACATATCATTCTTGTGTGTCCCTTCATGATTTTATTTCATTTACATTTCACTTTCACACACTTGGCAAAATATGCTCATGCATTCACATTTAGTTAATAAACTTTGTGTTTTGCATTTTCTAGGACTATGTCCGGAAACTAGCATATGTGTGTGTATTTGTGTTTGTATGTTTCCGTATTTTGTGTTTAGGACTTGAACATGTTCTTATTTAATGCCTTATTGAGTTCCGGTCGTTTCGGTTACTCATTCATAAGGTTTCGAGTCCAAACGTGTTGACTATGCCACTTTACATTCTCTTACGTTGTGTTGACTTCATCGATGATTTCCGAGATGATTTCTCAACCGTTTTTCAAAGTTGTATAGTTGTTTTCGTGCGTGAGAGAGTCACGGTTCGTAATCCAAAAATGGATTCGAATTCGGAGTTCGGACGCCCGAGATACGGGCCGACGAACCGAGGGAGCGCGGGAGAGGACAGCCCAGGCCGTGGGCCACATGGGCTGGCCGTGGTTGAGGCCGTGGGCCCCACGGCCTGGAGCACCCTCTGCTCCCGTGTGGGCCACGCGCCCCCCACGGCCTGGGGGTGACGTGGCACCACGTGATTGGTCAAAAATCTCCTTCTCTCTCCTCCTATTTCTTCCCTCTCTCTCTCATTTTGAATTTCCAAGAAGAATTTTTCAGATTTCCCGTAAGGCATTCTCTCCAATTTTTCCAAACTTCAAAACACTATATCTTCCTCATCCGGAGTCGGATTTGAGTGATTCAAGTTGGAGAGTGTTCGTATTTGAGTCCTCTAACATCTCCAAGTGATTTGGTAGCTGTTTGATCATGATTTCCAGTGGTTGATCACTGAATTCCGAACCAGCTTCAAAATCCGAGGTAATGGTCTCATCTTAGGGATTTCTTGTTATTTGACCTTCCAAATGCTTGGGGTTTCTTCTTCTATATCTATGTTATTGTTTTATGAAAGCTATTTGAAAAGGTAGCTTGATTATCATTCCAATTGAAACTCAATTTGTGGACTTATGTTGACTAGATTTTATGATTCTAGGTTTTACATTTGTTTGTCAGTTGTATTGTGATTAGAATGGCATCTTAGGTTGTTTGATACTTAATTGAATTAATTTTGTGTTAAAATGACTTTGAGATTTGATTTGGTCCTTTGATTGAAGAAATCAAGGATTTGTGTATTTGTTTGTGATTTAGAGAATATAGGTTTTGATTGATGTAAATCTCAAAACCTTGCTCTATATTTTGTCTAGTATATTGATTGATTTTAATCTCATATATCTAGCCTTTGATTGTATATTGATAGCATCTTGAATTAGGACTTAATGAACATTTTGTGATTCAAGTGTTATGTGTGTGAATGAGACTTTGAGTGTATGTGTTAGGTGTTTCACATGCTTAGGTTTCTATTCATGTATTTTTGCATCTAGACTTGATTAATTGTGTTTTCACATGTTTAGGTCTATTTGTACCATAGAATGTATTGATCACATGTTCTATGTTGAAATGAATGTTTGCATCATTTGCATTCACATGATCACACTAGGAAGTCCTTGTAAAAGGCATGAAGTCTTGGTTAGAGTCGGGATGACTCGGATAGGTAAGCAAGGAGTCATGGCTAGAGTCGGGAGGACTCGGATAGTCATGCATGGGAGGCTCCCTAGAGGCAAGAGTGCCTTGGATAGGGAGTTGGCTAATATATTGGTAGGCCTAGGCGTATGGTTAGACATAGACTCCGATAGAGCGGGGTACACGGGATGTGTATGCACTCTTGAGGAATTTCTAATCTTCCATCGATGTTGGTTGAGTGTGTTGTCCAATATATGGTGGTTCCGCATCATTGAGGGATTTCATACTTTTCAATAGGGTTGGGTAGGCTTAGACTTCACTAGGTTGGGTGAGCTAAAGATTGGTCACTTTGTGAATGTTCTATGTTTACTTTCCAATAATATAGTACCCAATGGTTGTAGTTCAACCCGTGGATGTTTCCTCCTTGGAGGTTTTACCACGTTAAAAAATCCCTTGTGTTAATTCTTTCTATCTCTTCTCTTATATTTTAATTGTATATTTCATTGTCTTGATTCATAATATTCACTTGTGATGTATTGTGAACCAAGTCTTTGTATAGTGTGATTAGTGTATTCATTCTATAGATCAATTTGTATCTTTGATTCTTTTGTATATTATAATATTTGTTTAGTGACATTTTGATCACTCTTGTAACACATTGAACATCTTATGAAATACAAGCTTATATTGTTGTTATGTTTATTTGATATTTTACCTCACATGACTTGTTGATATACTTAGACATTTCTCTTTTGATTGTGTCATCGTATTGTCTATGTATGTCTACCTTGGCTTATTGTGTTGTGTGTAAGGCTACCTTGAGGGACAAACGGATGTTTGTTCAAGGGTTTGAAAAAAGGTGTAAAAACCTATTCACCCCCCCCCCCCCCCCCCCCTCTAGGTATGCTTTAAGCAATTTAACTTCGTTTGTGTACATTCTGTATGTATGATGAATGCTATTTGAAAAGATAGCTTTATAATCAAAGCTAATCAAGTCTAATTAGAGACAAGTGTGAACTAGTTTTCTATTATTCTAGTTTTTCACAAACTACAAGAAAAATGACATTCTGAGACAAATCCATTTCGTCTCCAAATCAAGTCTTTTCATCACAGAAAGTCTTTCGTTACCAAATTAAGTTGGTCGCGCGGTGGTAGCTAAATCCTCGTCCCAGAATAGCTACTGCGACCAATTAAAAAATTCGTCTCCCAATGTTGATAATGTGCGACCAACTATTTGGTAGCAAATTCCCAAAAAAATTTGTCTTAGATATCAAGCCATACAACAATTGGGATGATATTTGCCTGCCAAATATATTGTCTCCAATAAATCGTGGACTAAACCCATATCAACGCAAATGTGAGGGACTAAAATCAAAATAACCCTAATATTTAATTAAAAACTGTTATCATTTAATATTTAATTAAATAATAATTTTTATATTTATACATCGCCAGACCGCCTATCGCTGCCGTCGCCGGACACCCGCCACCGCCACCGCCACCGCAGCCGCTGCCACCGCCTCCGTCTCTTCTGCTGCCTCTTCCCTACACGCCACCGTTGCTGGCACCCGCCGCCGCCTCCTCCACCGTCATGGACCACCGCCTTGGCCCTACTGGTCGCCGTTGCTGGCACTCGCTACCGCCGCCTCCTCCTCCTCCTCCTCCTCCTCCTCCTCCTCCTCCACCGTCACCGCCACGCTACCGGCACCCTACCACCGCCATGGACCGCTGCCGCCACCATCGCCGTCAACCGGACCTGCCTCACCTAATTGTCATTATTGGGAATTGAACTTGAGACCTCAAGTTAAAATTTATAAGTCTTTATCACTTGACTACAACATAGAATGTGATAATTATTGAACAATATTTATATATAACCTATATAAGTTGTTGGAAATTAAAAAAAAAAAAAAAACTTTCTTAGATAAATTTAAATTTATTCAATTAATCAAAATTCTAATTTCTACGACAAATATATATTTAAAAAATAGGGAGAATTGCATTTTAGTACTTATAGTTTGCCTTATTCTGCGACAGTCCACGATTTTTTTTCATTGTAACTTTTAGTCCATCTGTGACAGAATCCGTCAAAAAATAGATTCCGCCATGTAAGTCAAACTAAAAGACTTTAATACCCCTCTGACTGTCTGATACCCACTGAATGACCATTTTACCCTTGTCTTTTGTGTGACCATTAAATTAATAAATTTAATTAAATCAAATAATAAAAACAACTAAAAAAACAAAATTAATAAAAAAAAATAAAAATATACAGCCATCACCCAACTAGCATCATCTTCATCAACTTATTTATTTTTTAATAAATAAAAAATGGTGGGGATTTATTTATTTAAAAAATAAAAAATAATTATATAAAAAATGAGAAAAAAAATTTCTATCAAACTAAAAATTAAAAACAATTTAAAAATAAAATATTTTAAATCTCCACCATCCAAATCTTAGATGGATGGTGGGGATTTATTTTTTTTTTTAAAAAAAATTATATAAAAAAATGAGAAATTTTTTTTCTATCAAACTAAAAATTTAAAAATAAAATATTTTAAATCTCCACCATCCAAATCTTAGATGGATGGTGGGGATTTATTTATTTAAAAAATAAAAAATAATTATATATAAAAAAATGAGAAAAAAAATTCCAACCACAAACCCATACCAGAAAACATTTTAAATATTATGGAAAACATTCAAAATTAAAGGTCGACAACTCCACTGGAGCCATGAAACACTTGATTACAAACAACAATATAAACAAAACATTATGGAAAACATTCAAACCATTGTTCATCACATGTTTGCTTACCTAAATTACACAAAATTAAAGCTCGACAACTCCACTGGAGCCATAAAAAAATGAAAAGAATTACTCATCAAGCTTAATTTTAAAAAGTAAATGTACAAAACAAAAACTAAATGCATAAAACTAAACTAAATGTAATTTAGAGTTGGAGCCTTGAATAAATCAATAAATCATAAATAAAGCAAAAAAAAATATAGTAAATAACATTTTTTTTAAATATAGTAAATTGCGTTGGAATTGAGCGGCTAATGTTGAAAGTTGCGTTGGATTGGTGAGGGCAAAGATGATGGATGTAGGATTTGGGTGGGAAAAAAATGAGTGAAAAGTTGAGAAATGAGTTGGGAATGAAATTAGAGATTTTGTATTTAAAAGAAATTAGGGATTTAGTATAAAAGTTGAGAAATGAGTGAAAAGTTGAGTTGGGAATGAAATTAGGGATTTAGTATAAAAGTACATATTTTTAAGAATATTATAAATTTTTTTTAAATATGAAATCATCTAATTTTTTATTCAAGAATGTATAAAATGAATGAAACACTGTTTTGATTCGTCTATTTTTTTTTAAAAAAAAAAACCAGCGGTTTAACCACTATTAAAACCGGCGGTTTAACCAATTCAACCTATTTCCAACCGGTTTTGAAACCGCCGTTTCTGGTTCCGGTTTTGGTACGGTTTTTGGTCGTACAGTTTTGGTTAAATTGTGGACAAAACCGCCGATTTAACCAAAACCATGGCCACCTCAAAACCAAAATCTATAGAGAGCATCATTTGGAGACCAAAATGAGTTCGTCGCACAATGTCATCTTCAGAGAAGAATTATGTCGTCTCCGAATGTCCATCCAAATACAACCAAAATCTATGGAGAGCATCATTTGGAGACCAAAATGAGTTCATTGCCAAATGTCATCTTCAGAGACGAATTATGTCGTCTCCGAATGTCCATCCAAATTAAGAAAAAAAAAAAAAAAAAAAAATCTATGGAGAGCATCATTTCGCGACCAACAATCAGTTTGTCGCAAAATGTCATCTTTAGAGACAAATTATGTCGTCTCTGAATGTCCATCCAAATTAAGAAAACAAAAACCAAAATAATGGTGGCCACGGTTCGGTTTCGGACTGAAACCGGCAGTTTCGGTTTTGTGGCCACCCGAAACCGAAACCGAAACCGAAACCGTGGCCAACGGTTTAGGAGTGGTTTGTAACCACCGGTTTTATAGTTTTGATTTTGGTTTCGGTTAAAAAACCTTCGGTTTTTGTCACGGTTTCAATTTCATGCGGTTTTTCAAAACCATTTTTTAAAAATGTGCCACGTGGCACCTTCTGATTCATCTAATTTTTTTTAAAAATACCGGCGGTTTAACCAATTCAACCTGTTTTGAAACCGTCGGTTCCAATTTTAGTTTTGGTATAGCTTTTGGCCGTACGGTTTTGGTTAAACCGCCCAAAACCGCTAGTCTAACCGAAACCATGGCCACCTCTAAACCAAAATATATGGAGAACATCATTTGGAGATGAAAATGAGTTCGTCGCAAAATGTCATCTTCACAGACGAATTATGTTGTCTCCAAATGTCCATCCAAATAAAACCAAAGTCTATGGAGAGCATCATTTGGAGACCAAAATGAGTTTGTCACAAAATGTCATCTTTAGAGACGAATTACGTCGTCTCCGAATGTCCATCTAAATTAAGAAACAAAAACCATAATCTATGGAGAGCATCATTTGGAGATCAAAATCAGTTCGTTGCAAAATGTCATCTTCAGAAACGAATTATGTCGTCTCCGAATGTCTATCCAAATAAAACCAAAATCTATGGAGAGCATCATTTGGAGACCAAAATGAGTTCGTCGCAAAATGTCATCTTTAGAGACCAAATATCAATTTGTTGCTGAAAGCTTCATTCTGAGACCAAATATCAATTCGTCTCCAAATATATGGTAGCTGATACCCAAATTTCTTGTAGTGACATGATTGAGAGTTGTATTGTGCTTAGCTTGATATCTAGGGTTATTTGTGATTTGATTGACTCATTTTATGTTTAATAACCTTAGCTTGTGCTTGGATCCTTTAATTGAACAAATCTAGGATTAGTACATTTGATTTTGTATTTAGAGCTAATTAGGATTTAATTGATTATTGTGTAAATATTTGCTCTAAGTACTTGCTAGAATATTCATTGATCATATCTTGTGATTCTAGCATTTTTGTTATTTGTGTTCTAAAATCTTGAATATATGCTTAATGAACATGCTTTGTTTTCAAGCTTTAGTAACATGAATAGAATCTAGGATTTGGCATGTTTTAGGTGTTTTGCATGCTCTAGACTTTTGTTCATGTTTAAGGTCTAGATAACTTTGTTTTGTGAACTTTGTTGCCTATGTCTAGATCTTCATGGAGTGTATTTAATCCATACATTTCATATGCTCATGCATCATTTTGTGTGGTGTCATGTTTTGGATCATAAATTAGAAAAATATAAATTATGTGCTCATTGATTATTTATAGTTTCCATAGGATGTATTGATCATATATTCTATGTTGCATGTGTTTGCATCATTTGCATCACTTAGTTCATTGCCTTGTGAAAAGGTTGAAGTCTCTTGTTAAAGTGAGTGAAGCTTTAATTTGAGTAAGAAGACTTGGCTAGGAAAGTGTTCCGGATAGCCAAGCATAAATCTTAGTTAGGAGTGTGGTACTCCGGATGGTTGAGCTAGGGAAGCTTGACTAGGATCTTGGTGATCTAGATAGCTAAGCAAGGAAATCTTCCTAGAGGCTTGAGAGCCTTGGATAGGGAGTTGCTCTCTAAAGGTGTAGGACACACCTTGGATAGGGAGTAGGCTAAGTGGTTCACTAGGCCCGAGGGTAGATTAGGAGTTGATAACTTTGGGTGGATATCATGTGTTGATAGCCTTGAGTGTGTAAGTCCTTTTCATCATAATGGATTGCTTGTCGGTGGTTGTGGATTCAATCCGTGGATGTTTCCTCTTCGGAGGTTTACCACGTAAAAATCAATGTGTTAAATGTCTCTATCTCTATCTCTTTATATTTGTATGTATGATCAATATAACTTGTTTAAGATCTTCATTTACTCACATCCTTGTAAACAAGTTATTCGTAAAGAAAGAGATGCACACATTGTTTGTTGAATCAACATTTGTTTCTTATATCTTATAAGTGTTTGAACATTGTATCTTATGATATTCTATATCAAGTTGTAAAGTTTTATTTAGTGTACTTACATTGTAATATTCAAAGTACAACTTGTGGAATGTGCTATTCATTGAATATACTTGTATATGGGATACATTGTTTCTTGGTATATGTTTTGTAGACTAAGGGTGGTGAATTGAGCATACTTGTGTTAATTGGTTTCTCATAATAATCATGTTTAAGGTTAATTTGTATGCTCACCAAGGTTTTGACATAAGTCACAAAAGAGTTTTTAAAACTAGTGTGTCAACCTATTCACCCCCCTCTATATTGTTTAGTATAACCTTGTAGGTATTTTCACCCAGTCCTATAAAGATCCCGGCTGACAAGAGAAATCGCTACAAGTACTATGACTTCCATGAGGATGTAGTACATAACACATTGGAATGCTACAGCCTCCGTAACCGAATCGAAAGATTGGTAAAGGGGTGGTCTATTAGTTGAATTTTTGCAATAGGTACGGGATAGCATCAAGATAGGGAATGAGCTGCAGGGAGAAATGCAAGAAGTAGATGAAAGAAGGAGGGATAAGGGGAAGGATCTAATGCAGCAGATCCAGATCATTCACACCATTAGCGGAAGCCCTACGCTAGCAGAAACCTCCAATAACTCAAGAAAGAGCCATAAAGACATAACAATATATGTATAGGAGTCAAAGATGATGCAATGCCATTTTGATACAAAAAAATAGGGCAAACTGCTGTGGTTACCTTTTAGTGCACCGCTGTGGATATCGTTGCGGCTTTGGCAGCGGTAACCGTAGCGATATCCATAGCGGTGCACTAAAATATGCATCAAGTATGTAAACCGCTGCGCCTACCGTTGTGGCTTCCACAGCAGTTACGACAATGGTATGCACTGGGCACAAAACCCTGTGCCTACCGCTGTGGAAAACCACAGCAGTTAGGAGAGCTGCGAAACAGAGGAACTCACCGCTGCGGCTCCGGCAGTGGTATCGACAGCGGTCTCCTGAACCATGCAATGCTTAAGTGATAAACATGAAATCTTAAGCTACTTAAAGGCATGGCAATGAACAAATGCATAAAGAGATAAACACATGAGTGCATAAACAAGAAACACACAACGAACAAGGAGTAGAGATATGCATGAGTTGTGTGTGTATGTGTGTGCAACTAGATCTCTTCAAAGCAAGTAAGCACAAGTATTTTACCTTTGTTGTGCTTCTTCTCTTGAGGTCTTGAAAGGGCCTTTGTTGTGCAAGAGCACCAACAATCAAATGCCTAAGCTACCCTTACATCAAACCCCATATATGGTTTGTCACCGAAATAAGCCAACCAAACTTGAGGAACTTACAAAGAGGAAGGGTCAAAAGTGTTTAATGCCCTTTTTATCAATTTGCTCAAACCTAGATCTAGGTTAGTCAAGACTTAATTAACCTCTCATAAAGTTTTAAGCAAAATCCAACCAAGGTTGTTCCACCAAGATCTAGATCTACTTTTCATGCACAAATATCATGCTTGTAAATCAAAGTAAGATTCCTACTCAACATACAACATGAAGATAATTTAAGCATAAGTGCAAACTCAATGGATATAAAAGATAGATTGAATCATTCAAAAGAGTGTTTACATATTTACAAACGTTGAATCCCCAACAAGAGGGATTTAGCCACTCATAATGAAATAAAAACAAGGAAAGGAAAGAGAAAGTGAACGAAAGCTCATGGTGCTCTTGATGCTTCTCTTTTGCTTGCTCGACAAAACTTTCCTTGATGTTAAATATAGATCTTGAAATTCTCTTAAGCAATATAGTGTATGATATACCTAGAGGGGGGGGGGGGGGGGGGGGGGGGGGGTGAATAGGTATAGGCCAAATTTCTTCCAATATTAAAAAATATGCGGAATACAAGAATTAAAAGCACACTTGTTAATTCTTAACAATAGAATTGATTTAATCAACACATGTGAAAATCAATATACAAGACATGCAATTAAAACAAAGATATGGAAGATAATGAAAAGTAAAGCGAAAAGATACACAAGTATTTTTACGTGGTAAAACCTCAAAGAGGAAACATCCACGGGTTGATACCATAACCACCGGCAAAGCAATCCACTATACGAAAATGACTTACACACTCAAGCTATCAACACATGATATCTGCTCAAGCTATCACCTCCTAATCTACCCTCGGGCAAGTGAACTACCAAGCCTACTTTCTATCCGAGAAGTGTCCTACACCTCTAGAAAGCAACTTCCTATCCAAGACGCTCACGTCTCTAGGAAGATTTCTTGCTTGACTATCCGAGTCCTCCCGACTCTAATCAAGACTTCTTGCTTGGCTATCCGGAACACTTTCCTAGCCAAGACTTCTTGCTCAAGACAAAGCTTCACTCACTTTGCAAGAGACTTCAACCTTTCACAAGGCAATGATCTAAGTGATGCAAATGATGCAAACACAAGCAAATAGAGCAAGTAGATCAAACACACTCTATGAAGAATTAGATTTGCACAAATCAAGCTCACAAGCAAATGTAGCTAATTCTTATGAACATGTGATTAGAGATCTAGATTAGACATTCAAAATCATTCACAAAAATATCTAGAAACCTAAACATGTCAATCAAAGCTAGAGTAACAAGTTTTCAATAGAAATCACAAAACTAGCTTTGAAATCAAGTGAACAAGTTAACACTTGAAATCCACAACATATTCAATCCAAACAAGAACTAGATTTAAATGGTAGATAGCACAATCAAAAAATCCTAGTTCATGAACATGTGACAAAAACCTAGAAATCAACAATCAAGCTCAAGAACAAAAAGTATTTCTAGAATCAATGTCAAGATAGGTCAAGTTTAGCAATATATGTTCAATTGAAATCAAATGGCTAAAACTCAACAATCAATAGATCAACCACCCCTAGAATATGATCTAACAACATTCTAAACACATATCATCTATCAATTAGGAAAATTAAAAGAAATGATCAAAAGATGAAGTGAGAAGAATATGTTACACATACAAATGTAGAATCTCGGACTGAAATATGCTTGCTGCGAAAAATCATGAAATCCTTTGACACTAAAAATGCTTGGGGTTTGTTCCTCTCATCAAGACCAACATTTTTGGCTTTTGAATCAAGCGAATCGAAGTTGAGATGAGAGAGATATGGTGAAATTAAGATTTGAAAAATTGTAAGAAAAAATTCTGCACACAAACAAATTGTTCTTCTTTTTCACACTCCATTTTGAATTACCGTGAGAGAGGGAATAAATTGAGTGAGACCGTGATCAGGTGAGGAGAGCTCATGTGAGGTAACATGCCATATGACCAATAGGAAGTAAGACTAAAGACACCACATGCTTTGATTGACCATGCACACCAAACACCATATGCATGCAATACATATGCCAAAAACCCATTAATTCATGAAAGAATTTGCAATCAGCTCTACATGGTCGTTTGCTACACGGGGACAGAGGCCATGTTTTGGTGTGTGCCTCACGTGGCCCCAATGGCCAAGGGGGGCAAATGGCAATTTGCCATCTTTTATCCTATAGCACCCTTTCGCACATCTCTCACATTTTTTGACCTTCTTCGATCTCCGAACTCCGAATTCGAATCCGTTTTCAGATTACAAACTGTAACTCCCTCACGGACAACGACAACAACACAATTTTGAAAAATGGTTGAGAAATCATCTCGGAAAACGACGATGAAGTCAACTCAATGAATGAGAACGAAAAGTAGCGTAGCTACATCGTTTGGACTCGAAACCTTATGAATAAGTAACCGAAACGACCGGAACTCAATAAGGAATCATAATAGAGCACATTCAAGTCCAAATACAAAAATACGGAAACATACAAACACTAATTCACACAAGCATGCCATATCAAAGAGATAGTCACAAAGCATGCAATTTTACAATGTTTATCTATTAGAGATCAATGTATGTGCATACTAAGAAGTGTGTGAATGTGTTATACCAAATGTTTGAACTACGATGCAGGGACACACATGTATGAATTGTGTGTGTGTGCGCTTACGCCTTGCAAGAGGAAGAAGAATCTAGATACCTTAGCATCCGAGTACGCGATGTTCTTCTTGAAGACGATATTTGCAAGATATGTTGCTTTTAACCTTTGAAGCTTCTTCTCTCTAAGAAACACCTAAGCAACTAATCAATACAAATAAAGAGAGTTTTGCAATGGAATCAAGCCAACAAAGATCTAGGATCTTATAGATCTAAATATCCCTAAAAAGATGATAAACTAAAGTGTTTAATCTAAGATTACTTTTCTAAAAGAGAGTGGTTGTGTAAAGATATTTCTTAACTTTTACTTCTTTTAATACTAGCTATAACACAACACACGCTTTATAAAAGTAAAATATGTTTATATAGTGGAGGATAAGATTGGAGGTCGATCACTTGAAAACTAACGTGGATTAGGCTTCTGTGACCAAGATCTGTGAGTTCGTACTCGTAACGTGATGTCACATATAGTTCTGCTCAAGCACTGCTACTTTTGACTGATGGATGTGTCTTGCAGAAAGACTACACATGGATGCACTGCAACGTAAATCTACGAGGTTGTTCTCGCATCATGATGTCGCAGATTTCATTTTAGGTTGAACTGCTAGGACAAGCTCATAGGATGGACTTCGTAGAAATATGTTTGGTTCAGTTGCTAGTTCCTTCTGTTAGATCTTACTCGCAGTTCATGCTCTCAGATTCATTTGGGGGTATTCTACGAGTTATGTCTATGACATTGATCTCGCAGTGGTAAGTCGCAGATCTCTTCTACTAGTTCTGACTTGCAGGATGACTTAGCAGTGTCGTCTGGCTCTAGACTGTGAGTTAAATCTACGATAATATACTCGCAGTTTAATCTTGCATTGTGCTCTAGGAAAGCATCTGCTACTTGGTTCTTCAGGCTGACATCGCAGTTCACTCTGGGAGACTTCTACAACTTTGGATCTGCTTGCATGTACTCGCAGATTTGCTAAAAAGTTGGGTCCAACTTCATTTTCTTCACAATTCTTCAACGAGTGTTCATTTCATCCTTTGAATCCTATTATTCCTGAAAGTAACTCAAAAGTGCCATTATACAACACAAATGCTCGGAAAACCAACAAAAAGGGATGAATTTTGGCACTCTAAACATATACATATTTAGAGTGATCAGTAAACAGTTTGACAATGCCAATTTTAGGGAATTTTGTGAAGGTCAGGGTATCGACCTTCACTTTGCATCAATAGCACATCCTCATACCAATAGGTTGGTGGAGGCAACCAATAAAACCATCAAGAAGCTCCTGAAGAAAAAACACCAACAAATGAAGGGAAAGGGGTTTGTAGAACTCCTAAATGTGTTATGGGCATACCGGACTACAAAGAGGACCACTACTGGGGAAACCCCCTACTCACTGGTGTTGACGATGATTTTTCGTAATCACTCAATCAATGATTTGATATCAAGTTTATGAATGAGAATGATTGAAATTAATACTACAAAGTATTAGCAATAATGAACAAAAAAATACGTGGTAAAACTTCGATGGTCGGAGAAACATCCATGGGTTGTTGCCTAAGCAACGAAGACAAATCCACTATGAAAGCTGTTATTGAATACACACTCTGATCTCTCCTCTCAATTCTCACGTCCCCCCCTTACTTGTGTTTTACAGGGGTATTTATACATAGTTATTTAGGGTTTGCGGGTATCACTAGGGTTTGGTGTCGTGGTGCCCATGTTCTAGAAGTTTTCCCAGTCCTAAAAGGACTTGCTTTCCTATTTAGGTGTGGCGTATCTTTTGGTTTGGCTGAGTCCTAACTTGAGCAGGATTCTTATTACTTTATTTACGGGAATCCTGCTTGTTTCCTTGCTAGGTTCTGAGTAGTCGCATTGTAGTTTATTGTAGGGGTGCTAGTTGCTGATTCTACCCACATGTTTGGAGAGTGGATGTAAGGTTCACTATTTGTATTGGCTTGATTCCATTGCAAAACACTCTATGATTGTATTAGTTGTTGCTTAGGACATTATTTGAAGAAAGGAAGCTCAAAGAGTGAAGAGCAACATCTAGTGCAAAAGTCGTCTTCAAGAGGTGAAAATCGTCAAAGGTAAAACTTGACTTCCACCCTCTTGCAAGGCGTTTGTGCACACACACACAATTCATACATGTGTGTCCCTGCATTGTGGTTCAAACATTTGGTATAACACATTCACACACTTCATAGCATGCTCATGCATTGATCTTGTATTGACAAACATTGTGAAATTGCATGCTTTGTGACTATCTCTTTGATATGGCATGTTTGTGTGAATATGTGTTTATTTGTTTTTGTATTTTGTGTTTAGGACTTAAACATGTTCTTATTTAATATCTTATTGAGTTCCGGTCGTTTCGGTTACTCACTCATAAGGTTTCGAGTCCAAACAAGTTGACTATGCTACTTTTCGTTCTCATTTGTTATGTTGATTTCATCATCAGATTCCGAGATGATTTCTCAACCATTTTTCAAAGTTGAGTAGTCGTAGTCGTGCGTGAGGGAGTCACGGTTCGTAATCCGAAAACGGATTCAAAATCGGAGGTCGGATGCTCAAGATATGGGGCAACGAACCGAGGGAGCGCGCGAGAGGTGTGCAAATCACGTGTGGCCACTTGGCCAGCCCGTGTGGGAGGCCATGGGCCCCACGGGAAAGGGAGCCTTCTGCTCCCGTGGGCCCCACGCGCCCCCCACGGGGTGCTGACATGGCAGCACGTGATTTGCTCGGAAATCTTCTCCTTTTCCCTCCTTTTAATCAAACCTCCTTCCCTCCACACTTATGCAATTTTTGAAGAACACTTGAAATCCCGCATCAGTTTTTCAACAATTTTTGTTTACTTGTTTTGATCATATCTCTCTCATACGAACTCGAAATCATTCGATTCAAAAACCAAAATTGTTGGTCTCGAAGAGAGCTATAAATCCCAAGCATTTCCAGAGGCAGTTGACTTTGGCATTTTTCTCAGCTGGTCCATTTCCAGTCCGTGGTCAGTACTTGATTTTCAACTTCTTCTTTTTCAATTTCATTTTTGATCAACCATTGATTCTTTCCATTTGATTGATGAAATTTGTTAAGAAGTATGTTAGATCACATGCTAGGGTTATTTGATCATTTGTTAATTAAGTTTTAGCTTTGTAATGTGTTTTGAACATATTTGTGCTAAACTTGATTTATCATGAAATTGATTCTAGAAAACATATATGTGATGTGCTTCATGTTATTTTCTATGTTTTGTTTCATGATCTAAGAACTAGGTTTTTAGTGTGCTAAATCGAATATTGATACCTTTGTTCTTATTGTTTTGCATGTTTTGATTTCTAGATATCTTTTGTGATTGAGTGTTGAAATCATATTCTAGACTATCATTGAACATGTACATTTTGCTTGATTGATCATCTAGCTTAATTTGTTTGTGCTTGCATCATTTGCATCACTTTAGATCATAGCCTTGCATTAGGTTGAAGTCTCTAGCAAAGTGAGTGAAGCTTTGTGGATAGAGCAAGGGAGCCTTGATTAGAGTCGGGACGACTCGGATAATCAAGCAAGGAAGTCTTGTCTAGGGTCGGGAGGATCCAGATAGGCAAGCAAGAAATCTTCCTAGAGACGTGAGCGTCTTGGATAGGAAGTTGCTTCCTAGAGGTGTAGGACACATCTCGGATAGGAAGTAGGCTAGGTGGTTCACTAGGCCCGAGGGTAGACTAGGAGTTGATAGCTTGAGCGGATATCATGAGTTGGTAGCTTGAGTGTGTAAGTCCTTTTCATCATAGTGAATTGCTTCGCCGGTGGTTGTGGTATCAACCCGTGGATGTTTCCTCATTGAGGTTTTACCACGTTAAAATCATTGTGTTTAATTTTGCTTTACTTTCCTTATCTTCCATATATTACATTGATTGCACTTCTTGTAAATTGATTAACTCTTGTCTTAGTTAATTCAATTCATTTGCTAAATCTATTCAAGTGTGCATTTGCCTTGTAATTTTCCGCATTATTTTTAATTGGAAGAATTTGGAGCCTATACCTATTCACCCCCCCTCTAGGTATATTTCACTACTACATTAAGGGAAATTTCAGTGGATTTCCGTAACTTTCTTTCTAGTTGAACCCTGAGTATGTCCGAGTAGGCTTATGTTGCCCGAGCTGATTTCCTTGGTCTCTGGTTGGGTTTTTGCTACTCAGGTTGATTTCCCTTCACTTTTGCTTACGTGGCCTCTTATGGTGATGATGTGCCTTTTACGACTATTTTTACCTATAACAACTGGCTTTTAGGAAAGAAGCAGTCCTACCCATCGAGCACAAATTAACATCTTTTAGGGTCCAACAATTTGAACCAGAAAGCAATGAAGTAAAATTGAGAGCAAGCCTGGACCTTCTTGAGGAGAAGCAAGACAAAGCCGCAGAATAGGTTGCAACCTACCAAGGTAGGGTCGCCCGATACTTTAACAAAAGGGTGAAGACCCAGAACTTTAAAAAGGAGGACTTGGTCCTTAAGAAGGTAACCCAGAATATCCGGAAAAGGACGAGGTACTAGCCTCAAACTGGGAATGACCCTACCTAATAAAGATGGTAGTTCGTAATGAAGCTTATAAGCTAGAAGACTTGGATGGCTACCCCGTAGATCACACATGTAATGCTGATTACCTCAAGAGGTTTTATCCATAAAAGTTTGAAGAAGCAGTTTATTTCGACCGGCACCACTCTAAATATGTATCACCCTGAATTTGCTTTGTATCGCCTAGAAAATCAATAAAGAAGTAAGTTTTTCTCCTACATGTTTCCCCTATGATCTCCTTAGAAAATTCGCCTATGATTGCCTCAAGACCAGGAAAGCCACATGGCATCCTGATGCCTTGGATATGACCCACCCCTCTAGGAAGGGTCTGGTGTTAAAGTGGCCTTAGTTGCCTACCAGACCTAGAATCCAGATTCGCGGCCTTGGTTACCCGCCGCATCTTCAAGACTAGGAGAGCCTATACGACACTCCTAAAGCCTTAGGCGGAACCCAATCTCTCCAAGGAAAACCTGGTACTAAAGTGGCCCTAGTTGCCTACCAGGATAGTTCACCTAAGGACCAGGATTCCTTATGCAGGAATTCCTGGTACCCTGATTCACCTAATGGAAAACCTGGTGCTAAAGTGGCCCTAGTTGCCGAATGGGACAGTTCGCCAAAAGACTGGGATTCCTTGTGTAGGAATGCTTGGTACCTTGATTCACTAAAAGGAAGACTTCGTGTTAAAGTGGCCCTAGTTACCTACCAGGACAGTTCGCCCAAGGATCAAGATTCCTTGTGCAAGAATGCCTGGTACCCTGATTTGTCTTGTGAAAGTCCTGAAATACCTTAGTCGCCTATCAGGATCAGTTCACCTAAAGGACCGGGATTCCTTGAACAGGAATGCCCGGTACCTTGATTTGCCTTGAGGAAATCCTGAAGTGGTCAAACTTACCTACCAGGATCGGTTCAAAGACCAAGATCCCCAATGCAGGAAGTACCTGGTATCTTGATTCACCTTATTCAGGGTTGGGCACCAAGACAACCTTAGTCACCTACAAGGATTAATTCTTTTCTACTGGGATCGACTAGCTTTGGTGCAAATTACTTGTAAAATTTCTAATCAAGTCTTGCAACAATGCAAGGGGACTATCTACCGGACTATTTCTGAAAATGGTCAAGGTTTGATATCATCTTGAATGAAGTGAGGACTTAACTCCTACCAGTACCAACACTTCAAACATGTTCTGTCAAGATTACGGGACATGCATCCAAGTACCAAATGCTACCAACATTAACATTCCAAGTAAGTTTCTATTGGGATTATGGTTAAGTGACGCGCCCCGAAACGGTTCTAATAAATTATCCACGGCGGCGCCAATAACTTGATCGGCGCACGCGGGACACGCGATAGTTCTATAAACTATCGTAAAATAAAGGGGGCGTGTATGTTTTTCTGCAAGCACACGGATCGTTATGATCACATAGCGGCAAGTACGGTTCGTTCCATAGGGAGTTGTGAGGTACCTTTTATCAGTTTTAGTCTTATATTTTATATATACTATATACACTAATTACAACATATTTACATGCATGAAAAGTAAATGGTGGAGGATGGCATGTAAGCAATTAAACTAAAAGGATGGCAAGCAAGCAATTAAACTAACTAATAACTAAATTAAACTAAGATGGCAAATTAACTAAATTACACTACATCAATTATAACTAACTAAACTACAATTACACTAATATCATTTTTAATCTAAATTACACTAACTAAACTAATTAACTAACTAATTACCATCTAATGCAATGGTCTTGCAAAAGTGGTAATGAGACTTTGGATGTTGGGATATTGGTGTACAAGTGCAATTATCCAATTAATTAGTTGATTTCTATTAACCTAGGATAGTCTAAAACCATTAATAAAGACACATGCATTAATAATCATTCATGCATGATCTAAATTGTATTACATGCTTATGAATTTGTTAATTCAAACAACACATATATGAATTAAAGCTCAAGATAGAAAATCAACTCATATCATAGATAATATACAAAGTACACCAAATCCCAACATCAATAATTAGTTACATAAAATAACTAAGGTGGTGAGGGTGGTGTGAGTTAAGTTATACTAAATTATTCTAAGCTAAACTAACTACTTCTAAGCTAATCTAGACTATTAGGAGGGTAATTGGATATTTGGGAGGTGTGTTTTAGGTTAGAGAAGGATGTATATATATAGGGAACTGTTTTAGGGAGGTTTTGGATGAAATATCTTCCAAGTCGGTCGTCCCAGCGGGTTTAGAACTGCTGGTCGGCGAGCTTGTGCCCGTCGTCAAAGCTCGCAGTGAAGAATTTGGAGTCGGTGGCGAGTTTTGACCTTTTGGACCGCGGGAACTTTCTAGCGGCATGAAACCGTGAAGTTTTGGTGAGTTTGGACGTTCCAGTTCATGGGAAGGAAGCCGCCGGGGTGAGCATGCAAGCTTGCATGGCCATGGAGACTTGGAGGATTTGTTGGAGTTGAAAACCTTTGCATGGGAGGCTAAAAGTGGGTGCAATAGGACCGGGAGAATGGCGGTCGTCGATCTAGGTGAAAAACCGCTAGAAAACTGGCTGGAAAACAGTCAAAAATGGCCAGAGAAAATGTTGGGTCGAGACCGGTTCAGGTCGGGTCTACCGGGTTGAGTTGCGGGTCGGGTCGGGTCGACTCGGCTAGAGGTAGAAGACGACCTGACGTCAGCGTGACGTCAGGCGTGACCCAAGCAGGCGCCAAACGGTGTCGTTTCTAGCGCTGACTTGGGCTGACGCTGTGCGTTGGCTGGCTAATTACAGTTTGCACCCCTGATCTTTCAATTATTCATAGAATCTTCAATAAAATTCTGAATTTTTCACTTTTGCCCCTGAATTGTCCAAAATGACAATTATGCCCCTGAACTTCCCTATTTACCTGAAACACTTATTTTATCCGTTAAATACCCGATTTTACCTGAGAACAAGCACAAAAAAGATGGGAAAAGGGAGTGCTAAATGTGAACATTTGGAATGCGATCATTAAGTATGCAAGCATAAAGTGCCACTAGGATCTAATATGAACAAGAGAAACAATATATGCAAAAAAGAAGACACTTTCCATTAATCTTGAAGGGTGCCCAACCCCCATTTTCGGGCTACAAATAAAAAATGTATACATCATGGCTTGGGATTGGCATCCTCTTTGCCATCTGCTTCCTGGCTTGCTCCTGTAGCATCAGTATCTTTGACTCCCTTAATCCCAGCAACTCCTAGATCAACTAAAGTCTCTCTAGCTCCTGACTCCCTCTATTCAGTAGGAGCCTCACTCTTTTTCACTGGCTTAGTTCCAAGCTCAGCAGGATCCCTTACCTCCTTAATTTGAGCATCTTGATGGGTAGAATGATTAGATACCCCTTCATTTATCTCTTCCAGGTATATTAAGGCATGCAGGTCAAGCTCCTAGGGTAAAGGAGGAGCATAGATAGCAATAGATGAGGAAGGATCTACCAAGGTAGAAGCAGCACCTGAGAACTGGGCAGCCTTAGTCATGATGTCCTCCCGGTTCTACCACAAGGTTGACTGTAGATCAAAAGCGGGAGGAAAAGCTTGAGTGACCTCGTGGGAGGCAAAGAAGTACCACTCCTCGAATGAGGCATCTACCTTGGCCTTCAAAGCCTTTACCATGTCACGAAGGATCTGATTCTCCTGCTGAAGCCAGATCTTCTCTTCCCTTCCCTTAGGGTATTCCTCTCTGTAGCACGACATATGTACTTTAGATTTTCTATATCATAGGAATACTTTAACTACTCTAAGTCCACCAGGGCATTGTCCCTGTCCCTCTCAGCCTTGGATGCAGCCCTGGACAAGAACTCCATGCTTTTCTCAGTCTGGGCTAGCTCCTTCTTGCTACCTTCTAGCTTGGCTTTGACAGCAATGTTTGCCTCTTAGAGAGCTATCACTTATTGTCCTATTGCCAAAGTGAATTTGAAGGCCTACAAGAAGGAAAAGGTAAGTACCCTCCCATAATCACACAGGATAAAGAAAGAGACTGAGAACCATACCTCGGTAAAAAGGGCAACGCCCTTTGATACCATGAGGTCCACATGCATGGAAGGCATAGCCTGTAGAATACCACTAGGACACGAGGCTGTAAATCAGGATAGCACCTCCTCCGAACTGTTATCCCACAACTGCGAGCTCGAAGGAAGATCAGTAGAAGGATTAGTCACGGTACTAGCACCTCTCTCCCTTTCCGCCCTAAGTTGACACCTGGCAAGTACAATTGGAGAGAGAGGAGGATGAGGAGAAGAAGCAGCTTAGGAAGGTCCAACAACAGGGGCAACCGGAGCTCTAGCGGCCATCTCGCTCAGGGTGGAGCGTGTTGAAGGCAGGGTAGTAATTTGAGTAGGAGGACGAAGAGGGGACCTCGGTGGAGTAAGAGGTGGAATTGTTGTAGGCTAGCTGGACCCAAATGGGGCACTAGTACCAGTTCCAAGTAGAACCAGAGATACATTAGTAGATGTCCTTTGGAGCATTGGCCCTAATGAAGAAGGAGAGGAAGATAGAAGAGCTGCTGCAGAGACTGTCATAAGAAAATTTAGTACCTGGTAGAAAGATTGAGAAATTAAGAAAGAGCAAGGGGAAAAAGCTACATACCTGGATAAGCAAGGGAGACCCTAAGGTAGCGGTCTACTTTGTCAACCTCAATGGCATTAGTAGTGGGTACTTCGTGTTCACGTAGGATCGGGCTATGATATTCTTCACGATGCCCTTTGCCTCCGCAGAGATATTCCCTTTATCCCATTTCTCCTTCCCACTAAACTGAGTGGTGACTCGAAATTCAGACCTGCCGATATGTAGCGAGCTAACCCAATCCCCTCCTACAACAATCCAGTCGTCGCGCCAAGAATGATTGAACTTCGTGTTGGCTCCAGGAACCGTGAACTTCAGTGGGTTTTTTGCCCTCAAGTAGAATTGGCCCTTTGGACCAGGCGGTAGGGTCGCCACTTGGAAGATATACCGGATCTCATCGAAACCCAATTCCTTGACCACATCGTCGATCTCAAATTGCTCTCTCTAGAGCACCAAGAATCTAGTTAGGTGCTTCCAGAACCCTGGTGCGAGTTGAAGTGGAGCGAGTTGGAAAGCATGAAGCGCTCTACGAAGAGTGGGGTGGAGGGGTAGCCTGACCTCGCATTCAAAGGTGGCCACGTGAATGGGGAAATGGCCTATAGGAGGGGAGCACACATCATATCCCTGGTGTGAAAGAGAAAGGGTGATGTCCTCAACAATCTAGTAGTCCCTTCTCAGTCGCGTAAGGGTGTCGATAGAGTTGATAGAATCAGGGACAATCTTGGAATCATGAAAGGAAGAAAGGGGGCTGCTTAACACCGCCAAGGGATCTACAATTGAAGCATCTTTCCTCATAACCTCAACAGCTGCATCATCCTCATCATCGTCAATAAGTTCGACCAGATTATTGGGTCTATTGCTGAAACTCGACCCGATACCAGTATTCCTGTCGGAACGGTGGCGCTGAGTCGAGATGGAGCTCCTTGTGGTGTTGCCTCCATCTCGACCCCTCTTTCTTGAAATCAATGAAGAACTATCAACCGAGTCATTCTCACCTTGGTTGAGAAGCTCATTGAGACTGTCGGATGGTGTTGATGGAATAGCCATTGTTGGAAAAGGAAGATTTTTTGAATGAAGAAAAGGAAGAAGGTTATGGTTTTTGAAAGAGAAGTAGGGTTTGCTTTTTGAAATTTGAATCGGTGTGAGTGAATAAAGAAGAAGGATGAGGTATTTATAGAAAGAGGCAGACGGTTACTGGAACAGAAAAGGAAACATGAAATTGAATGGTAGGAGACATGGGAGTGACGGTTTCAAGAAAATCGTGCCAAGAAACGTCCAATTCAAACAAGCAAGTCACTTCTTACTTGACACGAGGACAACTCATTAAATGAAAACGTGTTAAAGGGGGACTTCCTCCTAAATAGTGGAAACCAGCCAGGCAGGATGGATTAAATCCTTCAAACAAGCAGGTATCTTGACTCCAACCCCAAACCAAGTATTGGTGTTCAAGTCAGAGGGGGACTTCTATTAATTGCCTAAAAAGGCAGGGGTCTAAAGAAGAATTTTTCATCCTTGCTAAGACCATGTGAAGTAGAAGGACACTGCAGGAAGCATCCAGCTACCCCAGGAAGAAGCCAATACCGGTATACCTATATACGCCATTCGTTAATCAAGATCGAGATCGGGGCCACCCAGATCCCCAGGTACCATGAAACATTGAAGTCAAGGTCCAGATGACCTCGCTACCACACCATCCTGGTTTCTTGATGCCCAAGGAATACTGGTATCACGATCTGGTGACATGCATAATACCTCGATACTGCGATTCCTCCTATAACCAGTCTACCAGGCAACAAAGATCATGGTAAACAAAGGAGTTTTTAATACATCAAAAGAGAAGGCTGCCAATGAGGGAAGGACTGGTACACCAAGGGACCATGACCATGCTACAAGAAGGATAATAAGCACCAGCATTTGAGTACAAGGAAAGTTGACTTTTCCCGCCATCTATAAACTCCATATAAAATGGGATTAGTCAACTTTGTCAATTTCGCCAAGAAGGGAAACAAATCACTTGATTTGGGATTATTCCCGCGCCTAAATGAAGACATCATCAACGTCCCTTTGATTACTAAATTGATTGACTAATCAAATGAGTGAGTAGCAAGAAAAGGGACCTATAAAATTTACAAGACTCTCGTAAGCGAAGGGATAGAATTTTAATCATAGATTTTTCCACTTATCGACTAGCAGGAAATCGCCATTGCCAATTGTGTCTAAAACTCCATACATAAACCCTTATTGTATCATTAAGATTGTGTATCATTTATGTTAACCCAAAATTGTCACCGGGGTGCAATTCAGAATTAACGGTATGTGAGGGACCCAGGTCTAAATGGATCTGGGCTAGCGGGATACTCTATACCTCGATACCCCGCTAGTTCTTTGGAATCTGTTAGGCGTGATAGGGTTTGTAGGTGATGAATCCGGATCGGGATCCAATAAGGGCCAACGAGATAATTAGTAGTCTGGTATCCCGCTGGGTACCTCGATCTCGATATTATGGTGGATGCAAGTAGTAAGTGGGATGATTTCTTATATGATGGATGTATAAAACAAAAGCTGTTTATATATGTTTATATATATATATATATATATATATACGGATCTCGATCTTGGTGGGATCTTTACAACTTGGTATTTGAACTATCAATATTTCAGTAAGGAAAAAGTAAAGCATATGGGCCACTTTCTCTAAACATTAGATCAATATATAGGCCCACTTTCTTGCTGAGCATTCCTAAAACTTCAGTCTAGGGTTTCAGTGATGCACGGGTCTTCCTTTGGAGTTTAACGAATTCGTCGAAAAATTGATCCCGAAAGATCAGGCGATTCCTTCTTTCTCGGTTCCAAATAAGTTGACTCCTATAAAAATAGGAATCTTCATGGCGGGCATGAATGCCACGTTGTAACTAGAGTTTACATCTTGAATGGTGACATTTAATGTTTGCCTTTACGTGGGCTTGCTCTTTGGGGGTGTCCGCCTCCTGTTTCAGCGAGGTCGGTGTAAAGGGACCCTAGGGTTTATCTCGCTGCGTGTATGTAATGAGCTTTGCTGGTCGGGGTACCCCAGGTATCCCGTATCCCTCCTGCCCCTCTTAGAGCGATGTTTACAGATATCGGGATGCCAAGTGTCGAGGTACTGAGATACTTGGGGATCGGGGTAGTTGGGTATCAGGATCTTGAGAAGGTTGTGTCTCTAGGGCCCTTCTCTTTTCGGCTTCTTAGTGCTTTCCTGGTCCCGGAGATTTTGGACCTGGCCGGGGTGGGTAGAGGCTCTTACTCTGGCCCGTCTGCTAGCAGGCGGGGTATCTGGCCATCTTTTCCGCTGCTACTTTGCTTCCCGGCTTTCTTCTCTACACTAGTGGAAAATTCTTTTTTGGTCCCCACCATTTTTGGCGGTTAACAAAAGTCCCCCTTGACTTGAACACCGGTATCTTGCTGGGGTTGGAGTCAGGATTCTTTAGTCCGTTCGAAGGATTTTCCATCTTGTCTGCTTGTCTAATCTCGTCCGACTGGTTTTGATAATCGATGAGAGGATCTGTCTTGGATTTGGTAGAATTTAATGCTCGACCCACGCACGGGATAACGTCTATTTTCAGATTTAAAACGGGCCGTCTTTAGCGTGATTTCCTTGAAACTGTTATGATTCATCTCCGACTTCGCTTCTCTCTTTACCTCGATAATTGTCCGGGTTTGCCTATAAATGCACCATTTCTTCTTCCCTCACACGCCCACGCTTATTTGAGACTTTCAAAGCTTCTGCTTCTTCTTCATTCTCAAGCCTTCCTTCTCTAAGAATCTTCTTTGCCTTCTTTCTCTTACTCGAATGGCCTCACCATCTAAAAACCCAGCTTTTACACCGATCCTCCCAGAAGATGGCCCGGCGGTTTTGGCTACCCCTAAACCTACTTCTCCAAATCCTCCTAACAGCATTGACGAGATGCTTGATGCGGGGTGAATGGGATAGGGAGAGGACTCCCCAACATCTACTGGAGTAAAGCGGAGTCGGGGCGAGGGCGGTGTCACCGACGATGATACTCCGCTCAAGCGCCATCGTTCCACCGAGGCTCATGGAAACAGGTCGGGTTCCGGCACTAGACCCGATGACCCAGCTCAGATTGTCGATGATGAAGACAACGACGTCGATGTCGAAACGGAGAAGGGGGATATCCCAGCTATCAACCTTGTAGGGGTTCACACGGGGCCATTGTCTTTCTTCCACGATGGCTGAATTATCCCAGATTCTGTCTGTACATCCGACAATCTCACCCGACTGAGGAAGACCTTCAGGATACCGGACCACATTTCTCTATCTCTTCCTCATCGGGGTTACGATGTGTACACCCCTTCTGCAGGGCGCCTGTTGATCCACGTGGCTGCCTTCGAGTGAGGGGTCCGGCTCCCACTTCACCCTTCACTCCGTAGATTACTGGTGGCTTTAGAGCTAGCCCCACTCCAGATTTCCCCTGGATTCTGGAAGAACTTGACGGGGTTCTTGGTGCTCTGGAGGGAGCAGTGTGAGAGGGATAACTTGTAGAGGGAGGCGGGCTTCGATGAAATCCGTTACATTTACCAAGAGGCCAACCTGTCTCCTCGGGGTCAATTTTATCTGAGACCCAACAACAAAATGAAATTTGCCGTGCCCAGGGCAAACGTGAAGTACAATCCACCATGGAAGGATGAATTAATAGTAGTCGAAGGGGATTGGGGTCACTCGGTTCATATCGGGGGGACCGAGTACCCGGTTCCTACTCAGTTCTCCCCCAAAGAAAGATGGAGTTTGGGGGAACTGTCTTCCGAATCCAGGGAGATCCTGACAAGGATTCAGGAACAGGGTTACATGAACATGCAGTACCCTTCTTGTGACCCCTTTGAAGGGGCTCGATTGGAGAGGTATCTGAGGATATCTGTTGCTGAACCCGGTAAGTGACCGTGCTTGGTTAACACCCCCCCTTCAACATCGTAATTTTTTTTTTTTTTTTGTAAAACATCTCTTTTCTCTTGTAGTTTCAGCAGTTTCTCCCCCGGCATCTCCTCCTACTACCTCGGGGGCTTCCCGCATGCCTCGCTCTCCCATTCCTTCTCCCCCCGATACTAGGTTTGTGTCGGAGTCACACCCTCCGGCATCCTCTCCTCCTCCTGCTTCGGCGGGGTTGTCGCTCTGTTTTCTAGATCCTTCACTGATAAAGATCGCCGCACGTCCATTTCTCAGTGAAATGTTAGCGAAAGCGGCCAAAGTCCAAACCTTTCCAGTCCCCAAGACGAAGCCACCCGCTAAGGCTACTAAAGCTACAGTTGCAGCTGCCCCTCCTCCTTCTCAAATTTCCTCTGCCAAGCGTTCCACCAGGGTGGAGAAGGCTAAACCTGCCCGGGTGGACAAAGAAAAAGATGCCACCTCTAGAGCTCCCCCTGCTAGTCTTCCATCCGAGTCAGGGTCATAGGATAGCAGCCAAGACGAAATTGTCTCCAAATTTATCGTGGCGTGTCCTGGTGGGGGGCTGCAGTCGATGTCTTCTCTACCTACTGAGATCCTTTGAGTTGGCATACATATATGTACATTCCAGTATCTCATTGACTGTTCATTATTTTTCAGGGTTTCAAGTTTGCCTTAGCTATCGGGCAGCAGGTAGCAACTTTAAAGGAGGCCAATCTGGCGCTTCAGGCTAGATTGGAGGAGGCCCATGCTGATCTAGCCCGGTCTAAGGAAAGCGTCACTACCCTGGTCCAAGCTACAACTGAATCTGAATCCGAGAGGCAGGCTACTTTGGTGGAGCTGGAAAGGATGCAGCGTGCCTATGACACGGAGACGATCATTTCCACCTGATGAAAAGCTGAAAGGGATTCTATCAAGGCAGAGATAGTGGTCCTTTTAGACGAGAACAGGTTCCTGCGAGGTTCCATGAAGGTCTTAGAGTCCCGGGTGGACTCTTCCTTCACGGATGGATATTTCACTGCTTCTTATGAGGTTGCCAAGGCCTTTCCTCCTCCTTTAGACCTGATGACCCCTCTTGGCTGGGATCGAGAACACATCATGGCTAAGGCTATCGCTCTTTCAGATGCTGATCCTAATCAAGGAGTCCTCTCTACCTATTGAGGTTCTGGCTACCAAATGGGCTTTTTTGCTAACTGAGGTATGATCTTTCTCCCTTTAATTTGTTGGATATTTTTTACAGTATCTTATCTTCTTTCTTATCGTCTGCAGGGCTTTAAATTTCCCCTGGCTATAGGGCAGCAAGTGATAGCCCTAAAGGAAGCTAACTTGGCACCTCAGGCTAAGTTGGAGGAAGCCAGCGATGATCTTGCCCGGGCTGAAGAGGGTTCCATTACCTTAGTTCAAGCTGCCTCTGAGTCTGAATCTGGGAGACAGGCTGCCTTAGTGGAGTTGGAGAGAATGAAGAGGGCTTATGACACTAAGACCATCATTTCAACTCGCCGTAAAGCTGAGAGAGAAACTATCAAGGCAGAGAAGGCGGTTCTCATGGATGATGATCGCGCTCCAAATATTCACATTTAGCGCCCCCTTTTTCTATCTTTTTATGCTTGTTCTCGGGTAAAACCGGGTATTTAACGGATAAAATAAGTGTTTCAGGTGATTAGGGAAGTTCAGGGGCAAAATTGTCATTTTGGACAATTCAGGGGCAAAAGTGCAATATTCGGGACTTTATTGAAGATTCTGTGAATAGGGGAAAGATCAGGGGTGCAGATTGCAATTTGCCACGCAAAGCACAGAGTCAGCGCCACGTCACCCCTAGAAGGCGTCGTTTTGGCGCTGTATGCGTCACGCCTGACGTCAGCATGACGTCAGGTCGTCTTCCTCAGCAAACTAGGTCAGCCCGACCCGGTCAGACCCGACCCGACCCGAACCAGTGACGACCCGGCAACTTCGGTGACCGATTTTGACCATTTTTTGACCACTTTTCCGATGGTTCTCCGCCTAGATCGGAAGCCCACTCCACGGTGGTCACGTTGCACCCACTTTTAGCCTCCCATGCAAAGGTTTTCAACTCCAACAAATCCTCCAAACCTCCATGGATGTTCAAGCCTTCAAGCTTGGTTCGGCGGCCATTCTCCCGCGTTCCAGCACGTCCAAGCTCGCCAAATCTTGGCGGGTACATGCAGCGGGAAAGAACTCGCGGTCCAAAAGGTTAGAACTCGCCGTCGACGTCGATTTCTTCACGGTGAGCTTCGACGGCAGGCACAAGCCCGTCGGCCAGGAATTCCAAGCCCGCCGGGATGACCGACTTGAAGATATTTCCATCCAAAACCTCCCCAAAACAGTTCCCTATATATATATATTTCCTCCCCTAACCTAAAACTCACCTCCCAAATATCCAAATAGCTCACAAATACCCTCATAATACACACAATTAGCTTAGTTTAGCTTAGATTAGCTTAGCTTAGTTTAGTTTAGTGTAATGTAAACTCTCACCACCACACCACCTTAGTTATTTTATGTAACTAAGTATTGATGTTGGGTTTGGTGTACTTTGTATATTATCTATGATATATGTTGGTTTTCTATATTGAGTTTCAATTCATATACGTGTTGAATTAATTGACAAGTTAATTAGCATATAATACAATTTAGACCATGCATGAATAACTCTTGATGCATGTGTCTTTATTAAATGTTAAGATGTTAGGTTGATAATTAGTGTTGGCATTAATTCCATATCAAAACGTGTTTTACTTGTAATGTTTAGTGGTTAGTAATTAAAGAATTTCGAAGACGAAGGACGTCTCAACCATTATTCGTTCAAGTTGCCGGCTTTTAAGAGTTTCGGGCATTATCGGTCTACAAAGGTATTCAAAGACCTCTTATCTCTTACAAGGCTAGGCACACACTCACACATATCATTCTTGTGTGTCCCTTCATGATTTTATTTCATTTACATTTCACTTTCACACACTTGGCAAAATATGCTCATGCATTCACATTTAGTTAATAAACTTTGTGTTTTGCATTTTCTAGGACTATGTCCGGAAACTAGCATATGTGTATGTATTTGTGTTTGTATGTTTCCATATTTTGTGTTTAGGACTTGAACATGTTCTTATTCAATGCCTTATTGAGTTCCGGTCGTTTCGGTTACTCATTCATAAGGTTTCGAGTCCAAACAAGTTGACTATGCCACTTTACGTTCTCTTTCGTTGTGTTGACTTCATCGATGATTTCCAAGATGATTTCTCAACCGTTTTTCAAATTTATATAGTCGTTGTTATGCATGAGAGAGTCACGGTTCGTAATCCGAAAATGGATTCGAATTCGGAGTTCGGACGCCGGAGATACGGGCCGATGAACCGAGGGAGCGCGCGAGAGGACAGCCCAGGCCGTGGGCCACAAGGGCTGGCCGTGGTTGAGGCCGTGGGCCCCACGGCCTGGAGCAGCCTCTGCTCCCGTGTGGGCCACAAGCCCCCCACGGCCAAGGGGTAACGTGGCACCACTTGATTGGCCGGAATCCTCCCTCTCTCTCTCCTATTTCTTCCCTCTCTCTCTCCATTTTGAAAAACCAAGAAGAAAAATTCTGATTTCCCGTAAGAGCTTCTCTCCAATTTTTCCAAACTTCAAAACACCATATCTTCCTCATCCGGAGTCGGATTTGAGTGATTCAAGTTGGAGAGTGTTTGTATTTGAGTCCTCTAACATCTCCAAGTGATTTGGTGGCTGTTTGATCATGATTTCAAGTGGTTGGACACTGAATTTCGCACCAGCTGCAGAATCCGAGGTTTGAGTCTCAACTTTGGGATTTCTTGTTATTTGACCTTCCATTTGCTTGGGGTTTCTTCTTCTATATCTATGTTATTGTTTGGTAAAAGCTATTTGGAAATATAGCTTGATTATCATTCTAATTGAAACTCAATTTGTGGACTTATGTTGACTAGATTCTATGATTCTAGGTTTTACATTTGTTTGTGAGTTGTATTGTGATTAGAATGGCATCTTAGGTTGTTTGATACTTAATTGAATTAATTTTGTGTTAAAATGACTTTGAGATTTGATTTGGTCCTTTGATTATTAAAATCTAGGATTTGTGTATTTGTATGTGATTTAGAGAATATAGGTTTTGATTGATGTAAATCTCAAAACCTTGCTCTATATTTTTGTCTAGTATATTGATTGATTTTAATCTCATATATCTAGCTTTTAATTGTATATTGATAGCATCTTGAATTTGTACTTAATGAACATTTTGTGATTCAAGTGTTATGTGTGTGAATGAGACTTTGAGTATATGTGTTAGGTGTTTCACATGCTTAGGTTTCTATTCATGTAATTTTGCATCTAGACTTGATTATTTGTGACTTCACATGTTTAGGTCTATTTGTGCCATAGAATGTATTGATCACATGTTCTATGTTGTATTGAATGTTTGCATCATTTGCATTCACATGATCACACTAGGAAGTCCTTGTAAAAGGCATGAAGTCTTGGTTAGAGTCGGGATGACTCGGATAGCCAAGCAAGAAGTCTTGCCTAGAGTCGGGATGACTCGGATAGGTAAGCAAGGAGTCATGGCTAGAGTCGGGAGGACTCGGATAGTCATGCATGGGAGGCTCCCTAGAGGCAAGAGTGCCTTGGATAGGGAGTTGGCTATTGTATTGGTAGGCCTAGGCGTATGGTTAGACATAGAGTCCGATAGAGCGGGGTACACGGGAGGTGTATGCACTCTTGAGGAATTTCTAATCTACCATCGATGTTGGTTGAGTGTGTTGTCCAATATATGGTGGTTCCGCATCATTGAGGGATTTCATACTTTCCAATATGGTTGGGTAGGCTTAGACTTCACTAGGTTGGGTGAGCTAAAGATTGGTCACTTTGTGAATGTTCTATGTTTACTGTCCAATAATATAGTACCCAATGGTTGTAGTTCAATCCGTGGATGTTTCCTCCTTGGAGGTTTTACCACGTTAAAAAAATCCCTTGTGTTAATTCTTTCTATCTCTTTCTCTTATATTTTAATTGTATATTTTATTGTCTTGATTCATAATATCCACATGTGATATATTGTGAAGCAAGTCTTTGTATAGTGTGATTAGTATATTCATTCTATAGATCAATTTGTATCTTTGATTCTTTTATATATTGTAATTTTTGTATAGTGACATTTTGATCACTCTTGTAACACATTGAACATCTTATGAAATACAAGCTTATTTTGTTGTTATGTTTATTTGCTATTTTACCTCACATGACTTGTTGATAAACTTAGACATTTCTCTTATGATTGTATCATCGTATTGTCTATGTATGTCTTCCTTGGCTTATTGTGTTGTGTGTAAGGCTACCTTGAGGGACAAACGAATGTTTGTTCAAGGGTTTGAAAAAAGGTGTAAAAACCTATTCACCCCCCCCCCCCCCCTCTAGGTATGCTTTAAGCAATTTAACTTCGTTTGTGTACATTCATAAGACTATCCTAGGTTAATAGGAATCAACTAATTAAATGGATAATTGCAATTGTACACCAATATTCCAACATCCTATCTCTCATTACCACTTTTGCAAGATCATTGCATTAGATGGTAATTAGTTTAATTAGTTAGTTTAGTTAATTTAATTTAGATAATTGTAGTTATAGTTTAGTTGATAGATTAATTAGTTACTAAGGAGATGACAATCCTTAGTTGTAGTGTAATTTAATTAGATTGCCATCTTAGTTTAATTTAGATATTAGTTAGTTTTAATTGCTTTCTTGCCATTCTCCTAGTTTAATTGCTTACATGCCATCCTCCACCATTTACTTTTCTTGCATGTAAATATGTTGTAATTAGTGTAAATAATATATAATATATAAGACTAAAACCGATAAAAGGTACCTCACGAATTCCCTGTGGAACGAACCGTACTTGCCGCTATGCGATCGTAACGATCCGTGCGCTTGCGGATAAACATGCGGGCCCCATTTATTTTACGATAGTTTATAGAACTATCGCGTGTCCCGCGTGCGCCGATCGAGTTATTGGCGCCGCCAGGGATACTTTATTAGAACCGTTCCGGGGCGTATCAGATGAGAACCGATTTTTACGGGGTACCATCAAGGTTATAGAATCCCGAGTGGATTCTTCCTTCTCAGATGGATATTTTACCGCCTTGTACGAGGTTACTAGGCTTTCCCTCCCCTTTCGACTTGCTAACCCCTCTTGGCTGGGATCGGAATCATATTATGGCTAAGGCCGCTATGCTTTCTGACACTGATCTAGACCAAGGGGGCCCCTCACGAGCAAATTCCATCCCGGATCCATCTCCTCATCCGCCTGCTGTTTGTTCTGTTGATGCTATCGGGACGGAGACTCGGGATCCCCCCTCGGCTCATGAAGATCTGGTACAGGGTTCTATCCAACATACTGAGGCGGCATGTTTCCCTGTTGAGGCAAGCACACTTAGGGTTGATCAAGTTCAATCCGTTGCCGAAGTCCAGGAGGTGGAAAAGGTAGATAGGTCTAGACAGGAGGAGAAGATAGGGGAAGGGTAGGATGTATGACTTTACTCTTGGTTGTTCGTTATATACATCTTTTATAGCCCGAAAAATGGGGATTGGGCACCCCAATTGATTGAATGGACTCTTCCTTTTCCCTGCGATCATTCTATTTTACTTTCCTCATATGCTTGTGTTAACCAAAAATTTTCACCGGGGTGAAATTTCTAATTAACGGTTTATGAGGGACCCAGATCGGGATAGATCTGGGCTAGCGGGATACCTAGTAGCTCGATACCCTGCTTGTTCCTACAAATCGGCTAAATGTGGTATATACTAGTAGGATGACAAAGATTCTAGTATTTGATGGAATGGAATTCAATTTATTTTATTTAGTGTAACATATAACAAAACTTACAATCTGCTGAGAGCATAAGCATGATCATAACAACAATGAAGAACAAAAGTCACTTGGCAGGCAATGGTGATGGAGCTTTATGTGTCTGTCGATAAGTGGAAAAAGTCTGGTAGGGTTTCGATCTCCCTTTCTCTAAAAACATACGATGAATATATATGCCCATTTCTTGTTGAGCACTCCCAGAACTCCGGTCTAGGGTTTCAGTCATGTACGGGTCTTTCCTTGGAGATTCGCGTGTTCGTCGGGGAGTTGATCCCACAAAAATAGGGTGATTCCTCTTTTATCAGAATTAAATGAGTTGACTTTGCTTTTGAATGGGATTCTTGAATGGTGGGAACGCGCGTAGCCTTCTGTCTTGAGCGATGGCATTTAATGTTTGTCCTCCTTCTTGAACCACTATCCTGGGTACCCGCTACCCGCATTAGGTGGGGTTGGTCTGCTAGGATTTTGATTGGCGGGGTATCTGTCATGGGTCTTTGTGGGTCGGAGTTTATTCCATGTACCCCGCCTCCCTCCTGCTCCTCCTTAAACGATGTTTGCAGATACCGGGGTACCTAGTATCGGGATACCAGGACACCCGGGTATCGAGATACTTTGGGTAGATGGGCGCTAGGATCTCGTGATGGTAGTGTTTATGGGGCCTTGTCTTCACGGCTTCCCTGGCGTTTTCTTGGTCCTGGGGGTTTCGAACCTGGCCGGGCTGGGCAGTAGTTCATATCTTATCCTATCCATAGGCAGACGGGATACCCAGATATCTTTCCCGTGCTGCTTTCTATCCCGACTCTCTTTTTAAGGTTAGTGGAAAATTCTATTTTGGTCCTCGCCATTTTTGGCGATTAACAGCTTGCTTGTAGAACTTATGTTTTGGTCAAGAATGGCTTGTAGAACTTGAACGTGATCCAAGTACGGTTCACCCAGATTGTTGTACCGTTTAGCTTCACTCTTAATTGGCTAGTAAATAGCAGGGTTCAGACCTGCCTTGTTTCCTGGAAGCAGTTCTTGGCCGATAGTCCCCCTCAGTATTAGTCGGCTACGTTTTTTTTTTTTTTTTTTTTTTTTTTTTTGAATAAACTTGTATAAGTATCGGACTATCTTGGCTGGAAAGTCTTGACCCAAGTATAAAGCTGAAGCTGTCTATCGGGATGAAGTGCTTGGCCTCTTGAGACGATGGCTTGATTCTTCAAGGCTTTGTCCTAGTATGCAACTAAAGCCCTTTTTAATTCTAGGATTTTATATGTGATATGGAGAAGGGAAGTATCAAGTATCCCGATTAGGTATCTTGATCCTTTAATGATTAACCCTAGTGGGCAACTAAGGCCGCTTCAACACTAGGTCTTTCACGCGGAGATATAACATAGTGAAGTGTCAAGTATCCTGATGGATCGCCTTGATTCTTTGGCGACCTGTCCTGGTAGGCAACTAAGGCCACCTTAGCACCAGGTTTATCCTGGAGAGGGGGATTCCTCGTCCGAGGCTTCAGGGGGTCTATATAGGTCCTCCTGGTCTTGATAAAGTAGAGTCTGGCAGGCGACTACGCCTCTAATGCATTCAAGCACCAGATCCTTCCTGGAGGAGGGTATACCCTGACTAAGGCAGCAGGAATGCCATGTGGCCTTTACTAGTCTTGAGGTAAAAAAAATGGCGAAGACTTGCTAGGCGAACTTGGGAGAACCACGTAGGAGAATAAAAGCTGACTTTATTGAATTTCTCAAAAGCAAATACAAAGCAAAAATTGGGGTATATATATATCAGAAGTATACCATCCGACATAACATTCTTCTTCAAACTCTAAGGGTAAAATCTTTTGAGGTGATCGACCTTCCCGGTGCAACCTACCGGGTAACCATCCATGTCTCCAGACTGCTCTGTGGCGTACTTACCAGTCTATCCCTGCTCTTCTTCTATAGGGCCATCCAACTATGCTATCCTGTGTCCCAGTTCACGAGTAACATGAGCGTACCGCTTGGCTAATGCGGTAGGGTTGGCGGACACTGCATAACAGGTGTGGGCTGCTTGCTGATCTCCCCTGATCTCTCCTACTTCGGTTCCAACAAAGAATTTCATAACGCTGTGATAAATGGATAGGATTCCCCTGATTCCCGATAAGAAAGGTCTTCCTAAGATTGCATTATAGGCGGACGGGGTATCTACCACGACGAACTCCGTCATGATATTCTGTTGAAGGGGGGCTTCTCCAATTATCACCTGCAAGATGTGTGTACCTACTAGCATCACGGAATCCCCTGTAAACCCGTATAAAGGTGTAGTGCAGCTGTTGTAGCAAGGGTTCTTAAGGTTGAGTTTCTCCAATGCTCTTTTGAACAAGATATCCACACTGCTTCCGGTGTCTATCAAGATGCGGTGGACCCAGAAATTGGCAATTTGTATTGTGATCACCATTGGATCGTCATGGGGCTGTACTGTGTTGTAAGCATCATCCTCAGTGTGGATAATCTGAGCAGAACGAGGGTATTCTCGTGATCCTCTGGATACCCGGAACACATCCTAGCCAATGGCGAGCCTTGGGATCTTCCTAGCATGGTTCTTTCTTGAGTTGTGCCTCCGCTGATAGTATGAATAACCTGAATTTGTTGCATTAAGTCCTTTCCCTCGTCCTTCCTCCTTTCTTCTGCATCTCATATTTTCGTCTGCACCTCCTTTCCCACCTTGATACTGTTCGCACTTGTTGCAAAAATTCAACTAAAAGTCCTCCTCTCACCAATCCCTCAATCTGGTTACGGAGGCTATAGCATTCGGATGTGTTGTTAGGATTATGCTCAATAGCAAGAGTGTAATGTTGTAATTAACAATCTTTTTCATATTAATAAAGTGATTTCTGGTTTAACAAATCTTATAGCATTTATAGTTTAATATTATAATTGTCAAAGTAAATAATCATAAGGTCTAAAGACTATGAGAAAAGAAGAATTGTTCGTATATCTGGATATGTATGAGGTAGACACAATTCTTTAGTTAGTCTTGAATAAAGTTCACAACTTAAGTTAAAAGTTGGGCACCTTTATCTTGTTAAAGTTGTAGAATTCTTTTGCTAGCATTTAAGTGGGATCAAATGAGATATGATGAGTCTAAAATCATCGGAGTGTCTTCGAGCAAAAGAATCTAGTGCACTGGGTGCTTTGAACTGGATCACAATGAAAAGCTTTATCCAGAACCATCAATAGATAATAGTCTTTTCATTATCAGGACAATCGGAGAGTCTATCTTAATCCTGAGATAAATGATGGACTTATGGTTGCAAGTGATATCATTTGAGTTATCAATGAGTACGATTATATAGCATAGTCTATCCTCGATAGTTTGGTGATATTCATTTGTTAATCGATAGAGGACTTCATTTATAGATATGGACATCGTGGCTCCATTTATTAAATGAGAGTATAATATCATCATATGGATGTTTTGAGGTAATTGGATATTAAATCTCAACGTTGAGTTTTCGATAGTGTCTATTGAAAACATGGCTTCTGGACAAGTCAAAATATCCAAGTTCAAAACGTGGTCATATGAGTAAATATGGTAACTTGGAGAGTTATAGGCGGTCTATGAACTCTTGGCGATTACTGATATTAATCACGAGGATACACTATCTCCAACATGATTGTCTAGGGTATGAATGAGGAACATCTTCTTATTCTATCTTTATTTAAGAGTTCAATTTTAGCTCTTTAGTGGAATGAGTTAAAATTAATGGATCGGACCTAAGTGATTCATTTGTTGATTGTGATTAGGTTATGTCTATTGAAGCTTAAATTTAGATAGCCCGCCAAGATCCCCAATCCACACGGACTTGCATGGATCACTTGATATATTCTACCGGACCAATTTACGGTCCATTTAGAATTGCATTTAATATATTAAGAATATAATTTGCACATTATTTATTTAATGGGCTGCTCAATTGTATTAATATATTAATGAAAGACATGTGGGCTTGTTTCTTTTAGTAAGAATGGGTCTAGTTCACATGTGGGCTTTTTATTTAAAGTCCAATGGATTAAATGAAATAAGAAAATAATATATGACCCATTTGTATGAGTGGGGCGGCAAGGTGTAAATATTAACCTAGTATATTATTTTGTTTCATTGTTTTAATTAAATAAGAATTAATTAATTTATTAATTAATTGTTTAATTAAGAAACAAATCTTTTTCTGATAAGGAAATATATTTCCTAAAGCTATACTATTGGTAGTAGTATACTAAAAGTAAAAGACTTGTTTGATAAAAAATAAATAATTAATTTTATTTATTTAATCAAATAAGAAGTCTTTTTATTTAGTCAATAAAAGAATAAAATATCTATGAGTTGGATTAGGGTTTGAAGTCTAAACTTTGATGGAAATTAGGGTGCAACACAAACTCTTTTAGGCTTGTGATTTGCGGCAACCCTAGTGTAAATTAGAGTAGGATTTTCGGCAATCCTAAAAGAAAAGAGGAAGCAAATTCGGCCACCTATATATTTAGACTTATAGAATTCGGCCAACATAAGTTGTTCATTGATACAATTTTCTTCTTCTTCTCAATTCATAGAAAAGTATTATTTTTATTCTACTAAAACACAAAAGAGTGAATAGATTATTCTTTGATGGTACACTAATTGCTTGTTCATCAATAAGCTTGTGTGTACAACATCGATTTAGGTTCACGCGAGTTTCAATCATTAGATTGAGAACTCAAAAGTGACCGGAATAATCTTAGTCTTCTTTTGATTGTTTTGTGACTAACAAAAGAAAAAGAAAAAGAAAAAGAAAAATTTGAAAACTACTAAATCTATTTTTAGTCTCGCTTCCGCTGCGTGTACTACGGTATTTTTCCCTACATGTGTTGTGCCCGACATCCTCATGAAAATCACAGTATTTGTAACGATTTCTTTGATCAGCTGGGACCTTTATCGGATCGGGCTTCCTAAGTAAGCCCTTATCGCGAATAGCCAGGTATATGGTCTCTCGAGAGGCATTGAGAGGAGTGTAATAATTGTACCAGTCTTCCTCAGTTGATACCCGGGCTACTTCTCTAAGTGGAGGAGTTACTCGGGGTGGAGTCCTTCTAGCCGGGTATCTTTCCCGGTGCTGAGGAGGAGGCGGCCTATACGTGGATTGATTCGGAGGAGGGTTCTAGAACTTCTTCGCAGGTGTAGATTTAGGAGATTCCTTCTTAGGCCATTTAGATGATCGGGCTTCATCATGTTCAACCTTGACTCAAAGCTGCTCATTTATGTCCACCTGCTCCAGCGCCCTGTCGTAGGCCTCCTGGTAGGTCTCAGGCTGGTGTTTGTCAAATGACCGGAACAACCTGCCGGCCCACAAGTTCCTTCTGAAATTGGCAAGGGTCTCCTTCTCAGCAAACACTCCCATCTGGATCACTTCTTTGTGGAACTTCTCTACGTAGGATCTTAGTGTTTCACCTCGTTCCTGGATTACATATTGCACTAGGATGGGGTCATTGGGTTGTGGCTTGATCCCTTGAAACTGAGCGTAAAAGTCGGTAATGAGCTTTGTAAAAGAATCCACACTTCTTGGAGATAATTTTTTGAACCAAGTCTTCGCACAGTCGGTTAGAGTGGAAGGGAACATTCTGCACTGTAAGGTTTATGATTTGTATTGGCTTGATTCCATTGCAAAACGCTCTTTGTTTGTATTAGTTGTTGCTTAGGACATTATTTGAAGAAAGGAAGCTTAAAAAGTGAAGAGCAACGTCTAGTGCAAAAGTCGTCTTCAAGAGGTGAAAAACGTCAAAGGTAAATCTTGACTTCTATCCTCTTGCAAGGCGTTAGCGCACACACACACAATTCATACATGTGTGTCCCTGCATCGTGGTTCAAACATTTGGTATAACACATTCACACACTTCATAGTATGCTCATACATTGATCTTGTTTTGACAAACATTGTGAAATTGCATGCTTTGTGACTATCTCTTTGATATGGCATGCTTGTGTGAATATGTGTTTATTTGTTTGTGTATTTTGTGTTTAGGACTTGAATATGTTCTTATTTAATGCTTTATTGAGTTCCGGTCGTTTCGGTTACTCATTCATAAGGTTTCGAGTCCAAACAAGTTGACTATGCTACTTTTCGTTCTCATTTGTTGTGTTGACTTCATCATCAGATTCCGAGATGATTTCTCAATCATTTTTCAAAGTTGAGTAGTCATAGTCGGGCGTGATGCAGTCACAGTTCGTAATCCGAAAACGGATTCGAAATCGGAGGTCGGATGCTCAAGATATGGGCCGACGAACCGAGGGAGCGCGCGAGAGGAGTGTGAATCACGTGTGGCCACTTGGCCAGCCCGTGTGGGAGGCCGTGGGCCCCACGGGCAAGGGAGCCCTCTGCTCCCGTGGGCCCCACGCGCCCCCCACGGGGTGGTGACATGGCAGCACGTGATTCGCTCGTAAATTCTCTCATTTTCCCTCCTTTTAAGCCAACCTCCTTCCCTCCACACTTAGAGATTTTTTATGAACACTTGATCATTCTCGCATCAGATTTCTACAATTTTTTGTTTACTTGTTTTGATCATATCTCTCTCATACGAACTCCAAATCAATCGATTCAAAAACCAAAATTGTTGGTCTCGAAGAGAGCTACAAATCCCAAGCATTTCCAGAGGCATTTAAATTCGGCATTTTTCTCAGCTGGTCCATTTCCAGTCCGTGGTCAGTTTGTATGTTTCAACTTCTTCTTTTTCAATTTCATCTTTGATCATCTATTGATTCTTTCCATTTGATTGATGAAATTTGTTGAGAAGTATGTTAGATCACATGCTAGGGTTATTTGATCATTTGTTAATTGAGTTTTAGCTTTGTGATTTGTTTTGAAAATATATGTGCTAAACTTGAGTTATCATGAAATTGATTCTAGAAAAAATATGTGTGATGTGCTTCATGTTATTTTCTATGTTTTATTTCATGATCTAAGAACTAAGTTTTTAGTGTGCTAAATTGAATATTCATACCTTTGTTCTTATTGATTTGCATGTCTTGATTCCTAGATAACTTTTGTGATTGTGTGTTGAAATCATATTCTAGACTATCATTGAACATGTACATTTTGCTTGATTGATCATCTAGCTTAATTTGTTTGTGCTTGCATCACTTGCATCACTTTAGATCATAGCCTTGCATTAGGTTGAAGTCTCTAGCAAAGTGAGTGAAGCTTTGTGGATAGAGTAAGGGAGCCTTGATTAGAGTCGGGAGGACTCGGATAATCAAGCAAGGAAGTCTTGTCTAGGGTCGGGAGGATCCGGATAGGCAAGCAAGAAATCTTCCTAGAGACGTGAGCGTCTTGGATAGGAAGTTGCTTTCTAGAGGTGTAGGACACATCTCAGATAGGAAGTAGGCTTGGTGATTCACTAGCCCGAGGGTAGATTAGGAGTTGATAGCTTGAGCGGATATCATGAGTGATAGCTTGAGTGTGTAAGTCCTTTTTCACATAGTGGATTGCTTCGCCGGTGGTTGTGGTATCAACCCGTGGATGTTTCCTCATTGAGGTTTTACCACGTTAAAATCATTGTGTTCAATTTTGCTTTACTTTTCCTTATCTTCCATTTATTACATTGATTGTATATCTTGTAAATTGATTAACTCTTGTCTTAGTGAAATCAATTCATTTGCTAAATCTAATCAAGTGTGCATTTGCCTTGTAATTTTTCTCATTATTTTTAATTGGAAGAATTTGGAACCTATACCTATTCCCCCCCCCCCCCCCCCCCCCCCCCCCCCCCCCCTCTAGGTATATTTCACTACTACATTAAGGGAAATTTCATTTGGTATCAGAGCGGGTGTCTAGACGCACTTAGATTGATCCTTTCTTTGTAGTATTTTTGTGTTTGTTTTTGTTTGTGATAAAATCATGATTAAGGAAGTGTATTCCTATGTGGCTTCTTTTGTTGAACATATTGACTTAGATGAGAAAAAGATCAATGATCTTACTGTTGAAAATGAACGTTTATCCAATGTCAATATGTCCCTCAACAAGAAGTTAGAGAATCATGATCTTGGCTCAAAAGAGTTCAATGAACTTAAAGACAAGATCCTAAGTCTAGAATTGAATCTTAAAGATAGTAATGATAGACTTGGTATCTTGAAGCAAGAAATTGAGCAAAGAGATTGTTCTCTTGTTAATGCTAAGAAACTTGAAAATGTGCTTAAATCCAAACTTAATGAGCATTTAAATCAAGAGAAAAAGTATGAACAATGGCTTGATAAATCACATAAAGATGTTTTGTTTAGTGATAACAAAGCGGAAAAATATGCCATTGAACTTAGGATGCTTCGTGAGAAACTTGATAAGGCTAATAGGGTGATTAGCAAGATGTCATCTAGTTCTAATAAAGTTGAAACCCTCATTAAAAGTGGAAAGCATCCATGTGACAAAAGAGGTTTGGGTTATATCAATGAGAAGGAGACTCCTTCATCTAACAAATCTACTTTTGTCAAAGCAAGCATTGAATCAATTGTAGGTACACTCTCTCAAGGTAAAGCTATGAAAGCTACCGGAGGTGCCTCTTCATCAACAAGGATGTTCAATGGAAGAACTCAACAACTTAAGCATCAAGAAGCAATAACCTCAAATGCAAGAGGTGGAGCATCAAGGGTTGCTCTTCAAAGAGGTAAAATTGTGAGAAGACCAAATGCTATGGAAGCAAATGCAAATGGTAAACTTCTCAAATTTATTCCTATTTGTCATCATTGTAATATGATAGGACATATTCGACCTAGATGCTTTGAGTATATTCGGAAATGCAAACTTGATAATGCTTTTCATGATATGTCTTTGAATGGACCTAGGCAATCATCCATGTATGGATATAGAAATAGACCTAGGAAGACCTTGGAAAAGCATGTTGTTGAAAGAGTTGTTGATGACTTGCTTGCTAAATCTTGTGTTGTGCCTCACTCTACTATGCATAAGAAAATTGATAATGCTTTGTTTGATATTTTTGAAGATGTGACCAATGAGGTCAAGGTGCATGTTGAAAAGCCTAATATTGAGTCAAAGCATGTTAGAAGTAAGAGTGAGAAGCATGTTGTGAAAAATGTGTGGATTAGAAAAGACACATCTAAATGTAATGTTGCACAATATGCTTTACGTGCCAACTCCTCCTATTCTTGGTACCTAGATAGCGGTTGCTCTAGGAACATGACCGGGAACAAAGAGTTCTTTAAGAATCTTGTTTTAAAGGATGGAGGTTGGGTTACTTTTGGTGATGGTACCAAAAAGCAAGTTCTTGGCAAGGGAACAATTTGTATCCCCGGATTGCCTAAACTTCGCAATACTTTGTATGTTGATGGGTTACAAGCTAACTTGATAAGCATTACTCACTTATGTGAAATTTTTAAAGAAGTTAGCTTTAACAAAGATGTATGCACTATAATTGATAAAAAGGGCGATGTCGTCCTAAGAGTCAAAAGGTCTATAGACAATTGCTATTGTCTTGAGATAGATCCTCTAACATGCAACATGGCACATGAGTGCAATAAGCTTGATTTGTGGCATCAACGTTTGGGTCACATGAATTTTAAAAATTTGAAAAAGCTTGAAAAACATGGCATTGTTAGAGGTCTTCCTAATCTTGGTAAAAAGCTTGAGGTGGTTTGTGAACCTTGCCAATTAGGTAAGCAAACCAAAGTGCCTCATAAAAAAAATTCTTACATAGCTACCAAGAGACCTTTAGAACTTGTGCATATGGACCTAATGGGGCCAATTCAAACCGAGAGCATTAATGGCAAAAAGTACATTTTTGTATGCGTTGATGACTTCTCTAGGTTTACTTGGGTTTATTTTCTTAGAAACAAGACCGAGGCTTTTGATTACTTTAAAAAGTTTTGTAATCAAGTTCAAAATGAAAAAGGTCTTGATATCAAGAAAATATGTCGCATTAGGAGTGATCATGGGACGGAATTTGAAAATGCAAAATTTAGTGAGTTTTGTGATGGTTTAGGGATTTCTCATGAGTTCTCCGCACCTAGAACTCCTCAACAAAATGGTGTTGTTGAGAGGAAAAACCATGTCTTGCAAGAGATGGCTAGGGTCATGCTCAATAGCAAGAAAGTCCCTAGAAACCTATGGGCCGAGGCGGTCAATACCGCTTGTTATGTGTCAAATCGTGTTTTTAAGAGGCCCGGCACAAAACAAACGTCCTATGAGCTTTGGAAAGGCAAGAAGCCTAATGTGAGTTACTTCCACACTTTTGGGAGTAAATGTTATATTTTGAATGATAGAGATCACTTAGGAAAGTTTGATGCAAAAAGTGATGTTGGTCTCTTTCTTGGGTATGCTATTAATAGTCGTGCATATAGAGTCTTTAACTTGACTACTAAGACTATCATGGAGTCTATCAATGTGAAGATAGATGATCTTAGCATGCTTAATTTGTGTGATGATAATGGTGTCAATGAACCTAAAGAAAACATGTTGAATGACACTAATACACCTATTGATGTGGCTAGTAGTGTTTCTAGTCAAGATGATGAAATTGATAGTCATATTGAAGTTGTAAGTCAAGGGTTGGAAAATGCTTTAAATGATAATCAACAAAATGACCAAGTTGTTGAACATTCTCACCCAAGACTTAGAAACTTACACTATCAAGGAGACATCATAGGTGATTTAGATGAAGGGGTTAGAACAAGAAATCAAATTGCTAACCAAATATCCTATGCTTGCTACACTTCTCAAATTGAACCCAAAAATATTAATGAAGCAATTGTTGATGAATATTGGGTTGGGGCTATGCAAGATGAACTTAATCAATTTGAGAGGAATGAAGTGTGGTCCTTAGTTCCTAGACCCAAAGATATAAATGTAATTGGCACTAAATGGGTGTTTAGGAATAAGACCGATGAAAGTGGCAAGATTGTGAGGAATAAAGCTAGACTAGTGGCTCAAGGTTACACTCAAGTGGAGGGTGTTGACTTTGATGAGACGTTTGCCCCGGTTGCTCGTCTCGAGTCCATTAGACTTTTGTTGTCCATTGCATGCATTAAAAAATTCAAATTATTTCAAATGGATGTCAAAAGTGCTTTCCTAAATGGATACCTTCAAGAAGAAGTGTATGTTGAACAACCTAAGGGTTTTGTAGACCCACACTCTCCTAATCATGTGTTTAAATTGAAAAAGGCTCTCTATGACCTTAAACAAGCTCCAAGAGCTTGGTATGATAGGTTGACTCAATATCTTATTGACAACCAATATAGGAGAGGTGGCATTGATAGAACTTTGTTTATCAAACATCATGATCATGATATTTTTGTTGCACAAATATATGTTGATGACATTGTTTTTGGGTCTACTAATAAAACCAAGGTTGATGAATTTGTTAGTGTTATGTCAAGTGAATTTGAAATGAGTATGGTGGGTGAGTTGAATTATTTTCTAGGAATGCAAGTGAAGCAAACTAGCATGGGCATAATGTTGAATCAATCTAAATATGCTAAAAATCTAGTTAAGAGATTTGGCCTAGAAAATGGAAAAGATTTTGAAACTCCCATGAGCACCACTTTAAAACTTGACAAAGATGAAAAAGGGAAAAGTGTTGACCAAAGCCTTTATAGAAGCATGATAGGTAGTCTACTTTACCTAACGGCTAGTAGACCCAATATTTGCTTTAGTGTTGGCTTGTGTGCTAGATTCCAAGCAAATCCCAAGGAATCTCACTTAAAAGCCGTCAAGAGGATCATTAGGTACATCAAAGGAACTCATAATCTTGGTCTATTCTATTCATTTGATACCAATGATATCCTTGTAGGCTATTGTGATGCGGATTGGGCGGGAAACATAGATGACCGAAAAAGCACATCGGGCGGTTGCTTTTATGTTGGTAATAGCTTGGTTTCTTGGTCAAGTAAGAAACAAAATTCGGTTTCCCTTTCCTCTTCCGAAGCCGAATACATTGCGGCCGGAAGTGCTTGCACACAATTACTTTGGATGAAACAAATCCTTAAGGATTATGAGATAGAACAAGGAAAAATGACACTCTATTGTGATAACTTAAGTGCCATTAACATCTCTAAAAATCCGGTTCAACACTCCCGTACTAAACACATAGACATTAGGCATCATTTCATTAGAGATCTAGTTGAACACTCTATTGTTACTCTAGAGCATTTGCCTACTAAAAATCAACTTGCGGACTTGTTCACTAAGCCCTTGGACAAAGAGAGGTTTAAAACTCTTAGAATGTCCATTGGCATGATTTGTGTTGATTGATGTCTTTGTGTGATTGTGAGTGGCTTGATGAGCTAAACTTTAATTGCATATCATTGTCTTTAAGAGCTACTCACTTGAGAAGTAATGATCTTTAACAAGTATCTTTTATTGTTTTTAGATCATGCACTTGAGCTTGAAAAATCTTATTTTTGAAAAGTGCACTAATGCTTCTCTTGTATGTTTTAGTTTTTGAGTATATGTGGTTGAATATGTGTAGATAATGGATGCATCTAGAAGTTTATTGTTAAGTACATGATAGATGACCTATGGTATGTATCCATTTTGCTTCGGCACTACATAGTAATCAACGAGCACCCTCATGGAAAGGGCTACACACCTTGGTTGTGAAGCCACCCAATGTAGGAAAGGGCTACGCCATTGTGATGAGTGAAAGCCGCCATGAGGAGTATATGTTTTTGCTAGTTAAATCAAAGAAGTGTTGAAAATGAATCATAAAAAAAAAAAAAAAATCTCTGATTCTAAGCCTAAAAGAAATGAAAAATAAAAGGCTTATTGGTGTATAGTTGAGAATTGTGAAATAGCTCGGGTTGACAAATAGAAACGGGAAAATGAGCCACATGCACACACACGCTCATATGTTGATATCTATTCATTTTAAAAGCAAAAACCGGATGAATATCTGTTTGACCTATTTTTGGAAAGGCTTTAGATGGATAGGTGTGGATAGAGTTTGCATGTTGATATCACAATTACTCCTACTATATATTTGAGAAGCATTCACACACACACACTTTGCTTATGTGCTTGATTCATTAGCAATGTGAGAATATTTTTGAGAGATTAATGAAAATCTATGATTCTCTCTTGGACTTTGACAAGTTATGAAATATTTTCTCTTATTGCTTGATTGTGTGATTGTGTGATGTCCCTTGTGAACAAATCTACTTGTTGATAATATGTGGAGCATATGTTAAGGGGGAGCTTTAGTTTATTCAACTTTCGCTCTCTATGCGATTTGTTTGCTTAATATCTCGTTCTTTATCTCTTGTGTCCCTTGTCTATTCCTTGACAAAAAGGGGGAGAAAATGTATACCTCACCATGTTTGATATTGGGGAGATTTTATATACTTCGCACTTTATGTGGAAAATGTTCCAATTGTGTGATAATATTCCTCTTTGTGCTTAATTGTGACTTTGTCTTGAGGGGGAGAATTCTTGTCTTAAGGGGGAGAAAGAATTCTTTCTTGACAATGTTAAGGATAGTTGGTCCTTGGGAATTGGGAAACTAAGGGAATGCTTTAATATGAACATATTTTATTCACTTGAGATAATGCACTTGTGTATGAGATAAGGGATATCTTCTATGTTTGTTGTTTGGTTAAATAACTCACCATTCTTCTTTAGAGAAGATCTCTTTTTGGTTGCTATTTTCTCTCATAGGTACTTTGAAGACCGAAAGAGGAATTCTTGAAGACTTGAAGACTTTTTAGTCTAGGAATTTCTTTGTAATGTGAGATTGAGAGTATGCTATCATTTTGAGTTTATTTGAGTGAAACATTGTATGGTGAGGTTGAGTGCTTTTGCCATGGAATAGCCAAAGGGGGAGATTGTAAGGTTTATGATTTGTATTGGCTTAATTCCATTGCAAAACACTCTATGATTGTATTAGTTGTTGCTTAGGACATTATTTGAAGAAAGGAAGCTTAAAGAGTGAAGAGCAACGTCTAGTGCGAAAGTCGTCTTCAAGAGGTGAAAAACGTCAAAGGTAAATCTTGACTTCCACCCTCTTGCAAGGCGTTAGCGCACACACACACAATTCATACATGTGTGTCCCTGCATCGTGGTTCAAACATTTGGTATAACACATTCACACACTCCATAGCATGCTCATGCATTGATCTTGTATTGACAAACATTGTGAAATTGCATGCTTTGTGACTATCTCTTTGATATGGCATGTTCGTATGAATATGTGTTTATTTGTTTCCGTATTTTGTGTTTAGGACTTGAACATGTTCTTATTTAATGCCTTATTGAGTTCCGGTCGTTTCGGTTACTCATTCATAAGGTTTCGAGTCCAAACAAGTTGACTATGCTACTTTTCGTTCTCATTTGTTGTGTTGACTTCATCATCGGATTCCGAGATGATTTCTCAATCATTTTTCAAAGTTGAGTAGTCATAGTTGTAGTCGTGCGTGAGGGAGTCACGGTTCGTAATCTGAAAACGGATTCAAAATCGGAGGTCGGATGCTCAAGATATAGGCCGACGAACCGAGGGAGCGCGCTAGAGGAGTGTGAATCACGTGTGGCCACTTGGCTAGCCCGTGTGGGAGGCCGTGGGCCCCACGGGCAAGGGAACCCTCTGCTCCCGTGGGCCCCACGCGCCCCCCACGGGGTGGTTACGTGGCAGCACGTGATTCGCTCGTAAATTCTCTCATTTTCCCTCCTTTTAAGCCAACCTCCTTCCCTCCACACTTAGAGATTTTTGATGAACACTTGATCATTCTCGCATCAGATTTCTACAATTTTTTGTTTACTTGTTTTGATCATATCTCTCTCATACGAACTCGAAATCAATCGATTCAAAAACCAAAATTGTTGGTCTCGAAGAGAGCTACAAATTTCAATTTGGATTATTATATTATTATAGGGCTATACGGACTCGAACCATAGACCTTCTCGGTAAAAGAGATCGAACTGATTCTTATCAAAATGATTCGAACTCTTTCAAAGACCCAAGCATTTCCAGAGGTAGTTGACTTCGGCATTTTTCTCAGCTGGTCCATTTCTAGTCCATGGTCAGTTTGTATGTTTCAACTTGTTCTTTTTCAATTTCATCTTTGATCATCTATTGATTCTTTCCATTTGATTGATGAAATTTGTTGAGAAGTATGTTAGATCACATGCTAGGGTTATTTGATCATTTGTTAATTGAGTTTTAGCTTTGTGATTTGTTTTGAAATTATATGTGCTAAACTTGAGTTATCATGAAATTGATTCTAGAAAAAATATGTGTGATGTGCTTCATGTTATTTTCTATGTTTTATTTCATGATCTAAGAACTAGGTTTTTAGTGTGCTAAATTGAATATTCATACCTTTGTTCTTATTGATTTGCATGTCTTGATTCCTAGATAACTTTTGTGATTGTGTGTTGAAATCATATTCTAGACTATCATTGAACATGTACATTTTGCTTGATTGATCATCTAGCTTAATTTGTTTGTGCTTGCATCACTTGCATCACTTTAGATCATAGCCTTGCATTAGGTTGAAGTCTCTAGCAAAGTGAGTGAAGCTTTGTGGATAGAGCAAGGGAGCCTTGATTAGAGTCGGGAGGACTCAGATAATCAAGCAAGGAAGTCTTATCTAGGGTCGGGAGGATCCGGATAGGCAAGCAAGAAATCTTCCTAGAGACGTGAGCGTCTTGGATAGGAAGTTGCTTTCTAGAGGTGTAGGACACATCTCGGATAGGAAGTAGGCTTGGTGATTCACTAGCCCGAGGGTAGATTAGGAGTTGATAGCTTGGGCGGATATCATGAGTGATAGCTTGAGTGTGTAAGTCCTTTTTCACATAGTGGATTGCTTCGCCGGTGGTTGTGGTATCAACCCGTGGATGTTTCCTCATTGAGGTTTTACCACGTTAAAATCATTGTGTTCAATTTTGCTTTACTTTTCCTTATCTTCCATTTATTACATTGATTGTATATCTTGTAAATTGATTAACTCTTGTCTTAGTGAAATCAATTCATTTGCTAAATCTAATCAAGTGTGCATTTGCCTTGTAATTTTTCGCATTATTTTTAATTGGAAGAATTTGGAGCCTATCCCTATTCACCCCCCCTCTAGGTATATTTCACTACTACATTAAGGGAAATTTCATAGTGGCAGACACTCAGCAAATTAACACCAAAATCCCAGTACACCAACCACGCCTAAAGTGAGAAGCGGGTACCCCGAACAGTAAATCGAGAAGGAAGACAAACATTAAACGCCATCGTTCAAGACAGAATATTACACGCATTTTCGCCATTCAAGAGTCCCATTCAAAAGCAAAGTCAACTCTTTCAAATCTAAAAGGAAACCATTGATTTCGGGGATTGAATCCCCGGTGAATTCATGGATTGCCAAGGAAGGATCTGTAAATTGCTAAAACCCTAGACCGAAATTCTAGGAGTGCATGGCAAGACACAGACCTATATATTCATCACATAATACAGAGAAAAAGGGGGTAGAAACCCTACCTCACATTTTTCCACTTATCGACAGGCACGAAAAGCTCCATCGCCATTACCCACCAAGTTTATTTTTGCTTATTTGTTCATATAATGATAGTTGTGCTACCGATTGACTGTAATCTTACTATATGTTATTCTGAATAAAATAAATCGAGTGTTCATTCTACCAAATATCAGAATCATTATTTTCTTACTACTATCACACACCATTCTTAGTAGATCTTTAGGAAGCAAATGGGTATCGAACTACTTGCTACTCCGCCGACCAAGATTTATTCCAATCCTGGTCCTCCTTAAATTGTTAATTGGAAATTTCACTCCAGTGACAATTTTTGGTTAACACCTCCCTTCGGTTTTGCCAAATCCTCAACCTGCCTCCTCAAATCCTCTTGATAGCCTCGACGAACTGCTAAACATGGAGTGGGTGGAGTCGGAGGAGAGTTCCCCGACATCCAAAAGGAAAAAACGTGGTCGGGACGAGGGCGACGTCGCTAATGACAGCACTCCACTTAAGTGTCGTCGCTCTGATAGGAATTTTTAAACCGGGTCGGGTTCCGGCACTAGACCTGAAGTTCCAATTCAAATAGCCAACGACGAAGATGACGAGGATGTCAATGTCGATGTTGAGGTGGAGGAGGGGAACATTTTGGCTGTCAACCTAGTAGGGGTTCAAACTGGTCCTCTGTCTTCTTTCCATGATGGCCAGTGTTAACCGAAAATTGTCACCGGGGTGTAATTTCTAATTAACAAAATATAAGGGACCCGGATCCGGACAGATCGGGGTTGGCGGGATACCTAGTAGCCCGAATCCCGTTGATTTTAGCAAATCTACTGGGTGTAATTAGTGTGTGTAGTAAGATAAGAAGGATTCTGATATATAGTAGAAGGTGGACTGGCCTAGGGGTAAAAAGCATCATGTAGGATCATATGCTGAAAAACCCCTAGGTAGTATCCGGTAGAGAGAGATCTTTTATATATTTATCAATAGAGCATGCTCCGGAGAACTTACATAAGTAGGAGAATAACACAACATAAATGCTCCAGATAGCTTACAATAATAGGCGGGCTAGGCCCTTTTCTCTAATCAGTAGAAAAGAAGAAGAAGTAGAAGATGATCCCGGTTGAGGAAGAAGCCGTAGGTCTTTTTTGGGAGCCGAAGAAGATCCCATTTCTGTCGAATATCATGTCATATATATAGGTTTTATTTCTTGTTGCCCACTCCATCAATTTAGTCCATCAATCCGCAATTATAGGAACACTAATTTGGCATTGATTGAGTTGAATATTCTCTCATTAATGGCGTTGTGAATGGCCATTAAAGAGTTGACTATCTTCATTAATACGATTTATTATCTCCATTAATAGGGTTGACTATCTCCATTAATGGTGTGGTGAATGGCCGGAGAGGTCAACCTTTCTTGTATTCGAATGCTGACGCATACTATCCTTCTTGTAGCATGGTTCTGGTCTTCCTTGGTAATCTGACAGACATTGTATTAAGACCTCCCTTGTTGATGCCTTCTATGTTAGGTGGTTGGGAGGTGCTTGGAGGATCGGTCTGGGTAGGAAACATGATACGGGGTATCGAGTGCGGGGTACTGAGTACCAGGTGAGGGATACCGGGTACCAGGTGCGGGGTACTGAGTACTAGGTGCGGGGTACCGGGTACCAAGTATGGGGTACGGGGTACCAAGTGCGGGGTACTGGGTACCAGGATACCAATATGGCGCGACATCAAGATACTGTGTATCATGGATCATGCGGTAGCGGGGTACCGAGATAGTGTGGTAGCGGGATCCTTAGGATCCTGGGTTCATTCCTTCATCAATCAAATGACTTTGACATGGATGGAAAATTCTTCTTTGGACCCTTGCCAAAAAAGATGGTTAACAGAAGTCCCCCCTGACTTGAACACCGGTACCTAGTTGGGGTTGGAGTCAGGATCCGAAATGCATGAAGAATTTTTCTCCTTCTTTCTAGTAATCATCACTTGAAATGAAAATCGTTCCTAGCACATTTATGCGAACCAGGGTACTAGATATTCCAACATCAGGAGTCTTGATGCTTAGGCGAAAAAGTCCTGGTAGGTGACTAAGGCCACTTAAGCACCAGTTCTTCATATGACGAATCTGTGGCATCAAGTATCCCGATAAGCAATCCTGATCCTTAGGCGATCTGTCCTGAAGGGGGGTATTCCCTAATCGAGGCTTCAGGAGTGCCGTATAGACTCTCTTGGTCTTCCATTTAGCTAATCTTCGGCACTAGGGGATCCTGGTCCTAAGGCAATATGTCCTGGAGGGGGGTATTGTTAGGATTATGCTCAATAGCAAGAGTGTAATATTGTAATTAACAATCTTTTTCATATTAATAAAGTGATTTCTGGTTTAACAAATCGTATAGCATTTATAGTTTAATATTATAATTGTCAAAAGTAAATAATCATAAGGTCTAAAGACTATGAGAAAAGAAGAATTGTTCGTACATCTGGATATGTATGTGGTAGACACAATTCTTTAGTTAGTCTTGAATAATGTTCACAACTTAAGTTAAAGGTTGGTCACCTTTATCTTGTTAAAGTTGTAGAATTCTTTTGCTAGCATTTGAGTGGGATCAAATGAGATATGATGAGTCTAAAATCATCGGAGTGTCTTCGAGCAAAAGGATCTAGGGCACTGGGTGCATTGAACTGGATCACAATGAAATACTTTATCTATAACCGTCAATAGATAATAGTCTTTTCATTATCAGGACAATCGGAGAGTCTATCTTAATCCTGAGATAAATGATGGACTTATGGTTGCAAGTGATATCATTTGAGTTATCAATGAGTACGATTATATCGCATAGTCTATCCTCGATAGTTTGGTGATATTCATTTGTTAATCGATAGAGGACTTCATTTATAGATATGGACATCGTGGCTCCATTTTGTTAAATGAGAGTATAATATCATCATATGGATGTTTTGAGGTAATTGGATATTAAATCTCAACGTTGAGTTTTCGATAGTGTCTATTGAAAACATGGCTTCTGGACAAGTCAAAATATCCAAGTTCAAAACGTGGTCATATGAGTAAATATGGTAACTTGGAGAGTTATAGGCGGTCTATGAACTCTTGGCGATTACTGATATTAATCACGAGGATATATTTTCTCCAATATGATTGTCTAGGGTATGAATGAGGAGCATCTTCCTTTTCTATCTTTATTTAAGAGTTCAGTTTTAGCTCTTTAGCGGAATGAGTTAAAATTAATGGATCGGACCTAAGTGAATCATTTGTTGATTGTGATTAGGTTATGTCTATTGAAGCTTAAATTTAGATGGCCCGCCAAGATCCCCAATCCACACGGACTTGCATGGATCACTTGATATATTCTACCGGACCAATTTAAGGGTTCATCTAGAATTGCATTTAATATATTAAGAATATAATTTGCACATTATTTAAGTAATGGGCTGTTCAATTATATTAATATATTAATGAAAGGCATGTGGGCTTGTTTCTTTTAGTAAGAATGGGTCTGGTTCACATGTGGGCTTTTTATTTAAAGTCCAATGGCTTAAATGAAATAAGAAAATAATATTTGGTCCATTTATTCTAAGTGGGGCGGCAAGGGCTAATATTAACCTAATATATTATTTTGTTTCATTGTTTTAATTAAATAAGAATTAATTAATTTATTAATTAATTGTTTAATTAAGAAACAAATCTTTTCTGATCAGGAAATATATTTCCTAAAAGTAAAAGTAAAAGTAAAAGACTTGTTTGATAAGGAAATAAATAATTAATTTTATTTATTTAATCAAATAAGAAGTCTTTTTATTTAGTCAAATAAAAGAATAAAAGATTTATGAATTAAATTAGGGTTTGAAGTCTTAAACTAAATAGGAATTAGGGTGCAATACAAACTCTCTTTTGACTTGAGTATTGCGGCAACCCTAGTCCCTTTTAGGTTATAATTTTCGGCCACCCTAATTGAAAGAGAGAAAGAAAATTTTGCCACCTATATATGTGGACTTATAGAATTCGGCCACTTTAGGGTTTTTTTGGTGCTTGATTCTATTTTCTTCTTATTCTCAATTCATAGAAAGATTATTTTATTCTACTAAAAACATAAAAGAGTGATATATTATTCTTTGATGGTATACTATTTGCTTATTCATTAATAAGCTTGTGTATACAACATTGATCTAGGTTCACGCGAGTTTCGATCATTAGATTGAGAACTCAAAAGTGACCGGAATAATCTTAGTATTCTTTTGATTGTTTTTGTGACTAACAAAGAAAAGAATAGTTTTGTTTTGTCCATTCACAGGTTTGCAATTCAAAGAAAAGGGAGACCACGCTCCTAGGTGATCCACGTTCGTGCTAGGATTGAAGATCTTGCGGATTACCATTGACGCAAGTCAATCGGATCACGCGACAAAAGGTATTCTTCTTTTGTTAGATAATATATATGTTTAATTGATTAAAGGGTTTAAGGTTCATAAAAGGAAAAAATTTTAAAAGTTACTAAATCTATTTTTTAGTCTCGCTTCCGCTGCGTGTACTACAGTATTTTTCCCTACAATTGGTATCAGAGCCTAGGTTGAACCTGAAACTAATACGCGGTGTGTACTAATATAAAGCTAGAGGGGGGGTGAATAGATTTTATCAAATATTACCCAATTTTCGCATGCAAGTCAATTTGACGAAAATGCCCCTAACTAGTCAAAATAATATATCAAGTGTAATATGTGCGGAATTTAAATAACACAAGATATATACGTGGAAACCCAACCACTGGGAAAAACCATGGGCTGTATAGTGCGCCACACTCGGAACTCGAAATCACTAATTGAAATGAAGTTTACAACCTATGTAGACCTCGTCTAACACTCCGGTCTGTAACCCCTCACTTCTACCCAGCGGGCCTTTATTAGCAACCCTATTCCAATTTGCTTGAGGCCTAAGCACTCTTAGCCCCAAGACTTACTTCTCAATGAAGAGAAACAACCTAAGTGAATATGTATGAATATTCAAAATGCAAATTAGAGCTAGGTTACTCTATATGCTTATCTAGGATAATGAATTTGCAATTAAAACAATCCTAGATATAAATGGCTAGATGACATGTCAAATAGCTTAGCTAATCAAGATTAATTATAAACCTAATTAACTATCACAATACAACACCCAATCATTTTCATCACAAATAATCTCTAACTTGTATCTAGTATATAATCAAAAGCATACAAGTAATTAAAGAGATGTATTAATATGGAAAACACTAAAGAGATATGAAATTAGTGAAGAACATACCAAATAAGATGTGATGATTCAAAACCATGCATGGATCAATTCTATGGAGGCATAGAAGATCAAATATGAAATTTGATGCAAAAGTGGTTTGATTTGAGTGGTTAAAGGTGAGTTCTTGATTTGATTTTCTCTCAAATCTCTCTTTCTCTCTCAAGAATATGGAGCCTCTCTCTCTAGGGTTTGATTTTGTGGCTCTACTCTAAAAATGATGAGAAAGATATGTATTTATAATGCCCAAATGAAACTACGTCGTTTTGGAAGAAATGGAAAAAGTATGGGCATTTTCGCGGTACTCGCGTCAGTGCAGCGACTCAACATTCGAGCGCTTTGAAACATGACCAAACGACATCGAAACCTTTCATATAATATATCGTTGGAAAGGTATGGATGTCTAATTTCTACTTGTTTTTACAGAATGGAATTTTGATGTCTGTAGAAAAGGTTATGGTCAATTGAGTGACCAAAGGTCAGAAACGGACAACAACAGAGTTGCCCTGTTTTGGTTGTAACTTTGGAGATTTTAAAACCAATCCAAACGGTCATGAAATATTACGAATAATATACCGTTGGAAAGGTATGGGTGTCTAGTTTGTACAAAAATTTTCAAAACTCATTTTGAAGCTTTGTGTAAAAGGTTATGGTCACAAGACCATGCAAAGGTCAGTTTTGAAAACACTTAAAACATTGAAATCCAATCTTTTAAAACTAGACACCTTACTCCAATCAACCAAACCAAAACTACCACTTATCCAAGAGAAAAATGAGACCTTCTCAAGTGGTCAACCATCGCGCTAAGACATGCACACCCTCGTGCAAGCGCGGACGTTTCCGATCACACAAATGGAAACGAATTACACCACACTTAAGACTAATCATGAAGTGCAAGTGTGGGTATTGAATGCATCCTAATGCCTATCATTTCATGGCATTTCATAGAACAAGATGCAATCAATTTAATGCAAGAAGAGATATTGAATAATCAATAAAGCACAATGCACACAAAATATAAACGCAACATTCAAGAATAAGAGTTATGCATGTTGTGTGTGTGTGCAACTATATCTCTTCAAGGCAAAGTAAGCACAAGATATATACCTTTTGTGCTTGTCCTCTTGAGGTCTTGGAAAGGGTCTTTGATCTTCAACTAATCACCTAGACTACCCTTACAACCAAACCCCAACATGTGGTTTGCCCACGAAATAAGCCAATCAACTAAAGGGAATCCTTACAATCTCCCCCTTTGGCTATTTCGTGACAAAACCACCACTCACAATGATTCCTCACAACAAAATAGAAACTACGGGTCTATAATGATATTCTACAATACAAAGAGATAAGATAAAATAATCTTGAAGTCTTCAATCTCTTGTAGAATAATCAATCCCTGAAAAACAAGGTTTCTATACTTTCCAATACAAGAAAAGGTGAGATGAATCAAGTGAGATCAAACAAGCATTTGCATTTAAGAATTTAAGTACAACATCATGCAATGTATGTATGTGCAAATGCTCCCCCTCAAAGGGTTACTCCCCCTCAATAAGTATTCTCCCCAACATGCACAATTGCTACTACAATTTGCAACTCCCCTTACCACAACCTACTCCCCCTTTTTGTCATGATATAGACAAAGGAGTAGTCCCTCAACCGGGTCACTCAAGGCAAAGAGAGATAGTAGCATTCTAGATATTTGCATAATCAATATAAGTCACTTTATGCAATCTCAATTAATTGGAGAGAAACAAGGAGATTTATTTAAAGAAAATGTGTGAATAAAAAAATGCTTTGCATACAAGACATGTAGCATTTAAGTCCAAAATACCATGGTATTTGGCAAAGCAAATGACAAAGGTTTTTAATAAGAATTCAAACCAATTTCACCAATGTCATGAGAGAAGCAAGGATATAGGTTTTCATTAATTTCAATTTAAGAACAACTATATCCAACTTTATAAGCCAAACATGTCATGAGCGACTTTGCACCCTATTTGATTTTTCCGGATAAGATATCCGTATGATAGTAGACATGTTTAACCAATAAAGAAAGAGAGACATTTGGATTTTAAAATCCTTGAATGGATACACGATCCTTTTTCATTTGAGTCTCATAAGCTTTTTCACACACGTTATGCATTTAAAAATTGCAATCACCAAAACATGCTTTTCAAGATTAACATTTAGCATGTCATTTAGCAATCATCATGTCATGGAGATCATTATAGGTCATTCAAATTATATCCTATGTAAATATCTCCTAGTCCAAAAATGCATGTTTGAACATAAATATGACATGGATTGCAATACAAGCATTGATCACACTTATTGAATTGAAAATATATATACATATGTGCAACCAAGCTTACTCAAGCAACAAAAAGAGAAGCATAAGATATTTCAAATTTTTTGCAAGTGACAAGAATGCAAAAATAGCTCTCTTTGCTTGAGTTCCCCATATGGGGTTAGAATCAACCTTCATCAATGAAGGCGATGAGGTCCTATGAACCTACCAAGTCCATTGGACTTAGTTGAACCTTTTTGAGACTTATTAGTCTCGTAGCAAGCGGGTTCATTTTTCCTTATCCACATAGATATGACTTTTTTGGTCTTAGTGGTTAAGGGTTGCATGTCATTCACTAACCTAGGATTATTGACAAAGGATTTCCTAGGCTCATGCAAATGGGCTTTTCTTAGCCTCTTTTTCTCTATCATGCTATTAATCCTACAATGCTTAATGTACTTAAAGCACTTAGGCCTAATATGCCCATAAACACCACAATAATGACAAGTTGGTACAAAGTAAGAATTCATACCATGTCCTTGTGAAGTCATTGGAGACTCATCATGCATTTGATGTCTCCTTTGGTGTTGAGTCGGTTCATGTCTTCTATGTGGTTGAACCGGAATGGGTTGCCTCCTTGGATGAGATAGCATGTTTTGCCTCTTCACATATTGAGTCATTTGTTGAGGAGAGTTGACTCGAGAGGCACTAAACCGTTGAGCTTGGGGTTGTCTTGTTTTCACCACCTTCACTTGTGCATTTTTCGAACATTGTCCTAGTTCTAACTTCTTCCTAGGAGTTTGCACCAGTGACGCTTCTATCTTACCTAAACTCTTCACAAAGACGGTCTTCTTAGGAATAGAGCAATCCTTGCTCACTTCGAATCCAAGACCTCTTTTGTCACAAGGGCTTTTTCCTACACCAAGTATGTTGTCAAGCTTCTTGGTGCTTATGGTCATTCTAGTCAATGACTCTTTGGCTTCAACAAGCTCTCTCTTCAAACCCTCTTCATTCCTCTTAGACAAAGCTAGCTCATCTTTTAGCTTGTCTTCTTCCACCATGGATCTTATCACTTCATCATTCAAGTCGTCAACTTGAGTTGAAAGCCTAAGTAGTTCTTCCTTTAACCTTTGAATCTCTTTTTCATTCTTTAACTTAGAGCTTTCAAAACTTTCAAAGTTGTCCTTAAGATCCATCTTCTTAGGAGGTGAGGTGGTCAACTTCTTCTTAGGAGGTGAGGTGGTTAATTTCACAAATCTCCTAAATCTCTCTAGTAAGAGAGGCATCTCCTCAACGGAGTCAATATCTTCTCTCACGAAATCACTCATAGTGTTTGCGTTGAATGAATGCAAATGAGAAGAATGCAAAATGTATGAAGAAATCAAACAAACATACAAAATGCAAAACACACCAACAATGAGCAAAGGATCACCTAAGTATATCTAGGAACCAGGCTCTGATACCAATTGAAACTAATACGCGGTGTGTACTAATATAAAGCTAGAGGGGGGGTGAATAGATTTTATCAAATATTACCCAATTTTCGCATGCAAGTCAATTTGACGAAAATGCCCCTAACTAGTCAAACTAATATATCAAGTGTAATATGTGCGGAATTTAAATAACACAAGATATATACGTGGAAACCCAACCACTGGGAAAAACCACGGGCTGTATAGTGCGCCACACTCGGAACTCGAAATCACTAATTGAAATGAAGTTTACAACCTATGTAGACCTCGTCTAACACTCCGGTCTGTAACCCCTCACTTCTACCCAGCGGGCCTTTATTAGCAACCCTATTCCAATTTGCTTGAGGCCTAAGCACTCTTAGCCCCAAGACTTACTTCTCAATGAAGAGAAACAACCTAAGTGAATATGTATGAATATTCAAAATGCAAATTAGAGCTAGGTTACTCTATATGCTTATCTAGGATAATGAATTTGCAATTAAAACAATCCTAGATATAAATGGCTAGATGACATGTCAAATAGCTTAGCTAATCAAGATTAATTATAAACCTAATTAACTATCACAATACAACACCCAATCATTTTCATCACAAATAATCTCTAACTTGTATCTAGTATATAATCAAAAGCATACAAGTAATTAAAGAGATGTATTAATATGGAAAACACTAAAGAGATATGAAATTAGTGAAGAACATACCAAATAAGATGTGATGATTCAAAACCATGCATGGATCAATTCTATGGAGGCATAGAAGATCAAATATGAAATTTGATGCAAAAGTGGTTTGATTTGAGTGGTTAAAGGTGAGTTCTTGATTTGATTTTCTCTCAAATCTCTCTTTCTCTCTCAAGAATATGGAGCCTCTCTCTCTAGGGTTTGATTTTGTGGCTCTACTCTAAAAATGATGAGAAAGATATGTATTTATAATGCCCAAATGAAACTACGTCGTTTTGGAAGAAATGGAAAAAGTATGGGCATTTTTGCGGTACTCGCGTCAGTGCAGCGACTCAACATTCGAGCGCTTTGAAACATGACCAAACGACATCGAAACCTTTCATATAATATATCGTTGGAAAGGTATGGATGTTTAATTTCTACTCGTTTTTACAGAATGGAATTTTGATGTCTGTAGAAAAAGTTATGGTCAATTGAGTGACCAAAGGTCAGAAACGGACAACAACAGAGTTGCCCTGTTTTGGTTGTAACTTTGGAGATTTTAAAACCAATCCAAACGGTCATGAAATATTACGAATAATATACCGTTGGAAAGGTATGGGTGTCTAGTTTGTACAGAAATTTTCAAAACTCATTTTGAAGCTTTGTGTAAAAGGTTATGGTCACAAGACCATGCAAAGGTCAGTTTTGAAAACACTTAAACAATTGAAATCCAATCTTTTAAAACTAGACACCTTACTCCAATCAACCAAACCAAAACTACCACTTATCCAAGAGAAAAATGAGACCTTCTCAAGTGGTCAACCATCGCGCTAAGACATGCACACCCTCGTGCAAGCGCGGACGTTTCCGATCACACAAATGGAAACGAATTACACCACACTTAAGACTAATCATGAAGTGCAAGTGTGGGTATTGAATGCATCCTAATGCCTATCATGTCATGGCATTTCATAGAACAAGATGCAATCAATTTAATGCAAGAAGAGATATTGAATAATCAATAAAGCACAATGCACACAAAATATAAACGCAACATTCAAGAATAAGAGTTATGCATGTTGTGTGTGTGCAACTATATCTCTTCAAGGCAAAGTAAGCACAAGATATATACCTTTTGTGCTTGTCCTCTTGAGGTCTTGGAAAGGGTCTTTGATCTTCAACTAATCACCTAGACTACCCTTACAACCAAACCCCAACATGTGGTTTGCCCACGAAATAAGCCAATCAACTAAAGGGAATCCTTACAGAACCCTTTTTAATTAAGTAACGTATATATACGTGGATCTATTTCTTTTTATTGTGATTATGCATGTTTTAGAAAGAGATGGCACTCTAGGTATTCGCATATATAATTACATGTGATGTATGGATTTATATATGTTTTATGTGGATTGTTGTTGCTCGATTTTTGTCCTAGATTTTCAATGTATTTTTGTTATGGAATTGTAACAAGAAGGGTGGTCTATCATCGCCATAATTCCTTCTTGGTAGTTGCTAGGTTTTTTTATTTTTTTAAATATAGGTGCAGTATTTTTTTAATACTACTGCAGTTTTTTTATTTTAATTTTTTAGTGTGCAGTTTTTATTTTGTAAATATACTGCAGTGAATAAAAAAAATAAAAAATTAATACTGCAGTATTTATTATTTTATACTGCCGTAATATATTTAGGTGTTGAAGATTCGAAGACACGAAGAAAAAGGAAGCAACCGGAACCAAGAACGAGCACCGTGCGCACCCTAGGAGTGGATTGGGCTGCGCATGGCAAGCCCAAACTTGGTGGGCTGCGCATGGCAGCCCTGGGAGTCTTCATGGGCTGCGCACAGCAGCCCCTTTGTGGGGTTGTGGGTTGTGCACGCCCATGGGGTTGGGCCGAAGGATGAGCGTATGGTTGATGGGCCACTTGAAGATCTTTTGGTATGAACATGCATTGAATGATTTAGGTATCTAAATTGGCATCTAGATAACTTGGTAAATCATTCTATGGGATTTAATCACACGCCTTAAATAATTGAGTGGGAGAAGGTGTTTTTGTAACACCTATGGCCTCCAAGGTTAGTTGAGCTTTATTATTTATTGGTAATCCCCCCAAGGGGCGTCCATGAATGGAATTTAGCAACATACTTCCTTACAAGGATAGACTAGACAATGGACTCAAACGAGATCTACTCCCCAAGGAGGGATTTTCGTGAGAGAAAATTGAGGGTCGATATGTTGGTAACACACTCAATGTAATTTTATTGATATCCTCCCAAGAGTTCTTGTCAGTAAAATTGCAAGGCTAAAATTGAAAACGCTGGTTGTTATGTTAACAATTAGGTGGGACCTAGTCTAACTAGTAAATGGTGCGAACTCCCAAAGGAGACGTAACATTTATGGGTGTTGGATCACCGTTGAATTTTATGATTGAGTTATTTATTTAATTCAAGATAAATATTTAAAAGTGCTTTATCATGATTATTTACTTATATATGTTTTGTTTTATTCAGAAATCATGACCCCATCACTTATAAACATCCTAAAAGACAACACTTTAACTGGAGATAATTATGTCACATGGAAAAGGAAAATTGGGTTGTTGCTGCAAAGTGAAAAACATAAATTTGTTCTAACTACTCCTAAACCACCTGCTCCTAATAATGAATCTAGCATAATGTATAGAGATGAGTATGAGCAGTGGAAGACTTCAGATGATATGGCAAAATGTTACATTATGGCCACTATCTCCGACGTGTTGCAACAGCAACATGAAGGAATGGAGTCCGCTGCTGATATAATGATGTCTCTAGAGGAGATGTTTGCTATGAAGTCCAAGACGACTAAGAGAGAGGCAGTGACTGCTTTTATGAATCTTAGGATGAAACCTGGACAGGCTGTGAAGGATCACATGATGAAAGTCATAGCACATCTCAACATTGCAGAACTGCATGGCGCTGAGATAGATGGTGAGACAAAGATTGATATGGTTGTTGAAATTCCCTTAAGCAATATAGTGTATAATATACCTAGAGGGGGGGTGAATAGGTATAGGCCAAATTTCTTCCAATATTCAAAAATATGCGGAATACAAGAATTAAAAGCACACTTGTTAATTCTTAACAATAGAATTGATTTAATCAACACATGTGAAAATCAATATACAAGAGATGCAATTAAAACAAAGATATGGAAGATAATGAAAAGTAAAGCGAAAAGATACACAAGTATTTTTACGTGGTAAAACCTCAAAGAGGAAACATCCACGGGTTGATACCACAACCACCGGCAAAGCAATCCACTATACGAAAAGGACTTACACACTCAAGCTATCAACACATGATATCCGCTCAAGCTATCACCTCCTAATCTACCCTCGGGCAAGTGAACTACCAAGCCTACTTTCTATCCGAGAAGTGTCCTACACCTCTAGAAAGCAACTTCCTATCCAAGACGCTCACGTCTCTAGGAAGATTTCTTGCTTGACTATCCGAGTCCTCCTGACTCTAATCAAGACTTCTTGCTTGGCTATCCGGAACACTTTCCCAGCCAAGACTTCTTGCTCAAGACAAAGCTTCACTCACTTTGCAAGAGACTTCAACCTTTCACAAGGCAATGATCTAAGTGATGCAAATGATGCAAGCACAATCAAATTAAGCTAGATGATCAATCAAGCAAAATGTACATGTTCAATGATAGTCTAGAATATGATTTCAACACACAATCACAAAAGTTATCTAGAAATCAAGACATGCAAATCAATAAGAACAAAGGTATCAATATTCAATTTAGCACACTAAAAACCTAGTTCTTAGATCATGAAATAAAACATAGAAAATAACATGAAGCACATCACACATATATTTTCTAGAATCAATTTCATGATAAATCAAGTTTAGCACATAAATGTTCAAGACTAATCACAAAGCTAAATCTCAATTAACAAATGATCAAATAACCCTAGCATGTGATCTAACATACTTCTTAACAAATTTCATCAATCAAATGGAAAGAATCAATAGTTGATCAAAGATGAAATTGAAAAAGAAGAAGTTGAAAATCATACACTGACCACGGACTGGAAATGGACCAGCTGAGAAAAATTCCGAAGTCAAATGCCTCTGGAAATGCTTGGGGTTTGTAGCTCTCTTCGAGACCAACAATTTTGGTTTTTGAATCGAATGATTTCGAGTTCATATGAGAGAGATATGATCAAAACAAGTAAATGAAAATTGTTGAAAAACTGATGCGGGAAATGAAAATGTTCTTCAAAAATTGCATAAGTGTGGAGGGAAGGAGGTTTGATTAAAAGGAGGGAAAAGGAGAGGATTTCCGAGCAAATCACGTGCTGCCATGTCACAACCCCGTGGGGGGCGCGTGGGGCCCACGGGAGCAGAGGGCTCCCTTGCCCGTGGGGCCCACGGCCTCCCACACGGGCTGGCCAAGTGGCCACACGTGATTTGCACACCTCTCGCACGCTCCCTCGGTTCGTTGCCCCATATCTTGAGCATCCGACCTCCAATTTCGAATCCGTTTTTGGATTACGAACCGTGACTCCCTCACGCACGACTACGACTACTCAACTTTGAAAAATGGTTGAGATATCATCTCGGAATCTGACAATGAAGTCAACACAACAAATGAGAACGAAAAGTAGCATAGTCAACTTGTTTGGACTCGAAACCTTATGTATGAGTAACTGAAATGACCGGAACTCAATAAGGCATTAAATAAAAACATGTTCAAGTCCTAAACACAAAATACGAAAACAAATAAACACATATTCACACAAACATGCCATATCAAAGAGATAGTCACAAAGCATGCAATTTCACAAAGTTTGTCAATACAAGATCAATGCATGAGCATGCTATGAAGTGTGTGAATGTGTTATACCAAATGTTTGAACCTCGATGCAGGGACACACATGTATGAATTGTGTGTGTGTGCGCTAACGCCTTGCAAGAGGGTGGAAGTCAAGTTTTACCTTTGACGATTTTCACCTCTTGAAGACGACTTTTGCACTAGATGTTGCTCTTCACTCTTTAAGCTTCCTTTCTTCAAATAATGTCCTAAGCAACAACTAATACAATCATAGAGTGTTTTGCAATGGAATTAAGCCAATACAAATCATAAACCTTACAGTTGTCAATTCATTGTCAGATTCCTTTGATCAGTTCAAATTGGACTAAACTTTGAACAAAAAGGAATACACCTTACAAGGCCTGATGCAAGATGTTCAAAGTGCTAAAAAGATCCTTGTGAAAGGCAAAGGTCAAGAGATTCATATGGTTGGTAAAGTTGCTACTGTTAAGGCTCGTCAAAAGGTCAAGAAACAACAGAAGAAAAAGCAACTTGGGCCTACCAAGAAGGAGACCAAGAAAGTAACCAAGATCAAAGGGAAATGCTTCCTTTATGGTGAAAAGGGACATTGGAAGAGAAATTGCCCAAAGTCCCAGAATAAGAAGGAAGAAGGTAATGTGAATTATCTTGAAACATGTTTTTTGGCTGATTCTACAGATTCTTGGATCATAGACTCAGGAGCCACTAATCATGTTTGTTATTCCTTGCAGGGGTTCCAAGAAAGGAGAAGGCTGAGTAAGAATGAAATCAATTTGCGCTTGGGCAACGGAACGTTAGTGTCTGCAAGTGCAGTGGGAGATATTAGAGTTTATTTGGATTCTAGAAGGCATTTAGATTTAATAGACGTTTATTATGTACCTCAATTCAAGAGGAATTTAATTTCAGTTTCTTGTTTAAATAAATTTGGATATTCAGTTACTTTTAATAAAGTTTTTATTATTAGTAAGAATGACAAAATTATTTGCCAAGGTACATTGGAAAACGGTATATACTTTTTGCATAGAAATATCTCTCACTCGTTAGACACAGAAATAACGGAACCTAATCATAAAAGAGTAAAATTATCAACAGATGAAACCTACCTTTGGCATTTACGCTTAGGTCATATTAACCTTAATAGAATTAAAAGATTGGTATGTGACGGACCTTTGAGTGACTTAAAGGTTGATGATCTACCAACTTGTGAATCTTGTTTGGAAGGTAAAATGACCAAAAGGACGTTCTCTGCCAAAGGTGCAAGAGCCACTGAATGTTTAGGATTGATACACACTGATGTATGTGGACCTATGAGCATTCAAGCTAGAGGTGGATATGAGTACTTCATCACCTTAACAGATGATTACTCGAGATTTGGTTATGTGTATCTCATGCGACATAAGTTGGATGCTTTTGACATGTTCAAAGCATTCAAAGCTGAAGTGGAAAATCAGCTTGAGAAACACATAAAAATCTTGAGATCTGATCGTGGTGGAGAATATCTATCTGGTGAGTTTCAGCAATATCTTATTGATAATGGGATAGTTTCTCAGTTTTCTGCACCAGGTACACCTCAACAGAATGGGGTAGCAGAAAGGAGAAATAGAACTCTTTTGGATATGGTTAGGTCTATGTTGAGTTATTCAACGCTTCCTATTTCTTTTTGGGGATATGCTTTACAAACTGCTATATACATTCTAAACGATGTACCATCTAAGTCTGTTCCTAAAACACCGCATGAGTTGTGGACTAGGCGCAAGCCTAGTTTACAACACTTAAGGATATTTGGTTGTCCTGCGCATGTGTTAAAAGGAAAGACAGAAAAGATGGAGTCCCGTTCAGAAACATGTATATTTGTAGGGTATCTAAAAGAAACTAAAGGATATTATTTCTATAGTCCTTCAGATCTTAAAGTATTTGTTTCGACAAATGCTAAATTTCTGGAAAAGGACTATATGAATGATTTTGTGCCTAGAAGTAGAATTGTCCTGAATGAGATGTCAGGAGATACAATTCCACGAGAGGTTACACAACCTAACCCAATTGTAAGTTCCGATCCAACACAAGATCAACAACCTACCATTCCTCGTCGTAGTGGGAGGGTTAGAACACAACCCGAAAGATACATCGGTCTGGGAGAATCAGTGGAGAATCTCCCGGACGACGATGATCCCTATACGTACAAGGAAGCTATGGAGGATGTTGATAGTCGCCATTGGCAAAAGGCAATGCAATCCGAGATTGAATCTATGTTCGATAACAAAGTCTGGTCCCTTGTATACTTGCCTAAAGGGATAAAACCCATTGGGTGCAAGTGGGTATACAAGAGGAAAAGAGGTATGGATGGAAAGGTGGAAACCTTTAAAGCTAGATTGGTAACTAAAGGGTATACACAGAAAGAAGGTATCGATTACGAGGAAACCTTCTCTCCAGTAGCCATGCTTAAATCCATTAGGATACTCTTATCCATTGCAGCATCTTTAGATCTAGAGATTTGGCAAATGGACGTCAAGACAGATTTCCTAAATGGAAGTCTTGACGAAAGCATCTACATGATGCAACCAGAGGGATTCATTGAAAAGGGCCAAATGGATAAGGTATGCAAGTTGTAGAAATCCATATATGGATTAAAGCAAGCATCCAGATCCTGGAACATAAGGTTTGATCAAGCTGTCAAAGGTTTTGGATTTATACAGAATCCTGACGAACCTTGTGTATACAAAAGGATTAAAGGCGACAAGTTGGTTTTCCTGATTCTTTATGTTGATGATATACTACTCATTGGAAATGATGTAGGTGTATTGACATCAGTAAAAGAATGGTTAGCAAAACAATTTGATATGAAAGACTTAGGAGAAGCAAGTTTTATTCTAGGTATCCAAGTAATAAGGGGTAGAAAGAATAGAACGATTGCATTATCCCAAGCTTCATACATAGACAAGATCTTGTCTAGGTTTTCCATGCAGGATTCCAAGAAAGGTATGTTACCTTTCAGACATGGAATCAAGCTTTCTAAGGAACAAGTTCCTAAGAATGAGCATGAAGAGCAATTCATGAGTAGAGTTCCATATGCCTCGGCAGTTGGAAGTCTCATGTATGCAATGCTCTGTACTAGACCAGATATTTGTTTTGCTGTTGGCATAGTTAGCAGGTTTCAATCGAAACCTGGTCCTGATCACTGGACGGCAGTCAAGCATATTTTCAAGTATCTCAAGAGAACGAGAGATAATATGCTTGTATACTCTAGAGGGGATTTGATTCCTGTTGGGTATACAGATTCTGATTTCCAATCAGATTCTGACTCCAGAAAATCCACATCAGGGGCTGTGTTTACTATTGGAGGAGGAGCAGGAGCAGTTATATGGAGGAGTATCAAGCAATCTTGTATTGCTGATTCCACCATGGAAGCTGAGTATGTTGCTGCATGCGAGGCTGCCAAAGAGGCTGTTTGGCTCCGCCAATTCTTGATTGACTTGGAAGTGGTTCCTAGTGCGAATAAGCAGATCACTATCTACTGTGACAACAGTGGAGCAGTGGCTAATTTGAAAGAACCAAGAAGTCACAAGAGAGGTAAACACATTGAAAGAAAGTATCATCTTTTAAGGGAGATTGTTCAAAGAGGTGACGTGACGATTACCAAAATCGCGTCAGCAGAAAATCTAGCGGATCCCTTCACAAAGGCTCTACCTCAGAAGAGTTTCGATGAGCATCTAGAGAACATGGGCATGAGAGATATGACACATTTGCTATAGCGCAAGTGGGAGATTGTTAGGATTATGCTCAATAGCAAGAGTGTAATATTGTAATTAACAATCTTTTTCATATTAATAAAGTGATTTCTGGTTTAACAAATCGTATAGCATTTATAGTTTAATATTATAATTGTCAAAGTAAATAATCATAAGGTCTAAAGACTATGAGAAAAGAAGAATTGTTCGTACATCTGGATATGTATGTGGTAGACACAATTCTTTAGTTAGTCTTGAATAATGTTCACAACTTAAGTTAAAGGTTGGGCACCTTTATCTTGTTAAAGTTGTAGAATTCTTTTGCTAGTATTTGAGTGGGATCAAATGAGATATGATGAGTCTAAAATCATCGGAGTGTCTTCGAGCAAAAGGATCTAGTGCACTGGGTGCATTGAACTGGATCACAATGAAATACTTTATCTATAACCGTCAATAGATAATAGTCTTTTCATTATCAGGACAATCGGAGAGTCTATCTTAATCCTGAGATAAATGATGGACTTATGGTTGCAAGTGATATCATTTGAGTTATCAATGAGTACGATTATATCGCATAGTCTATCCTCAATAGTTTGGTGATATTCATTTGTTAATCGATAGAGGATTTCATTTATAGATATGGACATCGTGGCTCCATTTTGTTAAATGAGAGTATAATATCATCATATGGATGTTTTGAGGTAATTGGATATTAAATCTCAACGTTGAGTTTTCGATAGTGTCTATTGAAAACATGGCTTCTGGACAAGTCAAAATATCCAAGTTCAAAACGTGGTCATATGAGTAAATATGGTAACTTGGAGAGTTATAGGCGGTCTATGAACTCTTGGCGATTACTGATATTAATCACGAGGATACATTTTCTCCAATATGATTGTCTAGGGTATGAATGAGGAGCATCTTCCTTTTCTATCTTTATTTAAGAGTTCAGTTTTAGCTCTTTAGCGGAATGAGTTAAAATTAATGGATCGGACCTAAGTGAATCATTTGTTGATTGTGATTAGGTTATGTCTATTGAAGCTTAAATTTAGATGGCTTGCCAAGATCCCCAATCCACACGGACTTGCATGGATCACTTGATATATTCTACCGGACCAATTTAAGGGTTCATCTAGAATTGCATTTAATATATTAAGGATATAATTTGCACATTATTTAAGTAATGGGCTGTTCAATTATATTAATATATTAATGAAAGGCATGTGGGCTTGTTTCTTTTAGTAAGAATGGGTCTGGTTCACATGTGGGCTTTTTATTTAAAGTCCAATGGATTAAATGAAATAAGAAAATAATATTTGGCCCATTTATTCTAAGTGGGGCGGCAAGGGATAATATTAACCTAATATATTATTTTGTTTCATTGTTTTAATTAAATAAGAATTAATTAATTTATTAATTAATTGTTTAATTAAGAAACAAATCTTTTCTGATCAGGAAATATATTTCCTAAAAGTAAAAGTAAAAGACTTGTTTGATAAGGAAATAAATAATTAATTTTATTTATTTAATCAAATAAGAAGTCTTTTTATTTAGTCAAATAAAAGAATAAAAGATTTATGAATTAAATTAGGGTTTGAAGTCTTAAACTAAATAGGAATTAGGGTGCAATACAAACTCTCTTTTGACTTGAGTATTGCGGCAACCCTAGTCCCTTTTAGGTTATAATTTTCGGCCACCCTAATTGAAAGAGAGAAAGAAAATTTTGCCACCTATATATGTGGACTTATAGAATTCGGCTACTTTAGGGTTTTTTTGGTGCTTGATTCTATTTTCTTCTTCTTCTCAATTCATAGAAAGATTATTTTATTCTACTAAAAACATAAAAGAGTGATAGATTATTCTTTGATGGTATACTATTTGCTTATTCATTAATAAGCTTGTGTATACAACATCGATCTAGGTTCACGCGAGTTTCGATCATTAGATTGAAAACTCAAAAGTGACCGGAATAATCTTAGTATTCTTTTGATTGTTTTTGTGACTAACAAAGAAAAGAAAAGTTTTGTTTTGTCCATTCACAGGTTTGCAATTCAAAGAAAAGGGAGACCACGCTCCTAGGTGATCCACGTTCGTGCTAGGATTGAAGATCTTGCGGATTACCATCGACGCAAGTCAATCGGATCACGCGACAAAAGGTATTCTTCTTTTGTTAGATAATATATATGTTTAATTGATTAAAGGGTTTAAGGTTCATAAAAGGAAAAATTTTTAAAAGTTACTAAATCTATTTTTTAGTCTCGCTTCCGCTGCGTGTACTACAGTATTTTTCCCTATAGGTATTCCCCAATCGAGGCTTTAGGATTGCCATATAGGCTCTCCTAGTTTGGAGGATGACTTCATATCCTTAGTCTGGCTGGCAACTATACCATTTAAGCACTTGTGCACCAGATCCTTCCTAGAGGAGAGTATTCCTCGACCAAGGCAGCAGGAATGCCATATGGCTTTTCCTGGTCTTGAGGCGATCAGTTATGGAGATCCTCCTGGAGGGGTTAACCCAGTCCAGGGCATCAAGAGTGCTATGTAACCCTCCTGGTCTTGATTTAGTAATGGAGATCCTCCTAGAGGGGTTAACCCGGTCTAGGGCATCAGGAGTGTTATATAACCCTTCTAGCTCGTTATGGCGATCCTCCTGGAGGGGTTATCCTGGTACAGGGCATCAAGAGTGTTATATAACCCTTCTAGCTCGTTATGGCGATCCTCCTAGAGGGGTTATCCTGGTCCAGGGCATCAGGTCTTTAGGCGCTTTTATCATAGATTGGTAACCTAGTCAGATCTCTGAATGTAGGGGTCACCGTCCCTCCCTTGGGGATTTGCGAGAGAAAATGGTGGGCTTCCAGTCCCCTGTAAGGATTCCCTTTAGTTGATTGGCTTATTTCATGGGCAAACCACGTGTTGGGGTTTGGTTGTAAGGGTAATCTAGGTGATTAGTTGAAGATCAAAGACCCTTTCCAAGACCTCAAAAGGACAAGCACCAAAGGTATATCTAGTGCTTACTTTGCATTGAAGAGATATAGTTGCACACACACACAACATGCATAACTCTTATTCTTGAATGTTGTGTTTATATTTTGTGTGCATTGTGCTTTATTGATTATTCAATATCTCTTCAAGCATTTAATTGATTGCATCTTGTTCTATGAAATGCCATGACATGATAGGCATTATGATGCATTCAATACCCACACGTGCACTTCATGTATGTTAGCTTTAAGTGTGGTATAATTTGTTTCCCAAAGGATGTTCGGAAACGTCCGTGCTTGCACGATGGTGTGCATGTCTTAGCACGATGGTTAACCACTAGAGAAGGTCTCATTCTTCTCTTCGATAAGTGGAGGTTTTGGTTTGGTTGTTTGGAGTAGAGTGTCTAGTTTCAAAAGATTGGATTTCAATGTTTAAATGATTTTCAAAACTGACCTATGTATGGTTTTGTGGCCATAAATTTTTACACAAAACTTCAAAATAAGTTTTGAAAATTTCTTTACAAACTAGGCACCCATACCTTTCCAACGGTATATTATTCGTAATATTTCATGACCGTTTGGGTTGGTTTTAAAATCTCCAAAGTTACAACCAAAACAGGGCAACTCTGTTATTGTCCGTTTCTGACCTTTGGTCACTCAATTGACCATAACTCTTTCTACAGACATCAAAATGTCATTCTGTCAAAATGAGTAGAACTTAGACATCCATACCTTTCCAACGATATATCATATGAAAGGTTTTGATGTCGTTTGGTCATGTTTCGAAGCACTCGAATATTGAGTCGCTGCACTGACACGAGTACCGTGAAAATGCCCATATTTTTCCCATTTCTTCCAAAACGACATAGTTTCACTTGGGCATTATAAATACATATCTTTCTCATCATTTTGAGGTGTGAGCCACAAAATCAAACCCTAGAGAGAGAGGCTCCATATTCTTGAGAGAGAAAGAGACACTTGAGAGAAAAAGCTTAAAGATTACATCTTTATCTCTCTAAACCCATTCCCACATGCACAAATCATCATCTAGGCATCATCTAAGTTCATCTAGCATGTGCTAATGCATGGGTCTTCTTCAACACACATGGTATGATTTGTTGAACACTTTTATCTTACATAATTAGTGTTTTTACTTATCAATTTATCTCTTTTATCACTTGTATGTTCTTTGAGTAATTTCTACATACTTGATTGAGATTATGTGTTGATTGGGTTATTTATGTTAGCTAAGTTTTCATGCATATTTTATATCTAGCTAATTAATCTCATTATATGATTGAGATTATTTTTTGATAGCTTAATTGATTAGGTCATTATTGCCTAAAAGCTATGCCATAAACATTCTTGTGTGATTTATTGATAACTAGGTTGATAGATTGTTTTTTAATCAACTAGTTAATCTTTTGAATGTTTGTGGGTTATTTGTGATAGCTTTGTATCTAGGATTGGTTATCCTTTACTTAGCTAAAGTTGTATGCCATGTCATATAGCTATTTTGATATCTAGGATTGATTTTATTGTCATCATATAATCCTAGATAAGCATCTAAGGTTCCCTAGCTTTATTTGCTCTTTGAATATTCATTGCATATTCACATAGGGTGTTTGATCTCTTCGGAGAAGTAAGTCTTGTGTGATAGACCGGGATTAGGTCGGACACCGGGATTAGGTGGTCACATGAGCAAATTGGACTAGGTCCACTTTTACAGGCCTGCGGGTAGTGGTAGCGGGATATTGGCCGGGATTAGGCCGTCAAACCTGGATTAGGTTGTATACGTTATCACAATTAGTGGATTCGAGGTTCGAGTGTGGCACACTTACCAGCCTGGTTTTTCCCGTGAGGGTTTCCACGTAAAAATCAAGTGTTGTTTATATTTCCGCACCATATTACACTTGATTATTATATTGTCTAGTTTGGGGCATTTTCGTAAATTTGACTAAACGCGAAAATTGGGTAATAATGATTAAAATCTATTCACCCCCCCTCTAGATAGTTTTATACACACCGTTAATTTGTTTCATCCCCAAGTACTATCGCTGGTCTACGGGCTTGCTCAGGGTAGACGAAAGTTTTCAACAATCATAATGGGGCTCGAGATTCCTTCGGAATGAACCGGGACCTCGGTTGTTTACTGGGGCGTTGAGTGGCTCGGTACAAGAAATCAAGAACTGCTAGTCTTCTTTTGATGGTATTGGTCCAGAGGCATGTTTGGGATCCTAGAAGTCCCTAGCAACTGAAATGAGGCTCTGGACTCCACTCGGATGAATCGGAACCTATGAGGCTCACTTGGGCGTTAAGGGGCCCAGTACAAAAGTGAGGAGCCTCCTACATGATGCTGGTCCAGAGGCTTGCTAAGGCATCAAGAATTACTCAGCAACTGAAATGAGGCTCTGGACTCTACTCGGACGAACCGGAACCTAGGAGGCTCACTTCGGCGTTGAGGGGCCCGGTACAAAAGTGAGGAGCCTCCTACATGATGCTAGTCCAGAGGCTTGCTAAGGCATCAATAAGTACCTAGCAGCTGAAATGAGGCTTTGGACTCCACTCGGACGAATCGGAACCTAGGAGGCTTGCTTGGGCGTTGAGGGGCCCGATACAAAAGAGAGGAGCCTCCTACATGATACTGGTCCAAAGGCTTGCTAGGGCATCAAGAAGTACCTAGTAGCTGGAATGAGGCTCTGGACCCTGCTAAAAAGAATCGGAACAATAGTGGCTCATTGGGGCGTTGTCCAGCCCGATGTAAAAGGTGAGGAGCCACTAGTCTGGCTGTGGTGCTGCTACTCTAGAGGCTTGCTTAGGCATGTAGGAGGCCTCATCAAATGTTGGAAGCCTCTGGGTTATCTTCGAACGGATTGGGACTTCGATGACATACTAGGGCGTTGAAGGGCCCGGTATAAAATGAGAGGAGCCATCGGTATGGTACTGGTCTAGAAGCATGCTTGGGATCGTAGAAGTCCCCAGTAATTGAAATGAGACTATGGACCCCGCTGAAAAGAATCGAAACAATAGTGGATCACTTGGGTGTTGTCCAGCCCGATATAAAAGTGAGGAGCCTTCTACATTATACTGGTCTAGAGGCTTGATAAGTTATCAAGAAGTACCCAGCAACTGAAACGAGGCTCTAGACTCTACTCGGACGAATCGGGATCGTAGGTGGCTCACTTAGGCATTGTCCGGCCTGGTACAAAAAGTGAGAAGCCTCCTATATTATGTTGGTCCAGAGGCTTGCTAGGTCATCAAGAAGTACCCAGCAACTGAAACGAGACTCTGGACTCCATTCGGACGAACCAGGATCGTAGGTGGCTCACTTGGGCGTTGTCCGGCCCAGTACAAAAGTGAGAAGCCTCCTACATTATACTGGTCCGGAGGCTTGCTAGGTCATCAAGAAGTACCCAGCAACTGAAACGAGTCTTTGGACTCCACTCGGACAAATCGGGATCATAGGTGGCTCACTTAGGCGTTGTCCGACCTAGTACAAAAAGTGAGGAGCCTCCTACATTATACTGGTCCAGAGGCTTTATAAGTCATCAAGAAGTACTCAGCAACTAAAACGAGGCTCTGGACTTTACTCGGACGAATCGGGATCGTAGGTGGCTCACTTAGGCGTTGTTCGGCCTGGTATAAAAGTGAGGAGCCTTCTACATTATACTGGTCTAGAGGCTAGATAAGTCATCAAGAAGTACCCAGCAACTGAAACGAGGCTCTAGACTCCACTCGGACGAATCGGGATCGTAGGTGGCTCACTTGGGCGTTGTCCGACCCGGTACAAAAGTGAGAAGCCTCCTACATTATGCTGGTCCAAAGGCTTGCTAGGTCATCAAGAAGTACTCAGCAACTGAAACGAGTCTCTAGACTCCACTCGTATGAATCGGGATCGTAGGTGGCTCACTTAGGCGTTGTCCGGCCTAGTACAAAAAGTGAGAAGCCTCCTACATGATACTGGTCCAAAGGTTTGCTAGGGAATCAAGAAGTACCCAACAGTTGAAATGAGGCTCTGGACCCTGCTGAAAAGAATCGGAACAATAGTGGCTCATTGGGGCGTTGTCCGGCCCGGTATAAAAAGTGAGGAGCCACTAGTTTGGCTGTGGTGCTGCTACCCCTAGTGCTCACAGAGGCAGCCCGCAATGCTTTATTTCCAAAATCCTGTGTAGAAATTCTGGGCTGACCTTTAGGTAGTAAAATGGCCATAACTCATTCTAGAAAACTCGAAATCGCAAACCATAAAATTCTACGGAAAGCTAACTTCCTTACCTTTCCAACCATTTAAGACTCAAAACCTGGTTCCTTCTGAGATGATACAGTTTAATTTTTGAAGTTGACCCATCAGTGGATGCGGCCTTCTCAGGCTTGATTGAAAATCTTCCAAATTGCTTCCAAATTGCTTCCAAATTGCGCCCCACATGGCCAGGAGCTGATGTGGCAGCTCTTGGTTGGCCAGTTTCCTTCCCTCTCTCTCTTCCTTTTAAATATTTCCAATTCCCTCCATTTCTTTTTAAAAAGAAGAAAAAGTTGAACTCTCACCAGAATTTTTCTCTCAATTTTTCTCACCTTCCAAACACCATAACGTTCTCATACAAAGTCGGAATTGGTTGATTCAAGTTGGAGATTGTTTGTAATTGAGTCCTCTACCTTTTCCAAGTGGTCTTGCAGCTGTTTGATTGATTTTCATGGTAGTTTTACATAGAAAAACGAACCAGTTCATGATTACAAGGTAGTGTTCATATCTTTGAGATTTCTTCTTTTATAACCTTCAATTTGCTTGGGGTTTCTTCTTCTATATGTATGTATATGTATGGTTAATGCTATTGAGAAAGATAGCTTAATAATCAATCTTAATCAAAAGTCTAATTAGAGACATATGTGAACTAGTTTCTTAGATTCTAGGTTTTTCACATGTTTGAGAGTTGTATTGTGATTAGATTGAAATCTAGGATTATTTGTGACTTGATTGAATCATTTTATGATTAATAATCCTTGAAATGTGTTTTAATCCTTTAATTGATAAAATCTAGGATTAATTCAATTGTATGTGTATTTAGAGACAAATAGGATTTAATTGATTATTCAATCTATCCTTGCTCTATTTGTTGGCTAGAATATTCATTGAACACATTTTGTGATTCTAGCATTTTTATGTATGTTTATAACATCTTGAATTTGTGCTTCATGTATATGAATTGTTCAAGTTTTATTTGTGTGAATGAAACTATGAGTTTTATGTGTTAAGTGTTTTCACATGCTCTAGGTTTTTATTCAAGTTTTGCATCTAGACTTTTATTACTTGTGTTATCACATGTTTAGGTCTAGTTGTTCCATGGAATGTATTGATCACATGTTCTATGTTGAATTGATTGTTTGCATCATTTGCATTCACATGATCACACTAGGAAGTCCTTGTAAAAGGTATGAAGTCTTGGTTAGAGTCAGAAGGACTCGGATAGCCAAGCAAGAAGTCTTGTCTAGAGTCAGGAGGACTCAGATAGGCAAGCAAGGAGTCATGGCTAGAGTCGGGAGGACTCGGATAGTCATGCATGGGAGGCTCTCTAGAGACATGAGTGCCTTGGATAGGGAGTTGGCTTGTATATTGGTAGGCCTAGGTGTATGGATAGACATAGACTCTAAAAGAGCGGGGTACATGGGATGTATATGCACTCTTGAGGAATTTCTAATCTACTATCGATGTTGGTTTTGTATGTTGTCCAATATATGGTGGCTTCGCATCATTGAGGGATTTCGTACTTTCCAATAGGGTTGGGTAAACATAGACTCCAATAGGAAGTTGGTCAAGTTTGGTCACTTTTGAGGAATTTCTAATTTACCATCCAATATATATAGTACACAATGGTTGTAGTTCAACCCGTGGATGTTTCCTCCTTGGAGGTTTTACCACGTTAAAAAATCTTTTGTGTTAATTCTTCCTATCTCTATCTTTTATATTTGTATATGTGTATGTTGTTATCTTGTTGCATATTATTCACTTGTGATGTATATTGAAATAAGATTTTGTGATGTGTGATTTGTGAACTTATTCATTTGATCTTATTTGTAATTATAATTATTTTGTATATTGTAATTCTTGTGTATAATGTTATTTGAGTATACTTGTAATACATTGAACAAATATTGAAATATAAGTATTCTTTGTTGTTGAGTTTATGTGTTCTTATACCTCATACAACTAATTGATATTCATAGACTATACTTAAATGATCACATGCTTAAATTGTCTATGTAGGATTTCTTGGTTTATGTGTTGTATGTAAGGCTACCTTAAGGGACAAACGTAAGTTTGTTCAATGGATTGAAAAAGGCGTAAAAACCTATTCTCTCCCCTCCCCCCTTCTAGGTATGCTTTAAGCTATTTAACTACGGTTGTATACTTTCAATAATAATGTCCAATATGTACAAGTATCAATCAAAGAATACCTATACACAAAGTATCAATATACAAAAGAATTATATACACAACTATGATCAATATGATATGCTTACATCTCACACTTAATAAAATCTTGTTTACAAATACCTCACAAGTGAAGATTATGAAACAAGATTAAAACATACACATATACAAATATGAAAGATAGAGATAGGAAGAATTAACATAAGAGATTTTTAACGTGGTAAAACTTCCTAAGAGGAAACATCCTCGGGTTGAACTACAATCATTGGGTACTATATATAATGGATGATAGATTAAAAATTCCTCAAACGTGACCAACCTTGATCTACTTCCTATTAGAGTCTATGTCTACCCAATCCCTATTGGAAGATACAAAATCCCTCATTGATGCAAAGCCACCATATATTGGAGTCCATACCAAACCAACATCATTAGAAGATTAGAAATTCCTCAAGAGCCAATGCACATCCCATGCAACACTCTCTATTGGAGTCTATGTCTAACCAAACGCTCAGGCTTACCAATAATGTAGCCAACTCCTTATCCAAGGCACTCATGCCTCTAGAGAGCCTCCCATGCATAGCTATCTAGACCTTCCTGATCCTAGCCATGACTTTTTGCTTGGTTATCCAGATCTCTTGTCCTAACCAAGTCTTCCTTGCTTGACTATCCGGACACCTTGTCCTAGTCAAGACTTCATGCTGTTTACAAGGACTTCCTAGTGTGATCATGTGAATGCAAATAATGCAAACAAGCAATACAACATAGAACATGTGATCAATACATTCTATGGAACAACTAGACTTAAACATATGAGAACACAAGTTATAATAGTCTAGATGCAAAACTTGAATTTAACCTAAAGCATGTGAAAAACACATAACACAAATAGCTCATAGTTTCATTCACACATATCACACTTGAATAGATCATAAACATGAAGCACATATTCAAGATGTTATAAACATACACATACATGCTATAATCATAAAATTGTATTCAATGAATATTCTAGCCAAAGATTTAAAGCAAGGATATAATGAATAGTCAATTAAATCCTATTAGTCTCTAAATAAACAAACACAAGTGCTAATCCTAGATTTGTTCAATAAGAGGATCTAAGCACATGTGAGGACTATTAATCATAAAATACATCAATCGATCCACAAATAATCCTAGATATCAAACTAATCACAATACAACTCTCAATCATGTGAAAAACCTAGAATCCTAGAAACTAGTTCACATGTGTCTCTAATTAGACTTTTGATTTGGTTTGATTATGTAGGTATATTTCTCAATAGCATTCATCATACATACACAGATGAAAATACCTACAAGGTTATGCTAAACAACCTAGAGGGGGGGGGGGGGGGGGGGGGGGGTGAATAGGTTGACACACTAGTTTTAAAAACTTTTTCGTGACTTATGTCAAAACCTTGGTGAGCATACATATTAACCTTAAACATGATTGTTATGAGAAAACAATTATCACAAGTATGCTCAATTCACCACCCTTAGTCTACAAAACATATATCAATAAACAATGTATCTCTTTTACAAGTATATTCAATAATGAGCAAATTTAAATTCCACAAGTTGTACTTTGAATATTACAATGCAAACTCACCAAGTTAAGCTTTACAACTTGATATAGAATCACAAGATACAATGTTCAAGCACTTACAAGATAAAAGAAACAAATGTTGATTCAACCAACAATGTGCGCAACTCTTTGTTTATCAATAACTTGTTTACAAGGATGTGAGAAAATGAAGAGCTTAAACAAGTTATATAGATCATACATACAAATATAAAGAGATAGAGATAGAGACATTTGACACATTGATTTTTACGTGGTAAACCTCCGAAGAGGAAACATCCACGGGTTGAATCCACAACCACCGGTAAAGCAATTCATTATGACGAAAAGGACTTACACACTCAAGCTACCAACTCATGATATCCGCTCAAGCTATCAACTCCTAGTCTACCCTCGGGCCTAGTGAACCACCTAGCCTACTTCCTATCCGAGATGTGTCCTACACCTCTAGGAAGCAACTTCCTATCCAAGACGCTCACGTCTCTAGGAAGATTTCGTGCTTAGCTATCCGGATCACGAAGATCCTAGTTAAGCTCTCCTAGCTCAACCATCCGGAGTACCACACTCCTAGCTAAGACTTTTGCTTGACTATCCGGACCACATGTCCTAGTCAAGACTCCTTGCTCTTTCCACAAAGCTCCACTCACTTTGCTAGAGACTTCCACCTTTTACAAGGCAATGATCTAAGTGATGCAAATGATGCAAACACATGTAACATAGAATATATGATCAATACATCCTATGGAAACTAGAAATAATCAACGAGCACACAATGTACATTTTTCTAGTTTATGATCCAAAACATGACACCATACAAAATGATGCATGAGCATATGAAATGTATGGATAAGGTACACTTCATGAAGATCTAGACATAGGCAACAAAGTTCACAAAACAAAGTAGTCTAGATCTTAATCATGAACAAAAATCTAGAGCATGCAAAACACCTAAAACATGCCAAAGCCTAGATTCTATTCATGTTTCTAAAGCTTGAAAACAAAGCATGTTCATTAAGCATATAATCAAGACTTTAGAACACAAACAACAAAAAAAATGCTAGAATCACAAAATGTATACAATGAATATTCTAGCAAGTATTTAGAGCAAGGATATAATGAATAATCAATTAAATCCTAATTAGCTCTAAATACAAAATCAAATGTGCTAATCTTAGATTTGTTCAATAAGAGGATCTAAGCACATGTGAGGATTATTAATCATAAAATACATCAATCAATCCACAAATAATCTTAGATATCAATCTAATCACAATACAACTCTCAAACATGTGAAAAACCTATAATCTAAGAAACTAGTTCACATATGTCTCTAATTAGACTTTTGATTAAGATTGATTATGAAGCTATCTTTCTCTATAGCATTCATAATACATAAACATACATATAGAAGAAGAAACCCCAAGCAAATTGAAGGTTATAAAAGAAGAAATCCCAAAGATATGAACACTACCTTGGATTCTCGAGCTGGTTCGGTTTTCTGTGTGCAACCACTAGAAACATCAATCAAACAGCTGCCAAATCACTTGGAAAAGGTAGAGGACTCGATTACAAACGTTCTCCAACTTGAATCACTCAAATCCGACTTCATATGAGAAAGTTATGGTGTTTGGAAGTTGGGAAAATTTGGGAGAAAAATTCTGACGGGAATTCTAACTTTTTCTTCTTGAAAACAAATGGAGGGAATGGAGGGGTTTTAAAAAGAAGAGAGAGGAGGCAATTTTTGGCCAATCAAAGAGGGCCACCTCAGCCCAGCCCTGTGGGGGGTGCGTGGGCCACATGCGGGCAGAGAGCCCCTCTAGCCGTGGGGCCCACGGCTCACCCACGGCGTGGGCCACACGTGGCCTCTTGGCCACTTACGCCCTCGCGCGCTCCCTCGGTTCTTCAGCCCGTATCTTGGGCATCCGAACTCCGATTTCTAATCCGTTTTTGGATTACGAACTGTGACTCCCTCATGCACGACAATAACTAACAACTTTGAAAAATGGTTGAGAAATCATCTCGGAAAATGACGATGAAGTCAACTCAATGAATGAGAATGAAAAGTAGCGTAGCTACATCGTTTGGACTCGAAATTAAATGAATGAGTAACCGAAATGACCGGAACTCAATAAGGAATCATAATAGAGCATATTCAAGTCCAAATACAAAAATACGGAAACATACAAACACAAAGACACACACATATGCTAGTTTTCGGACATAGTCCTAGAAAATGCAAAACACAAAGTTTACCAACATAATATGAATGCATGAGCATATTTTGCCAAGTGTGTGAAAGTGATATATAAATGAAATTAAATCATGAAGGAACACACAAGAATGCTATGTGTGTGTGTGTGCCTAGCCTTGTAAGAGATATGAGGTCCTTTAATACCTTTGTTGACCAATGATGCACGAATCTCTTAAAAGCTGGCTTCTTGAATGAATTGTGATTGAGACGTCCTTCGTCTTCTTAATTCTTCAATATACTAACCACTAAACATTACAGGATAAACACGTTTTGATATGGAATTGATGCCAACACTAACTATAAACCTTACAACATACATATAGAAAAAGAAACCCCAAGCAAATTGAAGGTTATAAAAGAAAAAATTCTCAAAGATATGACAACTACCTTCCAATCATAAGCTAGTTTGGTTTTGATGGTGAAACCACTCAAAAACTCGATCAAACAGATGCAAGACCACTTGGAAAAGGTAGAAGACTTGATTACAAACAATCTTCAACTTGAATCACTCAATTCTGACTTTATATGAGAAAGTTATGGTGTTTGGAAGCTGAGAAAAAGTTGAGAGAAAATTCTGGTGTGAGATTGTCTAATTTTTTCTTCTTGAAATGAATGAGAGGGAAATGGAGAATTTAAAAGAGATGAAAAAGAGGGAGAAGACGGACTGTAAGGTTCCCACTTGTTGATTGGATCATTTCGTGGACAAACCACATGTTGGGGTTCTTTGTAAAGGTAGCTTAGGTGTTGGTTTTATTGTTTGAAGCCCTTTGAAGACCTCGTCTTGATAAGTACCGAAGGTAAATTTCTATGTGCTTACTTGTCTTGAAGAGATAGTTGCACACACTCACTTATCATTCTTACATTTGTGTGCATACTCTTCACATGTCACATTTCATACTTGCACCTTGATGTTGTATTTTGTTGTGTGCTTTTGTGCTTAGCAATTCGTTTCCTAATATTGTTCGGAATCGTCCGCGCATGCACTAGGATATGCTTGGTTTTGCGCGAAGATTGCCTACGGAGATGCACTTGGCTTCTCCTTTGATTTCACCTCTTTTAGGTGATCGGCAGTTATGATCGGCGGCCTGGCCGCCGAATGAAACCACCGTTTGAGTCCAGAGGCCTCTGGATCAATTTGGCGGTTGGATCGGCGGTTTCGTGGCTGCCGATCGAAAACACCGTTTTAGACCTGATTGTTTTTATTTCACGGTCTTGAATCGGCGGTTTTAACGGCGGTTTCGAAACCGCCGTCGCTCCCCTGCCTTTCACAGGAGCCATTCGGCGGTTGAAATCTGCGGCCTGGCCACCAATTGAAACCATCGATTGGTGCGTTTCTTTGCAACTTACTCAAAATGACCACACTTTGATTTGGCCCCCTATATATGCCTGAAACTAAATATAGCACGGTGTGTATAAAGCTATCTAGAGGAGGGGTGAATAGATTTTACGCTTTTTACCCAATTTTTCGTGTTAGTCAAAATTACGAATTTACCCTCAAGATAATATAAACAAGCAAGTGTAATATGGTGCGGAAATTAAATCAACACTTGATTTTTACGTGGAAACCCTCACGGGAAAAACCACGGGCTATGTAAGTAAGCCACACTCGAACCTCGAATCCACTAAATGTGCAAACGATTACAACCTAATCCCGGAAGTAATCACACACCTACCTAATCCCGGTATGAGTGAACCTAGTCCAATTTGCTTGTGATCTAAGCAACCTAATCCCGATTGCTACACACAAGACTTACCTTCTCTAGAAGAGAATACAACCCTAAGTGAATATATGAAAATATCCAAAATGCAACATAGAGCAAGGGAAACCCTATATGCTTATCTAAGATGATTAATATGCAATTAAGAACAATCCTAGATATCAAAACTAAATGACATGTCAATTAGTTAAGCTAATCAATATTAAGCACAAAACCTAATATGCTAGCACAATACAACTTCTCAAACATACATCAAACTAATCTCAATCTTGTATTCAACAAATATAAAATCACATACAAGTAATTAAATTGAGATTGCTAGATAAGAGAAACACAAAATATGTAAGATATTAGTGAAAAGCTTACCAAGCAAAGTATGATGAAGATTCCATGCTAGATGACATCTAGATGATCTATGAAGATGCTAGATGATGATTGATGATCATGGAAATGTGTTTGAGTAATTAAAAATGAGTTCTTTGTGTATTTTTCTTTTCTTGAAAAATATCCTAAGTATGAAGCATGAATAAGAACTCTAGTAAATGACCTAAAATCAAGTTAGCATATATATAGAGGCCATAAGTGAAGTGAGGTCGTTTTGAAATTTCGCCAGAAAATTGCTCTGTACGCTGGTGGACCAGCGTAGGACCAGCGCACAAGCCAATTTTGGCTTGAGCGCTGGATGACAGGCGCTGCCACCAGCGCCAGTCCAGCGGCGCACACCTGGGCGATTGGCGCTGGTGGCTTGCACTGGTCCACACCAGCGCACGACCAGCGGCGCTCCACTGGGCGTTTTGCGCCGGTGAGCGGCGCTGGTCGACCGGCGTTGGTGGACCAGCGCACAGCCCAATTTTGTATCCCACAAGCAATCATGCAAGGGGTACAAAGTTAAACTAAAATGCATCCTAAAAGCCTAAAAGCTATGATGTTATAAACACAAGATGCAATCATAAAATCAAGCAAGAAGAGATGTAAATAAGCATTGATGCACAACAAAAAGAAACACAACATACAAAGATTAAACATATGCATGAGTTGTGAGTGTGTGCAACTATCTCTTCAAGACAAGTAAGCACTTAGAATATTACCTTTGGTGCTTGTCAATAATGAGGTCTTCAAAGGGCCTAATGCACTAATAACAACATCTAAACTACCCTTACAAAGAATCCCCAATTATGGTTTGATCACGAAATAAGCCAATTAAAAACAACGGGAATCCTTACAATGCCATTTTGTCTTTAGGTCAATTAAGAGAGTTCATATTCAGATTTCATACTTAGGATATTTTTCAAAGAGAAGAAAAATTCCAAGAACTCATTTTTAATTACTCAAACACTTTTTCATGATCATCAATCATCATCTAGCATCATCTTTGATCTTCTAGATGTCATCTTGCATGGATTCTTCATCATACTTTGCTTGGTAAGCTTTTCACTAATATCTTACATATTTTGTGTTTTTCTTAACAAGCAATCTCAATTAATTACTTGTATGATTTTCATATATCTTTTGATACAAGATTGAGATTAGTATGTTGTATGTTTGAGAAGTTGTTTTGTGATAGCTAATTAGGTTTTGTGCTTAATCTTGATTAGCTAAACTATTTGACATGTCATTTAGTTTTTAATATCTAGGATTGTTCTAATTGCATATTAATCATCTTAGATAAGCATATAGGGTTTCCCTTGCTCTATGTTGCATTTGGATATTCATATATTCACTTAGGGTGTTATTTTCTTCATTGAGAAAGTAAGTCTTGTGTGTAGCTTCCGGGATTAGGTTGCTTAGATCGCAAGCAAATTGGACTAGGTTCACTCATACCGGGATTAGGTAGGTGTGTGATTACTTTCGGGATTAGGTTGTAATCGTTTTACACATTTAATGGATTCGAGGTTCGAGTGTGGCTTACTTACTAGCCCGTGGTTTTTCCCATGAGGGTTTCCACGTAAAAATCAAGTGTTATTTAATTTCCGCAATTTATACTTGATTTATTGCTTTATCTAGTTAGGGGTAATTTCGTAATTTTGACTTAACACGAAAAAATTGGGTAATAAGTTTAAAATCTATTCACCTCCCCTCTAGATAGTTTTATACACACCGTGCTATAATTTGTTTCACGGACCAATCACATGCAGCCACATCATCAGGCCATTTGGGGCACGAATGGCACACGTGGGTAGAGGAGGTCTCTGCCCGTGTGGCACATGGCCTCCACACGTGATCCATCAAGGGTGGCCAACGGCCAATATTGCTCCTCTCGTGCTCCGCTCACGTTATTCGGCCGTATCCGGGCCTCCGAACTCCGATTTTGAATCCTGATAGGATTATGCTCAATAGCAAGAGTGTAATATTGTAATTAACAATCTTTTTCATATTAATAAAGTGATTTCTAGTTTAACAAATCGTATAGCATTTATAGTTTAATATTATAATTGTCAAAGTAAATAATCATAAGGTCTAAAGGCTATGAGAAAAGAAGAATTGTTCGTACATCTGGATATGTATGTGGTAGACACAATTCTTTAGTTAGTCTTGAATAATGTTCACAACTTAAGTTAAAGGTTGGGCACCTTTATCTTGTTAAAGTTGTAGAATTCTTTTGCTAGCATTTGAGTGGGATCAAATGAGATATGATGAGTCTAAAATCATCGGAGTGTCTTCGAGCAAAAGAATCTAGTGCACTAAGTGCATTGAACTGGATCACAATGAAATACTTTATCTATAACCGTCAGTAGATAAAAGTCTTTTCATTATCAGGACAATCGGAGAGTCTATCTTAATCCTAAGATAAATGATGGATGTAAGTAATTAAATACTCAAGGCGTGTTTAATATATAAAGCTAGAGGGGGGGTGAATAGATTTTAGCTAATTATTACCCAATTTTCGCGTGCATGTCAATTTTACGAAAATACCCCTAGCAAGTCAACAATACATACAAGTGTAATAAGATGCGGAAATAATAAATGACACTTGATGTTTACGTGGAAAACCCAACCACTGGGAAAAACCACGGGCTGTTTAGTGCGCCACACTCGGACCTCGAAATCCACTAATTGAAATGGAGTTTACAACCTATGTAGACCTCGTCTAACACTCCGGTCAATAACCCCCCACTTCTACCACGTGGGCCTTTAAAAGTGGCTCTAGTCCTACTTGCTTATGTGACCACCTATTCCCGGTGTCCGACCTAATCCCGGTCAATCACATAAGACTTCAATCTCTCAAAAGAGATGCACAACCCTATGTGAATATGCAATGATATCCAAATATGCAATATAGAGCTAGGGTACTCTAGATGCTTACCTAGGATGATGAATTTGCAATTAAAGCAATCCTAGATATTAATGGCTAAATGACATGTCAAATAGCATAGATAATCATAGATTATAAAAACCTAGATATCTATCAAAAAAAAACACTCAATCACTTTCATCACAAATAATCTCTAACTTGTATTTAGCATATGATCTAAAACATATAAGTAATTTAAAAGAGATGGCTTAGTATTTAAAATACTAAAATAAGATGAAATTAATCAAAATCTTACCAAGCAAGTTGTGATGATGCAAACCCATACATGGATGCACTCTATATAGACATAGGAGATGCAATATGAAATTTGATGCAAAAGGGGTTTGATTTGAGTGGTTAAAGGTGTTAGGATTATGCTCAATAGCAAGAGTGTAATGTTGTAATTAACAATCTTTTTCATATTAATAAAGTGATTTCTGGTTTAACAAATCGTATAGCATTTATAGTTTATATTATAATTGTCAAAGTAAATAATCATAAGGTCTAAAGACTATGGGAAAAGAAGAATTGTTCGTACATCTGGATATGTATGTGGTAGACACAATTCTTTAGTTAGTCTTGAATAATGTTCACAACTTAAGTTAAAGGTTGGGCACCTTTATCTTGTTAAAGTTGTAGAATTCTTTTGCTAGCATTTGAGTGGGATCAAATGAGATATGATGAGTCTAAAATCATCGGAGTGTCTTCGAGCAAAAGGATCTAGTGCACTGGGTGCATTGAACTGGATCACAATGAAAAGCTTTATCTAGAACCGTCAATAGATAATAGTCTTTTCATTATCAGGACAATCGGAGAGTCTATCTTAATCTTGAGATAAATGATGGACTTATGGTTGCAAGTGATATCATTTGAGTTATCAATGAGTACGATTATATCGCATAGTCTATCCTCGATAGTTTGGTGATATTCATTTGTTAATCGATAGAGGACTTCATTTATAGATATGGACATCGTGGCTCCATTTAATTAAATGACAGTATAATATCATCATATGGATGTTTTGAGGTAATTGGATATTAAATCTCAACGTTGAGTTTTCAATAGTGTCTATTGAAAACATGGCTTCTGGACAAGTCAAAATATCCAAGTTCAAAACGTGGTCATATGAGTAAATATGGTAACTTGGAGAGTTATAGGCGGTCTATGAACTCTTGGTGATTACTGATATTAATCACGAGGATACACTATCTCCAATATGATTGTCTAGGGTATGAATGAGGAGCATCTTCCTTTTCTATCTTTATTTAAGAGTTCAGTTTTAGCTCTTTAGTGGAATGAGTTAAAATTAATGGATCGGACCTAAGTGAATCATTTGTTGATTGTGATTAGGTTATGTCTATTGAAGCTTAAATTTAGATGGCCCGCCAAGATCCCCAATCCACACGGACTTGCATGGATCACTTGATATATTCTACCGGACCAATTTAAGGGTCCATCTAGAATTGCATTTAATATATTAAGAATATAATTTGCACATTATTTAAGTAATGGGCTGCTCAATTATATTAATATATTAATGAAAGACATGTGGGCTTGTTTCTTTTAGTAAGAATGGGTCTGATTCACATGTGGGCTTTTTATTTAAAGTCCAATGGATTAAATGAAATAAGAAAATAATGTTAGGCCCAATCTTATACAAGTGGGGCGGCAAGGTTAAAATTTTAACCTAAAATATTATTTTGTTTCATTTGTTTTAATTAAATAAGAATTAATTAATTTATTGATTAATTGTTTAATTAAAGAAACAAATCTTTCCTAAAAGTAAAAGACTTGTTTGACAAGGAAATAAATAAATTAGTTTTATTTATTTAATCAAATAAGGAGTCTTTTTATTTAGTCAAAATAAAAGAATAAAAATCAAGGAGTTGGATTAGGGTTTGAAGTCTATAAAGTTGAAAAGAATTAGGGTTGAATTTTAGTCACCCTATATAAGTGACATGATGAAATTCGGCCAACCCTAATCTTAGACTACATAGAATTCGGCAACCCTAAAGGAAAAAGAAGAAAAAATTCGGCCAACCTATATAAGGGTTCTTATAGGGTTCAGCCACCACAAGTTTTGGTGCTTGAGTTTTTATTTCTTTCTTCTTCTTCTTAATTCTAAGAGAGTTTTTATTCTAAAAAGACAAAAAGGAGTGTGAAATTATTCTTTGATAGTATACAATTGCTTAATCATCAATAAGCTTGTGTATACGATATCGATCTAGGTTCACGCGAGTTTCGATCATTAGATTGAGAACTCAAAAGTGACCGGAATAATTTTTGACATTCTTTTGATTGTTTTGTGACTAACAAAGAAAAGAAAGTTTTTTGTTTGGTCCATTCACAGGTTTGCAATTCAAAGAAAAGGGAGACCACGCTCCTAGGTGATCCACGTTCGTGCTCGGATTGAAGGTCTTGCGGATTACCATCGACGTAAGTCAATCGGATCACGCGACAAAAGGTAATTTACTTTTGTTAATGTATATGCATGTTTATTGATTAAAAGGGTTTAAGGTTCATAAAGGAAAAATTTTAAAAGTCACTAAATCGTTTTTAGTATCGCTTCCGCTGCGTTTACCACTTTTATTTATTTATTTTTCCCTACAAAAGGTGAGTTCTTGATTTGATTTTCTTTCAAAATCTATCTTTGAAGTTTAGGGTTCTTAAGAGTAAAAGAACTTGTTCAGATAATGAGAAAGTGTGATATTTATAAACATCAAGAACAGGGCAAGTGAAAAGACAATTTTGCCCCTGAATCACACTATCGCAGTTGCTCTGTGGCTCGACTGCCGCGGTTTCAAAAACCGCGACACTGAAACCGCGGCGGGCGTCACAGCACACAGCTTGATTTTCAGGCGACTCAAAACATGACCAAACGACATCGAAACCTTTCATATAATATACCGTTGGAAAGGTATGGAAGTATACTTTCTACTCCAATTAACAAAACATGATTTGGATAACTGTAGAAAAAGTTATGATCATTTGAGTGACCAAAGGTCAGATTCGGATAACAGCTGTGATGCCCTGTTTTAGTGGTCACTTTGGAAATTTCAAAACCAATCCAAACGGTCATGAAATATTACGAATAATATACCGTTGGAAAGGTATGGGTGTCTAGTTTGTACAGAAATTTTCAAAACTCATTTTGAAGCTATGTGTAAAAAGCTATGGTCACACGACCATGCAAAGGTCAGTTTTGAAAACACTTAAAACATTGAATTCCAATATTTTGAAACTAGACACCTTACTCCAAATAACCAAACCAAATCTAACACTTATCCAAGAGAAGAATGAGACCTTCTCAAGTGGTCAACCATCACGCTAAGACATACACACCATCGTGCAAGCGCGGACATTTCCGATCACACAAACGGAAACGAATTACACCACACTTAAGACTAACATACATGAAGTGCACGTGTGGGTATTGAATGCATCATAATGCCTATCATGTCATGGCATTTCATAGAACAAGATGCAATCAATTAAATGCAAGAAGAGATATTGAATAATCAATAAAGCACAATGCACACAAAATATAAACACAACATTCAAGAATAAGAGTTATGCATGTTGTGTGTGTGTGCAACTATATCTCTTCAAGGCAAAGTAAGCACTAGATATACCTTTGGTGCTTGTCCTCTTGAGGTCTTGGAAAGGGTCTTTGATCTTCAACAAATCACTTAGACTACCCTTACAACCAAACCCCAACTTGTGGTTTGCCCACGAAATAAGCCAATCAACAAAACGGGAATCCTTACAATCTCCCCCTTTGGCTATTTCGTGACAAAACCACCACTCACATTGATTCCTCACAACATAATAGAAACTACGGGTCTACTATGATATTCTACTTTACAAAGAGATAAGATAAATAGTCTTGAAGTCTTCAATCTCAAGTAGAACAATCAATCCCTGAAAGCACAGTTTCTATACTTTCCAATACAAGAAAAGGTGAGATGAATCAAGTGAGATAAAACAAGCATTTGCATTTAAGAATTTAAGTACAACATCATGCAATGTACGTATGTGCAAATGCTCCCCCTCAAAAGGGTTACTCCCCCTCAATAAGTATTCTCCCCAACATGCACAATTGCTACTACAATTTGCAACTCCCATTACCACAACCTACTCTCCCTTTTTGTCATGATATAGACAAAGGAGTAGTCCCTCAACCGGTCACTCAAGGCAAAGAGAGATAGTAGCATTCTAGAATTTGCATAATCAATATAAGTCACTTTATGCAATCTCAATTTATTGGAGAGAAACAAGGAGATTTATTTAAAGAAAATGTGTGAATCAAAAATTGCTTTGCATACAAGACATGTAGCATTTAAGTCCAAAATACCATGGTATTTGGCAAAGCAAATGACAAAGGTTTTTAATATGAATTCAAACCAATTTCACCAATGTCATGAGAGAAGCAAGGATATAGGTTTTCATTGATTTCAATTTAAGAACAACTATATCCAACTTTATAAGCCAAACATGTCATGAGCGACTTTGCACCCTACTTGATTTTTCCGGATAAGATATCCGTATGATAGTAGACATGTTCAACCAATAAAGAAAGAGAGACATTTGGATTTTAAAATCCTTGAATGGATACAAGATCCTTTTTCATTTGAGTCTCATAAGCTTTTTCACACATTTTTTGCAGTTAAGAAATGCAATCATCAAAACATGCTTTTTAAGATTAGCATTTAGCATGTCATTTAGCAATCATCTTGTCATGGAGATCATTATAGGTCATTCAAATTATATCCTATGTAAATATCTCCTAGTCCAAAAATGCATGTTTGAACATAAATATAACATGGATTGCAATACAAGCATTGATCACACTTATTGAATAGAAAATATATATACATAGTGTAACCAAGCTAACTCAAGCAACAAAAAGAGAAGCATAAGATATTTCAAATTTTTTGCAAGTGACAAGAATGCAAAATAGCTCTCTTTGCTTAAGTTCCCCATATGGGGTTAGAACCAACCTTTATTAACGAAGGCGATGAGGTCCTATAGACCTCCCAAGTCCATTTGACTTGGATGAACCTATTTGAGACTTATTAGTCTCGTAGCAAGCGGGTTCATTTTTCCTTATCCACCTAGATATGACTTTTTTGGTCTTAGTGGTTAAGGGTTGCATGTCATTCACTAACCTAGGATTATTGACAAAGGATTTCCTAGGCTCATGCAAATGGGCTTTTCTTAGCCTCTTTTTCTCTATCATGCTATTAATCCTACAATGCTTAATGTACTTAAAGCACTTAGGCCTAATATGCCCATAAACACCACAATAATGACAAGTTGGTACAAAGTAAGAATTCATACCATGTCCTTGTGAAGTCATTGGAGACTCATCATGCATATGATGTCTCCTTTGGTGTTGAGTCGGTTCATGTCTTCTATGTGGTTGAACCGGAATGGGTTGCCTCCTTGGATGAGATAGCATGTTTTGCCTCTTCACATATTGAGTCATTTGTTGAGGAGAGTTGACTCGAGAGGCACTAAACCGTTGAGCTTGGGGTTGTCTTGTTTTCACCACCTTCACTTGTGCATTTTTCGAACATTGTCCTAGTTCTAACTTCTTCCTAGGAGTTTGCACCGGTGACGCTTCTATCTTACCCAAACTCTTCACAAAGACGGTCTTCTTAGGAATAGAGCAATCCTTGCTCACTTCGAATCCAAGACCTCTTTTGTCACAAGGGCTTTTTCCTACACCAAGTATGTTGTCAAGCTTCTTGGTGCTTATGGTCATTCTAGTCAATGACTCTTTGGCTTCAACAAGCTCTCTCTTCAAACCCTCTTCATTCCTCTTAGACAAAGCTAGCTCATCTTTTAGCTTGTCTTCTTCCACCATGGATCTTATCACTTCATCATTCAAGTCGTCAACTTGAGTTGAAAGCCTAAGTAATTCTTCCTTTAACCTTTGAATCTCTTTTTCATTCTTTAACTTAGAGCTTTCAAAACTTTCAAAGTTGTCCTTAAGATCCATCTTCTTAGGAGGTGAGGTGGTCAACTTCTTCTTAGGAGGTGAGGTGGTTAATTTCACAAATCTCCTAAATCTCTCTAGTAAGAGAGGCAACTCCTCAACGGAGTCAATTTCTTCTCTCACAAAATCACTCATAGTGTTTGCGTTGAATGAATGCAAAGGAGAAGAATGCAAAATGTATGAAGAAATCAAACAAACATACAAAATGCAAAACACACCAAAATGAGCAAAGGATCACCTAAGTATATCTAGGAACCCGCTCTGATACCAATTGTAAGTAATTAAATACTCAAGGCGTGTTTAATATATAAAGCTAGAGGGGGGGTAAATAGATTTTAGCTAATTATTACCCAATTTTCGCGTGCATGTCAATTTTACGAAAATACCCCTAGCAAGTCAACAATACATACAAGTGTAATAAGATGCGGAAATAATAAATGACACTTGATGTTTACGTGGAAAACCCAACCACTGGGAAAAACCACGGGCTGTTTAGTGCGCCACACTCGGACCTCGAAATCCACTAATTGAAATGGAGTTTACAACCTATGTAGACCTCGTCTAACACTCCGGTCAATAACCCCTCACTTCTACCACGCGGGCCTTTAAAAGTGGCTCTAGTCCTACTTTCTTATGTGACCACCTATTCCCGGTGTCCGACCTAATCCCGGTCAATCACATAAGACTTCAATCTCTCAAAAGAGATGCACAACCCTATGTGAATATGCAATGATATCCAAATATGCAATATAGAGATAGGGTACTCTAGATGCTTACCTAGGATGATGAATTTGCAATTAAAGCAATCCTAGATATTAATGGCTAAATGACATGTCAAATAGCATAGATAATCATAGATTATAAAAGCCTAGATATCTATCAAAAACAACACTCAATCATTTTCATCACAAATAATCTCTAACTTGTATTTAGCATATGATCTAAAACATACAAGTAATTTAAAAGAGATGGCTTGGTATTTAAAATACTAAAATAAGATGAAATTAATCAAAATCTTACCAAGCAAGTTGTGATGATGCAAACCCATACATGGATGCACTCTATATAGACATAGGAGATGCAATATGAAATTTGATGCAAAAGGGGTTTGATTTGAGTGGTTAAAGGTGAGTTCTTGATTTGATTTTCTCTCAAAATCTATCTTTGAAGTTTAGGGTTCTTAAGAGTAAAAGAACTTGTTCAGATAATGAGAAAGTGTGATATTGTTAGGATTCCCGTTGTTTTTAATTGGCTTATTTCGTGATCAAACCACATGTGGGGATGCTTTGTAAGGGTAGCTTAGATGTTGTTGTTATTGCTTAGGCCCTTTTGAAGACCTCACTATTGACAAGCACCAAAGGTAAATTCTATGTGCTTACTTATCTTGAAGAGATAGTTGCACACACTCACTTAGCATACTTGTTCATGTGTGCATTCTCTTCACATGTCACTTTACACACTAGCACTTTGATGTTGTATCTTGTTGTGTGTTTTTTGTGTCTTGTAATTCGTTTCCCGATAGTGTTCGGAAACGTCCGCGCACGCACTAGAATGTGCTTGGTTTTGCGCAAAGACCGCCTATGGAGATGCACTTGGCATCTCCTTGGTTTTCACCTCTGTTGGTGATCGGCGGTCGTTATCGGCGGCCTGGCCGCCGAATGAAACCGCCGTTTGAATTAGGCGGTTGAATCGGCGGTTGGATGGCCGCCGATCTGAAACGCCGTTTCAGACCTGATTGATTTTAATTCTCGGGTTTAATTCGGCGGTGGAAACGGCGGTCACGAAACCGCCGAATGGAACCGCCGTTTCTCCCCTGTTTCTCCGGGAGCAATTCGGCGGTTGTAATCGGCGGCCACAGACCGCCGATTGAAACCGCCGATTGGCGCGTTTCTTTGAAACTTACTTAAACGACCTCACTTTGGCTTGGCACCCTATATATATGCCATTTTGTCTTTAGGTCAATTAAGAGAGTTCATATTCAGATTTCATACTTAGGATATTTTTCAAAGAGAAGAAAAATTCCAAGAACTCATTTTTAATTACTCAAACACTTTTTCCATGATCATCAATCATCATCTAGCATCATCTTAGATCATCTAGATGACATCTTGCATGGATTCTTCATCATACTTTGCTTGGTAAGCTTTTCACTAATATCTTACATATTTTGTGTTTCTCTTATCTAGCAATCTCAATTTAATTACTTGTATGTGATTTTATATTTGTTGAATACAAGATTGAGATTAGTATGATGTATGTTTGAGAAGTTGTATTGTGCTAGCATATTAGGTTTTGTACTTGATATTGATTAGCTTAACTATTTGACATGTCATTTAGTTTTGATATCTAGGATTGCTCTTAATTGCATATTAATCATCTTAGATAAGCATATAGGGTTTCCCTTGCTCTATGTTGCATTTTGGATATTTTCATATATTCACTTAGGGTTGTATTCTCTTCAAGAGAAGCTAAGTCTTGTGTGTAGCAATCGGGATTAGGTTGCTTAGATCGCAAGCAAAATCGGACTAGGTTCACTCATACCGGGATTAGGTAGGTGTGTGATTACTTCCGGGATTAGGTTGTAATCGTTTGCACATTTAGTGGATTCGAGGTTCGAGTGTGGCTTACTTACATAGCCCGTGGTTTTTCCCGTGAGGGTTTCCACGTAAAAATCAAGTGTCAATTTAATTTCCGCACCATATTACACTTGCTTGTTTATTTTATCTTGAGGGTAATTTCGTAATTTTGACTAACACGAAAAATTGGGTAAAAAGCGTAAAATCTATTCACCCCCCCTCTAGATAGTTTTATACACACCGTGCTATAATTAGTTTCAATTGGTATCAGAGCGGGTTCCTAGACATACATAGGTGATCCTTGCTTATTTTGGTGTGTTTTGCATTTTGTGTGATTTTTGATCATTCATACATTTGCATTCATTTCATTCATTCATAAACACTATGAGTGGAAACGGTGGAAATGGTGGTGGCAACGAAGGAGCTTCTAGCACAAGGCCTCCACTTCTTACCGGGTTGAACTATTCCCAATGGAAAGGGAAGATGGAATCCTACATATGCCAAATTCATGACCGTGCATGGATGGCGGTGGAAGACGGATATGATCTCCCTATGATGACTCCCACGGGTGGAGGAGAAGATGTTTTGAAGCCAAAGGCGCAATGGAACGCGCAAGAGTTTGAGGCTTCAAAGTGGAATAGGAAGGCGATGCATGCCATCTTGTGTGCTATGGACGAAAATCAATACAAGTTGATTCAAAATACTAGGATAGCTAAGGAAGCATGGGACATCCTAGAGATTGCACATGAGGGAACCGAAGTGGTGAAGGACTCTAAGCTTCAAGTCCTCCAAACTCAATTCGAGATGCTCAAGATGGAGGAGAATGAGTGCTTCAACGACTTCGAGATCAAGTTGATGGATATAGTCAACCAAAGCCATCAACTTGGTGATCCATATTCGGATAGGAGAATCAAGCAAAAGATTATGAGATCTCTACCCGATAGGTTTGAATCGAAGGTGACGGCTTTAGAAGAAAATAGTGGTTATAAGGATATGAAGCCGAGTGAGGTGATTGGGAGACTTCTAGCTTATGAGTCTAGGAAGGGGCCTATCTCCACACCCACTAAAAAGCAAAAAGGAATTGCTTTAAAAACCTCCAAGGATGAAAAGGAGGAAAAGAAGGTTGACTCGGATGAAGACCTTGCCTTGTTTGTAAAAAGGTTCAACAAGGTTATGAAGTTTAGAAGAAGAACTTTGGATCAAAAGGACAAGATTTGAAGAAAAAGGGTTCTTTCAAGAAGTTTGAACCTAGGCAAGAGAGGACCGAAAGGAAAGGGGTCCGATGTTTCGAGTGTGGTGGCATAGGTCATTTTGCCCCCGATTGTGCAAATCATGTTGAGAAGAAAAAGGGGAAAGTGATGGCCGCCACTTGGAGTGGAAGTAGTGATGACTCCTATGAGGGAGATGAGTCTTCGGATGATGAAGAGCTCATGGCTAATCTCCTAGCTTTTGCCTCCTCCCATAAAAGCAAAAGTGCTAGTGAGAGAGAGGAAATGAGTCAAGAGGAAAATGACTCAAGTGAAGTAGAAAGTGATTCCTCTTCTAACTCCATGAATGGATTTATGGAGAAAAAGGAGTTTGCTAAATATCATGCCGAGTTTAATGATTTAGCAATCAAGAGCACAAGAAAGATCAAGATGTTGAGGGAAGAAAATCTTGAGCTTGCATCTCATAATGACCACTTAAGTGAACAAGTGGAAAAATTCAAGAAGATGGAAGATAAGCTAAAAGAGGAGTTAGTCTTATCTAGGAGGAATGAGGATAGTCTAAAGAGGGAGCTTGAAGAAGTTAGAGAATCTATGACTAGGATGGATTCTAGCACCAAGAAGCTTGACCATATGCTTGGTGTTGGAAAGAGTCCATGTGACAAGAGGGGTCTTGGGTATGAAGATGGCAAGAAGATCTCAACCTCTAACAAGACCGTATTTGTCAAGAGCTTGAAGAAAGAAGAAACTTCATTTGTGCAACCTCCTAAGAAAAAGTTAGAAATAGGACAAAGTTCAAATGCTCAAGTGAAGATGGGGCCAAGAAGGCAACCTCAAGCTCAACCCCCTAGGGTTCCTCAAGCCAACATTCCTCCTCAAATGGCTCACAAAGGAAAGAGGCCTATCATGCAACCTCAAGCTTGGAAGCAACCTAGACCGGTTCAACAACGAAGACGCATTGAACCCTTTCATCCACAAAGACAAGGACAAGGTATGATTCCTTATTTTACTCCTATTTGTCACTTTTGTGGATTTGTTGGTCATATTAGACCACAATGCTTTCGCTATATAAAAATGTGCAAAACTAGAAGCATGATAGAGAAGAAAAAGAAAAGAGCCATGATGCATGTTCCTAGGAATGATAATATTAATTTGCATGATCCTAGGAATAGTGGAGCACATGTACCAAAGACCACTAAGAAAGCTAAAATTGTTGCTAAGTGGATTAGAAAGAATGAAAATGTTTGCCATGTTGCACAAATAGCCTTGAAGGCAAATTCTTCTAATTTTTGGTATTTGGATAGTGGGTGCTCTAGGCACATGACGGGAAACAAGAGTTTCTTCGAGACTCTTGTTATGGAGGAAGGTGGATATGTCACTTTTGGTGATGGATCCAAAAAGAAGGTTGTAGGGAAAGGATCCATTTCCGTTCCCGGTTTACCCTCCTTATCCGATGCTTTATTTGTTGATGGCTTGAAAGCCAATTTAATAAGCATTTCACATCTAAGTGATGAAGGATATTCCGTCTTGTTTAATAAAAATGATTGCTCAATTCTAAAGCCCGATGGACAAACCTTGTTGAAAGGTATGAGATCTAGCGACAATTGTTATTGTCTTGAAGCTAGAATAGTCTCAAACAATGTGTCCATGAATGAGCAAGTTGAGTTGTGGCATGAAAGACTTGGCCACATGAACTTTAGGGATTTAAGAACCCTTGGAAAGTTCGAGTGTGTGCGTGGCCTCCCTAAGCTTGGGAAGAAAGCCAATGGTATTTGTGGACCTTGCCAACAAGGAAAACAAACCAAAAGCATGCACAAAAAGGGCAAGTATCTCTCCACCAAGGAGCCTCTTGAGCTTCTCCACATGGACCTCATGGGTCCCATGCAAACCGAAAGTTTGGGTGGAAAGAGATACATTTTTGTTTGTGTTGATGATTTCTCTAGATTTACATGGACATATTTTCTTAGAGAAAAATCCGAAACTTTTGATAAGTTTAAAATGCTTTGTACTAAATTGCAAAATGAAATGAATTCTAACATTAGAAGCATTAAACGGATTAGAAGTGACCATGGGAGGGAGTTTGAGAATGCCTCTTTTGAAAGCTATTGTGATAGCTTAGGCATCTCCCATGAGTTTTCCGCTCCTAGGACACCTCAACAAAATGGAGTTGTTGAGAGGAAGAATAGGGTCCTCCAAGAGATGGCCCGTGTGATGTTGCTTAGCAACAATGTCCCTAGGAACCTATGGGCCGAAGCCATCAACACGGCTTGCTATATAGGAAATAGAGTGTTCCTAAGGCCCGGTACTAGAAACACCTCCTATGAGTTATGGAAAGGCAAGAGGCCAAATGTTAGCTACTTCCACACATTTGGGAGCAAATGCTACATTTTAAATGACCGTGATCAACTTGGCAAGTTTGATGCTAAGAGTGATGAGGGTATCTTTATTGGCTATGCCTTGAATAGTAGAGCCTATAGAGTTTTCAACTTGAAGACTCGAACCGTCATGGAATCATCGAATGTTGTAATTGATGATACAAGGCTCAAGACTAATGATCATGAGGAGGAGGATGTTTTAGAGGATGACTCTCCTTTGGAGAGGGTTGTGGTGACTCCCAATGTTGGGACATCTAATGAAGTCACACAACCTAGTACTAGAGTTCCTAACTTGGACTCTAATGAACCCGCTCCATGGGTTAGAAGACTCCATAACAAAGAGGATGTTATTGGAGATGTTAATGAGGGTGTTAGAACTAGGCGTCAAATAGCTAATCTAATTAGCTTTACATGCTACACCTCTCAAATAGAACCCAAAAAGGTTGAAGAAGCCTTAAATGATGAATTTTGGGTTCTTGCCATGCAAGAAGAGCTAAACCAATTCGAAAGGAATGAGGTTTGGACTCTAGTTCCTAGGCCTAAGACCACTAATGTCATAGGCACCAAATGGATATTTAGGAACAAATCCGATGAGGATGGCAACATAGTGCGGAACAAGGCTAGACTTGTAGCACAAGGGTACTCTCAAATTGAGGGTATCGACTTTGAGGAGACTTTTGCTCCCGTTGCCCGCTTAGAGTCCATTAGGCTTCTCTTGTCCATCTCTTGTGTGCACAAGTTCAAATTGCACCAAATGGACGTCAAGAGTGCCTTCCTCAATGGCTTCTTGCAAGAGGAAGTGTTTGTTGAACAACCTAAGGGGTTTGTGGATGCACACCACCCCAATCATGTCTATCGCCTCAAGAAGGCACTTTATGGGTTGAAACAAGCACCGAGGGCTTGGTATGAGCGCCTCACTCAATTTCTTGTTGACAACAACTACACAAGAGGTAGTGTTGACAAGACACTATTCATCAAGAGAGACAATGATGAGCTTTTCATAGCTCAAATATATGTTGATGATATAGTTTTTGGCTCCACCAACAACACCAAAGTCCAACAATTTGTTGATGTCATGTCTCTTGAATTTGAGATGAGTCTTGTTGGTGAGCTTAGTTACTTCCTAGGTTTGCAAATTAGGCAAATGCATGATGGGATTTTCATAACCCAAGCCAAATATGCTAAGAACCTAGTGAAGAAGTTTGGTTTAGAGAAAGCCAAACATTGTGATACACCCATGAGTACCACTTTGAAGCTAAGCAAGGATGCTAGTGGTAAAAGTGTGGAACAAACTCTATATCGTGGCATGATAGGTAGCTTGCTTTATTTGACCGCAAGTAGGCCCGATATATCTTTTAGTGTGGGTGTGTGTGCTAGGTACCAAGCGGATCCTAAGGAGTCCCACCTCTCTTCCGTGAAGAGGATCATTCGCTATGTGAATGGGACATCCAACTATGGGATTTGGTACTCTTTTGACACTAATGCTAGTCTAGTTGGCTTTAGTGATGCGGATTGGGCAGGAAATTGTGATGATAGGAAGAGCACATCGGGCGGTTGCTTCTTTCTAGGCAACAACTTGGTGTCTTGGTTTTGCAAGAAGCAAAACTCGATTTCCTTGTCCACGGCCGAGGCCGAGTACATAGCCGCGGGGAGTGGATGCACACAACTCCTATGGATGAAGCAAATGCTAGTAGACTACGGATTCAACCAAGGTACTCTCACTCTCTTTTGTGATAACATGAGTGCTATTAATATTTCCAAGAATCCGGTTCAACATTCTAGAACTAAGCATATTGACATCCGCCATCACTTCATTAGAGAGCTTGTTGAAAATAAATGCATAGTACTTGAACATGTAGGTACTAATGATCAACTTGCGGACTTATTTACTAAACCCTTAGATGCTACTCGATTTAAAACTCTTAGTAGATCTATTGGGATATGTCTTGTGGAGTGATGTTCTATGATTGACCCCATATGGGGAACTCAAGCAAAGAGAGCTATTTTGCATTCTTGTAACTTGCAAAAATTTGAAATAACTTATGCCTCTTCTTTTGATTGCTTGAGTAAGCTTGGTTGTACATATGTATATATGTTTTCAATTCTATAAGTGTGAACCTTGCTTGTCTACAATCCATGTCATATTTATGTTCAAACATGCATTTTTGGACTAGGAGATTTACATAGGAAGTATGATGTGAATGACCTATAGTTATCTCCATGACATGATGTTTCTTTAATAACATGCTAATGCTAAATGAAAAAGCATGAAATTCATACAACATGCTCACATGAAAAGCATGAATTGATGATTGCATATTCTTAAAAATGCAAAACTTGTGTGAAAGCTAATGAGACTCAAAATGAATAAAGGATCTTGTATCCGTTCAAAGGAATTACATTCCAAATGTCTCTCTTTCTTTATTAGTTGAACATGGTTACTATCATACGGATTTCTTATCCGGAAAAATCAAATAGGGTGCAAAGTCGCTCATGCCATGTTTCGCTTATAAAGTTGGATATAGTTGCTCATAAACTGAAATTAATAATCTCTATATCCTTGCTTCTCCCATGACATTGGTGAAATTGGTTTGAATTCTTATTTGAAACCTTTGTCAGTTGCTTTGCCAAATACCATTGTATTTTGGACTTGAATGCTATATGTCTTGTATGCAAAGCATGTTGGATTCACACATTTTCTACCAAATAAATCTCCTTGTTTCTCTCAAATTAATTGAAGTGCATAAAGTGACTTATATGTATATGCATATCTTGCATGCTTCTATCTCTCGTTGCTTTGAGTGACCCGGTTGGGGACTACTCCTTTGCCTATATCATGACAAAAATGGGGAGTAGGAAATGGTAAGGGGAGTTGCAAAATATAGAAGCTTTTGTGCATTTTGGGGAGAACATACATTGAGGGGGAGTAACCCTTTGAGGGGGAGCATTGCATTTATCATTCATTGCATACATTTGCTAATGTTGTGCCTAAATTCTAAAAATGCAAATGCTTGGTATTGTTCTCACATGATTAATCTCACACTTTACTTGTATTGGAAATGCTAGAAACTTTATTTTCAGGGCTTGATTGTTCTACAAGAGATTGAAGACTTGAAGTTTTTACTTTCTTATCTCTTTGTAATGTAGTTAATCATTGTAGTCCCGTAGTTTCTAATTCTATGTGAGGAATCAATGTGAGTGGTGGTTTTGTCACGAAATAGCCAAAGGGGGAGATTGTTAGGATTCCCGTTGTTTTTAATTGGCTTATTTCGTGATCAAACCACATGTGGGGATGCTTTGTAAGGGTAGCTTAGATGTTGTTGTTATTGCTTAGGCCCTTTTAAAGACCTCACTATTGACAAGCACCAAAGGTAAATTCTATGTGCTTACTTATCTTGAAGAGATAGTTGCACACACTCACTTAGCATACTTGTTCATGTGTGCATTCTCTTCACATGTCACTTTACACACTAGCACTTTGATGTTGTATCTTGTTGTGTGTTTTTTGTGTCTTGTAATTCGTTTCCCGATAGTGTTCGGAAACGTCCGCGCACGCACTAGAATGTGCTTGGTTTTGCGCAAAGACCGCCTATGGAGATGCACTTGGCATCTCCTTGGTTTTCACCTCTGTTGGTGATCGGCGGTCATTATCGGTGGCCTGGCCGCCGAATAAAACCGCCGTTTGAATTAGGCGGTTCAATCGGCGGTTGGATGGCCGCCGATCTGAAACGCCGTTTCAGACCTGATTGATTTTAATTCTCGGGTTTAATTCGGCGGTGGAAACGGCGGTCACGAAACCGCCGAATGGAACCGCCGTTTCTCCCCTGTTTCTCCGGGAGCAATTCGGCGGTTGTAATCGGCGGCCACAGACCGCCGATTGAAACCGCCGATTGGCGCGTTTCTTTGAAACTTACTTAAACAACCTCACTTTGGCTTGGCACCCTATATATATGCCATTTTGTCTTTAGGTCAATTAAGAGAGTTCATATTCAGATTTCATACTTAGGATATTTTTCAAAGAGAAGAAAAATTCCAAGAACTCATTTTTAATTACTCAAATACTTTTTCCATGATCATCAATCATCATCTAGCATCATCTTAGATCATCTAGATGACATCTTGCATGGATTCTTCATCATACTTTGCTTGGTAAGCTTTTCACTAATATCTTACATATTTTGTGTTTCTCTTATCTAGCAATCTCAATTTAATTACTTGTATGTGATTTTATATTTGTTGAATACAAGATTGAGATTAGTATGATGTATGTTTGAGAAGTTGTATTGTGCTAGCATATTAGGTTTTGTACTTGATATTGATTAGCTTAATTATTTGACATGTCATTTAGTTTTGATATCTAGGATTGCTCTTAATTGCATATTAATCATCTTAGATAAGCATATAGGGTTTCCCTTGCTCTATGTTGCATTTTGGATATTTTCATATATTCACTTAGGGTTGTATTCTCTTCAAGAGAAGCTAAGTCTTGTGTGTAGCAATCGGGATTAGGTTGCTTAGATCGCAAGCAAAATCGGACTAGGTTCACTCATACCGGGATTAGGTAGGTGTGTGATTACTTCCGGGATTAGGTTGTAATCGTTTGCACATTTAGTGGATTCGAGGTTCGAGTGTGGCTTACTTACATAGCCCGTGGTTTTTCCCGTGAGGGTTTCCACGTAAAAATCAAGTGTCAATTTAATTTCCGCACCATATTACACTTGCTTGTTTATTTTATCTTGAGGGTAATTTCGTAATTTTGACTAACACGAAAAATTGGGTAAAAAGCGTAAAATCTATTCACCCCCCCTCTAGATAGTTTCATACACACCGTGCTATAATTAGTTTCAGATATTTATAGACATCAAGAACAGGGCAAGTGAAAAGACAATTTTGCCCCTGAATCACACTATCGCAGTTGCTCTGTGGCTCGACTGCCGCGGTTGCAAAAACCGCGGCACTGAAACCGCGGCTGGCGTCACAGCACAAAGCTTGATTTTCAAGTGACTCAAAACATGACCAAACGACATCGAAACCTTTCATATAATATACCGTTGGAAAGGTATGGAAGTCTACTTTCTACTCCAATTAACAAAACATGATTTGGATAACTGTAGAAAAAGTTATGATCATTTGAGTGACCAAAGGTCAGATTCGGATAACAGCTGTGATGCCCTGTTTTAGTGGTCAATTTGGAAATTTCAAAACCAATCCAAACGGTCATGAAATATTACGAATAATATACCGTTGGAAAGGTATGGGTGTCTAGTTTGTACAGAAATTTTTAAAACTCATTTTGAAGCTTTGTGTAAAAACTATGGTCACACGACCATGCAAAGGTCAGTTTTGAAAACACTTAGAACATTGAAATCCAATCTTTTGAAACTAGACACCTTACTCCAAATAACCAAACCAAATCTAACACTTATCCAAGAGAAGAATGAGACCTTCTCAAGTGGTCAACCATCACGCTAAGACATGCACACCATCGTGCAAGCGCGGACGTTTCCGATCACACAAACGGAAACGAATTACACCACACTTAAGACTAACATACATGAAGTGCACGTGTGGGTATTGAATGCATCATAATGCCTATCATGTCATGGCATTTCATAGAACAAGATGCAATCAATTAAATGCAAGAAGAGATATTGAATAATCAATAAAGCACAATGCACACAAAATATAAACACAACATTCAAGAATAAGAGTTATGCATGTTGTGTGTGTGTGCAACTATATCTCTTCAAGGCAAAGTAAGCACTAGATATACCTTTGGTGCTTGTCCTCTTGAGGTCTTGGAAAGGGTCTTTGATCTTCAACAAATCACTTAGACTACCCTTACAACCAAACCCCAACTTGTGGTTTGCCCACGAAATAAGCCAATCAACAAAACGGGAATCCTTACAATGGACTTATGGTTGCAAGTGATATCATTTGAGTTATCAATGAGTACGATTATATCGCATAGTCTATCCTCGATAGTTTGGTGATATTCATTTGTTAATCGATAGAGGACTTCATTTATAGATATGGACATCGTGGCTCCATTTGTTAAATGAGAGTATAATATCATCATATGGATGTTTTGAGGTAATTGGATATTAAATCTCAATGTTGAGTTTTCGATAGTGTCTATTGAAAACATGGCTTCTGGACAAGTCAAAATATCCAAGTTCAAAACGTGGTCATATGAGTAAATATGGTAACTTGGAGAGTTATAGGCGGTCTATGAACTCTTGGCGATTACTGATATTAATCACGAGGATACACTATCTCCAATATGATTGTCTTAGGTATGAATGAGGAGCATCTTCCTTTTTTGTCTTTATTTAAGAGTTCAATTTTAGCTCTTTAGTGGAATGAGTTAAAATTAATGGATCGGACCTAAGTGAATCATTTGTTGATTGTGATTAGGTTATGTCTATTGAAGCTTAAATTTAGATAGCCCGCCAAGATCCCCAATCCACACGAACTTGCATGGATCACTTGATATATTCTACCGGACCAATTTAAGGGTCCATCTAGAATTGCATTTAATATATTAAGAATATAATTTGCACATTATTTATGTAATGGGCTGCTCAATTATATTAATATATTAATGAAAGGCATGTGGGCTTATTTCTTTTAGTAAGAATGGGTCTGGTTCACATGTGGGCTTTTTATTTAAAGTCCAATGGATTAAATGAAATAAGAAAATAATATTTGGCCCGTTTATTTTAAGTGGGGCGGCAAGGTGGTTTTTTAACCTAATATATTATTTTGTTTCATTGTTTTAATTAAATAAGAATTAATTGTTTAATTAAGAAACAAATCTTTTCTGATCAGGAAATATATTTCCTAGAGTAATACTATTGGTAGTAGTTTACTAAAAGTAAAAGACTTGTTTGATAAGAAAATAAATAAATAATTTTATTTATTTAATCAAATAAGAAGTCTTTTTTATTTAGTCAAATAAAAGAATAAAAGATTTATGAATTAAATTAGGGTTTGAAGTCTATTCTTTCATGGAAATTAGGGTGCAACACAAACTCCTTTTAGGAGTGTGATTCGGCAACCCTAATACAAAAAGAGAGCAAGATTTCGGCAACCCTAATAGAGGAAAAGAAGGAAAGAAAATTTGGCCACCTATATATGTGTACTTATAGAATTCGGCCACACCTAATGCTTGGTGCTTGAGAGACAATTTTCTTCTTCTTCTTAATTCATAGAGAGCATTAATTTTATTCTACTAAAACATAAAAGAGTGATAGATTATTCTTTGATGGTACACTATTTGCTTGTTCATCAATAAGCTTGTGTGTACAACATCGATTTAGGTTCACGCGAGTTTCGATCATTAGATTGAGAACTTAAAAGTGACCGGAATAATTTTAGTCTTCTTTTGATTGTTTTTGTGACGAACAAAGAAAAGAAAAGTTTGTTTGTCCATTCACAGGTTTGCAATTCAAAGAAAAGGGAGACCACGCTCCTAGGTGATCCACGTTTGTGCTAGGATTGAAGATCTTGCGGATTACCATCGACGTAAGTCAATCGGATCACGCGACAAAAGGTATTCTTCTTTTGTTAGATAATATATATGTTTAATTGATTAAAGGGTTTAAGGTTCATAAAAAGGAAAAAATTTTAAAGTTACTAAATCTATTTTTAGTCTCGCTTCCGCTGCGTGTACTACGGTATTTTTCCCTACAAATCCGTCTTTGGATTACAAATTGTGACTCCCTCACACACAATGAAGACTAAAAACTTTGACAAAAGGTTGAGAATTCATCTCGGAAAATGACGACGAAGACAACTCAACTAATGAGAATGCAAAGTAGCGTAGCTACATCGTTTGGACTTGAAACCTAATGAATGAGTAACCGAAATGACCGGGACTCAATAAGGAATCATAAGAGATCATGTTGAAGTCTAAAAATAATAAAATAGAAACAAATAAACCCAAAGTCACACACATATGCCATTTCCTAGACATAGTCCTAGAACATGCAATTAACAATGTTTATCAATTTGAATCTAATGGATGAGCATACATTACCAAGTGTGTTAAAATGATATATAAATGGTGTACAACTATGCAAGGACACAAATGAATGCCTTGTAAGAGAAATGAGGTCTAATATACCTTTATAATGTAATGTAGCACATTCCTATTTGAAAACACCTTCTTGCATGAATTGTGGCCAAGACTTTCTTTGAAGCTTTGAATCATCATTTCTAAGACCACTAAGCAATACATGAAATACGTCGTTTTGGAATGGAATTAATGCCAAGACAAACCAAAAACCTAACATACATGCACACCATCGTGCAAGTACGGACATTTCTGATCACACAAATGGAAACGAATTACTAAACACTATCACACAATAAAATCCAACTAAGAGGTGCAATTGTGAAGTGTGAAAAATTCACACATATAAGAATTGAAGCACAAATGCAAGATGAATAAAATATGCATGAAGAAGTGTGTGTGTGTGCAACTACTCTCTTCCAAAAGGCAAGTCAAGTGATTTACCTTTCGCTCTTGCTCTTGAAGTCACCGGGATGCTTAGAAGCTTGTCAACAAGAACCTAAGCTACCTGTTGGTTGCAAAAGAGCAAACAAAATATTAGTAAACCTTGCAAGTGCACAAATCGTAAATGACAGCACAATAGGCAAGCAAGGGTCGTTCCCACGAGGAATGAATTACCTACGGAAGTTATGAATCTGAAAACACTAAATTAAGACACTCTATGACTCTCAAATAACTTGAATAAAACACAATTCACACACATGAATAGGGGGTTTTGAATTGATTATTAGAAATTAAGAATTTGAATTAAACTTAAAACAAGAGTGCAGCAGAAAATATATTTAGAAAAATCAATAAGGAGAAGCTAACTAAAGCTTCCTATCCACCACTAAACATTCATCCGACTCATAGACAATAACAGAGTTAAAGAAATCAAACATGATGAAGATATTCACGACAAGGTGTTGGCATCCCACTCGAGTCGCATAGATTCTCTCTTAGTTAGAATGTAAATTGCATGGCATCTACATAAATACATGTATTCCAAACTATAACCTAGCATGGGCATTTACTAGATTTAATAACAGGAATCCATTAAGAACAAAGAGAATATGAATATCACATGAACCCTAAAACATGGTATTTATTCTAGGCAATTTATGAAACAACTTCCCTTAATTGAATCTTATTACAATTAATTGTTGCAACCAAGGATAGATTCGTATGGTGTCCGACTTGTATCCTTGCAACATAAATCCTAAAATCATGCTCCTAAGGTGATCAATCAAAGAGACATAATAAAAGAAAGACAATTCTTATGGGGAAATCGAATTCATCATGTACGAAAAATAATACTCCATTAAAATATGTCTATGAAATCAAAATCATGCCTAGGGCTTCAAGTTAGCCCGAGCTATGAGAAGTTTAGTTACATATCATAACTATGAAAGCAATTAAAGACATTAAAGCTAAAGAAAGGTAGAAAAAGAGAGGAAACAAAACTCTGGAAGATCTTCGGACTTCAATCTTGAATAATGAATTTTTGAACTCCTTCTCTTGAACAAACTCTTGGTATTTATAAGTGTTTAGCCTTGGAGATTGATGTGGCTGTTTTGTGCACAACAAAATGATGTTTTTATGTGTTCATTTAGAAAACCAATTTTACCACTAGAAAATCCTTTTAGGATGTAAAGATTAGTAAAACGGTAAGTAAGGATTCGTTCCACAAGGATTAGGTTAGATTAATCAATTTGTGATATAATCTAAGTTAGTCTAATCTAGGTGCATAAAACATAAATCATATTTTTGGTTTTTGATTAATTAAGACATAATAAACTAGAAAAGTAAATAACAATAATATAAAGAAATTGAATAGATAGAAATCCAACATCAACAATACTAGATAGGAGAATGGTCTTAACAATTAATGATAGATATTAGGGATTTAATTACACATAGTTACAATCAAATAAAAAGAAAGTAATAAATAAGGAAATCACCCGTAGGTTACCTTCTTTAATGCTCAATCATTTCCCTCCTTAGATGCTCCTAGTGCAAAGAGTGGGAGAAGAGGATGTGTCTAGATAATTGGAGTCATATGGAGAGTGACAAAGGAAATGGGTGGAAAAGATGAGAAGAGAGGAAGGATTTAGGTGAGGTAGTCTAGTTGTTTGTTGATGAGATTGGAGAGAAATGGGTGGATTGGGAATTGTGGAAGAAGGAATTTCTTGCTTGAACAAGTGTATTTTCAAAGGAGAAAATAGGATGAATTTATAGTGAATTCAAATCAGGTCACTAGTGGATAATTACCAAAAGACCCCCTGTTCTTGTCAAATTTCCATTTTTGCCCCTCAAAGGGGTGCATTGTGTAATTTTCACACCAATAAGATTTTAACACAGTAGAGGTCGCTGTGAGGCTTCAATGGCGATGCAAAAGGGCAACACTGGGGCAAAGTAATCAGGTCCAGAACAAGTCCCTGTCGCCATGGCGACATTGAACGGCTAAATGGTGACAAAGGGCGACACCGGCGAGCAAAATGAGGAGGTCGTGGCATGATTCCCAGTGGTTTGGTACGCCGTAAAAGGGCCGATTAGATTTGCGTTGGCTCCGCCGTTTGTTTGGAGCAGAAATTGGCCGAAGATAGGTCACTTTCCATCGATTAAATGGCGGGGGCAGCAACTAAGGTTTGGAAGTCGTGTGTTGATGGAGGCAGTGCTGGAGGTTGAAGACAACCTAATATTGGGCATGGTTGCACCCAGGTGTGGGTCGCGTTGCACCCGTCCTGCTCTTTTGCCACTAAATGGGTGCATTTAGAAGTTGGCTGGGGCTTGTTTAGAAGCCCAAACCCACCTCCAAAACGCATTGGTTTACTAAATGACATGGCGCTTGCATGCTGTCTTGAATGGTAAATTACACAATGCTCCCCTGTAGTCTTCCATATTCGCACTAACTTCAATCTTTCCTTTTATAATTTCAGTTTTGCCCTTACTTCAACAATATTACTCCAATGCCCTTGAACTTTATAAATGCCTGAAAATACTTAATTAACAATATTAAAACATGGGGAAATGCCCAAGAATCAAGCATAAAGAATATGAAATAAGGGTACAAAATCGTACCATATTTGGTCCGATCAAATACCCCCAAACCTATCTTTTGCTCGTCCTCGAGCAAAACAATCATCAATCAACCCCCAAGGACATGCATCAAGCTATTTCAAAGATTTTCAATAAAGTTCTAACTTACGCTAGCAAGGATCTATTATCCAATGATTAACATGCGAAACCAAAATGAAGAGATTAATACAATGATGCACTAGCGAGGACTTATACATATAAGAAAATGTTAAGTAAAGATTAAGAGCATGCCACTCTAGATATGATTGTACGTAATGCGACCTTACATTCAAAATGCCAAAGCTTCAAAGTAAAGGTTTGATTCGGTTTAGAATGTAATTCGCCTCGATCTAATCCTCACTAGATTCTCTCTTTTCTTCTCTCAAATTCCTAAACTTCACTCAAAATACATATGCAATATGAATTCATGTCATGGCTATCTAATTGATTGCATATGATGACATTTAAAACGCAATTTTTGATAAGTCTCATGAATGGAAATGCAAGCCATGAATTAGAAAGAACATGTATCAACCAAATCTCACAAAGTGGACATCCCTGAAGATCGTAAAGGTCTTTCTATGGTTGTAACGGGGCCTTAGGTGAATGGTGATTCAAATAATGGGGCAATAGGTAACAAGGAACCTAATGATCTATACTTTAGGCATACATTCTAATTACAAGTTCCACTTGCTTCACACATTCGTATTACGCCTTTGGCGCTGATTGCTTAAAATATCATTTCAAATGCATATTCTCTACTCAACTTTTCTTGAGCATCTTATGCAATATTAACCCTTTATCTAGGCCAATTGTGCCTAATTCATGGTTCTCTTTTTATTTAATTTGGCTTTGCCCTTTCTTTTCTTTTCTTTTCTTTTCTTTTGCATACATCTTTTTCTTTCAAACTTTTTCTCTTCTTTTTCTTTTTCTTTTTCTTTGCTTTTGCTTTTTTTTTTTTTTTTTCTTTTTATCATTGCTTTTAATCCACTCTTTCATTTCAATACTCTTTACACAAAATTACATGCCTAGGTACATGCATCAACATTTTTTCATAAAAGAGCTTACATTCATAACCTAAGCCTTTAGCAATATCATTTGGTTAAGGTAAGTCAACTATGTAGGCTATATGGTTAATTTAGATGTGGTTCACAAAATGAAAAGCTTAAGATGTATTTGGCTTCGAAAGGGCTTAGGAGCACACACATTTAGAGGGAATGGAAATATTTAGGCCAATTTATGGTTTTCTTCACATGCATTGCCTAAAGTCCTTTCTAAAGGTTTGTCTACAAAGCAAAATAAAGCATCCACAAGTAGTCTATAATATTCTATGGCAAGCAATATTTAAGTGCAAATAAGACCTATACATGCTTGAATGAGTGTTTGAGAGTGAGTGTTTAAAGAGTGAATATTTGACAACTCAAAATACGCTTTTTAAGGTCGTGTTTGTGATCCTCACGGGAATCTCCACTATTAATTCCTAGCCTTCAAGCAAAACTGATAATTCACCATAACATTATGAGAAAAAGATTACGCACTTTGTTCAATGACGTACTAAATGGCATGACATTAATCTAAACCAAACAATGGCAAAGATGCGCAATTCCTCACCACTCATGTAATGCACAATCTCAACAAGCAAAGTATGCTCAAATATGGTATTATCGCAAAGATTTGAAAAATTCGGCTCAACTTTTAAAAACCAAGCAAGGTAAACAAAGTGGTGTTGCACAAATGTAACCCCAAACCTAAATTGGACATTGTCCTCAATGTTCATGGGAGGCAAAATTTGTCAAAAGGCGCAACCCAACAAATCTAAAGCAAATGATGCATATATGTCCACAAATAATCAATGTATTTTCAAAAAATTTGGCAAACTGCCCTCTCATCCTAATATGCACAAAATCATCTATAAAGATGTTCAATTATCAATAGCATATTCTCAACATTCCTATCATCCAAAAATTAATCAATAAAGCACATACATCCTAAATCCACTACCAAAATCCATCTCACACTCTTATTCTAAACAAGAAAACTAAAAAGCAAAATAAAATGAACAAATAAAGAAATTATACCTAGGTAGGGTGCCTCCCACCAAGCACTTGGATTTACGTCCCCACTAGACATGCTACTTGGATCGGTCAACCGAATTCCAAGGCTTCGAAAATACGCCGATGCGAGATTAGTTCTTGGAAATATTTGGTTCGCATCGGTGTGTTCCTAATCACAACAAGCAAAGGCAAGTAAATGTGCACTTGAAAAAGTGGTTTAGAAGGTTTAGAAAACAACCTATACGAACTGCTTTTATGTAGGCGACATGGACAAGCAATGGGAGGGACATAAGGCATAGACTCCTCGTATAGGAGCAGTGCCTCAAAAGAGATATCATCCACGTCCTTCATTTGTTCTTCCGTCTCCTCCTTTTCTATTTCCTATCCTAAAACACCAGGTAAATCATTAGAAAGTTCATGGCCAACTTCGGTTTTGACATTTTTACCATTTGAAAGGATGGTGGGGCATTTTCCTTCTCCGGATGGCTCAAGGACTCATCATGCACCCGACTTTGTATAGCTTCGGCGATGATATCAAAGTGCCCTTCCATTCTTCTAATTGAGGCTTCCATCCTCTCATCTTGTTGTTGCCACATTTGATCTTGATGTTGCCATCCTTGTTCGTTGGCTTGTATGTTGGCTTGAGGTCTTTGCTGGAAGGCTTGAGCACTTTGAATAAAATCATTCAAAGTCTCCTCTTGAGATTGCACATAGGCATTAGCTTGAGTGTCTTGATCTCTCCTCCAATCCAGTTTGTACGAATCGGCACACCATTCATAGCTTGACCCTGGATTGTTGAAATCTCCCATGGTTCATGCATAGGCCAAGGATTGTAATTTGAAGCTTGGGCTTGTCCTCCATCATTAGAAAGCTCTCCTCTTGAATTGCAACCCCATGTCTCATGTCCATACATTCCACAAAATGTGCAAGCTATAGCCTCTACTTGTCCTATTCCCAAAGTCCTTGAAGTGAACAACTCCATTTGCCTATTAAATTCCTCCAAGTGCATAGTGAAAGGATCCATTGCTCCTGAAAAGAAAACAAAAAAAAAAAAAAAAAAAACGACACAAGACACAAGACACAAAAGAAAACAAAACTAGAAAATCTAAAATTAACAAAAATGACACACTAACTAGAAAATCTAACAACAAGGAAAGTTACACAAATCAACTACCCTAAACACCAATCCCCCGTAGTGGCGCCAATTTTGATGTGGCCGTTTTGTGCACAACAAAATGATGTTTTTATGTGTTCATTTAGAAAACCAATTTTACCACTAGAAAATCCTTTTAGAATGTAAAGATTATTAAAACGGTAAGCAAGGATTCGTTCCACGGGGATTAGGTTAGATTAATCCATTTGTGATATAATCTAAGTTAGTCTAATCTAGGTGCATAAAACATTAATCATATTTTTGGTTTTTGATTAATTAAGATATAATAAACTAGAAAAGTAAATAACAATAATATATAGAAATTGAATAGATAGAAACCCAACATCAACAATACTAGATAGGAGAATGGTCTTAACAATTAATGATAGATATTAGGGATTTAATTACACATAGTTACAATCAAATAAAAAGAAAAGTAATAAATAAGGAAATCACCCGTAGGTCACCTTCTTTAATGCTCAATCCTTTCCCTCCTTAGATGCTCCTAGTGCAAAGAGTAGGAGAAGAGGATGTGTCTAGATAGGTGGAGTCATATGGAGAGTGACAAAGGAAATGGGTGGAGAAGATGGGAAGAGAGGAAGGATTTAGGTGAGGTAGTCTAGTTGTTTGTTGATGAGATTGGAGAGGAGAAATGGGTGGATTAGGAATGGTGGAAGAAGGAATTTATTGCTTGAACAAGTGTATTTTCAAAGGAGAAAATAGGATGAATTTATAGTGAATTCAAATCAGGTCACGAGTGGATAGTTACCAAAAGACCCCATGTTCTTGTCAAATTTCCATTTTTGCCTCTCAAAGGGGTGCATTGTGTAATTTTCACACCAATGAGATTTGAACACAGTAGAGGTCGCTGTGAGGCTTCAATGGCGATGCAAAAAGGTGACACTGGGGCGAAGTAATCAGGTCCAGAACAAGTCCCTATCGCCATGGCGATGTTGAACGACTAAATGGCGACAAAGGGCAACACCGGCGAGCAAAAGGAAGAAGTCGTGGCATGACTCCCGACGGTTTGGTATGCCATAAAAGGGCCAATTAGACTTGAGTTGGCTCCGCTGTTCGTTTGGAGCAGAAATTGGCCGGAGATAGGTCATTTTCCAGCGATAAAATGGCAACGGTAGCAACTAGGCTTTGGAGGTCGTGCGTTGATGGAGGCAACGCTGGACGTTAAAGACAACCTGATATTAGGCCGGGTTGCACCCGTCCTGCTCTTTTGCCACTAAAGGGGTGCATTTAGAAGTGGGCTGGGGCTCGTTTGGAAGCCCAAACCTACCTCCAAAACACACCGGTTTACTAAATAATGTGGCATTTGCTTGCTGTCTTGAATGGCAAATTACACAATGCTCCCCTGAAGTCTTCCATATTCGCACTAACTTCAATCTTTCCTTTAATAATTTCAGTTTTGCCCTTACTTCAACAATATTACTCCAATGCCCTTGAACTTTATAAATACCTGAAATACTTAATAAACAATATTAAAACACAGGGAAATGCCCGAGAATCAAGCATAAAGAATATGAAATAAGGGTACAAAATCGTACCATATTTGGTCCGATGAGAGATCCCTAATTTACTTTGATGTAGGAGACACACCAAGTAGGAAGATGATTTGAACAAGGAATGATAATCCTTTCCAAACTTGGGTCTCCTCTTTTGATGATTGACTCCTAATTTGAGTTTAGGAAGTTTCCCAAACATGTCTTGATCTCTTGAAGTCATTAGGATTTGATATGGGGAGCTTTGGGACGAGTCTGGCCCAATTCAGGTTGGAAATACTCTAAAATACGCAATTACCGCTGTCCGGGTCACTACGGAGGTCACCAGCGGTCTGCACCACGGAGTTCCTCTATTAATTTCCGCAGCCTAGGTCGCTACGCCTGCACGATGCACAGGCTGCGGTCTAGGCCGCGGTAGGCTTTTCTAGCTCTGACCTTCGGTTACTAAATCGGCCATAACTTCCTCTAGAAAACTCGGATCGACAAACTGTAAATGTGCCGGAAACTAGACTTTCGGGGCCTTTCGAAAACATGTAGATCTTAACCTGGTTTGATCTGAGGAGGGAGATATGATTTTCACAAGTTCGATGTGCTACAGCGGCATTTCTCCAAACTCTCTCTAAAAACACCTTTTTATCATCAACTTCACTCCAAGAGCTATTCTCTACACAATTTGAACAAACACGTTAAAACATTCAATTATACTTATGAACATAACATAAACATAGGAATTTGGGGTCTCAAATATCAATATTTATCGACCGAACAAATACCCCCAAACCTAGCTTTTGCTAGCCCTCAAGCAAAATCGAGACAAAAACAGAAACAAAAAGACTTGACTCAACAAGACTCAAAAACTTAAAAACAAATAACATAAAAACAACAAGACAACCTTGCATACTAAAAAGAATCAAAGCACACACAACATATTTTCTCAAAACTAAAATCATGCGATCAAGTACATGCATCATATCTCGTGCCTCAACCATTCATCAAAATTCTCAGCTTGGAAACAACATGCTCAAGAGCCATGGAGGGAATTCGTCTTAACTCTAAGTTCTTACAAGATGTCACTCAATTTTCACTCGGAACTTATGCAACACTCTCATCAAGTATATGCGATTGAATTTATGCACAAGGAAATTTCAATTTATATCGCATATGAGTATATAGTAGAAAGAACGCTCATATTTATGCAAATAGATCTCATGAATGGAATTGTAAGATCTTAGATTTGTGTTGGCTTAATTTCATTGCAAAACACTCTTTATTTGTATTGATTAGTTGCTTAGGTGTTTCTTGGAGAGAAGAAGCTTCAGAGGTTAAAAGCAACGTGTCTTGCAAATATCGTCTTCAAAAGGAACATAGCGTACTCGGATGCTAAGGTATCTAGATTCTTCTTCCTCTTACAAGGCATAAGCGCACATACACACAATTCATACATGTGTGTCCTTGCATCATAGTGCAAACATTTGGTATAACACATTCACACACTTTTAAGTATGCACATGCATTGGTCTCTTAAAGACAAACATTGTAGAATTGCATGTTTTATGACTATCGCGTAGATATGGCATACTTGTGTGATATTGTGTTTATATATTTATGTTTCTTGTATTTTGGACTTGAACATGTTCTTATTTGATTCCTTATTGAGTTCCGGTCATTTCGGTTACTCATTCACTTAGTTTCGAGTTCAAATGATGTAGCTACGCTACTTTGCATTCTCATTTGTTGAGTTGACTTCATCGTCATTTTCCGAGATGATTTCTCAACCATTTTTTAAAGTTTTATAGTTTTAGTCATGCGTGAGGGAGTCACGATTCGTAATCCAGAAATGGATTCGAAATCAGAGTTCGGATGCCCAAGATACGGCTGAAGAATGTGAGGGAGCGCGCGAGAGGCAAGCATAGCCAAAGGCCATGCATTGCCCACCACGTGTGGGAGCCGTGGGACCCACGGCCAGAACACCCCTCTGGTCCCGTGTGGCCCACGCACCCTCCATAGGGATAGGTGATGTGTCCCCTTTTGATTGGCCACCGAATCTCTCTCTTCTCCATCTCTTTTCCCTCCATTTATATTCGAAATCCCGTGCATAATTCTTTACAACTTTTGATTTCTTATTTTGATCATATCTCTCTTATTTCAAATCTGAATTGAGTGATCCAAAACAAAAATTGTTGGTCTTGAAGAGAGCTACAAACCCCAAGCATTTTCAGAGCCAGTTGAGTTCGTCATTTTTCCCAGTGATCTGATTTCAGTACGAGGTTCAACTTTTGTATGTGAAACTTCTTCTTCTCACTTCATCTTTTGATCATTTCTTTTAATCTTCCTAATTGATAGATGATATGTGTTTAGAATGTTGTTAGATCATATTCTATGGGTGGTTGAGCTATTGATTGTTAAGTTTTAGCCATTTGATTTCAATTGAACACATATTGCTAAACTTGACCTATCTTGAAATTGATTCTAGAAATGTTGTATATGATGTGCCTCATGTTATTTTCTAGGTTTAATTTCATCATCTAAGAACTAAGATTTTTGTGTGATATATTGAATATTCATATCTTGTTCTTATTGATTCACATGTTTTGATTTCTAGATACATTTGTGATTGTTTGTTGAAAGCATATTCTAGATTATCACTAAGCATGTTCATAGAGCTTGATTGATCATCTTGCTTTATTTGATTGTGTTTGCATCATTTGCATCACCTAGATCATTGCCTTGTAATAGGTGGAAGTCTCTTGCAAAGTGAGTGAAGCTTTATCTTGAGCAAGAAGTCTTGGCTAGGAAAGTGTTCCAAATAGCCAAGCAAGAAGTCTTGATTAGAGTCGAGAGGACTCAGATAGTCAAGCAAGAAATCTTCCTAGAGACGTGAGCATCTTGGATAGGAAGTTGCTTCCTAGAGGTGTAGGACACATCTTGGATAGGAAGTAGGCTTGGTAGTTCACTAGGCCCGAAGGTAGATTAGGAGGTGATAGCTTGAGTGTGTAAGTCTTTTTCATATAGTGGATTGCTTTGCCGGTGGTTGTGGTATTAACCCGTGGATGTTTCCTCTTTGAGGTTTTACCACGTAAAAATACTTGTGTCAAGTTTCGTTTTTATGTTTCTTTATCTTCCATATGTTTATATTGATTTTCACATGTGTTGGTTAAATCAATTCAATTGTTAAGATTCATCAAGTGTGATTTTAATTATTGTATTCTACATATTTTTTGTATATTGGAAGAATTTAGGCCTATACCTATTCACCCCCCCTCTAGGTATATATTACACTATATTGTTTAAGGGAATTTCAATTGGTATCAGAGCGGGTGTTTAGAAGTAATTAGATAGATCTATATTATAGTGTTTGTGTTTTGTTTTTTTGTGTTTTTTTGTGTATTGTTCATTTTTGTAAGTATGGGTGATTTAATGCCGGAAGGTGCTTCTAATGGTAGACCTCTACTATTGAATAGTGGTAACTACTCCTTTTGGAAAATTAGGATGAGAGCCTACATTAGATCCATTAATGAAAAAGCATGGATGAGTGTTGAGGAAGGTTATGAGTTACCTACCAAAAGGATTGAAGATGACACTATGATTGCAAAGCCTAGAGCCGAATGGACAGCCATTGATTTTGATAATGCTAAATGGCATCATCGGGCGGTGAATGCTATTTTTGGAGGTGTAGATAGTACTCAATTTATCTACATCCAAAACCTTGAATCAGCAAAGGAAGCATGGGATACTTTACAAACTACCAATGAGGGTACGTTAGCGGTTCGAAGGTGTAGAGTACAAATGCTTACTTCTCAATTTGAAAGTCTTGTTATGAATGAGGATGAGAAGTTAGTAGACTTCCAAACTAGACTCTTGAATATCACCAACCAAAGTCAAACCTTGGGAGAGCTATATCCACAAGAGAGAATTAATTGGAAGATCTTGAGATCCTTGCCTAAGAGATTTAATGCAAAGGTGACCGCAATTGAAGAAAGCAAGAATGTCGATCTTATGAGGGTTGATGACCTTCTTGGGTCTCTACAAACTTATGAGCTTGGGTTCAAGCCGAAAAATGAGGGTAAGGGAATAGCACTCAAGGTAACCAATTAGGAGAGTGAAGATTATGTGGCTTGTATGGTGAGAACTTTCAAGAAATTTCTAAAGAACATATGTTCTAAAAGAGAGGAAGTTAAGAAGAAGATCACTCCAAAAGAAGTGGTAGATTGCAAGGATAAATCTATGACAAAGTTAATTCGATGCCATGAATGCAAAGGGATTGGATTTATCTCTACCAAGCGTGCTAATGAGAAGAGAGAGTCTAAGAAAGGCTTAGCAATGGCGGCTTCTTGGAGTGATGTGAGTGTGAGTGATAAAGAAGAGGAAGAGGAGTCCTCGAATGAACGAGAATATACTAGCAATTATATTGCTCACCCAGCTATATATGAAGGAAGATTTGAGGGTAGTAGTGAAGACTCCTCAAGTAATGAGGAAAGTGAATACTCTTCAAGTAGTGAAGATAGTGAAATCTCCTCCAATCATGAAGAGTTCGAAGCCTCCTCAAATCAAGATTATATAAGTTTCAATGACAAGATCCTTCATCAAAAGAATGAAGAGAACATCAAGTTGAAGTTGATCAATGCCAATTTAGTGGTGATTTTTAAAGCTCTTGTCAATGAAAAGAAGATGACTTTGGAGAAGATGAGCAAGCAAAGTGAAGTCATCAAGGAGCATGAAAATACCATTGAAAAGTATGTCTCAAAGGTGGAGGAAAGTGCTCAAGAGTTAGATGATTTAAAAGAAGACTTTACTATGAAGTTGTTTGCCATGGAAGGAGAGATTAAACAAAAAGAGAACTCTTTAAGTATCATGAAGATAAAGGAGTGTGAGCTTAAAGATGAAGTCAAATCTCTTAAAGAGTCTATTAATGGCATGAAGATTGGAGCCATTAAGCTTGATGAAGTAATAAAGCTTAGAAAGCATCATGGAGATATGAGTGGCTTGGGTTTTGTAGAAGAAGTTAAGAAGACTCTTACAACCAAGAACAAGTCAAGAAAGTTCAAGAAGAAGAAAGACTCGAGTATTATTCCTTCCAACATCAAAGACAAAGACAAGAAGAGCTATGGAACTTCTCAACCAAAGCATGCACACCCAAAAGGTAATTTTTCTAAATTCATTCCGGTTTATCATTATTGTAATGCAATGTGGTTGGTCACATTAGGCCTAAGTGTTATGAATATGTTAGGCAATGCAAACTAGGAAATGTGAAACATGATAAAAATGTGAAAATGTTACCTAATCATTCTTCTAAGCATGAGTTTAAGTCTAGAGCTAGACATAACATCTCTAAGTTTATCCCGGTTTGTCATTTTTGCAATGTTGTAGGGCATATCAAACCTAAATGCTACAAGTATATTAGACAATGCGAACTAAGGAATGAGATGCATGCTAGTGAGATGAAAAGACTTCCTTTGGTTGTTTCTAAACATGTTAGGGCATTAGAGACTATGCATGATGAACATGTTAATGAAAAGAAATCAACAAGGAAAGTTTGGGTTAAGAAGAATAATGTGCATACTTGTGAAATGGATAAATCTTCTTTGAAAGTTTCTAAACATGATAATAGCTTTGATGCTTTGAGAAATGTGCATATTGATCATATTCATGTGAAGAAACCTACTAGGAAGATTTGGATTGAAAAGAATGGCATGCATGTTAATGATAATCATGTTAAGAAAAATATTGAGAAGAAATTGGTTAAGAAGAGTGTTAACCATGATCATTTGAAGAGTCTTGATGAAATATTTGTGCATGGCAAAAATGATGGCTTTAATATGAGTGATGTTTTTATGAAGAAGATAGTTGATGATTTATCTTCTAGATTTCATATTGCCATGCGTAATGATCATGATGTTGTTTGTGTTGGTTCACCTAAGACCAATATGGTCAAAGGTGAGTGCTCTCATACTTGATTGAGTAGCACATATGAGAATATTTTTGTTCTTGTTTGATAAGAGTTCTTGTTTGATAAGAGTTCTAAGTTTGATGCTTGACTAAGCTATTTGTAATGTGCTAGGTCTAGTATTCAAACTTGGTGTCTCTAGTCAATACATGAACTTAATATTCTCATAATTACTATGATAGTCAAAATTTGTTGATTAACTTTAAAGAAGTTGGATTTTGAAATCTATTTGGTGAATTTTTTTTTTAAGACTTTTAGAGAAAGTCATTTTCATGTGTTTGTTTGAGTTGAAAGTGTTTGGTCTTTATTTTCTTGGAATGACACACTAACAACTTGTTGTCATGAGGACAAACAAGCCAAGAAAGCTCATAAAAAGAGCGGAGACCTTTCATTGGTGAAAAAGCATGCTAAGGTATTTCTCTACTCTAAAAGCTTGCTTTCTATTTCATCTTTTCAACTCTATGTATGCATGATATCATTCCACATAGATATTAGGCATCATTTCATTAGAGAACATGTTAAACATTCTATTGTTACTCTAAAGCAATGCCTACTAAAAAAATCAACTTGCGGATTTGTTCACTAAGCCCTTGGACATAAGAGGTAAAACTCTTTGAAGATTCATTGGCATGATTTGTGTTGATTATTGTCTATGTGTGATTGTGAGTGGCTTGATGAGCAAAATTTTATTTGAATATCAATATCTTTGAGAGCTACTCACTTGAGAAGTAATGATCTTAAATAAATAACTCTTATTGTTTCTAGATCATGCACTTGAGCTTGAAAATTTATTTTTTGAAAAGTGCACTAATGCTTCTCTTATATGTTTTAGTTTTGAGTATATGTGGTTGAAAATGTGTAGATAATGGATGCATCTAGAAGTTTATTGCTAAGTACATGATAGATGACCTATGGTATGTATCCATTTTGCTTCGGCACTACATAGTAATCAACGAGCACCCTCATGGAAAGGGTTACACACCTTGGTTGTGCAGCCGCCCAATGTAGGAAAGGGCTACACCATTGTGATGAGTGAAAGCCGCCATGAGGTGTATATGTTTTTGTTAGAAAAATCAAAGAAGTATTGAAAAGAATCATTAAAAAAAAAATCTTTGATTCTAAGCATAAAAGAAATGAAAAATAAAAGGCTTAATGGTATATAGTTGAGAATTGTGAAAAAGCTCGGGTTGACAAACAGAAACGGGAAAACGAGTCACATGCACACACACGCTCATATGTTGATATCTATTCTTTTTAAAAGCAAAAACCCGGATAAATATTGGTTTGACCTATTTTTGGAAATGCTTTAGATGGATAGGTGTGGATAGAGTTTGCATGTTGATATCACAATTACCCCTTCTATATATGTGAGAAGCATTCACACACACACACACATTTTGCTTATGTGCTTGATTCATTAGCAATGTGAGAATATTTTTGAGAGATTAATGAAAATCTATGGTTCTCTCTTGGACTTTGAAAAGTAATGAAATATTTTCTCCTATTGCTTGATTGTGTGAATGTGTGAAATCCCTTGTGAACAAATCTACTTGGTGATATTATATGGAGCATATGTTAAGGGGGAGCTTAGTTTATTCAACTTCGCTTTCTATACGATTTGTTTGCTTAATATCTTGTTCTTTATCTCTTGTGTCCTTTGTCTATTCCTTGACAAAAAGGGGGAAAAATGTATACCTCACCATGTTTGATATGGAGGAATCCATGTTTGATAGGAGAGAAAATTGTATACCTCACACCATGTGTGGAAAAATGTTCCAAATGTGTGAGTCTTGTACCTCTTTGTGCTTTTATGGAGACTGGGAGAATTCTCATCTTAAGAGGGAGAAAAGAATTCTTGCCTAATTGTGTTAAAGATTTTAGGGAGAGTTTTAATGTGAAAACATTCATACACTTGAGATAATGCATTTTTGTTTGAGATAAGGGGAAGTTTTGTATTTGTTTATATGATGATATCTCACCATTCTTCTTTGGAAGAAGATCTCTTGTTGGTTTGCTATGTTGCTCATAGGTACTTTGAAGATCAAAGAAGGGATTCTTGAAGACTCAAGAAGATTTGAAGACCTTTTAGTCTAGGGATCTCTTTGTAATGTAAGGATGAGAGAATGCTATCAACATTGAGTTTATTGGAGTGAACAATGTATGGTGAGGATGAGGTTTTGCCAATGGAATAGCCAAAGGGGGAGATTGTAAGATCTTAGATTTGTGTTGGCTTGATTCCATTGCAAAACACACTTTATTTGTACTGATTAGTTGCTTAGGTGTTTCTTGGAGAGAAGAAGCTTCAAAGGTTAAAAGCAACGTATCTTGCAAATATCGTCTTCAAGAGGAACATCACGTACTCGGATGCTAAGGTATCCAGATTCTTCTTCCTCTTGCAAGGCGTAAGCACACACACACACAATTCATACATGTGTGTCACTGCATTGTAGTGCAAACATTTGGTATAACACATTCACACACTTTTAAGTATGCACATGCATTGGTCTCTTATAGACAAACATTGTAGAATTGCATGTTTTAAGACTATCGTGTAGATATGGCATACTTGTGAGACATTGTATTTATATGTTTGTGTTTCTTGTATTTTGGATTTGAACATGTTCTTATTTGATTCCTTATTGAGTTCCGATCGTTTCGGTTACTCATTCACTTAGTTTCGAGTCCAAACGATGTAGTTATGCTACTTTGCATTCTCATTCGTTGAGTTGACTTCATCGTCATTTTTTGAGATGATTTCTCAACCATTTTTCAAAGTTTTTAGTCTTAGTCATGTGTGAGGGAGTCACGGTTCGTAATCCGAAAATGGATTCAAAATCTTCAGATGCCCAAGATATAGCTGAAGAAAGTGAGAGAGCGCGCGAGAGGCAAGCATGGCCAAAGGCCATGCATTGCCCACCACGTGTGGGAGCCGTGGTACCCACGGCCAGAACACCCCTCTGGTCCTGTGTGGCCCACGCGCCCCCCATGGGGATAGGTGACGTGTCCCCTTTTGATTGGCCACCGAATCTCTCTCTTCTCCATCTCTTTTCCCTCCATTTATATTAGAAATCCCGTGCAGAATTCTTTATAACTTTTGATTTCTTATTTTGATCATATCTCTCTCATTTCAACTCCGAATTGAGTGATCTAAAAACCAAAATTGTTGTTCTTGAAGAGAGCTACAAACCCCAAGCATTTTCAGAGCCAGTTGAGTTCTACATGTTTCCCAGTGATATGATTTCAGTACAAGGTTTAACTTTTGTATGTGAAACTTCATCTTCTCACTTCATCTTTTGATCATTTCTTTTAATCTTCCTAATTGATACATGATATGTGTTTAGAATGTTGTTAGATCATATTCTATGGGTGGTTGAGCTATTGATTGTTAAGTTTTAGCCATTTGATTTCAATTGAACATATATTGCTAAACTTGACCTATCTTGAAATTGATTCTAGAAATGTTGTATATGATGTGCCTCATGTTATTTTCTAGGTTTAATTTCATCATCTAAGAACTAAGATTTTTTGTGTGATATATTGAATATTCATATCTTGTTCTTATTGATTCACATGTTTTGATTTCTAGATACATTTGTGATTGTTTGTTGAAAGCATATTCTAGATTATCACTAAGCATGTTCATAGAGCTTGATTAATCATCTTGCTTTATTTGATTGTGGTTGCATCATTTGCATCACCTAGATCATTGCCTTGTAATAGGTGGAAGTCTCTTGCAAAGTGAGTGAAGCTTTGTCTTGAGCAAGAAGTCTTGGCTAGGAAAGTGTTCCGGATAGCTAAGCAAGAAGTCTTGATTAGAGTCGGGAGGACTCGGATAGTCAAGCAAGAAATCTTCCTAGAGACGTGAGTGTCTTGGATAGGAAGTTGCTTCCTAGAGGTGTAGGACACATCTTGGATAGGAAGTAGGCTTGGTAGTTCACTAGGCCCGAGGGTAGATTAGGAGGTGATAGCTTGAGCGGATATCATGTGTTGATAGCTTGAGTGTGTAAGTCCTTTTCATATAGTGGATTGCTTTACCGGTGGTTGTGGTATCAACCTGTGGATGTTTCCTCTTTGAGGTTTTACCACATAAAAATACTTGTATCAAGTTTCGTTTTTATGTTTCTTTATCTTCCATATGTTTATATTGATTTTCACATGTGTTGGTTAAATCAATTCAACTGTTAAGATTCATCAAGTGTGCTTTTAATTGTTGTATTCCGCATATTTTTTGTATATTGGAAGAATTTGGGCCTATACCTATTCACACCCCCCCCCCCCCCCCCCCCCCCTCTAGGTATATAATACACTATATTGCTTAAGGGAATTTCAGGAATCAAATACTAAGAACAAGATAGAGCACATAGTTTCCTTAACTCCTAAGCTAGAATCCCCAAAAGATTAGTTAGGTATTTCATTTTGGTTGTAATGGGGTCATTTGGTTAAGAGAAAGAACGGAAAAAGGAAAATCAAAGAACCTAAGATCATGCCAAGAGATGTATCGTGGTATGCGTGGATATCTCTCCTTTGAATCTTCTTTGTAATTGGGCTTCTTCATCAATTTATTCAACTTCTTTTTCAAGTAAATATTCAACTTGAATTCAACTTCTTTTTCCATCATTCTTTCTTTATTCTTTTCATTGCCTCGCTCTTCTTTTCTTTTTCTTTTCTTTTTTTTTTTTTAATTTTTTAATTTTTTTAATTTTTTTAATTTTTAGAACTTTTGATTCCTTTCTTTGCCTTGGTACATACATGCTTTAGAACTTACCCATGCTCCTCTTCTTCTTTTCTTCATTTTCATCTTGAACTTAAACTTCATCCTTTTTCACTTAACATGATCCCAAGCTATAAGGTACGACCAATATATATTGGGTATAAGGGATAAGGATTATGTGGGTGATGAAAGAAAAAGGCTTATAAGTGTTTGGCTTCAAAAGGGCTAATTGAGCACACACATAGGTAGGGAAATTTAAGGCCTATTATGTAGGTTAGCACACATTGCCTAACCTCACTTCTTAAGGTTCATCCAACATAGGAACAAAAGCAAAATATGTGATACCTTTTAAGAGAATAGTTCATTAGTATCCAATGCAAAAACCTAATGAGATCAATCTAAACAATGAAGAACATGAAGAGTGTATAAGAGTAGAAACAAAGAAAAACCCTCTTACTTTATGCAATTTTAAGGCTGTGATACTCACTAGGGTAGTCTCCACAATTCTTCCAAAAGCAAGCAAGCATGGCATCCACTTACCAATTATCAAGATTCAGGTTTTAACTCAAAACATGATACACTAACTATCAATGCACTCCTAAAGTCAAGAATTCATGTGCCTAACACGCAATTAGACTCGAATCAATAGCAAACTTGTCAAAAACGACACAAACACAAAAATTGACTCAATTTTGAAAACAAACTATGCTGAAGTTCAAATCTGACCGAAGTCCACATTCAAGTGCATATCTCCAAACATACTCACCGATATTTTCTCAAATTTTGACACAAGAAAATAGACATTCAAACAAACACTTTTTATTCAGAAAATAGTTCAAAAATCGATTTGGAAAAGTGTGAAAAGAAGCAATGAAAACAGCTCATTCACAGATTTGCGAGTAGATTCGCGAGACAGAGCATCGCTTCTGACCTTTGGCCGAAGAATTGATCATAACTTTCAAAATACCGCCTAGAAAATTCCGTTCTTTATACCGTTGGATTTTTATCAAAAAATTAAAGAATCCAACATGGACAAAAAAATTTATTTCCTTGCCAAAAGATACAGTTTTAAGGAAAATGTTTGCACAAAAATATCTATCTCCAGCAGAACACAAAAACACACAAAAAATAAAATGCAAACTAAACCACACCCCCAAACCTAATCTAAACATTGTCCTCAATGTATGAACAAGAAATAGAATGAAAGAAGTAGGGAAGGAGGAGTGACATAAACAAGAACAAAATAAAAAAGGAACGAAAAACCTGGATGGGTTGCCTCCCACCTAGCGCTTAGTTTAATGTCTCGGCTTGACGCATTCAGCTCAATTCATTCATTTATCTCACCAGTAGGTGTGACCAAATCGACACCTTCTTTTTCTATCTCAAATGGCTCGTAGTATGTCTTCAATCGATGTCCATTCACTTTAAATAAATTCCCCGTCTTGATGTTGCGAATTTCTATAGCACCATGAGGAAAAACATTAGTAACAACAAAAGTACCATACCAACGAGAACGAAGCTTACCCGGAAACAATCTAAGGCGAGAATTGTAGAGTAAAACTTTCTGTCCAACCATGAATTCCTTGCGGTGAATAGTTTTGTCATGAAAGACCTTTGTTTTCTCCTTGTTGATTCGGGCACTCTCATAAGCATTACCCCTTATTTCCTCAAGTTCATTCAGCTGAAACCTTCTTTCATCTCCTGCCTCTTTCATGTCGAAATTGAATTTCTTGATGGCCCAATATGCTTTGTGCTCGAGTTCAATCGGAAGATGGCATGCCTTGCCATACACCATTCGAAAAGGAGACATCCCAATGGGTGTCTTGTAGGCTGTCCTATATGCCCAAAGTGCATCGTTGAGACGCACACTCTAATCCTTCCGCGTTGGGTTGATGGTTTTCTCCAAGATATTCTTAATTTCTCGATTGCTTATCTCCACTTGGCCACTTGTTTGAGGATGATATGGTGTGGATACTCGATGTGTGACTCCATACTTCTTCAAGAGAGCGTCGAATGATTTGTTGCAAAAGTGGCTCCCTCCATCGCTTATGATTGCTCTTGGCGTCCCAAACCTAGAAAAGATGCTATCCTTCGCAAAGCTTAAGACAACTTTAGCATCATTAGTACGGGTTGGAATTGCTTCCACCCATTTAGAAACATAATCCACAGTGACAAGTACGTAAAAAAAACCAAAAGATGTGGGAAAGGGTCCCATGAAATCAATGCCCTAAACATCAAAAATTTCAACAATAAGAATAGATGTTAATGGCATTTGTTTTCTTGAATTGATATTACATATCCTTTGACATCTATCACAATTAGCACAAAAAGTGTGAACATCCTTGAATAAGGTAGGCCAATAAAAACCACTTTGAAGGATTTTTAGGGCCGTCTTTTGGCACCAAAGTGGCCACCACAAGGGGAAGAATGACAAAAGGAGAGAATAGAATGAAATTCAGTTTCAGGTACGCACCTTCGAATGATTTGATCTGGGTAAAATTTCCATAAGTATGGATCATCCCAAACGAAATACTTACTTGTCTTCTTCAACTTGTCCTTTTGAGCTCAAAAGGAGTCGTGAGGGAATAGCTTCGAGACAAGGTAGTTGATAATGTCGGTGAACCAAGGCTCTATCGTCTTGATCACGAAGAGTTGTTCGTCTGGAAAGCTTTCCCTTAATGGAAGTGAGACTTATTCGTCATTAGATCCATGTACCAATCGACTCAAGTGATCAGCAACTACATTCTCACTTCCTTTCTTGTCTCGGATCTCTAGATCAAATTCTTGGAGCAAGAGGATCCATCTAATCAACCTTGGCTTTGCATCTTTTTTCTGAAATAAGTACTTAAGAGCTGCATGGTCAGAGAAAACAATTACTTTAGTTCCAACAAGATATGATCGAAATTTTTCTAAAGCAAAAATTATAGCTAGCAACTCCTTTTCCATGGTTGAGTAGTTCAATTAGGCATCGTTTAGAGTTCTTGATGCATAGTAGATGGCATGAGGTACTTTGTTAACTCATTTTCCAAGCACGGCTCCCACTGCATAATCGGAAGCATCGCACATAAGCTCGATTGGTAGACTCCAATCGGTGGCATCATGATAGGTACTGAAGTTAGAGCCTCCTTTAATGTGTTGAAAGCCTTCAAGCATTCTTCATCAAAATCAAAATCAGCATCCTTTTGGAGTAAATGGCACAACGGTCTTGAGATCATTGAGAAGTTTTTAATGAATCTTCGATAAAAACCCGCGTGTCCTAAGAATGAGCAAATGTCCTTCACCGTCTTGGGTGGTTGTAAGCTCTTCATGACCTCAATATTGGCTTTGTCCACCTCTATACCCTTGCAAGAAATAACATGTCCAAGTACGATGCCTTGTTGTACCATGAAGTGGCACTTCTCCCAATTGAGAACAAGGTCGCACTCTTGACATCTTCGCAACACTAGAGAGAGGTTGTGAAGACAATTATCAAAAGAATCACCAAAAATAGAAAAATCGTCCATAAATACCTCGATAATGTGTTCGACCATGTCCGAGAAAATGGACATCATACACCTTTGGAAGGTGGCAGGGTGCATTACACAACCCAAAAGGCATGCGCCTATACGCAAAGGTGCTGAATGGGTAAGTGAAGGTGGTTTTTTCTTGATCCTCTGGTGCAATGGCAATTAAATTATACCCCGAGTATCCATCGAGAAAGCAATAGTGACTATGGCTAGTGAGGCGCTCAAGCATTTGATCAATGAATGCTAAGGGAAAGTGATCCTTACGTGTTGCCGTGTTTAGCTTCCTATAGTCAATTCAAACTCGCCATCCAGTTTGTAATCTTTGGGGTATCAACTCATTGTTCTCATTCTTCACTACGGTGATTCCGAACTTCTTTGGCAAAACTTGGACGAGGCTAACCCATTTACTATTCGAAATTGGGTAGATGATTCCCATGTCTAGAAGCTTGAGGACTTCTTTCTTCACCACTTCTTTCATCACCAGATTTAGCCTTCTTTATGCTTACCTTGATGGCTTGGCTTCCCTATCCATGAAAATTTGATGCATGCACTTGGTGGGGCTTATTCCCTCGATATAGGCAATTGTCCACCTAATAGTCGTCATATGTTCTCTTAAGACTCGAATGAGTTTGTCTTCCTCCGCTTTGTTCAAATTTGATGCAATGATCACTGGCAATGTTTCTTCTTTTCCCAAATATGCATAGCGTAAAGTTTCGGGAAGAGATTTCAATTCTAACTTTGGTGCTTGGACAAATAATGGAACAAACTCATTAGTAGATAAGGGAAAGGTTTCGAAATAGTTAAAGCACTTACCTTGATGTGTCGAAGATGCTCCTAACATTTTTAAAGCTTCAAGAGTGCTTGGGATATTGTCTTCATTGAAAAGAATGGCTGAAATCTCACCTGTTTCGAATTGCAATGATTTATCGCAGCCTGGACCGCGGCCCGTGCACCATGCATGTGGAGAGTATGTACAACGGTTATTGGCAGAGGTTTTACGCAGCTTGGACCGCAGCTTGTGCACCATGTCTGCGAAGCGGCATGTGTAGCGGTGCATGTCAGGTCTTTTACGCAGCCTAGGCCGCCGTGTGTACCACGAGTGGCATGTGCAGCGATGAAACCTGATGCTTGTTTTTCTTCCCTTTTTGTTAGCAAACATGACCATGGATCACGCCATAAGTCTCTGAAATTCCCTTAAGCAATATAGTGTAAAATATACCTAGAGGGGGGTTGAATAGGTATTTACTCAAATTCTTCCAATCTTAAAAAATGATGCGGAATATAACAAAGAAAATGCACACTTGATTAGATTTAGCAAATGAATTGATTTCACTAATACAAGAGTTAATCAATTTACAAGATATGCAATCAATGTAAGATATGGAAGATAAAGAAAAATAAAAACAAAAATGAACACAAGTGATTTTACGTGGTAAAACCTCAAAGAGGAAACATCCACGGGGTGATACCACAACCACCGGCAAAGTAATCCACTATGTGAAAAAGGACTTACACACTCAAGCTATCACTCATGATATCCGCTCAAGCTATCAACTCCTAATCTACCCTCGGGCTAGTGAATCACCAAGCCTACTTCCTATCCGAGATGTATCCTACACCTCTAGAAAGCAACTTCCTATCCAAGACGCTCACGTCTCTAGGAAGATTTCTTGCTTGCCTATCCGGATCCTCCCGACCCTAGACAAGACTTCCTTGCTTGATTATCCGAGTCCTCCCGACTCTAATCAAGACTTCCTTGCTCTATCCACAAAGCTTCACTCACTTTGCTAGAGACTTCAACCTAATGCAAGGCTATGATCTAAAGTGATGCAAGTGATGCAAACACAAACAAATTAAGCTAGATGATCAATCAAGCAAAATGTACATGTTCAATGACAATCTAGAATATGCTTCCAACACAAAATCACAAGATTATCTAGAAATCAAGACATGTAAATCAATAAGAACAAAGGTATGAATATTCAATATATCACACTAAAAACCTAGTTCTTAGATCATGAAATAAAGCCTAGAAAATAATATGAGACACATCATATATTCATTTTCTATAATCAATTTCACACAAAATCAAGTTTAGCACATATATGTTCAAAACAAATCACAAAGCTAAATCTCAATTAAATAATGATCAAACACCCCTAGCATAAGATCTAACATGCTTCTCAACAAATTTCATCAATCAAATAGTAAGAATCAAAAGAAGATCAAAGATGAAATTGAAAAAGAAGAAGTTGAACAAACAACCTTGACCTCGGATTGAAAATTGATCAACTGAGAAAACTGGCGAAGTCAGATGCCTCTAGAAATGCTTGGGATTTGTAGCTCTCTTCAAGACCAACAATTTTTGCTTTGAATCGATTGATTTCGAGTTCGTATGAGAAAGTTATGATCAAAATAAGAAAATGAAAATTGAAGAAAATTGTGCAGAATTTCGTGAAAATCACTTCAAGTTCTTCAACAAGTGTGGAGGGAAGGAGAGGAGTTTAAAAGGAGGAGAGAGGGGGAATTATTGGGCAAATCAGCATGTGCCACATCACCTCCCCGTGGGGGGCGCATGAGCCACACAGGGGCAGAGGGCTCCCTTGGCCGTGGGGCCCACGGCCTCCCTCACGGCCAGGCCTTGTGGCCTCACGGGCTCCAGACCACTCTCGCGTGCTGATCGGTTCATTTCTATACATGTTTTAGGCCCCGAATTCCTATTATTTATGCTTTGTTCTTGAGTAAATTAGGTTGTTTAATGTGTTTGTTGAGCATGTGTAGGTCCATTCCATTCTAATGGTGTTAAATCTTATTTTGGAAGAAAAGGAATCAAAAGATGGAGAAAATGAGCAAATTGGAAGAAACAATGGAAAGATGATTTTCGGCCAGTGCAGAACCTCTATGTTGCGGGGCCCATATCTCTCAGCTCCGGTTGAATTGTGTGTCCTACTACCTATGGATTGAAAGCCCCGGAAGTCTAGTTTCCGACGCACTTTTCGGATCGCAATTCCGATATTCCTAGAAGAAGTTATGACCGATTTAGTAACCGAAGGTCAGGCCTAAAATGTTTACCGCGGCCAAGACCGCCCACCGTGCAACTTGCCTGGGCAGCGACCTGGGCAGCGAGCCATAACAGAACAAGTCCGCTTCTTGTGCAGCTGTGGAGGCAACTTGCTTGGGCAGCGACCTGGGCAGCGGTAATTCGTAAATTTGGTTCGTTTGGGACATCAAGTAACCTATTTTTGAGAGGATTATATATAGAAATTGATATCTTATTTTGAGGGGAGAGCCACCACAAGGGGATTAGACCCAAAAACACCATTCTTTCACATTCATTCATTCCATTCATTTATTCATTCACATCATCTATCCTTGGAGGATTCTTGGAATCAAGAAGAAGGAGATTTCTAGCCAAGAAGCTATCAAGATAAATATGGGTTTTCTCTACATCTCTTCTATGTTTTTATTCTCTCCATTGATGTGTAACTAAACCTTTATTAGGGGATTGATGTAACCAATTTTGGACAACTCTATGTAATCAATTAGTCTATCTTTTGTTAATCAATTGGGGTTTAGTCTTGTCTATTGAATTAATTGCTCTACATTACTTATTCATATTATTTTGTGGCCTCAATTGATATGGGTTTGTGATTTAGTTTATCCATGAGATTAGGGTTTAGATGTGAATGGCCTTTCCATTTAAATCACAATCATAAGCTTAATAGATTTGAAAGTTAATGTTTGCATGGCCTTGTTGCATTGATTTGGCTTAGAGTTTTGTTCCAAAGGATTTCGTTACTATCACTTGACACATGGCCTTTGTGCGAGTGGTGGGAAGGAGATTCGTTCTTAATTGTTTATCAAAACAAGCCCTAAACTTTATTGAAGTGTTTATTGAGACTAATTGAGAGCATTGAGTGTCTAAGAAAGGTGCATCGATTCCCTAGTATTTCTCTCCATATATTCATCCCTTGTGTGCGATCTTTGATTTGATTTGATTCGATTTTAGTCTTTAGTTCAAGTAGTCATAATTTAGGTTAATTTTAGAATTAAACAATTTCCAAAACAAAGCATTATGCAATTTAGTTTTTCGCACTTAGAGTAATCCTTGCTAGATTAATTGGCTTTGACCGATAGAATCGCCGATCCCAGTGAACGAACTTTCTTAGTAAATTGAATACAGATTTTACTGCATCACGTGCTCCTTCGGTTCTTCAACCCATATCTTGGGCATCCGAACTCCGATTTCAAATCTGTTTTTGGATTACAAACCATGACTCCCTCACGCATGATGACGACTACACAACTTTGAAAAATGATTGAGAAATCATCTCGGAAAACAACGATGAAGTCAACTCAACGAATGAGAACGAAAAGTAGCGTAGCTACATCGTTTGGACTCAAAACCTTATGAATGAGTAACCGAAACGACCGGAACTCAATAAGGCATCAAATAAGAACATGTTCAAGTCCAAATACAAAAATACAAAAACAAACAAACACAAATTCACACAAGCATGCCATATCAAAGAAATAGTCACAAAGCATGCAATTCTACAATGTTTGTCAATACAAGATCAATGCATGAGCATACTATGAAGTGTGTGAATGTGTTATACCAAATGTTTGAACAACGATGCAGGGACACACATGTATGAATTGTGTGTGTGTGCGCTAACGCCTTGCAAGAGGATAGGAAGTCAAGATATACCTTTGATGCTTTTCACCTCTTGAAGACAACTTTTGCACTAGACGTTGCTCTTCACTTTTTAAGCTTCCTTTCTTCAAAGAATATCGTAAGCAATAACTAATACATAATATGGAGTGTTTTGCAATGGAATCAATCCAATACAAATCATAAACCTTACAGTCTCAGATGAGACTTGATACTTCCTCCTCTGTTTGTAATCCATGAACTAACACCTTCTCCAATGGAGTTTCTTCTTGTGATGCTTCAATTGCCTCTCAGACTAACTCATCTATGATATATATAGAAAAACAAGCACCCTCATCGTTAGGAAATTTAAAAGCATCAAAAACATTGAATTTTATCGTTTCCTCATTCATTGACATCGTAAGTGTGCCTTCATAGACATTGATCATCGTCTTTGCCGTCCTCATGAATGGCCTTCCAAGGATTAATGGAAGATCTCTTCCGGGAGTAGGTGCATCCTCCATCTTGAGTACTAGAAAATCGGTTGGAAAAATTAATTCATTTACCTTGACTATTACGTCTTCTAGTACTCCTCTTGGGTATCGAAGGGATCGATCCGCAAGTTGTATGCTCACCGCAGTCTCCTTGAGTTCACCTATTTTTAAAGATTCGAACACAGAAAATGGCATTAAATTAATAGAAGCACCTAAATCAAGTAAAGCCCTTTCAAACCTTTGGGTTCCGATGATGCATGGAATTGTGAAGCTCCCTGGATCCTTGAGTTTTGGAGGTAGTTTGCACAAAAGCACAGCGGAGACTTCTTCGTTTAGAGCCACCATCTCCTTCTCTTTGAAAATCTCTTGTTGGTACACAATTCCTTAAGAAACTTTGCATACCTTGGAATTTGTTGAATAGCATCCAGCAGTGGAATGTTGATTTGTACCTTCCAGAAGGTGTTAAGGATATCTTTCATGTTTTTCTCTTTCTTTCCCTTTAAGTCTCCCCGGATATGGTACTTGAGCTAAAATTTCAGCACTTGGTTCCTCACTCACCATATCTTTCTTCTTTTGTTGTCGGTCCTTTTGAGGGGTTCCCTTCATCTCTTGAGGAACTTCTTTGTCTTTGGCCTCCATGCCCACTTCCATCTCTTCCTTTCCTTGCCCCACTTCTTTACCACTTCGGAGAGTGATTGCTTTTGCGGACTCATGATTTCCTCTTGGGTTTTGGATCACTTGGCTTGGTAGTCTACCTTGGTCTCTTTGGTTCAATGAAGATGCTATGTGCCCAATTTGGTTCTCTAAATTCTTGATAGATTGCCTTGTTTCCTGCATAAAAGATTGGGTACTTAGCGCTAAAGATTCAATGAGTTCATCGAGGGGCTTACCTTGTTTTGGAGGTTGTTAAGGTGCAAATTGATTTTGAACCGGTGGTGGCATTAATGTATTTTGAGTGTTCTTCCATCCAAAGTTTGGATGTTGTCACCAACCTGGATTGTATGTGTTGGAGAATGGATCATTCCTTTGCCTTTGTTGTTGCAAATAATTTGCTTAAGCCATCTCCTCCCTATCACCGCCTACACTCGGACATGTCTCCGAAGAGTGTCCCAGATTTGCGCATATCGCGCACACTTGAGAATTCGGGATCAATTGTTGAACCATCTTTGTCAATTGGGTGATTTAGGGTCCATAATCACTAGCACTCACCTCATACACTCCAGCTTTCTTCGGAGGAGTTCTTCAATAGTTGAATTGTTGAGAATTCTCCAAAAGTCTGTCAATTATCTCCTTAGCTTCCAATGCATTTTTATTCATCAATCCTCATCCACTTGTAGCATCAACCATGATCCTCTCAGAGTCAATCAACCCTTCATAGAAGTATTGAATGAGATAATGTTGTTCTATCCCATGGTGTGGACACGAGTTGAGTAGACATTGATAACGCTCCCAATATTCATGGAACGGTTCAGCATCGAGCTGCTACACACCTATAATTTCTTTCTGGATTTTGTTTGTGCGTTGAGCTGGAAAGAATATTGAAAGAAACTTGGCCGCGGCAATCACTTGGTAGTGAGTAGAGCCACTCCTTGTCCTTGTCCTTGTCCTTGAGTGAGAAGGGAAAAAGTCTCAAACGAACTCCTTCATCATTCACGCCTCCATTAGTGAGAGTGGTGCACACCGCATAGAATTCCTTTATGTGGATGTAAGGATCCTCTCTAGATTTTCCATAGAATGTTGGGAGAAGATGGATTGTATCGCTGTTGATTTTCTCAAAATTTATGTTAGGCGGTAGAATAATGCATGACAACTGGTCCAAAGCCCTAAGAATCGTGAAGTCCTTGAAAGGTCTTGTGAGATTGTTCAATGGCACTTGGATGACCTCTTGGTCATGTTCTTGGACAGCCGCTTGATTTGGTGGAATGTTGTCACCCATGTCTTCTTTTTGGTCTCTCCGCAATTGATGGAGAGTTCTTTCAATCTCAGGATTTTGTTCTATAGGATGAGAATCCACAAAACAACAACCGTTCATAAACCTTAAAAAAGAAAAGAACTAAAAATTATCAAATAAAATCAAAAACAAACTCAAAACTAAAGTAAGAAATTTATTCCCCGGCAGCAGTGCCAAAAACTTGTTGGTTGCAAAAGAGTGAACAAAATATTATCAAACCTTGCAAGTGCACAAATCGTAAACGATAGCACAATAGGCAAGCAAGGGTCGTTCCCACGAGGAATGAATTACCTATGGAAGTTATGAATTTGAAAACACTAAATTAAGACACTCTATGACTCTCAAATAACTTGAATAAAACACAACTCACACACACGAATGGGGGGGGGGTGGGTTTGAATTGATTATTAGAGACTAAGAATTTGAATTAAACTTAAAACAAGAGTGCAGCAGAAAATATATTTAGAAAAATCAGTAAGGAGAAGCTAACTAAAGCTTCCTATCCACCACTAAACATTCATCCGACTCATAGACAATAACGGAGTTAAATAAATCAAACATGATGAAGATATTCACGATAAAGTGTTGGCATCCCACTCAAGTCGAATAGATTCTCTCTTAGTTAGTATGTAAGTTGCATGGCATCTACATAAATACATGTATTCCAAACTATAACCTAGCATGGGCATTTACTAGATTTAATAACAGAAATCCATTAAGAACAAAGAGAATATGAATATCACATGAACCCTAAAACATGGTATTTATTCTAGGTAATTTATGAAACAACTTCCCTTAATTGAATCTTATTACAATTAATTGTTGCAACCAAGGATAGATTCGTATGGTGTCCGACTTGTATCCTTGCAACATAAATCCTAAAATCATGCTCCTAAGGTGATCAATCAAAGAGACACAATAAAAGAAAGACAATTCTTATAGGGAAATCGAATTCATCATGTAAGAAAAATAATACTCCATTAAAATATGTCTATGAAATCAAAATCATGCCTAGGGCTTCAAGTTAGCCCTAGCTATGAGAAGTTTAGTTACACATCATAACTATGAACGCAATTAAAGACATTAAAGCTAAAGAAAGGTAGAAAAAGAGAGGAAATAAAACTCTGGAAGATCTTCGGACTTCAATCTTGAATAATGAATTTCTGAACTTCTTCTCTTGAAGAAACTCTTGGTATTTATAGGTGTTTCGCCTTGGAGATCCCTAATTTGCTTTGATGTAGGAGACACACCAAGTAGGAAGATGATTTGAACAAGGAATGATAATCCTTTCCTAACTTGGGTCTCCTCTTTTGATGATTGACTCCTAATTTGAGTTTAGGAAGTTTCCCAAACATGTCTTGATCTCTTGAAGTCATTAGGATTTGATATGGGGAGCTCTGGGACAAGTCTAGCCCAATTCGGGTTGGAAATACTCTAAAATACGCAATTACCGCTATCCAGGTAGCTATGGCGGTCACCAACGGTCTGCACCATGAATTTCCTCTATTAATTTCCGTAGCCTAGGTCACTACGCATGCACGATGCACAGGCTGCGGTCTAGGCCGTGGTAGGCTTTTCCAGCTCTGACCTTCGGTTACTAAATTTATCATAACTTCCTCTAGAAAACTTGGATTGATAAACCGTAAAATGCGCTAGAAACTAGACTTCCGGGGCTTTCCGAAAACACGTAGATCTCAACCTGGTTCGATTTGAGGAGGGAGATATGGTTTTCACAAGTTGGATGTGCTGCAGCGGCATTTCTCCAAACTCTCTCTCTAAAAACAGCTTTTTATCATCAACTTCACTCCAAGAGCTATTTTCTACACAATCTCAACAAACACGTTAAATATTCAATTATACTTAAGAACATAACATAAACATAGGAATTACGGGTCTCAAATATCAACATTTATCGACCTAACACTACCCATTACATAGACATCCCAAAATGTGGTTTGTCAACGAAATAAGCCAACCAAAATATGAGGAACTTACACACTTCTTCTTACGAGAAGTAGATGAGTAGTTTCCATAAGGGTTGATTTGAGTCTTGAACGATTAAGAGCGCTCTCCTTCTTCCGTAAAGGAAATCAATGGTACTTAAAGGATAATATATAATTAGAGAGGTATAACGGACTTTATGACCTAACTCTAATTATGAACTACTTGTGGAAGATCATACCATATGTAATAGCTATATCGATGGACACTGATAATTTGGTTGTGTAAAACATCTATAGTTACGAGAGTACAACCTTGGGTTTTTAGCGGAATAACTCCAAGGTTAATAATAGTGAAATATTAATTAAAGAGTTTAATTAATTTTTCAAAGTATTATTGGAGCTCAAAACTGTGAGTCCATTAGGTCCCCTTGCTAGCCCTTTATAATTGATAGTAATAAGACTCACGGAGAATTGGATGGTCCAATTATTTATGTTATAAAAGTAACTTAAATATATTCTGGAAATTAATTAAATGATGTGATTATTTAATTAATATATTACTTAATTGATTAATTAAATATTATTAAATAATATGATTATTTAATTGACATATTAATAATTAAGAATTATTAATTGTTATTTGGAGGTTTAAGTTTCAAACCTTGACAAGAGCAAAAATGATGTGATTATTTAATTAATATATTATTTAATTGATTAATTAAATATTATTAAATAATATGACTATTTAATTGACATATTAATAATTAAGAATTATTAATTGTTATTTGGAGGTTTAAGTTTCGAACCTTGACAAGAGCAAAAGAATAAAATAATAAGAGATTATTTTTATTTGCTTTAAAGAGGTCAAAGGTTCAAACCCTAGTGGTGACTGAATTAAAAAGGATTTAGAATTCTATTTTAACTTGGTTTACTAAACCCTAGGATCCTAGTATATAAGATATACTTATCAGGAAAAAGAAACTAACTAAAACCCTAAGATAGATAAAGAGGTGCAGCTATACTAAAAAGAAATAGAAAAAATTTTTCTTCTTCCTTAAAGCTTGGCCGAATTCACAAGAGGAAGCAAGGTGTTGTCTTCCAAATCTCTCAAGCCACCATTCAATTGCTCCTGAAATCCATGACGTGCCCACACACATAGTTGCTAGATCGCAAGACATAACTCGGAAGGCTTAGTGGTGAAGGATCGAAAAGAAAACGAAGGAGTGATCTTCAAATGTATGAAAACTAATCTCTTCCTCATATTCGTGTATACAAAAGGTCCAAAGACGATAAAAAATTTAAAACCTATCATTCTTAACTCTTGAATTTTCCGTTGCACGACTTACACGAATAAGCCGCTTTGCAAGAAACACTACCATCTCGGAAATGAGCCCACACTAGAGAGTTCGCAACTGGAGAAATCACAATCCTATCACGAAAGCAAAGATCTAGAAAACGAGCTCGAAAACAATCATCAAGAACCCATATTCCATCCTCAATAAAATTAGAAACCCTTGCCCAAAGAGGGCTAGATAAATAGTCAGGAATCTCTAGAAGCTCCAAAATAGGCACCCTAGCCAATTGCACGCCAAAAGTCCCGCTGAGAATTCTCACCAGTGAGCCAAATACCCTCCGTAAGAAACTTAGAATAGTGTGCCCAAAGAGAAGGCCAAATCGAAGAAGTGACATATCCCCCTTGCAGCTTCCAAAGATGCTTGAGATACCGCTCCCACAAAAAAAAAAAAAAACAAAAAACAAAAAACAAAAAACAAAAAACAAAAAAGAATACAAAAAAAAAAAACACTTCTGCTCGAAATCAATTGTATATAATTTTTCAACAGGTCTTGCTACGGTACGAATAAGGATTGGCTTCGTACCGTACAACACCTGTTTTAAAAAATTTCAACCGGTTAAAAAATAAAATCAGAAAATATTGTTTCACTAGCAACCGGTTACACCGGTTTCTTACCCAAACAAAACAAACTCTGCCTCTCTCCTCTAATTCTCCATCTAGGTTTCTCTCCCAACTCTCTCTCTCTCTAGATCATCTCTCAATCTCAGTGTGAACGTTGTATCTTGGTGGCTGGACAAGGGTGCATCTCAATCATTGAATTCCAAAACTGAAAGGTAATTTACTATTGTTTAGTTTGAAGATTAGGGTTTTGTATAATTTTTTTTTATTTAGATTTGTGTTTACAAATTTGACACAAAAATAGCTCTCTTTGTCTCGTTTTGTACAGGATTTTTGACCGGTTTTAGAGCAAGGTTGGCCACTGAGAAGACCCGAAACCGATCCTCTAGTTTCAAACAAAGAAGATTTAAGGAAGTTGACATCGGTCCTTCTTCTTTCTTCAACTAGTGGTGTGGAGTCAGCTCTTGAGGGCTTCAATTGTGGTGGCGACATGTGGGAGAGCAGGCCGGATTCAGCGATGGACCCACTTGAGAACATGTTAAGCTTTCCCTTCCTTAGTTTGCTTCAAAATTTTGCCATTCACTTCAGACCAGGGTAGGTATGGTTTTTGTTTATACATAATCCACATCTAAGAACATGCAATCTGAATGGGAAGCAACTACACGCAAATTAATGGACAACCAATTGCTTTAAAGTTTAATCAGAAAGCAATTAATATATCTAGAAGGAATCTTTATCTACATATCTGTTTGCTTTGGTCTCTGGCTATTTCTCTGTAAAGCTGTTGCTTACTCTGCTTTTAATCCCGCCTTCTTGGAAGCTCATTCATGGCTTCTCTACTACTCTCCCTCCCTTTATTTGTTTTGTTCTTTTTCTCTGTCTCTCTCATGAATGACCACCATTCTCTGAATTGCAATACATAACCTTTTCAAATCTTTTACTGTTCTTCTTCTTGAATTCTTCTTTTCGCTAGAGTTATTCTTGTTTTTCTGTGCAGTGGAGTTTGAAAGAAGAAACTAACAAAGTTTTTGTGTGGCATGAATGAAAGGGTGTCTCTCTATGGTTCTTCTAATGGTATTTCTGCTGCTTCGATGTGAGTACCCACTACACACCTCTCCTTTTTGATGTTTCCATTCTGGGTTTTGTATGTTTATGCATGATCTATTGCTCTGCTTCTATGTCTGTCATTTTATTTTTTTGTGATGTACCTGTTTAGTGTTTTGAAAGATTGGGTTTCTCTTATAATTGATAATTGAAATATATGGTCTGTAAAGCTCCTTACTTTCTAAGCCTCTACAATGTGTTGCATTGCTATTTTGATTATCAATCTCAATTCTCATGCATTATTGAAACCAGTAATAGTTCCCTTTAAAATTATCATGATTTAGTGTTAGTTAGCTTGATCAAGTTAAATGAGTTAGCCTCACTTATGTTTAGTTCTTATATAATTATGTTGTGCAGTGAACCCAAAACGGTTTTGGGATTTTCTTGTTCCTAGAATATGAGTCTTAGGTGTGAAGCTATAGAATCTATATACATTTTACAGTATTTGATGTTTTCTTTATATTATATATATATATATATATATATATATATAAATGGAATTATAAATGAAATCAGCGGAAGTCTTTAGGTACAAATATGGTGGGGGATTTGAAAATGCAATAATTCCACTTGTTATATAATAATATGTAAAAATGTGAAATTAGAGTTTGGGTTTTAAGTTTAATAGTCTGTATAGCTAGGGTTTGTGTTTGATGTGAGGGTTCATTTTAGTTATAAAACATATAAATTGAAATATCATTTAAACCGAAGTTGTTTATATATTAGCTTCATATAAGTTGAACTATAATAGAATTGACAAAATGATATTGGTTCGATGGTAAGCTATTTACATGTACATCCATAAGTTCATGGATTCGATTCGTGTCCCTCTTCTTGAATTTTGAAATATAAGGTTATTTATCTAAGGTTATTTTTATTATTTCGATTACTCGTACTAATTCCTTTGGTAGGAGGGGATCTCTCCGAACCGCGACCATTCTCAATCTCTGTTTATTTTTGAATTTTTTTGTTTTTTTGGTGGTGTTGTTGGAGCTGTGCTTACAAAAAACAATCCGGATAAGGTACTGCCCTAGGCATTTCTTTTTTTCTTCCAGCTTCTGTAGTGATCCAAGAACTATTATGTTATGGTTTAAAATTTATAAGTTGTTGGATCTTGTAGTATAAACTGATCATACTAGTGATACAAGTAAATTGAATTTTAGTTTTCTTTTTCTGTTCTAAATTTGTTTGTTCCGAATGGTGGAGTAGCATATGGCATATTATGTAGTGGTTGAACCATTCTTTAGTTTGATTGGTTTATGGTACAACTGTGGAGAATTTGTTTAATATAATTTCGGCTGACTTAGATTCGGATGTAATTCCTAGTGTTGGATATCTTCATTATTCAATAATTTCTAGAATAAATTATGTTAGTAGCTTAAATAAGTGAAGAGAAACTTAAAGTTTGAATATCCACAATTTATAAATGGGTTGTTGGATATGTTATATGGGCCATACTTATCACAATTTCTTTAAGCAACACACAGATTAAAGAATTAATAAGGTAGAAAGTATTTAATGCATGAGTAAATAACACTTGTTATATACGGTGGAAATGGCAAATCAGGAGTTATGTTGCCAACCCAAATAGTTGGTATAATAGTTCTGTCTAGTTCAGTTAATCATCATAGCTTTCATTTTGTCACCTGTCATATTAATATAAATACCGTAGATGTAAATTAAGAATGTAATTGCAGTTATGTGCCCACTAAAGCAGTAGTTGCTTGAAAGTATACAAACGTAGTTAAATTGCTTAAGGCATACCTAGAGGGGGGGTGAATAGGTTTTTACACCTTTTTTCAATCCCTTGAACAAACTTTCGTTTGTCCCTCAAGGTAGCCTTACACAAAACAAAATAAACCAAGAAAGACATACATAGACAATATAAGAATATAATCATGTGAACAAGGTCTATGTATATCATCTAGTTGTGTGAGGTATAAGAACAAATAAACACAACAACAAAGAATACTTGTATTTCAATAGATGTTCAATGAGTTACAATAGTGATCAAATATCACTATACAACAATTACAATATACAAAAGAATCATATATACAAAAATGATCAAAAGAATGAATCCACAAATCACACTTTACAAATACTTGCTTCACTATACATCACAAGTGAATAATATGAAACAAGATAATAACATACACAAATAAAATATAAAAGATAGAGATAGGAAGAATTAACACAAGAGATTTTTAACGTGGTAAAACCTCCAAGGAGGAAACATCCACATGTTGAAATACAACCATTAGGGTACTATATATATTGGATGATAAAAATAGAGAATCCACAAAGTGACCAATCTTTAGCTCACCCAACCTAGTGGAGTCTAAGTCTACCTAACCCTATTGGAAAGTATGAGATCCCTCAATAATGCGAAACCACCATATATTGGACAACACATAAAACCAACATCGATGGAAGATTAGAAATTCCTCAAGAGTGCATACACCTCCCGTGTACCTCGCTCTTTTGGAGTCTATGTCTAACCATACGCCTAGGCCTACCAATATAATAGCCAACTCCCTATCCAAGGCACTCATGCCTCTAGGGAGCCTCCCATGCATGACTATCCGAGTCCTCCCGACTCTAGCCATGACTTCTTGCTTGCCTATCCGAGTCATCCCGACTCTAGACAAGTCTTCTTACTTGGCTATCCGAGTCATCCCGACTCTAACCAAGACTTCATGCCTTTTACAAGGACTTCCTAGTGTGATCATGTGAATGCAAATGATGCAAACAACAAATTCAACATAGAACATGTGATCAATACATTCCATGGTACAAATAGACCTAAACATGTGATATCACAAGTAATAAAAGTCTAGATGCAAAATACAAGAATAAAACGTAAAGCATGTGTAAACACCAAACACATAAGCTCAAAGTCTCATTTACAAATACAACATGTTAGGTTGATAATTAGTGTTGGCATTAATTCCATATCAAAACGTGTTTTACTTGTAATGTTTAGTGGTTAGTAAATGAAGGATTTCGAAGACGAAGGACGTCTCAACCATTATTCGTTCAAGTTGCCGGCTTTTAAGAGTCTCGGACATTATCGGTCTACAAAGGTATACATGTCCTCTTATCTCTTACAAGGCTAGGCACACACTCACACATATCATTTTTGTGTGTCCCTTCATGATTTTATTTCATTTACATTTCACTTTCACACACTTGGCAAAATATGCTCATGCATTCACATTTAGTTAATAAACTTTGTGTTTTGCATTTTCTAGGACTATGTCCGGAAACTAGCATATGTGTGTGTATTTGTGTTTGTATATTTCCGTATTTTGTGTTTAGGACTTGAACATGTTCTTATTCAATTCCTTATTGAGTTCCGGTCGTTTCGGTTACTCATTCATAAGGTTTCGAGTCCAAACGTGTTGACTATGCCACTTTACGTTCTCTTACGTTGTGTTGACTTCATCGATGATTTCTGAGATGATTTCTCAACCGTTTTTCAAAGTTGTATAGTCGTTTTCATGCATGAGAGAGTCACGGTTCGTAATCCAAAAACAGATTCGAATTCAGAGTTCGGACGCTCGAGATACGGGCCGACGAACCGAGAGTGCGCGGGAGAGGACAGCCCAGGCGTGGGCCACATGGGCTGGCCGTGGTTGAGGCCGTGGGCCCCACGGCCTGGAGCCCCTTCTGCTCCCGTGTGGGCCACGCGCCCCCCACGGCCTGGGGGTGATGTGGCACCACATGATTGGTCAAAAAGACCTTTCTCTCTCCTCCTATTTCTTCCCTCTCTCTCTCATTTTGAATTTCCAAGAAGAATTTTTCAGTTTTCCCGTCTAGAATTCTCTCCAATTTTTCCAAACTTCAAAACATCATATCTTCCTCATCCGGAGTCGGATTTGAGTGATTCAAGTTGGAGAGTGTTCGTATTTGAGTCCTCTAACATCTCCAAGTGGTTTGGTAGCTGTTTGATTGTGATTTCCAGTGGTTGACCACTGAATTCCGAACCAGCATCATAATCCGAGGTAATGGTCTCATCTTAGGGATTTCTTGTTATTTGACCTTCCAAATGCTTGGGGTTTCTTCTTCTATATCTATGTTATTGTTTTATGAAAGCTATTTGAAAAGGTAGCTTGATTATCATTCCAATTGAAATTCAATTTATGGACTTATGTTGACTAGATTTCATGATTCTAGGTTTTACATTTGTTTGTGAGTTGTATTGTGATTAGAATGGCATCTTAGGTTGTTTGATACTTAATTGAATTAATTTTGTGTTAAAATGACTTTGAGATTTGATTTGGTCCTTTGATTGAAGAAATCAAGGATTTGTGTATTTGTTTGTGATTTAGAGAATATAGGTTTTGATTGATGTAAATCTCAAAACCTTGCTCTATATTTTTGTCTAGTATATTGATTGATTTTAATCTCATATATCTAGACTTTGATTGTATATTGATAGCATCTTGAATTAGGACTTAATGAACATTTTGTGATTTAAGTGTTATATGTGTGAATGAGACTTTGAGTATATGTGTTAGGTGTTTCACATGCTTAGGTTTCTATTCATGGATTTTTGCATCTAGACTTGATTAATTGTGTTTTCACATGTTTAGGTCTATTTGTGCCATAGAATGTATTGATCACATGTTCTATGTTGAAATGAATGTTTGCATCATTTGCATTCACATGATCACACTAGGAAGTCCTTGTAAAAGGCATGAAGTCTTGGTTAGAGTCGGGATGACTCGAATAGCCAAGCAAGAAGTCTTGCCTAGAGTCGGGATGACTCGGATAGGTAAGCAAGAAGTCATGGCTAGAGTCGGGAGGACTCGGATAGTCATGCATGGGAGGCTCCCTAGAGGCAAGAGTGCCTTGGATAGGGAGTTGGCTAACATATTGGTAGGCCTAGGCGTATGGTTAGACATAGACTCCGATAAAGCGGGGTACACGGGATGTGTATGCACTCTTGAGGAATTTCTAATCTACCATCGATGTTGGTTGAGTGTGTTGTCCAATATATGGTGGTTCCGCATCATTGAGGGATTTCATACTTTCCAATAGGGTTGGGTAGGCTTAGACTTCACTAGGTTGGGTGAGCTAAAGATTGGTCACTTTGTGAATGTTCTATGTTTACTTTCCAATAATATAGTACCCAATGGTTGTAATTCAACCCGTGGATGTTTCCTCCTTGGAGGTTTTACCATGTTAAAAAATCCCTTGTGTTAATTCTTTCTATCTCTTCTCTTATATTTTAATTGTATATTTTATTGTCTTGATTCATAATATTCACTTGTGGTGTATTGTGAACCAAGTCTTTGTATAGTGTGATTAGTATATTCATTCTATAGATCAATTTGTATCTTTGATTCTTTTGTATATTGTAATATTTGTTTAGTGACATTTTGCTCACTCTTGTAACACATTGAACATCTTATGAAATACAAGTTTATTTTGTTGTTATGATTATTTGATATTTTACCTCACATGACTTGTTGACATACTTAGACATTTCTATTATGATTGTGTCATCATATTGTCTATGTATGTCTATCTTGGATTATTGTGTTGTGTGTAAGGCTACCTTGAGGGACAAACGGATGTTTGTTCAAGGGTTTGAAAAAAGGTGTAAAAACCTATTCACCCCCCCCCCCCCCCCCCCCTCTAGGTATGCTTTAAGCAATTTAACTTCGTTTGTGTACATTCACAACACTTGAACAAAATATATTCATGAAGTACAAGTTCAAGATGCTATCGACATACAATAAAATGCTAGATATATGAGATTCAATCAATCAATATTCTAGCCAAAAATATAGAGCAAGGATTTAAGATGTAAATCAATTAAATCCTAGATTGCTCTAAAATACATACAAATACAATAATCCTAGATTTCATCAATCAAAGGATCAAATCAAATCTCAAGGTTATTTATCACAAAATTGATTCAATCAAGTCACAAACAACCTAAGATATCAACCTAATCACAATACAACTCACAATCATGTGAAAAACCTAGAATCATGGAAACTAGTTCACATTTGTCTCTAAATAGACTTTTGATTAGGATTGATTGTGAAGCTATCTTTCTCAATACAATTCACCAAACATACAAGTATATATAGAAGAAGAAACCCCAAGCAAATTGAAGGTTAAAAAGAAAGAAACCCCAAAGATAAGACCAATACCTTGGATTCACGAGCTAGTTCGGATTTCTGTGTGGAACCACCAGAAAAATAGATCAAACAGCCACCAAACCATTGGAAAAGGTAGAGGACTCGATTATGAACGATCTCCAACTTGAATCACTCAATTCCAACTTCGTATGAAGAAGTTATGGTGTTTGGAAGGTGAGAAAATTTGGGAGAAAAAATCTAACGGGATTACACAATCTTTTCTTCTTGAAAACAAAATGAAGGGAATGGAGGGAATTAAAAAAGAGGAGAGAGAAGAGAAAAATGGGCCAATCAAGAGTGGCCGCATCACCCCAGCCCGTGGGGGGCGTGTGGGCCACACGGGGCTAGAGAGGCTCTCTGGCCGTGGGGCCCACGGCTCCCACACGGCTTGGGCCACGTGGCCTCTTGGCCACTTTCGCCTCTCACGTTCTTCAACTGTATCTTGGGCATCTGAACTCTAATTTTGAATCTGTTTTTGGATTATGAACCATGACTCCCTCACACACGACGATGACTACACAACTTTGAAAAAATGGTTGAGAAATCATCTCGAAAAACGACGATGAAGTCAACTCAACGAATGAGAACGAAAAGTAGCGTAACTACATCGTTTGGACTCGAAACTAAATGAATGAGTAACCGAAATGACTGAAACTCAATAAAGAATCATAATAGAGCATATTCAAGTCCAAATACAAAAATACAGAAACATACAAACACAAAGACACACACAGATGCTATTTCCTAGACATAGTCCTAGAATATGCAATAAGCAAAGTTTGTCAAGATAGTATAAATGCATGAGCATATATTATCAAGTGTGTGAAAGTGATATATAAATGATGTTTAACCATGAAGGAACACGCAAGGATGCCATGTGTGTGTGTATGCCTAGCCTTGTAAGAGATATGAAGTCTTATATTACCTTTGATGATCAATGAAGCACATATCTCTTTGAAGCCGACATTTTGCATGAATTGTGGCCAAGACTTTCTTCGTCTTCATAAATCTTCAACATATGGACCACTAAACATTACAAAAGAAACACGTTTTGATATGGAATACATGCCAACACAAACTATAAACCTAACATTGCTTCTTTTCTTATGCTCCAAATGCTTGCGAATAAAAAGAATTGATACAATTTACTTCTTCTCTTATGAAGTTATGAGTCATGTAGAATTTGCACAGCAAGTAACTTGTCTTATGAAGTTATCTTATTATTTTATATTCTGCATTGGTCACAAAGTATACCGGCTGGAATACTCAGACTCACTCATACCCGGAATTGTGTCGGTAGAGTACACTTGTGAGACAACGCCACCTACTGAGTGTCTATTTGTTCCATTTAAACTATTCAGTTTTATGTACATATTGTCCTGTACATTCTATTTTATTTATTAGAGCTACGTCTTGGTAGCTGCATTTTGTAAGTTATTTTACTCTTTAAGTTATATTACTATTCTATATTCTCTATTGGTCACAAAGTATATCGGCTGGAATACTTAGACTTACTCATACCCAGAATTGTGCCGGTAGAGTACACTTGTGAGACAACGCCACGTACTGAGTGTCTATTTGTTCCATTTATGCTATTCAATTTTTTGTATATATTGTCTTGTACATTCTATTTTATATATTAGAGCTACATCTTGGTAGCTGCATTTTGTAAGTTATTTTAATGTTTAAGTTATGTTACTATTCTATATTCTTTATTGGTCACAAAGTATATCGGTTGGAATACTCAAACTTACTCATACCCGAAATTGTACCGATATAGTACACTTGTGAGACAATGCCACGTACTGAGTGTCTATTTGATCAATTTATGCTATTCAGTTTTCTGTATATATTGTCTTGTACATTCTATTTTATATATTAGAGCTACGTCTTGGTAATTGCATTTTGGAAGTTATTTTACTCTTTAAGTTATGTTACTATTCTATATTCTCTATTGGTCACAAAGTATATTGGCTGGAATACTCAGACTTACTCATACCCGGAATTGTGCTGGTAGAGTATACTTGTGAGACAACGCCACTTACTGAGTGTCTATTTGTTCCATACTTCCGTTTATGCTATTCAGTTTTGTGTATATATTGTCTTATACTTTCTATTTTATATATTAGAGCTACGTCTTGGTAGCCACATTTTGGAAGTTATTTTACTCTTTAAGTTATGTTACTATTCTATATTCTCTATTGGTCACAAAGTATATCGGTTGGAATACTCAGACTTACTCATACCCGGAATTGTGCTGGTAGAGTACACTTATGAGACAACACCATATACTGAGTGTCTATTTGTTCCATACTTCCATTTATGCTATTCAATTTTCTGTATATATTGTCTTGTACATTCTATTTTATATATTAGAGCTACGTCTTGGTAGCCGCATTTTGGAAGTTATTTTACTCTTTAAGTTATGTTACTATTCTATATTCTCTATTGGTCACAAAGTATATCGGTTGGAATACTCAGACTTACTCATACCCGGAATTGTGCTGGTAGAGTACACTTATGAGACAACGCCATATACTGAGTGTCTATTTGTTCCATACTTCCATTTATGCTATTCAATTTTCTGTATATATTGTCTTGCACATTCTATTTTATATATTAGAGCTACGTCTTGGTAGCCGCATTTTGGAAGTTATTTTACTCTTTAAGTTATGTTACTATTCTATATTCTCTATTGGTCACAAAGTATATCGGTTGGAATACTCAGACTTACTCATACCAGGAATTGTGCCGGTAGAGTACACTTGTGAGACAATACCACGTACTGAGTGTCTATTTGTTCCATTTATGCTATTCAGTTTTCTGTATATATTGTCTTGTATATTCTATTTTATATATTAGAGCTACGTCTTGGTAGCTGCATTTTGGAAGTTATTTTACTCTTTAAGTTATGTTAATATTCTATATTCTATATTGGTCACAAAGTATATCGGCTGGAATACTCAGACTTACTCATACCCAGAATTGTACCAGTAGAGTACACTTATGAGACAACACCACGTACTAAGTGTCTATTTTTTCCATTTATGCTATTCAGTTTTCTGTATATATTGTCTTGTACATTCTCTTTTTTATATTAGAGCTACGTCTTGGTAGCTGCATTTTGGAGATAATGCATATTGGCATGTGAGTATTTGAGTTTAAGCAAAACAAGGTACCTAGTCCGTGAGCAAAAGTGAACAAGGTGAGAGAAGAAGAGGAACCTTAGATCCCAGGTACTTTACATTACATCACACATGACATAAGATTCAAAGTTTGAATCCTATTCTCTTTTGCATGAAAACAAACATAACATTAAAGTCGTTAGTATGAGTCCAGGTTTTTTCGTTTGAAGATGTCTACTTCGTAATCTCGTTGAAGATATGCATAATATATTAAAATAAGGAACTGGATTTTGTAATCAATTTATGTATCAATTCATTTTATTATCCATGTTATTGACTGAACATTTATTACCATTGATGTACAGACTGAAAATGGTAAAAAAGTAATTCGTGAAAAGAAAAACGGTGGTTCTAAAAAAACAACATCCATGACAAACTTGTCAAAACCGAAGATTGGAAAGAGGGCATGGATTGATTATTTGTATGTAAACATTATCATATGATTTACTTTAGTTTGTTAACTTGCTATCTTGTCTATGTAAACTAAACATTTAAGATTTGGCTGTTATCTATCCAGCAAATTGGAATGCAAAAAAAAAAAAAAAAGATGCTAATGGGAACTCAAAGGTTATATACATTTACAACAATACCCTTCATTTTCTTTTTGGATATTCTGAACATCAATATAATATTCTGTCATGTTATGGTTTTGCAGTCACAAAGTGAAATTGGAAATATATGGCATTTGTTACCAATAGAAGAGAAGACAAAATTTGGACAACCTGATGTGGTTGAAGTTGCTGCCAGAAATATGATAGGTGAGCAACCTCACCATCGCGATAATGACATCCCTAACAACTCCGACTTGCCTCCAATAGATGAAGATCTCCCAGGCACAAAAAATCATCTGGGGCATGAAGATCAAACCATCAGCACAAGGTATACGCCCTTTCGGTGGTGTCAGATTGTGAAGAAACTATCTGAAGAGCAGAAAGAGGTTGTTCGTGCCTTAGGATTTGGAAACTTACTTGGCCTCAATTGTCAACATCTACAACTGAAGATCTGTCGATGGGTCATTGACAATTTCAACACAAAAACTTGTTCAATTGATATCCATGGCTGGAGGTTTGTGATAAACTCTTCTATATTTGCTCGAGTTTTGGGGATTTCTGACCAAGGAGATCAGATATCTATATATGGAGATGTCCCTAACATAGATTTTTGGAAATCAAAGTTTGCCATCAGATCTCGTGGCATCTTCTTGAAAGACATAGAACATTGCCTGGAGGAGATGACCACGGCTGATGACGAATTCAAGGTGACATTGTGCTTATTTTTGTTTGGCACCATCCTGTGTCCTTCAGCTACCGATTATGTTCAGACCAGGTACTTGATTCTTTTAAGGGATGTGGGAAGTATTTGTATGAAAAACTAGTCTGAAACTAATTATAGCACGGTGTGTATAAACCTATCTAAAGGGGGGGTGAATAGATTTTACGCTTTTTACCCAATTTTTCGTGTTAGTCAAAATTACGAATTTACCCTCAAGATAATATAAACAAGCAAGTGTAATATGGTGCGGAAATATAAATCAACACTTGATTTTTACGTGGAAACCCTCACGGGAAAAACCACGGGCTATGTAAGTAAGCCACACTCGAACCTCGAATCCACTAAATGTGCAAACGATTACAACCTAATCCCGGAAGTAATCGCACACCTACCTAATCCTGGTATGAGTGAACCTAGTCCAATTTGCTTGCGATCTAAGCAACCTAATCCCGATTGCTACACACAAGACTTAGCTTCTCTTGAAGAGAATACAACCCTAAGTGAATATATGAAAATATCCAAAATGCAACATAGAGCAAGGGAAACCCTATATGCTTATCTAAGATGATTAATATGCAATTAAGAGCAATCCTAGATATCAAAACTAAATGACATGTCAATTAGTTAAGCTAATCAATATCAAGCACAAAACCTAATATGCTAGCACAATACAACTTCTCAAACATACATCATACTAATCTCAATTTTGTATCTAAAGCATACAAAATAACAATCAAGTAATTAATTGAGATTGCTAGATAAAATAAACACAAAATATGTAAGATATTAGTGAAAAGCTTACCAAGCAAAGTATGATGAAGATTCCATGCAAGATGACATCTAGATGATCTATGATGATGCTAGATGATGATTGATGATCATGAAATTGTGTTTGAGTAATTAAAAATGAGTTCTTTGTGTATTTTTCTTCTCTTGAAAAATATCCTAAGTATGAAGCATGAATAAGAACTCTTGTAAGTGACCTAAAATCAAGTTAGCATATATATAGAGGCCATAAGTGAAGTGAGGTCGTTTTGAAATTTCGCCAGAAAAACACTCTGTGCGCTGGTGGACCTGCGCTGGTGGACCAGCGCAGGACCAGCGCACAAGCCAATTTTGGCTTGAGCGCTGGACGTCAGGCGCTGCCACCAGCGCCAGTCCAGCGGCGCCAAACTGGGCGATCGGCGCTGGTGGCCGGCGCTGGTCCACACCAGCGCAAGACCAGCGGCGTGCCACTGGGCGATTTGCGCCGGTGAGCGGCGCTGGTCGACCGGCGCTGGTGGACCAGTGCACAGCCCAAATTTGCACCCCACAAGCAATCATGCAAGGGGTACAAAGTCAAACACGATGCATCCTAAAAGCCTAAATGCTATGATGTTTTCAACACAAGATGCAATCATATAATTAAGCAAGAAGAGATGTAAATAAGCATTGATGCACAACAAAAAGAAACACAACATACAAAGATTAAACATATGCATGAGTTGTGAGTGTGTGCAACTATCTCTTCAAGACAAGAAAGCACTTAGAATATTACCTTTGGTGCTTGTCAATAATGAGGTCTTCAAAGGGCCTAATGCACTAACAACAACATTTAAACTACCCTTACAAAGTATCCCCATTTATGGTTTGATCACGAAATAAGCCAATTAAAAACAACGGGAATCCTTACATAGTCCATTTGGTGCTTCTCCTCACTTTGTAAAGGGATTGAGAAGTTTCAGATGAACCGGCAACACATGAAGATATGTTGCATTTCCGGGTGTGTGTTGTTTCTTCAGTTAACAAACAATGATTTTTTTTTTTTTTATCTATTATTATGAAATATCATTGTATCATGTCATATTAAACTTGTTCTTAACCTTGTTTCTTTGTTGTAGTTGTTTTACTTGCACTCACTCGAATGGGAGCCTCCGATCGTGGATAAAGCAGTAATACTTGTCGTTTGTTGGACAAACGTGAAGATAAAGAAGTGTGTAATCTGGCTGCACACCAAAGGAGGTGTTGGAAGTAGCCAGGTTTACATTCTGTAATTTATCTACCTAATTTATATGTAAATTAATTAACTTTAAGTGCATGCATTGTGACATCTATTTTCATAAAATGATGCAGATTTCGGTTGAGGATTTTTCAAGCAACCAACACTATCAGAAGGTTAATATGATGCTGCTGCACATGGAGAAACTTGTCATGCCAATCAAGGACCTGTTACAAGTAATAATATGCACATGAAAGGTATTGCTGATGTCCTACAAGTGGTCAAGGAAATTCAGGCTATATTGAAGACTGAACTTCATGATATCAAAACAAAGGTTAATTTGCTATATGCGAAATTCAGTTCAGCGGAGGACAAGAACCTTGATAAGGACTTACATAATACAAGCAGCCATCAAAATTCCATGCATAACATGCCTCCAAATCCTCCTTCACCTCCACCATCATCACAACATCTTTCTATTCCTACAAGACAGCATTCAACTACCGAGGTTTCATCAAATAACACCTGACCATTATCTGAACATCAACAGACCATTTCCAAATCCACTCCGAGTTGGATGAAAGCACCTATTGAGCCACCATTAGAAGATGGGAACGCACCTAATTTACCCATGGAAGATCAGCGTACTGATGATCCCTATTATGTACCTCCGGTCCTTACCATTCCATCGTTATTAGATGAGGTTTGATCCTATTTCATTTATATATTTGCTATATAAATATCTTTTTTATTAACACTTAAACAACAATTCCATTTGACTATCAACTGTTTTGTAGGACGAACAGGAGTTGTAATCTTCTAACAAGTGAAGATTCATCAATACAAGATCAACCTCAAAACGAAAGCCGAGCCACTATCAAATTTCATTGTACATTGCCGTACCTGTTAATGCATCGACAAAGTACCAATATGGCCCTTTCCGAATAGGTATTCAACTGAATACAGATGATGACCAATTGATAACCTACATTTTCGCCAAAGACCTACCATCATTGTAAGCATGCATTATGTATAGTGTAATCCTCATTTTACAATGTTGTGCAATTATAGGTTTGTTATATCCACTATTGGATGTTTAACAGTTTCGTATACTTATTGTTTTCAAAATTGCAGGGAGGTTATTGTCGATCTTGGGCATTTACATGTAACGCGCAAAAGTTTCAGAACATTAGAACCTTACAAATTTGTTGATAGTGAGGTTGATTGCTAATCACCTTCTCAACTTATAGCCTATGACTTGTAAACATTTTATAAAGTTCACTACATTTTATTGTTGGTAACTTAACATTACTCATGCATAATTTTCTTTTTCAGATTATTAATCTTATTTCTAAGTACAAATCAATGATTTTGAAGTCAAAAAGGTGACAACTTACCTAGTTCTTGCCAACGAACTATGCGGTATACTTCTGCTCATTTTATAGTTGTCCATTATTTATGATGGAACATGTAACCAATATTTTCTCACGTTTGCATACGCAGTACACTGTTTTCACTTGTACAGATAGGAAACAATATTCTTTGAAGAAATCTCTTTCAAAATTGCGGGAGTCATATGTGTTCGATCTTCGTAGATGTGAAAAGGTGAGACATGATTACCCTTGTTTTGTTTTTTTTTTTTCGTACACCTTCATTTTTTCATGTTAATATTGTCTATTTTGTTATGTATACTTATAATGACATTTTCGTCCACATATTAGATTTACATTCCTATCCATGATCTACGCAACTATTGGTATACGGCGTTAGTTGACCTTGAAAAATGAGACTGCCAAATTTGGGACTCCAATCCACCTCGTAGGAAGGATGATCTGACGCGATTGAACCAAGTTTGAAAATTGGTATGTCCCTAACCTATGTTGGTTTACCCCCTTAGTGATCCCTATTTTTCCCACTGTCATCATGATATACATTAATGTACATTTTTTTTTTTTTCCATTTAGATACAGTCGCTTGACATTGTTCTTGCTAATGACATTGTTATTGCCTTCCCAACAATCTTCTCATTCACAAAATTCACTATCTCATATGCGAAAGCACCTGGTCAACCCAATGGCTATGATTGTGGCCTTTTACTTTGCATATTCATGGATGACAACTGCCCTACACCACTTCAGATGGAATCAGTATGTTAACCTAAGTAAAATTATAGTTGTTGAAAAGGACTGCACTATATTTGGGTTTACATTTTCATGACATTTCTCACTTTTTTTACAATTTCAGTCTTAGTGTTAGCGTTTGTTGTTAGCTCGTTTCCTAGCACTCTTCCCTGGTAACAGCAACATTTTGTCTCTGAAGAAAAATGCCCAAGAGCACTATAATAAATTAGTGTCCAATAATGAAGTTATGCCACCTGTAAAGATTAGAGCGCCACATATCCAGAAGTTGCGAGGTAAAGCGGCGGCTCTCATGGAATGAGTGTTTTTTCTGGATTGCATGGGATGATATTTGTATTATTTTTGTACATGGCATGGTAATTTGTTGGGCTGCATCCCTTGAAAAATGTTTATGAATTTTGTTCTTTTTATAAATGTGCCACTAGGTAAGAGACCCTACTAAAGGGTGGGCTAGGTCTTCATTTTTTCAGTTCAAGTATAATCTAAGTATAAACTTATGTGTACATGGCAGTAGTTGGCTACTGGTATAAATGCAAGTTCACAGGTGTTCTTATTTTCTAACATCCTTTGATTTCTCTCCATGATTGTGTTTTTATTCTTTTACTGTGTCCCAAAGTTGAAACTTAGGTCACTTCTGAAAAAATGTTTATATATCCCAATTTAATTGAAGTTACTCCTGATGTAACAGCAATAGAACCTAATTTAACTGAAGTTACTCCTTAAATAATACAAATAGAACCCAATTGAAACGAACAAAATTTGTTACAACTTTGGGCGTACATTACAGTCCAAATTGTGCAAGTCATTATAGTGTTCCAATTTGGTGCAAACAAAATACAAGTGGTTGTAAAGCTTTTATAAACTACATTTATTCATACCACCACATTACAAAATCGGCTGTTTTTGGGACCATAATTTACCCATTTCATACGAGTCACACAACGTAGCTCATGACACCATGATTACAAAAGTCAAATTGTCACACGAATCTATCACATGAAGTTATGCGGCCTCCACCAGCTGTTTTGTTGCATGTAAATAGCAGGTGTTGAGCTTGTCATGGAAAAAACTTCGTCATTCAACTGGTTGCTAAACTTAGTCATTGGAACTTCGGTATTTTGAAAAGCAAATGGTTGACAATGACCGTTATTGTCCACAATATATTCAGAGTCGTAAGACTGCACTAAGTCTGCATACGCAGTTGGCTATAATGTGGACCCCGTTCTCACAGCTCCATTTGTAAGGTTTATAGTTAGTGTTGGCATCAATTCCATATCAAAACGTGTTTATCTTGTAATGTTTAGTGGTTAGTATATTGAAGAATTAAGAAGACGAAGGACGTCTCAACCACAATTCATTCAAGAAGCCGGCTTTTAAGAGATTCGTGCTTCATTGGTCAACAAAGGTATTAAAGGACCTCATATCTCTTACAAGGCTAGGCACACACACACACATAGCATTCTTGTGCGTTCCTTCATGATTTAATTTCATTTATATATCACTTTCACACACTTGGCAAAATATGCTCATGCATTCATATTATGTTGATAAACTTTGTGTTTTGCATTTTCTAGGACTATGTCCGGAAACTAGCATATGTGTGTGTCTTTGTGTTTGTATATTTCCGTATTTTTGTATTTGGACTTGAATATGCTCTATTATGATTCCTTATTGAGTTCCGGTCATTTCGGTTACTCATTCATGTAGTTTAGAGTCCAAACAATGTAGCTACGCTACTTTTCGTTCTCATTCATTGAGTTGACTTCATCACCGTTTTCCGAGATGATTTCACAATAGTTTTTCAAAGTTGTGTAGTCGTCGTCGTCGTGCATGAGAGAGTCACGATTTGTAATCCAGAAACGGATTCAAAATCGGAGTTTGGATGCCCAAGATACAGGCTGAAGAACCGAGGAAGTGCACGAGGAGACAGCCCAGGCCGTGAGGCCACTTGGGTTGGCCGTTGGTGTGGCCGTGGGCCCCACGGCCTTGAGGGGCCTCTGGCCCTGTGTGGGCCACGCGCCCCCCACGGCCAGGGGGTGACGTGGCCTCACACAATTGGTTGGTTTGGCCTTCTCTCTCCTCCTATTTCTTCCCTCTCTCTCTCCATTTGAAATTTCAAGAAGAAAAATTTCAGTTTTCCCGTTAAGGATTTTCTCTCCAGTTTTCAGATTTCCAAAACACCATATCTTCCTCATCTGGAGTCGGATTTGAGTGATTCAAGTTGGAAAGTGTTCGTATTTGAGTCCTCTATCATCTCCAAGTGGTTTGGTGGCTGTTTGATCGTGATTTCTGGTGGTTCAACACTGATTTCCGAACCAGCTATAGAATCCAAGGTATTGGACTTAACTTTGGGATTTCTTTCTTTTTGACCTTCCATTTGCTTGGGGTTTCTTCTTCTATATCTATGTTTATGTTTGGTAAAAGCTATTGAGAAAGATAGCTTGATTATCATTATAATTGTGGACTAATGTTGACTAGTTTCTATGATTCTAGGTTTTACATATGTTTGTGAGTTGTATTGTGATTAGAATGGCATCTTAGGTTGTTTGGAACTTAATTGAATTAATTTTGTGTTAAATGACCTTGAGATTTGATTTGATCCTTTGATTGAAGAAATCTAGGATTTGTGTATTTGTTTGTGATTTAGAGAATATAGGTTTTGATTGATGAAAATCTCAAATCCTTGCTCTATATTTTTGACTAGAATATTGATTGATTTTAATCTCATATATCTAGCATTTAATTGTATATTGATAGCATCTTGAATTTGTACTTCATGAACATATTTTGATTCAAGTGTTGTATATGTGAATGAGACTTTGAGCTTATGTGTTTGGTGTTTCACATGCTTAGGTTTTATTCTCGTATTTTGCATCTAGATTTGATTACTTGTGATATCACATGTTTAGGTCTATTTGTGCCATAGAATGTATTGATCACATGTTCTATATTGTATTGATTGTTTGCATCATTTGCATTCACATGATCACACTAGGAAGTCCTTGTAAAAGTCATGAAGTCTTGGTTAGAGTCGGGGTGACGCAGATAGCCAAGCAAGAAGTCTTGCCTAGAGTCGGGATGACTCGGATAGGTAAGTAAGGAGTCATGGCTAGAGTCAAGAGGACTCGGATAGTCATGCATGGAAGGCTCCCTAGAGGCAAGAGTGCCTTGGATAGGGAGTTGGCTATTGTATTGGTAGGCCTAGGCGTATGGTTAGACATAGACTCCGATAGAGCGGGGTACACGGGAGGTGTATGCACTCTTGAGGAATTTCTAATCTACCATTGATGTTGGTTGTGTGTGGTGTCCAATATATGGTGGTTTCGCATCATTGAGGGATTTCACACTTTCCAATAGGGTTGGGTAGGCTTAGACTTCACTAGGTTGGGTGAGCTAAAGATTGGTCACTTTGTGAATGTTCTATGTTTACTTTCCAATAATATAGTACCCAATGGTTGTAGTTCAACCAGTGGATGTTTCCTCCTTGGAGGTTTTACCACGTTAAAAAATCTCTTGTGTTAATTTTTCCTATCTCTTTCTCTTATATTTTAATTGTATATTTTATTATCTTGATTCATAATATTCACGTGTGATGTATTGTGAAGCAAGACTTTGTATAGTGTGATTAGTGAATTCATTCTATTGATCAATTTTGTATCTATGATTCTTTTGTATATTGTAATTTTTGTTTAGTGACATTTTGTTCACTCTTGTAACTCATTGAACATCTAATGAAATACAAGCTTACTTTGTTGTTATGTTTATTTGTTCTTATACCTCACATAACTAGTTGATATACTTAGACTTTGATCTTATGATTGTATTATCGTATTTTCTATGTATGTCTTCCTTGGCTTATTGTGTTGTGTGTAAGGCTACCTTGAGGGACAAACGAAAGTTTGTTCAAGGGATTGAAAAAGGTGTAAAAACCTATTCACCCCCCCCCCCCTCTAGGTATGCTTTAAGCAATTTAACTTCGTTTGTATACTTTCAATTGGTATCAAAGCGGGTCGTCGGACGGCACTCGACGAGATCCGGTTTATACTTACGTGTGGATTGCTAAGGTTTTTGCTAGTATGGTTTTCCAAGATGATGTGATGACCGAAGGGGCTTTGAATTCTAGGCCTCCTCTTCTCAAGGGTCACAACTATGGGTTTTGGAAATTGAGGATGAAGGCTTACATTCGATCTATTGATGAGAGAGCTTGGATGACCGTTGAAGAAGGTTACCTTGCTCCTAACAAGATTGAGGATGGAGTGACCGTTTCCAAGCCTAGGAGTGAGTGGTCTACTAATGAGTTTGAGTTAGCAAAATGGCATCATCGGGCGGTGAATGCTATTTTCGGAGGTGTTGATAGTAGGCAATTTTCCTACATTCAAAACCTAGAAACCACTAAGAAGGCATGAGAGGCTCTCCAAGTCACCAATGAGGGGACTAAAGCGGTGAAGAAGTTCGTCTTCAATTGGTCACTTCCCAATTTGAGGTTTTGCAAATGGGTGAGGAAGACAAGTTTGTTGACTTCCAAGATAAGCTACTAGACATCGCCAACCAATGCCAAGCACTTGGTACTCCTATCTCCGGTGAGAGGCTAAATTGGAAGATTCTTAGATCACTTCCAAAGAGGTTCAAAGCCATGGTTACCGCCATTGAAGAGAGCAAAGACGTTGACGTCATGAGCATAGATGAGTTGCTAGGATCTCTTCAAACTTTTGAGGTGTGTATGAAACCAAAGGCTAAGAACAAGGGTTTAGCTCTCAAGGTTGTCAAGGAAGCTAGTAGTAGCGATGATGATGAGGAGATGGCGTTATTGGTTAGGAAGTTTAGGAAGTTCATAAGGAAAGGTGCCAAGTCAAGTGGCAAGTACTCAAGGGACAAGGAAATCAAGAAGTCCTTTACTCCACCTCATGAGAGAAGTGGCCATGCTAAGAGCAATAGGAAGGTTCAATGCTTCAAGTGCAAGAAGCTTGGACATTATGCTTCGGATTGTCCTAGTGGTGATTCTAAGAAGGACAAGAAAGGAAAGGCTATGGCGGCTACATGGAGTGAAGATGATGACTCTAGTGATGAGGAGAGCTCAAGTGATGAGTCTTCTAGTGAAGAAGAGCTAGTGAGCAACTTTGTTGCATTCATGGCTTCTCACTTTACTCTAGAGGATGTAAATCAAGATTCATTGGATAAGGAGATTGATCAAAGTCATCAAGAGTGTTTAAATGATAATCCGACCTACATTGATCTTTCTGCTAAGGTGAAGTTTCTTGAGGAGAAGTTGAAAATAACCTTAAGTGAGATTGATGAGAAGGAGGACTTGATCAAGATTCAAATGGATGAGTTTGTTGCTACAACTCGTAAGCTCTTGCGTGAAAAGAATGCTATTGAAAAGAAGCTTTGCGAAGTTGAGGGTATTTTAATTGAAAAGGATAGGATCATCTCTAATATGAACTTAGGTAGCTCAAGTGTAGCGGTGGTTGAAGAGAAGCTCATAGAAGCATCACTTCCTACTAGCGAAGCTATCATTGAAGAGAAAGCTCCTAAGAAGAGACATTCCAAGAATAAGAACAAATTGAAGAATAAGGTACCCCTTGAAACTCCCATTTGTCCTCCACCACCACCGGAAGGTAAAATCTCTCCTTTTGTTCCCATATGTCATTTTCGCAATACCTTAGGCCATATCAAACCCAAGTGCTATAAATTCATTGAATATTGCAACTTAGAAAATGCATCTAGGAATAGAGAGATTGAACCTAATTCTATGCATGCTAAAGCTTTTGAATATGGAAAGCATGATAATTTTTCAAAGCATGTTAAGAATGTCCGGAAGGTGAAGAATGCATATCCTTCAAAATTTGACCATGCATGTGTTGCTAACAATGTTAAGAAAAAGAGTATTAATGATATTATTGTGAATCAAGTTGTGGAAGAACTTTACTCTAGGTTCAACATTGTGGTCAAAGAGAATCTTGATGATGTTCATCTATGTCCACCCAAGACAAAATTTGTCAAGGGTGAGTGCTCTTACCATTAGTGTAAGTTGCACTTGTGAGTTAGCTTTAAGACTAGTGTTGTTGATAAGAAGCTTAGCTTTTTTGCTTTGTATCTTTACAACTTAACATGAACTTAGCTATCTCATTTTGATTGTTATGATAGTCAAAATTTATTGATTAACTTTTGAGAAGTTTTTTTTTGGAATCTATATGATAACATTGTTGTTATGGCTTTTAGAGAAAGTCATTTTTTTTGTTTGTTTGAGTTGGATTACATTGTCTTTAGTCTCTTGGAATCGACACACCGATAACTTGTAGTCATGAGGACTTACAAGCCAAGAGGACTCATAAAAAGGGTGAAGGCATTGTATTTGGTGAAAATAGCTAGCGAAGGTATCTCTATATCATATTGCTTGCTTACTTGATTTTTCATCTATCAACTCATTGTTTGTATCACATTCATGAAGCATGTCATAATTAAGAACTGGTATAGTGTTTATATGGTCCTCTTTGACATTTGCTAGTTTAAGATCTTTTGGTGATAAGTGTTCACATTGATCTTATTTCATGAAGTGTGTTGTTATTTATATGATTGTTGAGTGGCTAATTTTTGAATAATGTGAGCTTCATATTCTTTGATAGCTACTCTCTTGAGAAGTAGAGATCTTAAGTAAGTCTCTTTACTTGCTTCTAGATTATGTGCTTTTAAGCCTTGAAATTGGTTTCAAAAATGCACTTTGCTTCTCTTGTATGTTTTGTTAAGTATGTTGAGCTTGATTGATGTTCGCTTTGGATACACCTTGAAGTCCTAAGGACTAGTACATTTAAAAATGACCAATGGCTGGTATCCATTTGCTTCGGCAACATAGAACTCAACGAGCACCCTCATGAAAAGGGCTACACACCTTGGTTGTGAAGCCCCCCAATGTAGGAAAGGGCTACGCCATTGTGATGAGTGAAAGCCGCCATGTGGTGTATATGTTTTGGTTAGAAAAATCAAAGAAGTGTTGAATTGAATCATAAAAAAAAAAAATCTTTGATTCAAGCCTTAATAAAAAAAAAAAAAGGCTTTTGGAGTATAGTTGAATAATCAAATGAGCTCGGGTTGACAAATAGAAATGGGTTGACGAGCCACATGCACACACACGCTCACATGTTGAAATCTATTCTCTTTATAAGCAAAATTTCGGATGATAACCAGTTTGACCTTTTTATGGAAAGGCCTAAGATGAATAGATGTTGAAATTGTTTGCATGCTTGATTATCAAACTACTTCTTTTCATATACTTGAAGCAAAATCTTCACACACTCACTTTTGCTTAATTAGTATTTTTGATACTTTAGCAATTTTTGATGACATATGAGAGTGATTGAAAATCTTGATGTAACTCTCTTAGATATGTGAAGCTTATTTGCAAATCTAATAATATTGCTTGTGATGTGATTGTGTGGTGATTTTTGTGAACATTTGTCTATCTTGATTTTAGATGAGGCACTTGTCAAGGGGGAGCATAATATGCTAAATTCTTGTTCTCTTTTATGACATGTTCACATGTTCTTCAAGGTTGTTATTTGTTGGCATTATTCTTATTTTTGATAAATCATAAAGATGCTATGATAAATTCTTACTCACATGGTGATTTATTGAATATAGTGTTTTGCCTTTGTATATGTTTATTGGTTTCTTTATTTGTTTCTTTGTTTCCTCTCACTTTGATTTTTAGTTTGTTTTTGTATAGCAAGATTATGGGAAAAGCAAAGAAGATTGGTGGAAATACTTCTTCAACTCCCATTGACAAGTCCAAACCTACAATTTCTTCCAAAATTTCCAAAGCTAACAAAGTGGATGAATTGGGAATTTTTGGTTACAAAAAGCTAATTCAAGAAAGAGGTATTGACTTAGACTCTTGTGTTGAATCATATGTTTATGATGTGCTTAAGAGTAGAAATTGGAATTCATGGGTGAACATGTTAGGAATCTCTAATGAGACCGTTGTTAGAGAGTTTTATCATGCTTACAAATCTGGTTCTACTGTGACGAGTGCTACTCTAAGCATAAGGAAAGTTGTCTTTAGAGTTTGTTCTAGGAAGGTTAATGAATTTCTAGACTTGCCCGATGACATTGAATCGGAATTCCTTGATGTTGACATCTTGGAAAACCTTGATTTAATAGGTAGGACTCTATGTGATGATAGTAATTTTGTGTGGGGGAAACGTGCTTTTATTAAGCAAGGTGAGCTAACAAAAATTAGTGCATTTTGGCATTTATTTGTGTGCTCCAATCTTGTTGTTTCTACTAATGCTTCGGAGCTTAATAAAGACAAAATTAAGATTGTATATGCCTTGATGACTAACAAACCTATAAACCTTGGTGAATTGCTTGTGGAGCAAATTGAAATTGCGGCTTGTACTAGTCGTTTGGATAAGAAATTGGCTTTTCCGGGGTTTATAACTCAATTGTGCTTAGCTAAAGGTGTGAGGAATCTTGATGGTGATGTTATGCTTCCTCCCTTAGAGAAGTTGAGTGAGAAACGTATGGCATCCATGTCATACAAGGACAAGGGAAAGTCTAATGATGTGTTTAGGCTTTTTGATGATTCTCTTGATTCTAATCATGTCCCTAGCTCACACGCTCTTCCTAGTTGGGCTTTAAAATTGAGGAATGAGGTTGAAGAATCTTGTAGGTTGATTGAGGCGTCACAAAGGAAGATTGAAGACCTTAGTGTCAAGCTTGTTGTTCAAGATGAAAGGATCAAAGAGTTGGAAAGAAAATCAACTCCAACAAGGCAATATGTGAGATCCGCACACCGTTCTTCTTTCCTTGGTGGCACAAGTGGCTAGAGAGCTTCATGAGGTATATTTTCTTACTCTTTCCCTTTGGCTTCATATCATGTCAAAAAGGGGGAGAAATATGAGAAACACATGGGAGAAATCTAGCTTACTTAATCTCATTTTAGTTGTTTTATATGTTTGTATATTTGGTATCTAGCTTGAACTTTATGGCATGTAATATTTTTTGTTGTTGAATCTTGGCTTAGAATATTTTGATGGATAGTATGTATTAAGGGGGAGCCTACTTGATCCATTTGAACTTATATGTTACTATTTTCTTGCCTAAGATTGGATATTGCCATATTTGTTGTCTCTTGGATATTCTTGTGCTTTCAAGTTCTTTTTAGGTGATATCAAGAGAAGACCAAGTTGAAGTTCAAGACTTGTTTTGGTTGTTAATTTGTGTCTATATGTGTAACTCATTGTACTCATTGTGACCAAATTTTCTTTGTAATTGTCTTAGTGTTTGTCTAGGGGTTTTGACATAGAATTTGCCAAAGGGGGAGATTGTAAGGTTTATAGTTAGTGTTGGCATCAATTCCATATCAAAACGTGTTTATCTTGTAATATTTAGTGGTTATTATATTGAAGAATTAAGAAGACGAAGGACGTCTCAACCACAATTCATTCAAGAAGCCGGCTTTTAAGAGATTCGTGCTGCATTGGTCAACAAAGGTATTAAAGGACCTCATATCTCTTACAAGGCTAGGCACACACACACACATAGCATTCTTGTGTGTTCCTTCATGATTTAATTTCATTTATATATCACTTTCACACACTTGGCAAAATATGCTCATGCATTCATATTATGTTGATAAACTTTGTGTTTTGCATTTTCTAGGACTATGTCCGGAAACTAGCATATGTGTGTGTCTTTGTGTTTGTATGTTTCCGTATTTTTGTATTTGGACTTGAATATGCTCTATTATGATTCCTTATTGAGTTCCGGTCGTTTCGGTTACTCATTCATGTAGTTTCGAGTCCAAACGATGTAGCTACGCTACTTTTCGTTCTCATTCGTTGAGTTGACTTCATTGACGTTTTCCGAGATGATTTCTCAACCGTTTTTCAAATTTGTGTATTCGTCGTCATGCATGAGAGAGTCACGGTTCGTAATCCGGAAACGGATTCGAAATCAGAGTTCGGATGCCCAAGATACGGGCTGAAGAACGAAGGGAGCGCGCGAGGAGACAGCCCAGGCCGTGAGGCCACTTGGGCTGGCCGTTGGTGTGGCCGTGGGCCCCACGGCTTTGAGGGACCTCTGCCCCTATGTGGGCCACGCGCCCCCCCACGGCCAGGGGGTGACGTGGCCTCACACAATTGGTTGGTTTGGCCTTCTCTCTCCTCCTATTTCTTCCCTCTCTCTCTCTCTCCATTTGAAATTTCAAGAAGAAAAATTTCAGTTTTCCCGTAAGGATTTTCTCTCCAGTTTTCAGATTTTCAAAACACCATATCTTCCTCATCCGGAGTCAGATTTGAGTGATTCAAGTTGGAGAGTGTTCGTATTTGAGTCCTCTATCATCTCCAAGTGGTTTGGTGGCTGTTTGATCGTGATTTCTGGTGGTTCAACACTGATTTCCGAACCAGCTATAGAATCCAAGGTATTGGACTTAACTTTGGGATTTCTTTCTTTTTGACCTTCCATTTGCTTGGGGTTTCTTCTTCTATATCTATGTTTATGTTTGGTAAAAGCTATTGAGAAAGATAGCTTGATTATCATTCTAATTGAAAGTCAATTTGTGGACTAATGTTGACTAGTTTCTATGATTCTAGGTTTTACATATGTTTGTGAGTTGTATTGTGATTAGAATGGCATCTTAGGTTGTTTGGAATTTAATTGAATTAATTTTGTGTTAAATGACCTTGAGATTTGATTTGATCCTTTGATTGAAAAAATCTAGGATTTGTGTATTTGTTTGTGATTTAGAGAATCTAGGTTTTGATTGATGAAAATCTCAAATCCTTGCTCTATATTTTTGACTAGAATATTGATTGATTTTAATCTCATATATCTAGCATTTAATTGTATATTGATAGCATCTTGAATTTGTACTTCATGAACATATTTTGATTCAAGTGTTGTATATGTGAATGAGACTTTGAGCTTATGTGTTTGGTGTTTCACATGCTTAGGTTTTATTCTCGTATTTTGCATCTAGACTTGATTACTTGTGATATCACATGTTTAGGTCTATTTATGCCATAGAATGTATTGATCACATGTTCTATGTTGTATTGATTGTTTGCATCATTTGCATTCACATGATCACACTAGGAAGTCCTTGTAAAAGGTATGAAGTCTTGGTTAGAGTCGGGGTGACTCAGATAGCCAAGCAAGAAGTCTTGCCTAGAGTCGGGATGACTCGGATAGGTAAGCAAGGAGTCATGGCTAGAGTCAAGAGGACTCGGATAGTCATGCATGGGAGGCTCCCTAGAGGCAAGAGTGCCTTGGATAGGGAGTTGGCTATTGTATTGGTAGGCCTAGGCGTATGGTTAGACATAGACTCCGATAGAGCGGGGTACACGGGAGGTGTATGCACTCTTGAGGAATTTCTAATCTACCATCGATGTTGGTTGTGTGTGGTGTCCAATATATGGTGGTTTCGCATCATTGAGGGATTTCGCACTTTCCAATAGGGTTGGGTAGGCTTAGACTTCACTAGGTTGGGTGAGCTAAAGATTGGCCACTTTGTGAATGTTCTATGTTTACTTTCCAATAATATAGTACCCAATGGTTGTAGTTCAACCCGTGGATGTTTCCTCCTTGGAGGTTTTACCACGTTAAAAAATCTCTTGTGTTAATTTTTCCTATCTCTTTCTCTTATATTTTAATTGTATATTTTATTATCTTGATTCATAATATTCACGTGTGATGTATTGTGAAGCAAGACTTTGTATAGTGTGATTAGTGAATTCATTCTATTGATCAATTTTGTATCTATGATTCTTTTGTATATTGTAATTTTTGTTTAGTGATATTTTGTTCACTCTTGTAACTCATTGAACATCTAATGAAATACAAGCTTACTTTGTTGTTATGTTTATTTGTTCTTATACCTCACATAACTAGTTGATATACTTAGACTTTGATCTTATGATTGTATTATCGTATTGTCTATGTATGTCTTCCTTGGCTTATTGTGTTGTGTGTAAGGCTACCTTGAGGGACAAACGAAAGTTTGTTCAAGGGATTGAAAAAGGTGTAAAAACCTATTCACCCCCCCCCCCCCCCCCCCCCATCTAGGTATGCTTTAAGCAATTTAACTTCATTTATATACTTTCACCATTGCTTGCCCTTGCACTGATGTTATTGTTAACATGGGCACGGCATGTCTTTTTTGTGTGCCCAGGCTGTCCACAGTTCCCACATTTACGTGCCTTCCCACTAGGGTTTTTGTTCTGTCTCATCGACCCCTTTGTTGCTACTATGACTGGATCTTTAACTTGAACACTCGATTGTGTTCTTGTACGATGTACATTTTCTTCCCTTGCTGTACTTGATGATGGTAATAATCCCTTCATTTGAATTGTTAACTTATCAATCGCCACGTTTGCTTCTTTGTAACCTTCAATTGACATTGATGCATAATAGCTCATTTTGCTACACTTTGAACTCAATGCCCCATATCTACATCAACATAAAATTGGAAAAAATAAGTCGACATTTCAATCACAATCATAGTACTAGCTATAATTGATATGAACTGATAAATCATTTGTAACCGAGCATCAATAACTGGAATATGTTCTTTGTATGGTACAATAACAATGAGAGGATGTAGACCTAGCAATTTGCATTATATTTGGAGTAGTCGTGGTAGAAGATAATTAAACTTCTGAGACATCCTTCGCATTCATTGTCCAACGCTTCATTATAAGTGTCTCAGGTATGCGGTGTTGTTTCATGGCTTTGATGACACTAAATGCATGACAACACGGAATACATATTGCCTCAAACATTTTGCATGAGCATTTGAAAATGTTTGTAGATGGTGTGTACCTCACATTCCAGGTTTTATCACCACCAGTAAACTTCTTGAATGTATACATCACACTCTCCATATCATCAACGCAATTCACTATGCTTAGTTTTGCCTCTGATTTGATTTCATCTCGCACCCAAGCAAATGTGTTTCGAGTATAGACTTCGGCAGCATGTTTTTCCAATTGTAATAGATGGGTTACTAGGACCGGATGCTCATTAATGCTATCAAAATCATCCTTCAATTCGTTGTTTCATAGGCGCGACATTGCTCTATCGATATGGCTCATGAATTCATACAATTTCAATCTCCTATGCAAAAATCGATTAAGGAAAGAATTAATACTCTCGGACCGTTGTGTGCTTCGCAAACCACCAAAGAAAGTACTTCGTAAGAAGCTTTCTGCCCATAGCTTCTGTTTACAATACATCATTTTCACTCATTCATTATGTTGCAAACCAAACATCTCAATAGCCTTCAACCACTGAGTCTCGAACTCTGACTCTGTCATGTAGGTCAACATGCAATGGGTAAATGCTTGAGTAAACCCGCTATCACCTACGTTCGTGTGCACATTCTGCTCAAGGTGCCAAGAACAAAGGCGGCGTACGGCGGAAGGCGGAAGGCATTACTAAACTTATGGTCTTACTCATAGCTTTAACACCATCAGTAACTATCGAAATTGGACATTTACCATGCATAGCTTCTAAGAATGTCTAAAATATCCAAGTATAAGTATCGACCGTCTCATCCACCAACAACCCGAACCTAAAAATTGTCGTTTTCATATGATTGTTCACACTAACAAAAATCACAAGCGACCAATTATAAGAATTAGTTCGATACGTTGAGTCAAATGAAATTACATCACCAAAGTATCTGTAGTCGCATCGTGACATTGCGTCGGCCCAAAATAAGTTACCCATGCTACCATCTTCAAGAATTGTGTACCGAAAGAAGAATCCTAAATCCATTTCTGACTTTGTAGTCATGTAAGAGATAATTGAATCAGCATCGGAATTATGGGAGCAGACCTACGTAAGTCTTTCCTGGTGTGTCCAATAGCCGCATAACTACCACACTGATCCAACAGTTGGTCCATCACTTGGCAAGTTTTCACTCCAACTGATCTGAGTGATTGCACTTGTGCTATATCACAATCTTTAACATTTCTATGAGAATGAAGGAATTGGCTGTGATTACCAAGTGATAACTTATGACTATGCTCAGTAACAAACTCTGTAACAACCTATAACATTTTCTCTCTGTCCAAATTAATTTTCAATGATGCCCGACAACCTTCCCGAGTCTGCCTTCTAGGTTCACGTACTCTATTGGTTCTGTCAACATGTTTTTTTTTTATCATGTTTTTTTTTTTATCTATACCCTTCTTTTGAACAAACCCACCTACAAATTATAATTAATCCATGTGTGTCCCGACACAACCTATCCTTACGCATACTGAACCCCATACCATATGAATATTTCTTGTAAAACTCCTCAGCGTCAATAACAGATATAAACTCTTTCCCCATAATATCTGTTACTTGTAAACTTATAAATTCACTATGTAAGAGATCATCGGCCGGTTGCACTAAATTATCATCAAACATCACTAGGGTTGTGGAAACATTACCGTGTGCAAATGGCACATGAAATGGCCATTCATTGTTGTTGTAGGTGTCATTTGGATTATACTCCTCATTGTCTGTTTGTGTTATGTCTGCCTCATGCCACCTTGAGTGTCCTTCATTGTTCAAATCCAGATGTCCAGTTCCATTGGTAAACATTCCGTGACTCATATCCATATTACTACCTACAAGCCATGAACATTTACATTTTTTAGTGGAAATATATTCAGATAAACATGAATACAATCCTATATACAAATTGATGAACATAATGTCAGGATATAGATACTTACGAAATACTGAACAATTACTCATCAATTTCACTTACTTGGAGAAGGTTCAGAGGCGACTCGATTGTTAGCTGCTTCAGAATCATCTACTGAAGGCTTCATGTTTGGAAGAATGGCATTTAGGTACATAGAAATCTGGTGGAAAAATCCTTAGTTTGAGTGTGTAACGTGAGTTGGAGAAACAAGAGAGTTTTTGGAAAGACTTGATTTTCATTTCGGTTTATGGTGTGGAAATTTTGGTTGGTGGAAGGGTTGGTGGACAACATTAATAAGGTAGCAACCCCAAGGCGAACTCCCTCAACTCGCCCCGAGGTCGCCCTTATCAGGTAAAAAATCATTGCGTAAAATCGAGAGATTAGCGACCCTAGGGCAAGCTCCCACAGATCTCCTCGAGATCGCCCTTATCAAGCAAAAAACCAACCAAGAAACCGAGAGGTTAGCGACCCCAAGGCGATCTCACTGAAGTCGCCCGCCCTTATCAGATACAAAATCCATCAAGAAACCGAGAGGATAGCGACCCTAAGGCGATCTCACTAAAGTCGCCTCAAGGCCGCCTTTATCAGTCAAAATTTCCTCCACAAACCTGAGACAATAGCGATCCCAGGGTGATCTCCTTGAGATCACCCCAAGCTCGCCTTTCCAACTTAGAAGATCATTCAGACCCGAGGTGAAAGCGACCTCACGGCATGCCCAGAGCGACTTCACTAAGCTCGTTTTATCCCTGATCCAAAAGTTGAACAGCGTCATTTATGAAAAGGTGACCTTAAAAAGCGACCTCACCAAGGTCGCCCCAAAGTCGCCTTGTTGCGATTTCTGGCTAAAACCGGCTAGGTCGTGGAAGATCAAACAAAACACAATTTTCTCTCCACAAAAGTTCTCTCCATGCCTGCAGCAACTATCGGTCTCTCTCCAAGGTAATCCTAGCCCTTATCTTCTCTATTTATGTTGAAAAGAAGCATCTAGGTTGAAAATCTATCTACATTGTATTTTTGCTTCACTTGAGAAGGATTATAGAGGATATTGAGGATTATTTTCAGTTTCAAGTGCTTTTTTAGATAAATTGATGATTGAGTTTTGATAAGAGGATTAAGGCAAGATTGATTTTTGTTGTTTCAAAGATTTTATGTTAGATCAAGTGTGGTGTGGCATTTGTGGTCAAAGATTTAGTGTGGTGTGGCATTTGTGGTTAGAGATTAATTGTGGTGTGACATTTGTGCTTAGAAATTAAGTGTGGTGTGATATTGTGCTTAGATTTTAAGAGTGGTGTGATATTTGGTGTGCGGTTTGAGTAAGATCCCTTCGTGTTGCCTCCTCCCTCAAGGAAAGGAAAGGGTGAAATAGTCTCACCGCCCCCAGACCCGGATAACCCAAAAAAGATGAGCATTGTATGATAACAGGAAGGTCTGACCAGAAAGGGGGATTGATTTGAAGGTTTTTGGCTCCACTTTCGTTCCACCGGCTGTGAGAGTGTTGAATTGGTTTGATTTTGTGAGGACTCCTAACGTGGCGGCACTAGATTTGGTTAGAGAATTTTACTACGCCATGGTCCTTCACCATTTCACTCAAGGGATTCCAGTGATAGTTCGAGGAAGGGAGGCCCTCATTACAGCCCCCAGGATCAACGAGTGGTTTGGGACTTCTTAGGACCTAAGCGACTATGTTGACGGCGTTCCCAACCATGAGTTCTTCAAGCTGTACAACGGATATTTGGCCGCTGACTTAAGGATGGATGAAAGCCCACTTTGGAACGAATACTACGAACCTTTGTTGCTCAACCAACTCAAGCTAGATGCGGCTTTCTAGATCATGTTCTTTGATTACTCATTGACTCCTAAGACCCACTGCTCCGATCTAAGTTTTGACACCGCACGCCATCTATTTTGTGCGAGAAACATGCTTGAAATGAACATTGGCCAGATCATTGTGTAAAGCATACATAAGGGTGCGAAGACAAAAGGGCTATTGCCTTTCCCTTGCCTTATCACCTATTTTTGTGAAGAGGCTGGCATTGAATGGAATAGGGAAGAAGGCAACCTAATTACTCCTACAACTAACATTGGGAAGAAGACATACAATAAACTTGCAAGACGTAGGAGGGTTAGGCCAATTGGGGCTAATGTGCTCGATGATGATGACATGGGCTTGAATGAAGATGACCTTCTAACGGATGATCTAGATGATGCAGATTATCAGGACCTCCGGGGTGATCCAGATGCAGGCACAGGTAATCAGAACCCCACCATGGCTCAAATGATGCAGAGGATGAGTTTGCAACTAGAAGCCAACACCCAGTACCTTCAAACAATGAGCCAGTAGATGAACTCCAACCACCAGGCCTATATGAGTGAATTCTCGAACATAAATCAGAGGTTGGATGCTTTCCAAAGGGGTTTGGTCAGTCATGGCGTCGATATCCCATTAATGTACCGAAGGGAAAATGGGCGTTCTTCCAAAGGGCCAGGGAGCAGTTCACAGCAAGCACCACCAGACCCAAACATGCCATTTCAGGGCCCATAGTCGCCACTCACCCATTTTTGCTTTGTTTTCTTTTATTTGCTTCTGTTAGACTTTTATTTTTAAACTACTTTCGCTATTTAAGTACTGCTACTATTTATTGCTTTATGGACATATTTGTTTATTTTGGTTTAAGTTTTATTTCTTTTTATTTTATTTTATTTTATTTTTTTATAGGTTAAGAGTATGGATGATCTTTGTGCATAGTTTTATTGTTGTCAGTTGTGCTAGTTAAAGCTATACCATATTACTTGCATGCACCCTACCAGACTTGAAAATTTATTAGTAATTAGGTGTCGTGTTTAAGATGTCTAGATCATTGGTGGAGAGTACTTGCGTGAGGCCGGAGCCTATATAACGTCCTGATAAGTGTGATTTTTTGTTGTCTCATCTTAAACACTCTTCTTGTAAATAAATAAGCATAAATAAAAAAGACCTCACTCCTGCTTAAATGTCCTATCTATGTTGACCTACACACTAAGCCCTATCACTATATCCACCTATATCATATACATCACCATATCTAACATAAACACTAGACCACCTCATTTGCTACGATTATGGCTTCTTATCATATTAAAATGAAGCTCAAGAAAAATCAAAATTGTAAAAATAGTGTGTATTTAGGCTAGATGTGTAATTTATGCAAAGAATGAGGCTCAAAATATATGAAAAAAATTAAAAGTGCTCAAAAGAAAAAAGAATAGCGCAAAAAGCCTTTTAATCTTTAAAAGCGTAAAAGTTGCCAAAATGTAAAGCAACTTCAAATTTAGCATAAAATGATTAATCGAATAATTCATGCCTATATGCTATTATTATAAAGAGCGTGCCAAATAGAAGTTTAAGCATAATCAGTAGCTAACCCATAATTCCGTGCCAAATAGAACTTGTTCATGAAGATTTACATTAACTTATTCACCGAACAAGTTTAACGTTAAGATGAACGTTAAACTCGTTCAACAACCTACGTTGAACTTGTTCATGAAGGTTTACGTTGACTTGTTCACCGAACAAGTTCAACGTTCATAGGAACGTTAAACTTGTTCAACCTACCTTCAACTGAAATTCAAATTTTGAAAATTTTATTATTTTATTTTATATTAAACAATTTATAATTTTCATATATTTCATTAATTTTTTTATAAAAAATAATTTTTATGAAGGTTTACGTTGACTTGTTCACTAAACAAGTTTAACGTTAGGATGAACATTAAACTCATTCAACCTACGTTGAACTTGTTCATCAAGAATTTTCATAAATTTCAATATTTTTTTTATAAAAAATAATTTTTATGAAGATTTACGTTGACTTGTTCTCCGAACAAGTTTAACGTTAGGATGAACGTTAAACTCGTTCAACCTACATTGAATTTGTTCATCAAGAATTTTTATGAAGATTTACATTGACTTATTCACCGAACAAGTTTAACATTAGGATGAACGTTAAACTTATTCAACCTACGTTGAATTTGTTCATGAAGGAATGTTTACGTTAACTAGTTCACCAAACAAGTTTAACGTTAGGATGAACGTTAAACTTGTTCAACCTACATTGAATTTGTTCATGAAGGTTTACGTTGACTTGGTCACTAAACAAGTTTAACGTTAAACTCATTCAACTTACGTTGAACTTGTTTGTGAAGGTTTACGTTGATTTGTTCACTAAACGTTAAACTCGTTCATCCTACATTGAACTCATTCTTGAAATTCAAATTTTTAAAAAATATATATATATATTTGAAATAATAAATAAAATATTTTTCATATATTAAAAGTCATTTTTAATATTGTTTTATAAAATATCATTTTTTATTAATTATTATGTAATATAATATTATTAATATATATATATATAATATTAAACTTGCAGCAACCGGTTGCGTTTTTAGGTTGTCAAGCACTAAGTTTTTTTTTATTATTTTTTTTATTAGCTTTTTCTAGGTTTGTACGGTACAACACATATTTGTTATTTGTACGATAGCCAATGCCTTTTTCAACCTAATATGTTCTTAAGGGCCTTTTTTTTTTTTTTTTTGGTCTAGACACTAAGGTTGCATTTGGTGCGCGGGATTTGATTGGACTATTTTTAAGAGATTGGATTGGATTGAATTAATTATAATGTTTTCCGTGTTTGGTGCAATATGGATTGAACTAAAAATAGGACTATCTTGTGCTTGGTATGTAATGGGATCGGATAAAAATCATATAATAATAAATTGTAAAAATAATAAGTTGTTTTGAAAACAAAAAAAAACAAAAAATCAGATGAGAATCTTTCTCATTCTCTCTCCTCCCTATCTCTTTCTCTTCTTCCTTTTTTTCCTGGAAAAAACGAGTTCCTCATCCTTACCTTTCATCCAACTGGAAAAAAAAATACACTACAAACGATCCCACAATTCCACAATACATACGAAATCTGAAAAACAAAAAAGCACAACACAACACAACACACAATCCCATAATCTTTATGAAATCTGGAGAAAAACAAAACACACTAACACTACTCCATCAAAATATCAGTCACTGCATCTGTACAAGTTCTTTACAAAAATAGAAAATGCTCATCTTCGATCGCATCATCCCTCCATCATCTGGATCTGCTATGGTGAGAGATCTTGCCGTGGTCATCGATGGCGCAAGCAATGAGAGGAGGCGGCGTTGGTGAAGAAAATTAATTCGGGATAAAATAATCCCATTGATTTGGAGCCAACCTTTTTTGGATGTGGTCTTTGGATCACTGGATTTGATTGAATTAATTTGGATTGTGTTTGGGAAGTTAGAAAATATACGAAAAAGAAAGAAAAAAGAAAGATCAGTTGCACTCGTTTTTTTTGTTATTAAAAAAATAAAGTAAAGGCTTGGGTCCCACCAAAAAAGTTTAAAAAAAAATTAAAAGGCTGGAACAGAAATTGTCCCAGCATTTGAGACGGGATTATTTAGTACCACTGCAGCAGGATTAGAGGTGGGCTCCACGGGATGAGTTGTTCAATCCGGAGTGTTCACTAAACGTGGGAAAAGGATTGGAAATAATCCAATCCTGTCCAATCTGGTGCAACAAACACACCCTAAGGGGCTGTTCGGTAATGTTTTCATTTTTCGTTTTCAATTTTATCATTTTTATTTGTTTTCAAAAAATTGATTTTTGGATTTTTCGGATTCGAAAATGCATCTGGTAGTGATGGTTGAAAACGATATTCAGAGAATCAAAACATTTTATAAGGTTATAATTCAATTTTTATTTCATAAATTTTAACTTTTTTTATTTTTTGTTTTTGCTTTCTTTCTTTTACAGGAAAGAGATAGCAAACAAGAAAAATCAGATTGTTTCCAAGATACACATCAATGGAGTTTCACCATTCAACAGAAAAAGGGAAAAAAAATCTTGAAGAGATTTGGAAGGTCTAGATCTCTTCTAAGAGCTCCATGAGATGGAAGGCCAAAAGGCATCAATCCACAACTTGCACACCACCAAAAACGCCGCCGGAGATGAGTCAGCATTCACGCCGTCACGCCGCACAGACTGGTGGCAGTGTAGATTTTCGGGTGGCTCATGGCCGGATTCCATCCATTAGTCTTCTTCTTTTCAATGTTTTTGTTCCAATTTTTTGGATTTCTTTGTTCTTGTACACTTCGTTTGGTGATGCAAGAAAAATATATAAGAATATTTCTTTGATGAGACCAGAGTTTTGAAAAAAGAAAAAAATATGAGACTAGATTTACTTGTGAGAGGTGAGAGGGAGAGGAGGGAGAGACAGAAGGGATAGACATTTTAAATATTTTATTCTTACTTTTGTATTGTTTATAATAAATAAAGCTAGTGGTGGGCCCATATAAAACGAAAACAAAAAGGAAAACAACTCTTAAGTTGTTTTCTTCGCCCACTACTTTATAAGCTTTAAATTAAAAAATTGATTTCGTTGTTTTTGTTTTTTCTTTCTTCAAAACAAGTTCTCAGTGTTTTTTTTAACCCTAAAAAAAAATAAAAAATAAAAAATAAAAAAATAATACTCAAAAACGACGCCTAACACCCCCTAAATAATTCTAAATTTTACTAACGACTGAATATGGATTAAAACTTGAAACTTGAATTAAAAGTTTGAACTTGAATCGTATGTTTGTTTTTTATTTTTCTCATCTCTAAATATAGTTTTAACTTATTTATTTTTTAAAAATAAAATTGTTTGAAAACAGTTAATTTGACATTTATATTGTATTTACTATTAATTATGAATTTTCTTTTGATATTTTGGAAATATATCATCTTTATAAAATTTTCTCTGAAGGAAACATTTACAGCAATTCAATGATTTAATATTAAGTGAAAAACTCTAGGATTTTTTACATTTTATTTTTAGTTATTTTTAGAAATTTTTACATTGTTTACTTAAAAATGCAAACGAATTAAAATAAATAAGTCTAATTCTAATTTGGACCCATTAATGGTAAATGTAAAAAACAAAAGTCCCATTAGCCCTAAAATTGGAAAATTTGATTGTCAGTTGTGACTGCAAATGGAAGCTAAATAATGAAAATAAAAAACATCTAATAACTGTGGTAGCCAAAAATGGTTCATTGGCCCAGCCTAACAAGGTGCAAACATATCTCCATATTGGGCCCCATTTGAACCCACTGAATTGGGTCAACCCAAGCCCATTATGCTGGGTCGACCTAGTATAGATGACAGCAAAAGCTACCGTTAGAAGACCTATTCAAACATCTTCAGTTACAAAAGCTAGTAACCGCCCACTCAAGAGAAGATCTCTCCAACAATCTCGTACACTATCAAAAAGTGTGCGAGAAAATATATGGATGGTGGGGATTTATTTATTTAAAAAATAATTATATAAAAAATGAGAAAATATATTAAATTAAATAATAAATATTATTAAATAATAAAATGATAAGTATTAAAATATTAAATAATACATATTTATAGAAAAACAAAATAACAAAAAACAAAAAAAAAATGCATCAAATTCTTAAAAAAAAAACTCACAAAAACTCACCAAACTACTCATCAGATTCTTTCTCTCCCTATCTCCCGCTGCTCTCTCTCTTCTTCTTCTTCTTCTTCTTCTTCTTCTTCTTCTCTTCATCATCTTCAACACACCACAACTCACCAAACCCTAACCCTAACCGCCGTCGCCGTCGCCCAAATGCCACACCCTAGCCCGCCGAAACACCACCAAAATCCATCGAACCACTAGATGTGAAGGCTCACCGGAGTCAAGAGCAAGGAGATTCTGATTTGGGTTTGTATTTCCAAGATTTATGTCGACGATCCTAATTCCGACAAGATTACGTTCGGGACTCCAATGGGTCTCTCTCGGACTCTTCCAATCTCTGCGTTTGAGCTTGAAGAGGCAAAGGACAAAAAGTGAAATATCTAATTACATTTTTTAAAATATTTTTATCTTTTGCTTGTGTTATTTAGGTTTTTCAATAATTTAACATGTTTTGTGGGTTTAATTTTATGATTACGGATTACCAGTTGTCTATTAATTACTTTATATTTTCGATGTTTTTCTGCATCTATCTCTTTATCGCATCTGCATCTGAAAGAGATAGTGGGGTTTGGTTATTTCTGTGTTTTTGATGATTATGGGGTTTCTAAGTTTGGTTATTTCTGGGTTTGGATCGATTTCTGAGTTTCTGAGTTTGGTTATTTCTAGGTTTTGGTAACAAGAGATTAATTTTTTAGTGTTTTTTTTGGTAGAATCTTATTTTGTTTGAAGTAGAGTTGGGTTTCTGGGTTGTTATGGTTGAAGCAAGTTCGATTTTTGGGTTTGGGTTTGAAGAAAGGGGGATTTCTGGAAATGATTTTTTTTTTTTTTTCCGATTTGGTGGAATCAAAAGTTAATTTTTTGTTATTTTAAAACAAATTAAACATTTATTATAAGGAAGGGTATTAATATTTTATTAAAACATTTTGTATAATAAATTTCTCTTAAAATATTAATTTTATTTAATTGTTTTAATTGTTTTTATTTAATTTTATTAATTTATAATTATTAATTTAATTAGTTTTTATTTTAGTTTTTATTTAATTAATTTCAAAACTACCATTATGCCCTTTCATCAAACAGGCTTCTAGAAACTTTGATGTTGAATTACCGTCTTACCCTTATTGACCAGATGGAATTATGAGAAACTCTAACGGAATTAGACGGTAGGGACTAAAATAGAGATTAATTGAAAACGTTTGGACCTGCATAGTCAATACTGGAACGACGGGGACTAAAATGGATAATATGGAAACCATAGGGACGAAAACGAAATTTTCCCTATTGTTTATAATAAATAAAGCTAGTGGTGGGCCCATATAAAACGAAAACAAAAAAGGAAAACAACTCTAAGTTGTTTTCTTTGCCCACTACTTTATAAGCTTTAAATTAAAAAATTGATTTCGTTTGTTTTTGTTTTTTCTTTCTTCAAAACAAGTTCTCAGTGTTTTTTTTAACCCTAAAAAAAAATAAAAAATAAAAAATAAAAAAATAATACTCAAAAACGACGCCTAACACCCCCTAAATAATTCTAAATTTTACTAACGACTGAATATGGATTAAAACTTGAAACTTGAATTAAAAGTTTGAACTTGAATCGTATGTTTGTTTTTTATTTTTCTCATCTCTAAATATAGTTTTAACTTATTTATTTTTAAAAAATAAAATTGTTCGAAAACAGTTAATTTGACATTTATATTGTATTTACTATTAATTATGAATTTTCTTTTGATATTTTGGAAATATATCATCTTTATAAAATTTTCTCTGAAGGAAACATTTACAGCAATTCAATGATTTAATATTAAGTGAAAAACTCTAGGATTTTTTACTTTTTATTTTTAGTTATTTTTAGAAATTTTTACATTGTTTGACTACTTAAAAATGCAAACGAATTAAAATAAATAAGTCTAATTCTAATTTGGACCCATTAATGGTAAATGTAAAAAACAAAAGTCCCATTAGCCCTAAAATTGGAAAATTTGATTGTCAGTTGTGACTGCAAATGGAAGCTAAATAATGAAAATAAAAAACATCTAATAACTTTTACTTTCACTGCAAATTAAATTTGTAACCAACCAAACTATCTCCTTGGAGACAATACATGTATAATATTACGACTGTAGAGAATTAAAAATGACCCAATAATACCAATTATAAACCTTTATTTGAACAAATATGAAGCTTATAATTATAAGTTTATAACTTTATATTTAGTAGTAATTAATTGATGAAATATAACAAAGAAACCTATCTCAATCATCATACAATAATTAATTATTAATGATAATGTTCAGTAAAATTGCTAAAAACTCTACATTGTTTAGATTATTCGACAATTCAAGTTCACGACAAAAAAAAAAAAATCTCTAGAAAGTTGATTTTAAATAGTTATTAAATTAAATACATTGCATAATAGTTTGGATAGGTAACATCAAATGTTATTATCATATCTTGACTAATCAGAAAGTTATAATTCCAAGTGAAAATGCACACCAATAATAAAAGCATTATTTTCTTTCTTTCTTTCTTTCTTTTTTTCCATCTCTTTCTCATCACCGTATCAATATATCATTATGTCTTTTCCATCGTTTTCTTAGTATCCAAACATGACCGAATCAAGCCAGCTGTGGAAAGATAATATGACCCATCGCCACCTAATAAAATTTGCTTTATCTTTGAAGACCTTTATCTAATTTCAGAAGCCAATTACCAATCCTGACATAGGTGTTAATTGCATGCTAAAATATTAGTCAAAGTAGCATTCTGAAAATAAAGATCTTATATAATTTTTTTAATAAATAATTGACAACCAACGAATCAAAGGTCTTTCGAAACCTACCGAGATCAAACACTATAATGCGGTCCGTATAATCTAGACATTTCTACTTCCACAACACATTCCACGTATATTTATAAAATTCGTTTGGTGGGATTGTAACATTTAACCATTAACGTGGGAAGAGGGGTGCACAATACCGATATAGTATATAAGCGGATGTGTGAAAATAAAGTTCTTATAACAATTACGTAATTGATTTTCGGTGGGATATAGCTAGCTTGTGGAACTATAGTGCGATACATTTCAAATTTTGCAAATTAATCCTAGTTAACTTAATTACGTTGTGCGTCACAATTAGTCAGATTAGTCAAATGGGATTTCAGTTCATTGCAATAGATTTTTGGTCATAATAGGGGATTTTTTAAAACCAAATTTTGAAAACACAGTATTTGTTTATTTTATTAAAACTTTTAAGGGTTTTTTTTTTTTTTTTTTTTTTGGAATTCTCCCTTATTATATTCAGGTTAATCCAATTTGGATGCTTTGATCAGACTAAAACATGCACAAACTAATGAACTCAAGTGACAAAATTTAGGTCTCAGCTTCAAATTTTCTACCAGATGGAAGCGAATAAGAAAATTACAGCTGCCATTGGCCCAGAACGCACTGCTGAGGCACATGCATGACTTGCAATGAAATTTAATATTTATTATGAGGTGCGGGATCCCATTTATTTTCTCGTATTAGATCTTAGTTTATTGTATTAAGATAGACTAGGATCCTGATCAGAAAACGTACAGGACTCCGCAGCTAAAATCTCTCATATAAACGTTTGTACAGTATAATATCTATCAATTAATCGAGATATTAATTTATCAAGATACCGTAGACACCATCACCAAGAATCTACGTAATGTTGAAGTTTATGTTTATGCAATAAACTTTGGATTTCGTTAAAAATAAGAAATCACTCAAAACCAATGTTCTAGTAGGCGTTAGGTGCCAGTCATACGGTAGACCGGTGTCACCTAGGCGGTAAAGATTTTTTAATTTTTTTAATTTTTTATTTTTTTTAAAATTTATTTATTATTATTACTTTTTTTACATCGCATATACAAAACCCTCCACATTAAACTAGCAATTTTTTTTTGCTGCGAATGACTTCAATTTATCCTTCAACATGTTTAAACATTCACAAATTCATCAATACTATACAATATACATGAGTACAAAAGTGAAGTCACTGTTGCATCTATTTTTGCTATATATACATTCATCAATTCATCAATTCAATACTAGTCCTGACACAGTTCCGGTTCGGTTTCGGTTATGATTCCGGTTCCTTTGAAACCGGCAGTTTTGAATCTTTTTTTTTTTTTTTCTAGTCACATGAACATCAGACATCATCTTCTCCAGTTCTCCACGACTCAACCACCAGAGTATCAGACCAGACCTGCAGACCATCACCATCGACCATCTTCAACATCCAATGACCCAAACCCTAACCTAATCCATCGTTTTGTATTCTTCGGTTCTTCCACTTCAACTCACGATCCCCAATTGAAAACCTAAATTGAAAATCCCTAACTTCCAATTGCCCCCGATTCGATCCCAAAACCAACCACCTAACACATCGATCTGGAAACCCTAACCTAATCCATCACTTTCCTCAACTTTCTCAGCAAACAAACACCTAAAAAAAAAAAAAAGCATAGAGAATCAGAGATTGGAAGAAGAATAAGAAGAATAAGAAGAATAAGAGGTTCAAACTGTCAAAGAGGAGATCGAAAAGGGCGACCGTCCAGCATCCGTTGATTGCCGGCAATGGGATAAAGAAGCGATCGAGTCTTCGAGTCTTCGAAAGAAAGAGAGTCAAAGAGAGAGAGAATCTGAGATGAGACTGAATACTGATGAGAGAGAGAGAGCTGACAGTGATGAGTTTTATATATATAAAAAATATTACAGGAACTGTCGGTTCCAGTCCGGATCGAACCGGTCGATTCCGTAAAAACTGGAACCAGAATCGAAAAACCCGGTTCTAGTTTTGGTTTTGGTTTTGGTTTTGGTTTCGGTTTTTACAGTTCGGTTTCGATTCGGTTCCCCGATTTGAATCAGAATCGTGTCAGGACTATTCAATACTATACATGAGTACATGTTTGCTGGTCCCTCACATCTTGCATTATGTCCATTCTCATGAAAACAACTTGATCTCTTCAATGCCATTGAGTTTTCAAACACTCTATACATAAGTGAACAAATAATTGGAGCTAGAGGTGTTGTTGAAACAATTAAATTAAGGTATAGTTTAATGCTCGAATTAGGAAAATGAGAATTTTTTGTTCAACTATTCAAGTCAATGAAGCCTAACCAAAACAACACTGTTTTACACCCCAAACGATGCCATTTTAATCAAGAAGGGTTTTTTTTTTTCTTTTTTTTTTTTTTTAACCGCATAGCCCGATTAAACTGTGTTAAAAATCGGGCTAGGCGGCCAACTAGTAGATAGCACTATTTTATATCTATTTTAGGTCCCCATTTTCTATAGTTTTGCGCTTGTTTCTTAGGTAAAACTGGGGTTTTAATGAGCTTAAATGAGTATTTCAGGTACATAGGGAAGTTCAAGGGCATTGTGGTAATTTTAGAGAAATAGGGGTTAAAACGTAATATTCTGGCGAAAGATTGCAGATTATGTGAATACGAGAGACATCAGGGGTACAAATGGTAATTCACCGCGCAAGACAGGCATCAACACCACGTCACCAAGTGAAACGGTGCATTTTGGGCGTTGCCCGCGTCAGCATGACGTTAGCTATTCTTCAACCTCCAGCTGACCCGACCCGACCCGACCCGACCCGACCCGACCTGACCCGACCCGACCCGTGCGTAGACCCGGTATAGACCCGCTCTGAACCCAACGCTTTCCAGCTCATTTTCGACGGTTTTCCCGGCCATTCTCTACCCAGATCGCTGGCGCACCTCCCTCCGATCATAATGCAACCCTTTTCAGCATCCAAATAGATTGTTCCTCTCTCCTTAGCTTGCCACCTTTCCACCATTGAAGACCGAAGCTTCAAGCTTCATCTGCTGGTTCAATCACGCTGCACCAACTCGCAGATCTCCCCAAGAGCTCTCTGCAACTTAAATCTGCTAGATCGAACTCGTAAATTTCGTTTACGAACCAGCAGAATTCCCATTTTCAGTAAAGGTATTTTCGTTCATTCACACCCACGTCAATCCCTAATTTTCCACATCATATATATCCCACTTTGTTGTCTTAAATATACACTTATATTAATTTTTAGATCTAAGAATCTATAGATAGTTTTTAGGATAAATCTCCCTCCACATCCAACACTAGGGCCGGCCTTAGGCAAAGTGAGACCCTAGGCGCAATTGTACTATAATACTTCATTTTTTCCAAATAAATTAATTTTATTCAAATGACAAGATTACAAAATACAAGTTAAAAATAAAAATAAAAATAAAAACCAAAGTGAAATAGATCTAAAAATATAATTACAAAAATCAAAGTATTATGCTCTTTGGAAGGAAAAATCTTAAGATGAAGTTTGGTATCATATCGACACTTGAGATCCTCGCCTTCACTCCATCTTTTTGTTGACATGCCTGCAATGCATTCAAATACTCACTTAAAGTTGGTGTGAGTAATGAGTTGGTGTGAGTAATGAGTTGGATAGGGAGGTGTGTGATGAGGAAGTCAAGGCTGGCTTGTTTGGGATTGGTAGCTTTAAATCCCCTGGCCCAGATGGGTTCCCAGCAGCTCTATTTCAAAAACATTGGGAGGTGTTTAGGAAGGATCTATGTAACCTTGTGAGGGAGAGTGTTAAGTTAGGTTCCTTTCCTAGTGAACTAAACCAGACCATCATAGCCCTTATTTCCAAAGTTCCTAGCCCTCTCAACATGACCCAGTTACGACCCATTAGCCTCTACAATACCTCCTACAAAATCATTAGCAAAGTGGTTGTTCAGAGACTTCGGAGTTTGTTGCCTAAGCTTGTTAGTCCTAACCAAGTTGCCTTTATCCCTGGAAGGCAAATTCAGGATAACATTGTGGTGACCCAGGAGGTCCTCCATAAGTTCAAAATCATGAAAGGGAGAAAGGGTTTTGTAGCTTGGAAGATTGACCTCGCCAAGGCTTATAACAAGCTTCAATGGAATTTCATTAGATATGTTCTCATGGATGCTGGTATTAGTGGTAACATGTTAGAGCTCATAATGAGGTGCATCACTAGTGTTAGTTACAAGATTGTTCTGAATGGTGAGGTTGCGGATTCCTTCAGGCCTGGGTGTGGTATTAGGCAAGGGGATCCCCTCTCCCCTTACATCTTTGTGCTTTGTATGGAAAAATTGTCCCATCTCATCAATGAGAAGCTTAGTATGGGGTTGTGGAAATGTGTCAAGATTTCTAGGGGGGTCCTGAAGTCTCACACCTTTTCTTTGTAGATGACCTTATTTTATTTGGGCAAGCCTCTACCTCTCAAGCGGATGTCATGAGAGAGTGCCTTGACACGTTTTACGAGGTTTCGGGGCAGCAAATCAGTTTCTCTAAGTCCAGAATTTATTGCTCCAGGAACATCAAAGAGGGTGAGGCTAGGGCTATTGCTAGAGTTTGTGGTTCCCCTCTTACCAAAGACTTTGGTAAGTACTTAGGAGTTCCTCTTATTCATAACAGAGTTACTAACCATACCTATAGAGAACTTGTGGAGAAAACGCAAATGCGTCTAGCAACTTGGAAAAGTGACTCTCTCTCTCTTCCTGGAAGAGTCACACTTATCAAATCAGTCACCTCAACCCTTCCCATCTACATAATGCAATCTGTGAAACTCCCGAATGAAACTTGCCTTAAATTGGACAAGATAAATCGAGATTTCCTGTGGGGTCATACTACTACCAAGAACCCTATCCACTTTGTGAATTGGGACAATGTTTGTCTTCCTAATAAGAATGGTAGGTTGGGTATCAAGAAAACCAAGAACATGAATCAGGCTTTGCTTGCCAAAATTGGGTGGCGGATTCTACATAATGATGATGGCATTTGGTGTCGTCTCCTAAAGCACAAGTATCTCAATAACAAAACTATCCTTGATACTAACCTTGCCAAAGGCATCCCTTGTTGTAGTATTTGGAAAGGCATTGCCTTTGGGTCTAAACTTATTTCTAAAGGTGTAAAATGGAGAGTTGGAGATGGTGAGCATGTCAGGTTTTGGAGTGATGATTGGGTGCCAGGAGTAGGAGTTCTTATGGAGCAGGCCACTAAACGTCTGTCTGAGGAAGAATTGGAATTAACGGTTGATGGCTTTATGACCAATGGGAGTTGGAATGCTCAGTATTTAGCTTCTATGCTCCCAGGAGAGGTAGTGTGTAAAGTGCTTAGTATTCATGCTGGCCGAAATCACAGTGACTGTGATAGAGCCATTTGGGGGTAGAGTAACTGTGGGAATTTTTCAGTGAAATCAGCCTTTTTGGGTCTCATTAAAGCTAGCAGCCTTCCTTTATGGAAATGGAACTTTCTATGGAAGCTTAGAGTTCTCCCTAGAATACAATACTTCCTTTGGACCTTGCTTTAGGGGAAGATTCTCACGAATCTAAATAGAACAGTTAGAGGGCTGTCTGCTGACTCTTCTTGTCCTAGATGTTTAGCTGGTATTGAAGATGTTGGTCATTTGGTACGTGGCTGCAGACAGTCCACTGATGTATGGAAGAAGACCCTAAACAGCTGCTACATAATGGCGTCTTTCCAAGGCAACCTTGATGATTGGATGCTTGAGAACCTAAGGAATAATAGCTCGGTTCCAGGTAACATCCCCCACTATCTTCTTTTCGCTTGTACCTTGTGGTTTTTGTGGAAATGGAGGTGCAAAAGAGCCTTTGACAGCAGTTTCTCTTCTCCTCCTATCCCTCATTTGATTATCAACCAATTTGCCAAAGATTGGCTATGTGCTAACGGTGGTGGTCTTGCTAGAGGAGAAGTCAATGTGTCAGTTGGTTGGGTGCCCCCTAGTGAAGGCTGTTTGAAGCTCAATATAGATGGGAGTTGTGACAAAAATTCTGGGCGCATTTCTACTAGAGGGGTCATACGGAATCATTGGAGGAATTAGGTTAAAGGTTTTGCTTTGAACAAGGGCACTGGAAATATTCTTGAAGCTGAACTTTGGGGCATGTTTGAAGGGCTTAGTATGGCTTGGAACTCCGGAGTTAGGCAGATTGCTGTTGAATCTGACTCCCTTGAAGTTGTCCAACTCTTAACCAACGACAATAATATCAATCACCCCTTATTTAGTCTTTTACAGAACTGCAGGCATTTAATGGATGCTGGTTGGGACTGCACTGTGAAGCATGTGTATAGGGAAGGAAATAGGCTTACTGATGGCCTTGCTCACATGGGGTACAATCTGAAGTCTGATACTGTGTTCTTTGACAACTCCCCCCCCACCCCCCCCCCCCACCCCCCCCCCCCCCCCGAGATTTTTAGCATCTTTGAGGATGACTGTAGAGGTTTTATGTGTGTTAGGCAGTGTGCTACCCCTGTTCCTCTTTAGTTTTTTGTTTTTCTTTTCTGGGCGTTAGCCCTCCCTTGCACCAAAAAAAAAAAAATACTCACTTAAAATTCACTTTTCTTGCTTTTTGAGATGCAAAATCATTTATCAAATTTTTGTATTCAAGTTTTGACACCAAATCTCACTTAAAATACAAGTTCTCACTTAAAATGCACCTTTTTGAGATTGAACTAAATCTTCTACTCTTTTCTTTTTCTTTCGTTTGTCATAACCAAATTCAAATTTTCTAGTAGACATTTTTACCAAAATAAAATGATGAAAGACAATAAAAACATAATTTTAATTAAATAAAATGAAAAAATAGCACCTGATTTTTAGAAGAAGCAAGTTCCGACAATATTGAAGATTTGAACTAACACTTAATCTTCCATAATAGCTACAAGAAAACAAACCCAATCAATTACTTGATATAGTTTAAACCCTAAAAAAAATCAAACTAATAAAATATAAATAAACATTAAATTAAAAAAATATTAAAACTTACCTTCTTCTTTTTTTTTCCTTAATGAAACACAAGAGATTGATTGCAATTGAAGAATAATATTTATTAAGATTGATGAAAGAGAAATCTTGATGTAGTGGGAGATTTTGCAATGTAACAAAAAAAAAAAAAAATGATGTTGTAATTATAAAATGAAAATGGAGTTCATATATATATATATATATAAATTAATGACAAATAATGAAACAATTCCGTTAGGTGAAGCTTTCAAAAGAAATTAATGTTTTTGAAAATTAATTTTTTTTTCTTTTTCAATAACTTTTTTTGATGCCCCCTAAAAAGATGAGGACTTGCCCTAAGGCCAACCCTGTCCAACACACAAACACTCTCTCACACAAATATCTCACCAAGCTACCATTGCTGCACTCTTGGATCTCTTGGAGTTGAAGATAGAGTTGGAGCTCTTGAAGAATTTCTTGGTTGTTTCCTTCTCTTAATTTTTCTCTTTGATTTCTATTAAAGTTTGTAACTAGATACTTGTTGGGATTTTGTTGTATTTATATTATTACTTATCAATATAATTAGTTGATGTATTAGTTTAGTTGAGCTCTCATTTACTTGATTTGTAGATTAGTTAATTTGTTATCTTGTTTTGATTTAGTTAAATTGATTGTTTACCTTAGGTAGTTTAGTTGGATTATTTGCATGAATTAGTTGATAACCTTAGTTGTTGCTTTCTAGTGAGAATTGTAGTTAATTGGATTTTGGTTGATTTAGTTGTAATGCCTTTATTGTAGTTTAATTGTTGTTATATATTGCTTGCTCTTGATTTAGTTTAATTGGATTTTTGACGCTTGCCATTAGTTTAATTGAAATCTTGAAGCCCTTTTCGTCCTACAACAACGATTTTACTTTTCTTGCATGTAATTAGTGTAAATATATTGTATATATTATCTAAGACCTAGAACCGACTTTGTTAGGATTATGCTCAATAGCAAGAGTGTAATATTGTAATTGATAATCTTTTTCATATTAATAAAGTGATTTCTGGTTTAACAAATCTTATAGCATTTATAGTTTAATATTATAATTGTCAAAGTAAATAATCATAAGGTCTAAAGACTATGAGAAAAGAAGAATTGTTCGTACATCTGGATATATATGAGGTAGACACAATTCTTTAGTTAGTCTTGAATAATGTTCACAACTTAAGTTAAAGGTTGGGCACCTTTGTCTTGTTAAAGTTGTAGAATTCTTTTGCTAGCATTTGAGTGGGATCAAATGAGATATGATGAGTCTAAAATCATCGGAGTGTCTTCGAGTAAAAGAATCTAGTGCACTGGGTGCATTGAACTGGATCACAATGAAAAGCTGTATCTAGAACCATCAATAGATAATAGTCTTTTCATTATCAGGACAATCAGAGAGTCTATCTTAATCCTGAGATAAATGATGGACTTATGGTTGCAAGTGATATCATTTGACTTATTAATGAGTACGATTATATAGCATAGTCTATCCTCGATAGTTTGGTGATATTCATTTGTTAATCGATAGAGGACTTCATTTATAGATATGGACATCGTGGCTCCATTTATTAAATGAGAGTATAATATCATCGTATGGATGTTTTGAGGTAATTGGATATTAAATCTCAACGTTGAGTTTTTGATAGTGACTATTGAAAACATGGCTTCTGGACAATTCAAAATATCCAAGTTCAAAACGTGGTCATATGAGTAAATATGGTAACTTGAAGAGTTATAGGCGGTCTACGAACTCTTGGCAATTACTGATATTAATCACGAGGATACACTATCTCTAATATGATTGTCTAGGGTATGAATGAGGAACATCTTCTTATTCTATCTTTATTTAAGAGTTCAATTTTAGCTCTTTAGTGGAATGAGTTAAAATTAATGAATAGGACCTAAGTAAATCATTTGTTGATTGTGATTAGGTTATGTATATTGAAGCTTAAATTTAGATAGCCCGCCAAGATCCCCAATCCACACGGACTTGCATGGATCAGTTGATATATTCTACCGGACCAATTTATGGGTCCATCTAGAATTGCATTTAATATATTAAGAATATAATTTGCACATTATTTATTTAATGGGCTGATCAATTATATTAATATATTAATGAAAGGCATGTGGGCTTGTTTCTTTTAGTAAGAATGGGTCTGGTTCACATGTGGGCTTTTTATTTAAAGTCCAATGGATTAAATAAAATAAGAAAATAATATTTGGCCCATATATATAATGTGGGGCGGCAAGGCTAAATAATTAGTCAAAAATATTATTTTATTTTATTGTTTGATTAAATGAGAATTAATTAATTAATTAATTAATTATTTAATTAAGAAACAAAATCTTTTTCTGATCAGGAAATATATTTCCTAGAGTTATACTATTAGTAGTAGTATGCTAAAAGTAAAAGACTTATTTGGTAAGAAAATAAATAATAAGGTTTATTTATTTAATCAAATAGGAAAGTCTTTTATTAAGTCAATAAAAGAATAAAAAACACTTATGAGTTGAATTAGGGTTAGGATTCTAAAGTTGATAGGAATTAGGGTAAAGCACAAATCCTTTTTTGTAGAGGATTTTCGGCCAACCCTAATTGCATCACAAGGAGATTTCGGCAACCCTAATTAAAATAGAAGTAGAATTCGGCCACCCTATATAAGACACCATATAGGGTTCGGCCACCCCCTCTTGAGGACTGGATCAATTTCTTCTTCTTCTCATACTCATAGAAAAGTGTTTGATTATTCGGCCAAGACAAAAAGAGAGAAGAGATAATTCTTTTGATAGTACACTAATTGCTTATACATCAATAGGCTTGTGTGTACAACATCGAATTAGGTTCACACGAGTTTCGATCATTAGATTGAGAACTCAAAAGTGACCGGAATAATCTTTATAGTCTTTTGGTTATTTTAGTGACTAACAATAAGAAAAAGAGATTTTGTTTGTCCATTCTCAGGTACGCAATTCAAAGAAAAAGGAGACTACGCTCCTAGGTGATTCACGTTCATGCTAGGATTGAAGATCTTGCGGATTACCATCGACGTAAGTCAATCGAATCACGCGACAAAAGGTATTCTTCTTTTTGTTAGTTTATATGTATGTTTAATTAATTTAAAGGGTTAAGGTTCATCAAAGGAAAAATTTTAAAATATACTAAACCACTTTTTAGTCTCGCTTCCGCTGCGTTGACCGGTATTTTTCCCTACAGACTTAAGGTACCATACCTCCTCGTGGGAACGATTCCCTTACTTGTGTTCGTTATACTCAACAACGACTCGTACACTTGCGAAGGGTGATTTTTACACTCGCATGATTCATTTATATATTGAAACAAATATGCCGGTTTGCCTAATATTATCTAGAGGGAGGGGGGGGGGGGGGGGGGGGGGGGGGGGTGTGAATAGATTAAATTTTTGCAATTGGTCAATTTTACAAAAATTAACCCCAATCTAGTCAATATAACAAATCCAGTGTAAAAAACAGAATTTAAATGACACTTGATTTTTACGTGGAAACCTTCAACAAGGAAAAACCACAGGCTGTTATGTGTGCCACACACGATCCTTGAATCCACTAATTGTAATGGTGTTTACAATCTAGGTTGACCACGTCAAACCCTACACGGTCAATAACCCACCACTACTACCCAACGGGCCTTTAAAAGTGAACATAGGTCAATTTGCTTGCGCACTAAGCCACCTTAGCCATAAGACTTAATTCTCACTAAAGAGATCAACAACCTAAGTGAATAATATGATATTCAAAAAACAAGTAATGCTGGGTTGCACTAAATGCTTATCTAGGATTATAAGATGTCAATTAAATCAATCATAAATATTAATTGTTATATGACATGGCATACAACATAGCTAACATAGATTAAGCAATCCTAGGTATAGCTATCAAAATACAACTCTCAAACAATCAACACAATAATTTCAATCTTGCAAATAGAATATGTTCTAAATGCATACAAGTGATAAATGAGATTATTTGTTAAGTAAGACACAAAATATGTAAGATATTAGTGACCAACTTACCAAGCAAAGTGTGTTGAATAAGACCCAAGCATAGATGGCAACAAGATGATCATGGATGATGCTAGATGATGTTTGATGCACATGGGTTTGTGTTTGAGTAATCAAATGTGAGTTCTTTTGTGATTTTTTCTCTTTGGAAAAATGCTAAGTCAAAAATATGATTTGAACTCTCTCAAAAACGACCTAAAGTCAAAGTAGCATATATATAGGGTGTCAAAATGATGCTACGTCATTTTGTTAAGTTTTCTGAAAATTGGCCTTGACCGTTGTTCACCTGGGAAAATAAAGAACATGTTCTTCATAATCCGCTATACACAAGAGCGATAATAGGGCGACCTGGGAGCGGTTGCTCTCGGGTTTGGTGAGCCGCTGTTCACCTGCTCTACGTAGGGCAATTGAACAGCGACTATAAAGCGATAGAAAAAATCCATCAGGTCACTCGCTGTACGTACAACAACTGTACAGCGGGTAAGAGCAATTTTGTTCAATGCCCCTTATAGGCACTGTACGTAAGGCGAACCAACAGCGGGTGTACAATACCCATACTAACTTTGCATCCTAAAGTCTAATATGACATGGCATTTGACAAACAAGATGCAATCAATAAAATATGTATGAAGAGGTTTCAAGAACATGAATGCATATACATAAAACACACAACATATAAGAAGTATAGATATGCATGAGTTGTGTGTGTGTGCAACTAGATCTCTTCAATGCAATTAAGCACAAGTGATTTACCTTTGAGTGCTTATCATCTTGAGGTCTTGATTGCCAATAATTAGAAGCCTAAGCTACCCTTACATCACAAACCCCAAATGTGGTTTGTCACCAAAATAAGCCAATCAAACTTGAGGAACTTACATATATATTCATTTCGTAGTACTATCCGGACTGTTTCAATACGTTGGGGACAGAGTTCGTAAAAAGCGTGTCATTAGTATGTGTTAGTCATCGACTAGACGCCCAGCCACCGAGGAAGGCCGATTAGGCCTTCCTCGCGGCGGCCAACTAGGCCGAATACTAGAACACTGCTCAAAACATCAGTAACATTAAATAATTTTTGCTGGTTGCAATATGAAAATACAACACATAACTTTTAGATGCATTACAAAAAATTAGAGAAATGAAATAAAACTAAACTTGAATTTTGAGAAAGAAAAAAAAAAATACTACATTCATTTTGCACTCAAGAAAGCAACTGTTAGGATTATGCTCAATAGCAAGAGTGTAATAGTGTTTTTGACAATCTATTCATATTAATAATGTGATTTCTGGTTTAACAAATCTTATAGCATTTATAGTTTAATTATTATAATTGTCAAAAGTAAATAATCAAAAGGTCAAAAGACTATGAGAAAAGAAGAATTGTTCATACATCTGGATATGTATTAGGTAGACACAATTCTTTAGTTAGTCTTGAATAATGTTCACAACTTAAGTTAAAGGTTGGGCACCTTTATCTTGTTAAAGTTGTAGAATTCTTTTACTGGCATTTCAGTGGGATCAAATGTGTTATGATGAGTCTAAAATCATTGGAGGGTCTTCGAGTAAAAGAATCTAGTGCACTGGGTGCATTGAACTGGATCACAATGAAATACTTTATCTAGAACCGTCAATAGATAATAGTCTTTTCATTATCAGGACAATCAGAGAATCTATCTTAATCCTGAGATAAATGATGGACTTATGGTTGCAAGTGGTATCATTTGAGTTATCAATGAGTACGATTATATAGCATAGTCTATCCTCGATAGTTTGGTGGTATTCATTTGTTAATCGATAGAGGACTTCATTTATAGATATGGACATCGTGGCTCCATTTATTAAATGAGAGTAGAATATCATCATATGGATGTTTTGAGGTATTGGATATTAAATCTTAACGTTAAGTTTTCAATAGTGTCTATTGAAACATGGCTTCTGGACAAGTCAAAATATCCAAGTTCAAAATGTGGTCATATGAGGAAATATGGTAACTTGAAAAGCTATAGGCGGTCTATGAGCTCTTGGCGATTACTGATATTCTTCACGAGGATACACCATCTCTTATAAGATTGTCTAGGGTATGAATGAGAATCATTTACTTATTCCATCTTTATTTAAGAGTGCAATTTTAGTTCTTTAGTGGAATGAACTAAAATTAATAGATTGAACCTAAGTGAATCATTTGTTGATTGTGATTGGGTTATGTCTATTGGAGCTTAAATATAGATAGGCCCGCCAAGATCCCCAATCCACACGGACTTGCATGGATCACTTGATATATTCTATCGGACCAATTTATGGGTCCATCTAGAATTATATTTAATATATTAAGAATATAATTTGCACATTATTTATTTAATGGGCTGATCAATTATATTAATATATTAATGAAAGGCATGTGGGCTTGTTTCTTTTAGTAAGAATGGGTCTGGTTCACATGTGGGCTTTTTAATTAAAGTCTAATGGATTAAATAAAATAAATAATATTAGGCCCATGTATATGGTGTGGGCGGCAAGACTAGAATAATAGTCTAAAATATTATTTTATTTTATTGATTGATTAAATGGAAATTAATTAATTTATTAGTTAATCATTTAATTGAGAATCAAAATCTTTTTCTGATCAGGAAATATGTTTCCTAAAGTTATACTATTGGTAATAGTATATTAAATATTAAAGACTTTATTTGGTAAGTAGATAAATAAAGGGAATTTATTTATTTAGTCAAATTAGGGAGTCTTTGATATAGTCACAAATACACTAAAGAGTTGGATTAGGGTTTGGAATTCTAAGGAAATCTATCTAGGGTTAGGATTTAGGTCAAAAGACACAAATCCTACATGGTAGAGGATTTTCGGCCACATGATATATATATCTTCGGCCACATGAGATATAGATAGCTAATATAAATATATATATATATATATAATATACGGTGCAGTAGAGATATAAAGAAGATATATATATTGACTTATATAGAATATAGGTGGGAGGCAAAGTTCGTACACACATATAATATATATTGTGCAAAGTTTTTGCACTAGAAATATATAATATATTTAGCAAGGGATGGACGAACTTGGGGATTGGATAAATGACTCCTAAGTCAGCAGCTCAAATCCTACCAATGATAAAAGCTTCAAAGAAATATTTGGTTTGGTCTAGATGGGTGAATAGATAGATACTGTAAAAAAAAAAAAGAAAAAAGGTTAAAAGTTATTTGATTGAGTTAAATATATAGTAAAGTTGTGAGTAAGAGTTATATGTGGGACCCATGAGAAAAGTGGTGGGACCTATGTGTTGGATGAATTAAATAATTATATATTTTTATATTTTTTTGTGTGATCCATGCTATAATTAAAAGAGATGGATGTGTGGGACTCGATTGGATTGTTAATCATTGGAGATAGACGAATCAGATTTGTTGACCATTGGAGCTGGACGGATTAGATTTTCTGATCGTTGGAAATGAACAGGTCAAATTTGTTGACCGTTGGAGATGGACGGTCTAAATTGTTCAGACATTAAAATTTGAAATAAATATATATTTTTTATCCAAAAAAATACTAGAGAAATTAACAAAAATTCAAAGAAAAAAAAATACTGAAACGAATAACGGTGTGCAAATTATATCTAGGGGGTGAATAGATTTTAATCAAGTTAATTACCATTTTTTCTTGATTAGTCAATATTCAATAAAAAACCCCTAACTAGTTAAAAATCAATCAACCTAATTCTAAGTGTGGAAAATAATAAATTGCTCGTTGATTGATTTATGTGAGAAACTCTCAACAGGGAAAAACTCACGGGCTAATATGTGCGCCACACACGATCCTCGGATCCACTACTTGTAATGGTGTTTATAACCTAGGTTGACCACGTCAAACCCTATATGGTTACTAACCCACCATTACTACCCAACGGGCCTTTAATAGCAAACCTAGATCAATTTGCTTGCGGACTAAGCAACCTTAGCCACAAGACTTAATTCTCACTAAAGATCACCAACCTAAGTTAATATCATGATATTCAATTATGCAATTAATGCTAGGTTACACTAAATGCTTATCTAGGATGAAAGATGACAATAATCACAATCCTAGATATCAATATTGATATATGACATGGCATACAACATAGCTATTAAGATTAAGCAATCCTAGGCAATAGATATCACAATACAACTCTTAATCAATCAACACAATAATCTCAATCTTGTAAATAGAATTTAATGTAAAAACATACAAGTGATAAAATAGATTAATTGATAAGAAAGAACACTAAAAAGGATGAGTATGGTGTTCATCTTACCAAATCAAGTGTGTTGAAGAAGACCATGTAAAAATGCATCCTAGATGATCCTAGATTATGCTAGAGAATGATTGATGCACATGGAAATGATTTGAGTGATCAAAGATGACCAAAGATGAGTTCCTGAATGAATTTCTCGATTTGAAAATGCTCTCAATTAAAAATATGAATTTTTGAGTCATTGAGACGACCTAAAGAGAAAGCAATGTTTATATAGGTGTCCAAAATGATGCAACACCGTTTTGACAAAACAGGGGTCGACCGCTGCGGGTACCGCTGCCAAAGCCGCAGTGGTATCCACAGCGGTGGACTAAAATACGCATCTAGTCAATAAACCGCTGCGCTGACCGTGGCTTGCACAACAGCTATGACAGCGGTATGCTATGTTCCCAATGTTAGGATTATGCTCAATAGCAAGAGTGTAATATTGTATTTGACAATCTTTTCATATTAATAAAGTTATTTATATTTTTAACAAATCTTATAACATTTATAGTTTAATTATTATAATTGTCAAAAGTAAATAATTATAAGGTCAAAAGACTATGAGAAAAGAAGAATTGTTCGTACATCTGGATAGGTATGAGATAGACACAATTCTTTAGTTAGTCTTGAATAATGTTCACAACTTAAGCTAAAGGTTGGGCACCTTTATCTTGTTAAAGTTGTAGATTCTTTTGCTAGCATTTGAGTGGGATCAAATGTGCTATGATGAGTCTAAAATCATCAAAGTAGTTTTGAGTAAAAGAATCTAGTGCACTAGGTGCATTGAATAGAATCACAATGAAATACTTTATCTAGAACCATCAGTGGATAAAAGTTTTCATTATAAGGACAATCGGAGAGTCTATCTTAATCCTGAGATAAATGGTGGACTTATGGTTACAAGTGTTCTCATTTGAGCTATCAATGAGTACGATTATATAGCATAGTCTATCCTTGATAGTTTGGTGGTATTTTGCTAATCGATAGAGGACTTCATTTATAGATATGGACATCGTGGCTCCATTTATGAAATGAGAGTATAATATTATCATATGGATAGTTTGAGGTATTGAATATTAAATCTTAACGTTGAATTTTCGATAGTGTCTATTGAAACATGGCTTCTGGACAAGTCAAAATATCCAAGTTCAAAATGTGGTCATATGAATAAATATGGTAACTGGGAGAGCTATAGATGGTCTATAAGCTCTTGGCGATTACTGATATTATTCACGAGGATACACGATCTCCAATAAGATTGTCTAGGGTATGAATGAGAAACATTTACTTATTTTATCTTTATTTAAGAGTTCAATTTTAGTTCTTTAGTGGAATGAGCTAAAATTAATAGATCGAACCTAAGTGAATCATTTGTTGATTGTGATTAGGTTATGTCTATTAAAGCTTAAATTTAGATAGCCCGCCAAGATCCCCAATCCATACGGACTTGCATGGATCATTTGATATATTCTACCGGACTAATTATGGGTCCATCAAGAATTGTTTTAAGGTATGTGGACTTGTTTCTTTTAGTAAGAATGGGCCTAGTTCACATGTGGGCCTTATTATTAAGGTCCAATGGATTTAATAAAATGGAAAAATAACATATGGCCTATATAGTGTACTTGGGCAGCAAGGTTAGTAAAATAGCCTATTATATTATATTATTTTATTATTTAATTAAATGGAAATTAATTAATTTATTAATTAATTGTTTAATTAAAAGTCAAAATCTTTTTCTAACTAGGAAATATGTTTCTCAGTGTTATACTATTGTTGGTATTATAATAAGAATCAAAGACTTTATTTGGTAAGTAGATAAATAAAAGGAATTTATTTATCAAGTCAAATTAGGAAGTCTTTTGATATCGTCATAATAGGATAATACACTAAAGAGTTGGATTAGGGTTTTGATTCTAAAGTTGATAGGAATTTTGGTGAAGCAAAAATCCTCTTGATGGGAGGATTTCGGCCAACACACAAATCCTCTTTGTTTGAGGATTCAACCACCACCTAAATTCCCATCAAGGGAATTCGGCCAACCCTGGTATGATTAGGGAAAGTATTTCGGCCACTTATATATATATATATATATAATTCGGCTAGCCCTAAGGTTTTTGTGAGAGCTATTTCTTTTGCTTGAAAAATAAAATCCAACTCTAAGACATAGTGTGTGAGAATTCGGCCAAGTAGAGAAACAAGAAGGAGAACGTTTTGTTTCGATAGTGCACTACTAGCTTTTACATCAAAAGGCTTTGTGCACAACTTCGAATAAGGTTCACACGAGTTTCGATCAAAAGATTGAGAATTCAAAAGTGACCAAACGTTCTTCGTTTTCTCTTGGAAGATTATTGTGACTAACAAAAGGAAATTTTTTTTGTTATTCATCCTCAAGTACACAATTCAAAGAAAGGGAGCCCACGCTCCTAGGTGATTCAAGTTCGTGATTGGATTGGAAGCTCTTGCGGAATACCATCGACGCAATGTCAATCGTCATGTAAAGAAAAAGTTATGATACTTTTATTATATGTTAATTAATCAAGGGTTAAGGTTCATCTTTAAAAGGAATAATTTTAAAATATACAAATCGAAAAAATCATGCATTCTTAAGCTACTAAATGACATGGCAATAATCAAATGCATGAAGAGTTAAGAACATGAATGCACAAACATAAAAACACACAACATACAAGAGGTATAGATATGCATGAGTTGTGTATGTATACAACTATGATCTCTTCAATGCGAATAAGCACAAGTGTTTTACCTTTGGAGTGCTTATCATCTTGAGGTCTTGAAAGGGCCTTTGTTGAGCTTGATCACCAACAATTAGAAGCCTAAGCTACCTTTACATCACAAACCCCAAAAGTGGTTTGTCACCGGAATAAGCCAATCAAACTTGAGAAACTTACAATCTCCCCCTTTAGCTATTTCATGACAAAACCACTACTCACATTGATCCTCACAACAAAATTGAAACTAAAGGTCAACAATGATTTCTTACATTACAAAGAGATAATTAAAAGCTAAAACTTGAAGTCTTCAATCTCTTGTAGAATAATCAATCCTTCAAAACAAAAATATTACACTTTTCAAAGCAAGTGTATGTGAGGTGATCAAGTGAAATCAAAACAAGCAGTTGCATTTTAAGGAAATTAAGCAACATCATGCAATGAATGTGCAATGCAATGCTCCCTCTCAACGGGTTACTCTCCCTCAATTCATAATCTCCCCGATATGCAAACTTGCTACTCTCATTTAGCAATCTCCCTTACCACATACTACTCCCCCTTTTTGTCATGAGATAGGCAAATGAGTTTCCCCAATCGGGTCACTTGTAGCCAAGAGAGATAGTAACATACAAGATATTTGCATAGTCATATACAAGCACATTATGCAAGTCAATTAATTGGAGAGAAAAAAGGAGATTTATTTTATGAAAAATGTGTGAATAAGATGCTTTGCATGCAAGACATGTTGCATTCAAGTCTAAAAATCAATGGTATTTGGCAAAGCAAATGACAAAGGTGTTAGGATTATGCTCAATAACAAGAGTGTAATATTGTTTTTGACAATCTTTTCATATTAATAAAGTGATTTTTGTTTTTAAACAAATCTTATAGCATTTATAGATTGAATATTATAATTGTCAAAAGTAAATAATAATAAGGTCAAAAGACTGTGAGAAAAGAAGAATTGTTCGTACATCTGGATATGTATGAAGGAGACACAATTCTTTAGTTAGTCTTGAATAATGTTCACAGCTTAAGGCAAAGGTTGGGTACCTTTATCTTGTTAAAGTTGTAGATTCTTTTGCTAGCATTTGAGTGAGATCAAATATGTTATGATGGGTCTAAATCATCAAAGTGTCTTTAAGTAAAAGAATTTAGTACACTAGGTGCATTGAATAGGATCATAATGAAATACTTTATCTAGAACTGTCTGTAGATAAAAGTCTTTTCATTACAAGAGGACAATCGGAGAGTCTATCTTAATCCTGAGATAAATGATGGACTTATGGTTACAAGTGTTATCATTTGAGCTATCAATGAGTATGATTATATATCATAGTCTATCCTCGATAGTTTGGTGGTATTCATTTGCTAATCGATAGAGGACTTCATTTATAGATATGGACATCGTGGCTTCATTTATAAAATGAGAGTATAATATCATCATATGGATGTTTTGAGGTATTGGATATTAAATCTCAACGTTGAGTTTTCGATAGTGACTATTGAAAACATGGCTTCTAGACAAGTCAAAATATCCAAGTTCAAAATGTGGTCATATGAGTAAATATGGTAACTTGGAGAGCTATAGGCGGTCTATGAGCTCTTGGCGATTACTTATATTATTCAAGAGAATTCACTATCTCTAATAAGATTATCTAGGGTATGAATGAGAAACATTTACTTGTTCTATCTTTATTTAAAAGTGCAATTTTAGGTATTTAGTGGAATGAACTAAAATTAATAGATCGAACCTAAGTGAATCATTTGTTGATTGTGATTGGGTTATGTCTATTTAAGTTTAAATTTAGATAGCCCGCTAAGATCCCCAATCCACACGGACTTGCATGGATCACTTGATATATTCTACCGGACTAATTATGGGTCCATCTAGAATTGTATTAAGGCATGTGGGCTTGTTTCTTTTAGTAAGAATGGGCCTAGTTCACATGTGCGCTTTTTAATTAAAGGTCCAATGGATTTAATAAAATGAAAAATAATATTTGGGCCTATCTTTGTGTATGGGCGACAAGGCTTGAAGAATAGCTTAATATATTATTTTATTTTATTATTTGATTAAATGGGAATTAATTAATTGATTGATTAAATATTTAATTAAAAATCAAAATCTTTTTCTGACTAGGAAATATGTTTTTTAGTAGTATACTATTGTGGTAGTATAATAAATATAAAATACTTTATTTGGTAAGTAGATAAATAAGGGATTTATTTTTCTAGTCAAATAAGGAAGTCTTTTATATAGTCATAATAGGATTAAACACTATAGAGTTGGATTAGGGTTTGAATTCTAAAAGATTGATAGGAGTCCATTGTGGAAACACAAATCCTCTTTGGTAGAGGATTTCGGTCACCTTATCAACCTAGACCAAATAATTCGGCCAACCCTAATTGTAATAGGGCAAGCAATTCGGTCACCCTATATAAGACAAGTGATAGAATTCGGCCACCCCTAATGCAAGGCTTGAGAGTTATTTTCTTTTGCTTAAGAAAAATAAAATCCAACTCTAGACAATAGTGTGAAAAATCGGCCAAAAGGAAAAGTGAGAAGAGATCGTTCTTATTTCGATAGTGTGCTAGTAGCTTTTACATCGAAAGGCTTTGTGCACAATTTCGAATAAGGTTCACGCGAGTTTCGATCTAAGGATTGTGAATTCAAAAGTGACTGGAACGTTCCTTGTAATCTCTTGTGACTTATTATGACTAACGAAAAAGAAAAAACTTTGGTTATCCATCCTCAGGTACACAATTCAAAGAGAAGGGAGACTACGCTCCTAGGTGATTCATGTTCGTGATTGGATTGGAAGATCTTGCGGATTACCATCGACGCAACGTCAATCGGATCACGCGACAAAGGTACGATACTTTTATTATATGTTAATTAATTAAAGGGTTAAGGTTCAACTTATGGAAAAATTTTAAAATATACTAAACTCTATTTTAGTCTTGCTTCCGCTGCGTGCATGCGTTTTTCCCTACAATTGGTATCAGAGCCAGGTTGTACCCTTTGATTAATTAATGTATATATACGTGAATCGATTTCTTTTTGTTGTGATTATGCATGTTTTAGAAAGAGATGGCAATCTAGGTATTCGCATATATAATTACATTGGAATGTATGGATTTATATATGTTATTATAATTATATGAATTGTTGTTGCTCGATTTTGGTCCTAGAATTTCAATGTATTTTTGTTTCGGAATTGTAATAAGAAGGGTGGTCTATCATCACCATAATTCCTTCTTGGTAGTTGCTAAGTTCTCTTTTATTTTATTGTAATAAAATAGTGCAGTTTTTAATGTATTAAAAAATACTGCAGTTTTTTTATTATTGTAGTGTAGTTTTTGGTTGTATTAAAATACTGCAGTGATTAAAAAAAAAAAAATACTGCAGTAATTTATTTGTAAATATACTGCTGTAATATATTCAAGTATCGAAGATTTGAAGAATTGGAAGCAACCGGAACAAGTATGGGTCGATGTGCACCATAGCGACATGCATGCGTGCAAGTTAGCACGCAGCTATGCATGTTGAGCTATGGGCTGTGCATGGCAGCCCTTGGGTTGTCATGGGCTGCGCACGGCAGCCCTTTGTGGGGTTGTGGGGTGCGCACGCCCATAAGAAGCAGCCAAGGGGTGCGCGAGTGGACGATGGCCGCTTGAAGACTTGTTCACCAAGAAAGGATATTTTGTATTTCCAACAAATGTAATTTACTTGCTTTTCTAGGATGGACCAAAATTGTGTCTATTTATTTTTCGTAAATATTACAATATTTGTTATTGTATGATAACATGTCATATAGAATAGGATTGCCACTCATATATCTCTTTTGGTATGAACATGCATTGAATGATTTAAGTATCTAATTGGCATCTAGATAACATGGTAAATCATTCTATGGAATTTAATCACACGCCTTAAATAATTGAGTGGGAGAAGGTGCCTTGCAACACCTATGGCCTCCAAGGTTAGTTGAGCTTTATGTTTCATTGGTAATCCCCCCAAGGGGCGTCCATGAATGGAATTTAGCAAGATACTTCCTTACAAGGATAGACTAGACAATTGACTCAAATGAGATCTACTCTTAAAGGAGGGATTTTCGTGAGAGAAAATATTAAGGGTCGATATCTTAGTTACACACTCAATGTGATTTTATTGATATCCTCCCAAGAGTTCTTGTCAATGAAATCACAAGGCTAAAATTGAAAACGCTGGTTGTTATGTTAACAATTAGGTGGGACCTAGTCCAACTAGTAAATGGTACGAACTCCCAAAGGAGGCGTAACATTTATGGGTGTTGGATCACCGTTGAATTTTTACGATTGAGTTATTAATTTAATTCAAGGTAAATATTCAAAAGTACTTTATCATGATTATTTACTTATATATATTTTTGTTTTTTATTCAGAAATCATAACCCCATCCCTAATGAACATCTTGAAAGATAATACTTTAACTAGAGATAATTATGTCACATGGAAAAGGGAAATTGGGCTGTTGCTGCAAGCTGAAAAACATAAGTTCGTTCTAACTACTCCTAAACCACCTACTCCTACTATTGAATCTAATATTGTGCAAAGAGACGAGTATGAGCAGTGGAAGACTTCTGATGATATGGCCAAATGTTATATTATGGCCACCATTTCCGACGTGTTGCAACAGCAGCATGAAGGAATGGAGTCTGCTGCTGATATAATGATGTCTCTAGAGGAGATGTTTGCTGTGAGATCTAGGTCGACTAAGATAGAGGTAGTGACTGCTTTTATGAATCTTAGAATGAAACCTGGATAGGTTGTGAAAGATCACATGATGAAAGTCATAGCATATCTCAATATTGCAGAACTTAATGGTGCTGAGATATATGGTGAGACAAAAATTGACATGATTGTCAACTCACTGTCAGATTCCTTTGATCAATTCAAGTTGGACTACACCTTGAACAATAAGGAATACACTTTGCAAAGCCTGATGCAAGATTTTCAAAGCGCTGAAAAGATCCTTGTGAAAAACAAAGGTCAAGAGATTCATATGGTTGGTAAAGTTGCTACTGTTAAGACCCGTCAGAAGGTCAAGAAACAACAAAAGAAAAAGCAACTTGGGCCTACCAAGAAGGAGACCAAGAAAGTAACCAAGATTAAAGGGAAGTGCTTCATTTGTGGTGAAAAGGGACATTGGAAAAGTAATTGCCCAAAGTCTCAAAAAAAGAAGGAACAAGGTAATGTTAATTATCTTGAAACATGCTTTCTGGTAGATTCTATAGATTCTTGGAATATAGACTCTGGAGCCAATAATCATGTTTGTTATTCCTTGTAGGGGTTCCAGGAAAGGAGAAAGCTGAGTAAGAATGAAATCAACTTGCGTTTGGGCAACAGAGCGTTGGTGTCCGCCAGTGCAGTGAGAGATATTATAGTTAATCTAGATTCTTTTAGGCATTTAGATTTAATATACATTTATGATGTACCTCAATTCAAGAGGAATTTAATTTAAGTTTCTTGTTTGAATAATTTTGGATATTCGGTTATTTTTAATAAAAATTTTATTATTAGTAAGAATGACAAAGTTATTTACAAAGGTACATTGGAAAACGGTCTATTCTATTTACATAGAAATATCTCTCACTTGTTGGAGATAGAATTAACGCAACCTAATCATAAAAGAGTAAAATTATCAAAAGATGAAACCTACCTATGGCATTTGCGCCTAGGTCATATTAACCTTTATAGGATTAAAAGATTGGTTAGTGATGGACCTTTAAGTGACTTAAAGGTTAATGATCTACCAACTTGTGAATCCTGTTTGGAAGGCAAAATGACCAAAAGGTTGTTTACGACCAAAGGCACAAGAGCCACTGAATGTTTAGGATTAATACACACTGATGTATGTGGTCCTATGAGCATTCAAGCTAGAGGTGGATATGAGTACTTCATCACTTTCACAGATGATTAGTCGAGATTTGGCTATGTGTATATCATGAGACATAAGTCTGATACTTTTGACATGTTCAAAGCATTTAAAGCTGAAGTGGAAAATCAGCTAGATAAACACATATAAATCTTGAGATCTAATCGTGGTGGAGAATATCTATATGGTGAGTTTCAGTATTGATAATGGAATCATTTCTCAGTTTTCTACACCAGGTACACCTCAACAAAATGGGGTGGCAGAAAGGAGAAATAGAACTCTTTTGAACATGGTTAGGTCTATGTTGAGTTATTCAATGCTTCCTATTTCTTTTTGGGGATATACTTTACAAACTGCAATATACATTCTAAACGATGTACCATCTAAGTAAGTTCCTCAAACATGCATGAGTTGTATACTGGGCGAAAGCCTAGTTTACAACACTTAAGGATATTTGGTTGTCCTGCGCATGTGTTAAAAAGATATACAGAAAAGATGGAGTCTCGTTCGGAAACATGCATATTTGTGGGGTATCTAAAAGAAACTAAGGGATATTATTTCTATAGTCCTTCAGATCTTAAAGTATTTGTTTCAACAAATGTTAAATTTCTGGAAGAGGACTATATGAATGATTTTGTACCCAAAAGTAGAATTGTCCTGAATGAGATGTCAGGAGATACAATTCCATAAGAGGTTACACAACCTAGCCCAATTGTAAGTTCCGCACCATCACAAAATCAACAACCTACCATTCCTCGTCGTAGTGGGAGGGTTAGAAGTCAACTCGAGAGATACATCGGTCTGGGAGAATCAGTGGAGAATCTCCCGGACGACGATAATCCCTACATATATAAGGAAGCAATGGAGGATGTTGATTGTCGCCATTGGCAAAAGGCAATGCAATCTGAGATTGAATCTATGTTCAATAACAAAGTTTGGTCTTTTGTAAACTTGCTTAAAGGGAAAAAACCCATTGGTTGCAAGTGGGTATACAAGAGGAAAAGAGGTATGGATGGAAAGGTGGAAACCTTTAAAGCTAGACTAGTAGCTAAAGGTTACACACAGAAAAAAGGTATCGATTACGAGGAAACCTTCTCTCCTGTGGCCATACTTAAATCCATTAGGATACTCTTATCCATTGCAGCATCTCTAGATCTAGAGATTTGGCAAATGGACGTCAAGACAGCTTTCCTTAATGGAAGTCTTGACGAAAGAATCTATATGATGCAACCAGAAGGATTCATTGAAAAAGGCCAAGTGGAAAAGGTATGCAAGTTGCAAAGATCCATATATGGATTAAAGCAAGCATCCAGATCCTAGAACATAAGGTTCGATCAAGCAGTTAAAGGTTTTTGATTTATTTAGAACCTTGACGAACCCTGTGTTTACAAAAGGATTAAAGGCGACAAGATGGTTTTCCTCATTCTTTATGTTGATGATATACTACTCATCGGAAACGATGTAGGTGTATTGACATTAGTAAAAGAACAGTTAGCAAAACAATTTGATATGAAGGACTTAGGAGAGGCAAGTTATATTCTTGGTATCCAAGTAATAAGGGATAGAAAGAATATAACGTTTGTACTATCCCAAGCTTCATACATAGATAAAATCTGGTCTAGGTTTACCATGCAAGATTCCAAGAAAGGTATGTTACCTTTCAAGCATGGAATCAAACTTTCTAAGGAATAAGTTCCTAAGAATGAGCATGAAGAGCAATTCATGAGTAGGATTCCATATGCCTCGACAGTTGGAAGTCTTATGTATACAATGTTCTGCACTAGACCAGATATTTGTTTTGTTGTGGGCATAGTTAGTAGGTTTCAATCGAAACCTAGTCCTGATCACTGGACGGCAGTCAAGCATATTTTCAAGTATCTCAAGAGAACAAGAGATAATATGCTTGTATACTCAGTAGGGGATTTAATTCCCGTTGGGTATACAGATTCTGATTTCCAGTCAAATTCTTATTCCAGAAAATCCACATCAGAATCTGTGTTTACTCTTGGAGGAAGAGCAGTCATATGGAGGAGTATCAAGCAATCTTGTATTGCTGATTCCACCATGGAAGCTGGTATGTTGCTGCATGCAAAGCTGCCAAAGAGGTTGTTTGGCTCTGCCAATTCCTGTTTGACTTGGAAGTAGTTCCCAGTGCGAATAAGCAGATCACCATCTACTGTGACAACAGTGGAGTAGTGGCTAATTCGAGAGAACCAAGAAGTCATAAGAGAGGAAAACACATTGAAAGGAAATATCATCTTTTTAGGGAGATTGTGCATAGGGGTGACGTGACGATTACTAAAATCGTGTCAGCATAAAATCTAGCGGATCCCTTCACAAAAGCTCTACCACAGAAGAGTTTTGATGGGCACCTAAAGAACATGAGAATGAGAGATATGACACATTTGCTATAGCGCAAGTGGGAGATTGTTAGGATTATGCTCAATAGCAAGAGTGTAATATTGTTGTTGACAATCTTTTCATATTAATAAAGTGATTTATGTTTTTAAACAAATCTTATAGCATTTATAGATTGAATATTATAATTGTCAAAAGTAAATAATCATAAGGTCAAAAGACTATGAGAAAAGAAGAATTGTTCGTACATCTGGATATGTATGAGGGAGACACAATTCTTTAGTTAGTCATGAATAATGTTCACAACTTAAGGTAAAGGTTGGGCACCTTTATCTTGTTAAAGTTGTAGATTCTTTTGCTAGCATTTGAGTGGGATCAAATGTGTTATGATGGGTCTAAATCATCAAAGTGTCTTTGAATAAAAGAATCTAGTGCACTAGGTGCATTGAATAGGATCACAATGAAATACTTTATCTAGAACCGTCAGTAGATAAAAGTCTTTTCATTACAAGAGGACAATTGGAGAGTCTATCTTAATCCTGAGATAAATGATGGACTTTTATAGTTACAAGTGTTATCATTTGAGCTATCAATGAGTATGATTATATAGCATAGTCTATCCTTGATAGTTTGGTGGTATTCATTTGCTAATCGATAGAGGACTTCATTTATAGATATGGATATCATGGCTCCATTTATAAAATTAGAGTATAATATCATCATATGGATGTTTTGAGATATTAGATATTTAATCTCAACGTTGAGTTTTCGATAGTGACTATTGAAAACATGGATTCTAGACAAGTCAAAATATCCAAGTTCAAAATGTGGTCATATGAGTAAATATGGTAACTTGGAGAGCTATAGGCGGTCTATGAGCTCTTGGCGATTACTGATATTATTCACGAGGATTCACTATCTCTAATAAGATTGTCTAGGGTATGAATGAGAAACATTTACTTGTTCTATATTTATTTAAAAGTGCAATTTTAGGTATTTAGTGGAATGAACTAAAATTAATAGATCGAACCTAAGTGAATCATTTGTTGATTGTGATTGGGTTATGTCTATTGAAGCTTAAATTTAGATAGCCCGCTAAGATCCCCAATCCACACGGACTTGCATGGATCACTTGATATATTCTACCGGACTAATTATGGGTCCATCTAGAATTGTATTAAGACATGTGAGCTTGTTTCTTTTAGTAAGAATGGGCCTAGTTGACATGTGCGCTTTTTAATTAAAGGTCCAATGGATTTAATAAAATGAAAAATAATATTTGGGCCTATCTTTGTGTATGGGCGACAAGGCTTGAAGAATAGCTTAATATATTATTTTATTTTATTATTTGATTAAATGGGAATTAATTAATTGATTGATTAATTATTTAATTAAAAATCAAAATCCTTTTCTGACTAGGAAATATGTTTTTTAGTAGTATACTATTGTGGTAGTATAATAAATATAAAATACTTTATTTGGTAAGTAGATAAATAAGGGATTTATTTTTCTAGTCAAATAAGGAAGTCTTTTATATAGTCATAATAAGATTAAACACTATAGAGTTTGATTAGGGTTTGAATTCTAAAAGATTGATAGGAGTCCATTGTGGAAACACAAATCCTCTTTGGTAGAGGATTTCGGTCACCTTATCAATCTAGACCAAATAATTCGGCCAACCCTAATTGTAATAGGGCAAGCAATTCGGTCACCCTATATAAGACAAGTGAAAGAATTCGGCCACCCCTAATGCATGGCTTGAGAGTTATTTTTTTGCTTGAGAAAAATAAAATCCAACTCTAGACAATAGTGTGAAAATTTGGCCAAGAGGAAAAGTGAGAAGAGATCGTTCTTATTTCGATAGTGCACTAGTAGCTTTTACATCAAAAGGCTTTGTGCACAATTTCAAATAAGGTTCACGTGAGTTTCGATCTAAGGATTGTGAATTCAAAAGTGACCGGAACGTTCTTTGTAATCCCTTGTGACTTATTGTGACTAACGAAAAAGAAAAAGCTTTTGTTATCCATCCTCAGGTACATAATTCAAAGAGAAGGGAGATCACGCTCCTTGGTGATTCACATTCGTGATTGGATTGGAAGATCTTACGAATTACCATCGACGCAACGTCAATCGAATCACGCAACAAAGGTACAATACTTTTATTATATGTTAATTAATTAAAGGGTTAAGGTTCAACTTATGGAAAAAAATTTAAAACATACTAAACTCCATTTTAGTCTCGCTTCCGCTGCATGCACGTGTTTTTCCCTACAAAAGGTTTCCCAGAGAATTAAAACCAATTTCACCATTTGTCATGAGTAAAGCAAGGATATAGAGTTAACAATCTTTCAATTTAATGAGCAACTATATCCAACTTTATAAGCAAAACATGGCATGAGCGACTTTTTGCACCCTATTTGATTTTTCTGGGTATGAAACCCGTATGATAGCAGCCATGTTCGACAAATAAAGAAAGAGAGACATTGGCTTTTATAATCCTTAGAACGGATACAAGATCCTTTATTCATTTGAGTCTCATAATTTGCTTTTCACACATAATTTTGCATTTTGAAATTTGTAATCAACAATCATGCTTATCATTTTTAGGCATGAAATTTGAAATCATGCTTTTCATTTTTAAGCATGTCATTTAAAGAATCATCATGTCATGGAGATAATCATAGGTCATTCAATGAGTACTTCCTAAGTATATGTCCTAGTCCAAAAATATATGTTTGAACATAAATATGACATGGATTGCAATCAAAGCAATGGTTCACACTTATTGAAGAAAAACATATAAGCATATGTGCAACCATGAAACTCAAGCAATTAATAAAGAAGCATAATGTATATCGAATTTTTGCATGTGACAGGTATGCAAGATTGCTCTCTTTGCTTGAGTTCCCCTTATGGGGTCAATTTCTGTACCACATCAATCCACAAGACATATCCCAATAGATCTACTAAGTGCATGAAACCTAGTGATGAGGTCGTTTTGGAACTCAACAAAATACGTTTTATGTGTGTTCATTTTGAAAACCACTAGAAAATCCACTTAGATAGAAAATTAGTAAAGTGGTAAGTTAGGATTCATTCCACTGGGAATTAGAGTAAGAGTTGAATAAATTAACAATTCCTAAATGCGATAAAGTAAATCATAAAATATGGATGGTTTTATGGTTTGTCAAACCATCAAACATACATGTAAAAATAAAGGTAATAAAACTAATAAAATAGAGATAGAATACTCAACAAATCTAGATAAGATAAATGGAATAAACAATTAATGGAATTGCTAGGGAATTAAAGGGATAGCAAATGGATTATGGGTTATGCTTCTCAAGCTACCTTAGTGAGCCAATCTCACAAATGTTAACCAATTGTTTCCTTAATTGTGTTTAGACCATTACTATGAACCTTAAAAAACTTTCCACCACAATGCCTAATCGATTAAGGAGAGGGGGTCACGGCAGAATCGGTTTGTTACAATTAATGATTTAGATAATCGCGGTTGAGATACACTCCGACCATCTATCCTAGTCACTATGTTCTCAATCCATCAAGGGTGTCAATCCAATCAAGATTATATAACAATATATCCTAAAAAAGAGTATAATCAACTAGTGGGTATACATGTCAATTATATAATGAATAGAATCTAATTACAAAATGAATAGAACACAAATAGAGATTAAAATATATTAAAGCTTAGCAAAAACCCAATCCAAATGTTCTCACATCAAAACCCTAGAAAGGGGATTTAATTACACATATTACAATCAAAGGGAAGGCAAGTAAAAGATTAGGAAATCACCCTTGGGTCTCATTTTGTAAGCTTGATCCTTTCCTTGCCTTTGATGCTCATTGTGCAAAGAGTAGATGATGAGGATATGTCTAGATAAGTGGAGTCAAATGGGAAGTGACTAAGGAGATATGTGAAGAAGATGGGAAGAAAGGAATGATTGGGGGAAAGTAATCTAGAATAAGTGTTGAGTTTAGGAAGGAGAAGAAATGGTGGGATTAGGAATGGTAGAAGAAAGGAGGTTTCTTGGTTGTTAAGAGTTTCCAAGAGTTCTCTAAAAGGGGAAAATAATGATGAATTTATAGGGCTTTCAAATTAGGTCGCTGATCTTCTATGTCACCATTTGTGTTGCTATTTGAAGTGGCGACGCCAAGTGGCCATGCCACTAATTCTTCTATGTCGCCATTTGAAGTGGCGACGACACCTAATTGAATTTAGCTTGGAATAAAACTCTCTGTCGCCATGGCGACACTTGTGGCGATAATGCCCTGTTTTGCCAACTTGTGCACCTTTTGTACCAAACTTCTCTTCTTATTCACAAATGCCCTTGAGGCACAATTAAACCTTAAACACTTAATTTACACCATTAAATCATGGGATAATGCATGAGAATCAAGCGTAAAGAGGAGGAAGTGAGGGCCAAAATCGTACCAATTTTGGTCTGATCCCAAACCTATATTTTGCTCGTCCTCAAACAAAACAAACATAAGCACACATGGGACATGCGTCTAAAAATCAAATAATCAACATTAAAGCACCGACTCTTTTGTAAAGGACTCAAAAGTTAATATTTGAATTGTAAAACCAAAAATGAAGAGATTTACCCAACGTTGTGCTCATTAGGAAATAATGCATGTAAGAGATGCTAAATGAAGATTAAAGACATGCCACTCTAAGTAAACATTGCACGCAACACGATCCTACGTTCATGATGCTAAAGCTTCAAGGCTAGAGTGCCATTAGGAAAAGAATGTAATTCGCCTTGACATCTAATCCTCATCGGATTCTCTCATTTCGCATAGATTCCAAGGCTTCACTAACAATCCATATGCAATATAATTTTATGTTCAAGATATCAAATATAATTGCACATGATCATTTAAAAACACAATTTCTGAAAATTTGTCTCATGAATGGAATTGAAAACCATGAACTGAAAAGAACATGCATCAACCAAAATTTCCAAAGTGGACATCCCTAAAGATCAAATAAGTTTTTCATTTGGTTGTAATGGGGCCTAAGGTGAATGGTGAGTCAATAAATGGGAAAAATTGATTGCAAACACCCAATGGTCACACTAAGGCATACATTCTATATTAAGCATGAAACAAATTATAGCACGGTGTGTATAAAACTATCTAGAGGGGGGGGGGGGTGAATAGATTTTAAACTTATTACCCAATTTTTCGTGTGAAGTCAATATTACGAAATTACCCCTAACTAGATAAAGCAATAAATCAAGTATAAAATATGGAAATTAAATAACACTTGATTTTTACGTGGAAACCCTCACGGGAAAAACCACGGGCTGTTATGTGCGCCACACACGAACCTCGAATCCACTAATTGAAATGATTACAACCTAATCCCGGTTAAATGATCTAATCCCGATCAATAATCATCACAACTACCTAATCCCGGTATAAGTGGACCTAGTCCAATTTGTTTGTGATCTAAGTAACCTAATCCCGGAAGCTACACACAAGACTTACTTTCTCAATGAAGAGAATAACACCCTAAGTGAATATATGAATATCAAATGCAACATAGAGCAAGGGAAACCCTATATGCTTATCTAAGATGATGAATTTGCAATTAAAGCAATCCTAGATATTAAAAACTAAATGACATGTCAATTAGTTTAGCTAATCAAGATTAAGCACAAAACCTAATTAGCTATCACAATACAATTTCTCAAACATACAACATACTAATCTCAATCTTGTATCAAAAGATATATGAAAATCATACAAGTAATAAATTGAGATTGCTTGTTGAGAAAAACATAAAATATGTAAGATATTAGTGAAAAGCTTACCAAGCAAAGTATGATAAAGAATCCATGCAAAGAGACATCTAGATGATCAAAGATGATGCTAGATGATGATTGATGATCATGAAAAAGTGTTTGAGTAATAAAAGGTGAGTTCTTTGTGTATTTTTCCTGTCTTGAAAAATATCCTAAGTATGAAATATGAATATGAACTCTCTTAATTGACCTAAAGTCAAAGTGGCATATATATAGGAGCCATAAGTGAAGTGTGGTCGTTTTGAAAAACGCACCAAAAATTGCTCTGTGCGCTGGTGAGCTTGCGCTGGACGTCAAGCGCACGACCAGCACATAGGCAAATAATGCATATGCGCTTGACGACCAGCGCACATGAAGGGCGCACGACCAGCGGCAAACCACTAGGCGATTTGCGCTGGTGGACTTGCGCTGGTGTGACCAGCGCACGACCAGTGACAGACCACTAGGCGATCTGCGCTAGTCTGGCGCATGACGACCAGCGCACATCCCACTCCTTTGAACCCCACAAACAACATGCAAGGGTAAAAAGGTAAAACTAGATGCATCCTAAAAGCCTAACATGATATGACATTATAATCACAAGATGCAATCAAAATAACAAGCAAGAAGAGATGTTAATGAACATTAATGCACAAAAATAAGACGCACAACATACAGGGATTAAACATATGCATGAGTTGTGAGTGTGTGTAACTATCTCTTCAAGACAAGTAAGCACATAGAAATATACCTTCGGTGCTTATCAAGACAAGGTCTTCAAAGGGCATTGAGCAATAACACCAACACTTAAGCTACCCTTACAAAGAACCCCAACATGTGGTTTGTCCACGAAATGAGCCAATCAACAAATGGGAACCTTACAAAGCACATTTTGCTCATTACAACTTGCATATTCCACACTTTGGCGTCCAGGCTTGCAATTTAATTTGTGCATTTTTCTACTCTTAATTTTCATTGAGTAGCTCATTTAATTCCACATAATTGATCTAGGCACTTAGTGCCTCATTCATCTATTCTTTTTCTTTCTTTTGCATTGCTTTTCTTTCCTTGCTATTCTTTTCTTTTCAAGCATTGCTTTTCATCTTTTTAATGTGTTTGCACATACATATTTGCCTAGGTACATGCCTTACATTTTCATACTCCTCAAAGCTTACATTCAACCCCTAAGCCTTAGCAAACCATTTGATACAAGGTAAGTCTAGTGTATAGGCTATATGGTTTATGTTGATGTGGTTCATGAATGAAAAGCTTAATTGTGTTTGGCTTCAAACGGGCAATGGAGCACACACATTGAGGGATTGGAAGTATTTAGGCCAATTTGGTGGTTTTTCACATGCATTGCCTAAAATCATCTCTAAAGGTTGTCCACAAAGTCAATTAAGGCATCCACAAGTAGTCCATATGTTCTATGGCAAACAATATTTTAAGTGCGAATGAGACATTTTAAATATGCATAACATGTATGTTTGAATGAGTGTTTAAAGAGTGAAAACTTTCCCTCAAAATACGCTTTTTAAGGTTGTGTTTGTGAACCTCACGGGAAGTCTCCACTATTAATTCCTAACCTTCAAGCACAATTGAATATTCACTCTAACATCAAGAGAAAAGAACTAGCGCACTTTGCTCAATGCAACTCTAAATGGCATGAAGTTAATCTAAACTAAGCACGGCAAAGATGCACAATTCCTTACTCGCACACGTAAAGGCAAAATCTCAACAAGCAAAATATGCTCAAGCATGGCATTATCATAAGATTTTTGAAATCTTGAAAAATTTGGCTCAAAATATTTGCACACAATTTGCAAATAAGAGACGGTGTTGTGCACACACCCCCAAACCTAAATTAAACATTGTCTTCAATGTCTTTGGGGCATATAAACCAATAAACGCGGCGCAACAAACATCCTCAATCAAAGAGTCAAAACAACATCAATGTCCATTTTAAAAATTATCCCAAAATATTGAATCAAGTGGTTCAAGAATATCCTATATGCTTATAATCAACTCAAGAGATATAGCAATGTAAGTTCATTAAGAGTTATCATCACAATCCATGTGGACAAACTATGTGATTATTCCAGCCTAAATCCACTATCAAAAACAACTCACAACCTTATTCTAAGCAAAAGGCTAAAAAGAAAGAAATAAAACAAATTAAAACTAAGAAAGGAAAGAAATTGTACCTAGGTGTTCTTGCTTGGCTATTCGAGTCATCCCGACTCTAACCAAGACTTCATGCCCTTTACAAGGACTTCCTAGTGTGATCATGTGAATGCAAATGATGCAAACATTCAATACAACATAGAACATGTGATCAATACATTCTATGGCACAAATAGACCTAAACATGTGAAATCACAAATAATCAAGTCTAGATGCAAAAATACATGAATAGAAACCTAAGCATGTGAAACACCTAACACATATACTCAAAGTCTCATTCACACACATAACACTTGAATCACAAAATGTTCATTAAGTACAAATTCAAGATGTTATCAATATACAATTAAAAGCTAGATATATGAGATTAAAATCAATCAATATACTAGACAAAAATATAGAGCAAGGTTTTGAGATTTACATCAATCAAAACCTATATTCTCTAAATCACAAACAAATACACAAATCCTAGATTTTAATAATCAAAGGATCAAATCAAATCTCAAAGTCATTTTAACACAAAATTAATTCAATTAAGTATCAAACAACCTAAGATGCCATTCTAATCACAATACAACTCACAAACATATGTAAAACCTAGAATCATAAAATCTAGTCAACATTAGTCCACAAATTGAGTTTCAATTAGAATGATAATCAAGCTATCTTTCCAAATATCTTTTACCAAACAATAACATAGATATAGAAGAAGAAATCACAAGCAAATGGAAGGTCAAATAACAAGAAATCCCAAAGTTGAGACTCAAACCTTGGATTCTGCAGCTGGTGCGAAATTCAGTGTCCAACCACTTGAACTCACGATCAAACAGCCACCAAACCACTTGGAGATGTTAGAGGACTCAAATACAAACACTCTCCAACTTGAATCACTAAAATCCGACTCCGGATGAGGAAGATATGGTGTTTTGAAGTTTGGAAAAATTGGAGAGAATTTATATCGGGAAAACTGAAATTTTCTTCTTAGATTTTCAAAATGGAGAGAGAGGGAAGAAATAGGAGAGAGAGAGGGAGGATTCCGGCCAACCAGGTGGTGCCACGTCACCCCTGGCCATGGGGGGGCGTGGCCCACAAGGGAGCAGAGGCTGCTCCAGGCCGTGGGGCCCACGGCCTCAACAACGGCCAGCCCTTGTGGCCCACGGCCTGGGCTGTCCTCTCGAGCGCTCCCTCGGTTCGTTGGCCCATATCTCGGGCGTCTGAACTCTGAATTCGAATCCGTTTTCGGATTACGAACTGTGACTCTCTCACGCACGACGAAGACTATACAACTTTGAAAAAAGGTTGAGAAATCATCTCGAAAATCATCGATGAAGTCAACTCAAAGTAAGAGAACGTAAAGTGGCATAGTCAACATGTTTGGACTCGAAACCTTATGAATGAGTAACCGAAACGACCGGAACTCAATAAGGCATTGAATAAGAACATGTTCAAGTCCTAAACACAAAATACAGAAACATACAAACACAAATACACACACATATGCTAGTTTCCGGATATAGCCCTAGAAAATGCAAAACACAAAGTTTATTAACTAAATGTGAATGCATGAGCATATTTTGCCAAGTGTGTGAAAGTGAAATGTAAATGAAATAAAATCATGAAGGGACACACAAGAATGATATGTGTAAGTGTGTGCCTAGCCTTGTAAGAGATAAGAGGTCTTTGAATACCTTTGTAGACCGATAATGTCCAAAACTCTTAAAATCCGGCAACTTGAACGAATAATGGTTGAGACGTCCTTCGTCTTCGAAATTCTTCAATTACTAACCACTAAGCATTACAAGTTAAACACATTTTGATATGGAATTAATGCCAACACTAATTATCAACTTAACAATCTCCCCCTTTGGCAAATTCCATGTCAAAACCCCTAAACAAACACTAAAACAATTACAAAGAAAATTTGGTCACAATGAGTACAATGAGTTACACATATAGACACAAATTATAACAACAAGTCTTGAACTTCATCTTGGTCTTCTCTTGATATCACCTAAAAAGAACTTGAAAGCACAAGAATATCCAAGAGACAACAAGTATGGCAATATCCAATCTTAGGCAAGAAAATAGTAACATATAAGTTCAAATGGATCAAGTATGCTCCCCCTTAATACATACTATCCATCAATATATTCTAAGCCAAGATTTAACAAAAAAAAAATATTACATGCCATATAGTTCAAGCTAGATACCAAATATACAAAAATATAAAACAACTAACATAAGACTAAGTAAGCTAGATTTCTCCCATGTGTTTCTCATATTTCTCCCCCTTTTTGACATGATATGAAGCCAAAGGGAAAGAGTAAGAAAATATACCTCATGAAGCTCTCTAGCCACTTGTGCCACCAAGGAAAGAAGAACGGTGTGCGGATCTCACATATTGCCTTGTTGGAGTTGATTTTCCTTCCAACTCTTTGATCCTCTCATCTTGAGCAACAAGCTTGGCACTAAGGTCTTCAATCTTCCTTTGTGATGCCTCAATCAACCTATGAGATTCTTCAACCTCTTTCCTCAATTTTAAAGCCCAACTAGGAAGAGCGGGTGAGTTAGGGACATGGTTAGAATCAAGAGAATCACCAAAAAGTCTAAGGGAGGAAGCATAACATCACCATCAAGATTCCTCACACCTTTAGCTAAGCACAATTGAGTTATAAACCCCAGAAAAGCCAATTTCTTGTCCAAACGACTAGTACAAGCCGCAATTTCAATTTGCTCCACAAGCAATTCACCAAGGTTTATAGGTTGGTTGGTTAGTTACCAAGGCATATACAATCTTAATCTTGTCTCTATTAATCTCCGAAGCATTAGTAGAAACAACAAGATTGGAGCATACAAATAAATGCCAAAATGCACTAATTTTTGTTAGCTCACCTTGTCTAATAAAAGCACGTTTCCCCCACACAAAATCATTATCATCACATAGAGTCTTACCCATTAAATCAAGGTTTTCCAAGACATCAACATCAAGGAATTCCGATTCAATGTCATCGGACAAGTTAAGAAATTCATTAACCTTTCTAGGGCAAACTCTAAAGACAACTTTCCTTATGCTTAGAGTAGCACTAGTCACAGTAGAACCGGATTTGTAAGCATGATAAAACTCTCTAACAACGGTCTCATTTGAGATTCCTAACATGTTCACCAATGAAATCCAATTCCTACTCTTAAGCACATCATAAACATAGGATCCAACACAAGAGTCCAAGTCAATACCTCTTTCTTGGATTAGCTTTTTGCAACCAAAAATTCCCAATTCATCCACTTTGTTCCCTTTGGAAATTTTGGAAGAAATTGTAGGTTTGGACTTGGCAATGGGAGTTGAAGAAGTATTTCCACCAATCTTCTTTGCTTTTCCCATAATCTTGCTACACAAAAGAAACTAAAAACCAAAGTGAGAGGAAACAAAGAAACAAATAAAGAACCAATAAACATATACAAAGGCAAAACACTATATTCAATAAATCATCATGCAAATAAGAATTTATCATAGCATCTTCATGATTTATCAAAAATAAGAATAATGCCAACAATTAACAACCTTGAAGAACATGTGAACATGTCATAAAAGAGAACAAGAATTTAGCATATTATGCTCCCCCTTGACAAGTGCCTCATCTAAAATCAAGATAGACAAATGTTCACAAAAATCACCACACAATCACATCACAAGCAATTTTTATTAGATTTGCAAATAAGCTTCACATATCTAAGAGAGTTACATCAAGATTTTCAATCACTCTCATATGTCATCAAAAATTGCTAAAGTATCACAAATACTAATTAAGCAAAAGTGAGTGTGTGAAGATTTTGCTTCAAGTATATGAAAAGAAGTAGTTTGATAATCAAGCATGCATACAATTTCAACATCTATTCATCTTAGGCCTTTCCATAAAAAGGTCAAACCGGTTATCATCCGAAATTTTGCTTATAAAGAGAATAGATTTCAACATGTGAGCATGTGTGTGCATGTGGCTCGTCAACCCATTTCTATTTGTCAACCCGAGCTCATTTGATTATTCAACTATACTCCAAAAGCCTTTTATTTTTTTTTTATTTTTTTTTTTAAGGCTTGAATCAAAGATTTTTTTTTTTTTTTTTATGATTCAATTCAACACTTCTTTGATTTTTTCTAACATAAACATATACACCTCATGGCGGCTTTCACTCATCACAATGGCGTAGCCCTTTCCAACATTGGGTGGCTTCACAACCAAGGTGTGTAGCCCTTTCCATGAGGGTGCTCGTTGAGTTCTATGTTGCCGAAGCAAATGGATACCAACCATTGGTCATTTTTAAATGTACTAGTCCTTAGGACTTCAAGGTGTATCCAAAGTGAACATCAATCAAGCTCAACATACTTAACAAAACATACAAGAGAAGCAAAGTGCATTTTTGAAACCAATTTCAAGGCTTAAAATCACATGATCTAGAAGCAAGTAAAGAGACTTACTTAAGATCTCTACTTCTTAAGAGAGTAGCTATCAAAGAATATGAAGCTCACATTATTCAAAAATTAGCCACTCAACAATCATACAAATAACAACACTCTTCATGAAATAAGATCAATGTGAACACTTATCACCAAAAGATCTTAAACTAGCAAATGTCAAAGAGTACCATATAAACACTATATTAGTTCTCAATTATGACATGCTTCATGAATGTGATACAAACAATGAGTTGATAGATGAAAAACCAAGTAAGCAAGCAATATGATATAGAGATACCTTTGCAAGCTATTTTCACCAAATACAAAGCCTTCACCCTTTTTATGAGTCCTCTTGGCTTGTAAGTCCTCATGACTACAAGTTATAGGTGTGTCGATTCCAAGAGACTAAAGACAATGTAATCCAACTCAAACAAACAAAAAAAATGACTTTCTCTAAAAGCCATAACAAATATGTTACCATGTAGATTCCAAAAAAAAAGCTTCTCAAAAGTTAATCAACAAATTTTGACTATCAAAACAAATAAAGTGAGATAGCTAAGTTCATGTCAAGTTGTAAAGATACAAAGCAAAAAGCTAAGCTTCTTATCAACGACACTAGTCTTAAAGCTAACTCACATGTGCAACTTACACTAATGGTAAGAGCACTCACCCTTGACAAATTTTGTCTTGGGTGGACATACACGAACATCATCAAGATTCTCTTTGACCACAATGTTGAACCTAGAGTAAAGTTCTTCCACAACTTGATTCACAATAATATCATTAATACTCTTTTTCTCAACATTGTTAGCAACACATGCATGGTCAAATTTTGTAGGATATGCATTCTTCACCTTCCGGACATCCTTAACATGCTTTGACAAATTATCATGCTTTCCATATTCAAAAACTTTAGCATGCATAGAATTAGGTCCAATCTCTCTATTCCTAGATGCATTTTCTAAGTTGCAATATTCAATGAATTTATAGCGCTTGGGCTTGATATGACCTAAGGTATTGCAAAAATGACATATGGGAACAAAAGGAGAGATTTTACCTTCCGGTGGTGGTGGAGGACAAATGTGAGTTTCAAGGGGTACCTTATTCTTCAATTTGTTCTTCTTCTTGGAACGTCTCTTCTTAGGAGCTTTCTCTTCAATGATAGCTTCACTAATAGGAAGTGATGCTTCTATGAGCTTCTCTTCAACCACCGCTACACTTGAGCTCTCTAAGTTCATATTAGAGATGATCTTATCCTTTTCAAGCAAAATACCCTCAACTTCGCAAAGCTTCTTTTCAATAGCATTCTTTTCACGCAAGAGCCTACGAGTTGTAGCAACAAACTCATCCACTTGAATCTTGATCAAGTCCTCCTTCTCATCAATCTCACTCAAGGCTAATTTCAACTTCTCCTCAAGAAACTTCACCTTAGCCAAAAGATCAATGTAGGATGAATTATCACTTAAACACTCTTGATGACTTTGATCAATCTCCTTATCCAACGAATCTTGATTAACATCCTCTAAAGTAGAGTGAGAAGCCATGAATGCAACAAAGTTGCTTACTAGCTCTTCTTCACTAGAAGACTCATCACTTGAGCTCTCCTCATCACTAGAGGCATCATCTTCACTCCATGTAGCCGCCATAGCCTTTCCCTTCTTATCCTTCTTAGAATCACCACTAGGACAATCTGAAGCATAATGTCCAAGCTTCTTGCACTTGAAGCATTGAACCTTCCTATTGCTCTTAGCATCGCCACTCCTCTCATGAGGTGGAGTAAAGGACTTCTTGACTTCCTTGTCCCTTGAGTACTTGCCACTTGACTTGGCACCTTTCCTCATGAACTTCCTAAACTTCCTAACCAATAACGCCGTCTCCTCATCATCATCGCTACTACTAGCTTCCTTGACAACCTTGAGAGCTAAACCCTTGTTCTTAGCCTTTGGTTTCATGCACGCCTCAAAAGTTTGAAGAGATCCTAGCAACTCATCTATGCTCATGACGTCAACGTCTTTGCTCTCTTCAATGGCGGTAACCTTGGCTTTAAACCTCTTTGGAAGTGATCTAAGAATCTTCCAATTTAGCCTCTCACCGGAGATAGGAGTACCAAGTGCTTGGCATTGGTTGGCGATGTCTAGAAGCTTATCTTGGAAGTCAACAAACTTGTCTTCCTCACCCATTTGCAAAACCTCAAATTAGGAAGTGAGCAATTGAAGACGAGACTTCTTCACCGCTTTAGTCCCCTCATTGGTGACTTGGAGAGCCTCCCATGCTTCCTTAGCAGTTTATAGATTTTGAATGTAGGAGAATTGCCTACTATCAACACCTCCAAAAATAGCATTCACCGCCCGATGATGCCATTTTGCTAACTCAAACTCATTATTAGACCACTCACTCCTAGGCTTGGAAACGGTCACTCCATCCTCAATCTTGTTAGGAGCAAGGTAACCTTCTTCAACGGTCATCCAAGCTCTCTCATCAATAGATCGGATGTAAGCCTTCATCCTCAATTTCCAAAACCCGTAGTTGTGACCCTTGAGAAGAGGAGGCCTAGAATTCGAAGCCCCTTCGATCATCACATCATCTTGGAAAACCATTCTAGCAAATACCTAAGCAATCCACTCGTAAGTGTAAACCGGATTGTTAGGTTGATAATTAGTGTTGGCATTAATTCCATATCAAAACGTGTTTTTACTTGTAATGTTTAGTGGTTAGTAAATGAAGGATTTCGAAGACGAAGGACGTCTCAACCATTATTCGTTCAAGTTGCCGGCTTTTAAGAGTTTCGGGCATTATCGGTCTACAAAGGTATACAAAGACCTCTTATCTCTTACAAGGCTAGGCAAACACTCACACATATCATTCTTGTGTGTCCCTTCATGATTTTATTTCATTTACATTTCACTTTCACACACTTGGCAAAATATGCTCATGCATTCACATTTAGTTAATAAACTTTGTGTTTTGCATTTTCTAGGACTATGTCCGGAAACTAGCATATATGTGTGTGTATTTGTGTTTGTATGTTTCCGTATTTTGTTTTTAGGACTTGAACATGTTCTTATTCAATGCCTTATTGAGTTCCGATCGTTTCGGTTACTCATTCATAAGGTTTCGAGTCCAAACGTGTTGACTATGCCACTTTACGTTCTCTTACGTTGTGTTGACTTCATCGATGATTTCTGAGATGATTTCTCAACCGTTTTTCAAAGTTGTATAGTTTTTTTCGTGCGTGAGAGAGTCACGGTTCGTAATCCGAAAACGGATTCGAATTCGGAGTTCTGACGCTCGAGATACGGGCCGACGAACCGAGGGTACGCGGGAGAGGACAGCCCAGGCCGTGGGCCACATGGGCTGGCCGTGGTTGAGGCCGTGGGCCCCACGGCCTGGAGCACCTTCTGCTCCCGTGTGGGCCACGCGCCCCCCACGGCCTGGGGGTGACGTGGCACCACGTGATTGGTCGAAAAATTTCTTCTCTCTCCTCCTATTTCTTCCCTCTCTCTCTCATTTTGAATTTCCAAGAAGAAAGTTTTCAGTTTTCCCGTAAGGCATTCTCTCCAATTTTTCCAAACTTCAAAACACCATATCTTCCTCATCCGGAGTCGGATTTGAGTGATTCAAGTTGGAGAGTGTTCGTATTTGAGTCCTCTAACATCTCCAAGTGGTTTGGTAGCTGTTTGATCGTGATTTCCAGTGGTTGACCACTGAATTCCGAACCAGCTTCATAATCCGAGGTAATGGTCTCATCTTAGGGATTTCTTGTTATTTGACCTTCCAAATGCTTGGGGTTTCTTCTTCTATATCTATGTTATTTTTTTATGAAAGCTATTTGAAAAGGTAGCTTGATTATCATTCCAATTGAAACTCAATTTATGGACTTATGTTGACTAGATTTTATGATTCTAGGTTTTACATTTGTTTGTGAGTTGTATTGTGATTAGAATGGCATCTTAGGTTGTTTGATACTTAATTGAATTAATTTTGTGTTTAAATGACTTTGAGATTTGATTTGATCCTTTGATTGAAGAAATCAAGGATTTGTGTATTTGTTTGTGATTTAGAGAATATAGGTTTTGATTGATGTAAATCTCAAAACCTTGCTCTATATTTTTGTCTAGTATATTGATTGATTTTAATCTCATATATCTAGCCTTTGATTGTATATTGATAGCATCTTGAATTAGGACTTAATGAACATTTTGTGATTCAAGTGTTATGTGTGTGAATGAGACTTTGAGTGTATGTGTTAGGTGTTTCACATGCTTAGGTTTCTATTCATGTATTTTTGCATCTAGACTTGATTAATTGTGTTTTCACTTGTTTAGGTCTATTTGTGCCATAGAATGTATTGATCACATGTTCTATGTTGAAATGAATGTTTGCATCATTTGCATTCACATGATCACACTAGGAAGTCCTTGTAAAAGGCAAGAAGTCTTGGCTAGAGTCGGGGTGACTCGGATAGCCAAGCAAGAAGACTTGCCTAGAGTCGGGATGACTTGGATAGGTAAGCAAGGAGTCATGGCTAGAGTCGGGAGGACTCGGATAGTCATGCATGGGAGGCTCCCTAGAGGCAAGAGTGCCTTGGATAGGGAGTTGGCTAACATATTGGTAGGCCTAGGCGTATGGTTAGACATAGACTCCGATAGAGCGGGGTACACGGGATGTGTATGCACTCTTGAGGAATTTCTAATCTACCATCGATGTTGGTTGAGTGTGTTGTCCAATATATGGTGGTTCCGCATCATTGAGGGATTTCATACTTTCCAATAGGGTTGGGTAGGCTTAGACTTCACTAGGTTGGGTGAGCTAAAGATTGGTCACTTTGTGAATGTTCTATGTTTACTTTCCAATAATATAGTACCCAATGGTTGTAGTTCAACCCGTGGATGTTTCCTCCTTGGAGGTTTTACCACGTTAAAAAATCCCTTGTGTTAATTCTTTCTATCTCTTCTCTTATATTTTAATTGTATATTTTATTGTCTTGAATCATAATATTCACTTGTGATGTATTGTGAACCAAGTCTTTGTATAGTGTGATTAGAGTATTCATTCTATAGATCAATTTGTATCTTTGATTCTTTTGTATATTGTAATGTTTGTTTAGTGACATTTTGATCACTCTTGTAACACATTGAACATCTTATGAAATACAAGCTTATATTGTTGTTATGTTTATTTGATATTTTACCTCACATGACTTGTTGATATACTTAGACATTTCTCTTATGATTGTGTCATCGTATTGTCTATGTATGTCTACCTTAGCTTATTGTGTTGTGTGTAAGGCTACCTTGAGGGACAAACGGATGTTTTTTCAAGGGTTTGAAAAAAGGTGTAAAAACCTATTCACCCCCCCCCCCTCTAGGTATGCTTTAAGCAATTTAACTTCGTTTGTGTACATTCAATTGGTATCAGAGCGGGTCGTCGGACGGCACTCGACGAGATCCGGTTTATACTTACGTGTAAATTGCTTAGGTTTTTGTGTCATAGTTGTCCTCCTTTATTTGTTGTGGAAAAGGTTCTTCTCATTTTTCATTGCATTTGTCTACTAACAAATTTGTTGATAAGCTTGAAAGAGTGTTAGTTACAAAAGCAAAGAAGAAGATGTTCTTGTGTTCCAAAGGTTGATCAATTTAGGTTTGATCACTTACTCAACCAACATAATGAAGAAATCCACATGGAGTGATTATGTCTCTAGTGATGAGGAGAGCTCAAGTGATGAGTCTTCTAGTGAAGAAGAGTTGGTAAGCAACTTTGTTGCATTCATGACCTCTCACTCTATCCTAGAGGATGTATGTCAAGATTCGTTGGATGAGGAGGTTGATCCAAATCATTAAGAGTGCTTAAGATGATTTGATCAAGCTACAAGTGGATGAGTTTGTCTCAACAACTCGGAGGCTCTTAGGTGAAAAGAATGCTCTTGCCAAGAAGCTTAGAGAAGTTGAAGGGTTTGTTCTTGAAAGGGATAGGATCATCTCTAGTTTGACTCTAGGAGGCTCAAGCAACTTGGTAGTTGAGGAGAAGCTCATAGTAGCATCACTTCCTACAAGCAAGGTCGTTGTTGATAAGAAAGCTCCTAAGAAGAGATGTTCCAATACCAAGAACAAGTTGAAGAATAAGGTACCCCTTGAAACTCCCATTTGTCCTCCACCACCACCGAAAGGTAAAATCTCTCCTTTTGTTCCCATATGTCATTTTTGCAATACCTTAGGCCATATCAAGCCCAAGTGCTATAAATTCATTGAATATTGCAACTTAGAAAATGCATGTAGGAATAGAGAGATTGGACCTAATTCTATGCATGCTAAAGCTTTTGAATATGGAAGGCATGATAATTTGTCAAAGCATGTTAAGAATTTCCGGAAGGTGAAGAATGCATATCCTACAAAGTTTGACCATGCATGTGTTGCTAACAATGTTGAGAAGAAGAGTATTAATGATATCATTGTGAATCAAGTTGTGGAAGAACTTTACTCTAGGTTCAACATTGTAGTCAAAGAGAATCTTGATGATGTTCGTGTATGTCCACCCAAGACAAAATTTGTCAAGGGTGAGTGCTCTTACCATTAGTGTAAGTTGCACATGTGAGTTAGCTTTAAGATTAGTGTCGTTGATAAGAAGCTTAGCTTTTTGCTTTGTATCTTTACAACTTGACATGAACTTAGCTATCTCACTTTGTTTGTTTTGATAGTCAAAATTTGTTGGTTAACTTTTGAGAAGTTTTTTTTTGAATCTATATGATAACATTATTGTTATGGCTTTTAGAGAAAGTCATTTTTTTTGTTTGAGTTGGATTACATTGCCTTTAGTCTCTTGGAATCGACACACCTATAACTTGTAGTCATGAGGACTCACAAGCCAAGAGGACTCATAAAAAGGGTGAAGGCTTTGTATTTGGTGAAAATGGCTTGCGAAGGTATCTCTATATCATATTGCTTGCTTACTTGATTTTTCATCTATCAACTCATTGTTTGTATCACTTTCATGAAGCATGTCATAATTGAGAACTAATATAGTGTTTATATGGTACTCTTTGACATTTGCTAGCTTAAGATCTTTTGGTGATAAGTGTTCACATTGATCTTATTTCATGAAGCGTGTTGTTATTTGTATGATTGTTGAGTGGCTAATTTTTGAATAATGTGAGCTTCATATTCTTTTATAGCTACTCTCTTGAGAAGTAGAGATCTTAAGTAAGTCTCTTTACTTGCTTTTAGATCATGTGCTTTTAAGCCTTGAAATTGGTTTCAAAAATGCACTTTGCTTCTCTTGTATGTTTTGTTAAGTATGTTGAGCTTGATTGATGTTCGCTTTGGATACACCTTGAAGTCCTAAGGACTAGTACATTTAAAAATGACCAATGGTTGGTATCCATTTGCTTCGGCAACATAGAACTCAACGAGCACCCTCATGGAAAGGCTACACACCTTGGTTGTGAAGCCACCCAATGTTGGAAAGGGCTACGTCATTGTGATGAGTGAAAGCCGCCATGAGGTGTATATGTTTATGTTAGAAAAATCAAAGAAGTGTTGAATTGAATCATAAAAAAAAAAAAAATTCTTTGATTCAAGCCTTAATAAAAAAAATATAAAAAAAAATAAAAATAAAAAATAAAAGGCTTTTGGAGTATAGTTGAATAATCAAATGAGCTCGGGTTGACAAATAGAAATGGGTTGACGAGCCACATGCACACACACGCTCACATGTTGAAATCTATTCTCTTTATAAGCAAAATTTCGGATGATAACCGGTTTGACCTTTTTATGGAAAGGCCTAAGATGAATAGATGTTGAAATTGTATGCATGCTTGATTATCAAACTACTTCTTTTCATATACTTGAAGCAAAATCTTCACACACTCACTTTTGCTTAATTTGTATTTGTGATACTTTAGCAATTTTTGATGACATATGAGAGTGATTGAAAATCTTGATGTAACTCTCTTAGATATGTGAAGCTTATTTGCAAATCTAATAAAAATTGCTTGTGATGTGATTGTGTGGTGATTTTTGTGAACATTTGTCTATCTTGATTTTAGATGAGGCACTTGTCAAGGGGGAGCATAATATGCTAAATTCTTGTTCTCTTTTATGACATGTTCACATGTTCTTCAAGGTTGTTAATTGTTGGCATTATTCTTATTTTTGATAAATCATGAAGATGCTATGATAAATTCTTACTTGCATGGTGATTTATTAAATATAGTGTTTTGCCTTTGTATATGTTTATTGGTTTCTTATTTGTTTCTTTGTTTCCTCTCACTTTGTTTTTAGTTTGTTTTGTGTTGCAAGATCATGGGTAAAGCAAAGAAGGTTGGTGGAAATACTTCTTCATCTCCCATTGCCAAGTCGAAACCTACAATTTCGTCCAAAATTTCCAAAGGTAACAAAGTTGATGAATTGGGAATTTTTGGTACCAAAAGATAATTCAAGAAAGGGGTATTGACTTGGACTCTTGTATTGGATCATATGTCTATGATGTGCTTAAGAGTAGGAATTGGATTTCATGGGTCAACATGTTAGGAGTATCTAATGAGACCATTGTTAGAGAATTTTATAATGCTTACAAATCCGGTTCTACTGTGACTAGTGCTACTCTTAGCATAAGGAAAGTTGTCTTTAGAGTTTGCCCTAGGAAGGTTAATGAATTTCTTAACTTGTCCGATGACATTGAATCGGATTTCCTTGATGTTGATGTCTTGGAAAACCTTGATTTAATGGGTAAGACTCTTTGTGATGATGATGATTTTGTATGGGGGAAACGTGCTTTTATTAGGCAAGGTGAGCTAACAAAAATTAGTGCATTTTGGCATTTATTTGTATGCTCCAATCTTATTGTTTCTACTAATGCTTCGGAGCTCAATAGAGACAAGATTAAGATTGTGTATGCCTTGGTTACTAACCAACCTATAAACCTTGGTGAATTGCTTGTGGAGCAAATTCAAAGTGCGGCTTGTACTAGTCCCTTGGACAAGAAATTGGCTTTTCCGGGGTTTATAACTCAATTGTGCTTAGCTAAAGGTGTGAGGAATCTTGATGGTGATGTTATGCTTCCTCCCTTAGAGAAGTTGAGTGAGAAACGTATGGCAACCATGTCATACAAGGACAAGGGAAAGTCTAATGATGTACTTAGGCTTTTTGGTGATTTTCTTGATTCTAACCATGTCCCTATCTCACCCGCTCTTCCTAGTTGGGCTTTAAAATTGAGGAAAGAGGTTGAAGAATCTCATAGGTTGATTGAGGCGTCACAAAGGAAGATTGAAGACCTTAGTGCAAAGCTTGTTGCTCAAGATGAGAGGATCAAAGAGTTGGAAGGAAAATCAACTCCAACAAGGCAATATGTGAGATCCGCACACCGTTCTTCTTTCCTTGGTGGCACAAGTGGCTAGAAAGCTTCATGAGGTATAATTTCTTACTCTTTCCCTTTGGCTTCATATCATGTCAAAAAGGGGGAGAAATATGAGAAACACATGGGAGATATCTAGCTTACTTAGCCTTATGTTAGTTGTTTTTGTATATTTGGTATCTAGCTTGAACTATATGGCATGTAATATTTTTTGTTGAATCTTGGCTTAGAATATATTGATGGATAGTATGTATTAAGGAGGAGCATACTTGATCCATTTGAACTTATATGTTATTATTTTCTTGCCTATGATTGGATACTTGGATATTGCCATACTTGTTGTCTCTTGGATATTCTTGTGCTTTCAAGTTTTTTTTAGGTGATATCAAGAGAAGACCAAGATGAAGTTCAAGACTTGATTTATAATTTGTGTCTATATGTGTAACTCATTGTACTCATTGTGACCAAATTTTCTTTGTAATTGTTTTAGTGTTTGTTTAGGGGTTTTGTCATGGAATTTGCCAAAGGGGGAGATTGTTAGGTTGATAATTAGTGTTGGCATTAATTCCATATCAAAACGTGTTTTACTTGTAATGTTTAGTGGTTAGTAAATGAAGGATTTCGAATACGAAGGACGTCTCAACCATTATTCGTTCAAGTTGCCGGCTTTTAAGAGTTTCGGACATTATCGGTCTACAAAGGTATACAAAGACCTCTTATCTCTTACAAGGCTAGGCACACACTCACACATATCATTCTTGTGTGTCCCTTCATGATTTTATTTCATTTACATTTCACTTTCACACACTTGGCAAAATATGCTCATGCATTCACATTTAGTTAATAAACTTTGTGTTTTGCATTTTCTAGGACTATGTCCGGAAACTAGCATATATGTGTGTATTTGTGTTTGTATGTTTCCGTATTTTGTGTTTAGGACTTGAACATGTTCTTATTCAATGCCTTACTGAGTTCCGGTCGTTTCGGTTACTCATTCATAAGGTTTCAAGTCCAAACGTGTTGACTATGCCACTTTACGTTCTCTTACGTTGTGTTGACTTCATCGATGATTTCTGAGATGATTTCTCAACCGTTTTTCAAAGTTGTATAGTTTTTTTCATGCGTGAGAGAGTCACGGTTCGTAATCCGAAAACGGATTCGAATTCGGAGTTCTGACGCTCGAGATACGGGCCGACGAACCGAGGGTACGCGGGAGAGGACAGCCCAGGCCGTGGGCCACATGGGCTGGCCGTGGTTGAGGCCGTGGGCCCCACGGCCTGGAGCACCTTCTGCTCCCGTGTGGGCCACGCGCCCCCCACGGCCTGGGGGTGACGTGGCACCACGTGATTGGTCGAAAAATTTCTTCTCTCTCCTCCTATTTCTTCCCTCTCTCTCTCATTTTGAATTTCCAAGAAGAAAGTTTTCAGTTTTCCCGTAAGGCATTCTCTCCAATTTTTCCAAACTTCAAAACACCATATCTTCCTCATCCGGAGTCGGATTTGAGTGATTCAAGTTGGAGAGTGTTCGTATTTGAGTCCTCTAACATCTCCAAGTGGTTTGGTAGCTGTTTGATCGTGATTTCCAGTGGTTGACCACTGAATTCCGAACCAGCTTCATAATCCGAGGTAATGGTCTCATCTTAGGGATTTCTTGTTATTTGACCTTCCAAATGCTTGGGGTTTCTTCTTCTATATCTATGTTATTGTTTTATGAAAGCTATTTGAAAAGGTAGCTTGATTATCATTCCAATTGAAACTCAATTTATGGACTTATGTTGACTAGATTTTATGATTCTAGGTTTTACATTTGTTTGTGAGTTGTATTGTGATTAGAATGGCATCTTAGGTTGTTTGATACTTAATTGAATTAATTTTGTGTTTAAATGACTTTGAGATTTGATTTGATCCTTTGATTGAAGAAATCAAGGATTTGTGTATTTGTTTGTGATTTAGAGAATATAGGTTTTGATTGATGTAAATCTCAAAACCTTGCTCTATATTTTTGTCTAGTATATTGATTGATTTTAATCTCATATATCTAGCCTTTGATTGTATATTGATAGCATCTTGAATTAGGACTTAATGAACATTTTGTGATTCAAGTGTTATGTGTGTGAATGAGACTTTGAGTGTATGTGTTAGGTGTTTCACATGCTTAGGTTTCTATTCATGTATTTTTGCATCTAGACTTGATTAATTGTGTTTTCACTTGTTTAGGTCTATTTGTGCCATAGAATGTATTGATCACATGTTCTATGTTGAAATGAATGTTTGCATCATTTGCATTCACATGATCACACTAGGAAGTCCTTGTAAAAGGCAAGAAGTCTTGGCTAGAGTCGGGGTGACTCGGATAGCCAAGCAAGAAGACTTGCCTAGAGTCGGGATGACTTGGATAGGTAAGCAAGGAGTCATGGCTAGAGTCGGGAGGACTCGGATAGTCATGCATGGGAGGCTCCCTAGAGGCAAGAGTGCCTTGGATAGGGAGTTGGCTAACATATTGGTAGGCCTAGGCGTATGGTTAGACATAGACTCCGATAGAGCGGGGTACACGGGATGTGTATGCACTCTTGAGGAATTTCTAATCTACCATCGATGTTGGTTGAGTGTGTTGTCCTAATATATGGTGGTTCCGCATCATTGAGGGATTTCATACTTTCCAATAGGGTTGGGTAGGCTTAGACTTCACTAGGTTGGGTGAGCTAAAGATTGGTCACTTTGTGAATGTTCTATGTTTACTTTCCAATAATATAGTACCCAATGGTTGTAGTTCAACCCGTGGATGTTTCCTCCTTGGAGGTTTTACCACGTTAAAAAATCCCTTGTGTTAATTCTTTCTATCTCTTCTCTTATATTTTAATTGTATATTTTATTGTCTTGAATCATAATATTCACTTGTGATGTATTGTGAACCAAGTCTTTGTATAGTGTGATTAGAGTATTCATTCTATAGATCAATTTGTATCTTTGATTCTTTTGTATATTGTAATGTTTGTTTAGTGACATTTTGATCACTCTTGTAACACATTGAACATCTTATGAAATACAAGCTTATATTGTTGTTATGTTTATTTGATATTTTACCTCACATGACTTGTTGATATACTTAGACATTTCTCTTATGATTGTGTCATCGTATTGTCTATGTATGTCTACCTTGGCTTATTGTGTTGTGTGTAAGGCTACCTTGAGGGACAAACGGATGTTTGTTCAAGGGTTTGAAAAAAGGTGTAAAAACCTATTCACCCCCCCCCCCCCCCCTCTAGGTATGCTTTAAGCAATTTAACTTCGTTTGTGTACATTCACGGATCTCGTCGAGTGCCGTCCGACGACCTGCTCTGTTACCAATTGAATGTACACAAACGAAGTTAAATTGCTTAAAGCATACCTAGAGGGGGGGTGAATAGGTTTTTACACCTTTTTTAAAACCCTTGAACAAACATTCGTTTGTCCCTCAAGGTAGCCTTACACACAACACAATAAGCCAAGGAAGACATACATAGACAATACGATGACACAATCATAAGAGAAATGTCTAAGTATATCAACAAGTCATGTGAGGTAAAATAGCAAATAAACATAACAACAAAATAAGCTTGTATTTCATAAGATGTTCAATGTGTTACAAGAGTGATCAAAATGTCACTATACAAAAATTACAATATATAAAAGAATCAAAGGTACAAATTGATCTATAGAATGAATATACTAATCACACTATACAAAGACTTGCTTCACAATATATCACATGTGGATATTATGAATCAAGACAATAAAATATACAATTAAAATATAAGAGAAAGAGATAGAAAGAATTAACACAAGGGATTTTTTAACGTGGTAAAACCTCCAAGGAGGAAACATCCACAAGTTGAACTACAACCATTGGGTACTATATTATTGGAAAGCAAACATAGAACATTCACAAAGTGACCAATCTTTAGCTCACCCAACCTAGTGAAGTCTAAGCCTACCCAACCCTATTGGAAAGTATGAAATCCTTCAATGATGCGGAACCACCATATATTGGACAACACACACAACCAACATCGATGGTAGATTAGAAATTCCTCAAGAGTGCATACACCTCCTGTGTACCCCGCTCTATCGGACTCTATGTCTAACCATACGCCTAGGCCTACCAATACAATAGCCAACTCCCTATCCAAGGCACTCTTGCCTCTAGGGAGCCTCCCATGCATGACTATCCGAGTCCTCCCGACTCTAGCCATGACTCCTTGCTTACCTATCCGAGTCATCCTGACTCTAGGCAAGACTTCTTGCTTGGCTATCCGAGTCATCCCGACTCTAACCAAGACTTCATGCCTTTTACAAGGACTTCCTAGTGTGATCATGTGAATGCAAATGATGCAAACATTCAATACAACATAGAACATGTGATCAATACATTCTATGGCACAAATAGACCTAAACATGTGAAATCACAAATAATCAAGTCTAGATGCAAAAATACATAAATAGAAACCTAAGCATGTGAAACACCTAACACATATACTCAAAGTCTCATTCACACACATAACACTTGAATCACAAAATGTTCATTAAGTACAAATTCAAGATGTTATCAATATACAATTAAAAGCTAGATATATGAGATTAAAATCAATCAATATACTAGACAAAAATATAGAGCAAGGTTTTGAGATTTACATCAATCAAAACCTATATTCTCTAAATCACAAACAAATACACAAATCCTAGATTTTAATAATCAAAGGATCAAATCAAATCTCAAAGTCATTTTAACACAAAATTAATTCAATTAAGTATCAAACAACCTAAGATGCCATTCTAATCACAATACAACTCACAAACATATGTAAAACCTAGAATCATAAAATCTAGTCAACATTAGTCCACAAATTGAGTTTCAATTAGAATGATAATCAAGCTATCTTTCCAAATAGCTTTTACCAAACAATAACATAGATATAGAAGAAGAAATCCCAAGCAAATGGAAGGTCAAATAACAAGAAATCCCAAAGTTGAGACTCAAACCTCGGATTCTGCAGCTGGTGCGAAATTCAGTGTCCAACCACTTGAACTCACGATCAAACAGCCACCACACCACTTGGAGATGTTAGAGGACTCAAATACGAACTTTCTCCAACTTGAATCACTAAAATCCGACTCTGGATGAGGAAGATATGGTGTTTTGAAGTTTGGAAAAATTGGAGAGAATGTATATCGGGAAAACTGAAATTTTCTTCTTAGATTTTCAAAATAGAGAGAGAGAGGGAAGAAATAAGAGAGAGAGAGGGAGGATTCCGGCCAACCAGGTGGTGCCACATCACCCCCTGGCCATGGGGGGCGCGTGGCCCACACGGGAGCAGAGGCTGCTCCAGGCCGTGGGGCCCACGGCCTCAACCACGGCCAGCCCTTGTGGCCCATGGCCTGGGCTGTCCTCTCGCGCGCTCCCTCGGTTAGTCGGCCCGTATCTCGGGCGTCCGAACTCCGAATTCGAATCTGTTTTCAGATTACGAACCATGACTCTCTCACGCACGATGAAGACTATAAAAATTTGAAAAATGGTTGAGAAATCATCTCGGAAATCATCGATGAAGTCAACTCAAAGTAAGAGAACGTAAAGTGGCATAGTCAACATGTTTGGACTCGAAACCTTATTAATGAGTAACCGAAACGACCTGAACTCAATAAGGCATTGAATAAGAACATGTTCCAAGTCCTAAACACAAAATACGGAAACATACAAACACAAATACACACACATATGCTAGTTTCCGGACATAGTCCTAGAAAATGCAAAACACAAAGTTTATTAACTAAATGTGAATGCATGAGCATATTTTGCTAAGTGTGTGAAAGTGAAATGTAAATGAAATAAAATCATAAAGGGACACACAAGAATGATATGTGTGAGTGTGTGCCTAGCCTTGTAAGAGATAAGAGGTCTTTGAATACCTTTGTAGACCGATAATGTCCGAAACTCTTAAAAGCCGGCAACTTGAACGAATAATGGTTGAGACGTCCTTTGTCTTCGAAATTCTTCAATTACTAACCACTAAACATTACAAGTTAAACACGTTTTGATATGGAATTAATGCTAACACTAATTATCAACCTAACAAGAAGCCTTTTTGGCCAATCACGTGGTGCCACGTCACCCCCTGGCCGTGGGGGGCGCGTGGCCCACACGGTAGCAGAGAGTGCTCCAGGCCATGGGGCCCACGGCCTGGGCTGTCCTTTCACGCGCTCCCTCGGTTCGTCGGCCCGTATCTCAGGCGTCCGAACTCCGAATTCAAATCCATTTTCGGATTACGAACCATGACTCTCTCACGCACGACGACGACTATACAACTTTGAAAAACGGTTGAGAAATCATCTCAGAAATCATCGATGAAGTCAACTCAACGAAAGAGAACGTAAAGTAGCATAGTCAACTTGTTTGGACTCGAAACCTTATGAATGAGTAACCGAAACGACCGGAACTCAATAAGGCATTGAATAAGAACATGTTCAAGTCCTAAACACAAAATACAGAAACATACAAACACAAAGACACACACATATGCTAGTTTCCAGACATAGTCCTAGAAAATGCAAAACACAAAGTTTATTAACTAAATATGAATGCATGAGCATATTTTGCCAAGTGTGTGAAAGTAAAATGTAAATGAAATTAAATCATGAAGGAACACACAAGAATGATATGTGTGAGTGTGTGCCTAGCCTTGTAAGAGATAAAAGGTCTTTGAATACCTTTGTCGACCGATAATGCCTGAATCTCTTAAAAGCCGGCAACTTGAACGAATTGTGGTTGAGACGTCCTTTGTCTTCGAAATTCTTCAATTACTAACCACTAAACATTACAAGTTAAACACGTTTTGATATGGAATTAATGTCAACACTAATTATCAACCTAACACTTACTTTCCGTCATCTCCATTTACTTTTCATGCACTTGTAATTATTGTAATTAGCTTATTCATAACATAAGACGTATAACCGACTTACGTGTACCAACCTCCTCGTGGGAATGATACCCTTACTCATAGCCACTATACGTTGCCAACGATTCGTATACTTGCGAAAGGGTAAAAACACTCGCACACGTACCATCATTTACGATAGTTTATAGAACTATCTCATGCGCGTCACGCCCCGGTCCATTTCTAATTGCACCCCAAATGACAGCCCATGAAATAGTTTCATTTAAAATGGTGTGTTTTGCATAAGATAGGTGGCCCAAACAACAAGCCCAAATGCTAGCCAACCTTCCTCAAAGTGCAGCCCTTGTGCACCCCAATTGTCAGCTAATTGCACCCTGAAGAAGGCAAAGACGTGGATCTTGTGCACAGCCCAGCCCGCTGCTAAGTGTCCCCCACCTTCACCTAACTTCTTCTTCTTCCTCAGGCAAGCTGAACACCATCCATGGCAGCAAACCCTATATTCGTTGCAGTCGTCGGAAAGCACTTTTCCCATCCCTATTTCCGACCGATTTGTGGCCCAAACGAACGGCAAGACTCGTATGATCACGATGGACCTCTTCTCGGTCCTCCAAACAACCGAGATCCAAGTCAAGATTTTCGATCCTCCGTCGCCTCTTTTGTCGCCACTTTCCAAAACTACGACACACTGCAAGATCAATGTTACAGTTTCTCGTTCGATGTTGCCATGGCGACAGGGAGTTGTTTTTGGCCCAGATTGTGTCGCCCCGAGCATCACCATGAACCAAACCGCGAACATCACTCTGTTCAACTGTGATTGGTGGGGAAAATTATAATAAGCACCCTTTGAGGGGCCAAAATGGCAATTTGACAAGCCTAAGGGGATATTTTGGTAATTAGCCACTCGTGACCTGATTTGAAAACACTATAAATTCATCCTATTTTTCCTTTGAAAAGACAACTCTTAACGACCAAGAAACCTCCTTTCTTCTACCATTCCTAATCCCACCATTTCTCTTCCATCCAAACTCAACATCCAGATTACTTTCCTCTAATCATTCCTTTCTTCCCATCTTCTCCACATATCTCCTTAGTCACTTCCCATTTGACTCCACCTATCTAGACACATCCTTATCATTCACTCTTTGCACAAGGAGCATCAAAGGCAAGGAAATGATCAACCTCTACAAAAGGAGGCCCAAGGGTGATTTCCTAATCTTTTACTTGCCTTCCCTTTGATTGTAATATGTGTAACTAAACCCCCTTTCTAAGGATTTGATGTGACAAAAATTTGGATTGGGTTTTTCTTAAGCTTTAATATGTATTGAATTTCTATTTGTGTTCTATTCATTTTATAATTAGATTCGATTCATTATATAATTGACATTTATACCCACTAGTTGATTATACTCTTGTTTAGGATAATTTGTTATAGAATCTTGATTAGATTGACACCCTTGATGGATTGAGAACTTAGTGATTAGGATAGATTGTCGGAGTGTATATCAACCGCAATAATCTAAACCTTTAATTGTAACAAACCGATCCCGCCGTGACCCCCTCTCCTTAATCAGTTAGGCATTGCGATGGGAAGTTGTTTAGGGTTCATAGGGATGGTCTAAACACAATTAAGAATACAATTGGTTAACATTTGTGAGATTGGTTCATTAAGGTAGCTTGTGAAGCATAGCTCGTAATCCACTTGTGACTTCTTTATTTCCCTAGCAATTCTCTTAATTGATAAATTCCATATATCTTATATAGATTTGTTGAGCATTCTATTTCATTAGTTTTATTAGATTTATTTTACATGTATGTTTGATGGCTTCACAAACCATACAACCATCTATTTCTTATGATTTACTTTATTGCATTTAGGAATTGTTAATTTATTCAACTAATTACTCTAATTCCCTAACAAATCCTAGCTTACCATGTTACTAATTTTATATCCTAAGTGGATTTTTAGTGGTGAAAATTGGTTTTCTAAACGAACATATTAAAACATTATGTTGTTGTGCAAAACGACCACATCATTCTCCTATCTGAATACGGGTCACCAAGTTGATGACTTTGGTTGACTATGTCCATCAACTTGATCTCAAAGTTGTTGAAGCACTCGTTCTCCTCCATCTTAAGCATCTCGAATAGAGTTTGGAGAACTTGATGTTAGTATTATGCTCAATAGCAAGAGTGTAATGTTGTAATTAACAATTTTTTTCATATTAATAAAGTGATTTCTGGTTTAACAAATCGTATAGCATTTATAGTTTAATATTATAATTGTCAAAGTAAATAATCATAAGGTCTAAAGACTATGTGAAAAGAAGAATTGTTCGTACATCTGGATATGTATGTGGTAGACACAATTCTTTAGTTAGTCTTGAATAATGTTCACAACTTAAGTTAAAGGTTGGGCACCTTTATCTTGTTAAAGTTGTAGAATTCTTTTGCTAGCATTTGAGTGGGATCAAATGAGATATGATGAGTCTAAAATCATCGGAGTGTCTTCGAGCAAAAGGATCTAGTGCACTGGGTGCATTGAACTGGGTCACAATGAAAAGCTTTATCTAGAACCGTCAATAGATAATAGTCTTTTCATTATCAGGACAATCGGAGAGTCTATCTTAATCCTGAGATAAATGATGGACTTATGGTTGCAAGTGATATCATTTGAGTTATCAATGAGTACGATTATATCGCATAGTCTATCCTCGATAGTTTGGTGATATTCATTTGTTAATCGATAGAGGACTTCATTTATAGATATGGACATCGTGGCTCCATTTATCAAATGAGAGTATAATATCATCATATGGATGTTTTGAGGTAATTGGATATTAAATCTCAACGTTGAGTTTTCGATAGTGTCTATTGAAAACATGGCTTCTGGACAAGTCAAAATATCCAAGTTCAAAATGTGGTCATATGAGTAAATATGGTAACTTGGAGAGTTATAGGCGGTCTATGAACTCTTGGCGATTACTGATATTAATCACGAGGATACACTATCTCCAATATGATTGTCTAGGGTATGAATGAGGAGCATCTTCCTTTTCTATCTTTATTTAAGAGTTCAGTTTTAGCTCTTTAGTGGAATGAGTTAAAATTAATGGATCGGACCTAAGTGAATCATTTGTTGATTGTGATTAGGTTATGTCTATTGAAGCTTAAATTTAGATGGCCCGCCAAGATCCCCAATCCACACGGACTTGCATGGATCACTTGATATATTCTACCGGACCAATTTAAGGGTCCATCTAGAATTGCATTTAATATATTAAGAATATAATTTGCACATTATTTTAGTAATGGGCTGCTCAATTATATTAATATATTAATGAAAGACATGTGGGCTTGTTTCTTTTAGTAAGAATGGGTCTGGTTCACATGTGGGCTTTTTATTTAAAGTCCAATGGATTAAATGAAATAAGAAAATAATATTTTGGCCCATTTACTCTAAGTGGGGCGGCAAGGGTTATTTTAACCTAATATATTATTTTGTTTCATTGTTTTAATTAAATAAGAATTAATTAATTTATTAATTAATTGTTTAATTAAAGAAACAAATCTTTTCTAATCAGGAAATATATTTCCTAAAAGTAAAAGTAAAAGACTTGTTTGATAAGGAAATAAATAATTAGTTTTATTTATTTAATCAAATAAGAAGTCTTTTTATTTAGTCAAAAATAAAAGAATAAAAGATCTATGAGTTGGATTAGGGTTTGATGTCTTAAAAACTAGATGAAAATTAGGGTGCAACATAAGCCTATGGTGGGCATGTGTTTTGCGGCAACCCTAGTTATTTCTAGGTTAGGATTTCGGCAACCCTAATAATAAAAGAAAAGAAGAAGCAAACTTGGGCCACCTATATATTGACAAGTATAGAATTCGGCCACCATATGTGTTCATGATACAAATTTCTTCTTCTTCTCAATTCATAGAAAGTTTTTATTCTACTAAAACAAAAAGGAGTGTTAGATTATTCTTTGATAGTATACTATTTGCTTATTCATCAATAAGCTTGTGTATACGATATCGATCTAGGTTCACGCGAGTTTCGATCATTAGATTGAGAACTCAAAAGTGACCGGAATAATCTTAGTCATTCTTTTGATTGTTTTTGTGACTAACAAAGAAAAGAAAAGTTTGTTTTGTCCATTCACAGGTTTGCAATTCAAAGAAAAGGGAGACCACGCTCCTAGGTGATCCACGTTCGTGCTAGGATTGAATATCTTGCGGATTACCATCGACGTAAGTCAATCGGATCACGCGACAAAAGGTATTCTACTTTTTGTTATTGTATATGTATGTTTAATTAATTAAAGGGTTTAAGGTTCATAAAGGAAAAAATTTTAAAAGTCACTAAACCTATTTTTTAGTATCGCTTCCGCTGCGTGTACTTTTTGGTATTTTTCCCTACAATTGGTATCAGAGCCTAGGTTGAACCCTTTTAATTAATTAACATATATATACGTGGATCTATTTCTTTTTATTGTGATTATGCATGTTTAGAAAGAGATGGCACTCTAGGTATTCGAATATATAATTACATGTGGATGTATGGATTTATATATGTTTATGTGGATTGTTATTGCTCGATTTTGGTCCTAGATTTTCAATGTAAATTTTGTTATGGAATTGTAACAAGAAGGGTGGTCTATCATCGCCATAATTCCTTCTTGGTAGATTGCTAGGTTTTATTATTTTTTTATATATAGGTGCAGTATTTTTTTTATACTACTGCAGTTTTTTTTAATTTTTATTATGTGCAGTTTTTTGTATGTAAAAGGTACTGCAGTGATTAAAAAAATATATATATATACTGCAGTATTTTATTTGTTTAAATACTGCCGTAATATATTTAGGTCTTGAAGATTCAAAGACACGAATGAAAAACGAAGCAACCGGAACCGAGAACGAGCACCGTGCGCACCCTAGGAGTGGATTGGGCTGCGCATGGCAAGCCAAGCTTGGTGGGCTGCGCACGGCAGCCCTGGAGTCTTTATGGGCTGCGCACGGCAGCCCCTTAGTGGGGTTGTGAGTTGTGCACGCCCGTGGGTTGGGCCGAAGGATGAGCGTATGGTTGATGGGCCACTTGAAGAACTTGTATTCCTAAACAATTATAATTTACTTGTTTTTCTAGGATGGGCCAAAATTGTTGCTATTTAATTTATGCTTAAATATTACAATATTTGTTATTGTATGATAACATGACATATAGAATAGGAGTGCCACTCATATATCTCTTTTGGTATGAACATGCATTGAATGATTTAGGTATCTAAATTGGCATCTAGATAACTTGGTAAATCATTCTATGGGATTTAATCACATGCCTTAAATAATTGAGTGGGAGAAGGTGTTTTTGTAACACCTATGGCCTCCAAGGTTAGTTGAGCTTAATTATTTATTGGTAATCCCCCCAAGGGGCGTCCATGAATGGAATTTAGCAACATACTTCCTTACAATGATAGACTAGACAATTGACTCAAACGAGATCTACTCCCCAAGGAGGGATTTTCGTGAGAGAAAATTGAGGGTCGATATCTTGGTAACACACTCAATGTAATTTTATTGATATCCTCCCAAGAGTTCTAGTCATTAAAATTGCAAGGCTAAAATTGAAAACGCTGGTTGTTATGTTAACAATTAGGTGAGACCTAGTCTAACTAGTAAATGGTGCGAACTCCCAAAGGAGGCGTAACATTTATGGGTGTTGGATCACCGTTGAATTTTTATGATTGAGTTATTTATTTAATTCAAGATAAATATTTAAAAGTGCTTTATCATGATTATTTACTCATATATATTTTTGTTATATTCAGAAATCATGACCCCATCCCTAATGAACATCTTAAAAGATAATATTTTAACCGGAGATAATTATGTCACATGGAAAAGGAAAATTGGGTTGTTGCTGCAAGCTGAAAAACATAAGTTTATTCTGTCTGCTCCTAAACCACCTGCTCCTACTTATGAATCTCAGATTCATTTGGTTGGTAAAGTTGCTACTGTTAAGGCCCGTCAAAAGGTCAAGGAACAACAGAAGAAAAAGCAACTTGGGCCTACCAAGAAGGAGACCAAGAAAGTAACCAAGATCAAAGGGAAGTGCTTCCTTTGTGGTGAAAAGGGACATTGGAAAAGAAATTGCCCAAAGTCCCAGAACAAGAAGGAACAAGGTAATATTAATTATCTTGAAACATGTTTTTTGGCAGATTCTACAGATTCTTGGATCATAGACTCTGGAGCCACAAATCATGTTTGCTATTCCTTACAGGGGTTCCAAGAAAGGAGAAAGTTCAATAAGAATGAAATCAACTTGCATTTGGGCAACGGAACGTTAGTGTCTGCAAGTGCAGTGGGAGATATTAGAGTTAATCTAGATTCTTTTAGGCATTTAGATTTGATAGACGTTTATTATGTACCTCAATTCAAGAGAAATTTAATTTCAGTTTCTTGTTTGAATAAATTTGGGTATTCGGTTACTTTTAATAAAGATTTTATTATTAGTAAGAATAACAAATTTATTTGCAAAGGTACATTGGAAAACGGCTTATTCTTTTTGCATAAAAATATCTCTCACTCGTTAGACACAGAAATAACGGAACCTAATCATAAAAGAGTAAAATTATCAACAGATGAAACCTACCTTTGGCATTTACGCTTAGGTCATATTAACCTAAATAGGATTAAAAGATTGGTATGTGATGGACCTTTGAGTGACTTAAAGGTTGATGATCTACCAACTTGTGAATCTTGTTTGGAAGGTAAAATGACCAAAAGGACGTTCTCTGCCAAAGGTGCAAGAGCCACTGAATGTTTAGGATTGATACACACTGATGTATGTGGACCTATGAGCATTCAAGCTAGAGGTGGATATGAGTACTTCATCACCTTCACAGATGATTACTCGAGATTTGGTTATGTGTATCTCATGCGACATAAGTCGGATGCTTTTGACATGTTCAAAGCATTCAAAGCTGAAGTGGAAAATCAGCTTGAGAAACACATAAAAATCTTGAGATCTGATCGTGGTGGAGAATATCTATCTGGTGAGTTTCAGCAATATCTTATTGATAATGGGATAGTTTCTCAGTTTTCTACACCAGGTACACCTCAACAGAATGGGGTAGCAGAAAGGAGAAATAGAACTCTTTTGGATATGGTTAGGTATATGTTGAGTTATTCAACGCTTCCTATTTCTTTTTGGGGATATGCTTTACAAACTGCTATATACATTCTAAACGATGTACCATCTAAGTCTGTTCCTAAAACACCGCATGAGTTGTGGACTGGGCGCAAGCCTAGTTTACAACACTTAAGGATATTTGGTTGTCCTGCGCATGTGTTAAAAGGAAAGACAGAAAAGATGGAGTCCCGTTCAGAAACATGTATATTTGTAGGGTATCCAAAAGAAACTAAAGGATATTATTTCTATAGTCCTTCAGATCTTAAAGTATTTGTTTCGACAAATGCTAAATTTCTGGAAAAGGACTATATGAATGATTTTGTGCCTAGAAGTAGAATTGTCCTGAATGAGATGTCAGGAGATACAATTCCACGAGAGGTTACACAACCTAACCCAATTGTAAGTTCCGATCCAACACAAGATCAACAACCTACCATTCCTCGTCGTAGTGGGAGGGTTAGAACACAACCCGAAAGATACATCGGTCTGGGAGAATCAGTGGGGAATCTCCCGGACGACGATGATCCCTATACGTACAAGGAAGCTATGAAGGATGTTGATAGTCGCCATTGGCAAAAGGCAATGCAATCCGAGATTGAATCTATGTTCGATAACAAAGTCTGGTCCCTTGTAGACTTGCCTAAAGGGATAAAACCCATTGGGTGCAAGTGGGTATACAAGAGGAAAAGAGGTATGGATGGAAAGGTGGAAACCTTTAAAGCTAGATTGGTAGCTAAAGGGTATACACAGAAAGAAGGTATCGATTATGAGGAAACCTTCTCTCCTGTGGCTATGCTTAAATCCATTAGGATACTCTTATCCATTGCAGCATCTTTAGATCTAGAGATTTGGCAAATGGACGTCAAGACAGCTTTCCTAAATGGAAGTCTTGACGAAAGCATCTACATGATGCAACCAGAGGGATTCATTGAAAAAGGCCAAATGGATAAGGTATGCAAGTTGCAGAAATCCATATATGGATTAAAGTAAGCATCCAGATCCTGGAACATAAGGTTTGATCAAGCTGTCAAAGGTTTTGGATTTATTCAGAATCCTGACGAACCTTGTGTATACAAAAGGATTAAGGGCGACAAGTTGGTTTTCCTGATTCTTTATGTTGATGATATACTACTCATTGGAAACGATGTAGGTGTATTGACATCAGTAAAAGAATGGTTAGCCAAACAATTTGATATGAAGGACTTAGGAGAAGCAAGTTTTATTCTAGGTATCCAAGTAATAAGGGATAGAAAGAATAGAACGATTGCATTATCCCAAGCTTCATACATAGACAAGATCTTGTCTAGGTTTTCCATGCAGGATTCCAAGAAAGGTATGTTACCTTTCAGACATGGAATCAAGCTTTCTAAGGAACAAGTTCCTAAGAATGAGCATGAAGAGCAATTCATGAGTAGAGTTCCATATGCCTCGACAGTTGGAAGTCTCATGTATGCAATGCTCTGTACTAGACCAGATATTTGTTTTGCTGTTGGCATAGTTAGCAGGTTTCAATCGAAACCTGGTCCTGATCACTGGACGGCAGTCAAGCATATTTTCAAGTATCTCAAGAGAACGAGAGATAATATGCTTGTATACTCTGGAGGGGATTTGGTCCCCGTTGGGTATACAGATTCTGATTTCCAATCAGATTCTGACTCCAGAAAATCCACATCAGGGGCTGTGTTTACTATTGGAGGAGGAGCAGTTATATGGAGGAGTATCAAGCAATCTTGTATTGCTGATTCCACCATGGAAGCTGAGTATGTTGCTGCATGCGAGGCTGCCAAAGAGGCTGTTTGGCTCCGCCAATTCTTGATTGACTTAGAAGTGGTTCCTAGTGCGAATAAGCAGATCACTATCTACTGTGACAACAGTGGAGCAGTGGCTAATTTGAAAGAACCAAGAAGTCACAAGAGAGGTAAACACATTGAAAGAAAGTATCATCTTTTAAGGGAGATTGTTCAAAGAGGTGACGTGACGATTACCAAAATCGCGTCAGCAGAAAATCTAGCGGATCCCTTCACAAAGGCTCTACCTCAGAAGAGTTTCGATGGGCATCTAGAGAACATGGGCTTGAGAGATATGACACATTTGCTATAGCGCAAGTGGGAGATTGTTAGGATTATGCTCAATAGCAAGAGTGTAATGTTGTAATTAACAATCTTTTTCATATTAATAAAGTGATTTCTGGTTTAACAAATCGTATAGCATTTATAGTTTAATATTATAATTGTCAAAGTAAATAATCATAAGGTCTAAAGACTATGTGAAAAGAAGAATTGTTCGTACATCTGGATATGTATGTGGTAGACACAATTCTTTAGTTAGTCTTGAATAATGTTTACAACTTAAGTTAAAGGTTGGGCACCTTTATCTTGTTAAAGTTGTAGAATTCTTTTGCTAGCATTTGAGTGGGATCAAATGAGATATGATGAGTCTAAAATCATCGGAGTGTCTTCGAGCAAAAGGATCTAGTGCACTGGGTGCATTGAACTGGGTCACAATGAAAAGCTTTATCTAGAACCGTCAATAGATAATAGTCTTTTCATTATCAGGACAATCGGAGAGTCTATCTTAATCCTGAGATAAATGATGGACTTATGGTTGCAAGTGATATCATTTGAGTTATCAATGAGTACGATTATATCGCATAGTCTATCCTCGATAGTTTGGTGATATTCATTTGTTAATCGATAGAGGACTTCATTTATAGATATGGACATCGTGGCTCCATTTATCAAATGAGAGTATAATATCATCATATGGATGTTTTGAGGTAATTGGATATTAAATCTCAACGTTGAGTTTTCGATAGTGTCTATTGAAAACATGGCTTCTGGACAAGTCAAAATATCCAAGTTCAAAACGTGGTCATATGAGTAAATATGGTAACTTGGAGAGTTATAGGCGGTCTATGAACTCTTGGCGATTACTGATATTAATCACGAGGATACACTATCTCCAATATGATTGTCTAGGGTATGAATGAGGAGCATCTTCCTTTTCTATCTTTATTTAAGAGTTCAGTTTTAGCTCTTTAGTGGAATGAGTTAAAATTAATGGATCGGACCTAAGTGAATCATTTGTTGATTGTGATTAGGTTATGTCTATTGAAGCTTAAATTTAGATGGCCCGCCAAGATCCCCAATCCACACGGACTTGCATGGATCACTTGATATATTCTACCGGACCAATTTAAGGGTCCATCTAGAATTGCATTTAATATATTAAGAATATAATTTGCACATTATTTTAGTAATGGGCTGCTCAATTATATTAATATATTAATGAAAGACATGTGGGCTTGTTTCTTTTAGTAAGAATGGGTCTGGTTCACATGTGGGCTTTTTATTTAAAGTCCAATGGATTAAATGAAATAAGAAAATAATATTTTGGCCCATTTACTCTAAGTGGGGCGGCAAGGGTTATTTTAACCTAATATATTATTTTGTTTCATTGTTTTAATTAAATAAGAATTAATTAATTTATTAATTAATTGTTTAATTAAAGAAACAAATCTTTTCTAATCAGGAAATATATTTCCTAAAAGTAAAAGTAAAAGACTTGTTTGATAAGGAAATAAATAATTAGTTTTATTTATTTAATCAAATAAGAAGTCTTTTTATTTAGTCAAAAATAAAAGAATAAAAGATCTATGAGTTGGATTAGGGTTTGATGTCTTAAAAACTAGATGGAAATTAGGGTGCAACATAAGCCTATGGTGGGCATGTGTTTTGCGGCAACCCTAGTTATTTCTAGGTTAGGATTTCGGCAACCCTAATAATAAAAGAAAAGAAGAAGCAAACTTGGGCCACCTATATATTGACAAGTATAGAATTCGGCCACCATATGTGTTCATGATACAAATTTCTTCTTCTTCTCAATTCATAGAAAGTTTTTATTCTACTAAAACAAAAAGGAGTGTTAGATTATTCGTTGATAGTATACTATTTGCTTATTCATCAATAAGCTTGTGTATACGATATCGATCTAGGTTCACGCGAGTTTCGATCATTAGATTGAAAACTCAAAAGTGACCGGAATAATCTTAGTCATTCTTTTGATTGTTTTTGTGACTAACAAAGAAAAGAAAAGTTTGTTTTGTCCATTCACAGGTTTGCAATTCAAAGAAAAGGGAGACCACGCTCCTAGGTGATCCACGTTCGTGCTAGGATTGAATATCTTGCGGATTACCATCGACGTAAGTCAATCGGATCACGCGACAAAAGGTATTCTACTTTTTGTTATTGTATATGTATGTTTAATTAATTAAAGGGTTTAAGGTTCATAAAGGAAAAAATTTTAAAAGTCACTAAACCTATTTTTTAGTATTGCTTCCGCTGCGTGTACTTCTTTGGTATTTTTCCCTACACTTGAAGCTTAGAGTCCTTAACCACTTCGGTTCCCTCATGTGCCATCTCTAGGATGTCCCATGCCTCCTTGGCAATCTTAGTGTTTTGAATCAATTTATATTGATTCTCGTCCGTGGCACACAGGATGGCGTGCATCGCCTTTCTATTCCACTTAGATGCTTCAAACTCTTGCGCGTTCAATTGCACCTTAGGCTTGAGTACATCCTCTCTTCCACCCGTAAGAGTCATCAACGATGGAGTGTAGCTGTCTTCAACCGCCATCTAAGCCCTATCATGGATTTGGCAAATGTACGACTCCATCTTGCCTTTCCAAGAGGCACAATTCAACCTGGTGAGCAATGGAGGCCTTGTACTCGAAGTACCCTCGTTTCCACCACCGTTTCCAATCGTAGTGTTTATGAATGAATAAAATGAATGCAAGTGTATGAATAATCAAAAATCACACAAAATGCAAAACACACCAAAAATCATGAATCTCCTAAATATGTCTAGAAACCCGCTCTGATACCAACTGAAACTATTATGGCGGCCGGGGGGGGGGGGGGGGTGGTGAATAGATTTTAATTAAGTTAATTACCAATTTTTCTTGATTAGTCAAAAACCCCTAACTAGTCAAAAATCAATCAACCTAATTCTAACTGCGGAAAACAATAAATTGCTCGTTGATTGATTTACGTGAAAAACCCTCAACAAGGAAAAACTCACGGGCTAATATGTGCGCCACACTCGATCCTCGAATCCACTACTTGTAATGGTGTTTACAACCTAGGTTGACCACATCAAACCCTACACGGTCACTAACCCACCACAACTACCCAACGGGCCTTTAATAGCGAACCTATATCAATTTGCTTGCGGACTAAGCAACCTTAGCCACAAGACTTAATTCTCACTAAAGAGATCAACAACCTAAGTGAATATCATGATATTCAATTATGCAATTAATGCTAGGTTATACTAAATGCTTATCTAGGATGAAAGATGACAATAATCACAATCCTAGATATCAATATTGCTATATGACATGGCATACAACATAGCTATCAAGATTAAACAATCCTAAGCAATAGCTATCACAATACAACTCTCAATCAATCAACACAATAATCTCAATCTTGTAAATAGAATTTAATCTAAAACCATACAAGTGATAGAATGATTGATGCACATGGAAATGATTTGAGTGGTCAAAGATGAGTTCTTGAATGAATTTCTCTCTTTGAAAATGCTCTCAATTAAAAATATGAATTTTTGAGTCATTGGGACGACCTAAAGAGAAAACAATGTTTATATAGGTGTCCAAAATGATGCAACATCGTTTTGACAAAACAAGGGTCGACCGATGCAATTACCATTGCCAAAGCCGCAGCGGTATCCATAGCGGTGGACTAAAATACGCATCAGGTCAATAAACCGCTACAGCTACCGCTGTGGCTTGCACAGCGGTATGCTCTGTTCGCAAACCGCTGTGCTACCGCTGCGGAAAACCACAACGGTCAAGAGGGCAACCGAGACAAATATCTCACCATTGTGGCTACCGTTGCGAAAGCCGACAATGGTACCGACAGCGGTTGCCAGGGGCATGCAAGCTTAAGTGAAAAAATCATGCATTCTTAAGCTACTAAATGACATGGCAATAATCAAATGCATGAAGAGTTAAGAACATGAATACACAAATATAAAAACACACAACATACAAGAGGTATAGATATGCATGTGTTGTGTGTTTGTGCAACTATGATCTCTTCAATGCGAATAAGCACAAGTGTTTTACCTTTGGAGTGCTTATCATCTTGAGGTCTTGAGAAGGCCTTTGTTGAGCTTGATCACCAACAATTTAAAGCCTAAGCTACCCTTACATCACAAACCCCAAAAGTGGTTTGTTATCGAAATAAGCCAATCAAACTTGAGGAACTTACATATACAAAATTATAGAAAAAATTCAAAAAGCCTTCCAACGGCTAGTTTTCCAAAAAATTATATATATACTTCATTCCTATATAATTTTACATCACATTCATCCATAGTTTGAGTTCCAATTAAATTTTTAAATCAAATTAAAAATTTTAATGTTATCAAACTTGGTAATAATTTAAAAATATTTAATATTAGTACCATTTTGAAGATCTCATTGAGAAATTTACAATGGTATTATTTTTATCAACATTAAAGTTTACAAATTACAATTTATTGACCACTTATTAAAAAAATATGCATAATTAAATTTGTTACAAAAATTTCACTATCAGCACCACTGGAGCAAAAGTACACATAAATATTACTCTTAATATTATTTGAGACCCAAATATAAGTGTAACTCTCACTCTCTATTGAAGATTACCTTAAGCGATTTATAACTTTTTTTTTTTACTTGCCTCTCAAATTTTAGCACATTAGGTACCTATATAAATTTTCTAAAGAGTTTTCAAAAGAGCAAATTGCAGCCAACCTCCTTAAAGTTTGCTCTTTGACAATTGAAAACAATTTTATCATCAATTGACAATAACCTATTATACCTTTAGTCAAACTTAATTATCGATTGACTTTAATTATGAAAAAGACCGAAACACCCTTAAAATTTTTAATTTAAAAATAACTAATAAATTCTAAATATATATATATATATATATATATCCACCATTGAAAACCCACTAGATCTCCATGAAACCCATCCATTGAGATCTATCCGTTGAATCTCCAGGCGACGGGAGAGGCTAGATCCTCGGCTAATCCCCATCGTGAGATGAAGATCCCATCATGGTGGAAACCCTCGCCTCGCGATAGAGGACCATGATGGAGATCCTCCATTGCAATGGAGATCGCACCGCTTGGATCCTTGTCATGATGTAGATCCAAGTGATGATCTCCATCGCGATGAAGATCCAGTGGCGGGGGAGGCGAGGGTCTTGATTTGCAACTCAACAAAACCATTCAACGTTACCTGCACCATGAATGGAGTAAATGTGCAGTAGGTAGTTGATTTGTATAAGTACCATTTACTCCAACCATTTTTATGAAAATATTGATAAGATATTATTCATGGTTAAGATAATATAAATAATGATATTGAAATGAGTTTGATTTTTACAAAATAAATAAATAAAATTAAAGGTTCAACGATGGAGTTGAAAGTGATAATATGATTAAGACACACACACACACACACACACACACACACACACACACACAGAGATATATATATATATATATATATCAGTTTTTCTATTGTCAATTTGAACTGATATAAAATATATCAGTTCTTTGCATGTTTTCTATTATCAAAACAAAGGTTTTGGGTGGAATTGAGGGAAATGAGGATGGGAGGAGGTCCCCAATCCCCATCCCTATTTCAAATTGGCACTACAAGAAAAAGTGTCTTTTCCGACTAAGTGAAATTATGGTCGGTTATTGTTGTTTTTCCAACGAAAAAAATCAAGTCGTCGGAGAAGTGTAACAATAATGTGTATTTGTTATGACGAAACAAATACCCTCGGAAATAGTGTCTAAAGTCATCATGTGAAAATGGTGCCAAAGCTTGGTGCCAAAGCTTGGTGCCAATACTATTTTTGACCACATGTATCTAGCCCTTGGAAAAGATTCAATCTTTTCCGACCACAATATTTTATCCCCGGAAATGCCAATACTATTTTTGACATTAGGTACCTAGTCCTCAGAAAAGATGAATATTGTTTGACCACAGTGGTTGATCCTCGGAAACGCCAATACTATTTTTGACCACATGTATCTAGTCCTCGGAAAAGATGAATATTTATGATCACAACAGTTGATTATCGGAAACGCCAATACTATTTATGACCACATGTATCTAGTCCTCGGAAAAGACGACCACAATAGTTGATCCTCGGAAACGCCAATACTGTTTTTGACCATGTTATAGGTAAAAATTAGTGGTGAAGGACACGTCATTAGCACGAAAAGTCAGGGAAGCAAGAGTCAAGATAAGTCAACTTATGGAACAGAAACCTCCCACGATAACCTACTCGGAAAAAAGAGTAAGTAGTCCGACCACAAACGAAGACGATCAACTCGGGCAGCAAATCTCACTCGGGCACATTCAGACATACTCGGGCATACATACTCGGGAATCAATGAGATAGTCACCAACATTCGTATGCCAATCATAATCAGCGACCAGCACATCCACGATAAGCAACGATGTGGACTATTAGAGTTTAACAAGGAAACAAGCAGTTCTCCCGCGAATAAAGGAGAAAGAATCTCGTCCAGAATCAGACTCAGCCAAAAGAGGAAACATAATCCAATTAGGACTAGGAAACCGCTTGAGACTTGGGCACCACAACACCAAACCCTAGCGGCCACCTTAAAACCCTAAGAACAACATGTATAAATACCCCCTCTATACACAAACAGGGGGTACGTAAAAAAAAAAAGGTAGAACGGGAGAGAGAGAGAAAATTGTATTGAAGAGCTTGTAATCATTCTGTCATTCTTCATCTTGTAATCGTGATTCATAGTGGATTTGGCTTTGTTGCTAGAGGCAACGATCCCGTGGATGTTTCTCCGATCTTTTGGAGTTTTACCACGTAAATCATCTGTTATTTCTTTACAATCTTTGACCGCACTCACATATAAATTGCAGTAACTCGAGAACGAATCATTGACTTGGTGATCACCAAAAATCACCGTCAACAGACCACATATACCTGGCCCTTGGAAAAGAATAATATTTTCTGACCACAATAGTTGATCATCGAAAATATTATACAATTGTTGACCACATGTTACGTGCCCTTGGAAATATTGCACAAATTCAACCATAATTATTGGCTCTAAGAAATAATATAATTGCTACGTATTTTTCCTTCCAAAAGAAATTTTAATAATATAAGATTGTGAAAATATTTTGATAAAATAAAAAATATTATTCTAAAATATCATTGAAAAAAATATATAAGTATTTGATTAAAATAATATTTTCCCATGGGGATGAATTCCATTTAGGGATGATTTTTTCCCCCAATGGGAATGAGGTTTTTGGGATTTTGAGGGAAATATTCATCCCTATATTTAAGATTTAGACAAGATTTATGAGCAACTGATTAGAAAAAGATTTAAAATAATAATGAAGAAAAAAAAAAAAAAAAACTCTTAGTTTTTTTAAACAACCAAAAAAAATATTAAAAGAGTTTTTAACATTAAGTCATATCAAACATATCCTAAGTTGAAGTAGGTGATAATTGAAGAGCTTGATATTCATATAACTAAGAGATAGAGAATTAATCAGTTGTCACGATTAACTAACTGTACCAACGTATGCGTGAGCATCTTGCAAGTCAATAAAATATTTAATCAACTCTTGTACGTATCTAGAAAATGAATAAAAGAGAAAAATAAAAGTAAAAAAGCTTGAAATGAAAGGTATAGAATAAAAATCTGAACGCCACATATTCCACATTTAAAGGCTGTATTGTACTACATATAATCATTTTGAATGCTGACCAAAATTTCACCTCTGCCTGCCTTCAATTCATTTTAAATTATGTCAGCTTTTTCTTTCATGAATTTTCCATGATATGATCGACATCCCCTTCAATCACCCTATTTAAACAAGGAGAGAAATTGGCTGATATGCCAGATTAATGTTTGGTTCTCTGTTGGTGCTGCCCTGGGTTGTTGCCTTTGGGTGGCGCTCTTACTCAAAAAAAAAAAAAAAAAAAAAAAAAAACAAGGAGAGAAATTTGGGTGGAGCGTGGTGCACACATGCATCCTTTACAATAAAATAATATTACTTCATTTGGTGCATTGAATGAAAATGAAGTAACATTATTTTATATTACATTTTAAAAAAATGTATAGTTGGACTGCGTGCTTTTACTTTTTTTTTTTTTTTTTTGATTTTGAATGTACAACGACCATCGGGACCCTGCGGGGATTGGACACTAAGAGCATAGCCTGGACAACTACTCCCACAAGTGGAGAGAGGACACCCACACATGAGGTGGGACAAGGATATACACGGTGTCAGGCGTTGAACCGTGGTGGTGGAATCTCCCTTTGGAGAGTCACACCATATTAGCAAAAGGCCAAATGACGACTGCGTGCTTTTACTTAATCGCTAAACTTCTAGATTTTCATAGCAATTTACTAATATATTATAACAAAATAAAAAGAACAATATTAAAATATAATGACTAATTTGTAAATTAAATTAATTTTTGTAATCATCCACTGTTTTAGATGTGCCGTAGTTGGGAGACAGAAATTTAGTTTGGGGTTATCATACTAAAACAAAATTTAAGAGGGCTGAAGTGAAAAATGCTATAAAATTTTAATTTTAAATGAATTTTTAATATATACATATATTTTTTTTTTTTCATGCAGAATATCATTTCTATAATGATACAAAATCAAATCCCCTATCTAAATAAGCATCCGGAATCGCACACCTGATTCGTCATATGCATACACAAATGAGGTTTCAAGTGTGATATATACCTTATAATAATATTATTATTAAATACCTTTTTTTATATGTTTTTTTTTAATAAATAAACTATGAATGACGAGATGAAGTTATTTTATTGGTATGCCTCTTACATCTACACTAAGATGTTGTAGATTCAAGTCTCCCCCATCAAAACCCGTATTATTGTAAAATTTCAAAAATAAATAAATAAATAAAGGGTATTGTTAATCTGTGCCTTAGAGCATCCCCAATAGGCCGAAATCCACAACCTCCTTGACTATATTTAGGGAGACTGGACCGGAATTTTCTCCAACAAACTCCCTATCCCACTCTCTAAATTTTATTCCGACAAAAGGCTCCACAAATGTAAGGAGGGAAGATATCCTCCCCATTAATTTTTTATTACTCCTCAAATGAAATGGGTGGTCGAGATGAGTCCACATCATTCATATCCAATGGTCCAAATTTATCCTCCCTATTTTTTATTTAACTCAAATTCTTTTTTATTTAAACCCAAATTCATCTTTCTACTTTATTTACTTTAAAAATAAATAAATAAATAATAATAATGAGCCATTTTTAAGGAAACTTGTTGGAGTGTTTACGCTTCTTATTTGTAAAAAGCACAACTAACTTCCTAAATATAAGTAAAAAAAATAGGGAGCCTTGTTTGAGATGCTCTTAGAGCATATGATAACAACAACTTTAATTCCATTAAAGGAAATAAAAACACAGATCAATCAATGCATTTATTATCTTGTTACAATAAATACACTGCTTTTATTTCCTTTAATGGAAATATAATGGTTGTTATCCTATGCCTTTAGACCATACCAAAAAACTCTTCTATTTTTACTCTTCAAATGTTTATTTGCTTACCCATGTCGCAATTTGAGGAGTAAAAAAAGAAGAACTCTTCCAAAAGACTCTTCAATTATAAATATATTTATATTATTTTAATAAAAGCACTCAAATTCCTCACACCCCACCAACAAATCTAATTACTTTTAGGTGGATATGAAAATCATTTGAATGATCTTCCAAATTATTAATATGTTATTATTAAATATTCAATATTAGTCTCATTTTAAAGATCTAGATGAGATCTTTCTAATGGTATAATTTTTACAATGATAACATTTACAAATTAAAACTTATTATATATTAAGTGAATTTAATTAAAAAGATTTTAAAAAAAAAGATATACATGTTAAATATTAATGATTATATAAAAAATAATATAATAATAATTGAATAGGGAGAAACTGCTCTTCAATGTTGAAGAGAGGGAAACAAAATCTTATTTGAAGAATCTCACTTGAAGAGTCTGTTGGAATTAAATATGCTGATGTAGTTTGTTTGACTTTAACAAATATTTTATTTGAAGAGGGGCTCTAGATAATAGTCTTGGTCCTTAGAGTACAAGTTAATACCAAATAACAAATTTGAATAAGCCGGTAGGTAAAAGATCACATCTAATTTTTCTAGATGTGGAACCGACATATTTTTGACTTTTTGACAAGTGAAATTTCTTTGTTTTGATCCCATTCCTGTGTCCTGTCACTTTATAAATAAAGACATCAATTAGAGTAGTCATAATTAACATAACTCCCAAAACAGAAACATTCGATATTTAAATTTCTTCCACAGAAGAAAAATAGTGTCTTACAAATTAAAAATGTCTTCTCCTTTTCACCATCTTCTTGCAACACTACTCTGTGCTGCACTTCTTCTTCAGGCATCATCCTCCTCATATGCTCAGCTCTCTCCCACGTTTTACAATCAAACTTGCCCGAACGCTTCGAGCATCATCAGGGGCGTCCTCCAGCAGGCTTTCCTCTCCGACATCCGCATCGGAGCCAGTCTCATCAGGCTTCATTTCCATGATTGCTTTGTTAACGTACGTCAATGTTGTAACTATTTTTATGTCTCTTGCTCTGCTTCTCCTCTGTTTAGTATTTGCTTCTCCTCTTCTTTCTTCAAAAAAGAAAAAAGTTAGACAATCATTTTAGTAAGAATATATTCGGAAGTGCTTTTAAACATGGAAAGCATTTTTTTATTTTTTTTATTAATTTATTATTTTTTAATAAAAGCACTTTCTGAAAAGTAAATAAACCCCATCAGATTTTCTCCAAAAAAAATATTTTTGTTATAAATTTGAAATCATTTTAAATAACGTAGAAAATACTGCGAAACACCTCCTAAATTTATTCAAAAATTATTTCGGTACTTTTTCATAACATTAATTATACAAATATAAAGTTGTGCATCTACGGTTGAATGATGTATATCTCCTCTTGCACATTTTTTTAAAAAAAAATATTACATAAATTGGGGGGTTTTATTTTCGGGAAAGGGGAGGACTCAAACACACAACATGGTGGTGTAGGTGTGAGGGGTATATCAGCGGATCAATCTCATAGTTAAAATCACACCATATGATCTTAGCAGGTCCCTTCAATCCCTATCTCGACAGATGTTGGTTTTACGATAAATTTTTAATAACTTTTCAATTTGAAAAGATTAAAAATGTGCTGTTTATTTTCAGGGCTGTGATGGATCGATTTTGCTGAACAACACTGCTACAATAGAGAGTGAAAAAGAAGCAGCTCCAAATAACAACTCAGCCAGAGGTTTCGATGTTGTTGATAACATGAAAGCTGCACTGGAAAGTGCCTGTCCAGGCATTGTTTCCTGTGCTGATATTCTCGCTATAGCTGCTGAACAATCTGTTAATATGGTACGTATAGCTATTCTTGATTTGGATAAATATATGATCTTGAATTAATAATGAATTAATGGTCGCAGTCAGGAGGGCCTTCATGGCAGGTTCCATTGGGAAGAAGAGACAGCTTAACAGCTAGCAGAGCTCTTGCCAACATCACTATTCCAGGACCCACTGATAGTCTTCAATTGCTCAAATCCAAGTTTGTCAATGTCGGCCTCAACAATGACACTGATCTTGTTGCTCTCTCCGGTAATTAATTATCTTATTCGCGTTAACTTAACTTGAAAGGTATCGGTAGACCCCGGATTGATAAAGTTAATGTTTTTGATTATTAATTTTTCAGGTGGTCACACATTTGGTAGGGCACAATGCAGAACATTCGACAACCGGTTATTCAATTTCAACTCGACCAACAATCCTGATCCGACGTTGAACACAACCTACCTAGCAACTCTCCAGCAACTGTGTCCTCAAGGCGGAAACAGGAGCGTTCTAGCGAATCTTGATCTGACAACCCCCGATACATTCGACAATAATTATTTCTCTAATCTTCAGTCGAACAACGGTCTTCTCCAGAGCGATCAGATTCTGTTTTCGACGACCGGGGACGCTACGGTTCAACTTGTTAACAACTTCAGTAGCAACCAGACTGCTTTCTTTGAAAGCTTTGTGGTGTCCATGATAAGGATGGGGAATCTGAGCCCATTAACAGGAAGTGATGGTGAGATCAGATCCAGCTGCAGCAGAGTTAATGGGGCCTCAATTATTGGATCATCATCATCATCCAATGAAGCTGATTTGATTAGCTCCATCTAAATCAAGGATTGTGAACAAAATGATGTGTTAAGTTCTATATATGAATACTGAATAGAGAGAGTTTGTGCTTAGCAAATTCTCCTTGTGTTGTTATATAATTTGTATTTGGCCCAAATAATGATATGAGATTGTCAATAATATAAGGCTGTGTTTGACTTGCTGCTCTTTTATTGTTTTCTCTATTTCGTTGATCTCCTTGGAGTTTTGTTAAAGTATAATCAAATTCTCCTAATTTTGAAATAATCTTTTGATATATAATATCGTAATAATTATATAATAAAGGTCGTCCTGAATTTTAGAGTTCTATGGAGTGAAAGACTCCGATAGACAATGTCAATATGATTTACTCAACAATTATATTTATGATATAGAAAGTGATTGGTGTTTACATTATAATAATAATCTTGTTTATCAAAGAAATAAAATAAAAAAGATAGTTCATTAAAAAAAAAAAACATTTTAAATAGAAGCCTTCGGACACTAAATGTTAATTTGGTTGTCTATCAACTGTTACTGTACATTTCTGACATATAGAAAGCAAGTCTCTTGAGATTGTTGTCATGCCAACAATTTTTTACTGACAAGCCACACTCGTATTGGAGATGCTCTAATAAAATTATTTTTCAGTCTTCTAACATCAACAATATATGGCAATTGTGCATGACATCACTTACTAATAAAAATATTCCTTAACGAGTTCTTTTCTTAGACCGGCCTAGACATTATGAGACGAATAAATAAATAGCTAGGAAGAAAAAACAATAATAAAATAAGTATAAAAAAAAAAGAAAAAGAAAAAGGGTCAATAATAGTCTAATACTGATTAAAAATATTACATATTATAGTTGTGACTAAGAACATGAATAATGAATATTATCCCATAACACCGATGATTTTAAAGCAACTTTAAAGTAAAACTTACATATATAAAATATATATATATATATATATATACATTTTATATATAACTTTTGTCAGTTCGAACTGATAATAGAAAGACTGATATACATAAATTCTATTATCAGTTCGAACTTGAAACAAATAATGCACGGTGTGTGTAAAACTATCTGGGGGGGGTGAATAGATTTTAAGAGTTATTACCCAATTTTCGAATGTATGTCAATTTTACGAAAATGCCCCTAACTAGTCACAATAATATAACAAGTGTAATAAGGTGCGGAATGTAAATAACACTTGATATTTACGTGGAAACCCTCACGGGAAAAACCACGGGCTGTTATGTGCGCCACACACGAACCTCAAATCCACTAATTGAAATGATTACAACCTAATCCCGGTTTAATGATCTAATCCCGATCAATAATCATCACAACTACCTAATCCCGGTATAAGTGGACCTAGTCCAATTGCTTGTGAATTAAGTAACCTAATCCCGGTCACAACACAAGACTTACAATTGCTTGTGACAAAAGGCAACCTAATCCCGGAAGCCACACAAGTCTTACTTCTCAATGAAGAGATTAACACCCTAAGTGAATATATGAATATCCAAACTACAACATAGAGCAAGGGAAACCCTATATGCTTATCTAAGATGATAATATGACAATTAATACAATCCTAGATATCAAGAGCTAATTGACATGTCAAATAGCTTAGCTAATCAAGATTATGCAAAAACCTAATTAGCTATCACAATACAACTCTCAAACATACAACACACTAATCTAAAACTTGTATCCAAAATATATATATAAATAACATACAAGTAATAAATTGAGATTGCTTGTTAAGAAAAACACAAAATATGTAAGATATTAGTGAAAAGCTTACCAAGCAAAGTATGATGAAGAATCCATGCAAAAAGACATCTAGCTGATGAAAGATGATGCTAAATGATGATTGATGATCATGAAAAGGTGTTTGAGTAATTAAAAATGAGTTCTTGGAATTTTTCTTCTCTTTGAAAAATATCCTAAGTATGAAATCTGAATATGAACTCTCTTAATTGACCTAAAGTCAAAGTGGCATATATATAGGGGGCCAAATCAAAGTGTGGTCATTTTGAATAAGTTGGCCTAAAATTGCCTTGGGCGCTGTACGTAGAGCGCCTCTGTACAGCGCCCCAACTCTGTTCTCTCGGGAAAACAGAGTGTCGCTGTACGTACAGCGCTTTGTACAGTGCCTGTACAGCGATCGAATTAAATCGATCAGGTCTGTACAGCGCTCGATGGGCGCTGTTCGTACAACGCTTCTGTAGAGCGCTTTTGAGAGCGCCCATTGCAAAAATGCAATCCTAAGTCTAAGCATAACAAGGCAATTGGATATGCAAGATGCAATCAACATAACATGCAAGAAGAGATGTTAATGAACGTTAATGCACAAAAATAAGACACATAACATACAAGGATTAAACATATGCATGAGTTGTGAGTGTGTGCAACTATCTCTTCAAGACAAGTAAACACATAGAAGTTTACCTTCGGTGCTTATCAAGACGAGATCTTTAAAGGGCTTTAGCAATAACACCAACACTTAAGCTACCCTTACAAAGAACCCTAACATGTGGTTTGTCCACGAAATGAGCCAATCAACAAATGAGAACCTTACAATCTCCCCCTTTGGCTATTTCGTGACAAAACCACCACTCACATTGATTCCTCAAAAAAAAAAAAAAAAAAAAAAAAAAAAAAAAAAAATAGAAACTACGGGACTACAATGATTATCTACGTTATAAAGAGATAAGAAAATAAAACTTCAAGTCTTCAATCTCTTGTAGAATAATCAATCCCTGAAAGTAAAGTTTCTAAACTTTCCAGAACAAGTAAGAGTGAGATTAATCAAGTGAGAACAAAAAACAAGCATTTGCATATTAAAAGATTAGGCACAACATTATGCAATGAATGTGTATGCAATGCTCCTCCTCAACGGGTTACTCCCCCTCAATGTATATTCTCCCCAACAAGCACAATTGCTACTACAATTTGCAACTCCCCTTACCATATCCTATTCCCCCTTTTTGTCATGATATAGGCAAATGAGTAGTTCCCAACTGGGTCACTCATAGCAACGAGAGATAGTAGCATGCAAGATATTTGCATAATCAATATAAGTCACTTTATGCATCTCAATTAATTGGAGAGAAACATGAGATTTATTTGAAGAAAATGTGTGAATCAAACATGCTTTGCATACAAGACATATAGCATTCAAGTCCAAAATACAATGGTATTTGGCAAAGCAAATGACAAAGGTTTCTAAAAAGAATTCAAACCAATTTCACCAATGTCATGAGAAAAGCAAGGATATAGAGATTTTATTGATTTCAATTTAAGAGCAACTATATCCAACTTTATAAGCGAAACATGGCATGAGCGACTTTGCACCCTATTTGATTTTTATGGATAAGATATCTGTATGATAGTAGCCATGTTCAATCAATAAAGAAAGAGAGACATTTGGAATATAAATTCCTTTGAACGGATACAAGATCCTTTATTCATTTTGAGTCTCATAAGCTTTCACACAAGTTTTGCATTTTAAGAATATGCAATCATCAATTCATGCTTTTCATGTGAGCATGTTATATGAATTTCATGCTTTTTCATTTAACATTAGCATGTTATAAAAGAATCATCATGTCATGGAGATAACTATAGGTCATTCAAATCATACTTCCTATGTACATCTCCTAGTCCAAAAATGCATGTTTGAACATAAATATGACATGGATTGTAAACAAGCAAGGTTCACACTTATTGAAATGAAAACATATATACATATGTGCAACCAAGCTTACTCAAGCAATTAAAAGAAGAGGCATAAGATATTTCAAACATAAGCTTTCACACAAGTTTTGCATTTTAAGAATATGCAATCATCAATTCATGCTTTTCATGTGAGCATGTTATATGAATTTCATGCTTTTTCATTTAACATTAGCATGTTATAAAAGAATCATCATGTTATGGAGATAACTATAGGTCATTCAAATCATACTTCCTATGTACATCTCCTAGTCCAAAAATGCATGTTTGAACATAAATATGACATGGATTGTAAACAAGCAAGGTTTACACTTATTGAAATGAAAACATATATACATATGTGCAACCAAGCTTACTCAAGCAATTAAAAGAAGAGGCATAAGATATTTCAAATTTTTGCAAGTGACAAGAATGCAAAATAGCTCTCTTTGCTTGAGTTCCCCATATGGGGTCATCACCATCCTTCATCATTGAAGGTCAAGAGGTCCTATGGATCTACTAAATCCATTGGACTTAGTTGAACCTATTAGAGACAAGTTTGTCTCGTAGCAAGCGGGTTCATCTTTTCTTATCCACTTAGGTGAAACAATTTTCATCCTAGTGGTCAAAAGTTCTAGAGATCTAGATGTCATAGGATTATGTAAATGAATTTCTTCCTTCCTATGAGCATGCATTCTAGCTCTAGCTTTCTTCTTCTCAATCATGCTTTTAACTCTACACATTTTAATGTAACGAAAGCACTTTGGTCTAATATGACCATCAACACCACAAAAATGACATGTAGGGACAAAGTTAGGAATCATACCATGTCCTTGTGCATGCATAGGAGCCTTCCCATGTCTTTGTGGTTGTCTTGGTTGTTGGATAGGATTTCTACTTCTTTGTTGTTGACCAAGACTTGATTGCTTCCTCGGTTTAGCTTGCACGATTAGTCTCTTCCCTTGATGGATTTGAGGTTGAGGGAAGTTAGCATGAGGAACTCTTGTAGGTTGAGCTTGAGGTTGTCTTCTTGGAGCTACCTTTACTTGTGCACTATGAGAGCATTGTCCTAGATCAATCTTCTTCCTAGGAGTTTGCACCGGTGAAGCTTCTTTGTAGCTCAAGCTTTTGACAAACACGGTCGTGTTAGGAGTGGAGGACTCCTTACCATCTTCAAACCCAAGACCTCTCTTGTCACAAGGACACTTTCCAACACTTAACATGTGGTCAAGTTTTTCGGTGCTAGAAACTATCCTAGTCCTTGACCCTTTAGCCTCTTCAAGCTCTCTTTTTAATTCTTCTTCATTCCTCTTAGATAAGTCTAACTCCTTTCTTAGCTTATCTTCAATATTCTTGGATCTATCCACTTGTTCACTTAAGTGGTCAACATGAGCCAAAAGGTCTAGATTCTCTTCTCTCAATCTTCGCATCTTTTCCTTGGTCTTTATTTCTAAATTTTTAAACTCAACAAGGAATTCATCTAGAACATTTTTCTCCACATATCCATGTGTGGAGTTAGATGAAGAGTCATCTTCATTAGAGTCACTTTCTTCTTGACTCTCATTCTCTTCTTCATTGTAGGAGATCAGAAAGGCAAAATAGTTGTTCTCACAATCATTCAAGCTTGAGGGATTTCCTTCAACAACTTTCACTTTGTTGTCCCGCTTGTGAGAGCAACCTAATGCCAAAAATTTTGCCACAACCTCTTCATCACTATCACTTGAAGTGGCGGCCTCCTCTTTTTCATCTTCCAAGTTAGCATAATCCTTGGAGATATGCCCGAATCCTTCACATTCATAGCATTGAATCTTCTCTTTTGAAGACATCTCATGATATGGCTTGACATTCTTGATAGTGGTCTTCTTCTTCTTGAAGTCATTCCCCTTTGAGCCATAACCACTCTTTTGTAGATTCAAGAACTTCTTGAATCCCTTGGCAATGAGTGCCATGTCTTCATATAAGTCATCCTCCTCCTCTTCCATCTTGGATGTCTTCAAGGCAATATCCTTTTTCTTCTTAGGAGGTGATGTGGTAGCCTTTCTTGATTCATAGGCTAAAAGTCTTCCAATGACTTCGCTCGGCTTCATTTCCTTGTAAGTGTCATTTTCTTCTAAAGCCGTCACTTTGGGTTTGAACCTCTCGGAAAGTGATCGCATGATCTTTTGCTTGATTCTTCTATCCGAGTAAGGATCACCAAGTTGGTGACTTTGGTTCACAATGTCCATTAGTCTCACTTGGAAGTCATTGAAGTGCTCGTACTCTTCCATCCTAATGGTCTCAAACCGAGTTTGAAGGACTTGAAGCTTTGAGTCCTTGACAATCTCAGTGCCTTTATGTGCAACTTCTAGGATGTCCCATGCCTTTTTAGCAATCCTAGTAATTTGAATCAGTTTGTACTGATTTTCACTCACTGCACATCGGATGGCATGAATAGCCTTATTGTTCCACATGGAGTCAATAAATTCTTGAGGACTCCACTGTGCCTTAAGCTTGAGAACTTCTTCTCCTCCATCCGTAGGAGTCATCATAGGTGGAGCATATCTATCTTCAACCGCCATCCATGCCCTATCATGGATTTGGCATATGTATGCTTCCATCTTCCCCTTCCATGAGGAGTAATTATCGCCAGTGAGCAATGGTAGTCTCACGCTCGATGCTCCCTCTTTGCTCATCCCGCAACCACTCATAGTGTTTGGATGAATGCAAATGAGATGAATGCAAAATGTATGAATAAATCAAAAAATCACACAAGATGCAAAACACACCAAAATGAGCAAGGATCACCTATGTATGTCTAGGAACCCGCTCTGATACCAATTGAAACAAATAATGCACGGTGTGTATAAAACTATCTAGAGGGGGGGGGGGGGGGGGGGGGGTGAATAGATTTTAAGAGTTATTACCCAATTTTTGCATGTATGTCAATTTTACGAAAATACCCCTAACTAATCCCAATAATATAACAAGTGTAATAAGGTGCGGAATGTAAATAACACTTGATATTTACGTGGAAAATCTCACGGGAAAAACCACGAGCTGTTATGTGCGCCACACACGAACCTCGAATCCACTAATTGAAATGATTACAACCTAATCCCGGTTTAATGATCTAATCCCGATCAATAATCATCACAACTACATAATCCCGGTATAAGTGGACCTAGTCCAATTGCTTGTGAATTAAGTAACCTAATCTCGGTCACAACACAAGACTTACAATTGCTTGTGACAAAAGGCAACCTAATCCCGAAAGCCACACAAGTCTTACTTTTCAATGAAGAGATTAACACCCTAAGTGAATATATGAATATCCAAAATGCAACATAGAGCAAGGGAAACCCTATATGCTTATCTAAGATGATAATATGACAATTAATACAATCCTAGATATCAAGAGCTAATTGACATGTCAAATAGCTTAGCTAATCAAGATTATGCAAAAACCTAATTAGCTATCACAATACAACTCTCAAACATACAACACACTAATCTAAAACTTGTATCCAAAATATATATATATAACATACAAGTAATAAATTGAGATTGCTTGTTAAGAAAAACACAAAATATGTAAGATATTAGTGAAAAGCTTACCAAGCAAAATATGATGAAGAATCCATGCAAAAAGACATCTAGATGATGAAAGATGATGCTAGATGATGATTGATGATCATGAAAAGGTGTTTGAGTAATTAAAAATGAGTTATTGGAATTTTTCTTCTCTTTGAAAAATATCCTAAGTATGAAATCTGAATATGAACTCTCTTAATTGACCTAAAGTCAAAGTGGCATATATATAGGGGGCCAAATCAAAGTGTGGTTGTTTTGAATAAGTTGGCCTGAAATTGCCTTGGTCACTGTACGTAGAGCGCCTCTGTACAGCGCCCTAACTCTGTTCTCTCGAGAAAATAGAGTGGCGCTATATGTACGGCGCTGTATGTACAGCGCATGTACAGCGACCGAATTAAATCGATCAGGTCTGTACAGCGCTCGATGGGCGCTGTTCGTACAGCGCTTTTGAAAGCGCCCATTGCAAAAATGCAATCCTAAGTCTAAGCATGACAAGGCAATTGGATATGCAAGATGCAATCAACATAACATGCAAGAAGAGATGTTAATGAACATTAATGCACAAAAATAAGACACACAACATACATGGATTAAACATATGCATGAGTTGTGAGTGTGTGCAACTATCTCTTCAAGAAAAGTAAGCACATAGAAGTTTACCTTTGGTGCTTATCAAGACGAGGTCTTCAAAGGGCTTTAGCAATAACACCAACACTTAAGCTACTCTTACAAAGAACCACAACATGTGGTTTGTCCATGAAATAAGCCAATCAACAAATGGGAACCTTACAGAACTGATAATAGAATTTCTGTATATATATATATATATATATATATATATATCAATACTTATTTTGTCACATTACACAAACTTTTGAATACACGTTTTAATTGACCCTCCAACAATTAGTCCTGATCTCCCCATTGCTTCCTGTCAATGGCCTTATATTTCCCATCTTCAACATAGACTTAGAGCATCTCCAATGAAATGGTAAATCAATGTGCCAATGCTATAATTTAGCACAAAGTGAAAAAAGTATGCTCCAATGCAATGCTAAAAGCTGTGCTAAATTTGACATATGCTATAAACTGTACCAAATTTGGCACAGTGTATTATAGCATATACCAAATTTGGCACAGCAATAAATGTAACCGTATTTGTTGACTTTTTAATTTTAAATAATAAAAATTTAACAAACTTGGTAGGGAAAATTGAGATTAAAATAATTCTAAAATAATATTCAATGCATCCATTGAATGCATTGGCTGTATTTGTTGATTTTTATAATTTTAAATAATTAAAAAATAAAAAATAGCATATTAAATAGAATTTTGCATTGGAGTACAATGCTAAAATGATGTGCAAAATATAACATTTTCCTATATTTCGTGCTAAATTTAGTATATGTATTGGAGATGGTCTTACCTAAGGAATCAAAGAATTCGGTCCGGCTTTTCGTGAAACGGTTAACAATGGCCATAGTACTAGCACCCAAGGTTGAGAACAATTCTTGATCGGTCTAGAGAAGGCCGCGCTTGTTTTGTAGATTTGTGAAGTAGTTGTTGTCAAAACCTTCTGGAGTGGATGGATCAAGGTCAGTCCGAACATCTTGAACTGTCCCGTTTTTGTTAAGGCACTTTCCGCGGAGGATTTTTAGGTATGTAGAATTCAAAATCAGGTCCGGGTTACCCGTGCCACTGAAATTGTACAGGCAATCCTAGAAAGTTATGCACCTAGCTTGTCCAAATGTATGTGCACCTGAGGATCAGCAGCAATTAATGTTCATAAGAGAGTTTATGTTTAGAAACACATAACTTCTTTAGGGGTAACTATGAAAAGATAAAAGTTTGATGGGGCCAAACGTAAATAACCAGACTTTTCAGGTATAATTTGCATAATAATAATTAATGGTTGGGGGACTAGTTTTGAACATGTGCACAACTAAAGAGACCGAAATTTGAGCTGCAATGGCCAAGATATCAGCACAGGAGACAATGCCAGGGCAAGCCTTCTCTAGGGCAGTTTTGATGTCATCAATGACTTCAAACCCGCGAGCCGATAAGTTGGGAAACGCCCTTTTCGACCCATCACAGCCCTGATCAGAAACACATTTCAGTTAGTACTTTCCATAGCATGACCCTCTATCAGCTAATAAACTTGTTAGCATGGTCACGAGCTACAATGCTACATGTGATGTTGATTTTAACCAAGGAACTCTCTTGTAACAAATTTTGTAAAATATGTTGACAATTTTAGACGAATTTTAAAACCATCTGCCTAGAAAGTCAAGATCTACTTCCTTTTTGTCTTCTATCTCCACAAAATCAATATATTCTACCAACCATGCTATGTCTAGGTTTCATTTTCTACAAATGTGTAGACGCCAAGAAAAATGAGACTCATGTTCGCAAAATTCTCAGAAAATGATCAAAGAGAAAATGTTCTGGAAAAAGCACCTTTATTGAAAGTGTTTCTTTATAGATAGAAGCACTTCCATGACATGTTAGTAATCATATTGATAACTTGTGTGTTAGAACAAGAAATATAAAATTGGATAAACTTGTACAGGTTCCTTCATTTTAAGAATTATTTTCTTTGAATGAAACTTTGCCTGGTTATTCAGACTAGCACTTGGAATACTTAAAGTTATTCAAATTCAGGCCAACAACCCGTATGACAAAATTTCATGTATACAATTCCTGCAAAGGAGGTATCTAAAGAATTTTTGAAAATTCGAGCAACATTTGTAACGAATTTTGAAGCCATCCTTATCTGTTTGGTTCTCATTCAAAACACAGGAAAACCAAACGATACTGTGTAGATGGGGCTAACAAATCCATTAAAGTTTTAGTGAAGAAAAATGCCACTTAATTTATCTGGTTATGTTTTGTTGAAGTGCTTTTTTATTCGGTACAAGCTGTGCTTCTTCCATAATGTCCGTCTCTTGACAGATTTAAGGTAGGCTAAAGACAATTTCATCATAATTACGGCAATTGAAACAGAAACTCGAAACACCATTTATTCTCTTTATTTGTGTTCGATTCTCAGTCACAAAACAGATCCCGGATCAGAAAAAGCGCACAAATAAAAGTTTTAGAGAACAGCTACCGAAGGAGACGAGCCCTCACCTCAGTTTCGCATTATGTATCATACACAATGGGAGAGCTTTTTGGAACCTTAAGAGAGACCACAAACCTTTCCAGTTGCAGTGTCAATGTCAATATCATAGAAGCACGGCCTTGTTGGGAGCCCTGGCATTGTACTCATCGTTCCAACTAAAGGATAAATGAATCCCGCCCCAATGCTAGCTCTTACATCCCTTATCGGTAAGACAAATCCCATTGGGGCTCCCTTCTCAGCAGCATTGTCAGAAAATGAATACTGGGTTTTCGCCATGCAGATTGGCAGACCAGAAAAACCTTGCTTGGTGTACATCTCAATCTGTTTCTCAGCCTAATTGAAGATAAAAAAGAACTCAAAATCAGTACACAAAGTTCTACAGAGTCCACTCGTTTCAAAAATTTATAATATCTAGGCCCTGACTACTGATAGGAAAAACAGAATGCAAAACCTATACAGGATTTATCATTGTGTTAACATCACAAAAATGTAGTGGCGTTTTCTATAACAATTCTGAGTTTCCTCAACAGGACAGGAATGGAGAGAGGTCATCAAACTTTGTATGAAATGAACGAAGCTTTTACCTGCTCAGAGTATTCAACACCACTAGCACCATATGATCTTGCTATTGCCTCAATTTTCTCCTTAATACTAATATCTAGAGGATATAAGAACTTCAGTGGCTGTGTCACATTCTCACAAGCTTTTTGAACTGCAACTCCTAGGTCGACCTGAAAATCGTTTTATAAAACATTGAGTCAATAGGTGTTATTAGAGTGTGATACATAAAACATTCTCGATTCCAAAAAGGAAACTGCAGAACATCAGAAATTCTCTGATGATTACAGAATGTCTAAAATTTTAAGAATTAGAAAGAAGCTGTGTCAGGGTCATTTGCCGACAAAAGCTCTTTGAATTGCCCCAAGAAATCCAATGTGGAACCAAAACTTTGGCCAATGTGAATTTTAATACTTTGTAAAGTCATATGTTAAAGTTTTTCAATTACGTGGTTAAGGGAATGTAGACTAAATCTAACATTGAGAAGAGACTAACCGCTCCTTTTCCACCGTGGGCATGGTGAGTACAAATCACCGCATCATATGCACCAGCAGCTAATGCTGCATTTCTAACTGCATTTAATTCTGCTTCAGTATCAGTTGCGAACATGTTCACAGCAACCACAACATTTACACCATAGTCCTTTGTGTTTGAAATATGCCTAGCCAGATTTACACAGCCAGCTTCAACCATAGCCACATTCTCGTTAATGTAAGCACGGTCAAGAGGCTTCCCAGCAACAACTGCTGGCCCACCACCATGCATCTTCAAGGCCCTTATTGTTGCCACAATAACAGCACACTGAGGAGTTAAACCACTATAACGGCACTTAATATTCATGAACTTCTCAGCTCCAATATCTGAACCGAAACCTGCTTCAGTAACTACAAACCCACCTGGTCCGACCAACTTCAGTGCAATCTTATCAGCCACAATAGAAGAATTTCCATGAGCAATATTTGCAAAAGGGCCAGCATGAACGAGAACAGGGGTGCCTTCAAGTGTTTGCATCAAAGTCGGGTGGATGGCATCTTTCATTAACACGGTCAAAGCACCTCCAACACCAAGATCGTCAGCAGTTATAGGATCACCAGCCTTGCTATTTCCAATAACCATTTTTCCGAGCCTCTCTCTCATATCAGCTAGAGATGTTGTGAGGGCCAAAACTGCCATTATCTCACTAGCAACTGCAATATCAAATCCTGTTTCCCTCACCATCCCCTTTTCTTCAGGGCCCTGGCCAATAGTAATCTTCCTTAAGAATCGGTCATTTACATCCATCACTCTCCTCCATGTGATAGAATCTGGGTCAATATCAAGTCGAGCAAACTTTTTAACTTCTTCTGGCGTAAGATCATCAGGCTTGGTCTTGGAGATACCAAGCTTATTCAGGCGCCTAAACATTATGTCACTGAAGCTCCGCTTTTTTTCTTTATTTGGTGGGCATAGTCGGTTCAACAGAGCCTTATCTGATTGGGTTGACTCATGGAATATCCTGGTATCAATTGCAGCAGCAAGAAGATTGTTTGCAGCCGTTATTGCATGAATATCTCCTGTTAAATGAAGATTGAATTCATCCATCGGAATCACTTGACTGTAACCACCACCAGCTGCACCCCCTTTGATTCCAAATGTTGGTCCCTGTGATGGTTGACGCACACAGGTGACAACCTGCATCATATCAGGGAAAAATGTCAGGGTTATGCCTAAACGAATCCCCTTACCAAATAATGTAAAGCCACTAGTCACATTCGGAAGTTGTGCAACAATAGCAATCACTACAATTATTTAAAACCCGCTTATATCAAAGGAGAAGAAATGTAAAAGGAAAAATAACCAACCATAAGGCATAGCTTCATTTGTTACGTCCGTTAAACAGATATGTACATAACAAAAACATAAAAGTTAAATTGCTAGAACCAACACTCACACAATTTCATTTTGTTTCTTACTGTCCTGAACAGTTACTAAGTTTCCACACAAAGTTACAAAATAAGGTCTTTAAAAAGATAGCTAGTTTGAAAAAAATAAAAACAAGTTTGAATTTAGCAAATTTTGATAGGAAAAAGCTTTACCAACAAGCATAACTAGTGGAAGGTTAAAGAAATTAATGCCTGACTAAAGAAGACTCGAAGAGTAGCTAATATTCATGCAAGTAAATACTTTAATGATGATTCCTACATGTTAGTAACCATCAAACCTAAGAGCTTAAGCTTAAGAGTCCAACAATAATATTTAAGCACTCTAACACACCCCCTCACGTGCAAGACCAACGGGCTTGCTACGTGGCTCGAGCCCAAACACAAACACATAACAAATTCAGATAACAAATAACAAATTCAAATAAGCATGTGGGGGACCATGTAGTAACCATCAAACCTAAAAGTTTAAGTTTATAGAAAAGGGTCCAATAATAGTATTTATCCTTTCTAACACTACGTAAGAATTGTTGGATGTTATTTAGACTATATTTAATCTTTTTAAGGAAAATCTGAACTCTCAAGTATTAAAGGTCATTTAGTTTCATCCATCGTGACTTGAAACAAAATCCGGTTATTTTTGCATGAAACTTGGCTTGAAGTGTGAGTCCATTGATGTCTGGCTGGAATTTGAAACCATTACTCTTGGTTTGTAATTTAATAATGAAACAGCAAAGTCAATTATTAGGTTTATTTTCCCTATTACCAATAGCAGGACATGATAAAAACTGCGGGTCAAGTACAATTTTCTCATAATTAAGACTGCTATGAACACAATTTGAATGAACAGAAGCCATTGATTGCCTGGGAACTAAGAATATAGTGACATGTGAAAGGAGAGAATTTGTTCAAGAAAATAGGATACATCCCTGGAACACCAGGTTTAAAAGTTGCTTTACCAAAAGAAATTCTTTCTCATTAAAATATTTCACCTCCCTTTTCAGGAAATTTTACAGTTGAACAGCATAACACCAAATCCATGTTACGATACGAGGTTCAAACCCGACAAGTGATGCAAGACATCTAATATGCTGTATTTATGAATAATAGAGAAGAGGTTTGGGAACTTCCAACTATTGTATTAATAATCACAGTGATTTAGATTTTGTCTATCCCAAACAGTTATAAAACCAGGCCATCTAAACTACAAAACACAAATTATTGAAAACACTACATTATTTATTGTAACTCAGAAAGCATCCACATTAAACAATTTAGCATATAAATGAGTTGAAAGTTGTACCTTTTTATCAAGAAAAGCACCCAATGCTTGACACAGACCAACAGTAGTAGTAGACTTGCCCTCTCCAAGAGGAGTTGGAGTGATCCCTCCAACCACCACATAATACCCATCTCCAGATCCTTCAAGCTCATCAATCACAGATAACAAAACCTGTAGAACCCCAAAATCACCAAATCATTCAAACCCAAATACCCAAACATGATGGCTTGAAAACAAAACAAAACAAAAGCTTTCCCTTATCATGATGTTCTATAGATGTCTACATCCAGTAGATAGATTGAAGTATTGAACCAATAAACACATATCAAAAAACAACATAATGATGGTTTTTATTCCATACCCTTATCAAAACAACCAATCAAAATCATCAAAATTCAGTCTTTAACCACTGAATTGAATTGAATTGAATCAAAAAAAAAAAAAAAAAAAAAAAAGGGGAAAAAAGAAAACGCAATCACCTTGGCTTTGTATTTTCCATAAAGATCATAGTGGTTGGGGCTGAGATTGAGGTCCTGAGCAATCTGAGAGATGTGAAGTGGCTCAACTGAGTTTGCAACATCAATGTCAGCTGGTACTGGTGACACCACCTCTAGTTTCCTCACTGATTTTGATGAACTCATTTTTTTGTTCACTCTCTTATTTTACAACCAATTATAAGTGTATCTTCTTAGATTCTCTTAATGGGGGGTGTCTTTGATTTTGGATTTGATTCAGAGTGTTAAATGAATGTTTGTCAAAATCTGACAACTGACCAGAAACTATGCACCAGAATCAAAGGTCTAAACGTGCGGAGAGAGAGTTGTGTTGTTGTGAGTGACATAGAATTGTGTGCACTTTCTTTTCTCCCTTATCTAGCTGAGGTGGTTCCTGGGACCGGCGACCAGCACTTGGAGGTGATAATGTCACATGTGACGTGTCAGCTGTGATTTGTTTTTGTTCTGGTCTGGGTGGGGATTTGTTTGATTTGATGTAGGACCCATACGACGTGGCGGGATACTATTGGATTGTAGTTGTCTGTGATGTGAGGGTATGGAAGTTTATATTGGCTGATGAATTAGACTCGTGAATAAATAAAATGAAGTTAAAAAAATTGGAGATGCTAATTTCTTTCGCATGCTATAGGCCAACGTTGTACCATTCGGATAACTCGCATGTTATAATAACATAAATGTATCAAACTATATCGAATTAAATTTGTTAATTAAAATTTGAGAAGTGCTAGAATCATTCTCTTTCTCTCAAGCCACTCTCTCTTTTCCTTTTGACAATTGTCCATTATTTACTTTTTTGAAATAAATTTTAGGGTGCGTTTGGTATGCAGGGCAGGACATGACAACGTGGGACAATTTGTTTTTGTCCCATATTTGGCATGGCTTTAGCGTTGGACAGGACGGGACAAGGTGGGACAAAAATCACAAAAATCTATCATGGCATGGGACAAGGGTCGAAAAGACTCTTTTACCCTTAATATTTAGAAAAATTACAAATATAAAATAAAACCCAAGCCCTTTCCCTTTCTCTTTCTCATCAGTCTCTCCCGCTTCTCTCTCTCTCTCTTCTTTCTCTCAACCAATACTTAGTCTCTCTCCCTCTCAACGACTTAACCATTGCTTGGCTGCCGGCGAAGAGTGGCGATGGTGGCTCAATTGTCGCTTGTCTCTCTCTTCTTTCTCTTTCTCTCCGTTCGACCTCGATTTAGGGTTCTCGATTGGGGGTTTTCAATTGGGCTTCAGTGGTTTGATGATTGTAATGGTTTGGTGTTGGAGACAGGAAGTTAATTGAATTTTTTCTTTTTTTTGAATTAGTTTAGTTTATTTGTGGAATTATTTGTGCTTCTTTTTGTGGAATTATTTATGAAAGAGATTTGAGTTTTCTAAGTTGAGATTTTGTTTAGATTGATGAAATATGGTGGCTTTTGGGTCGATGATCTTAGTTGGATTTGATGATTGATGATCTGGGTTGGATGAACTTCAACCGGTGATGGTCTAGGTTGGATGATGTTCAAATTGATTCGCAATTTTTTTTTTTAATTATTCTTTTTTAATGGTTGAGATTGTCTGACCCAAAATGGCCAACCTGGTAGCTAATGGTTTAGCTAATTATGCCTTGCTGCTTCAGAACGACACCTTTTGGATGAGGAATCTCCTACATGTGTTAGAAATTTTGTTGTGGTTGATATGGCCATCTAATGTCTCTTTTGTTTGTTTGGTTTCTGTTGTTTGCCTAGTTTTGGGTTGCTTGTCTATTGAAAAAAAAAAAAAAAAAAAAAATTGAGCATACGCACTCTAACATATTGGATCTGGATTGTATTTGACCGATTCCTTCCACTTAGAATTGAGATCGTCATTGAGATTGTGAAGAGATGATAAAAATATTGTTGACAAAATGCTCAACTACAAACATGTATGCAAAAGCATTACCATTTATATATATTTTTTAACGGGTTATACAAGGAAGATGAAACAAATAACGGTGTCTAAATATACCTAGGGGGGATAGGTTTTAGTTAATTACTGATTTTTCTTGATTATTCAATATTCAATCAAAACCCAAATCTAGTCAAAATTCAATCAACTTAATCTAAGTGTGGAAAACAATAAATTGCTCGTTGATTGATTTACGTGAGAAACCCTCAATAGGGAAAAACTCACGGGCTACTATGTTAGCTACACATGGTTTTCAAATCCACTACTTGTAATAATGTTTACAACCTAGATTGACCACCGTCAAACCATACTTGGTCACTAACCCACCACTACTACCTAACGGGCCTTTAATAACAATTATAAACCTACTTGCTTGCGCACTAAACAACTTAGTCACAAGACTTCATTTCACAAAGAAGAGATCAACAACCTAAGTGAATATCATGATATTCAATATGCAAATAATGTTAGGTTACACTAAATGTTTATCTAGGAATTAAAGATGTCAATAATAACAATCCTAGATATCATGTGTCTACATGTCATATGTAAACTTAGCTATTTAAGATAAAACAATCCTAGATGTCATAGCTATCAAAATACAACTCTTAATCAATCAACACAATAATCTCAATCTTGTAGATAGAATATGTTCTAAAAAGCATACAAGTAATAAAGGAGATTTCTTATTAAGTAAGACACTAAAATGGATGAAATTAGTAAACAACTTACCAAGTTATGTGTGTTGAAGAAGACCTATGCATAGATGTATCCTAGATGATGCTAGATGATATTTGATACACATGGAAATGGGTTTGAGTAATCAAAGGTGAGTTCTTGGATGATTTTCTCTCTTGGAAAATGTTCTTAGTTAAAAATATGATTTTGAACTTTTAAAAATGACCTAAAGACAAAGTAGCATATATATAAGATGTCCAGATGAAGCTACATTGTTTTGATAAAAAAATCAAAACTTTTTGCCTTGGTCACTATACGAATAGCGCTTGCACAGCGACTCACCTGGGAGTGAAGAACACTTTCTTCATAATCGTTTTACGAACAATGACTCTTGGGGGCGACCTACCAGCGACTCATGAAAATGAGCTCTCGGGTTTTTAATGGTCGCTGTACGTATAACGTTTTGTATAGTGACTGAAAAATTCAATCAGGTGTGGCGCTGTATGCAAGGTGACTGTACAGCGCCTGAGACCAAAAAGCATCAAGTCTCAGATAGGCGCTGTACTGTAAGGATTCCCATTCATTGATTGGCTTATTTCGTGGACAAACCACATGTTGGGGTTTGAATTGTAAGGGTAGTTTATGTGATTGAGGATCAAGCTTAAAGACCATTTTCAAGACCTCAAGGTAACAAGCACTCCAAAGGTATATCTTTAGTGCTTAGTTTTCTTTGAAGAGATTTAGATTGCACATACACACTTAGCATACTTGCATTTGTAAGGATTCCCGTTGTTTTTAATTGGCTTATTTCGTGATCAAACCATAAATGGGGATACTTTGTAAGGGTAGTTTAAATGTTGTTGTTAGTGCATTAGGCCCTTTGAAGACCTCATTATTGACAAGCACCAAAGGTAATATTCTAAGTGCTTTCTTGTCTTGAAGAGATAGTTGCACACACTCACAACTCATGCATATGTTTAATCTTTATATGTTGTGTTTCTTTTTGTTGTGCATAAATGATTATTTACATCTCTTCTTGCTTGATTTTATGATTGCATCTTGTGTTGAAAACATCATAGCATTTAGGCTTTTAGGATGCATTTTTGTTTAACTTTGTACCCCTTGCAAAATTGCTTGTGGGATACAATTTTGGGGCTGTGCGCTGGTCCACCAGTGCCGGTCGACCAGCGCCGCTCACCGGCGCAAATCGCCTAGTGGCGCGCCGCTGGTCGTGCGCTGGTGTGGACCAGCGCCGGCCACCAGCGCCGATCGCCCAGTTTGGCGCCGCTGGACTGGCGCTGGTGGCAGCGTCTGACGTGCAGCGCTCAAGCCAAAATTGGCTTGTGCGCTGGTCCTGCGCTGGTCCACCAGTGCAGGTCCACCAGCGCACAGAGTATTTTTCTGGCGAAATTTCAAAACGACCTCACTTCACTTATGGCCTCTATATATATGCTAACTTGATTTTAGGTCACTTACAAGAGTTCTTATTCATGCTTCATACTTAGGATATTTTTCAAGAGAAGAAAAATACACAAAGAACTCATTTTTAATTACTCAAACACAATTTCATGATCATCAATCATCATCTAGCATCATCATAGATCATCTAGATGTCATCTTGCATGGAATCTTCATCATACTTTGCTTGGTAAGCTTTTCACTAATATCTTACATATTTTGTGTTTAATTTATCTAGCAATCTCAATTAATTACTTGATTGTTATTTTGTATGCTTTAGATACAAAATTGAGATTAGTATGATGTATGTTTGAGAAGTTGTATTATGCTAGCATATTAGGTTTTGTGCTTGATATTGATTAGCTTAACTAATTGACATGTCATTTAGTTTTGATATCTATGATTGTTCTTAATTGAATATTAATCATCTTAGATAAGCATATAGGGTTTCCCTTGCTCTGTGTTGCATTTTGGATATTCACATATATTCACTTAGGGTTGTATTCTCTTCTAGAGAAAGTAAGTCTTGTGTGTAGCAACCGGGATTAGGTTGCTTAGATCGCAAGCAAATTGGACTAGGTTCACTCATACCGGGATTAGGTAGGTGTGTGATTACTTCCGGGATTAGGTTGTAATCGTTTGCACATTTAGTGGATTCGAGGTTCGAGTGTGGCTTACTTACATAGCCCGTGGTTTTTCCCGTGAGGGTTTCCACGTAAAAATCAAGTGTTGATTTAATTTCCGCACCATATTACACTTGCTTGTTTATATTATCTTGAGGGTAAATTCATAATTTTGACTAACACGAAAAATTGGGTAAAAAGCGTAAAATCTATTCACCCCCCCTCTAGATAGCTTTATACACACCGTGCTATAATTAGTTTCAGCATTTATATGCGTTCTCTTCACATGTCACATTTCACACTTGCACTTTGTTGTTTGTATATTATTGTGTGTTTATGTGTTGTGTAATTCGTTTCCCGGAGATTGTTTGGAAATATCCACGTTTGCACGATGGTGTGCTTGTCTTGCGCGAAGATCTCCTAAGGAAAATGCCTTTGAATTAAAATTTGGATTCACCACTTTGCACACTTGCACATTGTGCACAAAGTGGAAACAGGGCATTGTCGCCCATTGTTGGTGTTACCCTTTGTTGGTGTTGCCATGGCGACAGAAAGTTATTCCTGAAAATCAAATCAGGTATGATGTCGCCATGAGATGTCACCCTAAGACAAATGGCGACAAAGAAGCATTTTTGTGTTGCGTCAGGCGTCGCCCTGAAATGTCGCCATGTTGACAAAATGGTGACATAGAAGAAAAATTGGTGTCGCCATGATATCGCCCTAAGACAAATGGCGACAACTGATTTTGTCCAAAACGACATAGCTTCAATTTGACCTCCTATAAATATGCCTCTTTGTTCTTAGGTCCAGAAAATGACTCAAAAATCATATTTTTAATTGAGAGCATTTTCAAAGAGAGCATTTTATTCAAGAAATCATTTTTGATCATCTTTGATCACCCAAATCATTTTCCATATGCATAAATCATCATTTAAGCATCATCCATGTCATCTAGGATGTGCTAGTGCATAGGTCTTCATCAACACACATGCTATGGTAAGTTGAACACTAATTTCATCTAATATTAGTGTTTTTACATATCTATTTATCTCATTGATTACTTGTATGTGCTTAGATTAATTTCTTATTACAAGATTGAGATTATGTGTTGTATGTTTAGGTATTGTATTTTGATAGCTTCATATGATTGCCTAATCTATGTTTAGCTAAGCTTTATGACATGTCATTTAGCTATTGATATCTAGGATTGTATTAATTGTCATTTTATCATCCTAGATAAGCATCTAAGGTTCCCTATCTTTATTTGCTCTTTGAATATCATCATATATTCACATATGCTAGTTTATCTCTTCATTGAGAAGTAAGACTTGTGTGGCTTTCGGGATTAGGTTGCCTTTTGTCACAAACAATTGTAAGTCTTGTGTGATGACTAGGATTAGGTTGTACACCGGGATTAGGTGTTTACATAAACAATTGGACTAGGTTCACTCATACCGAGAGTAGGTAGTGGTAGTGAGTTACATACCGGGATTAGGTTGTAATCTTCATTATTATCAGTGGATTCGAGATTCGAGGTTCGAGTGTGGCGCACTTACTAGCCCGTGGTTTTTCCCTGTTGAGGGTTTCCACGTATACATCAAGTGTTATTTATATTTTTGCACTATATTACACTTGTTGTTTTGAATTGACTAATTATGGGCATTTTCGTAATCTTGACTTAAAACGAAAATTGGTAATAATAGTTTAAAATCTATTCACTCTCCCTCTAGATAGTTTTATACATACCTATAATTTGTTTCATGTATGTATAGCGCTTTGTACAACACTTGTACAGTAACCCCTACACCAACATGCATCATAATGCCTATCCTATCATGGCAATTATCAAACAAGATGCAATCAATTAAAACATGCATGAAGAGAGTTCAACAACATGAATGCACACATATAAAATACACAACATACAAGAAGTATAGATATGCATGAGTTGTGTGTGTGTGTGCAACTAAGTCTCTTCAATACAAATATGCACAAGTGTTTTACCTTTAAAGTGCTTATCATCTTGAGGCCTTGAGAGGGCCTTTGTTGAACTTGATCACCAACAATTAAATGCCTAAGCTACCCTTACATTACAAACCCCAAATGTGGTTTATCATCGAAATAAGCCAATCAAACTTGAGGAACTTATAATCTCCCCCTTTGGCTATTTCGTGACAAAACCACCACTCACATTGATCCTCACAACAAAAAATGAAACTAAAGGTCATCAATGATTTTCTACATTACAAAAAGATATTTAAAAGCTAGATCTTTAAGTCTACAATCTCTTGTAGAACAACCAATCCCTCAAAACAAAGTTTCTACATTGTCCAAGACAAGTGTATATGAGGTGATCAAGTGAAATCAAAACAAGCATTTGCATTGAAGTAAACACACAACATCATGCAATGAATGTGTAATGCAATGCTCCCCGTCAACGAGTTACTCCCCCTCAATAAGCAATCTCCCCAATATGCGAATTAACTACTCTCAATTAACAATCTCCCTTACCACATACTACTCCCCCTTTTTGTCATGAGATACGCAAAGGAGTATCCCCTAACTAGGTCATTTTAGCAAAGAGAGAGATAGTAGCATACAAGACATTTGCATAGTCATATACAAGAGCATTACGCAATTCAATTAATTGGAGAGAAACAATGAGATTTATTTTGTGAAAATGTGTGATAATAATGCTTTGCATGCAAGACATGTTGCATTTAAGTCCAAAAACAATGGTATTCGGCAAAGCAATGACAAAGGTTTCCAATAGAATTCAAACCAATTTCACCATTTGTCATGTATTCAAGCAAGGATATAGAGTTATCATTTATTCAATTTAATGGGCAACTATATCCATCTTTATAAGCAAAACAAGGCATGAGCGACTTTTGCACCCTATTCGATTTTTCCGGGTAAAATACTCGTATGATTGTAGCCATGTTTAACAAATAAAGAAAGAGAGACTTTGGATTTTAAAATCCATAGAATGGATACATTGATCGTTTATTCATTTAAGTCTCATAATTTGCTTATAACACAATTTGCATTTAAGAAATTGCAACCATATATAGTTTTTGCATTTAGGAATTCCAATCAACATTTCATGCTTTTCAATTTAAGTATGTCATTTAAAGAATCATCATGTAATGAAGATTAATTATAAGTCATTCAAAGAGTACTTCTTAAGTAAATCTCCTAGTTCAAAAATGCATGTTTGAACATAAATATGACATGGATTGTCAACAAAGCAAAGGTTCACACTTATTGAAGAAAATATCATATAAGCATATGTGCAACCAAGATACTCAAGTAATTAATAAAGAAGCATAATGTTTATCAAATTTTTGCATGTGACAAGTATGCAAATTTGCTCTCTTTGCTTGAGTTCCCCATATGGGGTCAATTTCCATACCACATCAATCCACGAGACAAATCCCAATAGATCTGCTAAGTGCTTTAAACCTAGTTACATCTAAGGGTTTAGTGAATAAGTCCAATAGTTGATCATTTGTACATACATGTCCAAGTACTATGCATTTGTTCTCAACTAGCTCTCATATGAAATGATGTCGGATGTCAATATGCTTTGTCCTAGAATGTTGCACCGGATTCTCAAAAATGTTAATGGCACCCATGTTATCACAAAAAAGAGTTAGAGTACTTTGATTGAATTTGTAATCGACAAGCATTTGCTTCATCCAAAGGAGTTGTGTGCATCCACTCCCCACAACAATGTATTCGGCTTCGACGGTGGACAAGGAAATAGAATTTTGCTTCTTACAAAACCAGGACACCAAGTTGTTCGCAAGAAAGAAGCAACCGCCTGATGTGCTCTTCCTATCATCATAATTTCCTACCCAATCCGCATCACTAAAGCCAACTAAACTAGCATTAGTGTTAAAAGAGTACCAAATCTCATAGTTGGATGTCCCATTCACATAACGAATGATTCTCTTAACGAAAAAGAGAGGGGATTCCTTAGGATCCAATTGGTACCTCGCACACACACCCACATTAAAAGATATATCGGGTCTACTTGCGGTCAAATAAAGCAAGCTACCAATCATGCCCCGATATAGAGTTTGTTCCACAATTTTTCCACTAGCATCTTTGCTTAGTTTAAAAGTGGTACTCATGGGTGTCTCACAATGTTTGGCATTTTCAAAACCAAACTTTTTTACTGGGTTTTTAGCATATTTAGCTTGGGTTATAAAAATCTCATCATTCAATTGCCTAATTTGCAAACCTAGGAAGTAACTAAGCTCACCAACAAGACTTATCTCAAATTCATGAGACATAACATCAATACATTGTTGGACTTTGGTGGAGCCAAACACAATATCATCAACATATATTTGAGCTGTGAAAAGCTTATCATTGTTTTTCTTGATGAATAAAGCCTTGTCAACACTACCCATTGTGTAGTTATTGTCAATAAGAAATTAAGTGAAGTGCTCATACCAAGCCCTCGATGCTTGTTTCAACCCATATAAAGTCTTCTTGAGGCGATAGACATGGTTGGGGTGGTGTGCATCCATAAACCCCTTGGGTTGCTCTACAAACACTTCCTCTTGCAAAAAACCATTGAGGAAGGCACTCTTTATATCCATTTGGTGCAATTTGAACTTGTGCACACAAGATATGGACAAGAGAAGCCTTATGGACTCAAGACGAGCAACGGGAACAAACGTCTCCCCAAAGTCAATACCCTCAATTTGAGAGTACAATTGTGCAATAAGCCTAGCCTTGTTACGCACAATGTTGCTATCCTCATCGGATTTGTTCCTATACACCCATTTGATGCTTATGACATTAGTGCTCTTAGGTCTAAGAACTAGAGTCCAAACCTCATTCCTTTCGAATTGGTTTAGCTCTTCTTGCATGGCAAGAAACCAATATTCATCTTTTAAGGCCTCATCAACCTTTTTGGGTTCGATTTGAGAGATGTAGCAAGTGTAGCTAATTAGATTAGCTATTTGACGCCTAGTCCTAACACCTTCATTGACTTCTCCAATGATGTCATTTTTATCATGGAGTTTCCTAACCTATGGAGTGGGTTTATCAGAGTTCAAGAAAGGAACTCTATCAAGAGGTTGCGTGTCCTTTGTAGAGAAAAATACGGTCAACGCAGTGGAAGCGAGACTAAAAACAAGTTTAGTATATTTTAAAATTTTTCCTTTGATGAACCTTAACCCTTTAAATTAATTAAACATATATATAAACTAACAAAAGTATAATATCTTTTGTCGTGTGATCCGATTGACTTACGTCGATGGTAATCCACAAGATCTTCAATCCTAGCACGAACGTGAATCACCTAGGAGCGTGGTCTCCCTTTTCTTTGAATTGTGTACCTGAGAATGTATAAACAAAATCTCTTTTTCTTATCGTTAGTCACAAAACATCCAAAAGACTACAAAGATTATTCCAGTCTCTTTTGAGTTCTCAATCTAATGATCGAAACTCGCGTGAACCTTATTTGAAGTTGTACACACAAGCCTATTGATGTATAAGCAATTAGTGTACTATCGAAAATAGAATAATCTCTTCTCTCTTGTGTCTTGGCCGAAAAAATCAAACACTTGTCTATGAGAATTACAAGAAGAAGAAGTTGATCAAGTGAATCAAGTGAGAGAGCTTTTTTTGTGGCCGAACCCTATAAGGTGACTTATATAGGGTGGTCGAATTCTTCTTCTCTTTCTACTAGGGTTGGCCGAATTCTCCACTAAAGAGAGTTTGTGCTTTACCCTAATTACTATCAACTTTAGAATCCTAACCCTAATTCAACTCATAAGTGTTTAATTCTTAATAAAAGACTTCCTTATTTGATTAAATAAATAAAACTTATTATTTATTTTCTTACCAAATAAGTCTTTTACTTTTAGTATACTACTACCAATAGTATAACTCTAGGAAACATATTTCCTGATCAGAAAAAGATTTTGTTTCTTAATTAAATAATTAATTAATAAATTAATTAATTCTCATTTAATCAATTTATAAAATAAAATAATATTTTAGACTAATATCTAGTCTTGCCGCCCACATCATGTATATATAGGCTCAATATTATTTTCTTATTTTATTTAATCCATTAGACTTTAATTAAAAAGCCCACATGTGAACCAGACCCATTCTTACTAAAAGAAACAAGCACACATGCCTTTCATTAATATATTAATATAACTGATCAGCCCATTAAATAAATAATGTGCAAATTATATTCTTAATATATTAAATGCAATTCTAGATGGACCCATAAATTGGTCTGGTAGAATATATCAAGTGATCCATGCAAGTCCCGTGTGGATTGGGGATCTTGGCGGGCTATCTAAATTTAAGCTTCAATAGACATAACCTAATCACAATCAACAAATAATTCACTTAGGTTCTATCCATTAATTTTAACTAATTCCACTAAAGAGCTAAAATTGAACTCTTAAATAAAGATAGAATAAGAAGATGTTCCTCATTCATACCCTAGACAATCATTTTGGAGATAGTGTATCCTCGTGATTAATATCAGTAATCGCCAAGAGTTCATAGACATCCTATAACTCTCCAAGTTACCATATTTACTCATATGACCACGTTTTGAACTTGGATATTTTGACTTGTCCAGAAGCCATGTTTTCAATAGTCACTATCGAAAACTCAACATTGAGATTTAATATCCAATTACCTCAAAACATCCATATGGTGATATTATACTCTCATTTAATAAATGGAGCCACAATGTCCATATCTATAAATAAAGTCCTCTATCAATTAACAAATGAATATCACCAAACTATCGAGGATAGACTATGCTATATAATCGTACTCATTGATAACTCAAATGATACCACTTGCAACCATAAGTCCATCATTTATCTCAGGATTAAGATAGACTCTCCGATTATCCTGATAATGAAAAGACTATTATCTATTGACAGTTTTAGATAAAGCTTTTCATTGTGATCCAGTTCAATGCACCCAGTGCACTAGATTCTTTTATTTGAAGACCCTCCGATGATTTTAGACTCATCATAACTCATTTGATCCCACTCAAATGCTAGCAAAAGAATTCTACAACTTTAACAAGGTAAAGGTGCCCAACCTTTAACTTAAGTTGTGAACATTATTCAAGACTAACTAAAGAATTGTGTCTTCCTCATACATATCCAGATGTACGAATAATTCTTCTTTTCTCATAGTCTTTAGACCTTATGATTATTTACTTTGATAATTATAATATTAAACTATAAATGCTATAAGATTTGTTAAACCAGAAATCACTTTATTAATATGAAAAAGATTGTCAATTACAATATTACACTCTTGCTATTGAGCATAATCCTAACAATCTCCCACTTGCGCTATAGCAAATGTGTCATATTTCTCATGCCTATGTTCTCTAGATGCCCATCGAAACTCTTTTGAGGTAGAGCCTTTGTGAAGGGATCTGCTAGATTTTTTGCTGACGCGATTTTGGTAATCGTCACGTCACCCCTTTGAACAATCTCCCTTAAAAGATGATACTTTCTTTTAATGTGTTTTCCTCTCTTGTGACTTCTTGGTTCTTTCGAATTAGCTACTGCTCCACTGTTGTCACAGTAGATAGTGATCTGCTTATTCGCACTAGGAACCACTTCCAAGTCCATCAAGAATTGGCGGAGCCAAACAGCCTCTTTGGCAACCTCGCATGCAGCAACATACTCAGCTTCCATAGTGGAATCAGCAATACAAGATTGCTTGATACTCCTCCACATGACTGCTCCTCCTCCAATAGTAAACACAACTCCTGATGTGGATTTTCTGGAGTCAGAATCTGATTGGAAATTAGAATCTGTATACCGAACGGGAATTAAATCCCCTCCAGAGTATACAAGCATATTATCTCTCGTTCTCTTGAATACTTGAAAATATGCTTGACTGTCGTCCAGTGATGCATGGAGGCTCCCTAGAGGCATGAGTGCCTTGGATAGGGAGTTGGCTACATTATTGGTAGGCCTAGGCGTATGGATAGACATAGACTCCAAAAAAGCGTGGTACATGGGATGTGTATGCACTCTTGAGGAATTTCTAATCTATCATCGATGTTGGTTTTGTATGTTGTCCAATATATGGTGGTTTCACATCATTGAGGGATTTCGTACTTTCCAATAAGGTTGGGTAAACATAGACTCCTGTAGGAAGTTGATCTAGGATTGGTCACTTTGTGGAATTTCTTATTTACCATCCAATATATATAGTACCCAATGGTTATAGTTCAACCCGTGGATGTTTCCTCCTTGGAGGTTTTACCACGTTAAAAAATCTCTTATGTTAATTCTTCCTATCTCTATCTCTTATATTTGTATATGTGTATGTTGTTATCTTGTTGCATATTATTTAGTTGTGATACATATTGAAACAAGATTTTGTAAAGTGTGATTTGTGAACTAATTCATTTTGATCATATTTGTAAATATAATTCTTTTGTATATTATAATTTTTGTGTATAGTGATATTTGATTATACTTGTAATACATTGAACAAATATTGAAATACAAGTATTATTTGTTATTGAGTTTATGTGTCCTTATACCTCATACAACTAATTGATATATATATAGACAATGCCTAAATGATCATATGCTTATCTTATCTATGTATGATTTCTTGGTTTATGTGTTGTATGTAAGGCTACCTTGAGGGACAAACGAAAGTTTGTTCAAGGGATTGAAAAAGGCGTAAAAACCTATTCACCCCCCCTCTAGGTATGCTTTAGGCTATTTAACCACGTTTGTATACTTTCAAATGGTCACTCCATTTTGAAACGGAGTGACCGTTTGGGCCTCCGAGGCTTTCAAAGCAATTCCCTTTTGCTTTTTAAGAGGTGGAGAAAGGACCCTTCCTAGACTCATACGCTAAAAGTCTCCCAATCATCTCACTCGACTTCATATCCTTGTAACCACTATTTTCTTCTAAAGCTGTTACCTTGGACTCAAACCACTCGGGAAGTGATTTCATTATCTTTTGCTTGATCCTTCTATCCAAGTAAGGGTCACCGTGTTGATGACTTTGGTTAACAATGTCCATTAACTTGATCTCAAAGTCATTGAAGCACTCATCCTCCTCCATCCTTAACATCTCGAATTGAGTTTGGAGGACTTGAAGCTTAGAGTTCTTAACCACTGTGGTTCCCTCATATGCAACCTCTAGGATGTCCCATGCCTCCTTAGTGATCCTAGTGTTTTGAATAAATTTCTATTGATTCTCATCCATTGCACTTAGGATGGCATGTATCCCCTTCTTATTCCATTTCGATGCCTCAAACTCTTGCGCAGTCCATTGCGCCTTAGGCTTGAGTACCTCATCTCCTCCACCCGTAGAAGTCATCATCGATGAAGTGTAGCTGTCTTCAACCACCATCCATGCCCTATCATGGATTTGGAAAATATACGACTCCATCTTGCCTTTCTAAGAGGCATAATTCAACCCGGTGAGTAGAGGAGGTCTCGTGTTAGAAGCACCCTCGTTGCCACCGTTTCCACTCACAGTGTTTATAAATAAATGAAATGAATGCAAATGTATGAATTATCAAAAATCACACAAAAAGCAAAACACACCAAAATAAGCAAGGATCACCTAAGTATATCTAGGAACCTGCTCTGATACCAATTGAAATTAATAATGCATGGTGTGTATAAAACTATCTAGAGAGGGGGGGGGGGGGGGGGGGGGGGGGGTTGAATAGATTTTAAACTATTATTACCAATTTTCACGATTAGTCAATGTTACAAAAATAACCCTAATCTAGTCAAAGTAATAAATCAAGTGTAAAGTGCGAAATTTAAATAATACTTGATTTTTACGAGGAAACCTTCAACAAGGAAAAACCACGGGCTGTTATGTGTGCCACACATGAACCTCAAATCCACCAATTGCAATGACATTTATAACCTAGGTTGACCTCAACCTCTCACGATCTATAACCAGCCACTACTACCCGTAGGCCTGTAAAAGTGGACCTAGTCCAATTTGCTTGCGGTCTAAGCAACCTTAGCCATAAGACTTAGTTTTCACTAAAGAGATTAAACAACTTAAGTGAATATGCAAAGATATCCAAATATGCAAGTAATGCTAGGTTACACTAAATGCTTATCTAGGATTTAAGAGATGTCAATTAAATCAATCCTAGATATCAAGTGCTATATGACATGGCATAAAGCATAGCTAACATAGATTAAGCAATCCTAAGTTTAGCTATCAAAAAACAACACTCAATTAAAACAACACAACTATCCCTATCTTGTATATAAGAATATAATCTAATAACATACAAGTAATTAAAGAGATGCCTTGTTAAGTAAAACACTAAGATTAGATGAAACTAGAGAAGAACTTAACAAAGCAAGTGTGTTGAGTAAGACCTATGCAAGCAAGCATCCTAGATATGCTAGATGAAGTTTAATGCATATGAAAATGGCTTTGAGCGTTTAAAGGTGAGTTCTTGATTGATTTTCTCTCAAGTATCTCTCTTTTTCTCTTTAGGGTTCTTGGAGTCAAGGAACTAAGTTCAGAGAATGAGATAATGATGTATTTATAGACATCAAAAACAAGGCATGTGAAAAGACAAGTTTACCCCTAAAACGCGCCATCGGCGGTTTTGAAACCACCGATCCAACCGTCGAATTGAATCCCGAGAGAACAGGGGATCATCGCTGGTTTCATAACCGCTAATCAAAACCGCAAAAATAGACTCGAGAGATAAAATCGATCAGGTCTAAATAGCGATTTCGAATGGCGGTCGTGGCGGCCGATCATAACCACAGAAAAGCACCAGAACCTTTTGGACTTAAGCGACGGTTTCATTCTGCGACCATGACCGCCGATCAAACCGCTGTTTCACCAATTTTGGTGAATGAAATTTCCCTCAATGTAGTAGTGAAATATACCTAGAGGGGGGGTGAATAGGTATAGGCTCCAAATTCTTCCAATTAAAAATAATGCGGAAAATTACAAGACAAATGCACACTTGAATAGATTTAGCAAATGAGTTGAATTAACTAAGACGAAAGTTAATCAATTTACAAGAAGTGCAATCAATGTAATATATGGAAGATAAAGGAAAGTAAAGCAAAATTAAACACAATGATTTTAACGTGGTAAAACCTCAATGAGGAAACATCCACGGGTTGATACCACAACCACCGGCGAAGCAATTCACTATGATGAAAAGGACTTACACACTCAAGCTACCAACTCATGATATCCGCTCAAGCTATCAACTCCTAGTCTACCCTCGGGCCTAGTGAACCACCTAGCCTACTCCCTATCCGAGATGTGTCCTACACCTCTAGGAAGCAACTTCCTATCCAAGACGCTCACGTCTCTAGGAAGATTTCTTGCTTGCCTATCCGGATCCTCCCGACCCTAGACAAGACTTCCTTGCTTGATTATCCGAGTCCTCCCGACTCTAATCAAGGCTCCCTTGCTCTATCCACAAAGCTTCACTCACTTTGCTAGAGACTTCAACCTAATGCAAGGCTATGATCTAAAGTGATGCAAATGATGCAAGCACAAACAAATTAAGCTAGATGATCAATCAAGCAAAATGTACATGTTCAATGATAGTCTAGAATATGATTTCAACACTCAATCACAAAAATATCTAGAAATCAAAACATGCAAAACAATAAGAACAAAGGTATCAATATTCGATTTAGCACACTAAAAACCTAGTTCTTAGATCATGAAATAAAACATAGAAAATAACATGAAGCACATCACATATATGTTTTCTAGAATCAATTTCATGATAAATCAAGTTTAGCACAAATATGTTCAAAACATATTACAAAGCTAAAACTCAATTAAAAAATGATCAAATAACCCTAGCATGTGATCTAACATACTTCTTAACAAATTTCATCAATCAAATGGAAAGAATCAATAGTTGATCAAAAATGAAATTGAAAACGAAGAAGTTGAAAATCAAGTACTGACCACGGACTGGAAATTGACCTACTGAGAAAAATGCCGAAGTCAACTGCCTCTGGAAATGCTTGGGGTTTGTAGCTCTCTTCGAGACCAACAATTTTGGTTTTTGAATCGAATGATTTCGAGTTCGTATGAGAGAGATATGATCAAAACAAGTAAACAAAAATGTTGAAAAACTGATGCGGGATTTGAGTGTTCTTCAAAAAAATTGCATGAGTGATGGAGGGAAGGAGGTTTGATTAAAAGGAGGGAAAAGGAGAAGATTTCCGAGCAAATCACGTGCTGCCACATCAGCACCCCGTGGGGGGCGCGTGGGGCCCACGGGAGCAGAAGGCTCCCTTGCCCGTGGGGCCCACGGCCTCCCACACGGGCTGGCCAAGTGGCCACACGTGGTTTGCCCACCTCTCTCGCGCTCCCTCGGTTCGTTGCCCCATATCTTGAGCATCCGACCTCCGATTTCGAATCCGTTTTCGGATTACGAACCGTGACTCCCTCAAGCACGACTACGACTACTCAAATTTGAAAAATGGTTGAGAAATCATCTCGGAATCCGATGATGAAATCAACACAACAAATGAGAACGAAAAGTAGCATAGTCAACTTGTTTGGACTCGAAACCTTATAAGTGAGTAACCGAAATGACCGGAACTCGATAAGGCATTAAATAAGAACATGTTCAAGTCCTAAACACAAAATACGAAAACAAATAAACACATATTCACACAAACATGCTATATCAAAGAGATAGTCACAAAGCATGCAATTTCACAATGTTTGTCAATACAAGATCAATGCATGAGCATGCTATGAAGTGTGTGAATGTGTTATACCAAATGTTTGAACCACAATGCAGGGACACACATGTATGAATTGTGTGTGTGTGCGCTAACGCCTTGCAAGAGGGTGGAAGTCAAGTTTTACCTTTGACGATTTTCACCTCTTGAAGACGACTTTTGCACTAGATGTTGCTCTTCACTCTTTGAGCTTCCTTTCTTCAAATAATGTCCTAAGCAACAACTAATACAATCATAGAGTGTTTTGCAATGGAATCAAGCCAATACAAATAGTGAACCTTACAATCTCCCCCTTTGGCTATTCCATTGGCAAAAACACTCAACCTCACCATACAATGTTTCACTCAAATAAACTCAAGATGATAGCATACTCTCAATCTCACATTACAAAGAAATTCCTAGACTAAAAATCTTCAAGTCTTCAAGAATTCCTCTTTCGGTCTTCAAAGTACCTATGAGAGAAAATAGCAACCAAAACAAGAGATCTTCTCTAAAGAAGAATGGTGATTTATTTAACCAAACAACAAACAAAGAAGATATCCCTTATCTCATACACAAATGCATTATCTCAAGTGAATAAAATATGTTCAAGTTAAAGCATTCCCTTAGTTTCCCAATTTCCAAGAATCAACTATCCTTAACATTGTCAAGAAAGAATTCTTTCTCCCCCTTAAGACAAGAATTCTCCCCCTTAAGACAAAGTCACAATTAAGCACAAAGAGGAATAAGATTCACACAATTGGAACAATTTCCACACAAGGTGTGAAGTATACAAAAACTCCCCAATATCAAACATGGTGAGGTATACATTTTCTCCCCCTTTTTGTCAAGGAATAGACAAGGGACACAAGAGATAAAGAACGAGATATTAAGCAAACAAATAGTATAGAAAGCGAAAGTTGAATAAACTAAAGCTCCCCCTTAACATATGCTCCACATATTATCAACAAGTAGATTTGTTCACAAGGGACATCACACAATCACACAATCAAGCAATAAGAGAAAATATTTCATAACTTGTCAAAGTTCAAGAGAGAATCATAGATTTTCATTAATCTCTCAAAAATATTCTCACATTGCTAATGAATCAAGCACATAAGCAAAGTGTGTGTGTGTGAATGCTTCTCAAATATATAGTAGGAGTAATTGTGATATCAACATGCAAACTCTATCCACACCTATCCATCTAAAGCCTTTCCAAAAATAGGTCAAACCGATATTCATCCGATTTTTTGCTTTTAAAATGAATAGATATCAACATATGAGCGTGTGTGTGCATGTGGCTCGTTTTCCCGTTTCTATTTGTCAACCCGAGCTATTTCACAATTCTCAACTATACACCAATAAGCCTTTTATTTTTCATTTCTTTTAGGCTTAGAATCAAAGAATTTTTTTTTTTTTTTTTTTTTTTTTTTTTTTTTTTTTTTTAATGATTCATTTCAACACTTCTTTGATTTTACTAACAAAAACATATACTCCTCATGGTGGCTTTCACTCATCACAATGGCGTAGCCCTTTCCTACATTGGGTGGCTTCACAACCAAGGTGTGTAGCCCTTTCCATGAGGGTGCTCGTTGATTACTATGTAGTGCCGAAGCAAAATGGATACATACCATAGGTCATCTATCATGTACTTAACAATAAACTTCTAGATGCATCCATTATCTACACATATTCAACCACATAAACTCAAAAACTAAAACATACAAGAGAAGCATTAGTGCACTTTTCAAAAATAAAATTTTTCAAGCTCAAGTGCATGATCTAAAAACAATAAAAGATACTTGTTAAAGATCATTACTTCTCAAGTGAGTAGCTCTCAAAGACAATGATATTCAATTAAAGTTTTGCTCATCAAGCCACTCACAATCACACAAAGACATCAATCAACACAAATCATGCCAATGGACATTCTAAGAGTTTTAAACCTCTCTTTGTCCAAGGGCTTAGTGAACAAGTCCGCAAGTTGATTTTTAGTAGGCAAATGCTCTAGAGTAACAATAGAATGTTCAACTAGATCTCTAATGAAATGATGCCTAATGTCTATGTGTTTAGTGCGGGAGTGTTGAACCGGATTTTTAGAGATGTTAATGGCACTTAAATTATCACAATAAAGTGTCATTTTTCCTTGTTCTATCTCATAATCCTTAAGGATTTGTTTCATCCAAAGTAATTGTGTGCAAGCACTTCCGGCCGCAATGTATTCGGCTTCGGAAGAGGAAAGGGAAACCGAATTTTGTTTCTTACTTGACCAAGAAACCAAGTTATTACCAACATAAAAGCAACCGCCCGATGTGCTTTTTCGGTCATCTATGTTTCCCGCCCAATCCGCATCACAATAGCCTACAAGGATATCATTGGTATCAAATGAATAGAATAGACCAAGACTATGAGTTCCTTTGATGTACCTAATGATCCTCTTGACGGCTTTTAAGTGAGATTCCTTGGGATTTGCTTGGAATCTAGCACACAAGCCAACACTAAAGCAAATATCGGGTCGACTAGCCGTTAGGTAAAGTAGACTACCTATCATGCTTCTATAAAGGCTTTGGTCAACACTTTTCCCTTTTTATCTTTGTCAAGTTTTAAAGTGGTGCTCATGGGAGTTTCAAAATCTTTTCCATTTTCTAGGCCAAATCTCTTAACTAGATTTTTAGCATATTTAGATTGATTCAACATTATGCCCATGCTAGTTTGCTTCACTTGCATACCTAGAAAATAATTCAACTCACCCACCATACTCATTTCAAATTCACTTGACATAACACTAACAAATTCATCAACCTTGGTTTTATTAGTAGACCCAAAAACAATGTCATCAACATATATTTGTGCAACAAAAATATCATGATCATGATGTTTGATAAACAAAGTTCTATCAATGCCACCTCTCCTATATTGGTTGTCAACAAGATATTGAGTCAACCTATCATACCAAGCTCTTGGAGCTTGTTTAAGGCCATAGAGAGCCTTTTTCAATTTAAACACATGATTAGGAGAGTGTGGGTCTACAAAACCCTTAGGTTGTTCAACATACACTTCTTCTTGAAGGTATCCATTGAGAAAAGCACTTTTGACATCCATTTGAAATAATTTGAACTTTTTAATGCATGCAATGGACAACAAAAGTCTAATGGACTCGAGACGAGCAACCGGGGCAAACGTCTCATCAAAGTCAACACCCTCCACTTGAGTGTAACCTTGAGCCACTAGTCTAGCTTTATTCCTCACAATCTTGCCACTTTCATCGGTCTTATTCCTAAACACCCATTTAGTGCCAATTACATTTATATCTTTGGGTCTAGGAACTAAAGACCACACTTCATTCCTCTCAAATTGATTAAGTTCATCTTGCATAGCCCCAACCCAATATTCATCAACAATTGCTTCATTAATATTTTTGGGTTCAATTTGAGAAGTGTAGCAAGCATAGGATATTTGGTTAGCAATTTGATTTCTTGTTCTAACCCCTTCATTTAAATCACCTATGATGTCTCCTTGATAGTGTAAGTTTCTAAGTCTTGGGTGAGAATGTTCAACAACTTGGTCATTTTGTTGATTATCATTTAAAGCATTTTCCAACCCTTGACTTACAACTTCAACATGACTATCAATATCATCATCTTGACTAGAAATACTACTAGCCACATCAATAGGTGTATTAGTGTCATTTAACATGTTTTCTTTAGATTCATTGACACCATTATCATCACACAAATTAAGCATGCTAAGATCATCTATCTTCACATTGATAGACTCCATGATAGTCTTAGTAGTCAAGTTAAAGACTCTATAAGCACGACTATTAATAGCATACCCAAGAAAGAGACCAACATCACTTTTTGCATCAAACTTTCCTAAGTGATCTCTATCATTCAAAATATAACATTTACTCCCAAAAGTGTGGAAGTAACTCACATTAGGCTTCTTGCCTTTCCAAAGTTCATAGGTCGTTTGTTTTGTGCCGGGCCTTTTGAAAACACGATTTGACACATAACAAGCGGTATTGACCGCCTCGGCCCATAGGTTTCTAGGGACTTTCTTGCTATTGAGCATGACCCTAGCCATCTCTTGCAAGACACGATTTTTCCTCTCAACAACACCATTTTGTTGAGGAGTTCTAGGTGCAGAGAACTCATGAGAAATCCCTAAACCATCACAAAACTCACTAAATTTTGCATTTTCAAATTCCGTCCCATGATCACTCCTAATGCGACATATTTTCTTGATATCAAGACCTTTTTCATTTTGAACTTGATTACAAAACTTTTTAAAGTAATCAAAAGCCTCGGTCTTGTTTCTAAGAAAATAAACCCAAGTAAACCTAGAGAAGTCATCAACGCATACAAAAATGTACTTTTTGCCATTAATGCTCTCGGTTTGAATTGGCCCCATTAGGTCCATATGCACAAGTTCTAAAGGTCTCTTGGTAGCTATGTAAGAATTTTTCTTATGAGGCACTTTGGTTTGCTTACCTAATTGGCAAGGTTCACAAACCACCTCAAGCTTTTTACCAAGATTAGGAAGACCTCTAACAATGCCATGTTTTTCAAGCTTTTTCAAATCTTTAAAATTCATGTGACCCAAACGTTGATGCCACAAGTCAAGCTTATTGCACTCATGTGCCATGTTGCATGTGAGAGGATCTATCTCAAGACAATAGCAATTGTCTATAGACCTTTTGACTCTTAGGACGACATCGCCCTTTTTATCAATTATAGTGCATACATCTTTGTTAAAACTAACTTCTTGAAAAATTTCACACAAGTGAGTAATGCTTATCAAGTTAGCTTGTAACCCATCAACATACAAAGTATTGCGAAGTTTAGGCAATCCGGGGATACAAATTGTTCCCTTGCCAAGAACTTGCTTTTTGGTACCATCACCAAAAGTAACCCAACCTCCATCCTTTAAAACAAGATTCTTAAAGAACTCTTTGTTCCCGGTCATGTTCCTAGAGCAACCGCTATCTAGGTACCAAGAATAGGAGGAGTTGGCACGTAAAGCATATTGTGCAACATTACATTTAGATGTGTCTTTTCTAATCCACACATTTTTCACAACATGCTTCTCACTCTTACTTCTAACATGCTTTGACTCAATATTAGACTTTTCAACATGCACCTTGACCTCATTGGTCACATCTTCAAAAATATCAAACAAAGCATTATCAATTTTCTTATGCATAGTAGAGTGAGGCACAACACAAGATTTAGCAAGCAAGTCATCAACAACTCTTTCAACAACATGCTTTTCCAAGGTCTTCCTAGGTCTATTACTATATCCATACATGGATGATTGCCTAGGTCCATTCAAAGACATATCATGAAAAGCATTATCAAGTTTGCATTTCCGAATGTACTCAAAGCATCTAGGTCGAATATGTCCTATCATATTACAATGATGACAAATAGGAGTAAATTTGAGAAGTTTACCATTTGCATTTGCTTCCATAGCATTTGGTCTTCTCACAATTTTACCTCTTTGAAGAGCAACCCTTGATGCTTGACCTCTTGCATTTGAGGTTGTTGCTTCTTGATGCTTAAGTTGTTGAGTTCTCCCATTGAACATCCTTGTTGATGAAGAGGCACCTTTGGTAGCTTTCATAGCTTTACCTTGAGAGAGTGTACCTACAATTGATTCAATGCTTGCTTTGACAAAAGTAGATTTGTTAGATGAAGGAGTCTCCTTCTCATTGATATAACCCAAACCTCTTTTGTCACATGGATGCTTTCCACTTTTAATGAGGGTTTCAACTTTATTAGAACTAGATGACATCTTGCTAATCACCCTATTAGCCTCATCAAGTTTCTCACGAAGCATCCTAAGTTCAATGGCATATTTTTCCGCTTTGTTATCACTAAACAAAACATCTTTATGTGATTTATCAAGCCATTGTTCATACTTTTTCTCTTGATTTAAATGCTCATTAAGTTTGGATTTAAGCACATTTTCAAGTTTCTTAGCATTAACAAGAGAACAATCTCTTTGCTCAATTTCTTGCTTCAAGATACCAAGTCTATCATTGCTATCTTTAAGATTCAATTCTAGACTTAGAATCTTGTCTTTAAGTTCATCGAATTCTTTTGAGCCAAGAGCATGATCTTCTAGCTTCTTGTTGAGGGACATATTGACTTTGGATAAACGTTCATTTTCAAAAGTAAGATCATTAATCTTTTTCTCATCTAAGTCAATATGTTCAACAAAAGAAGCCACATAGGAATATACTTCCTTAATCATGATTTTATCACAAACAAAAAACAAACACAAAAATACTACAAAGAAAGGATCAATCTAAGTGCGTCTAGACACCCGCTCTGATACCAAATGAAATTTCCCTCAATGTAGTAGTGAAATATACCTAGAGGGGGGGTGAATAGGTATAGGCTCCAAATTCTTCCAATTAAAAATAATGCGGAAAATTACAAGACAAATGCACACTTGAATAGATTTAGCAAATGAATTGAATTAACTAAGACGAGAGTTAATCAATTTACAAGAAGTGCAATCAATGTAATATATGGAAGATAAAGGAAAGTAAAGCAAAATTAAACACAATGATTTTAACGTGGTAAAACCTCAATGAGGAAACATCCACGGGTTGATACCACAACCACCGGCGAAGCAATTCACTATGATGAAAAGGACTTACACACTCAAGCTACCAACTCATGATATCCGCTCAAGCTATCAACTCCTAGTCTACCCTCGTGCCTAGTGAACCACCTAGCCTACTCCCTATCCGAGATGTGTCCTACACCTCTAGGAAGCAACTTCCTATCCAAGACGCTCACGTCTCTAGGAAGATTTCTTGCTTGCCTATCCGGATCCTCCCGACCCTAGACAAGACTTCCTTGCTTGATTATCCGAGTCCTCCCGACTCTAATCAAGGCTCCCTTGCTCTATCCACAAAGCTTCACTCACTTTGCTAGAGACTTCAACCTAATGCAAGGCTATGATCTAAAGTGATGCAAATGATGCAAGCACAAACAAATTAAGCTAGATGATCAATCAAGCAAAATGTACATGTTCAATGATAGTCTAGAATATGATTTCAACACTCAATCACAAAAATATCTAGAAATCAAAACATGCAAAACAATAAGAACAAAGGTATCAATATTCGATTTAGCACACTAAAAACCTAGTTCTTAGATCATGAAATAAAACATAGAAAATAACATGAAGCACATCACATATATGTTTTCTAGAATCAATTTCATGATAAATCAAGTTTAGCACAAATATATTCAAAACATATTACAAAGCTAAAACTCAATTAAAAAAATGATCAAATAACCCTAGCATGTGATCTAACATACTTCTTAACAAATTTCATCAATCAAATGGAAAGAATCAATAGTTGATCAAAAATGAAATTGAAAACGAAGAAGTTGAAAATCAAGTACTGACCACGGACTGGAAATTGACCTGCTGAGAAAAATGCCGAAGTCAACTGCCTCTGGAAATGCTTGGGGTTTGTAGCTCTCTTCGAGACCAACAATTTTGGTTTTTGAATCGAATGATTTCGAGTTCGTATGAGAGAGATATGATCAAAACAAGTAAACAAAAAATGTTGAAAAACTGATGCGGGATTTGAGTGTTCTTCAAAAAAATTGCATGAGTGATGGAGGGAAGGAGGTTTGATTAAAAGGAGGGAAAAGGAGAAGATTTCCGAGCAAATCACGTGCTGCCACATCAGCACCCCGTGGGGGGCGCGTGGGGCCCACGGGAGCAGAAGGCTCCCTTGCCCGTGGGGCCCATGGCCTCCCACACGGGCTGGCCAAGTGGCCACACGTGGTTTGCCCACCTCTCACGCGCTCCCTCGGTTCGTTGCCCCATATCTTGAGCATCCGACCTCCGATTTCGAATCCGTTTTCGGATTACGAACCGTGACTCCCTCACGCACGACTACGACTACTCAACTTTGAAAAATGGTTGAGAAATCATCTCAGAATCCGATGATGAAATCAACACAACAAATGAGAACGAAAAGTAGCATAGTCAACTTGTTTGGACTCGAAACCTTATGAGTGAGTAACCGAAACGACCGGAACTCGATAAGGCATTAAATAAGAACATGTTCAAGTCCTAAACACAAAATACGAAAACAAATAAACACATATTCACACAAACATGCTATATCAAAGAGATAGTCACAAAGCATGCAATTTCACAATGTTTGTCAATACAAGATCAATGCATGAGCATGCTATGAAGTGTGTGAATGTGTTATACCAAATGTTTGAACCACGATGCAGGGACACACATGTATGAATTGTGTGTGTGTGCACTAACGCCTTGCAAGAGGGTGGAAGTCAAGTTTTACCTTTGACGATTTTCACCTCTTGAAGACGACTTTTGCACTAGATGTTGCTCTTCACTCTTTGAGCTTCCTTTCTTCAAATAATGTCCTAAGCAACAACTAATACAATCATAGAGTGTTTTGCAATGGAATCAAGCCAATACAAATAGTGAAAATTACAGTGAAACCAAAGGAGAAGCCAAGAGCATTCTCCCAAGGCAATCCTTGCGCTAAACCAAGCACACCATTGTGCATGCGCGGATGTTTCCAAACAATATTCGAGAAACGAATTACTATACACACTAACACGTAACAAAATACAACAACAAAGTGCAAGTGTGAAATTTGACATGTGAAGAGAATGCACACAAGAGCAAGGCATACATATGCAACCATAAGTAGTGTGTGCGTGTGTGCAACTAAATCTCTTCAATGAAAACTAAGCACTTGGGATATACCTTTGGAGTGCTTATTATCTTGAGGTCTTGATAGGGCCTTTGAGCTTGATCATCATTCACCTAAGCTACCCTTACAATTTAAACCCTAATTGTGGTTTGTCACTGAAATAAGCCAATCAAACATTGAGGAACTTACAGTTTGTTTATCGAGCTTTAGAATTGAACAATCATTCTTGCTAAACAAGATGGAGAGTCCCTCATCACTAAGATGAGATATGCTTATTAAATTGGCTTTCAAGCCATCTACATATAAAGCATTGGACAAGGAGTAAATCGGGAATATAAATGGTTCCTTTCCCTACAACTTTCTTTTTGGACCCATCACCAAAAGTGACAAATCCCCTTCCTCCATTACAAGAGTCTCAAAGAAACTCTTGTTTTCCGTCATGTACCTAAAGCACCTACTATCTAAGTACCAAAAATTAGAAGAATTTACCTTCAAGGCAATTTGAGCAACATAGCAAAAGTATTCATCTCTTCTAATCCACCTAGGTGAAATGATTTCCTTCCTAGTGGTCATTGGTACATGGGTTGTAGATGTCCTAGGATCATGCAAATTGGTTCTATTTTTCATAGGGACATGCATCTTGGCTCTACCCTTTTTCTTTTCAATCATGTTTTCAACTCTATGCATTTTAATGTAATGAAAGCAATTTGGCCTAATATGACTATCAACACCACAAAAAATGACATGTAGGGATGAAGTTAAGAATCATACCATGTCCTTATGTATGCATTGGAGCTTTCCCAAGTCTTTGTGGTTGTCTTAGTTGTTGGAATGGATCTCTCCATTTTTGTTGTTGACCAAGACTAGGTTGCTTCCTCGGTTGAGCTTGCATGATTGGCCTCTTCCCTTGATGGACTTTAGGTTGGGGGAAGTAAGCTTAGAGAGCCTTTTTTGGTTGAGTTAGAGCTTGACCTTTTGGTACCACCTTTACTTGGGCACTTCTTGAACATTCTCATAGGTCAATCTTCTTCCTAGGGAGTTGAGGAGGAGAAGGCTCCTTGATGTCCATGTGAAACTAATTAAAGTGTATCTAAATATATCTAAATGGGGGTGAATAGGTTTTAATCAAGTTAATTGCCGATTTTTCTTAATTAGTCAATATTCAATAAAAACCTCAATCTAAGCAAAATTCAATCAACTTGATTCTAAGTGTGGAAAACAATAAATTGCTCGTTGATTGATTTACGTGAGAAACCAACAACTGGGAAAAACTCACGGGCTATTATGCTAGCCACACACAGTCCTTAAATCCACTAATTGAATAAAAGTTTACAACCTAGGTTGACCACACATCAAACCATACTTGGTCACTAACCCTTCCACTCTACCCAACGGGCCTTTAATAGTGATTTTAGACCTACTTGCTTGTGCACTAAGCAACTTAGTCACAAGGCTTCACTTCACAAAGAAGAGATCAACAACTTATATGAATATGATGATATTCAAGATGCAAATAATGCTAGGTTACACTAAATGCTTATCTATGAATTAAAGATGTCAATAATAGTAATCCTAGATATCATATGTCTATATGTCATATGTAAACTTAGCTATTTAAGATAAAATAATCCTAGATGGCATAGCTATCACAATACAACTCTCAATCAATCAACACCATAATCTCAATCTTGTATATAGAATTTAATCTAAATGCATACAAGTTATAAATGAGATTAATTGCTAAGTAAAAACACTAAAATGAATGAAGATAGTGTTCAACTTACCAAGTCATGTGTGTTGAAGAAGACCCATGCATAGATACATCCTACATGATTCTAGATGATGCTAGATGATGTTTGATGCACATGGAAATGAGTTTGAATGATCAAAGATGAGTTATTAGATGATTTTCTCTCTTTGAAAATGCTCTCAATGAAAAATATGATTTTTTGAGTCATTAAAACGACCTAAAGAGAAAGCAACATATATATAGGTGTTCAAAATCAAGCTACCGCGTTTTCCAAAACAGGGGTCGACCGCTGCGGGTATCACAGTGAAAGCCACAGTGATGGACTAAAATCAAGCAATCAGGTCGAAACGATGTGCCGACATGACAACGGTACGCACTGGACGCAAACCGCTATGTCTATTGTTGTGGAAATCCACAGCGGGCGAGACTGCTACCTCACCGATGTGGAAGCCGACAGTGGTCGCCTAGGCCAAAGAAAGCCAAATGAAAAAAAACATGCATTCTAAAGCTACTTATGGCTTGGCAATGATCAAATGCATGAAGGGAGTTAAGAATATGAATGCACATACATGAAACACACAACATACAAGAATTATGGAAAAGCATGATTTGTGTGTGTGCGCAACTAAGTCTCTTCAATGCAAATAAACACAAGTGATTTACCTTTGAAGTGCTTATCATCTTGAGGTCTTGAGAAGGCCTTTGTTGAGCTTGATCACCAACAATTAAGCGTCTAAGCTACCCTTACATATCAAACCCCAATTGTGGTTTGTCACCGAAATAAGCCAATTAAAAATGAGAAACTTACACCATGCTCTTGACAAAGGTCATCTTGCTTGAGGAGGAAGTCTCCTTGTCATCAATGTAGCCGAGACCTCTTTTCTCACTTGGCCTTTTTCCAACTCCTAACATGTGGTCAAGCTTCTCGGTGCTTGAAGCCATCTTAGTCATTGACCCTTTAGCTTCTTTAAGCTCCCTCTTTAAACCTTCTTCATTCCTCTTAGATAAAGCTAACTTATCTCTTAGCTTATCTTTAGTCTTCTTGGATCTCACCACTTCCTCACTTAAGTGGGTCACTTTGGTTGATAGCTCAAGGTTTTCTTCCTTCAACCTTCGAATTTCCCTTTTGTTCTTCATCCTTGAGCTTTCAAACTTTGTGATATAGTCTTCAAGATCCATACTCTCCACATTTCCATTTGTGGAGTGAGATAAAGAGCCATCATCAATTGAGTCATTTTCCTCTTGACTCTCTTCCTCTTCTTCACTAACATCTTTGCTCTTGCAGGAAGAAGTAAAGGCTATGAAGTTAGCCAATTGATCTTCATCATCCGAAGATTCATCTATCTCATCTGATTCATCACTTCCACTCCAAGAAGTGGTGAAAGTATACAAACATAGTTAAATTGCTTAAAGCACACCTAGGAGGGGGGGCGGGGGGTGAATAGGTTTTTACGTCTTTTTCAATCCTTTGAAACAAACTCATGTTTGTCCCTGAAGGTAGCTTTACATACAACATATAAATCAAACCTTCATACATAGACAAGATAAACATGTAATCATTTAAGCATTGTCTATATATATCAAGGAGTTGCATGAGGAAGAATAATATAAAATCTCAACAACAAAGAATACTTGCATTCCAATATTGTTCAATGTATTACAAGTATAACCAAATATAACTATACACAAATATAACAATATACAAAAAAATTATATTTACAATTATGATAAAAAATAATTAGCTTATAATCACACTTTACAAAATCTTGTTCCAATATACATCACAAGTGAATAATATTCAACAAGATTAAAATATACACTAAAACAAATAAGAAAGAGATAGATAGAAAGAATTGACACATGAGATTTTTTAACGTGGTAAAACCTTTGTAAGGTTCCCATTTATTGATTGGCTTATTTCGTGGACAAACCACATGTTGGGGTTTATTGTGTAAGGGTAGTTTAGGTTGAAACAAATATTGCACGGTGTGTTCTATATATTAATCGAGAGAGGGGGGGTGAATAGATTATATCCGATTTTACCTAATTTTTGCGATTAGTCAATTTTCATGAAAATACCCCAAACTAGTCAAATTAACAAATCAAGCATATAAGTGCGGAAATTAAATGACGCTTGATTTTTATGTGGAAACCCTTAATAGGGAAAAACCACGGGCTGGTAAGTGCGCCACACTCTAACCTCAAATCCACTAATTGTGATAACGTTTACATCCTAAGTTGAACTCAACCATGCTCGGACTATAACCCGCTACCACTACCCGCAGACCTGTAAAAGTGGACCTAGTCCAATTGCTCGATCCTTGAAGTCACTACTTATAATGATGTCCACAACCTAGGTTGACCTCAACCATTTTCGGCCTGTAACCTACCACTACTACCCGCAGGCCTGTAATAGCAACCCTAGACCAAGACTTACTTCTCCAAAGAGATCAACACCCTAAATGAATATGCAATGGTATCCAAATATGCAAGATAGAGCTAGGGTACTCTAAATGCTTACCTAGGATTATATGATGACAATAAACTTAATCCTAGATATGAAAATAGCTATATGTCATGGTATACAACTTTAACTAAGTAAAGGATAACCAATCCTAGATACAAAGTTATCACAAATAACCTACAAACATTCAAAAGATTAACTAGTTGATTAAAAAATAATCTATCAACCTAGTTATCATTAAATCATATAAGAATGTTTATGGCATAGCTTTTAGGCAATAAAGACCTAATCAATTAAGCTATCAAAAATAATCTCAATCATATTAAAAAGATTAATTAGCTAGATGGCATATTAGCATGAAATCCTAGCTATCAAAAAACAATCTCAATCATATAATGAGATTAATTAGCTAGATGTTAGATAAACATGAAAATCCTAGCTATCATAAATAACCCTATCAACACATAATCTCAATCATGTATGTAGAAATTAATCTAATGACATACAAGTAATAAATGAGATAAAATTGATAAGTAGAAACACTAATTATGTAAGATAAAAGTGTTCAACAAATCATATCATGTGTGTTGAAGAAGACCCATGCATTAACACATGCTAGATGATCCTAGATGATGTTTAGATGATGATTTATACATGTGGAAATAGGTTTGGATAATCAAAGATGAATTCTTGGGTGAATTTCTCTCTTTGAAAATCCTCTCAATCAAAAATATGAGTTTTTTGAGTCATTGGGACGACCTAAGGTCAAAGAGGCATATATATATATATATATATATATATATTGATGTCCAATTGAAGTTATGTCGTTTTGGAAATTTTCCAAAAGTTTTCCCGCAAACCGCTCTACGTAGGGCGCCTATAGGGCAGGTGAAGGGCGGATTTAAAAATCAATCAAGTGCCCACTCTACGTTGGGCGGGTGAATATCGATTTGGTCTTGACAGTGCATCAGCTTCAACTTCAAGCACCTCAAAATATGACCAAACGACATCGAAACCTTTTGTATGATATATCGTTGGATAGGTATGGATGTCTACTTTCTACTCCAATTTGTGGAATGACATTTCGATATGTAGAAAAAGTTATGATCAATAGAGTGACCAAAGGTCAGAAACAGACAACAACATAGTTGCCTGTTTTGGTGGTCACTTTGGAGATTTCAAGACCAATCCAAACGGTCATGAAATATTACGAATAATATACCGTTGGAAAGGTATGGGTGTCTAGTTTGTCCTTACAAAATTCAATTTAAATCTTTTTATAAAAATTTATGGTCACAAGACCATACACAGGTCAGTTTTGAAAAACATTTAAAACATTGAAATCCAATCTTTTGAAACTATACACTTTACTCCAAACAACCAAACCAAAACTACCACTTATCCAAGAGAAGAATGAGACCTTCTTAAGTGGTCAACCATCACGCTAAGACATGCACACCATCGTGCAAGTGCGGACGTTTCCGATCACACAAACGAAAACAAATTACACCACACTTAAGACTAATCATAAAGTGCAAGTGTGGGAAGTGAATGCATCCTAATGCCTAAATTTGTCATAGCATTTCAATGAACAAGATGCAATCACTTAAACATGCATGAATAGAATTCATGGCTTTGCATTCTAATGCCTAAACATGTCATGGCATTTTAATAAACTAGATGCAATCAATTAAAACATGTAAGAAGAGATGTTCAAGAACATGCATGCACACATATAAAAACACACAACATACAAGAATAAGATTTATGCATGAGTTGTGTGTGTGTGCAACTAAATCTCTTCAAAGCAAGAAAGCACTAGAGTATACCTTTGGTGCTTTTTCTCTTGAGGTCTTGAGCGGGTCTTGGTTGTGCAAAGCACTAACCATCAAAAACCTAAGCTACCCTTACATCAAGCCCCAATATGTGGTTTGTCCACGAAATAAGCCAATCAATAAATGGGAATCCTTACATAGGTGATTGAGAATCAAGCTCAAAGGCCCTTTCAAGACCTCAAGGGACAAGCACGCCAAAGGTATAATCTCTAGTGCTTAGTTTTCTTTGAAGGGATTTAGATTGTACACACAAACTTAGCATACTTGCATTTGTGTGCATACTCTTCACATGTCACATTTCACACTTGCACTTTGATGTTGTATTTTGTGTGTGCTTATGTGCCTTGTAATTCGTTTCCCGATATAGTTCAGAAACGTCCACGCATACACTACTATGTGCTTGGTTTTGCGTGAAGTCTACCTACGGAGAATGCCCTTGGCTTCTCCTTTGGTTTCACCTCTTTTGGTGAAACAACGGTTATGATCGACGGCCTGACCACTGAATGAAACCGCCGTTTGTGTCCAGAGGCTTCTGGAGCAATTCTACGGTTATGATCGGCGGCCACAACTGCTGTTCGAAACCGTCGATCGTACCTGATTGGTTTATTCTCTCGGGTTTTATTTTCCAGTTCCGATTGAAACCACCGTTGTTCCCCTGCCTTTCTGGGGAGCCATTCGACGGTTGTAAACGGTGGCCTGGCCACCGAATGAAACCGCCAATCGTGCGCTTTCAGGGGAAAACTTGTCTTTTCACATGCTCTGTTTTTTATGTCTATAAATACATCACTTTCTCATCTCTCTAAACCTAGCTCTTTCAATACAAAAACCCTAAATTCTATAGAGAGATTTGTGAGAGAAAAGGCAATCAAGATTGCTCATTTAAACACTCAAAACCATTTTCATATGCTTTAAACTTCATCTAGTATATCTAGGATGCTTGCTTGCATGGGTCTTTCATCAACACACTTGCTTTGGTAAGTTCTTCACTATTATCATATATAATTAGTGTTTTATTTATTAGGGTATCTCTTTTAATACTTGCATGTTCTTAGATTAATTTCTAATATTCAAGATAGAGATTGTTGTGTTGATATGATTAAGTGTTGTATTGAGATAGCTATCTAGGTTTTTATAATCTATGTTTAGCTAAGCTATTTGACATGTCATCTAGCTTTTAATATCTAGGATTGAATTAATTGCAAAATCATCATCCTAGATAAGCATATAGGGTAATTTAGCTCTAATTTGTATTTTGAGCATTCATATATTCACTTAGGTTGTATTATCTCTTCTTAGAGAATTAAGTCTTGTGTTGTGACCCGGATTAGGTTGCTTAAATCGCAAGCAATTGGACTAGGTCCAGTTATACTAGGATTAGGTAGATGTGTGATTATATACCGAGATTAGGTTGTAATCTTTAGCACATTTAGTGGATTCGAGGTTCGAGTGTGGTGCACTTATTAGCCCGTGGTTTTTCCCATGAGGGTTTCCATGTAAATATCAAGTGTTATTTACATTCCGCACCATATTACACTTGCTATTTTATATTGACTATTAGGGGCATTTTCGTAATCTTGACCATACATTAAAATTGGGTAAAATCGTTTAAAATCTATTCACCCCCCTCTAGATTAATATTGAACACACCGAGTATTTGTTTCAACCTCCAAGGAGGAAACATCCACAAGTTGAACTAGAACCATTGGGTACTATGTATATTGGATGATAGATTAGAAATTCCTCAAAAGTGACCAACCTTGATCTACTTCCTATTGGAGTCTATGTCTACCCAATCCCTATTGGAAGATACAAAATCCCTTAATGATGTGAAGCCACCATATATTGGAGTCTATACCAAACTAACATCGTTGGAAGATTAGAAATTCCTCAAGAGCCAATGCACATCTCATGCAACATTTTTTATTGGAATCTATGTCTAACCAAACTCCCGGGCCTACCAATAATGTAGCCAACTCCCTATCCAAGGCACTCATGCCTCTAGAGAGCCTCTCATGCATAGCTATCCAGACCTTCCTGATTCTAGCCATGACTTCTTGCTTGATTATCCGGATCTCTTGTCCTAAACAAGTCTTCATTGCTTGACTATCCGGACACATTATCCTAGTCAAGACTTCATGCCTTTTACAAGGACTTTCTAGTGTGATCATGTAAATGAAAATGATGCAAACAAGCAATTCAACATAGAACATGTGATCAATACATTCCATGGAACAACTAGACCTAAACATGTGAGAACACAAGTTATAATAGTCTAGATGCAAAACATGAATTAAACTTAGAGCATGTGAAAACACCTTACACAAATAGCTCCTAGTTTCATTCACACAAATAACACTTGAATAAATCATATACATGAAGCACAAATTCAAGATGTTATAAATATACACAAAAATGATAGAATCACAAAATGTATTCAATGAATATTCTAGCCAAAGATTTAGAGCAAGGATATAATGATAAATCACTTAAATCCTAGATAGCTCTAAAAACACATACATATGAATTAATCCTAGGATTTATCAATCAAAGGATCAAAACACATTTCAAGGATTATTAATCATAAAATAATTCAATCAATTTATAAATAATCCTAGATATCAAACTAATCACAATACAACTCTCAATCATGTGAAAAACCTAGAATCATAGAAACTAGTTCACATATGTCTCTAATTAGACTTTTGATTAGGTTTGATTATGAAGCTATCTTTCTTAATAGCATTCGCCATACATACACATACATTTAGAACAAGAAATCACAAAGATATGACCAATACCTCAAGATCACGAGCTGGTTCATATTTCTGGGTAGAACCACAACAAAAATCAATCAAGCAGCTACAAGACCACTTGGAAAAGGTAGAGGACTCGATTACAAATAATTTTCAACTTGAATCACTCAATTCTGACTTCATATGAGAAAGTTATGGTGTTTGGAATGTGAGAAAAAGTTGAGAGAAAATTCTGCACTTAGGATTTCTAATTTTTCTTCATTAGAATGAATGGGAGGGAATGGAGGTGATTTAAATGAAATGGAGAGAGGGAAAAAATGAGCCAATGGGCTGCTGCCACATCACCATGTTATAAGGAGCATGTGAGGCACATGGGGGCAGAGGGCTGCTCTAGCCGTGAGCCTCACGGCCTCCCTCACGCGCCTACAAGTCTTGGCCGTTGGCCAAGCTTGCTTCTCTCGTGCTCTACTCGCATTCTTCGACCGTATTCAGGCATCCGAACTCTGATTTCAAATTTGTTTTCGGATTATGAATTGTGACTCCCTTATACATAATGGAGACTACGAAACTTTGATAAAAGATTGAGAATTCATCTCGGAAAATGACAACGAAGACAACTCAACGAATAAGAATGAAAAGTAGCGTAGCTACATCGTTTGGACTCAAAACCTAATGACTGAGTAACCAAAATGACCAGGACTCAATAAGGAATCAAATGAGATCATGTTCAAGTCCAAATACAATAAAACACAAACAACTAAACACAAGTTCACACAAGTATGCCATTTTCTAGACATAGTCTTAAAACATGCAATTCTAAAATGTATGACAATGTGAGTACAATACATGAGCATACTAAAACATGTGAATGTGTTATATAAATGGTGCAAAATAATGCAGGGACACTTATGAATGATTTGTATGTGTGTGTCTATGCCTTGTAAGAGAAATGAGGTCTAATATACATTTATCGTGTAATATAACACATTCCCCTTTGAAGACACTTTCTTGCATGAATTGTGGTCAAGTCTTTCTTTGAAGCTTTAAATCAACATTTCTAAGACCACTAAGCAATACAAGGAAAACATCATTTTGGAATGGAATTAATGCCAAGACAAACCAAAAACCTAACAGATGGCTATCACCTTTCCCTTCTTCTTATTCTTTAAATTTCCACGATCGGAAGAGATGTGTCATATGCCACCACACTCAAAGCATTGGATCCCCTTTCTTTCATTCTTTTTTTGCCTTGGCTCAAACTTCTTGAAAGGAGCTTTTTTCTTCAAGTCTTGGCCTTTGATCCAAAACCCTTCTTCTCAAATTTGACAAACTTCTTGAACCTTCTCATCAACAAGGCCATGTCTTCATTCGAGTTATCATTATCCTCCTTCTCAACTTTGGAGGCCTTCAAAGCAATTCCTTTTTGCTTCTTAGGAGGTGTGGAGGTATGACCCTTTCTATACTCATAGGCTAGAAGCCTCCCAATCACCTCACTCGGTTTCATATTCTTGTAATCATTATTCTCCTATAAATCCGTTACCTTGGACTTAAATCTCTCAGGAAGCTATCTCATAACCTTTTGCTTGATCTTTCTATCTGAGTAAGGGTCACCAAGTTGATGACTTTGGTTAACTATGTCCATCAACTTTATCTCAAAGTCATTGAAGCACTCGTTCTCCTCCATTTTAAGGGTCTCAAATTGAGTTTGGAGGACTTGGAGTTTGGAGTCCTTAACGACTTCGGTTCCCTCATGTGCCGTCTCTAGGATGTCCCATGCCTTTTTTATGATCTTAGTGGTTTGAATCAATTTGTATTGATTCTCGTCCATTGCACATAGGATGGCGTGCATTGATCGGTCTTTTGCAAGTACCAAAATTCCACACTTGGAATACACAAATCGAGTAAGATGTATAATGGCAAGCGGGATCGTTCCTCATGGAAAGGGAGGGTACTTGGCTATAACTAAGATATTTACATTAATCTAAACTATGTGTGGAAAAGTAAAATTCATTTTTGGTTTGGAAGTTGTTTTGAAAACTAAACTAAATTAAATTAAGCAATCTAAAGCAAGTAATTAAAGTGATAGGTGTGGATATATGATGATGGATATTGGGGAATTGAGTTGACAACTAAAAGATTTCTTAATGTAATGAACTAGTCCAATTAAGCATTTTAATCCAATTCAAGGTTTGTTCTTAAATTGATTTAACTCATTAACATACAAATTCAAACCTTGACTCAAGTAAACCTTACTATGAGTCTTGGCAAGAATATGGGTTCAAGCACCTACTCAAGCAAGCCTCACTATAAGTATTCACCTAAACTAATTCTCAAGAACAAAATTAAAGTCTCATTATATAAGATATTCAAACATACATATTCCAATTCATAGATGCTAATGGCTGGAGAGTAAGTTGAAAACCCTTCAAACTCTAAACCATAACCAACACATGTGAACCATTTTACAACAAGCTAAATTGAGCCCCAATGTTAACTTAGTAAAATAAAATGGTAACTTCAAGGCAATGAAAATGGAATATACCAAGAGAGGATTTAAAATATATGACTAGTTTAAATACATGGATTATCACATAAGTTGTCTCATCAATTCCCCAATATGAGAGTTTAGTTACACATAATGGAAATATAAATGAAGAGAACAAAGTGGTAGAGAAAACCCATGAAAGCTTTCACAAAGTCTTCTTGTTCCTTAATGTGCTTGAGATCCCCTTGGCCTTGGTGAATCTCCTTTTCTCCCTTCAATTAATTCCCAAGATGTGGGTGGATGTTGGTGGGAAGGTTAAGTTTTTGTGATTATGGTAGAGATTTGGTTAGTGGAAGGTTAGAGAGAGGTTAGGGTTTCAAGAATGGTGGGGGTTAGATTAGAGAATGGGAAAAGAGGGATATTTATATGGGTTCACAAAAGATAGGGTTGAAATCTCGGTTTTGCTGACGTGGCGCTGAATCGGCGGCCAGGCCGCCGAATGGTAGCCGCCGAATGAAGTTGCGGGTTGCTGGAATAGATCGGCGGTTTGGATCTGTGGTTGCATTATGGCTGAAACAAATTAATGCACGGTGTGTATAAAACTATCTAGAGAAGGGGGGGGGGGGGGGGGGGGGGTGAATAGATTTTAAACGTATTACCCAATTTTTTGTGTGAAGTCAATATTACGAAATTACCCCTAACTAGATAAAGCAAAAAATCAAGAATAAAATGCGGAAATTAAATAACACTTGATTTTTACGTGGAAACCCTCACGGGAAAAACCACGGGCTGGTAAGTGCGCCACACTCGAACCTCGAATCCACTAATTGTGATAGCGTATACAACCTAATCCCGGTTTGACGGCCTAATCCCGGCCAATATCCCGCTACCACTACTCGCAGGCCTGTAAAAGTGGACCTAGTCCAATTTGCTCATGTGACCACCTAATCCCGGTCTATCACACAAGACTTACTTCTCCGAAGAGATCAAACACCCTATGTGAATATGCAATGAATATTCAAAGAGCAAATAAAGCTAGGGAACCTTAGATGCTTATCTAGGATTATATGATGACAATAAAATCAATCATAGATATCAAAATAGCTATATGACATGGCATACAACTTTAGCTATGTTAAGGATGACCAATCCTAAATACAATAGCTATCACAAATAACCCACAAACATTCAAAAGATTAACTAGTTGATTAAAATACAATCTATCAACCTAGTTATCAATAAATCACACAAGAATGTTTATGGCATAGCTTTTAGGCAATAATGACCTAATCAATTAAGCTATCAAAAATAATCTCAATCATATAATGAGATTAATTAGCTAGATATAAAATAGGCATGAAAACCTAGCTAACTTAAATAACCCAATCAACACATAATCTCAATCATATATGTAGAAATTACTCAAAGAACATACAAGTGATAAAAGAGATAAATTGATAAGTAAAAACACTAATTATGTAAGATAAAAGTGTTCAACAAATCATACGATGTGTGTTGAAGAAGACCCATGCATTAGCACATGCTAGATGAACCTAGATGATGCCTAGATGATGATTTGTGCATGTGGGAATGGGTTTAGAGAGATAAATATGTAATCTTTAAGCTTTTTCTCTCAAGTCTCTCTTTCCCTCTCAAGAATAAGGATCCTCTCTCTCTAGGGTTTGATTTTGTGGCTCTGCCCTCAAAATAATGAGAAAGATATGTATTTATAATACCCAAGTGAAACTATGTCGTTTTGGAAGAAATGGAAAAAATATGGGCATTTTCGCGTTACTCGCGTCAGTGCAGCGACTCAAGATTCGAGCGCTTCGAAACATGACCAAACGACATCGAAACCTTTCATATATATATCGTTGGAAAGGTATGGATGTCTAATTTCTACTTGTTTTTACAGAATGATATTTCAATGTCTGTAGAAAATGTTATGGTCAATTGAGTGACTAAAGGTCAGAAACGGACAACAACAGAGTTGCCCTGTTTTGGTTGGAAATTTGGAGATTTTAAAACCAATCCAAACGGGCATGAAATATTACGAATAATATACCGTTGGAAAGGTATGGGTGTCTAGTTTGTACAAAAATTTTCAAAACTCATTTTGAAGCTTTGTGTAAAAAGTTATGGCCACAAGACCATACATAGGTCAATTTTGAAAATCATTTAAACATTGAAATCCAATCTTTTGAAACTAGACACTCTACTCCAAACAACCAAACCAAAACTACCACTTATCCAAGAGAAGGATGAGACCTTCTCAAGTGGTCAACCATTACGCTAAGACATGCACACCATCGTGTAAGCGCGGACGTTTCCGATCACACAAACGGAAACGAATTACACCACACTTAAGACTAATCATGAAGTGCAAGTGTGGGTATTGAATGCATCCTAATGCCTAACATGTCATGGCATTATCATTGAACAAGATGCACTGAATTCAAACATGCATGAATAAAATTCATGACTTTGCATCCTAATGCCTAAACATGTCATGGCATTTCAATAAAATAGATGCAATTAAATAAACATGCATGAAGAGATATTCAACAGTTATGAATGCACACATATGAAAACACACAACATATAAGAATAACATTTATGCATGAGTTGTGTGTGTGTGCAACTAGATCTCTTCAAAGCACGTAAGCACTAGAAATTTACCTTTGGTGCTTATCAAGATGAGGTCTTGAAAGGGCCTTGAGCTTGAATACCAATACCTAAGCTACCCTTATAAAGAACCCCACATGTGGTTTGTCCACAAAACAAGCCAATCAATAAATGGGAATCCTTAAAATCTCCCCCTTTGGCTATTTCGTGACAAAACCACCACTCACATTAATTCTCACAATAAAATAGAAACTAAAGGGATTTTCTACATTACAAAGAGATAAATAAAAGCTATATCTTCAAGTCATCAATTTCTTATAGAACAATCAATCCTTCAAAACAAAGTTTCTATACTTTCCAATACAAGTATATGTGAGATTAATCATGTGAGATAAAACAAGCATTTGCAGTAAGAATTTAAGCACAACATCATGCAATGTATATGAAACGCAAATGCTCCCCCTCAACGGGCTACTCTCCCTCAAGATAAACTCCCCAATCATGTGAATGCTACAACAATATGGCAATTTAGCATTCTCCCCCTAACTACATACTACTCCCCCTTTTTGTCATGAGATGGGCAAAGGAGTAGTCCCCAACTGGGTCACTTGTAGCAAAGAGAGACAATAGCATACATGTCATTTGCATAATCATATAATGCACTTTATGCAACTCAATTAATTGGAGAGAACAAGGAGATTTATTTTTATAAAAAATGTGTGATTAACATGCTTTGCATGTAAGACATGTTACATTCAAATCCAAAAGCAATGGTATTTGGCAAAGCAAATGACAAAGGTTTCTGTTGTATGTATAAACTCGCCCAACTGACACGTCATCAAAGGAGCTAACAAAAGGTTGCTACGTCATTCATTGACTGGGTAAAGGGAAGAAGTTTGACCAATCAGGATGAAAAAATAGCTTAGACCAGAGGGAAGTCAAAGGCATGGTCGCCAAAACAAAAAACCTACTCGCCGAATATAGAAGTGCACTCGCCAGATAAGCAGTGCCCAGGAAATAAAAGTACTCGCTGGACCAGCACATTGGGCTCAAACCGACTCGGCATAAACACAGAAGCAACAAGGAATCATAAAAAGGAAAGAAGACCCAATCCGCAACAGAAGAGGATCCTAATACAAATCAACAAGGGGAAACCCTAAATAAACATGTATAAATAGAACCACCTATCCCACGAGGAGGGGGTTCAGAAATATAGAGAGAGAGAAAAGAGAGCAATCGTGAGAGATTAGAGTGTGTAACGAAGCAACGAAAACCTAGTATTATTCTTCTGCCCTCAGGGGCGCCGTGGTTTTTTCTCATTCAAGGGTTTTCCACGTAAAACTTGTCTTTTGCATGTGTTCTTAATTTTCTTGCTTCATATTAAATTGATTTAATTGTTGAGTGCGTGGCAATCCAAATTTCACCGTCAACAGTTTCCTTAAGGAATTCAAACCAATTTCACCATTTGTCATGAATAAAAACAAGGATATAGATATTACAAATCATTCAATTTTAATGAGCAACTATATCCAACCTTACAAGCGAAACATGACATGAGCGACTTTTTGCACCCTATTTGATTTTTCCGGATAAGATATCCGTATGATAGTAGCCATGTTTCACAAGTAAGAAAAGAGAGACATTTTGATTTTTCATTTAAGTCTCATTGCTTTTCACACATTATTTTTGCATTTAAGAAAATGCAATCAACAATTCATGCTTTTCATTTTTAGCATGTCATTTGAAATCATGCTTTTCACATTTTTAAGCATGTCATATAAAATCATGCTTTTCTCATTTTAAGCATGTCATTTAACAATCATCATGTCATGGAGATCATTATAGGTCATTCAAAGAGTGCTTCTTATGTATATATCTCCTAGTCCAAAAATGCATGTTTGAACATAAATATGACATGGATTGCAATACAAGCATGGTTCACACTTATTGAAGAAAAATCATATAAGCACATGTGCAACCAAGCTACTCAAACAATTAAAAAAGAAGCATAAAATTTTTCAAATTTTTGCATGCAACAAATATGCAAGTGCTCTCTTTGCTTGAATTCCTCATATGGGGTCAAAATCCACACCACTTCAATGAAGGGCATGTGGTATAAAAGACTTACCAAGTCCATAGGACCTAGTTGAACCTATTTGAGACATGTTTGTCTCATAGCAAGCGGGTTCGTCTTTTCTAATCCACTTAGGTGTCTCAATAACATACCTAGTGGTTATAGGTTCTAGAGTTCTAGATGGCAAAGGATCATGCAAATGATTTTCTTCCTTTTTAAGGACATGCATCTTAGCTCTAGCTTTTTTCTTTTCAATCATGCATGCATATAAGATTACATATTTAAATGTAATGCAAGCAACTTGGTCTAACATGACCATCAATACCATACAATGACAATAAGGGATAAGATTAGGAATTATACCATTCCCTTATCGTTGTGGTTGTCTTGGTAGTTGGATAGGATCTCTCCTCCTTTGTTGATGACCAAGACAATGTTGCTTGCTCGGTTGAGCTTTCATGATTGAGCACTTCCCTTTTAGTATTGTAGGTTGAGGGAAGTTAGCCTTCTTGGTTGGTTAGACCAAGATTGAGGAAGGCTTGGGCTTGAAGCTCTTTGGTGATGTGAGCAACGCCCTTTCATCTTTGTCTCCTCTCTCACCTCGGTTCCCTCATGTGCAACTTGAAGGATGTCCCATGCCACTTTTGCAATCTGAGTGTTCTGAATAAGCTTGTACTGATTCTCATCCATTGCACACATGATGGCATGCATAGCCTTCCTATTCCACTTTGTAGCCTCAAACTCTTGCACGTTCCATTGCACCTTAGGCTTCAAAACTTCTTCTCCTCCACCACCGGGAGTCATCATGGGTAGATCATATCCGTCTTCCACCGCCATCCATGCACGGTCATGGATTTGGCATATGTAGGATTCCATCTTCCCTTTCCATTGGGAATAGTTCAATCTGGTAAGAAGTGGAGGCCTTGTGCTAGAAGCACCTTCGTTGCCACCACCATTTCCACCGTTTCCACTCATAGTGTTTATGAATGAATGAAATGAATGCAAATGTATGAATGATCAAAAATCACACAAAATGCAAAACACACCAAAATAAGCAAGGATCACCTATGCATGTCTAGGAACCCGCTCTGATACCAATTGAGACTAAATATAGCAATGTTTAAATGATTTTCAAAATTGACCTATGTATGGTCTTGTGGCCATAACTTTTTACACAAAGCTTCATAATGGCCGCCGAATGCACTTGACACCCTTGGATACAAATAATGGTTTCAATATGCGGTCAGGCCGTTGAATTGAATAGCTGAATGCTGCTTCTCTTGTAAAATGACCATTTTACCCATAAAAGCTCTCCTTTTATCGCCATAAGTCCAAAATCACTGAGTTTCTTCATCAATTAGCCCTGAATCCCAAAAGTACATGTACAAACAAAATCGAGCCATAAAATACATGAATTTACTTGAAAGTCGAACATAAGCATCGGAAATAGAGGGTCTATTCTTATGTATGTGATTGCTCGATCATGCATCGCCTTGTTGTTCCACTTTGAGGCCTCAAACTCTTGAGGACTCCATTATGCCTTCGGCTTGGGAACATCCTCTTCTCCACCCGTATGAGTCATTGTTGGTGGATCGTAGCCATCTTCAATTGCCATCCAAGCCTGGTCATGAATTTGGCAAATATACAACTCCATCTTGCCTTTCCAAGAGGCATAATTTATCCCGGTGAGCACAGGAAGTCTTGTGCTCGAAGCACCCTTATTTCCTCCACCGTTCCCACTCATACTGTTTATGTATGAATGAGATGAATGCAAATGTATGAATAATCAAAAAATACACAAAATGCAAAACACACCAAAAGCAAGGATCTCCTAAATATGTCTAGGAATCCGTTCTGATACCAATTGAAACTATTACAATGTGTCTAAATATACCTAGAAGGGGAGAGAGAGGGGGGGGGGGGGGGGGGGGTGAATAGGTTTTAATCAAGTTAATTACCAATTTTTCTTGATTAGTCAATTTTCAATAAAAAAAACCCCAATCTAAGAAAAAATACAATCAACTAAATCTAAGCATGGAAAATAATAAATTGCACGTTGATTGATTTACGTGAAAAACCCACAACTGGGAAAAACTCATGGGCTAAAATGCTAGCCATACACGGTCCTCAAATCCACTACTTGTAATGATGTTTATAACTTAGGTTGACCTCAATCATTCTCAGTCACTAACCCACCACTATTACTCAACAGGCCTCTAATAGTGATTCTAGACCTACTTGCTTGCACACTAAGCAACTTAGTCACAAGGCTTCACTTCACAAAGAAGAGATCAACAACCTATTATGAATATCATGATATTCATGATGCAAATAATACTAGGTTACACTAAATGCTTATCTAGGGATTAAAGATGTCAATAATAGCAATCCTAGATATCATGTGTCTACATGTCATATGTAAACTTAGCTATTTAAGATAAAACAATCCTAGATATCATAGCTATCACAATACAACTCTCAATCAATCAACACAATAATCTCAATCTTGTATATAGAATATGTTTTAGATGCATACAAGTAATAAATGAGATTTCTTGCTAAGTAAGAACACTAAAATGGATTAAGGTGGTGTTCAACTTATGAAGTTATGTGTTGAAGAAGACCCATGCAAATATACATCCTAGATGATGCTAGATGATGTTTGATGCACATGGAAATGATTTTGAGTAATTAAAGGTGAGTTCTTGGATGATTTTGTCTCTTGGAAAATGTTCTAAGTTAAAAATATGATTTTGAACTCTTGGAAATGACATAAGGACAAATTAGCATAAATATATGAGGTCAAGATGATGCTACATCGTTTTGATAAAATTTCCAAAACTTTTGCCTTGTTCACTATATAGTCACTGTACGTACAACACCTATACAGCGACTCACCTGGAAAATGAAGAACAATTTCTTCATGATCGCTCTACGAACAGCGACTAGGGGGCGACTTACCAACGACTCGAGAAATGAGCTCTCGGGTTTTGGAGAGCCGCTGTTCAGGCACTATACGAACATCAACTAAACAATGACTGAATAGCGATGGAATAAAACCATCAGGTCTGGCGCTGTACGTACAACGACTGTATAGCGTTTGAGACCAAAATGTTACAAGGCCACTAATAGACGATGTACGAATAGCGACACAACAACACCTATACAGCACCTCCTAAAACACAATGCATCCTAATGCCTAACATGTCATGGCAATTATCAAACAAAATGCAATCAATTAAAACATGCATAAAGAGAGTTCATGAACATGAATGCATATACATAAAACACACAACATACAAGAAGTACTGAAATGCATTAATTGTGTGTGTGTGTGTAACTAAGTCTCTTCAATGCAAATAAGCACAAGTGTTTCCACCTTTGAAGTGTTTATCATCTTGAGGTCTTGAGAGGGCTTTTGTTATGCTTGATCACGAACAATTAAGCGCCTAAGCTACCCTTACATCACAAACCCCAAATGTGGTTTGTCACCGAAATGAGCCAATAAAAAATGAGGAACTTACACCGATCTATAAAAGAAATCGGCCAAAAAAGACTGATCTATAGGAAAGATTGGCCAAAAAAGAAAACCAATAAGAAAGATCGAACAAAAAATGAAGCCCGGCCTATAAGAAAGATCGTCCAAAACAAATGCTTGATCTATAAGAAAGATTAGCAGAAAGAAGTTTGGTCTATGAGAAAGACCAACCAAAAAAGAAAAAGAAATCATCTTCGCATTGCAATAAACTTGAAGTTGAATGTCTTCAACGACATAAAGCAAAGAGGCTGAAAGGGCCAAAATCTTCACCAACAAAGGCCTAAGATAAACTCGTAGCGCCGACACCCAGCTATTGGGATTTATGCCCTAAAACTTGTAATTTGTAAATGATATAAATCCACTAATAAAAGAAGTAGTTATTTCATTCAATAAATATGACTCATACGCTTATATCATATGTGCTAAACATCCAAGATTGCTATATGTAATCTCAAACTGAGTATATGAGTATCATATACAGAGGAATTCAGTTTGAGACATGCAATCTAAAGAGTCCGTAGAGAGCAAATAAAGTTGGATACTTTATTTTTGCTTAATCTACAGCTACGGTCCATTCCGTAATGTACGGTTCATATGGTGATATGAGAATGGAGGAACTTTATATGATATGATCATATAGGACTGGGCCACAATCTATATGAATCTATCATCAAGATCTATTAGTTGAAAAGATTCATATATATCAACAAATGATGGTTGTATATGGGTGATCAAAATCTTGTTCCTTCAAATTAGATTGTGTTTATTGACATACCATGAGTGAGATCAGAGTAGCATTCCTAATCAATAACTCTGTATCTTAGAATCACGGTTTGACTTGTGGCTAGGAAGGTATGCACACAATAGAGAAATCCACTCCTTCTTACAAGAAATAGATGAGTAGTTCCCTTATGAGTTGATTCGAGACTTGAACGATTAAGAGCGCTCTCCTTCTTCCGTAAAGGAAGGAAGGATATAACTGTTCATTAGAGAATCAATGGTACTTAAAGGAAAAGATATAATTAGAGAGGTATAACGGATTTTATGACCTAGCTCTAATTATGAACTACTTGTAGAGGATCATACCATATGTACTAGCTATATTGATGGACACTAACATTTTGGTTTGTGTAAAACATCTACAGTTACGAGAATGCAACATCGAGTTTTTAGTGGAGTAACTTCAAGGTTAACAATCATGAAATATTAATTAAAGAGTTTAATTAATTATTTCTAAAGTATTATTGGAGCTCAAAACTATGGGTCCATTAGGTCCCGTTACTAGCCCTTACGGTTTGGATAGTCCAAATTAATTATGTTACGAAAGTGACATAAATATATTCAAGGAACTAATTAAATAATATGATTATTTGATTAGTATATTAATAATTAAGAATTATTAATTGTTTAATTATTAATAAGAGGTTACAGATTCGAACCATGACTTAACTAAAAGAATTAAAAATAATAAAGATTATTTTAAATCCTAGAGGTCAAAGGTTCAAATCCTAGTGGTGACCAAATTAAAAAGGATTTATAATCCTATTTTGACTTGGTCTACTAAACTCTAGGATCCTGGTATATAAGATATACTTATCAAGAAACAAAACACATCCTAAACCTAATACAGAGGGTGAGGTGCGACAAAGGCAAAAGAAAAAAGAAAAAGTTTTTTTTTTTGTTCACTCTTGCAGGTGGCCAGCCGAACAAGCAAGAAGGCAAGGAGTTGTCTTCCCGATTTTTTGTAAACCTCTGTCTAGTCCCGACTGCATCCGTGACGTGCCCACATGCAAGTTATCATATCACTGGTCATAGCTCGGAACGCTTGGTAGTAACGAATCGAAAACGAACGAAGGAGAAAACTTCAAAGGTATTAATCAAATCCCTCCTCATATTCGTGTATACTGATAAAGGTCCAAGATAATTTTTAAAAACCTATCTTTTTTCCACTGCGCGACTTACACCGCCATGGTGGGTGAAAGTGCCCGAGAGGCTGAAAAGCTAGTGTAGATCCGGTACGCTTGCCGAACTGACATAGTCAACAATCCGGCCACCCTAAAGAAACTGGTTTCAATGGGAAAACACTCGGGTACACCCGGTGAAATGTGTGAGGCCGTGTTAATACTTCACTAACGATTCGGCAAACCCTTGTGTTATCCGTAAAATCTGTGTTGGCTTTTTGGACAACACTTAGACCGGATGGAGCGATGCTCCACGGTTGGAGGGGTCCAGGTACGTACTGGCGAGCCGAGTCATGGTCGATGGAATGGTACCTCCTTACAATCCAAGTTTTTTCTTTTCACACAATTTTCTAAATACACTTCATTATAAAAACTTGAATTTTTAAAAAATTCTAAAAACATTTCATTTTTATCCTTTGACACTCTAAAAAAAAAAAAAAAAAAAATTCATCATTAAAACCTAAATTTGTATTAAAATCAATTTGTTTCAAAATTATTATTAATTTTTAATTGAATACTGAAATTGTTGTAATCCATGATTATGAATTGAAGGAGAAAGTCAGTCATTCATCGTCTTGTCAAAAAGGCAAATAAAAAGGCTGCTTAGTTTATGAATTTTTTATTATTCATTTTACTTTTCTTTTTTTTTTTTTTCAAAATCTTTAAGGGTCAATAACACTTGGACAAAAAAAAATTGCAATTTTTTTTGTTCTTGTTGTTTGTATATGTAAACAAAAAATCTGTAAAAGTCACACTTTAAAAAGAATTGTTTGTTTCTTGTTTTAAATCATTCTCATCACTTCAGAATCAAATAAAAATTTAATGATATTAAACAAAAATGTTCTAGGGTTTGAGAAACACAATAAGATAAAAATAAAAAAGCAACATCGAACTCTAGCAAAATTGTTTCGTAGTGTATTTAGAATTTCTTTATACTTGTTAGTAATTTAATTAGGATAAATTTTTGGGAAAGTATCAGTTTCCCCCCTGTAGTTTACCATATTCATAAAGTTGCCCCCCCTAGTTTCAGAAATGGTTGGTCTTCCCCCTCTAGTTTGCCATATTCGAATATTTACCCCCTACCGTTAGGATTTCTGTTAAATAAGGGTTTGACCGTTAAATACAAAGGAGAAAATACATTTTCCCCCCTGTAGTTTGCCATATTCATAAAGTTGCACCCCCTAGTTTTAGAATGGTTGGTCTTCCCCCTAGTTTTAGAATGGTTGGTCTTCCCCCTCTAGTTTGCCATATTCAAATATTTACCCCCCACCCTTAGGATTTCCGTTAAATAATGGTTTGACCATTAAATACAAAGGAGAAAGTACGTTTTTACCCCTAATAATAACGTTGATTTAAAAAAAAAAAGAACAGAATTAGCTTAACAAGGTATATTTAATAATTATTAAAAGATATTAAAAATAATATTAAAAAATTAAAAATATCAATTTCAACTTTCAAGCCTTAATTATCTCTCTCTCCCTCTAAATTAAAAAATAATTATTAATTATCTCCTGATTCAATCTCCACCATCCATCTCAAACATGGACGGTGGAGATAATTATATAAAAAAATATTAATATCAAAAATAATAAAATAATATAATTGTAAAAAAAAAAAAAAACTAATCAAATTATATAATAATAATATAATTGTAAAAATAAACAAAAACGATATTAAAAAAATCTCACTTTCTCTCTCTCAACATTATCTATGATAATTAATCTCTCTCTTTTCTTCATCCTATCGCCGGCGAGAATAAAACAAAATAAAAAGTTAGGTGGTGTTTGCTAATGAATCTAATAATAATAGGGAAAGTATCACAGATAATGTTGAGAGAGAGAAAGTGAGATTTTTTTAATATCGTTTTTGTTTATTTTTACAATTATATTATTATTATTATTATTATTATTATTATATAATTTGATTAGTTTTTTTTTTTTACAATTATATTATTTTATAATTTTTGATATTAATATTTTTTTATATAATTATCTCCACTGTCCATGTTTGAGATGGATGGTAGAGATTGAATCTGGAGATAATTAATAATTGTTTTTAATTTCAAGGGAGAGAGAGATAATTAAGGCTTGAAAGTTGAAATTGATGTTTTTAATTTTTTAATATTATTTTTAATATCTTTTAATAATTATTAAATATACCTTGTTAAGCTAATTTTGTTTTTTTTTTCTTTTTTAAATCAACGTTATTATTAGTGGTAAAAACGTACTTTCTCCTTTGCATTTAACAATCAAACTATTATTTAACGAAAATTCTAAGGGTAGGGGGTAAATATTCGAATATGGCAAACTAGAGGGGGCAGACCAACCATTCTGAAACTAGGGGGGCAACTTTATGAATATGGTAAACTACAGGGGGAAAAATGTATTTTCTCCTTTGTATTTAACGGTCAAACCCTTATTTAACAGAAATCCTAACGGTAGGGGGTAAATATTCGAATATGGCAAACTAGAGGGGGAAGACCAACCATTTCTGAAACTAGGGGGGGGGGGGCAACTTTATGAATATGGTAAACTACAGGGGGGAAAATGATACTTTCCCTAAATTTTTTGTATAATAAAAAAAATGGGAGTTTAAAAAGAAATTTAATGAATTGCCAATAGCATCACTCTATTTTAATTATTTAAATAATAATTTCACTAAACTATCCTCCAGACTTTTTTTTTTTTTTTTTTTTTTTTTTTTTTTTTTTTTAAGATACCCAAATAGGGAGCCACAAACGGCCACACTAGACAAAGCTGGAAACAAAGGAAAAAAAAACCAAAACGAGAAACACAATGAAAGCCAACAATCTAGGCAACAGCCACCAAAACACAAAATTAAATCCTTTGCTTGTCCTCCACCATTGCTCTAATACACATCGGCGCATCCTCCTTCCACATAGCCATATCAGTGATACTCAAGACTTCATTTGCAAGTGCCAACGCCACCCTATTCGCCTTTGAGGAAACAAATTGGAACGCCACATTTCTCGCATTCGAAACAAGATTCTGAATTGCATCCAAGATACCACCATAACTAGCCTCCGAAGTGCCTCCATTCCCAATTTGCTTAATCACAATTTCCAAATCGGTTTCCACCACATAGTTCACCAAACCCATGTCTCTGCCAACAATAAGCCCCTTATAGACCGTCATAGCCTTGGCACAATCCAAATCATAATTCGCCTCACAGACAGCACCTCAAGACTCTACCCCCATCATCCCTTACAATAATGCCAAAGCCAAGTCGCCTCCTCTTCTTATCCACCCTAACATTACAGTTAATTTTCAGCATACCATGATCTGGCGGTCTCTAACAATCACCCACTGATCGGTCCATTTCTATACATGTTTTAGGCCATTTTTCCTATTATTTATGCTCTGTTCTCGAGTAAATTAGGGTGTTTAATGTTTTGTTGAGCATGTGTAGGTCCATTCCATTCAAGTGGTGTTAAATCTTATTTTGGAAGAAAAGAAGTCAAAAGATGGAGAAAAGGAGCAAATTGGAAGAAACCATGGAAAGATGATTTTGGCCAGTGCAGAATAGCTAAGTTGCGAGGCCCATATCTCTCAGCTCCAATTGAAATGTGTGTCCTACCACCCATGGATTGAAAGCCCCGGAAGTCTAGTTTCTGGCGAACTTTTCGAATTGCAATTATGATATTCCTAGAAGATGTTATGATTGATTTAGTAACCAAAGGTAAGAGTTGGAAAGTCCACCTCGGCCCAAAACTGCCCCCCGTGCACAAGTGTCTACGGAACGACCTGGGCTGCAGAAAAGAGCAGAGGTGCTCCTCTTGACATGTAGCTAACAATCACCCACCTCATCCCTTCCATAACCACCCCCTTCTCCCTACTAAGCCAGACTCTGCGAATCTCACCAGCATAATTTCTACTCCATCAAACCACCTCATTCATATCAAATTGTTTCCTATTATGCATCCAATCATTTCTAGTGCACCAAACCTTCCATATAATGATACAAAATAACTCTATCTCCCCCTTAGTCAATAGCTTGGAGTAGAAACCGAGCAAATCAAAAACACTATTAAAATAAGTCTTATAGAACTTACCACTTGGAAGCCACCACACACGAGCATATTTTAGTTTAGAGCATTCCCAAAGGGCATGAAGAGTAGACTCCCTACTCTTACCACAAATCTGGTAAGTTTCATCACAATTAATACCCCTTCTCCCCAAATTTCCTCTTGTTGGTATCCAATCAAAACATGCTTTCCAAATGAAGATCTTGATTTTCAACGGAATCTCTATCTTCCACATCTTCTTCCACCAGTCTTTCATGTCGTTAGAGCTAGATTGGCATTGTTCAGCACACAAATTCCTACCAACCCAATACCTACTTTTAACTGTAAACACCCCGCACTTATCATAACGCCAAATCCTACAATCCTCTGTATCCCCCATACCAGTCGGGATTTGTAAAATTCCATCCACATCAAATTGCACAAAATTTTCCTTTAATTTTTATATGTCCCATTCACTCGAGGAAGACAACAGTCGGTCCACTGTGCTGTTTCTGTCCAGCTTTTGGGGAGATATAATGATCGAAACATTGTCTCTCGGAATCCACCTATCACCATAGACCCGATTTTCTTTCCGTTGCCCACTCTCCATCTTATACCTTCATCCAGGATCGCTCTTCCCCACATCAAACTATTCCACACATAAGAACCTTTTTTCAAAATGAGAACTTCCAGAAAATTATCCTAGTCTTGTAGGATATAGTGACGCGGATTGGGCGGGAAATTGTGATGATAGGAAAAGCACATCGGGAGGTTGCTTCTTCTTAGGCAACAATCTTGTGTCTTGGTTTTGCAAGAAGCAAAACTCGATTTCCTTGTCCACGGCGGAAGCCGAGTACATAACCGCGGGGAGTGGATGCACTCAACTTATATGGATGAAGCAAATGCTAGTAGACTACGGATTCAACCAAGGTACACTCACTCTCTTTTGTGATAACATGAGTGCTATTAATATTTCCAAGAATCCGGTACAACACTCTAGAACTAAGCATATTGACATCCGCCATCACTTCATTAGAGAGCTTGTTGAAAATAAATGCATAGTACTTGAACATGTAGGTACAAATGATCAACTTGCGGACCTATTTACTAAACCCTTAGATGCTACTCTATTTAAAACTCTTAGTAGATCTATTGGGATATGTCTTGTGGAGTGATGTGTTCTATGATTGACCCCATATGGGGAACTCAAGTAAAGAGAGCTATTTTGCATTCTTGTATCTTGCAAAAAATTTGAAATATCTTATGCCTCTTCTTTTGATTGCTTGAGTAAGCTTGGTTGTACATATGTATATATGTTTTCAAATTCTATAAGTGTGAACCTTGCTTGTTTACAATCCATGTCATATTTATGTTCAAACATGCATTTTTGGACTAGGAGATTTACATAGGAAGTATGATGTGAATGACCTATAGTTATCTCCATGACATGATGATTCTTATTAATAACATGTTAATGCCAAATGAAAAAGCATGAAATTCATAAAACATGCTCACATGAAAAGCATGAATTGATGATTGCATATTCTTAAAATGCAAAACTTGTGTGAAAGCTTATGAGACTCAAAATGAATAAAGGATCTTGTATCCGTTCAAAGGAATTCTTATTCCAAATGTCTCTCTTTCTTTATTGGTTGAACATGGCTACTATCATACGGATATCTTATCCGGAAAAATCAAATAGGGTGCAAAGTCGCTCATGCCATGTTTCGCTTATAAAGTTGGATATAGTTGCTCATATATTAAAATCAAAAACTCTATATCCTTGCTTTTCTCATGACATTGGTGAAATTGGTTTGAATTCTAATTAGAAACCTTTGTCATTTGCTTTGCCAAATACCATTGTATTTTGGACTTGAATGCTATATGTCTTGTATGCAAAGCATGTTGGATTCACACATTTTCTCAAATAAATCTCCTTGTTTCTCTTCAATTAATTGAAGTGCATAAAGTGACTTATATGTATATGCAAATAACTTGCATGCTTCTATCTCTCGTTGCTATGAGTGACCCGGTTGGGGACTACTCCTTTGCCTATATCATGACAAAAAGGGGGAGTAGGATATGGTAAGGGGAGATGCAAATTGGTGTTGCAATTGTGCACTTTGGGGAGATAACACATTGAGGGGGAGTAACCCTTTGAGGGGGAGCATTGCATTTATCATACATTGCATATATTTTGTAATGTTGTGCCTAAATTCTAAAAATGCAAATGCTTGTTTTGATGTCACTTGATTAATCTCACATGTACTTTTTAGAAAAATATAGAAACTTTGTTTTGTAGGGTTGGTTGTTCTACAAGAGATTGGAGCATTGAAGATTTTATTTTGTTTATTATCTCTTTGTATTGTAGAAGATCTATGTTATCCCGTTGTTTCTATTTTTATGTGAGGAATTAATGTGAGTGGTGGTTTTGTCATGAAATAGCCAAAGGGGGAGATTGTAAGGATTCCCGTAGTTTTTAATTGGCTTATTTCGTGATCAAACCATATGTGGGGATCATGTAAGGGTAGCTTAGGAATGTGTTCAAGCTCAAGGCCCTTGCAAGTGTTAAGCACTCCAAAGGTATATGTTTAGTGCTTAATTTTCTATGAAGAGATTTAGTGCACACACTCACTTAGCATACTTGCATTTGTGTGCATTCTCTTCACATGTCACTTATCACACTTGCACTTCTTTGTTATATTTTTATGTGTGGATTTGTCCATAGATAAGTTCCGAGCGATTCGGAGACTTGTCTATATGTTTCGGATGATTTCCGAGACATTTGGGACATTCCGTATTTTTATCGGAAACTGGAATTCAATTTCGAGCTTAAAGTGGAAAGTTATATAATTTTCCATATTTATGATTGAGTCCAGGTTTCTATTCCGAAGACGGAATTGAATTCCGAATTCCGAGTTCAAAACTGGACTGAAGGCTTTGTGTGTCATGATTGCAACACAAAGAGAGGTGGCATGTGATGGCATGTGAGGGGCTTGCAACTCATGGCTAAAATTGCCACACACTGCCCCGTTGGCCACGCCACACCCACGCCCAAATTATCTCTCTGTCCGCGTTACTTGCACGGGGTCTCTCACGGGCAGCTGTTTGCATTTTCTCTTTGCTTTTATTGTTTTTGTCTTCAGTTGTTTGTGAGTTAAAATATATATATATATATATTTATATATAATAATATCTAAACGTGTTAGTATATAGATATATGTGCCTTTGCTGTTTGTTAATATATATATATATATTTGTATATTCTCTTTTTTGTCTTTTGTTTATATTATATATCTATATATATATATTGAAGTGCTTCACGCCTTCACCTTTTTTTTTGTCTTTTGCGTCTTTTGCATATATTAAATATATATATATATATCTATAAAAACGATGGCGTTTTTTGTTGTCTTTGAAGACCTATACATTATTTGTATATATATATATATTTTCTTTTTCATTTTTTTTAAAGGAGGCAAACAAACACACTTTTGAGAGACAAACATATTCAAGAGAGAAACTCCCAAGAACTTGTCTTTAACTCTCAAAACCCATTTTCATATGCATCAAAATATCATCTAAACATTTTCTAGCATAGTTAGGATGTTTACTCGCATGGGTCTTGGTCAACACACTTCCCTTGGTATGTTCTTCACTATTATCATTTATAATTAGTGTTTTATTTATCAAGGCATCTCTTTTATTATTTTCTTGTTCTTAGATTAAAATCTAATATTCAAAATAGAGATTGTTGTGTTTGACATGATTGAGTGTTGTATTGTGATAGCTAATTAGGTTTTGTGCTTAATCTTGATTAGCTAAACTATTTGATTGAACATGTCATTTAGTTTTTAATATCTAGGATTGTTCTAATTGCATATTAATCATCTTAGATAAGCATATAGGGTTTCCCTTGCTCTATGTTGCATTTTGGATATTCACATATATTCACTTAGGGTTGTATTCTCTTCATAGAGAAAGTAAGTCTTGTGTGTAGCTTTCGGGATTAGGTTGCTTAGATCGCAAGCAAATTGGACTAGGTTCACTCATACCGGGATTAGGTAGGTGTGTGATTACTTCCGGGATTAGGTTGTAATCGTTTACACATTTAGTGGATTCGAGGTTCGAGTGTGGCTTACTTACTAGCCCGTAGTTTTTCCCGTGAGGGTTTCCACGTAAAAATCAAGTGTTATTTAATTTACGCATATTTTACTTAATTTATTGCTTTATCTATTTAGGGGTAATTTCATAATTTGGACTAACACGAAAAATTGGGTAAAAAGCGTAAAATCTATTCACCCCCCCTCTAGATAGTTTCATACACACCATGCTATAATTAGTTTCAAATAGCATCCTCTCAGGATTTTTGCAGCAAGGGAATTAGGATTCTTAGTAATACGCTAGCATTGTTTAGCCTGTAATGCTCTATTGAAAGTCCCCAAGTCACGAAAACCAAGCCCTCCTACTGATTTCGGTCTACACAGCCGCTACCACTTGCACCAGTGCATCTTTCGGTTCTTCTCGTTTCCACCGCACCAAAATTTGGTAGTGAGTTTTTGAATTTCACCTACTAGGCATCTTGGCAATCTAAATATACTCATAGCATAAGATGAAATGGCTTGAACGGCAGCTTTAATTAGAATTTCTTTTCCCTTAGTAGATAACATCTTCTCACCTTACCCTTTGATTCTATGCCAAACTCTGTCAACAATTTCAGCAAACAAATTCCTTTTTATTTCTACCTGAGAAACAAGAAAGTCTGAGGTACCGCTCATGACAATCCACCAATTTTATTCCCACCTATGAAGCCAAATTCTTACCCTCCACCATACCAACTGAAAGGCTAACACAGATAGCCAATTTACCAAAATTTACAACCTGTCCAAAAGCTTCAGAATAATTACATAACACCCTTTTGATAGCCTTACAATTTCTAGCATCAGCTCTTGTAAATAACATGCTGTCGTCCACGGAAAATAAATGAGATATTGTAGGACCATGTTTACTGGGTTTGAAACCAATAATCTCACCCTTTTCTTGCTCTCCTTGAATTAAACTGGAAAAACCCTTCGCACAAATCAAGAACAAATAAGGAGACAGTGGGTCACCCTGCCTGAGACCTTTTGACGGCATAATACTACCACACACCTCTCCATTGACATTAAAAGAATACGACACCGTGCTAATGCAATTCATAATAAGTTTCCTCCACTTTTTCGAGAATCCCAACTTTACAACCATCTTCTAAATAAAACCCCACTCAACCCGATCATAGACCTTGGACATGTCCAATTTAAGCCATAGACCTTTTCTTTCCTTCCTTCCTTCGTTTGAGCCTACTTACACATTTGTAACCAAGAATGATATTGTCTGAAATCATCCTCCCTGGTATAAATGCACATTGTGTTTCAGAGATAACTTCCCCTAATACTCCCGTGAGTCTATTTGTCATGGCTTTGGTTATAATCTTATACAAGACATTACAAAAGGCTTATAGGCCTATAATCTCCCATGTTGGTCGGTTTTTGCACTTTGGGATGAGAGTAATTACCATGCCATTAATATCCTCCAAACGCCTGCCATTGTTTAAAACCTCCAGACAGAAACTTGTCACCTCCTTACATACGAAGCCCCAAATTTTTTGATAAAATGCAGTCGGGAAGCCGTCCCTCTCGGGAGCTTTTAATGGACCCATTCTAAAAACAACCCTTCTAATTTCTTCACCTGTGAAATCTGTAAGGTTTATGATTTGTATTGGCTTGATTCCATTGCAAAATGCTCCATATTTGTATTAGTTGTTGCTTAGGATATTCTTTGAAGAAAGGAAGCTTAAAAAGTGAAGAGCAACGTCTAGTGCAAAAGACGTCTTCAAGAGGTGAAAAGCGTCAAAGGTATATCTTGACTTCCATCCTCTTGCAAGGCGTTAGCGCACACACACACAATTCATACATGTGTATCCCTGCATCATGGTTCAAATATTTGGTATAACACATTCACACACTTCATAGTATGCTCATGCATTGATCTTGTATTGACAAACATTGTAGAATTGCATGCTTTGTGACTATCTCTTTCATATGGCATGCTTGTGTGAATATGTGTTTATTTGTTTGTGTATTTTGTGTTTAGGACTTGAACATGTTCTTATTTAATACTTTATTGAGTTCTGGTCGTTTCGGTTACTCATTCATAAGGTTTCGAGTCCAAACAATGTGACTATGCTACTTTTCGTTCTCATTCGTTGAGTTGACTTCATCATCGTTTTCCGAGATGATTTCTCAACCATTTTTCAAAGTTTTGTAGTCATAGTCATGCATGAGGGAGTCACAATTGGTAATCCAAAAACAGATTCGAAATCGGAGTTCGGACGCCCAAGATATGGCTGAAGAACCGGAGAGTGCGCGAGAGAGGTGTGGGAGGCCGTGAGCCACCTTGCCTACGCCGTGAGGCTCACGGCCAGAGGGGCTCTCTGCCCCAGTGAGCCTCACGTGCCCCCCACGGGAGGGTGACATGGCTCATGTTGATTGGCCCTGAAATCCTTCTCTCTCCTCTTTTTAAACTCCTCTCCTTCCCTCCACACTTGTTGAAGAACTTGAAGTGATTTTCACGAAATTCTGCACATTTTCTTCAATTTTCATTTTCTTATTTTGATCATAACTTTCTCATACGAACTCGAAATCAATCGATTCAAAAACTAAAATTGTTGGTCTTGAAGAGAGCTACAAACCCCAAGCATTTTCAGAGGCAGTTGACTTCGCCATTGTTCCCAGTTGATCGATTTTCAGTCCGAGGTCAAGGTTGTCTGTTTAACTTCTTCTTTTTCAATTTCATCTTTGATCTTCTTTTGATTCTTACTATTTGATTGATGAAATTTGTTGAGAAGCATGTTAGATCATATGCTAGGGGTGTTTGATCATTTGTTAATTGAGATTTAGCTTTGTGATTTGTTTTGAACATATATGTGCTAAACTTGATTTTGTGTGAAATTGATTCTAGAAAATGAATATATGATGTGTCTCATATTATTTTCTAGGTTTTATTTCATGATCTAAGAACTAGGTTTTTAGTGTGATATATTGAATATTCATACCTTTGTTCTTATTGATTTACATGTCTTGATTTCTAGATAATCTTGTGATTGTGTGTTGGAAGCATATTCTAGATTGTCATTGAACATGTACATTTTGCTTGATTGATCATCTAGCTTAATTTGTTTGTGTTTGCATCACTTGCATCACTTTAGATCATAGCCTTGCATTAGGTTGAAGTCTCTAGCAAAGTGAGTGAAGCTTTGTGGACAGAGCAAGGAAGTCTTGATTAGAGTCGGAAGGACTCGGATAATCAAGCAAGGAAGTCTCGTCTAGGGTCGGGAGGATCCGGATAGGCAAGCAAGAAATCTTCCTAGAGACGTGAGTGCCTTGGATAGGAAGTTGCTTTCTAGAGGTGTAGGATACATCTCGGATAGGAAGTAGGCTTGGTGATTCACTAGCCCGAGGGTAGATTAGGAGTTGATAGCTTGAGCGAATATTATGTGTTGATAGCTTGAGTGTGTAAGTCCTTTTCATATAGTGGATTGCTTTGCCAGTGGTTGTGGTATCAACCCGTGGATGTTTCCTCTTTGAGGTTTTACCACGTAAAAAATACTTGTGTTCATTTTTGTTTTTACTTTTCTTTATCTTCCATATCTTACATTGAGTGCATATCTTGTAAATTGATTAACTCTTGTATTAGTGAAATTGAAAGTACACAAACGAAGTTAAATTGCTTAAAGCATACCTAGAAGGGGGGGTTGAATAGGTTTTTACACCTTTTTCAACAAACTTTCGTTTGTCCCTCAAGGTAGCCTTACACACAACACAATAAGCCAATGAAGACATACAAAGACAATATGATAATACAATCATAAGAGCAAAGTCTAAGTATATCAACAAGTTATGTGAGGTATAAGAACAAATAAACACAACAACAAAGTAAGCTTGTACTTCAATAAGTGTTCAATGAATTACAAGAGTGATCAAAATGTCACTATACAAAAATTACAACATATAAAAGAATCAAAGAAACAAAATTGATCTAAGGAATGAATTCACTAATCACACTATACAAAGTCTTGCTTCACAATACATCACATGTGAATATTATGAATCAAGATAATAAAATATACAATTAAAATATAAGAGAAAGAGATAGGAAGAATTAACACGAGCTTTTTTAACGTGGTAAAACCTCCAAGGAGGAAACACCACGAGTTGAACTACAACCATTGGGTACTATATTATTGGAACGTAAACATAGAACATTCACAAAGTGACCAATCTTTAGCTCACCCAACCTAGTGAAGTCTAAGCCTACCCAACCCTATTGGAAAGTGTGAAATCCCTCAATGATGCGAAACCACCATATATTGGACACCACACACAACCAACATCGATGGTAGATTAGAAATTCCTCAAGAGTGCATACACCTCTCGTGTACCCCGCTCTATCGAAGTCTATATCTAACCATACGCCTAGGCCTACCAATACAATAGCCAACTCCCTATCCAAGGCACTCTTGCCTCTAGGGAGCCTCCCATGCATGACTATTCGAGTCCTCCCGACTCTAGCCATGACTCCTTGCTTACCTATCCGAGTCATCCCGACTCTAGGCAAGACTTCTTGCTTGGCTATCCGAGTCACCCCGACTCTAACCAAGACTTCAAGCCTTTTACAAGGACTTCCTAGTGTGATAATGTGAATGTAAATAATGCAAACAATCAATACAACATAGAACATGTGATCAATACATTCTATGGCACAAATAGACCTAAACAAGTGATATCACAAGTAATCAAGTCTAGATGCAAAATACATGAATAGAAACCTAAGCATGTGAAACACCTAACACATACACTTAAAGTCTCATTCACACACACAACACTTGAATCACAATATGTTCATGAAGTACAAATTCAAGATGCTATCAATATACAATTAAATGCTAGATATATGAGATTAAAATCAATCAATATACTAGACAAAAATATAGAGCAAGGTTTGAGATTTACATCAATCAAAACCTATATTCTCTAAATCACAAACAAATACACAAATCCTAGATTTTATCAATCAAAGGATCAAATCAAATCTCAAGGTCATTTTAACACAAAATTAATTCAATTAAGTTCCAAACAACCTAAGATGCCATTCTAATCACAATACAACTCACAAACATATGTAAAACCTAGAATCATAGAATCTAGTCAACATTAGTCCACAAATTGACTTTCAATTAGAATGATAATCAAGCTATCTTTCTCAATAGCTTTTACCAAACATAAACATAGGTATAGAAGAAGAAACTCCAAGCAAATGGAAGGTCAAAAAGCAAGAAATCCCAAAGTTGAGACCATTACCTCGGATTCTGCAGCTGGTTCGGAAATCAGTATTCAACCACTAGAAATCACAATCCAACAGCCACCAAACCACTTGGAGATGTTAGAGGACTCAAATATGAACACTCTCCAACTTGAATCACTCAAATCCGACTCCGGATGAGGAAGATATGGTGTTTTGAAAATCTGAAAATTGGAGAGGATTGTATTGCGGGAAAACTGAAAACTTTTCTTCTTGTTTTTCAAAATGGAGAGAGAGGGAAGAAATAGGAGGAGAGAGAAGGGCCAAGGCAGCCAATCAAGTGTGGCCACGTCACCCCCTGGCCATGGGGGGCGCGTGGCCCACACGGGAGCAGAGGCTGCTCCAGCCTCACCAACGGCCAGCCCAAGTGGCCTCACGGCCTGGGCTGTCCTCTCGCACGCTCCCTCGGTTCTTCAACCTGTATCTTGGGCGTTCGAACTCCAATTTTGAATCTGTTTCCAGGTTACAAACCGTGACTCTCTCATGCACGACGACGACTACACAACTTTGAAAAACGGTTGAGAAATCATCTCGGAAATCATCGATGAAGTCAACTCAACGAATGAGAACGACAAGTAGCGTAGCACTTGTTTGGACTCGAAACCTTATGAATGAGTAACCGAAACGACCGGAACTCAATAAGACATTAAATAAGAACATGTTCAAGTCCTAAACACAAAATATGGAAACATACAAACACAAAGACACACATATATACTAGTTTCCGGACATAGTCCTAGAAAATCCAAAACACAAAGTTTATTAACTTAATATGAATGCATGAGCATATTTTGCCAAGTGTGTGAAAGTGATATGTAAATGAAATTAAATCATGAAGGAACACACAAGAATGATATGTGTGAGTGTGTGCCTAGCCTTGTAAGAGATAAGAGGTCCTTGACTACCTTTGTCGACCAATAATGCCCGAATCTCTTAAAAGCCGGCTTCTTGAATGAGTTGTGGTTGAGACGTCCTTCGTCTTCAAAATTCTTCAATTACTAACCACTAAACATTACAAGATAAACACGTTTTGATATGGAATTAATGCTAATACTAACTATGAACCTTACAATCTCCCCCTTTGGCAAATTCCATGTCAAAACCCCTAAACAAACACTAAAACAATTACAAAGAAAATTTGGTCACAATGAGTACAATGAGTTACACATATAGACACAAATTAACAACCAAAAAGAAGTCTTGAACTTCAACTTGGTCTTCTCTTGATATCACCTAAAAAGAACTTGAAAGCACAAGAATATCCAAGAGACAACAAGTATGGCCATATCCAATCTTAGGCAAGAAAATAGTAACATATAAGTTGAAATGGATCAAGTATGCTCCCCCTTAATACATACTATCCATCAAAATATTCTAAGCCAAGATTCAACAACAAAAAAATATTACATGCCATAGTTCAAGCTAGATACCAAATATACAAACATATAAAACAACTAAAATGAGACTAAGTAAGCTAGATTTTTCCCATGTGTTTCTCATATTTCTCCCCCTTTTTGACATGATATGAAGCCAAAGGGAAAGAGTAAGAAAAATATACCTCATGAAGCTCTCTAGCCACTTGTGCCACCAAGGAAAGAAGAACGGTGTGCGGATCTCACATATTGCCTTGTTGGAGTTGATTTTCTTTCCAACTCTTTGATCTTCTCATATTGAGCAACAAGCTTGGCACTAAGGTCTTCAATCTTCCTTTGTGACGCCTCAATCAACCTACAAGATTCTTCAACCTCTTTCCTCAATTTTAAAGCCCAACTAGGAAGAGCGGGTGAGCTAGGGACATGGTTAGAATCAAGAGAATCACCAAAAAGCCTAAGCACATCATTAGACTTTCCCTTGTCCTTGTATGACATGGATGCCATACGTTTCTCACTCAACTTTTCTAAGGGAGGAAGCATAACATCACCATCAAGATTCCTCACACCTTTAGCTAAGCACAATTGAGTTATAAACCCCGGCAAAGCCAATTTCTTATCCAAACGACTAGTACAAGCCGCAATTTCAATTTGCTCCACAAGCAATTCACCAAGGTTTATAGGTTTGTTAGTCACCAAGTCATATACAATCTTAATTTTGTCTCTATTAAGCTCCGAAGCATTAGCAGAAACAACAAGATTGGAGCATACAAATAAATGCCAAAATGCACTAATTTTTGTTAGCTCACCTTGCCTAATAAAAGCACGTTTCCCCCACACAAAATTACTATCATCACATAGAGTCCTACCCATTAAATCAAGGTTTTCCAAGATGTCAACATCAAGGAATTCCGATTCAATATCATCGGGCAAGTTTAGAAATTCATTAACCTTTCTAGAACAAACTCTAAAGACAACTTTCCTTATGCTTAGAGTAGCACTAGTCACAGTAGAACCGGATTTGTAAGCATGATAAAACTCTCTAACAATGGTCTCATTAGAGATTCCTAAAATGTTCACCCATGAAATCCAATTTCTACTCTTAAGCACATCATAAACATAGGATCCAACACAAGAGTCCAAGTCAATACCTCTTTCTTGAATTAGCTTTTTGCAACCAAAAATTCCCAATTCATCCACTTTGTTACCTTTGGAAATTTTGGAAGAAATTGTAGGTTTGGACTTGTCAATGGGAGTTGAAGAAGTATTTCCACCAATCTTCTTTGCTTTTCCCATAATCTTGCTACACAAAACAAACTAAAAACCAAAGTGAGAGGAAACAAAGAAACAAATAAAGAACCAATAAACATATACAAAGGCAAAACACTATATTCAATAAATCATCATGCAAATAAGAATTTATCATAGCATCTTCATGATTTATCAAAAATAAGAATAATGCCAACAAATAACAACCTTGAAGAACATGTGAACATGTCATAAAAGTGAACAAGAATTTAGCATATTATGCTCCCCCTTGACAAGTGCCTAATCTAAAATCAAGATAGACAAATGTTCACAAAAATCACCACACAATCACATCACAAACAATTTTTATTAGATTTGCAAATAAGCTTCACATATCTAAGAGAGTTACATCAAGATTTTCAATCACTCTCATATGTCATCAAAAATTGCTAAAGTATCAAAAATACTAATTAAGCAAACGTGAGTGTGTGAAGATTTTGCTTCAAGTATATGAAAAGAAGTAGTTTGATAATCAAGCATGCATACAATTTCAACATCTATTCATCTTAGGCCTTTCCATAAAAAGGTCAAACCGGTTATCATCTGAAATTTTGCTTATAGAGAGAATAGATTTCAACATGTGAGCGTGTGTGTGCATGTGGCTCGTCAACCCATTTCTATTTGTCAACCCGAGCTCATTTGATTATTCAACTATACTCCAAAAGCCTTTTTTTTTTTTATATTATTTTGGCTTGAATCAAAGATTTTTTTTTTTTTTTTAATGATTCAATTCAACACTTCTTTGATTTTTTCTAACAAAAAAAAAAAACATATACACCTCATGGTGGCTTTCACTCATCACAATGGCGTAGCCCTTTCCTACATTGAGTGGCTTCACAACCAAGGTGTGTAGCCCTTTCCATGAGGGTGCTCGTTGAGTTCTATGTTTCCGAAGCAAATGGATACCAACCATTGGTCATTTTTAAATGTACTAGTCCTTAGGACTTCAAGGTGTATCCAAAGCGAACATCAATCAAGCTCAACATACTTAACAAAACATACAAGAGAAGCAAAGTGCATTTTTGAAACCAATTTCAAGGCTTAAAAGCACATGATCTAGAAGCAAGTAAAGAGACTTACTTAAGATCTCTACTTCTCAAGAGAGTAGCTATCAAAGAATATGAAGCTCACATTATTCAAAAATTAGCCATTCAATCAATCATACAAATAACAACACACTTCATGAAATAAGATCAATGTGAACACTTATCACCAAAAGATCTTAAACTAGCAAATGTCAAAGAGGACCATATAAACACTATATTAGTTCTCAATTATGACATGCTTCATGAATGTGATACAAACAATGAGTTGATAGATGAAAAATCAAGTAAGCAAGCAATATGATATAGAGATACCTTCGCAAGCTATTTTCACCAAATACAAAGCCTTCACCCTTTTTATGAGTCCTCTTGGCTTGTAAGTCCTCATGACTACAAGTTATAGGTGTGTCGATTCCAAGAGACTAAAGACAATGTAATCCAACTCAACCAAAAAAAATGACTTTCTCCAAAAGCCATAACAATAATGTTACCATATAGATTCCAAAAAAAAAAAACTTCTCAAAAGTTAATCAACAAATTTTGACTATCATAACAAACAAAGTGAGATAGCTAAGTTCATGTCAAGTTGTAAAGATACAAAGCAAAAAGCTAAGCTTCTTAACAACAACACTAGTCTTAAAGCTAACTCACATGTGCAACTTACACTAATGGTAAGAGCACTCACCCTTGACAAATTTTGTCTTGGGTGGACATACACGAACATCATCAAGATTTTCTTTGACCACAATGTTGAACCTAGAGTAAAGTTCTTCCACAACTTGATTCACAATAATATCATTAATACTTTTTTTCTCAACATTGTTAGCAACACATGCATGGTCAAATTTCGAAGGATATGCATTCTTCACCTTCCGGACATTCTTAACATGCTTTGAAAAATTATAATGCTTTCCATATTCAAAAGCTTTAGCATGCATAGAATTAGATCCAATCTCTCTATTCCTAGATGCATTTTCTAAGTTGCAATATTCAATGAATTTATAGCACTTGGGCTTGATATGGCCTAAGGTATTGCAAAAATGACATATGGGAACAAAATGAGAGATTTTATCTTCCGGTGGTGGTGGAGGACAAATGGGAGTTTCAAGGGGTACCTTATTCTTCAATTTGTTCTTCTTCTTGGAGCGTCTCTTCTTAGGAGCTTTCTCTTCAATGATAGCTTCGCTAGTAGGAAGTGATACTTCTATGAGCTTCTCTTCAACCACCGCTACACTTGAGCTCCCTAAGTTCATATTAGAGATGATCCTATCTTTTTCAAGCAAAATACCCTCAACTTCGCAAAGCTTCTTTTCAATAGCATTCTTTTCATGCAAGAGCCTACGAGTTGTAGCAACAAACTCATCCACTTGAATCTTGATCAAGTCCTCCTTCTCATCAATCTCACTCAAGGCTAATTTCAACTTCTCCTCAAGAAACTTCACCTTAGCCAAAAGATCAATGTAGGACGGATTATCACTTAAACACTCTTGATGACTTTGATCAATCTCCTTATCCAACGAATCTTGATTTACATCCTCTAGAGTAGAGTGAGAAGCCATGAATGCAACAAAGTTACTTACTAGCTCTTCTTCACTAGAAAACTCATCACTTAAGCTCTCCTCATCACTAGAGGCATCATCTTCACTCCATGTAGCCGCCATAGCCTTTCCCTTCTTGTCCTTCTTAGAATCTCCACTAGGACAATCCGAAGCATAATGTCCAAGCTTCTTGCACTTGAAGCATTGAACCTTCCTATTGCTCTTAGCATGGCCACTTCTCTCATGAGGTGGAGTAAAGGACTTCTTGACTTCCTTGTCCCTTGAGTACTTGCCACTTGACTTGGCACCTTTCCTCATGAACTTCCTAAACTTCCTAACCAATAACGCCATCTTCTCATCATCATCGCTACTACTAGCTTCCTTGACAACCTTGAGAGCTAAACCCTTGTTCTTAGCCTTTGGTTTCATACACGCCTCAAAAGTTTGAAGAGATCCTAGCAACTCATCTAAGCTCATGACGTCAACGTCTTTGCTCTCTTCAATGGCGGTAACCTTGGCTTTGAACCTCTTTGGAAGTGATCTAAGAATCTTCCAATTTAGCCTCTCACCGGAGATAGGAGTACCAAGTGCTTGGCATTGGTTGGCGATGTCTAGTAGCTTATCTTGGAAGTCAACAAACTTGTCTTCCTCACCCATTTGCAAAACCTCAAATTGGGAAGTGAGCAATTGAAGACGAGACTTCTTCACCGCTTTAGTCCCCTCATTGGTGACTTAGAGAGCCTCACATGCCTCCTTAGCGGTTTCTAGGTTTTGAATGTAGGAAAATTGCCTACTATCAACACCTCAAAAAATAGCATTCACCGCCCGATGATGCCATTTTGCTAACTCAAACTCATTAGTAGACCACTCACTCCTAGGCTTGGAAACGGTCACTCCATCCTCAATCTTGTTAGGAGCAAGGTAACCTTCTTCAACGGTCATCCAAGCTCTCTCATCAATAGATCGAATGTAAGCCTTCATCCTCAATTTCCAAAACCCATAGTTGTGACCCTTGAGAAGAGGAGGCCTAGAATTCGAAGCCCCTTCGGTCATCACATCATCTTGGAAAACCATACTAGCAAAAACCTAAGCAATCCACTCGTAAGTATTAACCGGATCTCGTCGAGTGCCATCCGACGACCCGCTCTGTTACCAATTGAAAGTACACAAACGAAGTTAAATTGCTTAAAGCATACCTAGAGGGGGGTGAATAGGTTTTTACACCTTTTTCAAACCCTTGAACAAACTTTTGTTTGTCCCTCAAGGTAGCCTTACACACAACACAATAAGCCAAGGAAGACATACAAAGACAATACGATAATACAATCTGAAACTAAATATAGCACGGTGTGTATAAAACTATCTAGAGGGGGGGTGAATAGATTTTACGCTTTTTACCCAATTTTTCGTGTTAGTCAAAATTACGAATTTACCCTCAAGATAATATAAACAAGCAAATGTAATATGGTGCGGAAATTAAATCAACACTTGATTTTTACGTGGAAACCCTCACGGGAAAAACCACGGGCTATGTAAGTAAGCCACACTCGAACCTCGAATCCACTAAATGTGCAAACGATTACAACCTAATCCCGGAAGTAATCACACACCTACCTAATCCCGGTATGAGTGAACCTAGTCCAATTTGCTTGCGATCTAAGCAACCTAATCCCGGTTGCTACACACAAGACTTACTTTCTCTAGAAGAGAATACAACCCTAAGTGAATATATGTGAATATCCAAAATGCAACATAGAGCAAGGGAAACCCTATATGCTTATCTAAGATGATTAATATGCAATTAAGAACAATCCTAGATATCAAAACTAAATGACATGTCAATTAGTTTAGCTAATCAATATTAAGCACACAACCTAATAAGCTAGCACAATACAACTTCTCAAACATACATCATACTAATCTCAATCTTGTATCCAAAGCATACAAAATAACAATCAAGTAATTAATTGAGATTGCTAGATAAGAGAAACACAAAATATGTAAGATATTAGTGAAAAGCTTACCAAGCAAAGTATGATGAAGATTCCATGCAAGATGACATCTAGATGATCTAAGATGATGCTAGATGATGATTGATGATCATGAAAATGTGTTTGAGTAATTAAAAATGAGTTCTTTGTGTATTTTTCTTCTCTTGAAAAATATCCTAAGTATGAAGCATGAATAAGAACTCTTGTAAGTGACCTAAAATCAAGTTAGCATATATATAGAGGCCATAAGTGAAGTGAGGTCGTTTTGAAAACGCGCCAGAAATTTGCTCTGTGCACTGGTGGACCTGCGCTGGACGATAGGTGCAGGACCAGCGCACAAGCATATTTTTGCATGAGCGCTGGACGTCACGTGCTCACGCAGGCGCCAGACCAGCGGAGCCATACTGGGTGATCAGCGCTGGTGGCCTTGCGCTGGTGTGGACCAGCGCACGACCAGCGGCACTCCACTGGGCGTTTTGCGCTGGTGAGCTGCGCTGGTCAGGCGCTTGTGGACCAGCGCACACATCTCACCTTTGAACCCCACAAGTAATCATGCAAGGGGTAAAAAGGTAAACTAAGATGCATCCTAAAAGCCTAAATGCTATGATATTATAAACACAAGATGCAATCATAATAACAAGCAAGAAGAGATGTAAATAGGCATTGATGCACAACAAAAAGAAACACAACATACAAAGATTAAACATATGCATGAGTTGTGAGTGTGTGCAACTATCTCTTCAAGACAAGTAAGCACTTAGAGTATTACCTTTGGTGCTTGTCAATAACGAGGTCTTCAAAGGGCCTAATGCAATAACAACAACATCTAAACTACCCTTACAAAGAATCCCCACATATGGTTTGATCACGAAATAAGCCAATTAAAAACAACGGGAATCCTTACAATCTCCCCCTTTGGCTATTTCGTGACAAAACCATCACTCACATTGATTCCTCACAAAAAAAATAGAAACTACGGGACTACAATGATATTCTACATTACAAAGAGATAAGAGAATGCAACTTGAAGTCTTCAATCCTCTTGTAGAATAATCAATCCCTGAAAAGAGTTTCTAACATTTCCAATACAAGAAAAGTGTGAGATTAATCATGTGAGAACAATACCAAGTATTTGCATTTTTAGAATTTAGGCACAACATTACCAAATGTATGCAATGTATGATAAATGCAATGCTCCCCCTCAAAGGGTTACTCCCCCTCAATGTATGTTCTCCCCAAAGTGCACAATAGCTTCTATATTTTGCAACTCCCCTTACCATATCCTACTCCCCCTTTTTGTCATGATATAGGCAAAGGAGTAGTCCCCAACCGGGTGACTCATAGCAACGAGAGATAGAAGCATGCAAGATTTGCATATACATATAAGTCACTTTATGCACTTCAATTAATTGGAAAGAAACAAGGAGATTTATTTGTAGAAAATGTGTGAATCCAACATGCTTTGCATACAAGACATATAGCATTCAAGTCCAAAATACAATGGTATTTGACAAAGCAAATGACAAAGGTTTCTAATTTGAATTCAAACCAATTTCACCAATGTCATGGGAAGAGCAAGGATATAGAGATTATTGATTTCAATTTAAAAGTAACTATATCCAACTTTATAAGCGAAACATGGCATGAGCGACTTTGCACCCTATTTGATTTTTCCAGATAAGATATCCGTATGATAGTAACCATGTTCAACTAATAAAGAAAGAGAGACATTTGGAATGTAAATTCCTTTGAACAGATACAAGATCCTTTATTCATTTTGAGTCTCATAAGCTTTCACACAAGTTTTGCATTTTTAAGAATATGCAATCATCAATTCATGCTTTTCATGTGAGCATGTTATATGAATTTCATGCTTTTTCATTTAGCATTAGCATGTTATTTAAGAATCATCATGTCATGGAGATAACTATAGGTCATTCACATCATACTTCCTATGTAAATCTCCTAGTCCAAAAATGCATGTTTGAACATAAATATGACATGGATTGTAAACAAGCAAGGTTCACACTAATATAATAGAAAACATATATACATATGTACAACCAAGCTTACTCAAGCAATCAAAAGAAGGGGCATAAGTTATTTCAAAATTTTTGCAAGTTACAAGAATGCAAAATAGCTCTCTTTGCTTGAGTTCCCCATATGGGGTCAATCATAAATCACATCACTCCACAAGACATATCCCAATAGATCTACTAAGAGTTTTAAATCGAGTAGCATCTAAGGGTTTAGTAAATAAGTTCGCAAGTTGATCATTAGTACCTACATGTTCAAGTACTATGCATTTATTTTCAACAAGCTCTCTAATGAAGTGATGGCGGATGTCAATATGCTTAGTTCTAGAATGTTGAACCGGATTCTTGGAAATATTAATAGCACTCATGTTATCACAAAAGAGAGTGAGAGTATCTTGGTTGAATCCGTAGTCTACTAGCATTTGCTTCATCCATATAAGTTGAGTGCATCCACTCCCCGCGGCTATGTACTCGGCCTCGGCCGTGGACAAGGAAATCGAGTTTTGCTTCTTGCAAAACCAAGACACCAAGTTGTTGCCTAGAAAGAAGCAACCGCCCGATGTGCTCTTCCTATCATCACAATTTCCTGCCCAATCCGTATCACTATATCCTACAAGACTAGGATTAGTGTCAAATGAGTACCAAATCCCATAATTAGAAGTCCCATTCACAAATCAAATGACTCTCTTAACCGAAGAGAGATGGGACTCCTTGGGATCGGATTGGTACCTAGCACAAACTCCTACACTAAAAGATATATCGGGTCTACTTGCGGTCAAATAGAGCAAGCTCCCTATCGTGCCACGATATAAGGTTTGGTCCACACTTTTACCGCTAGCATCCTTGCTTAGCTTCAAAGTGGTGCTCATAGGAGTATCACAATGTTTGGCTTTTTCAAGACCAAACTTCTTCACTAGGTTTTTGGCATATTTGGCTTGGGATATGAAAATCCCATCATCTAGTTGCCTAATTTGCAAACCTAGGAAGTAACTAAGCTCACCAACAAGACTCATCTCAAATTCATGAGACATGACATCAACAAATTGTTGGACTTTGGTGTTGTTGGTGGAGCCAAAAACTATATCATCAACATATATTTGAGCTATGAAAAGCTCATCATTGTCTCTCTTGATGAATAGTGTCTTGTCAACACTACCTCTTGTGTAGTTGTTGTCAACAAGAAATTGAGTGAGGCGTTCATACCAAGCCCTCGGTGCTTGTTTCAACCCATAAAGTGCCTTTTTGAGGCGATAAACATGATTGGGGTGGTGTGCATCCACAAACCCCTTAGGTTGTTCAACAAACACCTTAGGTTGTTCAACAAACACTTCCTCATGCAAGAAGCCATTGAGGAAGGCACTCTTGACGTCCATTTGGTGCAATTTGAACTTGTGCACACAAGAGATGGACAAGAGAAGCCTAATGGACTCTAAGTGGGCAACGGGAGCAAAAGTCTCCTCAAAGTCGATACCCTCAATTTGAGAGTATCCTTGTGCTACAAGTCTAGCCTTGTTCCGCACTATGTTGCCATACTCATCGGATTTGTTCCTAAATATCCATTTAGTGCCTATGACATTAGTGGTCTCAAGCCTAGGAACTAGAGTCCAAACCTCATTTCTTTCGAATTGGTTTAGCTCTTCTTGCATGGCAAGAACCCAAAATTCATCATTTAAGGCTTCTTCAACCTTTTTGGGTTCAATTTGAGAGGTGTAGCAAGTATAGCTAATAAGATTAGCAAGTTGACGTCTAGTCCTAACACCCTCATTTACCTCTCCAATGATATCTTCTTTATCATGGAGTTTCCTAACCCATGGAGCGGGTTCTTTAGAGTCCAAGAGAGGAACTCTATCAATAGGTTGTGTGTCATTATTGTTGACATTAGATGTCCCAACATTAGGTGACACCACAACCTCCTCCAAAGGAGAACCATCACTAAAAATAACCTCCTCCTCATGATCATTTGACTTGAGCCTAGTATCATCAAATACGACATTGGATGATTTCATAACACTTAGAGTCTTTAAATTGAAAACTCTATAGGCTCTACTATTTAAGGCATAGCCAATAAAAATACCCTCATCACTCTTAGCATCAAATTTGCCAAGTTGATCACGGTCATTCAAAATGTAGCATTTGCTTCCAAAAGTGTGGAAGTAGGTAACATTTGGCCTCTTGCCTTTCCATAACTCATAGGAGGTGTTTCTAGTACCGGGCCTTAGGAACACTCTATTTCCTATGTAGCAAGCCGTATTGACGGCTTCGGCCCATAGGTTCCTAGGGACATTGTTGCTAAGCAACATCACTCGGGCCATCTCTTGGAGGACCCTATTCTTCCTCTCAACAACTCCATTTTGTTGAGGTGTCCTAGGAGGCGAAAACTCATGGGAGATGCCTAAGCTATCACAATAGCTTTCAAAAGAGGCATTCTCAAACTCTCTCCCATGGTCACTTCTAATCCGTTTAATGCTTTTAATACTAGAATTTATTTCATTTTGTAATTTAGTACAAAGCATTTTAAACTTATCAAAAGTTTCGGATTTTTCTCTAAGAAAATATGTCCATGTAAATCTAGAGAAATCATCAACACAAACAAAAATGTATCTCTTTCCACCCAAACTTTCGGTTTGCATTGGACCCATGAGGTCCATGTGGAGAAGCTCAAGAGGCTCCTTGGTGGTGAGATACTTACCCTTTTTGTGCATGCCTTTAGTTTGCTTTCCTTGTTGGCAAGGTCCACAAACACTATTGGCTTTCTTCCCAAGCTTAGGGAGGCCACGCACACAATTGAACTTTCTAAGGGTCCATAGATCCCTAAAGTTCATGTGGCCAAGTCTTTAGAAACATGCATCTTGGCTCTATTCTTTCTCTTTTCAATCATGCTTTGTTTTCTACACATTTTAATATATTGAAAGCAATTTGGTCTAATATGACCATCACAACCACAAAAGTGACAAATAGGGATGAAAAAAGGAATCATACCTCGTCTTTGTGCACGTATGGGAGCTCGTCCATATCTTTGTGGATAAGTGGGTTCAATCCATCTTTGTTGTTGAACCGGTCTAGGTTGCTTCCAAGCTTGAGGTTGCATGATTGGTCTCTTTCCTTTGTGAGCCAATTTGGGAGGAGTGTTGGCTTGAGGGACCCTAAGGGGTTGAGCTTGAGATTTCCTTCTTGGCCCCATTTTCACTTGTGCATTAGAACATTGTCCTACTTCTAACTTTTTCCTAGGAGGTTGCACAAATGAAGTTTCTTCGTTCTTTAAGCTCTTGACAAACACGGTCTTGTTAGAGGTTGAGATTTTCTTGCCATCTTCATACCCAAGGCCTCTCTTGTCACTTGGACTCTTTCCAACACCAAGTAAATGATCAAGCTTCTTGGTGCTAGAATCTATCCTAGCCAAGGACCCTTTAACTTCAACAAGTTCCCTCTTCAAGCCTTCTTCACTTCTCTTGGATAAGTCTAACTGTTCAATTAACTTATCCTCTCTCCTCTTCAATCTTTCCACTTGTTCACTTAAGTGGTCATTGTGAGCCGAAAGTTCAAGGTTCTCTTCTCTCAACCTCTCAATCTTTCTTGTGCTTTTAATTGCTAAATCATTGAACTCGGCATGGTATTTAGCAAGCACCTTTTGCTCCACAAATTTCTTTTTGGAACTAGAAGAGGAGTCACTTTCTACTTCACTAGAGTCAATTTCCTCTTGACTCATCTCCTCTTTTTCACTAGCACTTTTGCTCTTGTGAGAAGAGGCAAAAGCTAGGAAGTTAGCCATGAGCTCTTCTTCACTTGAAGACTCATCTTCCTCATTTGAGTCATCACTACTCCCACTCCAAGTGGCGGCCATCACTTTACCCTTCTTCCTTTCATTGTGATTAGCACATTCCGGGGCAAAGTGACCAATCCCACCACATTCAAAGCATCGGACCCCTTTCCTTTCGGTCCTCTCTTGTCTAGGCTCAAACTTCTTGAAGGAACCTTTTTTCTTCAAATCTTGTCCTCTTGACCCAAATCCCTTCTTCTTCTTGAACCCCATAACCTTGTTAAACCTTTTCACAAATAAGGCAAGGTCTTCATCCGATTCATGCTTTGCCTCCTTTGCATCCTTAGATGCTTTCAAAGCTATTCCTTTAGACTTCTTAGGAGGAGTAGTGGTGCTAGGAGCCTTCCTAGACTCATATGCAAGGAGACGCCCAATTACCTCACTTGGCTTCATATCCATGTAGCCACTATTTTCTTCTATGGCCGTCACCTTTGATTCAAACCTATCGGGGAGAGATCTCATAATTTTTTGCTTGACTCTCCTATCCGAATACGAGTCTCCGAGTTGATGGCTTTGATTTACTATGTCCATCAATTTGATTTCGAAGTCATTGAAGCATTCATCCTCTCCCATCCTAAGTAACTCAAATTGAGTTTGGAGGACTTGAAGCTTGGACTCCTTCACCACCTCGGTTCCCTCATGTGCAACTTGAAGGATGTCCCATGCCGCTTTGGCAATCTGAGTATTCTGAATATGCTTGTACTGATTCTCATCCATTACACACATAATGGCATGCATAGCCTTCCTATTCCACTTTGAAGCCTCAAACTCTTGCGCGTTCCATTGCGCCTTAGGCTTCAAAACATCTTGTCCTCCACCCGCGGGAGTCATCATAGGGAGATCATATCCGTCTTCCACCGCCATCCATGCACGGTCATGAATTTGGCATATGTAGGATTCCATCTTCCCTTTCCATTGGGAATAGTTCAAACCGGTAAGAAGTGGAGGCCTTGTGCTAGAAGCTCCTTCGTGGCCACCACCATTTCCACCGTTTCCACTCATAGTGTTTATGAATGAATGAAATGAATGCAAATGTATGAATGATCAAAAATCACACAAAATGCAAAACACACACCAAAATAAGCAAGGATCACCTATGTATGTCTAGGAACCCGCTCTGATACCAATTGAAACTAAATATAGCACGGTGTGTATAAAACTATCTAGAGGGGGGGTGAATAGATTTTACGCTTTTTACCCAATTTTTCGTGTTAGTCAAAATTACGAATTTACCCTCAAGATAATATAAACAAGCAAGTGTAATATGGTGCGGAAATTAAATCAACACTTGATTTTTACGTGGAAACCCTCACGGGAAAAACCACGGGCTATGTAAGTAAGCCGCACTCGAACCTCGAATCCACTAAATGTGCAAACGATTACAACCTAATCCCGGAAGTAATCACACACCTACCTAATCCCGGTATGAGTGAACCTAGTCCAATTTGCTTGCGATCTAAGCAACCTAATCCCGGTTGCTACACACAAGACTTACTTTCTCTAGAAGAGAATACAACCCTAAGTGAATATATGTGAATATCCAAAATGCAACATAGAGCAAGGAAAACCCTATATGCTTATCTAAGATGATTAATATGCAATTAAGAACAATCCTAGATATCAAAACTAAATGACATGTCAATTAGTTTAGCTAATCAATATTAAGCACACAACCTAATAAGCTAGCACAATACAACTTCTCAAACATACATCATACTAATCTCAATCTTGTATCCAAAGCATACAAAATAACAATCAAGTAATTAATTGAGATTGCTAGATAAGAGAAACACAAAATATGTAAGATATTAGTGAAAAGCTTACCAAGCAAAGTATGATGAAGATTTCATGCAAGATGACATCTAGATGATCTAAGATGATGCTAGATGATGATTGATGATCATGAAAATGTGTTTGAGTAATTAAAAATGAGTTCTTTGTGTATTTTTCTTCTTTTGAAAAATATCCTAAGTATGAAGCATGAATAAGAACTCTTGTAAGTGACCTAAAATCAAGTTAGCATATATATAGAGGCCATAAGTGAAGTGAGGTCGTTTTGAAAACGCACCAGAAATTTGCTCTGTGCACTGGTGGACCTGCGTTGGACGACAGGCGCAGGACCAGTGCACAAGCATATTTTTGCATGAGCGCTGGACGTCACGCGCTCACACAGGCGCTAGACCAGCGGAGCCATACTGGGTGATCAGCGCTGGTGGCCTTGCGTTGGTGTGGACCAGCGCACGACACTGGGCGTTTTGCGCTGGTGAGCTGCGCTGGTGAGCTGCGCTGGTCAGGCGCTTGTGGACCAGCGCACACACCTCACCTTTGAACCCTACAAGTAATCATGCAAGGGGTAAAAAGGTAAACTAAGATGCATCCTAAAAGCCAAAATGCTATGATATTATAAACACAAGATGCAATCATAATAACAAGCAAGAAGAGATGTAAATAGGCATTGATGCACAACAAAAAGAAACACAACATATAAAGATTAAACATATGCATGAGTTGTGAGTGTGTGCAACTATCTCTTCAAGACAAGTAAGCACTTAGAGTATTACCTTTGGTGCTTGTCAATAACGAGATCTTCAAAGGGCCTAATGCAATAACAACAACATCTAAACTACCCTTACAAAGAATCCCCACATATGGTTTGATCACAAAATAAGCCAATTAAAAACAACGGGAATCCTTACACAATCATAAGAGCAAAGTCTAAGTATATCAACAAGTTATGTGAGGTATAAGAACAAATAAACACAACAACAAAGTAAGCTTGTATTTTAATAAGTGTTCAATGAATTACAAGAATGATCAAAATGTCACTATACAAAAATTACAACATATAAAAGAATCAAAGAAACAAAATTGATCTAAGGAATGAATTCACTAATCACACTATACAAAGTCTTGCTTCACAATACATCACATGTGAATATTATGAATCAAGATAATAAAATATACAATTAAAATATAAGAGAAAGAGATAGGAAGAATTAACACAAGAGATTTTTTAACGTGGTAAAACCTCCAAGGAGGAAACATCCACGGGTTGAACTACAACCATTGGGTACTATATTATTGGAAAGTAAACATAGAACATTCACAAAGTGACAAATCTTTAGCTCACCCAACCTAGTGAAGTCTAAGCCTACCCAACATTATTGGAAAGTGTGAAATCCCTCAATGATGCGAAACCACCATATATTGGACACCACACACAACCAACATCGATGGTAAATTAGAAATTCCTCAAGAGTGCATACACCTCCCGTGTACCCCACTCTATTGGAGTCTATGTCTAACCATACGCCTAGGCCTACCAATACAATAGCCAACTCCCTATCCAAGGCACTCTTGCCTCTAAGGAGCCTCCCATGCATGACTATCCTAATCCTCCCGACTCTAGCCATGACTCCTTGCTTACCTATCCGAGTCATCCCGACTCTAGGCAAGACTTCTTGCTTGGCTATCCGAGTCACCCCGACTCTAACCAAGACTTCATGCCTTTTACAAGGACTTCCTAGTGTGATCATGTGAATGTGAATGTAATTGATGCAAACAATCAATACAACATAGAACATGTGATCAATACATTCTATGGCACAAATAGACCTAAACAAGTGATATCACAAGTAATCAAGTCTAGATGCAAAATACATGAATAGAAACCTAAGCATGTGAAACACCTAACACATACACTTAAAGTCTCATTCACACACACAACACTTGAATCACAATATGTTCATGAAGTACAAATTCAAGATGCTATCAATATACAATTAAATGCTAGATATATGAGATTAAAATCAATCAATATACTAGACAAAAATATAGAGCAAGGTTTTGAGATTTACATCAATCAAAACCTATATTCTCTAAATCACAAACAAATACACAAATCCTAGATTTTATCAATCAAAGGATCAAATCAAATCTCAAGGTCATTTTAACACAAAATTAATTCAATTAAGTTCCAAACAACCTAAGATGCCATTCTAATCACAATACAACTCACAAACATATGTAAAACCTAGAATCATAGAATCTAGTCAACATTAGTCCACAAATTGACTTTCAATTAGAATGATAATCAAGCTATCTTTCTCAATAGCTTTTACCAAACATAAACATAGATATAGAAGAAGAAACCCCAAGCAAATGGAAGGTCAAAAAGCAAGAAATCCCAAAGTTGAGACCATTACCTCGGATTCTGCAGCTGGTTCGGAAATCAGTGTTCAACCACTAGAAATCATGATCAAACAGCCACCAAACCACTTGGAGATGTTAGAGGACTCAAATACGAACACTCTCCAACTTGAATAACTCAAATCCAACTCCGGATGAGGAAGATATGGTGTTTTGAAAATCTAAAAATTGGAGAGGATTGTATTGCGGGAAAACTGAAAACTTTTCTTCTTGTTTTTCAAAATGGAGAGAGAGGGAAGAAATAGGAGGAGAGAGAAGGGCCAAGGCAGCCAATCAAGTGTGGCCACGTCACCCTCTAGCCATGGGGGGCGCGTGGCCCACACGGGAGCAGAGGCTGCTCCAGGCCGTGGGGCCCACGGCCTCACCAACGGCCAGCCCAAGTGGCCTCACGGCCTGGGCTGTCCTCTCGCGCGCTCCCTCGGTTCTTCAGCCTGTATCTTGGGCGTCCAAACTCCGATTTCGAATCCATTTTTGGATTACGAACCATGACTTTCTCACGCACGACGAAGACTACACAACTTTGAAAAATGGTTGAGAAATCATCTCGGAAATCATCGATTAAGTCAACTCAACGAATGAGAACGAAAAGTAGCGTAGTCAACTTGTTTGGACTCGAAACCTTATGAATGAGTAACCGAAATGATCGGAACTCAATAAGGCATTAAATAAGAACATGTTCAAGTCCTAAACACAAAATATGGAAACATACAAACACAAAGACACACACATATGCTAGTTTCCGGACATAGTCCTAGAAAATGCAAAACACAAAGTTTATTAACTTAATCTGAATGCGTGAGCATATTTTGCCAAGTGTGTGAAAGTGATATGTAAATGAAATTAAATCATGAAGGAACACACAAGAATGATATGTGTGAGTGTGTGCCTAGCCTTGTAAGAGATAAGAGGTCCTTGACTACCTTTGTCAACCAATAATGCCCGAATCTCTTAAAAGCCGGCTTCTTGAATGAGTTGTGGTTGAGACGTCCTTCGTCTTCAAAATTCATCAATTACTAACCACTAAACATTACAAGATAAACACGTTTTGATATGGAATTAATGCCAATACTAACAATGAACCTTACAGAAATCAATTCATTTGCTACATCTAATCAAGTGTGCATTTTCTTTGTTATATTCCGCATCATTTTTAAGATTGGAAGAATTTGAGTAAATACCTATTCACCCCCCCCCCCCCCCCCCCCTAGGTATATTTTTCACTATATTGCTTAAGAGAATTTCAAAATCTGAAAGTATACAAACATAGTTAAATTGCTTAAGGCATACCCAGAGGGGGGGTGAATAGGTTTTTACGCCTTTTTCAATCCCTTGAACAAACTTTCGTTTGTCCCTCAAGGTTGTCTTACATACAACAAAAACACTAAGAAAAGACAACATACATAGACAATATGAATAGGTAATCATATAAGCATGGTCTACATACATCACCGAGTTGTATGAGGTAAACAAACAAATAAGTACAATAACAAAGAATACTTGCATTTCACTATATGTTCAATGAGTTACAAGAGTGATCAAATATCACTATACACAAATACAATATACAAAAGAATCATAGAAATAAAATTGATCAATAAAATGAGTTCACTAATCACACTATACAAAGTCTTGCTTCACAATACATCATAAGTGAATTTTATGAAACAAGATAATAAAATGTACAAATAAAATATAAGAGATAGAGATAGGAAGAATTAACACAAGAGATTTTTTAACGTGATAAAACCTCCAAGGAGGAAACATACACGGTTTGAACTACAACCATTGGGTACTATATTATTGGAAAGTAAACATAGAACATTCACAAAGTGACCAATCTTTAGCTCACCCAACCTAGTGAAGTCTAAGCCTACCCAACCCTATTGGAAAGTGTGAAATCCCTCAATGATGCGAAACCACCATATATTGGACACCACACAAAACCAACATCGATGGTAGATTAGAAATTCCTCAAGAGTGCATACACCTCCCGTGTACCCCGCTCTATCGAAGTCTATGTCTAACCATACACCTAGGCCTACCAATACAATAGCCAACTCCCTATCCGAGACACTCATGCCTCTAGGGAGCCTCCCATGCATGACTATCCGAGTCCTCCCGACTCAAGCCATGACTCCTTGCTTACCTATCCGAGTCATCCCGACTCTAGGCAAGTCTTCTTGCTTGGCTATCCGAGTCACCCCGACTCTAACCAAAACTTCATGCCTTTTACAAGGACTTCCTAGTGTGATCATGTGAATGCAAATGATGCAAACAATCAAATCAACATAGAACATGTGATCAATACATTCTATGGCATAAATAGACCTAAACATGTGATATCACAAGTAATCAAGTCTAAATGCAAAATACAAGAATAAAACCTAAAGCATGTGAAACATCAAACACATAAGCTCAAAGTCTCATTCACACATACAACACTTGAATCAAAATATATTCATGAAGAACAAGTTCAAGATGCTATCAATATACAATAAAATGCTAGATATATGAGATTTAAATCAATCAATATTCTAGCCAAAAATATAGAGCAAGGATTCAAGATATAAATCAATCAAATCCTATATTGCTCTAAAACACAAACAAAATTCAATAATCTTAGATTTCATTTGATTTCATTAATCAAAGGATCAAATCAAATCTTAAGGTCATTTATCACAAAATTGATTCAATCAAGTTCCAAACAACCTAAGATGCCATTCTAATCACAATACAACTCACAAACATATGTAAAACCTAGAATCATAGAAACTAGTCAACATTAGTCTATAAATTGATTTTCAATTAGAATGATAATCAAGCTATCTTTCTCAATAGCTTTTACCAAACATAAACATAGATATAGAAGAAGAAACCCCAAGCAAATTGAAGGTTAAAAAGAAAGAAATCCCAAAGATTAGTCCAATACCTTTGACTCAACAGCTGGTTCGGTTTTCAGTGTACAACCACCAGAAAACTTGATCAATCAGCTACCAAACCACTCAAAAATGATAGAGGACTCAATTACGAACGTTCTCCAATTCGAATCACTCAAATCCGACTCCGGATGAGGGAGATATGATGTTTGGAAGATGAGAAAATCTGTTGGAGAGGACTGACGGGATTTTGTAAAATTTTCTTCTTGAAAAATCAAATGGAGAGAGAGGAGGGAAGATAAAGGAGGAGAGAGAAGCATTCCGGGCCAATCAGGTGAGGCCACATCACCCCTGGCTGTGGGGGGCACGTGGGCCTCACGGGGGCAGAGAGCCCCCTTGGCCGTGGGGCCCACGGCCTCCCTCACAGCCAGGCCAAGTGGCCTCACGGCTTGCACTGACTTCTTGCGCGCTCCCTCGGATCTTCAGCCCGTATCTTGGGCATCCGAACTCTGATTTTGAATCCATTTCCAGATTACGAACCGTGACTCTCTCACACACGACGACGACTACACAACTTTGAAAAACGGTTGAGAAATCATCGCAGAAAACGTCGATGAAGTCAACTCAACGAATGAGAACGAAAAGTAGCGTAGCTACATCGTTTGGACTCGAAATTAAATGAATGAGTAACCGAAACGACCGGAACTCAATAAGGAATCATAATAGATCATATTCAAGTCCAAATACAAAAATACGGAAACATACAATCACAAAGACATACACATATGCTAGTTTCCGGACATAGTCCTAGAAAATGCAATAAACAAAATTTGACCAATATGATATGAATGCATGAACATATTTTGTCATGTGTGTGAAAGTGATACATAAGTGATGGTTAATCATGAAGGAACACACAAGAATGCCATGTGTGTGTGTGTGCCTAGCCTTGTAAGAGATATGAGGTCCTTTATTACCTTTGTTGAACAATGGTGCACATATCTCTTAAATGCCGGCTTCTTGAATGAATTGTGGTTGAGACATCCTTCGTCTTCTTAATTCTTCAAAATACGAACCACTAAACATTACAAGAGAAACACGTTTTGATATGAAATTAATGCCAACACAAACTGTAAACCTAACAATCTCCCCCTTTGGCAAATTCCATGTCAAAACCCCTAAACAAACACTGAAACAATTACAAAGAAAATTGGTGACAATGAGTACAATGAGTTACACATATAGACACAAATTAACAATCAAAACAAGTCTTGAACTTCAACTTGGTCTTCTCTTGATATTACCTAAAATGAACTTGAAAGCACAAGAATATCCAAGAGACAACAAATATGGCAATATCCAATCTTAGGCAAGAAAATAGTAACATATAAGTTCAAGTGGATCAAGTATGCTCCCCCTTAATACATACTATCCATCAACATATTCTAAGCCAAGATTCAACAACAAAAAAAATATTACATGCCATATAGTTCAAGCTAGATACCAAATATACAAACATATAAAATGAGACTAAGTAAGCTAGACTTCTCCCATGTGTTTCTCATATTTCTCCCCCTTTTTGACATGATATGAAGCCAAAGGGAATGAGTAAGAAAATATACCTCATGAAGCTCTCTAGCCACTTGTGCCACCAACGAAAGAAGTGCGGTGTGAGGATCTCACATATTGCCTTGTTGTAGTTGATTTTCCTTCCAACTCTTTGATCCTTTCATCTTGAACAACAAGCTTGGCACTAAGGTCTTCAATCTTCCTTTGTGACGCCTCAATCAACCTACGTGACTTTTCAACCTCATTCCTCAATTTTAAAGCCCAACTAGGAAGAGCGGGTGAGCTAGGGACATGGTTAGAATCAAGAGATTCACCAAAAAGCCTAAACACATCACTAGACTTTCCCTTGTCCTTGTATGACATGGATGCCACACGTTTCTCACTCAACTTCTCTAAGGGAGGAAGCATAACATCACCATCAAGATTCCTCACTCCTTTAGCTAAGCACAATTGAGTTATAAATCCCGGAAATGCCAATTTCTTATCCAAACAACTAGTACAAGCTGCAATCTCAATTTGCTCCACAAGCAATTCACCAAGATTTATAGGTTTGTTAGTCACCAAGGCATATACAATCTTGATTTTGTCTCTATTAAGCTCCGAAGCATTAGTAGAGCCAACAAGATTGGAGCAAACAAATAAATGCTAAAATGCACTAATTTTTGTTAACTCACCTTGCTTAATATAAGCACGTTTCCCCCATACAAAATTACTATCATCACATAGAGTCCTACCCATTAAATCAAGGTTTTCCAAGATGTCAACATCAAGGAATTCCAATTCAATGTCATCGGGCAAGTCTAGAAACTCATTCACTTTCCTAGAACAAACTCTAAAGACGACTTTCCTTATGTTTAAAGTAGCACTCGTCACTGTAGAACTAGACTTGTAAGCATGATAAAACTCTCTAACAACGGTCTCATTAGAGATTCCTAACATGTTCACTCAAGAGCCCCAATTTCTACTCATAAGCACATCATGAACATAGGATCCAGCACAAGAGTCCAAGTCAATACCTCTTTCTTGAATCAACTTTTTGCAACCGAAAATTCCCAACTCATCCACTTTGTTAGCTTTGGAAATTTTGGAAGAAATTGTAGGTCTAGACTTGTCAATGGGAGTTGAAGAAACATTACCACCAATCTTCTTTGCTTTCCCCATACTCTTGCAAAACAAAAACACTAAAAACGAAAGTGAGAGGAAACATAGAAACATATTAGTAACCAATAAATATATACAAAGGCAAAACACTATATTCAACAAATCATCATGCATATAAGAGTTTATCATAGCATCTTCATGATTTATCAAAAATAAGAATAATGCTAACAAACAACAACCTTGAAGAACATGTGAACATGTCATAAAAGAGAACAAGAATTTAGCATATTATGCTCCCCCTTGACAAGTGCCTCATCTAAAATCAAGATAGACAAAAGTTCACAAAAATCACCACACAATCACATCACAAGCAATTTTATTAGATTTGCAAATAAGCTTCACATATCTAAGAGAGTTACATCAAGATTTTCAATCACTCTCATATGTCATCGAAAATTGCTAAAGTATAAAAAATACTAATTAAGCAAAAGTAAGTGTGTGAAGATTTTGCTTCAAGTATATGAAAAGAAGTAGTTTGATAATCAAGCATGCAAACAATTTCAACATCTATTCATCTTAGGCCTTTCCATAAAAAGGTCAAACCGGTTATCATTCGAAATTTTGCTTATAAAGAGAATAGATTTCAACATGTGAGAGTGTGTGTGCATGTGGCTCGTCAACCCATTTCTATTTGTCAACCCGAGCTCATTTGATTATTCAACTATACTCCAAAAGCCTTTTTTTTTTTTTTTAGGTTTGAATCAAAGATTTTTTTTTTTTTTTTTTTTAATGATTCAATTCAACACTTCTTTGATTTTTCTAACAAAAACATATACTCCTCATGGTGGCTTTCACTCATCACAATGGCGTAACCCTTTCCTACATTGGGTGGCTTCACAACCAAGGTGTGTAGCCCTTTCCATGAGGGTGCTCGTTGAGTTCTATGTTGCCGAAGCAAATGGATACCAACCATTGGTCATTTTTAAATGTACTAGTCCTTAAGACTTCAAGGTGTATCCAAAGCAAACATCAATCAAGCTCAACATACTTAACAAGACATACAAGAGAAGCAAAGTGCATTTTTGAAACCAAATTTTAAGGCTTAAAAGCACATGATCAAGAAGCAAGTAAAGAGACTTACTTAAGATCTCTACTTCTCAAGAGAGTAGCTATCAAAGAATATAAAGCTCACATTATTCAAAAATTAGCCACTCAACAATCATACAAATAACAACACACTTCATGAAATAAGATCAATGTGAACACTTATCACCAAAAGATCTTAAACTAGCAAATGTCAAAGAGGACCATATAAACACTATACTAGTTCTCAATTATGACATGCTTCATGAATGTGATACAAACAATGAGTTGATAGATGAAAAATCAAGTAAGCAAGCAATATGATATAGAGATACCTTCGCAAGCTATTTTCACCAAATACAATGCCTTCACCCTTTTTATGAGTCCTCTTGGCTTGTAAGTCCTCATGACTACAATTTATAGGTGTGTCGATTCCGAGAGACTAAAGACAATGTAATCCAACTCAAACAAACAAACAAAAAAATTGACTTTCTCTAAAAGCCATAACAACAATGTTACCATATAGATTCCAAAAAAAAAAAAAAAACTTCTCAAAAGTTAATCAACAAATTTTGACTATCATAACAATCAAAGTGAGATAGCTAAATTCATGTCAAGTTGTAAAGATACAAAGCAAAAAACTAAGCTTCTTATCAACAAAACTAGTCTTAAAGCTAACTCACATGTGCAACTTACACTAATGGTAAAAGCACTCACCCTTGACAAATTTTGTCTTGGGTGGACATACACGAACATCATCAAGATTCTCTTTGACCACAATGTTGAACCTAGAGTAAAGTTCTTCCACAACTTGATTCACAATAATATCATTAATACTCTTTTTCTCAACATTGTTAGCAACACATGCATGGTCAAATTTTGAAGGATATGCATTCTTCACCTTTCGGACATTCTTAACATGCTTTGTGAAATTATCATGCTTTCCATATTCAAAAGCTTTAGCATGCATAGAATGAGATCCAATCTCTCTATTCCTAGATGCATTTTCTATGTTGCAATATTCAATGAATTTATAGCACTTGGGCTTGATATGGCCTAATGTATTGCAAAAATGACATATGGGAACAAAAGGAGAGATTTTACCTTCCGGAGTTGGAGAAGCACAAATGGGAGTTTCAAGGGGTACCTTATTCTTCAATTTGTTCTTCTTCTTGGAACGTCTCTTCTTAGGAGCTTTTTCTTCAATGATAGCATCGCTAGTAGGAAGTGATGCTTCTATGAGCTTCTCTTCGACCACCGCTACACTTGAGCTACCTAAGTTCATATTAGAGATGATCCTATCCTTTTCAAGCACAATACCCTTAACTTCACAAAGCTTCTTGTCAAGAGCATTCTTTTCACGCAAGAGCCTACGAGTTGTAGCAACAAACTCATCCACTTGAATCTTGATCAAGTCCTCCTTCTCATCAATCTCACTTAAGGCTATTTTCAACTTCTCCTCAAGAAACTTCTCCTTAGCCAAAAGATCAATGTAGGTCGGATTATCATTTAAACACTCTTGATGACTTTGATCAATCTCCTTATCCAACGAATCTTGATTTACATCCTCTAGAGTAGAGTGAGAAGCCATGAATGCAACAAAGTTGCTTACTAGCTTTTCTTCATTAGAAGACTCATCACTTGAGCTCTCCTCATCACTAGAGTCATCATCTTCACTCTATGTAGCCGTCATAGCCTTTCCCTTCTTGTCCTTCTTAGAATCACCACTAGGGCAATCCGAAGCATAATGTCCAAGCTTCTTGCACTTGAAGCATTGAACCTTCCTATTGCTCTTAGCATGGTCACTCCTCTCATGAGGTGGAGTAAAGGACTTCTTGACTTCCTTGTCCCTTGAGTACTTGCCACTTGACTTGGCACCTTTCCTCATGAATTTCCTAAACTTCCTAACCAATAAAGCCATCTCCACATCATCATTGCTACTACTAGCTTCCTTGACAACCTTGAGAGCTAAACCCTTGTTCTTAGCCTTTGGTTTCATGCACGCCTCAAAAGTTTGAAGAGATCCTAGCAACTCATCTAAGCTCATGACGTCAACGTCTTTGCTCTCTTCAATGGCGGTAACCTTGGCTTTGAACCTCTTTGGAAGTGATCTAAGAATCTTCCAATTTAGCCTCTCACCGGAGATAGGAGTACCAAGTGCTTGGCATTGGTTGGCGATGTCTAGTAGCTTATCTTGGAAGTCAACAAACTTGTCTTCCTCACCCATTTGCAAAACCTTAAATCGGGAAGTGAGCAATTGAAGACGAGACTTCTTCACCGCTTTAGTCCCCTCATTGGTGACTTGGAGAGCCTCTCATACCTCATTTGCGGTTTCTGGGTTTTGAATGTAGGAAAATTGCCTACTATCAACACCTCCGAAAATAGCATTCATCGCCCGATGATGCCATTTCGCTAACTTAAACTCATTAGTAGACCACTCACTCCTAGGCTTGGAAACGGTCACTCCATTCTCAATCTTGTTGGGAGCAAGGTAACCTTCTTCAACGGCCATCCAAGCTCTCTCATCAATAGATCGAATGTACGCCTTCATCCTCAATTTCCAAAACCCATAGTTGTGACCCTTGAGAAGAGGAGGTCTAGAATTCGAAGCCCCTTCGGTCATCACATCATCTTGGAAAACCATACTAGCAAAAACCTAAGCAATCTACACGTAAGTATAAACCGGATCTCGTCGAGTGCCGTCCGACGACCCGCTCTGATACCAATTGAAAGTATACAAGCGTACTTAAATTGCTTAAGGCATACCTAGAGGGGGGGGTGAATAGGTTTTTACGCCTTTTTCAATCCCTTGAACAAACTTTCGTTTGTCCCTCAAGGTTGCCTTACATACAACAAATACACTAAGAAAAGACAACATACATAGACAATATGAATAGGTAATCATATAAGCATGGTCTACATACATCACCAAGTTGTATGAGGTAAACAAGCAAATAAGTACAATAACAAAGAATACTTGTATTTCATTATATGTTCAATGAGTTACAAGAGTGATCAAATATCACTATACACAAATATAATATACAAAAGAATCATAGAAATAAAATTGATCAATAAAATGAGTTCACTAATCACACTATACAAAGTCTTGCTTCACAATACATCATAAGTGAATATTATGAAACAAGATAATAAAATGTACAAATAAAATATAAGAGATAGAGACAGGAAGAATTAACATAAGAGATTTTTTAACGTGATAAAACCTCCAAGGAGGAAACATCCACGGGTTGAACTACAACCATTGGGTACTATATTATTGGAAAGTAAACATAGAACATTCACAAAGTGACCAATCTTTAGCTCACCCAACCTAGTGAAGTCTAAGCCTACCCAACCCTATTGGAAAGTGTGAAATCCCTCAATGATGTGAAACCACCATATATTGGACACCACACAAAACCAACATCGATGGTAGATTAGAAATTCCTCAAGAGTGCATACACCTCCCGTGTACCCCGCTCTATTGGAGTCTATGTCTAACCATACGCCTAGGCCTACCAATACAATAGCCAACTCCCTATCCGAGACACTCATGCCTTTAGGGAGCCTCCCATGCATGACTATCCGAGTCCTCCCGACTCAAGCCATGACTTCTTGCTTACCTATCCGAGTCATCCCGACTCTAGGCAAGTCTTCTTGCTTGGCTATCCGAGTCACCCCGACTCTAACCAAGACTTCATGCCTTTTACAAGGACTTCCTAGTGTGATCATGTGAATGCAAATGATGCAAACAATCAAATCAACATAAAACATGTGATCAATACATTCTATGGCACAAATAGACCTAAACATGTGATATCACAAGTAATCAAGTCTAAATGCAAAATACAAGAATAAAACCTAAAGCATGTGAAACATCAAACACATAAGCTCAAAGTCTCATTCACACATACAACACTTGAATCAAAATATATTCATGAAGAACAAGTTCAAGATGCTATCAATATACAATAAAATGCTAGATATATGAGATTTAAATCAATCAATATTCTAGCCAAAAATATAGAGCAAGGATTCAAGATATAAATCAATCAAATCCTAGATTGCTCTAAAATACAAACAAAATTCAATAATCTTAGATTTCATTAATCAAAGGATCAAATCAAATCTCAAGGTCATTTATCACAAAATTGATTCAATCAAGTTCCAAACAACCTAAGATGCCATTCTAATCACAATACAACTCACAAACATATGTGAAACCTAGAATCATAGAAACTAGTCAACATTAGTCTATAAATTGATTTTCAATTAGAATGATAATCAAGCTATCTTTCTCAATAGCTTTTACCAAACATAAACATAGTTATAGAAGAAGAAACCCCAAGCAAATTGAAGGTTAAAAAGAAAGAAATCCCAAAGATTAGTCCAATACCTTTGACTCAACAGCTGGTTCGGTTTTCAGTGTGCAACCACTAGAAAACTTGATCAATCAGCTACCAAACCACTCAGAAATGATAGAAGACTCAATTGCGAACGTTCTCCAATTTGAATCACTCAAATTCGACTCCGGATGAGGGAGATATGATGTTTGGAAGATGAGAAAATCTGTTGGAGAGGACTGACGGGATTTTGTAAAATTTTCTTCTTGAAAAATCAAATGGAGAGAGAGGAGGGAAGATAAAGGAGGAGAGAGAAGCATTCCGGGCCAATCAGGTGAGGCCACGTCACCCCTGGCCGTGGGGGGCGCGTGGGCCTCACGGGGGCAAAGAGCCCTCTAGGCCGTGGGGCCCACGGCCTCCCTCACGGCCAGGCCAAGTGGCCTCACGGCTTGCACTGACTTCTCGCGCGCTCCCTCGGATCTTCAGCCCGTATCTTGGGCATCCGAACTCCGATTTCGAATTCATTTCCAGATTACGAACCGTGACTCTCTCACGCACGATGAAGTCTACACAACTTTGAAAAACGGTTGAGAAATCATCTTTGAAAACGTTGATGAAGTCAACTCAACGAATGAGAATGAAAAGTAGCGTATCTACATCGTTTGGACTCAAAATTAAATGAATGATTAACCGAAACGACCGGAACTCAATAAGGAATCATAATAGATCATATTCATGTCCAAATACAAAAATACACAGAAACATACAATCACAAAGACACACACACATGCTAGTTTCCAGACATAGTCCTAGAAAATGCAATAAACAAAATTTGACCAATATAATATGAATGCATGAGCATATTTCGTCATGTGTGTGAAAGTGATACATAATTGATGTTTAATCATGAAAGAACACACAAGAATGCCATGTGTGTGTGTGTGCCTAGCCTTGTAAGAGATATGAGGTCCTTTATTACCTTTGTTGAACAATGGTGCACAAATCTCTTAAATGCCGACTTCTTGAATGAATTGTGATTGAGACATCCTTCGTCTTCTTAATTCTTCAAAATACGAACTACTAAACATTACAAGAGAAACACGTTTTGATATGGAATTAATGCCAACACAAACTATAAACCTAACAAAATCCTTATCCAAATAACTCACTGTCTGCTCTGAAAAAGCTTTGCTAATACCCTTCACAACTGTCTCCGATGTCGACCTCGAAGGATTGCTAGTCGTAAATAAAGCAAAAAGTACTTTGAAATAACCCCTTTGATCTCCTGCTTTCCTTCTCTCCAGCGTCCTTCCGCATCAGTTATTCCTCTGGAAAAAACTAGAATTTCTATCACCATGTTTAAGCCACTCGACTCTAGCTTTTTGCTTCCAATACCTCTCTTCCGTGCTAAGCGCATTATTCAATTTTTCTTCCAAAACTGCCAGCTTTTTCCATGAAAAGGGCTTGTTCGTATTACTCGCATCTCTTAAGGCACTCTTTCTATCCACAATATCCTTCCTAAGGCTTTTCCTTTTTCGTGCATTCCAGATGGCTAAACGGTCTCCACACACTTGAATTTTCCTTTTGATATCTTCCACCACATTTGTTCCTCCTTGTGTCGCACTCCAGATATTCGAGACAATACTCTTGCACTCAACATCATCACTCTAGCAATCCTCATAGAATAAAGGCCACCTCCCATTTCCTCTACTTCCATTGCTGCACATTTGTTGTTCCGCAAAGTCAAGAACCAAAGGGCGATGGTCCGAGCCCCAAAAGTCCAGATGTTGAATAGAATAGTTCGGATACTTACTTTTCCACCTACTATTACACAAACCTCTATCCAGACGTTCCATTACCATTGTCGTTCCCTCCTTCTTGTTGCTCTAGGTAAATGTAGGCCCTCTGTATCCAATATCCTCTAGTTTACATTCTTCCGCTACCTCACGAAAACTTGCCAAATCCCTCCACTTCTTTGTAACTCCTCCATATTTCTCATTATCAAACATGATTTCATTGAAATTGCCCATACAGACCTACAGGCAATCCAACATACTAGCAATCCTTTTTAATAATGTATACGAATGACATCTTTGTTAGGCGTCAGGATTCCCATAGAAGCCTACAAATCTCCACCTCTGCCCACCATCTCCAATTATGCACATATCAATGTGCGATTGGGAATAAGAGACCAAACTAACATCCATGCTACAATCCCAATTCTCTTGCAAAGACCTCCTGATTTTCCACAACTATCAATCACTAATTTTCCACTGTAACCCAAACTAACCCTCCATTACTCCATTTTTTCATGACCACACTTAGTTTCCATTAAAAACATCATCTCTAGGTTTCACCTCTTGCTTGTGATACCGTAAGGAATTGAACGCTCGAAAGCTACCCAGCCCCCGAGTGTTCCAAACGAAGATTTTCATGTAGGGAAAAATACTGGTCAACGCAGCGGAAGCGAGACTAAAAATAGATTTAGTATGTTTTAATATTTTTCCTTTGATGAACCTTAACCCTTTAAATTAATTAACCATACATATAAAGTAACAAAAAGTATAATACCTTTTGTCGCGTGATCCGATTGACTTACGTCGATGGTAATCCGCAAGATCTTCAATCCTAGCACGAACGTGAATCACCTAGGAGCGTGGTCTCCCTTTTCCTTGAATTGCGAACCTGAGAATGGACAAACAAACTTTCTTTTTCTTTTGTTAGTCACAAAAACAATCAAAAGACTACAAAGATTATTCCGGTCACTTTTGAGTTCTTAATCTAATGATCGAAACTTGCGTGAACCTAATTCGATATTGTACACACAAGCCTATTGATGAATAAGCAAATAGTGTACTATCAAAAGAATAATCTCTTCTCTCTTTTTTATCTTGGCAGAATAATCAAACACTTTTCTATGAGTTGAAAAGAAGAAGAAATTGATTCAGTAAACACACTTAGGGTGGCCGAACCCTATAAGGTCTATTATATAGGGTGGCCGAATTTCATTCTCTTTTTCCTTTAGGGTTGCCGAAATCTACTTCTTGTTGTATTAGGGTTGGTCGAATTTCATCACCTCACTTATATAGGGTGACCGAAATTCAACCCTAATTCCTATCAACTTTTAGACTCCTAACCCTAATTTAACTCATAAGTATTTTTATTCTTTTTATTGACTTAATTAAAAGACTTCTTATTTGATTAAATAAATAAACTTTAATTATTTATTTTCTTACCAAACAAGTCTTTTACTTTTAGTATACTACTAACAATAGTATAATTCTAGGAAACATATTTCCTGATCAGAAAAAGATTTTGTTTCTTAATTAAATAATTAATTAATAAATAAATAAATTCTCATTTAATTAAACAATAAAATAAAATAATATTTTTGACTAAAAACTTAGCCTTGCCGCCCCACATGGAATATATGGGCCAAATATTATTTTCTTATTTTATTTAATCCATTGGATTTTAAATAAAAAGCCCACATGTGAACCAGACCCATTCTTACTAAAAGAAACAAGCCCACATGCCTTTCATTAATATATTAATATAATTGATCAGCCCATTAAATAAATAATGTGCAAATTATATTCTTAATATATTAAATGCAATTCTAGATGGACCCATAAATTGGTCCGGTAGAATATATCAAGTGATCCATGCAAGTCCATGTGGATTGGGGATCTTGGCAGGCTATCTAAATTTAAGCTTCAATAGACATAACCTAATCACAATCAACAAATGATTCACTTAGGTCCGATCCATTAATTTTAACTCATTCCACTAAAGAGCTAAAATTGAACTCTTAAATAAAGATAGAATAAGAAGATGTTCCTCATTCATACCCTAGACAATCATTTTGGAGATAGTGTATCCTCGTGATTAATATCAGTAATCGCCAAGAGTTCATAGACCGCCTATAACTCTCCAAGTTACCATATTTACTCATATGACCACGTTTTGAACTTGGATATTTTGACTTGTCCAGAAGCCATGTTTTCAATAGTCACTATCGAAAACTCAACGTTGAGATTTAATATCCAATTACCTCAAAACATCCATAAGATGATAATATACTCTCATTTAATAAATGGAGCCACGATGTCCATATCTATAAATGAAGTTCTCTATCGATTAACAAATGAATATCACCAAACTATCGAGGATAGACTATGCTATATAATCGTACTTATTGATAACTCAAATGATATCACTTGCAACCATAAGTCCATCATTTATCTCAGGATTAAGATAGACTCTCCGATTGTCCTGATAATGAAAAGACTATTATCTATTGACGGTTCTAGATAAAGTTTTTCATTGTGATCCAGTTCAATGCACCCAGTGCACTAGATTCTTTTACTCGAAGACACTCCGATGATTTTAGACTCATCATATCTCATTTGATCCCACTCAAATGCTAGCAAAAGAATTCTACAACTTTAACAAGATAAAGGTGCCCAACCTTTAACTTAAGTTGTGAACATTATTCAAGACTAACTAAAGAATTGTGTCTACCTCATACATATCCAGATGTACGAACAATTCTTCTTTTCTCATAGTCTTTAAACCTTATGATTATTTACTTTGACAATTATAATATTAAACTATAAATGCTATAAGATTTGTTAAACCAGAAATCACTTTATTAATATTCAAAAGATTGTCAATTACAACATTACACTCTTGCTATTGAGCATAATCCTAACATTTCATTGTTCCTGGCGGGCCGATAAAGATCGGTCGGCCAATATATTTGATTTTTGTACACTGTTTGCTGCCACTAAAACCTATTTATAAGTAATAGTTGTTGTATGACCTTCATCAGACTTCACCACATTAATCATCTCACTAACCTCACTTCTTATCCCCAATTCTTCTCTCTCGACCTCCTTCCCTTCCACTAGGTTTTTATCTTCCATCAAGACCCTGTTGCCTTGATCGCCCCCATCTCTGATTTCCTCTTCAACTACCTTACTCTAACTGCTTTGTTCTGATGGCTTGTTCACCCTTGCCTTCTTTTTCGATGCTCTAAGGTCCTTACTAGTATCTACCTCTGATCTTTTTCCCAATTCAATCCTTAATGAGCTTTGTTTATCTGACAATGTTGATGTCTGAGTAATCCGCTTCCAGCGTTGCGAAGCACCCTTATTTTGGCCTAGCCTATGTGTTATGGCCTCCTTCAGTTCCTGATGTGTTTCAAAAAAATTTTGCCCTGCATGCTCCATGTTGCCCATTTTAGAAACCAGAGTCTCTTTGATGGTCTTTAGTTGGCCCATATCCTTATTAGTGGCCCAACTAAGTTTTGCATCCTAAGGTTCAACTTGGTCCACCACTTTAGGTATCTCATTATGATTATTTTCCTCCCCACCTCCTGATCTTCCCAACCTTTGGTCTTCCCCTTCATTAACACCCAAATCAATGCACACAACTGTGCCATTTTCCACTTCCCTAGGTTTGTTCGTTCCAGACTGAACCTTAGAGTCCTCGTGACTTCCCATGTAGCCGTCTTTGGAAATCAAAGGTCTCTTCTCCTTCTCACGCCACGATGGTTTAGATGTTGATCCCTTCCATTCGCCGGCTTTGCCCACCGGCAGACCCATTGGATTCCGCCAATGTTCCTGTAATCGTCCATGGTTCAGCCGGTTCTCTTTGACAATATGCGTCCCCATATAGTTACCTCTGGTCACATTCTCATGTCTTCCCAAACGATTTTAAGGTTTCTTGGGAGGACTTCTTGTATGAAGCCACATACATAGCCGATAATTTGCCTTTGACATAACCTCTTTAATGTCCCTAACCATCGAACATTCCCTGATACCATGGTCGATTCTCCTACAGTTAAAGCAATAGTCCTAGAGTCTTTCATAACGAAGGAGCATCGTGGTGATCTTCCCAGTTCCCATGAGGTCAACTCTGAGACTTCTAATCAATGGTTCTAAAATAATCACAACAACCTTGATTGTCAGATACTAACTATTATCTTTCTTGGCAGTGGCCAGATCAATTTCCTTGACTTCTCCAATCAATTTTCCTAGGAAGAGACCAATCTCTTTTGACATACATAATGGTGGTATTTTATGTACCTGAATCCAGAATTCAACCTTGTTGAACTCAAGATTGGTAATATCTCCGTCAAGAGGCATCTTCTCAAGTACCACAATTGCCTTATCAAAGTTCCAAGGCCCTCCATTAATAATTCTATTTCGATCCTCCATATTGAAGAACTGAAACGTAAAAATATTCCCTTCCACCCACTCAATATCCACCACTTCACTCACTTTCCAGATTGTATTGAACACCCTAATAAAAGCATCCTTGTTCACCAGTACTTGGGTCAATACCTTACCCACCAAACAGAATACAAGCTTTCGCTCCCTCCTATTTTTCATTCCTTCATCCAGAGATTTAATTGGACCTTCCAATTCCTGAATCGACAACGCACTACATAACCTCTCAAGCTCATCCACATCCATGGCTAACACCCACAAGACTACAGGAAGGATAGTCGTGAAGGAACTGTAATACAAAACCTTACAATGCTCACGTCTCTACAAGAAAAACAACCTTAAAGAGAGTACCTGACAGTCACCGTAACTCAAATCGTACACCACTCACGTCTTTAGTTGCCAGAGCAAACTAAAGGGAGGACTTTTTTCAATCAGAAAAGGATAGATTCGATTCTATCCTCCAGACATTAACTACCGATGGATTGAGGTTATTCCGTTATTGGATCTGCCAAACAAAAATATTAAGCTAAAAAATGAAGGTCATGTACTCATGTGACGTGGCGATGTAGTATATGGTTACAGGTGTCTGTGATGAGAGAATGTGTGAGTTTAGTGTAACTCGATTGAATTGGAGTATTGGACTCGTGAATTATTGGCGTGAAAAGCCAAAAAAAAAAACAAAAAAATTAAAGGAATGGAGATGCGGGGTATCGATCCCTGTACCTCTCGCATGCTAAGCGAGCGCTCAACCATCTGAGGCGCTCAACCATCTGAGCTACATCCCCTTTAGGCTTACTGGAAGCTCCATTTTTATATATCCTTATTTAAATGTACGTTATATCAGTGACTTTTGAATATCATTCAATTCTTTTGTTTTCTAGGTAAATTTGAAAATTGATCATAATTATTTCTTTTGTTTTGATTTATTTCATGAGAAGAAAAACTTTTAACGAGATTCGTCTAACAAAATCTTGTATGCATAGATACTTATTTGACATAATTTTATTAAAAATGTATGCAAATGGAAAATAAAAAAATAAATGTTTTAAATTAAAATTAAATTGTTTTATAAATAAATAAATATTGAGAACAAATATATAAACACTATAAATAAATAAAATAGTGAATATGACATAGTAACATTGACTATCCATTGTCCATTAACTAAAAATGAATAAGGGATACAACGTCACTTTTCCCTTGCAGTATTTCCTTGCAGTATTTACTATTTAGAGAATAATTAAACAAAACCTCTAAAAAAAATGAATAAAAAAGGAATAAAAAAATCACATAATAATAATAATAATAATAATAATAATAAATACTATTGGATCAAAATGATCAAAACGTCTAATCTTTCCATGGAGATCAAAACGATCACTATTAGAAAAGATTTATTTCCAAATCTCTTCCAAATGTATATCATGTTTCATGTGTTGTATTTATGTTGTGCGAAGGATGGAGATCGAAACACATTTTTTAGTAGTCTTTGGATTGATAATATATTAATGAGTGGCTCTATTGCCACCGAAAAATATTCTCCCTACACTCATTTTTAATGAAATTTCTTTTATTACTAAAGTGCCCTTACACTGACTTACATACATTCATACAATTATATATATTTATTGAAATTCTATCTACCGTTTTATTCATTAAGTTGCTGGGAGTGAATAAGTTAGTTTGTTGAGTCAGTTTGTTGAATTGTTTGTGGCCTTAGTAGCCTTTGTTTTTGCTGCACTATATGTGGTGGGTTGCATTGTCAGCACCACTCACATTAGTTGCTTAATTTTCTACCATGTGCCTATTTTATTGGCAACACTAACGGTGTAACTTCGCTTATAAATAGCCAGAGAGGCTGAGATCAAATGAAATAAATACCAAGTTATACAATTATCAATCTTCCTTTGTTATTTCTCATTCTCTCTTCCTCTAATCTCAGCTTCTTTTCAATTCTTTACTTATAAATTCTCCTTGGTAGTTTTCTTAACTAAAAATTACACAACATTTGCCTATGCGAATATATATATTTAAAATAAGAATATGGATCCTCTTCTTATGTTAATTGTCCCCACCTTCATAATCTATTAACTCGTCTAATATAGCAAATCAATGATCTTGATTATTTCGATTAATTTTTATATTTTTATTCTACCAAAAATAGAATTAATCAAAATTACCATTGATTTATATGAGGACAAGATGAGAAGAGGATCCAAATCCTTAAAACAAATGTTACTGTTTAAATAACTATAGTAGATTTCACCAATTTAACTATTATTCATGAGGCTATGAACTACCTAACTAATAAGCATGTAAGCATCTTACATCCACCTGTTTAGATTGTGAGTTCATATCATATATTTTCTTCTGTTATAGGTAGATTTCGCCAAAGAAGTCAAAATGAGCAGACCAACATAGCCACGTAGGCAAAAAGTCAAAAGATTAGTCAACTAAGAGAGCAGCACCTCACATGAACAAGTTATTCGGCGCCAAAAAGCGAGATGAAGAATACCACCAAATAGAGCCGAGTGAGCCGACCAGGACAATGAAACCTATTCAGCCCTACTCAGTACCAATAAAGAAAATTACATAAAAGCCTTTATCCTTCGATTGCAAGGCAAAACCAGCAACAACAGGCGGTCCCAAATCAACTGCAATACGATCATCAAGAGTCCAACAAGGAAACAAACGGATCTTCTCATACTCAAGAGAAGTAGAGTCCTAAGTAGATTTGGATTCAAGGGGATTAAAACACGTGACATATATGAAATAGGAAGACAAAATCTTAAAAGACTCTCTAGCAATCCGCAACTTGAGGACGACGATATCAAACCTTAGAGGCACCCAGAAACCCTAGGGTCACCATGTATAAATACCCCTACAAAACATAATGAGAGGGGTATGCGAAAATTAGCAAAAGAGAGATCAAAGTGTGTATCATTACAATAATTATAGTGGATTTGACTGAGTTGCTAAGGCAACAACCCGTGGACGTTTCTCTGATCACCGGAGTTTTACCACGTATTTCGCATCTTTCATTACTAACCATTATTATGTTATTTATTTCATTCATATTTACAGGGTTTTGCTAACCTAAGATGTTGACTGATTGACCATCGAAAAATCACCATCAACATCTTCCAAATTCAATTCTTTTGAAAATTCGATTGGTTGTTAAAACTAATAAGTTGGATTTTAAAGAAAAAAAGGTTTAAATTCTGACATGATTATTATTATTTCGGGTTGGTTTTGATATTTTATAAGATGTAGGAAGTAAGGTCATGTTTGACACGTTGTATTGTACATTATTGGATTAGACTGTATTGGATAGTATTGCATTGGACTATATTATTCTTATACAATCTTGTGTTTGGTGATATTTCGTATTAGACTATATTAAGTTATACGATGTTTGTAAATGATTTTTGTTTCCAAATATCGTGTTAACTAATAAAATTAATACATTTTTAGAATAAAAAAATAATATTATAGAGTATATATTTGTTGCATTTTATTTTTAAAATAATATTTAATATTCTTATTATAAAATTGAATTTTTAAAAGTCAAAAAATTCTATTATTAAAATTAAATAATGAATAAAAATTATTGAAATTAATATTTCTAAATATTTTTAATATGTATGAATTAAATAATTATTTATATTTCATGATACAACACAAGTTTGTTATATTTATCTAATATAAACATTATTCATGATTTAATATTTAATATATGATTTGGAATTTATAATAATAATAATAATTGTTTTATTTTATTTTTAATTTTGAATTTTTAATATTTATATAATTATTTTAATCCTTTATATAATTTGATTTGAAAAAAAAAAAAAACCTTTATCTCCAACTTTAATACAGCTTAAACCCACCCTCTCATTGTGTATTGGATAGTACAGTGTCCGATGTATTAGAAACACCATTTGTATTAACTAATACAATAATACAATACAATCTGACTGGTCAAACACAAGTATTATATTATATAATACATTTTAAGAGCTTGTTTGGTTGGGCTTTTGAAAAACCTCTATCCATAAAAGATCTACTTGTAGTAGATCTATTAGAAATATAGTTTTTGGAAAAAAAAAAAAAAAATCATAGATGTTTGGTTGATAGATTTTTTTTTTTAAAAAAAATGTCTATTTGGAGAAGCATCTCCTCATGAGCTTTTGCTCAGTAGAGATTTAAACTTTACTAGCCTTTACTCGATTTAAAATAGACAATCTCAAAAGCCCAATCAAACAACTCTAAAAAAATCATATAGACGTTGGTAGACATTTTGAGCTAGTAGAAAGCTCAACCAAACAAGCACTAAAAGCTTGTTTGGTTGGGCTTTTAAAAAACCTCTATTAGTAAAAGATCTACTTGCAGTAGATCTATTAGAAATAGATATTTTGAAAAAAAAAATTATAATTGTTTGGTTGGTAGACTTTTTAAAAAAAAAAAGATCTATTTGAAGAAGCACCTCCCCATGAGTTTTTGCCTAGTAAACTCTACTAGCTTCTACTCAATTTAAAATAGACAATCTCAAAAACCTAACCAAACAACTCTAAAAAACTCAAATAGACGTTGGTAGACCTTTTGAGGCGGTAAAAAGCTTAACCAAATGAGCACAAAATCTTATCCAATACTATACATGGAAACAAATAAGCCCTAAATGATTAATGTTTAAATTTTCAAGATGGGTGTAGAAAGTAAAGCGGGTGTAGTGAGAACTATTTTGGATGGCAATAAAATCACCCTATATTAATGGTTTAGATTTAACCATGTGTCTCTTCTTTAGTTATTAGATTTTCTCTCAAAAGTTTCCTATTCTTCCTTGATCAGTTCTTTAGTCTCGTGTATATATTCTTTCTCCTCTTTTAGTCTTTTTTTTTTATTTTTACTTTTCTTTTAATATTTTTTTCTAATCTCTACATCTTGTTCATTGTTTGAAACTTCAAACAAGTCGTGAAAACAATGTAATGAAATTAATTAGATTTCTTAGCATCTGTAATAAAGTTTAAATCAAAATTTGATTAAGTAAACTTAAATTATTGTTTACTTAATCCAATTTTGATTCTTATTTAATTTCTTAAAGTGAAATTATATTTAGGAAGAGACATAAAAAATGAAGGAGAAAATAGTAACAAAATTGATTAAAAAAAGAGAGAGGAGATTTTCTTCTTACAATCCAATTTATCTTTCCACACTTCTTTTTTAAAGACACTCCACCCAAAACTTAAATTTTAAACAATTCTAAAGAAAATCCATTTTGTTTCAAAATTATCCTTTTGACAATTTTTTTTTAAAACACTTCATCTTAAAAACCTAATTTTAAAATTTTAAAATACTTGCAAGCACATGAGTCTATTGTAGAATAGCTAATGCGAGTGTGAGTCAATCTCACGAGGATTGATGAAAAACTAGTCTAGCTATAAATTTAAATTTAATCCTAATTTAGTTAACAAAAAGTGATCAATTAAAACTAAAATTAAACTAAGAATTAATAGCAAATAGAATCGAAAATAATCAATTAAAGAGTACTAAGGTATCAAAATTCACCACTGTTAAACTTCACAATTTCGAGATAATCTATTAATTCCTCAAATTAGAGTGATAATTAAAACTCAATTTATCGTCATCTCATGAATTTAACAATAAGCACATTTAATAAAAATCTTAAGTTGGTTTTCCTCCGCTTCAAAATACAATCCCTAAGCTTTCTATGTATCCAAGTTAATGAAAAACAAAGAGTCGAAGAAATTGTAAATTTGTAATTAACTTTATGAAATCAAGCATTGATTGATTAAACATATACATAACTATAAAAAATACATGATATTAGAGATAAAAGGGTTTTATATTTAACTATACATTGAAGAAAACTATAAACATTAAAGAACAAACCTTTGGAAATTAATAAAAATCTATAAAAACTATTGCATCAAATAGAGTTTCATCCTCTAGCCTAGTACAAAGAAAATTAGAAAGACATTAAAAATATGATAACAATATAACCCGGAAGATGTATCGAAGCTCCGCCTTCAAAGTTTGGAATTCTCCTCGCTGACCAAAGATGCTCGAAACCATACATGACTCACTTATACTCGGTTTTCATTTTTATTTTTATTTTAAATCAGATTGACTCGTCTCGACAAGGTGACTCGACTTGATTAGAACCTGTTTTTTCCAGTTCGATTCGGTTCGGTTTAATATAGTTTTGGGCCTGATGAGATTTTTGGACCTAATTAAAATTTTATGTACGTGTTTAATTGTATTGGCCTTTTGGACCAAAATTCAATAACTTCAAATATTATATATATATTTAACTTCATAATATAAACCAAAGTCCAAATAATCCATAATATATTTTATCATAATTCAAAATATAGTCCATAATAATCATAATAACAATCATGACATAATGTTAATAGCATAGTCCAAATTGATACTTGAGCGGTGTGAGTGAGTGTGAGAGATGTTAAGTGTTAGATTGTAGGGTATTTTAGACTTTTAGTGTGTGTATATATATATATATATATAAAAATTAAGTTAGTGTACACTGATATAATTTACATCAGTGCGTTGCATGTGGACCACTAGATTTACATGCTTTGACTTAGCGTGTATGTACTTGTCGGTGCTTCTCCATAATTAGTGGCCCACATGTAATGCACTGATGTAAGTTATATCAGTGTGCACTGACCAAAACTAGACTATATATATATATATATATATATATATATCAATCTATAAGACACCTGGGGTACCATATACCTTTAAAACATTTATCTGTGATAATGATTTTTTTGTCATGATTACTTACAAAGTTACAAGTCACAATATGCGACCACATTAAAATTTAAGGGGGTTGTATCAATTAGGATTTGAGAAGACTTTTAAAGACTTTTTAAAATGGACGACTTTTGTAGAGTTCATAAACTTTTATGGACTTTTATAGACTTTAAAGAATTATGAAAAAACTTTCATGGATTTTCATAGACTTTCATTTTAAAAGACTTTCATTGACTTTCATTTTAAAAATCTTTTATAGACATTTATAGACTCTTATTGACTTTTAAATATAATATGTACTTTGTTTTAACAAAACTATATATTTCTAATGTCAATATATTTTTTTTCAAAACAATAAAAAACAAAATCATCGTTAATTAATCTTGATGAAAGTATTCATACCTATATATGTGATTTTAAAATTTTTATTTGTTATTATTATTATATTTTGCATCATAAAGACAATTATGCATCTAATTTTTTTAATATATATTAATTAGTCAAAATACGTATGTAAAATATAATTAGTTAAATTGTTATTTGATTTATATAATTATTAGTCAACATATTATAAATTTTCTTTTATAATAAAGGTAGAAAACCGACAATAGTATTAACATCTGCATATCTCTACAAAAGTATGACAATAAGTATAAACAATCTACCCAAAATTAATTCAAGTTACTAAAGATAAAACATAAAAACCGTACTTAATTGTTGAACAAGACCCATGCCTAAAAGTGGGTAGTTTGATATTGATCATATATAATTACATGGAGCCACACTCATACGCGACTTTGATTATGGCATATTGGCATGGTTGAGTAGTGGTTTTTGTCTTTTATTATTTTTAATTAACATAAATGAAGTTTGTTTGATTTGTTTCAATGTTGTCTAGTTGCTTTAAAAATGGAGGCAAAAAACTTCAATTGCATAGCCGATGGAGAGTTGTTTTATATTATATTATATTATATTATATATATATATTGTTATAGATCGCTAATGTTTGTATGATTTTTTTTTTTTTTTTTTTTTTTTTTTTACATAATTTGTTCATTTTAAAAGTTAAAAAGAATGACCACATTATTTTATTTGTGAATTTTGTTAATAAGAATGAATGTGCTCTTTTTTATTTATTAGAAAATAAAATGTCACATATTTTTTCAAGCAGTTTTATGTTAGTTTGGTCTTTTTTTTTTTTTTTTTTTTTTTTTTTTCTCAAGTCATCCAAAGTCTTTGGTGTGAGTGGAAGAGAAATTTTAAAGTTTAATATAACTAAAAATCATTAAAAATCATTGACATTTAAAAGTCGTTGACATTTTGAATACCTCTAAACTCTTATAGACTTTTAAAAGTCATGATTGACTACCTTATGACTTTTATAGAGTTTTTAAAAGTCTATATTGAATACAATTAAACTTTTTAATTCCATAAAAGTATTTAAAAGTCTTTACAAGTTTAGATTGAATACACCCCCCTAAGTCTTGTTTTGTTGTTATCATGTGTAACTTATTAACATTATATACATGCGATTACATACTACTCACATACGAAATTATGATGCACCATACACCGGTTTTTTTATAGAATGTCCCGATATATATATATTAATAAAACAATATTTATTAACTTTTATTTTGACAATATCTATTAATTCGGAATCAGTTATTTTTTTTTTAACGCTTTCACCATTGGTAAACAACATTCATTAACTTAAATCAATATAAATCTAATATTTAATAAAATGATATATAAATATGTTTAATTACTTAAAATAAACCTTATATTTATTTATATTTACTCGGTTTAGTCGGGTTGGTTTGGTTTTTGACAAGGCAACACCATCCATGACTCACTTAAACTCGATTTTTTTTTTGAATGAGATTGACTCGTCTCAACAGGATGACTTGACTTAACATATATTTTTGTAAAGGGATATTATTATTTCTCCCCTAACTTATGAGGTATTAATCATTTTGCACGCTCTTGTTTGGGTATTGGCCATTTTCCACCCTGTCATTAGTTTTAGATGGAATAGTGTTCTTTTGACATGAAAGATTGTAAAATGACGTTTTTACCCTTAGAATCTTTTGTTTTTTAATGGGACAATTTTACCCTTCTAGTGTGATTGTAAAAACAGAATTAAAAAGAAAAAACAAAAATAATGAAAAAGAAAATGAAAGTGGAACAAACCTAGGAAAATCACCTTCCATCATCACAAACCCAAAAAAGCATCACCACTAGCTCAATACAACCATCCATTCTCTTCTTTCTTTAACACTCACACAAATAGAACCTCCCAAACACTTCCACCATTCAAACACTTCCATAAATTGAAGAAAATAATATCCAAATTCCAAACACCATCACCAAGTAAAATAAGAAAAATAAATTGAAACACAAACTAAAATTGAAAAGAATATGACAAACACAAACCAAAATATGAATCTTCAAACCATTAAATGAAAACCTAAATTCATCTCTTCATCATCATAATACCAAACCCTAACTCACAAATACAACCATTAATCTGAGTCACAAAACTCTTAACACCTTAATCTAATAACCCACTGATGCCACCAAACAAACCCCCACCATCAACCACCGCCGGCGGCCAACAACACCCAAACCCAAACCTGAACGCAACACCCACTATATATTCCCAAAATCAACATCCACCCTGAAAACCAACAACCACCACCAACGGCCAAACAAAACCCACACCTAAACACAACCACCACCACCCATAAAAACAAGAACGAACACTCAAATTCAACCCACCATTCTGACGGCCAAACAAAACCCAAACTCACAACCACCAGCAGTCTCAGGTCCAACCCACTGTTGATCTACTCTCGGTAGAGGAGATCGGCCTCCATTCCTCATCGGCGCCAACCAAAACAATTAGAGATGGGAGAGCGAGATTGAGAGAGAGGGAGAGAGAGATTGGAGAAGAGAATGTCGATCTCCTCTCAGCGGAAAAGATCGGCTCTCTTCGTTGGGGACAAAGAGATAAGAGAGGGAGAAAACATGGGAGGGGAAGAAAAAAGAGAATTGGAGAGAAAATACAGAAAGAAAAATGAGGAGGAGATTAGGAGAGAGAAAGTGCTAGATTTTAATTTTATTTTAATTAGTTTTATATTATTTTTTGTTTTAATTTATGTTGAAACAAATTATAGCACGGTGTGTATAAAACTATCTAGAGGGGGGGGGGGGGGGGGGGGGGTGAATAGATTTTAAACTTATTACCCAATTTTTCGTGAGAAGTCAAAATTACGAAATTACCCCTAACTAGATAAAACAATAAATCAAGTATAAAATGCAAAAATTAAATAACACTTGATTTTTACATGGAAACCCTCACGAGAAAACCACGGGCTAGTAAGTAAGCTACACTCGAACCTAGAATCCACTAAATGTGTAAAACGATTACAACCTAATCCCGGAAGTAATCACACACCTACCTAATCCTGGTATGAGTGAACCTAGTCCAATTTGCTTGCGATCTAAGCAACCTAATCCCGGAAGCTACACACAAGACTTACTTTCTCAATGAAGAGAATAACACCCTAAGTGAATATATGAATATCCAAATGCAACATAGAGCAAGGGAAACCCTATATGCTTATCTAAGATGAATAATATGCAATTAGAACAATCCTAGATATTAAAACTAAATGACATGTCAAATAGTTTAGCTAATCAAGATTAAGCACAAAACCTAATTAGCTATCACAAAACAACTTCTCAAATATACATCACACTAATCTCAAACTTGTATCAAAAGATATATGAAAATCATACAAGTAATAAATTGAGATTGCTTGTTAAGAAAAACACAAAATATGTAAGATATTAGTGAAAAACTTACCAAGCAAAGTATGATGAAGAATCCATGCAAGATGACATCTAGATGATCAAAGATGATGCTAGATGATGATTGATGATCATGAAAAAAGTGTTTGAGTAATTAAAAATGAGTTCTTGGAATTTTTCTTCTCTTTGAAAAAATATCCTAAGTATGAAATCTGAATATGAACTCTCTTAATTGACCTAAAGACAAAATGGCATATATAGGGGGCCAAATCAAAGTGAGGTCGTTTTGAGTAAGTTGCAAAGAAACGCACGATCGGCGGTTTCAATCTACAGCCAGGCCGCAGATTTCAACCGCCGAATGGCTCCCGTGAAAGGCAGGGGAGAAACAGCAGTTTCAATCGGTGGTTTCGAAACCGTCGAACCAACCGCAGAATCAAACCTAAGAATTAAAAACCATCAGGTATGAACGGCGGTTTCGAACGGTGGTCGGTGGCCACCGATCGTAACCGCAGAATTGCTCCAGACACTTCTGGAAGCAAACGGCGGTTTCATTCGGCGGCCAGGCCGCCGATCATAACCGTCGATCACCAACATAGGTGAAAACCAAGGAGAAGCCAAGAGCATTCTCGGTAGGCGGTCTTCGCGCAAAACCAAGCACATTCTAGTGCATGCATAGACGTTTCCGAATGCTATCGGGAAACGAATTACTAAGCACAAAATCACACAACAAAATACAACATCAAGGTGCAAGTGTGAAATGTGACATGTGAAGAGTATGCACACCAAATGCAAGAATGCTAAGTGAGTGTGTGCAACTATCTCTTCAAGACAAGTAAGTACATAGAAATTTACCTTCAGTGCTTATCAAGACGAGGTCTATTTTATACCTATTTGAGGTCCCCCATTTCCGATCGTTTGTCTCGTTTTCGAGCGTATTTTTGTATATAATGTTTTGTTTGAGCCTTGTGTAGGTACATATTCCTTATAATAAGGTTTTGAGCTTAAAGATTAGTTTGGGAGGCAAAATGGAGCAAAAAGAGCTAAAATTATATATACGGGTGCAGAACATACAACTTGCGGAGATCATATCTTCCTCCTCAGATAGAACCACATGGATATCTTTATATATTCGAAAAGCCCCGGAAGTCTAGTTTCCAGAACATTTTACGGATTGCAATTCCGAGCTTTCTATAGGAAGTTATGGCCATTTCCGTAACGGTGCGCGATGCTGAAAACGCTGAAACGTTGTCAGGTCTAAACGGCTACTTCAAACGGCGGCCAGGCCGCCGATCCAAACCGCCGAATCACTCCAGAAAGTCGTTTTTTGGGCGAATTTTAGGGACAGTTTCGTCCATTCACCCCAACCTTCAGCCCTAACCTCCCAACACTATATAAACCCCTTATTCTCTTCTCTCCCACCAGAACACACTCCCTACAAACTTCCTCTTCTTCTTCTTCTTCTTCATTTTCTTCACTAAATAAGAGAGAGAGGAGCTTGCAAGAGCATCCATGGAGGTTTTTCCTCCATGGATGCTCCCCATCTCACCTTCTACACATCCTCCACCACATTTAGGAGTAGATTGCATAGAGATAGGAGTGGGCTTTGGCCAATTTCGAGCTAGCAAGGGAAGGAGCTCTTGGAGGAGGTTTTCTTCAAGGGTTGTATCTATTTCTCACTCTCTATGTATTTCTTGTTTTCTTGAATGTGTAATCCCCACTTGGGAATATTTGTGAACCTATTTTGTGCTCAATATATATATGGTTGTTTTTATATCCAATTTGTGTTTTGATTCATTCTTGATTGTTATTGATATGTCTCTTATCTTGAAATGCATGTTTATGGATGATTGGAAATTAATATGTATTCATGGATGGGATTAGGAGTAGATTAATGTAAATTAGGAGTAGTTGTAATCAAATATCCCATTTTGTGTTTGTATGTTGATGGAAGGTCAAAATTGCATGTCATGAATGGGTTTGAGTGACTTAGAGTTAGGATTGTGCCTTTGGAGGGGCTCTCCGGGCATAGTTTTGGCTAATTAGCTAGGAAGAGTGGGTGAACCTATAAATTGCCACATTAGAAGGGTTTGGTTCATTGTTCTTGTTAACAATTGGATTTTAGCTATTTCTCACTCTAGGGGCTCTAGGTGAGTCATGGTTAGAGTTACAATTATTGATTTTTGGCTATTTCTCACGCTAGGGGCTCTAGGTGAGTTATGGTTGGAGATACAATCACTCTTTCCACATTCATTAGACTTTCACGTTGCCATTTTACATTACAAAGCTATTATTGGGGCTCAATGTAGTTTTGTTTGTAGAATCGGTTCACATATGTTGGTTGCGGTTTCGTGTACGAGGGGCTCTCGACACACTCTTCAACCGTTAGCTCTATGAATGGGTATAAATCGGATTGAGGCAAGAACGAACCCTTAACTAAAATTGGATGTCCTTAATGTCTAACAACCAACTATTTGTGCACTTATGTATGGTGAACTTGTTGAACCTTGTGTGACCATTTTCATGCATCTCTCCTATCCACCATTTTATTTATCACTTTAAACACCATTCTCACCCTTCCATATTCTCTTTGTTTTTATTTATTTTCATTTTCATTCTCTCTACACACACACACCGCATTGTACATACATTTCACACACACCATTCTCACCTTTCCGCATTCTATTTACATGCTTACAATAAACTCTAGAACTTGAAATGGTTGACGAATAACACCTCCCTGCGGAACGATACCCTCGCTTGCCGCTTTACTAGTCTTTTGCTAGTTTAGAGCACATTGCGTAGGAAACCCCCTTTTAAATGAAATTATCTTTTGATCCTTGCGATTTCTTAACGACGGAAAAAGTGAGTATCAAAAATGGCGCCGCTGCCGGGGAGGCGTATTCATTGATTGTTTCATGTTTTAGTTTAGGTTCTGTGAATTTTTAGATTTATTTGCTTTGCGGATATATATGTATGTGTTTAGGATTTTTCTTTTTCTTATTTTCATTTTTTTTATAGCATATGCGCTTAATGTTGTTTGAGTTGTGCTTGTGCAAGGAAAGGAAATTTCAAGTCGGATGGACTGCACAACTCAAGAGAACCATACGGTGTGCTTGTCGCGCCAAGACAACTCCCCAAGTGAAACGGCAGCGCCACAATGGCCTAGTTGGTTGCAGCCACAAGAGGTATCCTCTAAATTTTGAGTTTAAATGGAGCACTTGTGGATGTAGTTGTTGATTATGTGCTTAATGTTAAAATGCTATGCTTGTAGTGTTTGTAACCTTTTATTTTTGTTTAGATCTAAGAGTGGATTTGTATTGTGCTTAGATCTTAGGATTTGTTGTGTATTGTTGTTAGCTTTTTTATTTTTGTTCTCATCTCCGAATCTTGCTAAACATTGTCTATATTTTATGATTTGAGCAACATTGAGGACAATGTTGAGTTTAGGTTTGGGGGTGTGGACACCTTCGTTGTTTATTTTGTTTTTAATTTTTGTTACGTTTAGAAAATTTTCAAATCTCTGCACAAACGATCAATTTTTAAATTTTTATGGAAATGAGTCCATTTTGTTGAGTTGTTTTTCTTCGTGTGCCGGTAGAGGCACATGTATGCTTTTAGCTCCGTGCGTCGCTTAAATTTGCTTGTACAGTGCCAATCTTTTGATGTTGAGGTGGATGAGACTTTTATGCTTGTTTAGCCTAGGAAAATTGTGGAGACTACCCGTGAGCTACACTGTGTCTAAATAACGAAAGTTTGTGGGTTTTGTTTCTACTCTTATACACTCTTCAATTTTTTTTTTTTTCTTCATTGTGATCTCATTGTACATCAATTTTGCATTGATTGCCATAGAACTTCATCATGTGGACTGCTTGTTGAAACTTGTATTCCCTTGTTAGATGGACTTTTAGAAATGATTTTGAGCTTGAGTGTGTGCATAACTACTAAAATAGCCTAAACACTCCCATACCCCTATATTCATTGCAAATTGAAGCAAACACATATCCATTCCCTAGTTATTGATCATGTTGAGGTGTATAGCTTAGGAGAAGCTAGCTCTAAATTTTGTAAAAGCGTGTACTTAGGCAAATATATGTAAATTGTGCTAGGCAAAAGCTTACAAAAAGAAAAAAAAAAAAAAAAAAAAAAAAAAGGAGAAAAAAGGAAAAGAAAAGAAAAAAAAATAGAATAAGTGTTGAAATATAAAACACTTAAGCCTCCTGGTTCTTCAATGGTAAAGTTACTCACTAATAAGGGTACAATTGTAGCACAATAATTCAATGTAAATTTTATAGCATATACGCTTGTATTGTAAATATGTAATAGAGCTAATTTTGTTATAAAATGTAATGTGTAAACACACCTTAGCATGGTTAATAACTTTATCCTTCTCGCTCCCACCATCTCTTCCATCCCAAACACTACTACAAATCACTTTGGCCCCAATAAAAGTGAGGGAAAGCTCATTTGATCTCTTAGGAAGTCTATCTTGGGAATGCGAGTCAATGCATGTCTTTCCACGTTCGTGGCATTTCAATTCCTTCCATGAGATCCATTTTCAGAAAATGTGCGTCATTGGAAAATACTCATATGTGATTATATTTGATTCCATATACCTAAATTCCAAATCACATATGTTTGCTAGAGAGTGCGCCTAAGTTCTGAGTGAAAATATGACTGAAATCCAGTGAGGATTAGAGTCGAGGCGAATTTTATCTTGGGCATACGAGCGTGGTTGTTTTGTAAACCGAAAACATCCTAAGTATTGGCATACTTGCATTGTGTGATGCATTGTTATTAATTGGTATATTTGAGATTCTAGCATGCATGTGTAGTCTTTGCTTGGTATGTGTGGATTGCATCTCAACTTTTATTGCAGAGTATACGTTTGTGGGTGTCGTAGCTGTAAACCCTCAAGAGACTATAACTCCTCCTCTAGGGATCGCCTAGTGGTTTAAAGGCTTGTGGCACATGCTAAGTGCCATCGTGTTTCCTACGGAAGTGGACTAGCTTAATTTTTAGTTTTTTATTTATAAGTTTTTATTTGTTGCATATATTTTTGTTCTCTTTGTTTTGCTCGAGGACGAGCAAATGATAGGTTTGGGGGTATTTGATCGGACTATTTTATACCTATTTGAGGTCCCCCATTTCCGATCGTTTGTCTCGTTTTCGAGCGTATTTTTGTATATAATGTTTTGTTTGAGCCTTGTGTAGGTACATATTCCTTATAATAAGGTTTTGAGCTTAAAGATTAGTTTGGGAGGCAAAATGGAGCAAAAAGAGCTAAAATTATATATACGGGTGCAGAACATACAACTTGCGGAGATCATATCTTCCTCCTCAGATAGAACCACATGGATATCTTTATATATTCGAAAAGCCCCGGAAGTCTAGTTTCCAGAACATTTTACGGATTGCAATTCCGAGTTTTCTATAGGAAGTTATGGCCATTTCCGTAACGGTGCGCGATGCTGAAAACGCTGAAACGTTGTCAGGTCTAAACGGCTACTTCAAACGGCGGCCAGGCCGCCGATCCAAACCGCCGAATCACTCCAGAAAGTCGTTTTTTGGGCGAATTTTAGGGACAGTTTCGTCCATTCACCCCAACCTTCAGCCCTAACCTCCCAACACTATATAAACCCCTTATTCTCTTCTCTCCCACCAGAACACACTCCCTACAAACTTCCTCTTCTTCTTCTTCTTCTTCATTTTCTTCACTAAATAAGAGAGAGAGGAGCTTGCAAGAGCATCCATGGAGGTTTTTCCTCCATGGATGCTCCCCATCTCACCTTCTACACATCCTCCACCACATTTAGGAGTAGATTGCATAGAGATAGGAGTGGGCTTTGGCCAATTTCGAGCTAGCAAGGGAAGGAGCTCTTGGAGGAGGTTTTCTTCAAGGGTTGTATCTATTTCTCACTCTCTATGTATTTCTTGTTTTCTTGAATGTGTAATCCCCACTTGGGAATATTTGTGAACCTATTTTGTGCTCAATATATATATGGTTGTTTTTATATCCAATTTGTGTTTTGATTCATTCTTGATTGTTATTGATATGTCTCTTATCTTGAAATGCATGTTTATGGATGATTGGAAATTAATATGTATTCATGGATGGGATTAGGAGTAGATTAATGTAAATTAGGAGTAGTTGTAATCAAATATCCCATTTTGTGTTTGTATGTTGATGGAAGGTCAAAATTGCATGTCATGAATGGGTTTGAGTGACTTAGAGTTAGGATTGTGCCTTTGGAGGGGCTCTCCGGGCATAGTTTTGGCTAATTAGCTAGGAAGAGTGGGTGAACCTATAAATTGCCACATTAGAAGGGTTTGGTTCATTGTTCTTGTTAACAATTGGATTTTAGCTATTTCTCACTCTAGGGGCTCTAGGTGAGTCATGGTTAGAGTTACAATTATTGATTTTTGGCTATTTCTCACGCTAGGGGCTCTAGGTGAGTTATGGTTGGAGATACAATCACTCTTTCCACATTCATTAGACTTTCACGTTGCCATTTTACATTACAAAGCTATTATTGGGGCTCAATGTAGTTTTGTTTGTAGAATCGGTTCACATATGTTGGTTGCGGTTTCGTGTACGAGGGGCTCTCGACACACTCTTCAACCGTTAGCTCTATGAATGGGTATAAATCGGATTGAGGCAAGAACGAACCCTTAACTAAAATTGGATGTCCTTAATGTCTAACAACCAACTATTTGTGCACTTATGTATGGTGAACTTGTTGAACCTTGTGTGACCATTTTCATGCATCTCTCCTATCCACCATTTTATTTATCACTTTAAACACCATTCTCACCCTTCCATATTCTCTTTGTTTTTATTTATTTTCATTTTCATTCTCTCTACACACACACACCGCATTGTACATACATTTCACACACACCATTCTCACCTTTCCGCATTCTATTTACATGCTTACAATAAACTCTAGAACTTGAAATGGTTGACGAATAACACCTCCCTGCGGAACGATACCCTCGCTTGCCGCTTTACTAGTCTTTTGCTAGTTTAGAGCACATTGCGTAGGAAACCCCCTTTTAAATGAAATTATCTTTTGATCCTTGCGATTTCTTAACGACGGAAAAAGTGAGTATCATGTGACATGTGAAGAGTATGCACACCAAATGCAAGAATGCTAAGTGAGTGTGTGCAACTATCTCTTCAAGACAAGTAAGTACATAGAAATTTACCTTCAGTGCTTATCAAGACGAGGTCTTCAAAGGGCTTCGAACAATAAAACCAACTCCTAAGCTACCCTTACAAAGAACCCCAACATATGGTTTGTCCACGAAATGAGCCAATCAACAAATGGGAACCTTACGATCTCCCTGTTTGGCTATTTCGTGACCTAACCACCACTCACATTGATTCCTCACAAAGAAATAGAAACTACGGGACTACAATGATATTCTACATTACAAAGAGATAAGAAAATGAAACTTGAAGTCTTCAACCTCTTGTAGAATAATCAATCCCTGAAAATAAAGTTTCTAACATTTCCAATACAAGTAAAAAGTGAGATTAATCAAGTGAGAACAAAAACAAGCATTTGCATATTTAAAAGATTTGGCACAACATTATGCAATGTATGTGTATGCAATGCTCCCCCTCAACGGGTTACTCCCCCTCAATGAATGTTCTCCCCAGTATGCACAATTGCTTCTATATTTTGCAACTCCCCTTACCATATCCTACTCCCCCTTTTTGTCATGATATAGGCAAAGGAATAGTCCCCAACCGGGTCACTCATAGCAACGAGAGATAGAAGCATGCAAGATATTTGCATATACATATAAGACACTTTATGCACCTCAATTAATTGAAAAGAAACAAGGAGATTTATTTATAGAAAATGTGTGAATCAAACATGCTTTGCATACAAGACATATATCATTCAAGTCCAAAATACAATGGTATTTGGCAAAGCAAATGACAAAGGTTTCTATTAAGAATTCAAACCAATTTTACCAATGTCATGAGAAAAGCAAGGATATAGAGATTTTATTGATTTCAATTTATGAGCAACTATATCCAACTTTATAAGCGAAACATGGCATGAGCGACTTTGCACCCTATTTGATTTTTCTGGATAAGATATCCGTATGATAATAGCCATGTTCAACCTATAAAGAAAGAGAGACATTTGGAATATAAATTCCTTTGAACGGATACAAGATCCTTTATTCATTTTGAGTCTCATAAGCTTTCACACAAGTTTTGCATTTTAAGAATATGCAATCATCAATTCATGCTTTTCATGTGAGCATGTTATATGAATTTCATGCCTTTTCATTTGACATTACCATGTTATTAAAGAATTATCATGTCATGGAGATAACTATAGGTCATTCAAATCATAATTCCTATGTACATCTCATAGTCCAAAAATGCATGTTTGAACATAAATATGACATGGATTGTAAACAAGCAAGGTTCACACTTATTGAATTGAAAACATATATACATATGTGCAACCAAGCTTACTCAAGCAATTAAAAGAAGAGGCATAAGATATTTCAAATTTTTGCAAGTGATAAGAATGCAAAATAGCTCTCTTTGCTTGAGTTCCCCATATGGGGTCAATCACAAATTACATCACTCCACAGGACATATCCCAATAGATCTACTAAGTGTTTTAAATCAAGTATCATCTAAGGGTTTAGTAAATAGGTCCGCAAGTTGATCATTAGTACCTACATGTTCAAGTACTATGCATTTATTTTCAACAAGCTCTCTAATAAAGTGATGACGGATGTCAATATGCTTAGTTCTAGAATGTTGGACCGGATTCTTGGAAATATTAATGGCACTCATATTATCACAAAAGAGAGTAAGTGTACCTTGGTTGAATCCATAGTCTACTAGCATTTGCTTCATCCATAGGAGTTGTGTGCATCCACTCCCCACGGCTATGTACTCGGCCTCGGCCGTGGACAAGGAAATCGAGTTTTGCTTCTTGCAAAACCAAGACACCAAGTTGTTGCCTAGAAAGAAGCAACCGCTCGATGTGCTCTTCCTATCATCACAATTTCCTGCCTAATCCGCATCACTAAAGCCTACAAGACTAGCATTAGTGTCAAAAAAGTACCAAATCCCATAGTTGGATGTCCCATTCACATAGCGAATGATTCTCTTTACGAAAGAGAGATGGGACTCCTTAGAATCCGCTTGGTACCTAGCACGCACACCCACACTAAAGGAGATATCGGGCCTACTTGCGGTCAAATAAAGCAAGCTTCCTATCATGCCACAATATAACGTTTGTTCCACACTTTTACCACTAGCATCCTTGCTTAGCTTCAAAGTGGTACTCATGGGTATATCACAATGTTTGGCATTTTGTAAACCAAACTTCTTCACTAGGTTTTTGGCATATTTGGCTTGGGTAATGAAGATCCCATCATCTAATTGCCTAATTTGCAAACCTAGGAAGTAACTAAGCTCACCAACAAGACTCATCTCAAATTCGTGAGACATGACATCAACAAATTGTTGGACCTTGGTGTTGTTGGTGGAGCCAAACACTATGTCATCAACATAAATTTGAGCTATGAAAAGCTCATCATTATCTCTCTTGATGAATAGTGTCTTGTCAACACAACCCCTTGTGTAGTTATTGTCAACAAGAAATTGAGTGAGGCGCTCATACCAAGCCATCGGTGCTTGTTTCAACCCATATAGTGCCTTCTTAAGGCGATAGACATGGTTGGGGTGGTGTGCATCCACAAACCCCTTGGGTTGTTCAACAAACACTTCCTCTTGCAAGAAGCCATTGAGGAAGGCACTCTTGACATCCATTTGGTGCAATTTGAACTTGTGCACACAAGAAATGGACAAAATGGACTATAAACGGGCAACGGGAGTAAAAGTCTCCTCAAAGTCGATACCCTCAATTTGAAAGTACCCTTGTGATACAAGCCTAGCCTTTTTTGCCACTATGTTGCCATTCTCATCGGATTTATTCCTATAAATCCACTTAGTTCCTATCACATGTGAGCTTTTAGGCCTAAGAACTAGAGTCCAAACCTCATTCCTTTCGAATTGGTTTAGCTCTTCTTGCATGGCAAGAACCCAAAATTCATCATTCAAGGCTTCATCAACCTTTTTGGGTTCAATTTGAGAGGTGTAGCATGTAAAGCTAATGAGATTAGCTATTTGACGCCTAGTCCTAACACCTTCATTCACATCTCTAATAACATCCTCTTTGTTATGGAGTCTTCTAACCCATGGAGCGGGTTCATTAGAGTCTAAGAGAGGGACTCTAGTAATAGGTTGTGTGACCTCATTATTGTCATTGGACGTCCCAACATTGGGAGTCACCACAACCCTCTCCAAAGGAGAGTCATCCTCTAAAACTTCCTCCTCCTCATGGTCATGACAACATTCGATGATTCCATGACAGTTCGAGTCTTCAAGTTGAAAACTCTATAGGCTCTACTATTCAAGGCATAGCCAATAAAGATACCCTCATCACTCTTAGCATCAAACTTGCCAAGTTGATCACGGTCATTTAAAATGTAGCATTTGCTTCCAAATGTGTGGAAGTAGCTAACATTTGGCTTCCTACCCTTCCATAACTCATAAGAGGTGCTTCTAGATCCGGGCTTTAGGAAAACTCTATTCCTTATATAGCAAGCCGTATTAATGGCTTCGACCCATAGGTTCCTAGGGACATTATTGCTCAGCAACATCACTCGGGCCATCTCTTGGAGGACCCTATTCTTCCTCTCAACAACTCCATTTTGTTGAGGTGTCCTAGGAGCCGAAAACTCATGGGAGATGCCTAAGCTATCACAATAGCTTTTAAAAGAGGCATTCTCAAATTCCCTCCCATGGTCACTTCTAATCCGTTTAATGCTTTTAATGTTAGAGTTCATTTCATTTTATATTTTAGTACAAAGCATTTTAAACTTATCAAAAGTTTCGGATTTTTCTCTAAGAAAATATGTCAATGTAAATCTAGAGAAATCATCAACACAAACAAAAATGTATCTCTTTCCATCTAAACTCTCGATTTGCATAGGACCCATGAGATCCATGTGGAGAAGCTCTAGGGGCACCTAGGTGTAGAGATACTTGCCCTTTTTGTGCATGCTTTTGGTTTGTTTTCCTTGTTGGCAAGGTCCACAAATTCCATTGGCTTTCTTCCCAAGCTTAGGGAGGCCACTCACACAATTGAACTTTCCAAGGGTCCTTAAATCCCTAAAGTTCATGTGGCCAAGTCTTTCATGCCACAACTCTATTTGCTCATCCATGGACACATTGTTTGAGACTATTCTAGCTTCAAGACAATAACAATTGTCACTAGATCTCATACCTTTCAACAAGGTTTGTCCATCGAGCTTTAGGATTAAGCAATCATCTTTACTAAACAAGACAGAATATCCTTCATCACTTAGATGTGAAATGCTTATTGAATTGGCTTTCAAGCCATCAACAAATAAAGCATCGGATAAAAAGGGTAATCCGGGAACGGAAATGGTTCCTTTCCCTACAACTTTCTTTTTGGATCCATCAACAAAAGTGACATATTCTCCATCCTCCATAACAAAAGTCTTGAAGAAATTCTGATTTCCCATCATGTGCCTAGAGCACCCACTATCTAAATACCAAAAATTAGAAGAATTTGCCTTCAAGACTATTTGAGCAACATGGCAAACATTTTCATTCTTTTTAATCCACCTAGAAACAATCTTAGCTTTCTTAGTGGTCTTTGGTACATGGGCTCTAGATGTTCTAGGATCATGCATAACAATATTATTATTCCTAGGAACATGCATCATGGCTCTTTTCTTTTTCTTCTCAATCATGTTTCTAGTTTTGCACATTTTAATATATCGAAAGCAATGTGGTCTAATATGACCATCAAATCCACAAAAATGACATATAGGAGTAGAATAAGGAATCATACCTTGTCCTTGTCCTTGTCTTTGTGGATGAATGGGTTCAATCCATCTTCGTTGTTGAACCGGTCTAGGTTGCTTCCTAGCTTGAGGTTGCATGATTGGCCTTTTTCCTTTGAGAGCCAAGTGTGGAGGAATGTTGGCTTTAGGGACCCTAGGGGGTTGAGCTTGAGGTTGCTTTCTTGGCCCCATCTTCACTTGTGCATTTGAACATTGTCCTATTTCTAACTTCTTCCTAGGAATTTGCACAAATGAAGTTTCTTCGTTCCTCAAACTCTTGACAAACACGGTCTTGTTTGAGGTTGAGATCTTCTTGCCATCTTCATACCCAAGAACCCTCTTGTCACATGGACTCTTTCCAACACCAAGCATATGGTCAAGCTTCTTGGTGCTAGAATCCATCCTAGTCATAGACTGTCTAACTTTTTCAAGCTCCCTCTTTAGACTTTCTTCATTCCTCCTAGATAAAACTAACTTCTCTCTTAGCTTATCTTCCATCTTCTTGAATTTTTCCACTTGTTTACTTAAGTGGTCATTATGAGATGAAAGCTCAAGATTTTCTTCTCTCAACATCTTGATCTTTCTTGTGCTCTTGATTGCTAAATCATTAAACTCGGCATGATATTTAGCAAGCACCTTTTTCTCCACAAATCCATTTATGGAGTTAGAAGAGGAATCACTTTTGAATGTACACAAACGAAGTTAAATTGCTTAAAGCATACCTAGAGGGGGGTGAATAGGTTTTTACACCTTTTTTCAAACCCTTGAACAAACATCCGTTTGTCCCTCAAGGTAGCCTTACACACAACACAATAATCCAAGATAGACATACATAGACAATATGATGACACAATCATAATAGAAATGTCTAAGTATATCAACAAGTCATGTGAGGTAAAATATCAAATAATCATAACAACAAAGTAAACTTGTATTTCATAAGATGTTCAATGTGTTACAAGAGTGAGCAAAATGTCACTAAACAAATATTACAATATACAAAAGAATCAAAGATACAAATTGATCTATAGAATGAATACACTAATCACACTATACAAAGACTTGGTTCACAATACATCACAAGTGAATATTATGAATCAAGACAATAAAATATACAATTAAAATATAAGAGAAGAGATAGAAAGAATTAACACAAGGGATTTTTTAACGTGGTAAAACCTCCAAGGAGGAAAAATCCACGGGTTGAATTACAACCATTGGGTACTATATTATTGGAAAGTAAATATAGAACATTCACAAAGTGACCAATCTTTAGCTCACCCAACCTAGTGAAGTCTAAGCCTACCCAACCCTATTGGAAAGTATGAAATCCCTCAATGATGCGGAACCACCATATATTGGACAACACACTCAACCAACATCGATGGTAGATTAGAAATTCCTCAAGAGTGCATACACATCCCGTGTACCCCGCTCTATCGGAGTCTATGTCTAACCATACGCCTAGGCCTACCAATATGTTAGCCAACTCCCTATCCAAGGCACTCTTGCCTCTAGGGAGCCTCCCATGCATGACTATCCGAGTCCTCCCGACTCTAGCCATGACTTCTTGCTTACCTATCCGAGTCATCCCGACTCTAGGCAAGACTTCTTGCTTGGCTATCCGAGTCATCCCGACTCTAACCAAGACTTCATGCCTTTTACAAGGACTTCCTAGTGTGATCATGTGAATGCAAATGATGCAAACATTCATTTCAACATAGAACATGTGATCAATACATTCTATGGCACAAATAGACCTAAACATGTGAAAACACAATTAATCAAGTCTAGATGCAAAAATCCATGAATAGAAACCTATGCATGTGAAACACCTAACACATATACTCAAAGTCTCATTCACACATATAACACTTGAATCACAAAATGTTCATTAAGTCCTAATTCAAGATGCTATCAATATACAATCAAAGTCTAGATATATGAGATTAAAATCAATCAATATACTAGACAAAAATATAGAGCAAGGTTTTGAGATTTACATCAATCAAAAACTATATTCTCTAAATCACAAACAAATACACAAATCCTTGATTTCTTCAATCAAAGGACCAAATCAAATCTCAAAGTCATTTTAACACAAAATTAATTCAATTAAGTATCAAACAACCTAAGATGCCATTCTAATCACAATACAACTCACAAACAAATGTAAAACCTAGAATCATGAAATCTAGTCAACATAAGTCCATAAATTGAATTTCAATTGGAATGATAATCAAGCTACCTTTTCAAATAGCTTTCATAAAACAATAACATAGATATAGAAGAAGAAACCCCAAGCATTTGGAAGGTCAAATAACAAGAAATCCCTAAGATGAGACCATTACCTCGGATTATGATGCTGGTTCGGAATTCAGTGGTCAACCACTGGAAATCACGATCAAACAGCTACCAAACCACTTGGAGATGTTAGAGGACTCAAATACGAACACTCTCCAACTTGAATCACTCAAATCCGACTCCGGATGACGAAGATATGGTGTTTTGAAGTTTGGAAAAATTGGAGAGAAGTCTAGACGGGAAAAACTGAAATGTTCTTCTTTAAAATTCAAAAATGAGAGAGAGAGGGAAGAAATAGGAGGAGAGAGAAGAGAGTTTTCGACCAATCACGTGGTGCCACGTCACCCCCAGGCCGTGGGGGGCGCGTGGCCCACACGGGAGCAGAAGGGGCTCCAGGCCGTGGGGCCCACGGCCTCAACCACGGCCAGCCCATGTGGCCCACGGCCTGGGCTGTCCTCTCCCGCGTACTCTCGGTTCGTCGGCCCGTATCTCGAGCGTCCGAACTCCGAATTCGAATCCATTTTCGGATTACAAACCAGTGACTCTCTCACGCACAAAAATGACTATACAACTTTGAAAAACGGTTGAGAAATCATCTCGGAAATCATCGATGAAGTCAACACAACGTAAGAGAACGTAAAGTGGCATAGTCAACACGTTTGGACTCGAAACCTTATGAATGAGTAACCGAAACGACCGGAACTCATTAAGGCATTGAATAAGAACATGTTTAAGTCCTAAACACAAAATACGGAAACATACAAACACAAATACACACACATATGCTAGTTTCCGGACATAGTCCTAGAAAATGCAAAACACAAAGTTTATTAACTAAATGTGAATGCATGAGCATATTTTGCCAAGTGTGTGAAAGTGAAATGTAAATGAAATAAAATCATGAAGGGACACATAAGAATGATATGTGTGAGTGTGTGCCTAGCCTTGTAAGAGATAAGAGGACATGTATACCTTTGTAGACCGATAATGTCCGAGACTCTTAAAAGCCGGCAACTTGAACGAATAATGGTTGAGACGTCCTTCGTCTTCGAAATCCTTCATTTACTAACCACTAAACATTACAAGTAAAAAACGTTTTGATATGGAATTAATGCCAACACTAATTATCAACCTAACAACTTTCTTCTCCACTTGAGTCATTTTCCTCTTGACTCATTTCCTCTCTTTCACTAGCACTTTTGCTTTTATGGGAGGAGGCAAAAGCTAGGAGATTAGCCATGAGCTCTTCATCATCCGAAGACTCATCTCCCTCAATGAAGTCATCACTACTTCCACTCCAAGTGGCGGCCATCACTTTTCCCTTTTTCCTCTAATTGTGATTTGCACATTCGGGGGCAAAGTGACCTATGCCACCACACTCGAAACATCGGACCCCTTTCCTTTCGGTCCTTTCTTGCCTAGGCTCAAACTTCTTGAAAGAGCCATTTTTCTTCAAATCTTGACATTTTGATCCAAAGCCCTTTCTTCTAAACTTCATAACCTTGTTGAACCTTTTTACAAATAAGGCAAGGTCTTCATCCGAGTTAATCTTCTTTGCCTCTTTTTCATCCTTGGAGGCTTTTAAAGCAATTCCTTTTTGCTTTTTAGTTGGTGTGGAGATAGGACCTTTCCTAGACTCATAAGCTAGAAGTCTCCCAATCACCTCACTCGGCTTCATATCCTTATATCCACTATTTTCTTCTAAAGCCGTCACCTTCGATTCGAACCTATTGGGGAGAGATCTCATAATCTTTTGCTTGATTTTCCTATCCGAATATGGATCACCAAGTTGATGACTTTGATTGACTATGTCCATCAACTTGATCTCGAAGTCGTTGAAGCACTCATTCTCCTCCTTCTTAAGCATCTCAAATTGAGTTTGAAGGACTTGGAGCTTAGAGTCCTTCACCACTTCGGTTCCCTCATGTGCAATCTCTAGGATGTCCCATGCCTCCTTAGCTATCCTAGTATTTTGAATCAATTTATATTGATTTTCGTCCATTACACATAGGATGGCATGCATCGCCTTCCTATTCCACTTTGAAGCCTCAAACTCTTACGCGTTCCATTACGCCTTAGGCTTCAATACTTCTTCTCCTCCACCACAGGGAGTCATCTTGGGTAGATCATATCCATCTTCCACCGCCATCCATGCACGGTCATGAATTTGGCATATGTAGGATTCCATCTTCCCTTTCCATTGGGAATAGTTCAAACCGGTAAGAAGTGGAGGCCTTGTGCTAGAAGCACTTTCGTTGCCACCACCATTTCCACCGTTTCCACTCATAGTGTTTATGAATGAATGAAATAAATGCAAATGTATGAACGATCAAAAATCACACAAAATGCAAAACACACCAAAAAAAGCAAGGATCACCTAAGTATATCTAGGAACCCGCTCTGATACCAATTGAAACAAATTATAACACGGTGTGTATAAAACTATCTAGAGGGGGTGAATAGATTTTAAACTTATTACCCAATTTTTCGTGAGAAGTCAAAATTACGAAATTACCCCTAACTAGATAAAGCAATAAATCAAGTATAAAATGCGAAAATTAAATAACACTTGATTTTTACGTGGAAACCCTCACGGGAAAAACCACGGGCTAGTAAGTAAGCCACTCTCGAACCTCGAATCCACTAAATGTGTAAAACGATTACAACCTAATCCCGGAAGTAATCACACACCTACCTAATCCCGGTATGAGTGAACCTAGTCCAATTTGCTTGCGTTCTAAGCAACCTAATCCCGGAAGCTACACACAAGACTTACTTTCTCAATGAAGAGAATAACACCCTAAGTGAATATATGAATATCCAAATGCAACATAGAGCAAGGGAAACCCTATATGCTTATCTAAGATGATTAATATGCAATTGGAACAATCCTAGATATTAAAACTAAATGACATGTCAAATAGTTTAGCTAATCAAGATTAAGCACAAAACCTAATTAGCTATCACAAAACAACTTCTCAAACATACATCACACTAATCTCAAACTTGTATAAAAAGATATATGAAAATCATACAAGTAATAAATTGAGATTGCTTGTTAAGAAAAACACAAAATATGTAAGATATTAGTGAAAAGCTTACCGAGCAAAGTATGATGAAGAATCCATGCAAGATGACATCTACATGATCAAAAATGATGCTAGGATGATTGATGAACTCTCTTAATTGACCTAAAGACAAAATGGCATATATATATGAGGCCAATTCAAAGTGAGGCCGTTTTGAGTAAGTTTCAATCTATGGCCAGGTCGTAGATTTCAACCTGCCGAATGGTTCCCGTGAAAGGCAGGGGAGAAACGGCGGTTTCAATCGACGGTTTCGAAACTACCGAACCAACCGCAGAATCAAACCCGAGAATTAAAAACCATCAGGTATGAACGGCGGTTTCGAACGGGGGTCGGTGGCCGCCGATCGTAACTGCAGAATTGGCTCTAGACACTTCTGGAAGCAAACGGCGGTTTCATTCGGCGGCCAGGCCGCCGATCATAACCGCCGATCACCAACATAGGTGAAAACCAAGGAGAAGCCAAGGGCATTCTCGGTAGGTGGTCTTCGCATAAAACCTAGCACATTCTAGTGCATGCGCGGACGTTTCCGAATACTATCGGGAAATGAATTACTAAGCACAAAAGCACACAACAAAATACAACATCAAGGTGCAAGTGTGAAATGTGACATGTAAAAAGTATGCACACCAAATGCAAGAATGCTAAGTGAGTGTGTGCAACTATCTCTTCAAGACAAGTAAGCACATAGAAATTTACCTTCGGTGCTTATGAAGACAAGGTCTTCAAAGGGCTTCGAACAATAAAACCAACTCCTAAGCTACCCTTACAAAGAACCCCAACATATGGTTTGTCCACAAAATGAGCCAATCAACAAATGGGAACCTTACATATGTTTTAGGTTAAAGTTACCTATTTACCCTTCTGATTTTTTAAATGTTTAACGTTTGACTAACAATTATTAACGAGAGGGTGCATTTAGACTATTAAATGTAATGTCAGGGTGGAAATTGGCCAATACCAAAACAAGGGGGTGCAAAACGTCTAATAACTCAAAAGTTAGGATGGAAAATAATAATATCTCTTTTATAAATAGTAAGACACGGTTTGGGTGGGACAAGCCCATGTGAAGAACAAAATCGTGAGGCCCGTAAGGCCAAGAACACATGTTAATGGGTGTCTCATTGAAACTTGAAACAAATTATAGCACGGTGCGTATAAAACTATCTAGAGGGGGGGGGGGGGGGGTGAATAGATTTTAAACTTATTACCCAATTTTTCGTGTGAAGTCAATATTATGAAATGAACCCTAACTAGATAAAGCTATAAATCAAGTATAAAATGCGAAAATTAAATAACACTTAATTTTTACGTGGAAACCCTCACGGGAAAAACCACGGGCTAGTAAGTAAGCCACACTCGAACCTCAAATCCACTAAATGTGTAAAACGATTACAACCTAATCCCGGAAGTAATCACACACCTACCTAATCCCGGTATAAGTGAACCTAGTCCAAATTGCTTGCGATCTAAGCAACCTAATCCCGGAAGCTACACATAAGACTTACTTTCTCAATGAAGAAAATAACACCCTAAGTGAATATATGAATATCCAAATGCAACATAGAGCAAGGGAAACCCTATATGCTTATCTAAGATGATGAATATGCAATTAGAACAATCCTAGATATTAAAACTAAATGACATGTCAAATAGTTTAGCTAATCAAGATTAAGCACAAAACCTAATTAGCTATCACAATACAACTTCTCAAACATTCAACACACTAATCTCAAACTTGTATCAAAAGATATGTGAAAATCATACAAGTAATAAATTGGATTGCTTGATAAGAAAAACACAAAATATGTAAGATATTAGTGAAAAGCTTACCAAACAAGGTATGATGAAGAATCCATGCAAAGAGACATCTAGATGATTAAAGATGATGCTAGATGACGATTGATGATCATGAAAAAGTGTTTGAGTAATTAAAAATGAGTTTTTGGAATTTTTCTTGTCTTTGAAAAATATCCTAAGTATGAAATCTGAATATGAACTCTCTTAATTGACCTAAAGTCAAAGTGGCATATATATAGGGTGTCAAGATGAAGTGTGGTCGTTTTGATAAGTGACACCACTATTTTGCCTTGGGCACTGTACGTAGAGTGCCTCTGTACAGCGCCCCAACTATGTTCTCTCGGGAAAACAGAGTGGCGTTGTACGTACAACGCTTTATACAGCGCTTTGTACAGCGACCGAATTAAATCGATCAGGTCTGCACAGTGCTCGATGGGCGCTGTTCGTACAGCGCTTCTGTAGAGCGTTTTTAAGAGCGCCCATTGCAAAAAAGAAATCCTAAGTCTAAGCATGACAAGGCAATTGGATATGCAAGATGCAATCAACATAACATGCAAGAAGAGATGTTAATGAACATTAATGCACAAAAATATGACACACAACATACAAGGATTAAACATATGCATGAGTTGTGAGTGTGTGCAACTATCTCTTCAAGACAAGTAAGCACATAGAAATTTACCTTCGGTGCTTATCAAGAAGAGGTCTTCAAAGGGCATTGAGCAATAATACCAACACTTAAGCTACCCTTACAAAGAATCCCCAACATGTGGTTTGTCCACGAAATGAGCCAATCAATAAATGGGAACCTTACAATCTCCCCCTTTGGCTATTTCGTGACAAAACCACCACTCACATTGATTCCTAACAAAAAAAAATTGAAACTACGGGACTACAATGATTATCTACATTATAATGAGATAAGAAAATAAAACTTCAAGTCTTCAATCTCTTGTAGAATAATCAATCCCTGAAAATAAAGTTTCTAAACTTTCCAAAACAAGTAAGAGTGAGATTAATCAAGTGAGAACAAAAAACAAGCATTTGCATATCAAAAGATTAGGCACAACATTATGCAATGTATGTGTATGCAATGCTCCCCCTCAATGAATATTCTCCCCAACAAGCACAATTGCTACTACAATTTGCAACTACCCTTACCATATCCTACTCCCCCTTTTTGTCATGATATAGGCAAAAGAGTAGTCCCCAACCGGGTCACTCATAGCAACGAGAGATAGTAGCATGCAAGATATTTGCATAATCAATATAAGTCAATTTATGCATCTCAATTAATTGGAGAGAAACAAGGAGATTTATTTGAAGAAAATGTGTGAATCAAACATGCTTTGCATACAAGACATATAACATTCAAGTCCAAAATACAATGGTATTTGGCAAAGTAAATGACAAAGGTTTCTAAAAAGAATTCAAACCAATTTCACCAATGTCATGAGAAAAGCAAGGATATAGAGATTTTATTGATTTCAATTTAAGAGCAACTATATCCAACTTTATAAGCGAAACATGGCATGAGTGACTTTGCACCCTATTTGATTTTTCCGGATAAGATATCTGTATGATAGTAGCCATGTTCAACCAATAAAAAAAGAGAGACATTTGGAATGTAAATTCCTTTGAACGGATACAAGATCCTTTATTCATTTTGAGTCTCATAAGCTTTCACACAAGTTTTGGATTTTAAGAATATGCAATCATCAATTCATGCTTTTCATGTGAGCATGTTATATGAATTTCATGCTTTTTCATTTGACATTAGCATGTTATAAAAGAATCATCATGTCATGGAAATAACTATAGGTCATTCAAATCATACTTCCTATGTACATCTCCTAGTCTAAAAATGCATGTTTGAACATAAATATGACATGGATTGTAAACAAGCAAGGTTCAGACTTATTGAAATGAAAACATATATACATATGTGCAACCAAGCTTACTCAAGCAATTAAAGGAAAAGGCATAAGATATTTCAAATTTTTGCAAGTGACAAGAATGCAAAATAGCTCTCTTTGCTTGAGTTCCCCATATGGGGTCAATCACAAAAACTCATCACTCCATAAGACATATCCCAATAGATCTACTTAGTGTTTTAAATCGAGTAGCATCTAAGGGTATAGTAAATAGGTCCGCAAGTTGATCATTAGTACCTACATGTTCAAGTACTATGCATTTATTTTCAACAAGCTCTTTAATGAAATGATGGCGGATGTCAATATGCTTAGTTCTAGAATGTTGTACCGGATTCTTGGAAATATTAATGGCACTCATGTTATCACAAAAGAGAGTGAGTGTACCTTGGTTGAATCCGTAGTCTACTAGCATTTGCTTCATCCATAGGAGTTGTGTGCATCCACTCCCCACGGCTATGTACTCGGCCTCGGCTTGGACAAGGAAATCGAGTTTTGCTTCTTGCAAAACCAAGACACCAAGTTGTTGCCTAGAAAGAAGCAACCGCCCGATGTGCTCTTCCTATCATCGCAATTTCCTACCCAATTCGTATCACTAAAGCCTACAAGACTAGCATTAGTGTCAAAAGAGTACCAAATCCCATAGTTGGATATCCCATTCACATAGTGAATGATTCTCTTTACGGAAGAGAGATGGGACTCCTTAGGATCCGCTTGGTACCTAGCACACACAGCCACACTAAAAGATATATTGGGCCTACTTGCGGTCAAATAAAGCAAGCTACCTATCATGGCCCGATATAAAGTTTGTTCCACACTTTTACTGCTAGCATCCTTGCTTAGCTTCAAAGTGGTAATCATGGGTGTATCACAATGTTTGGCACTTTCAAGACCAAACTTCTTCACTGGGTTTTTAGCATATTTGGCTTGGGTTATGAAAATCCCATCATCTAATTGCCTAATTTGCAAACCTAGGAAGTAACTAAGCTCACCAACAAGACTCATCTCAAATTTGTGAGACATGACATCAACAAATTGTTGGACCTTGGTGTTGTTGGTGGAGCCAAACACTATGTCATTAACATATATTTGAGCTATGAAAAGCTCATCATTGTCTTTCTTGATGAATAGCGTCTTGTCAACACTACCCCGTGTGCAGTTATTGTCAACAAGAAATTGAGTGAGGTGCTCATACCAAGCCCTCGGTGCTTGTTTCGACCCATATAGAGCCTTCTTGAGGCGATAGACATGGTTGGGGTGGTGTGCATCCACAAACCCCTTGGGTTGTTCAATAAACACTTCCTCTTGCAAGAAGCCAATGAGGAAGGCACTCTTGACGTCCATTTGGTGCAATTTGAACTTGTGCACACAAGAAATGGACAACAGAAGCCTAATGGACTCTAAACGGGCAACGGGAGCAAAAGTCTCCTCAAAGTCAATACCCTCAATTTGAGAGTACCCTTGTGCTACAAGCCTAGCCTTATTCCGCACTATGTTGCCATTCTCATCGGATTTGTTCCTATAAATCCACTTAGTTCCTATCACATGTGAGCTTTTAGGCCTAGGAACTAAAGTCCAAACCTTATTCCTTTCGAATTGGTTTAGCTCTTCTTGCATGGCAAGAACCCAAAATTCATCATTCAAGGCTTCATCAACCGTTTTGGGTTCAATTTGAGAGGTGTAGTATGTAAAGCTAATGAGATTAGCTATTTGACGCCTAGTCCTAACACCCTTATTCAAATCTCCAATAACATCCTCTTTGTTATGGAGTCTTCTAACCCATAGAGCGGGTTCATTAGAGTCCAAGAGAGGAACTCTAGTAATAGGTTGTGTGACCTCATTATTGTCATTGGACGTCCCAACATTGGGAGTCACCACAACCCTCTCCAAAGGAGAGTCATCTTCTAAAACTTCCTCCTCTTCATGGTCATTAGACTTGAGCCTTGTATCATCAATGACAACATTCGATGATTCCATGACGGTTCGAGTCTTCAAGTTGAAAACTCTATAGGCTCTACTATTCAAGGCATAGTCAATAAGATACCCTCATCACTCTTAGCATTAAACTTGCCAAGTTGATCACGGTCATTTAAAATGTAGCATTTGCTTCCAAATGTGTGGAAGTAGCTAACATTTGGCTTCCTACCCTTCCATAACTCACAGGAGGTGTTTCTAGATCTAGGCCTTAGGAAAACACGATTCCCTATATAGCAAGCCGTATTGACGGCTTCAGCCCATAGGTTCCTAGGGACATTGTTGCTAACCAACATCACTCGGGCCATCTCTTGAGGGACCCTATTCTTCCTCTCAACAACTCCATTTTGTTGAGGTGTCCTAGGAGCCGAGAACTCATGGGAGATGCCTAAGCTATTGCAATAGCTTTCAAAAGAGGCATTCTCAAATTCCCTCCGACGGTCACTTCTAATCCGTTTAATGCTTTTAATGTTAGAATTCATTTCATTTTGTATTTTAGTACAAAGCATTTTAAACTTATCAAAAGTTTCGGATTTTTCTCTAAGAAAATATGTCCATGTAAATCTAGAGAAATCATCAACACAAACAAAAAATGTATCTCTTTCTACCTAAACTCTCGGTTTGCATAGGACCCATGAGATCCATATGGAAAAGCTCTAGGGGCTCCTTGGTGGAGAGATACTTGCCCTTTTTGTGCATGCTTTTGGTTTGTTTTCCTTGTTGGCAAGGTCCACAAATTCCATTGGCTTTCTTCCCAAACTTAGGGAGGCCACGCACACAATTGAACTTTCCAAGGGTTCTTAAATCTCTAAAGTTCATGTGGCCAAGTCTTTCATGCCACAACTCTATTTGCTCATCCATGGACACATTGTTTGAGGCTTTTCTAGCTTTAAGACAATAACAATTGTCACTGAATCTCATACCTTTCAACAAGGTTTGTCCATCGGGCTTTAGGATCGAGCAATCACTTTTACTAAACAAGACGGAAAATCCTTCATCACTTAGATGTGAAATGCTTATTAAATTGGCTTTCAAGCCATCAACAAATAAAGCATCGGATAAAGAGGGTAATCCGAGAACAAAAATGGTTCATTTCCCTACAACTTTCTTTTTGGATCCATCACCAAAAGTGACATATCCTCCTTCCTCCATAACAAGAGTCTCGAAGAAACTCTTGTTACCCGTCATGTGCCTAGAGCACCCACTATCTAAATACCAAAAATTAGAAGAATTTGCCTTCAAGGCTATTTGAGCAACATGGCAAACATTTTCATTCTTTCTAATCCACCTAGAAACAATTTTAGCTTTCTTAGTGGTCTTTGGTACATGGGCTCTAGATGTTCTAGGATCTTGCATAACAATATTATCATTCCTAGGAACATGCATCATGGCTCTTTTCTTTTTCTTCTCAATCATGCTTCTAGTTTTGCACATTTTAATATATCGAAAGCAATGTGGTCTAATATGACCATCAAGTCCACAAAAGTGACATATAGGAGTAAAATAAGGAATCATACCTTGTCCTTGTTTTTGTGGATGAATGGATTCAATCCATCTTCGTTGTTGAACCGGTCTTGATTGCTTCCCAGCTTGAGGTTGCATGATTGGTCTCTTTCCTTTGTGAGCCAATTGTGGAGGAATGTTGGCTTGAGGGACCCTATTGGGTTGAGCTTGAGGTTGCCTTCTTGGCACCTTCTTCACTTGAGCATTTGAACATTGTCCTAGTTCTAACTTCTTCCTAGGAATTTGCACAAATGAAGTTTCTTCGTTCCTCAAACTATTGACAAACACGGTCTTGTTAGAGGTTGAGATCTTCTTGCCATCTTCATACCCAAGACCCCTCTTGTCACACGGACTCTTTCGAACACCAAGTATATGATTAAGTTTCTTGGTGCTAGAATCCATCCTAGCTAAAGATTCTAAAGCTTCATCAAGCTCCCTCTTCAAACCTTCTTCATTCCTCTTTGATAAGACTAGTTCCTCTCTTAGCTTATCTTCCATCGTCTTGAATTTTTCCACTTGTTCACTTAAGTGGTCATTATGAGATGAAAGCTCAAGATTTTCTTCTCTCAACATCTTGATCTTTCTTGTGCTTTTGATTGCTAAATCATTAAACTGGTCATGGTATTTAGCAAGCACATTTTTCTCCACAACTCCATTTATGGAGTTAGAAGAGGAATCACTTTCTTCTCCACTTGATTCATTTTCCTCTTGACTCATTTCCTCTCTTTCACTAGCACTTTTGCTTTTATGGGAGGAGGCAAAAGTTAGGAGATTAGCCATGAGCTCTTCATCATCCGAAGACTCATCTCCCTTAATGGAGTCATCACTACTTCCACTCCAAGTGGCGGCCATCACTTTTCCCTTTTTCTTCTCAATGTGATTTGCACATTCGGGGGCAAAGTGACCTATGCCACCACACTCAAAACATCGGACCCCTTTCCTTTCGGTTCTTTTTTGCCTAGGTTCAAACTTCTTGAAAGGACCATTTTTCTTCAAATCTTGACCTTTTGATCCAAAGCCCTTTCTCTTAAACTTCATAACCTTGTTGAACCTTTTTACAAACAAGGTAAGGTCTTCATCCGAGTCAATCTTCTTTGCCTCATTTTCATCCTTGGAGGCTTTTAAAACAATTCCTTTTTGCTTTTTAGTGGGTGTGGAGATAGGACCTTTCCTAGACTCATAAGCTAGAATTCTCCCAATCACCTCACTCGGCTTCATATCCTTATATACACTATTTTCTTCTAAAGCCGTCACCTTTGATTCGAACCTATCGGGGAGAGATCTCATGATTTTTTGCTTGACTCTCCTATCCGAATACGGGTCTCTGAGTTGGTGACTTTGATTAACGATATCCATCAATTTGATTTCGAAATCATTGAAGCATTCATCCTCTCCCATCCTAAGTAACTCGAATTGAGTTTGGAGGACTTAAAGCTTGGATTCCTTCACCACCTCGGTTCCTTCATGTGCAACTTGCAAGACATCCCAAGCCACTTTCGCGATTTGAGTGTTCTGAATTAGCTTATACTGATTTTCATCCATTGCATAAAGGATAGCGTGCATTGCCTTCCTATTCCACTTTGAAGCCTCAAACTCTTGCGGACTCCATTGCGCCTTAGGCTTCAAAACTTCTTCTCCTCCACCATTGGGAGTCATCTTGGGTAGATCATATCCGTCCTCCACCACCATCCATGCACAGTCGTGAATTTGACATATGTAGGATTCCATCTTCCCTTTCCATTGGGAATAGTTCAACCTGGTAAGAAGTGGAGGCCTTGTGCTAGAAGCACCCTTGTTGCCACCACCATTTCCACCGTTTCCACTCATAGTGTTTATGAATGAATAAAATGAATGCAAATGTATAAATAATCAAAAATCACACAAAATACAAAACACACCAAAATAAGCAAGGATCACCTATGTATATCTAGGAACCCGCTCTGATACCAATTGAAACAAATTATAGCACGGTGTGTATAAAATTATCTAGAGGGGGGTGAATAGATTTTAAATTTATTACCCAATTTTTCATGTGAAGTCAATATTACGAAATTACCCCTAACTAGATAAAGCAATAAATCAAGTATAAAATGTAGAAATTAAATAACACTTGATTTTTACGTGGAAACCCTCACGGGAAAAACCATGGGCTAGTAAGTAAGCCACACTCGAACCTCGAATCCACTAAATGTGTAAAACGATTACAACCTAATCCCGGAAGTAATCACACACCTACCTAATCCCGGTATAAGTGAACCTAGTCCAATTTGCTTGCGATCTAAGCAACCTAATCCCGGAAGCTACACACAAGACTTACTTTCTCAATGAAGAGAATAACACCCTAAGTGAATATATGAATATCCAAATGCAACATAGAGCAAGGGAAGCCCTATATGCTTATCTAAGATGATGAATATGCAATTAGAACAATCCTAGATATTAAAACTAAATGACATGTCAAATAGTTTAGCTAATCAAGATTAAGCACAAAACCTAATTAGCCATCACAATACAACTTCTCAAACATTCAACACACTAATCTCAAACTTGTATCAAAAGATATGTGAAAATCATACATGTAATAAATTGAGATTGTTTGTTAAGAAAAACACAAAATATGTAAGATATTAGTGAAAAGCTTACCAAGCAAAGTATGATGAAGAATCCATGCAAAGAGACATCTAGATGATCAAAGATGATGCTAGATGATGATTGATGATCATGAAAAAGTGTTTGAGTAATTAAAAATGAGTTCTTGGAATTTTTCTTGTCTTTGAAAAATATCCTAAATATGAAATCTGAATATGAACTCTCTTAATTGACCTAAAGTCAAAGTGGCATATATATAGGGTGTCAAGATGAAGTGTGGTCATTTTGATAAGTGACACCACTATTTTGCCTTGGGCGCTGTACGTAGAGCACCTCTGTACAGCGCCCCAACTCTGTACTCTCGAGAAAATAGAGTGGCGTTGTACGTACAGCGCTTTGTGCAGCGCCTGTACAGCGACCGAATTAAATCGATCAGGTCTGTACAGCGCTCGATGGGCGCTGTTCGTACAGCGCTTATGTAGAGCGCTTTTGAGAGCGCCCATTGCAAAAAAGCAATCCTAAGTCTAAGCATGACAAGGTAATTGGATATGCAAGACGCAATCAACATAACATGCAAGAAGAGATGTTAATGAACATTAATGCACAAAAATAAGACACACAACATACAAGGATTAAGCATATGCATGAGTTGTGAGTGTGTGCAACTATCTCTTCAAGACAAGTAAGCACATAAAAATTTACCTTCGGTGCTTATTGTTGATAGTGATTTTTCGTAATCACTCAGCCAACGATTTGATCAGTTTTGTGACTGAGAATGATTGAAAGTAGCACAATAAAATATTAGTAATAATGAGCAAAAATACGTGGTAAAACTCCGAAGGTCGGAGAAACGTCCACGAGTTATTGCCTAAGCAACGAAGTCAAATCCACTATGAAAAACTGTTACAAAGTATTATGCTCTGCTCTCTCTCGTTCGCACATACCCCTTATTTTGTGTGTTGTAGGGGTATTTATACATAATATTACTAGGGTTTGTGGGTGCCGCTAGGGTTTGGTGTCGTGGTGCCCAAGTTTTGGGAGATTGCCCAGTCCTAGACGGATTTTGTTTCCTTATTGAGTGTAGCATGTTTCCCGATTTGGCTAAGTCTGAGTTTGGGCCTAATTCCTTCTCCTTTATTTACAGGAAACCTATTTGTTTCCTTGTTGAACTCTGGGCAGCCACACCGTTGTTTATCGTGGGGATGCTGGTTGTTGATTCTACTCATGCGTTCGGGACGTGAATGCTGGTGGCTATCTTTTTTATCGTATCCCGAGTATGCCCGAGCAGGCTTTGCTGCCCGAGCCGATTCTCTTCGTTTGTGATTGGGTTGCTTTTATCTTTGCCGAGTAAGTTACTTTTGGGGGATTTCTGCCCCTTCAAGTTGACTTCTCTTGACTCCTGCCTACGTGGCTTCTTATGGTGATGATGTGTCCTTTATGACGATTTTTACCTATAACAATACCCCCTTGAATATTTGAGCCGACTGTGTCTAATCAGGTCTTCTCGGGACAAATATTTAACTTTATATACTTCCTTTTGTTATAAATTGTCCTCGTTCGTCGTTTTCTGCATTAATGTATCCTCGTTTGATTCAAAGCATTAAATGACGTGTCTTAATTACGTCTGCACGCATCTGATTTACCACTCATTCAGAAATCTCTTGATAGTGACATTTTGGCTCTCCGACGGCTCAAGGTGCTCTCTGGTTGCCACATGTCTCCTCCTGTTTGGTCGTGGTAGACGGTGTTTATGAGACATAACCCTTCTGCTCGCGTGTGCGCAGCCCACGTCATGACCCACGTCCCTCTGTTTTCCCGCTTCTTCACATCTCTCCTAGGGTTTTGGTCTTTTTTGAAATCGATATCGTGCCTATATATATTGGCTTTGCACTTATGGGAAAACCTTTACTCTTTCTCCGCCATTTTCTTATTTCTTCGAGAGAGAAATTCGCCTGCATATTTTCTGGGAATTTTGTTCTGTTCTCCAACTCGTCTTGAGTTTAAACGCTTCTTAGTTTTGCTTTGCCGAGATACTCAACTTCAACCCCCAGATCTTTTCTTGAAGACTCTTCCTCTACGGTTCGCATATCTTCAGTTTTCCGATACATCAAGGTTAGTTCTCATGGATTCTGCAGCTAGGCACCGTCTTTTTACTGTTGGTATGATTGCTATTGAACGAAATGATGTTCTTACTGCCACGTAGGGATGGCCAATGGGGGATTTGGGGTGGGGTTAGGTCCCCCCAACCCCACCCCCATTTTCCAAACCCTCCCCCATCCCCCCCCCCCCCATTTCCCCATTTGGGGGAAATGGGGATGGGGTAGTTTTGGGGTGAGGTCCCCCCACCCCCATCCCCATTCCCCCATTTCCCCCATTTTTTTTTTCGTTTTTCCCTGTTTCACCATTTCCCCCGTGTCCCCCGTTTCCCCATTCCCTCATTTTCCCTATATCAGTAAAAATTATATATTAAAAAAAAACACACACAAATGCACATTTCCCCCGTTTTTCCCCATTTCCCCCGTGGTGGTGTGGCCGTGTGGTGGCATGGTGCAAAGCAGCAAAGAAAGTGAGAACTGAGAAACGATTTAGGGAAGGAAATAAGGAATATGATTTAGGGTTAGGTTTTAAGTTATAAATATGTATTTATAGTTAGTAAAATATAAATAATAAAAATATTGAAAATATAAAAATATATATATATTATAATATTATAATATTTGGGGGAAATGGGGAAATAGGGATGGGGGCACCTACCCCCAACCCCATCCCCATTTCTAGAATTTTATGGGGGAAATGGGGAAATGGGGTTGGGGTTGGGGTCGGGGTCGGGTCCCCCCATCCCCAACCCCATTTGAATTTGGGGTTAAAAAGCTCCCCCATCCCCCCCCCCCCCCCCCCCCCCCCCCCCCACCCCCACCCCCAATTACCCCATTTTCCCCAAAAAAATTTCCCCCAAATGGGGATGGGGATGGGGGAGCGGGGTTTTGGGGCCCCGGGGGAAAATGGCCATCCCTACTGCCACGGTTGTCCACAGGTTGCTAGGAGATCCTCTTCCCGATCAACCTCACTTTTCAGACGTCGATATTTCTGGGCTTTTCCGTGAAGTCCCTGTTGCTACTGAAGTTCCTCTTGCTTCTGAAGTTCCCTCCGTTTCTTCCAACTCTTCGCAACCTGAATCTTATCAGCCTGAAGCTCAGTTAGATTCTTCTGTTTTCGTCTGTGGCGATACTCGGCCATGGAAACGAATGGGGAAGAAGAAGAGTGAGTGCAAAATCTACAAGGATTCATACTCCCTGGAGAGCCGAATCGGGACCCAGAGAGTAGTTGAGAATGATGTTGGGGGGCTCGCATTATTTTCTCTCCCGAGCTGGTATGTGCTTACGATATTGAGCCGAATGTAGTCGGTCCTGAAGAGATCACCAAATACAAGGGACGGTTCGATCTGGACAGTAGCATTGTCTCACTAAGTCCGACTGACGGCCGAGCTGCATGGAACCCCCCACCCGGCAAAGTGGCAATCTACGGGGCGATGCTCACTTGCGGTGTTACTCTTCCTCTTCAGCCTTTCATTACCTGGTTCTTGGCTGAAGCTCAGCTCGCCCCGGCATAGCTGACTCTGAATAGCTACCGGATTTTGATGTGCATGTGGCATATATGGCATAGGATGAAATGGCCACCTCCCACTCCTCATGAAATTAGGAATTTTTATTCGCTGAGGCCTCTGGGAAGACTGGGATTTATTTCCTTCTTTCTACTCAGCCCGAGAACTGGATACCAAAAGACGTGGTGGTCAAGGGTGAAGTCGAGCCGGCCGTGGATGAGAAGAAGGGGTTTGTTTGGGGCTTCCATTCTTCAAATAAGTTCTAGAAGAACTGTTGGTTCTTCGTGGGTAAATGTTGGGGCCAATCGGTTAGCTTCGATCTTGATGGTACTCGGGTGACACGCAAGGTCCCTCGGTATTTTTGCTCGCCTGACGCATGGAATCATACGACTCCCTACTACACTGACGACGAGCTTAAAACTTTGGCCCGGACGGCCGTTCATCCTTTAGAGAAGAGGGGCAAACCTTATCTCTTTGACGAGGAGAAAATGGTCAGGGCTCGCCTTTTTCCTCCGATTTCTGCACGCCGACGACGTCGTAAGTTTTTTATAGAACTTTGCTGATTATTCTCGCTCTTAATCAGCTCACTAACTTGAAAATCTCTTTTAGTGTTCGATGTAGATATCGTTTGTGACGCTCAGGCGCGCCGATCGTGGAGGCGAGCCGAAAAGAGGCTATTCGTCAGCGGGATGTTGGGATAGCCCCTCCATAAGATTCTGATGAGAGTTCTCCCGAGGATCTTCCCGAGGGAGATGGTGAAGAGGGCGTGCCTGATTATACGCCCGAGGAGACTCATGGTCAGGAAATGACCACATACTCGGTGGAGGCTATGGGTAATCCGGGGGACCTTGCTGCAGACAAGGCTACTGCTGAAAAAGACAATCAGGCGGGTTCCTCTTCATCTAAGGGGAAATAGAAGATTGGGGAGCCATCTGAGGTTGATGAGCCTACACCGGTGGCTTCAGTTTCCGCTAGGTTTACTCCGGCCCCAGCTACAGATATTATGGGTGAGCGGGAATGCTTGTCTGATAATCAAAACAATCTGAAGGGTCATGCTACTGATGAAGCAGCTTCTGTGTCCCCAGGCATCGACGGGGTCGGGGAACCCTTCGGTGCTACACCTACTGCGATTCCAATTTCTATACCAGCTCCTGTGTCAACTTCTATCCCCTTATCACCTGAGGTTGGGGTTGATGTAGAGGTGGAGGATCCTGCTGCCAACCTCGACACTCATGAGAGGCAATCCGGAAAAAGGAAAGCTTCATTTTCTTCGGGGCGTCTTGCCCGAAGATTCCTCGGGTAGTCGCATATGTCGACTCATCTTCAGGAGACGAGGAAACTGGCGTCAGTGTTGGAAAGGGGCTTTTTTCAACCCCCCTGGAGATCACATTGAGTCTCAGGCTGGAACTCTCGCAGGCTCTTTCCCCCAAGCCCAAACATCTGCCGTTATGCCCGATGCTAGTGCTAGTGGCTCGGGGTTACTGAGCCAGCCTAGTGATCCCACCCCCCAGTCCATGTTGAGAGCCATGTCTTTGGGCCGTGCTTACATTGGGGAGGATCATTGGAGTCGCCTTAGGGTTGGTACTCCGTCTGATCGACTCTGCAGTTTCTTCAATAGCGCCTCCTATGTGAGTAACGCTTCAACTATATGTATAATTTTGCATTTTCTTTTGCTACTGTTGCTTCACTTTGTTATTCACTATTGATTTATTGTAGATGGTGGCCAAGATGTCCGAGGCCTGCCGAACTGGTAAAGCCCAGGAAGAAAGAATAAAACGGCTAGAAGCCCAACTAAAGGAGAGTGAAGATCGCCGCGCTCGGGTTGAGTTGGCTTGTCAGGAAGGGACCAGGTCAAATTAGGTGCTCCTAGATCAATGTTTGGCACGCCAAATGGAGGCTAAGCAGAAGGTGTCTTTTGCTGCTGAGGAGGCCAAGACTTTGCAAGATCAGTTGTCATCTACTCAGGATGCTTTGCTCCTGGCCGAGCAGAACGCAGAAGACGCTAAATCATCTTATAAGCGCCGAATCGAAGACTTGGAGCGTCAGGCCTTGACAGTTAAGTCCCTGTCGAAGGAAGCTAAGCTGGAGTTAGAGATACAGGGGGTCGATCGTTTTAAGAGATCTCCAGCCTATGATGCTTTGCTTCTCCGGGAGTTCCAACGGGGGATGTCTCAGCTGGGGAGTTCTTCAAGATGAAGAATGGGCAACTGACCGGGCCAGGGCCAACTGGAGCCTTTCAATTAAGAAGCATGTGGATACGACTCTGAAGTCTCTTCGGATCTAGATGAAAGAGTGGCGAGCATATTGCTGGAGTAAAGGTAAGGTGCCACATCCCATGCATCTGGAGGTTCCCACTGTCAATTCCTTCTCTACTTTTTACGCTTGTCAGAAAGCAGGGATTGATGGTGAGAATCCTGACGTTGGGCCCATTCCTGGGACTGACTATAGCGCCTGGATGGATGATGAAGAAGAAGACGTGATCGTATGGCCCTCTGATGACAGCCTACTGAGTGAGTATGTAATAGAACCTGACCCGAGCATCAGCGGGAGCAGCTCACAACCCCCAGCACCGTATTCTTGATCTTTTATTCGATTATTTTTTGTAATGATCTTTGTATTCACCTTTACTCATATATATATATATATATATATATATATATGAATCTTTATTCTTATGTTGTTCTGCTGTTTCTAACTCCCTGCATGATAAACACATAAATGGGATAAACTAAATCTGTATTGAGTATTGTAAGGATTCCCTTTTGTTGATTGGCTTATTTCGTGGTCAAACCACAAGTTGGGGTTTGGTTGTAAGGGTAGTCTAGGTGATTAGTTGAAGATCAAAGACCCTTTCCAAGACCTCAAGAGGACAAGCACCAAAGGTATATATCTAGTGCTTACATTGTCTTGAAGAGATATAGTTGCACACACACACAACATGCATAACTCTTATTCTTGAATGTTGTGTTTATATTTTGTGTGCATTGTGCTTTATTGATTTATTTAATATCTCTTCTTGCATTTATTTGATTGCATCTTGTTCATTGAAATGCCATGACATGTTTAGGCATTAGGATGCAAAGCCATGAATTCTATTCATGCATGTTTAAGTGATTGCATCTTGTTCATTGAAATGCCATGACATGTTTAGGCATTAGGATGCATTCACTTCCCACACTTGCACTTCATGATTAGTCTTAAGTGTGGTGTAATTCGTTTCCGTTTATGTGATCGGAAACGTCCGCGCTTACACGATGGTGTGCATGTCTTAGCGCGATGATTGACCACTTGAGAAGGTCTTATTCTTCTCTTGGATAAGTGTTAGATTTGGTTGGATTGTTTGGAGTAAAATGTCTAGTTTCAAAAGATTGGATTTCAATGTTTAAATGATTTTCAAAACTGACCTTTGCATGGTCTTGTGACCATAACTTTTTACACAAAGCTTCAAAATGAGTTTTGAAAATTTCTGTACAAACTAGACACCCATACCTTTCCAACGGTATATTATTCGTAATATTTCATGACCGTTTGGATTGGTTTTAAATTCTCCAAAGTGACCACCAAAACAGGGCAACTATGTTGTTGTCCGTTTCTGACCTTTGGTCACTCAATTGACCATAACTTTTTCTACAGACATCAAAATGTCATTCTGTAAAAACGAGTAGAAAGTAGACATCCATACCTTTCCAACGATATATCATATGAAAGGTTTCGATGTCATTTGGTCATATTTCGAAGCGCTCGAATATTGAGTCGCTGCACTGACGCGAGTACCGCGAAAATGCCCATCATTTTTCCACTTCTTCCAAAACGACATAGTTTCACTTGGGCATTATAAATACATATCTTTCTCATCTTTTTGATGTGAGAGCCACAAAATCAAACCCTAGAGAGAGAGGCTCCTTATTCTTGAGAGAGAAAGAGAGACTTGAGAGAAAAAGCTTAAAGATTACATCTTTATCTCTCTAAACCCATTCCCACATGCACAAATCATCATCTAGGCATCATCTAGGTTCATCTAGCATGTGCTAATGCATGGGTCTTCTTCAACACACATGGTATGATTTGTTGAACACTTTTATCTTACATAATTAGTGTTTCTACTTATCAATTTTATCTCATTTATTACTTGTATGTGTTTAGATTAATTTCTACATACATGATTGAGATTATGTGTTGATTGGGTTATTTATGTTAGCTAGGTTTTCATGCCTATTTTATATCTAGCTAATTAATCTCATTATATGATTGAGATTATTTTTGATAGCTTAATTGATTAGGTCATTATTGCCTAAAAGCTATGCCATAAACATTCTTGTGTGATTTATTTATAACTAGGTTGATAGATTGGTTTTTAATCAACTAGTTAATCTTTTGAATGTTTGTGGGTTTTTTGTGATAGCTTTGTATCTAGGATTGGTTATCCTTTACTTAGCTAAAGTTGTATGCCATGACATATAGCTATTTTCATATCTAGGATTGATTTAAATTGAATATATCATCATCCTAGATAAGCATCTAAGGTTCCCTAGCCTTGTTTGTTAATTGAATATTCATACATATTCACATAGGGTTGTGCATCTCTTTTGAGAGATTGAAGTCTTGTGTGATTGACCGGGATTAGGTCGGACACCAGGAATAGGTGGTCACATAAGCAATTGGACTAGAGCCACTTTTAAAGGCCCGCGTGGTAGAAGTGGGGGGTTATTGACCGGAGTGTTAGACGAGGTCTACATAGGTTGTAAACTCCATTTCAATTAGTGGATTTCGAGGTCCGAGTGTGGCGCACTAAACAGCCCGTGGTTTTTCCCAGTGGTTGGGTTTCCACGTAAACATCAAGTGTCATTTATTATTTCCGCATCTTATTACACTTGTATGTATATTTGACTTGCTAGGGGTATTTTCGTAAAATTGACATGCACGCGAAAATTGGGTAATAATTAGCTAAAATCTATTCACCCCCCCTCTAGCTTTATATTATACACACCGCGTATTAGTTTCAAGTATAATTTATTTGATAGCCTGTTCTCGGCTATCTTTGAGCTTATGGATTTTTGGAAATCCCTAGCTTTACTTTGGCCGAGTATCTTATTAACCGGCAGTTCATTAATTCAGCTAAGTATCGTATTTAACTGGCAGTTAATTAATTCAGCCGAGTATCTTATTTAACTGGGATTTAATTAATTCAGCCGAGTATCGTATTTAACTGGCATTTGATTAATTCAACCGAGTATCTTATTTAACTGGCATTTGTCTTTCAGCCTTTTATTAAGGTCGTTTTACCTCAATGTTACGCTGAGGCTCACCACGACCATACGTTAAGGTCCTTGCACAAGTCACCTAGGACGTCTCCCGGTTTTGTCTGTGTAAGGTTTCACCGAATCATTGGGGTAATATGCACCGGCCAACACAGCTGCGCATCTCACTAGCCTTTTTAGCGGTGCTCCGAGCAGTTTTCCAGTTACCCTGGTGCCTCGATTTTACCTTTTTGCCAAGAGATACGTTCGCATCGTCTTAACTAGATGGGCACGCTACTTCAGCTTTTTTGCCCTTCGAGCACTACTCGTCCGCTCTCTCGCGGCTTCATAGAGCCTGAATTTTATTCTTTTTAGGAGTTTATTTGGTCGGCTTTTGAGTGGCCGCTATTGAAGTGTTGCTCTTTGATCATGGAACTCATCGACTTCACTGAATAACTTTCTTATTGTCAACTGGACTTTATTAGGTAATCAACATGGTTATGAGTTCAACGAATAAATCTGAAACAATAAATGCGAAGCTAAAACTGAACTAAAACAGAACAAATTAACATAAAAATATGGATGGGTTCCTTAGGGGTAGAAAATCTTGAGGTATTGTGCGTTGCATGGTCGGGGTACCAGGCTACCCTCTAGTCGGGCTATTATGTAGGCCCCGTGCCCCGCGACTCCTTTGATGATGTACGGCCCCTCTCATTTGTCGGCGAGGGATCCTACTGATTTGTCTTTGGTGTTCGGAGACACTCTCCTTAGCACTAAATCTCCGAGCTAGAATCTACGCTCCCAAACATGGGAATTATAGTACCTTACAGCCCTTTGCTGGTACGCGGCGTTTCTTACTTGCGCTGCATCCCTGACTTCCTCAAGCTCATCTAAGTTCTACTGCATCATGTTTATATTATGCTCGGGGCTATATAGTTGAACCCTGGGAGATGTAAAAGTTATTTCTGCTAGGATAACAGCCTCCGTCCTGAATGCTAATGCAAAAGAAGTCTCCCCTGTGGATGACCTTACAGTTGTTCGGTATGCCCATAGCACCTCAGGTAGTTTGTCCGCCCAGCTGCCTTTCTTTGCCTCCAATTTTGCTTTTAGTGTGTGCTTGATCACCTTGTTCACAGCTTCAGTCTGGCCATTGGTTTGAGGGTGAGCAGGTGATGCGTAATAGTTTACGATCTTATACTCTCTGCACATCTCTCTGAACTTGCTGTTGTTGAATTGGGTCCCATTGTCTGTTATGATGATGCTCGGGATCCCGAACCTATATATTATATTCTTTCTGACAAAGCTGGTGGTGTTTGCCTCGGTGATGTGCACGAGTGCCTCTGCTTCTACCCATTTGGTAAAGTAATCTACTGCCACAATGGCATGCTTCGCGCCTCCCTTTGTTCCTGTAGGCATCAGTCCAATTAAGTCGAGACCCCACATAGCAAAAGGCCAAGGTGAGGTCAGACTTCTGAGTAATTTCGGTGGCCGCCGAATGCCATTTGCTGTTCTCTGGCAACTCTCACAGCTCTCCGCGAACCACTGTGCTTCTTCAAATAGAGTCGGCTAGTAAAATCCTTGCCTTAGTACCTTGTGTGCTAGGCTTTTACCCCCGGTATGATTCCCGCATACTCCACTGTGGACATCTTTTAGGATCTTGTTGGTTTCTTCACCAGCAACACACATTTGCAACACTTTCGAGAACCCTCTCCTGTATAGCTCACCTCTCAGAACTGTGTAGCGAGTCAACCTGTATTTCTGCGACCATGACTTCCACGGAGTCTACTGTACTCCACAGCATCTTTCGGCAGTATGTTTTCCTCCAAGTATCTTCTGAGTTGGATTGTCCAATTGTTTGGTTTTTGTTGGATTTCTACGACCATGACTTCCCCGGAGTCTACTGTACTCGGCTTAGTAAGGTGTGCCACTGGTATGTTTTTGGACCTGATACAAGTGGTGGCTGAGGCTAGTTTGGACAAGGCATCTGCTTTTTCATTCTTTTCCCGAGGGATTTGGGAGATCCTATATCTCTTAAACCTTCTAAGCAACTTTTTTGCAATGTCTAGGTAAACTATCATGTGCTCGTCCCTGGCTTGATACTCGTCTAGTACCTGGTTAACCATAAATTATGAGTCACTGAAAATTTCTAACTCATCTGCTCCCAATGCTGTACAGACCCTCAAGCCAGCCAATAAAGCTTCGTACTCTGCTTGATTGTTGGTTGCTTTAAAATCGAACCTAATGGCACATTCCACAGCGTCTCCTTCCGGAGTTGTTATGACTATTCCTACCCCGCTGCCATGGGTGTTTGATGATCCGTCTATATGCAACCTCCATTAGAACCTACTCATCTGTTCGTCTTCCATCATTCTTTGTACTTCAGTATCTGGCTCGGTGAATTCCGCTATAAAATCAGAAACTGCTTGCCCCTTAATTGCAGCTTTTGGGGTATATCTGATGTCGAACTCGTTCAACTCCACCGTTCACTTGGTCAGCCTTCCTGACAGTTCTGGCTTTTACAAGATGAGTTTCAGCGGGCAATCAGTGTATACCTCTATTGCATGTGCTTGAAAATATGGTCTTAGTTTTCTGGTTGCCGTGATCAGGGCGAGCGTTACCTTCTCAGCTGGCGAATACCTAGTTTCCGCGAGCAGTAATGCTTTGCTGGTGTAATACATCGGTCTTTGTATCCCTTCCTCCATCCGGATCAGAATCGAGCTTGTTGCCACTCCTGTGACCGAGAGGTATAGGTACAATGTCTCTCCGACCACTGGTTTTAAGAGGATGGGTGCCCGCCCTAAGTACTTTTTCAGCTTCTGGAAGGCTGCTTCACATTCATTGCTCCACTCAAGCCCTTTTCCCTTTTTTTATTGCCCTGAAAAATGGGGTGCACCTGTCTGTTGACTTTGCTATGAATCGGTTGAGTGATGCAAGACATCCTGTCAGCCTTTGCACGTCATTGGCGAAGCCATTTCTTCCAATGCTTTGATCTTCTCGGGGTTCACCTCAATTCCCTTTTGATGTACTTGAAAACCTAAAAACCTTCCTGACGGTACTCCAAACACACATTTGTTCGAGTTAAGCTTCATCTTGTACCTCCTTAGAACCTCAAAGTTTTCCTTCAAATCTTCCGAGTGTCTCTCCGCCATGGCACTCTTGGTCAACATGTCATCTATATAGACTTCCATGTTCCTCCCAATCTGCCGAGCGAATATCCTGTTTACCAACCTCTAGTACGTCGCCCCAGCATTCTTTAATCCGAATGGCATCACCTTGTAGCAATACAACCCATGGTCTGTGGTGAAGGCTGTTTTTTCTTCGTCTGCCTTGTTCATTCGAATCTGATTGTACCCTGAGTAAGCATCCATGAAGCTTAACAACTCGTGCCCCGCTGTTGCATCCACTAGCTGGTCAATCCTTGGTAGTGGGAAGTTGTCTTTCGGACAAGCCTTGTTTAAATTTGTGAAATCTACACACATCCTCCACTGATTGTTCTTTTTCTTGACTAACACCATATTGGCCACCCATTCCGGGTACTTGACTTCCCTTATCGATCTTGCGGAAAGCAACTTTTCTACTTCATTCTTAATAGCGATGCTCCTTTCCGGGTTGAACAGCCGTCTTTTTTACACCACTAGACGGAACTCCGGGTTGATAGAGAGGTAATGTGATATCACCTTTGGGTCTATCCTGAGCATATCTTCGTGGCTCCAAGCAAAAACATCCTTGTAATCTCTCAGTAGTGTGACAAGCTTGGCTTTGACATGCTCATTCAGACTTGCCCCTACCTTTACCGTCCTACTAGGATTCTCTGGGTCCAGTGCCACCTCTTCGGTCGGCTCGTCTTTCTTGGCTTCAGGCTCCTCTTTGGGGTCTAACTCGAATTCCTTCGATACTTCTTATTGTTCCTTAGATTCACCAGTTGCTTGCTCGGCCGACACTGGATACACTTGGTGTACTTCCCTATCTTTGTACACTGACAAATTCGCCCTTCGGGCCATGTCTTATGATCCCTTGACCACTCCAACCCTATACTCTGTCGGGAACTTCATCATGAGGGCGTATGTTGCTGTCACTGCCATAGCTTTATTCAAGAATGGTCGGCCTAGTAAGGCATTGTACGGCCAATTCTCCGTGTCCATGACTACGAAGTCAAGTAGCACCGTTTTTTGACAAGGCGCCTTCCCAATCTTCACTGGTAATTTTACCGTGTCGAGCGATCTTACCTCAACTCCTCCAAACCCTCTAAGGGGTGTAGGAAATGGCTGTAGGTCCTTCCTGTCCAGCCTCAGCTGGTCATATACTTCTGCGCTTAAAATATCCACTGAGCTTCCATTGTTAATCAAAATCCGGTGAACCTCCATGTGGCCAATCCGTGCGCTGATTACCAGCACGTCATTTGGCCTTACATCTATTCCGTGTGAATCGGCCTCTGTGAATATGATAGGGTCCTAGCCTTCCTTGATCATTTTTGGGTCAAGTTCAATAGAGTTGACGTCTAGGTCTCTTCGGGCCTCCATGGCCTCCCGGATTTCCTGGGTTCTTTCCTTGTTACTTTTGCCAGTTGCTGGTCCACCAAAAATGGTGTTGATTGCTCCTTCATCTTCAGCTTTCTTGGGACTAGGTTTTCCTGCCCGTCTATCCTATCGGCTATCCTTCTACCCATCTGCCTTGTCGACTTTTCTTAGGACGACGTCTTTCAAGTGCCCTTCTCTAATGAGGGTTTCGATGTGGTCCCTCAGCTGGAAGCATTTAGACGTCTTGTGCCCATTCTCTTTATGGAACCTGTAGTACTTGGTGGTGTCCCTCCGAGCATAAGATGACTGCTTAGGCGATTCTTTACACATGCTCTTTTCTTCCAAGATCGCCAAAATTTCCTCCTAATCCTTCTTCAATGGGGTGTAATTCGTATACCTGCCTTGGAACTTTTGTCGCGGCTGGTCGGTTTTTGGATCGTATGCCCGACGTCCGTGCCGACAATCCCACGTCTTATTATTCTGCTTATTACCTTTTGTGTCGGGTGCCTTTGCTTGGTCTTTTGCTTTAGATCTTTCCGAAAGGCCAACATGCATGAAGTAACCCCTTGTAGCAATTTCTTCCTCCTCGGCCAAGGCATAACCCCCGGTCATGTCCATCATGTCGGCATAACTGGTTAAGTGGGCTCTTCTTAAGTCAAATGACAGTTGGCCGTTCTGAAGGTTGTTGATGAATGCTGCAATTATGGTTTCATCATTTGCGCTCCCAATCTCTGACACTTCCTGATCGAACCTCCCCAAGTACCTCTTTAACGACTCATCTTTTCCTTGCTTTAGCTGAGACAAGTGGGCCACCGACTTCTTCCTATGTACATTCCCGAGGAATTGCCTTGAGAAGGCTTTGCTCAGCTCGTTGAAACTGCTTATAATTGCTGCTGGTAATCTACCGAACCACCTGGAGCCTAAATCTCCAAGAGTCTGTGGAAAATTCAAGCAAAGCAGAGCATCGTTGTGAACATACTGGGCCATGGCACTTTTATACCTTCTAACATGTTCCTTTGGATCGGTGTCCTTTTTGAATTGCTCTACATGAGGCATCATGAATCTCTCCAGGAAAGGCATCCTCAGGACTCCATTGGTGAAAGGGCTTCCAGATTTATCATCTGACAACTCGTTACGCCCATACCGCCTGACTAAAGCATCCATTTATCAATGATTATTCTGAACCTCCCGGGTCAAACTCTGTATGAATATGTCCCTGTCTCCTTCCGGTTCTCCCATCGCATTGAAATTCTAACTTATGGTCAGCTTTTGGCCCATTTCCTCCTGATTTAATTCTCTCTGTTCTCGGTTTAGGCCATGCAGCCGAACTGTGCCCCTTTGGCACTTGCGATGATGATTCTGCTCACTTTCTCCCGAGGATGATGACCGATCTCTCCGGTAGGTATGTCTCCTAGGACGGTCCTGATCCTTGGCCATCTGATCCTGGTCATACCCTCTATTAGAATCATTCTCCTCTCTATGCTCCCTAATACCCCTAGCTAATCTTTCGGATAAAATCTCTGGCCTGTCTGTAAGATCTCGTCCTGCCTTTAGGGGTGCGTCAGGCATTGGTATCACCACCGTGGAACGTAATCTCGTTGCCTGCTGATTTGGAGAGGACAGATTGTGAGGCGACATCAAACCCTCCGTAGTGGAAAGGTCAACCCCTTGCCTTGCTGCGTCTGATATAAGTTGCTGTAGAGAAGCACAGAATCGTTGCACAATTTCTTCTTTAGTTGTAGGGAAATGTTGGATACCAGCCAGGGCAGCTGATTGGTCTGCCGTTGTTAAGGTTGCATCCGCAGTGTTGAGGGTGGTGTCATCCTCCAGCTCGTTACTTGGCAAACCTTGACTGTATCTGGAATCACTACCATCTCCTTCGCCAGCCATTGTTTCACAAATTTTTTAGATCCCCCTCCTTCTAGCGCCAATTGTTGACAGTGATTTTTCGTAATCACTCAGCCAATGATTTGATCAATTTTGTGACTGAGAATGATTGAAAGTAGCACAATAAAATATTAGTAATAACGAGCAAAAATACGTGGTAAAACTCCGAAGGTCGGAGAAACATCCACGGGTTGTTGCCTAAGCAACGAAGTCAAATCCACTATGAAAAATTGTTACAAAGTATTATGCTCTGCTCTCTCTCGCTAGTTCGCACATACCCCTTATTTTGTATGTTACAGGGGTATTTATACAAAATATTACTAGGGTTTGTGGGTGTCGCTAGGGTTTGGTGTCGTGGTGCCCAAGTTTTGGGTGATTGCCCAGTCCTAGACGGATTCTGTTTCCTTCTTGAGTGTAGCATGTTTCCCGATTTGGCTAAGTCCGAGTTTGGGCCTGATTCCTTCTCCTTTATTTGCGGGAAACCTATTTGTTTCCTTGTTGAACTCTGGGCAGCCACACCGTTGTTTATCGTGGGGATGCTGGTTGTTGATTCTGCCCATGCGTTCGGGACGTGAATGCTGGTGGCTATCTTTTTTATCGAATCCCGAGCAGGCCCGAGCAGGCTTTGCTGCCCGAGCCGATTCTCTTCGTTTGTGATCGGGTTGTTTTTATCTTTGCCGAGTAAGTTACTTTGGGGGATTTTTGCCCCTTCAAGTTGACTTCTCTTGACTCCTGCCTACGTGGCTTCTTCTGGTGATGACGTGTCCTTTATGACGATTTTCACCTATAACACTTATCAAGATGAGGTTTTCAAAGGGCATTGAGCAATAATACCAACACTTAAGCTACCCTTATAAAGAATCCCCAACATGTGGTTTGTCCACGAAATGAGCCAATCAATAAATGGGAACCTTACAAAACTTTTCTATGAGAGATGATAATAAATTCGGAGCTAAATTTCTAAATGACCTAAATCCATATAAACTTAGAAATCAAATCATATATATATATATAGTAATTTTTCAACGAGGACTTTTTACAATGCACACTTTAAACACTTTTAATGAAATTACATAGAATATATTGAATCTTGATTTGATTTTTTGTATGGATGGTGAAAACATTGAAATACAATTATGGAAAAAAAAAATTATAAAAAAAAAAGAATCGGGTGCAAGAACTAATTTTTCCGATTTTTTTGAAGATAAAACATTTGATAAATTCGATCAAAGAGACTATATTAATAGTTTCATATTAAACAAATTGATAAATATAAATTAGATAACCTCAAAAGGGTTCACATTCATTGCAACTCTATATGCCAATCATTTACTCAAAAATCGTATCCTCTTCCTCAATTTTCTTTATAAAAACCACCCAAAATCTCACATTTTTCCATACTCATTCCATTGGCTCTCCATCACAGAGAATCTCAAAATGTCCTAAAGGTGAGGAATTGGTTGGTCTCAATTTTTTTTATAAATATTTTAATCTTATTATTTTGTTGAATAATTAATATCTTATTATTTTTGTTGAATAGTTTAATTTTTTTGTTTCTTTCCTTTTTGTTCAATTTGTGATGATGGTCAAATGACTTTTTCAAAAAGCCGTACACCATTTTAGCTATGGGTTCGATTCTAACTTTCGATTTTGACATTTTTAAGCTTTTGACAAGATTTGATTATGTATGTACATATATCTATATCTAATGGTTGTCATTAATTTCTATGCAATCTCATATAGTAACTCATATATTTGCTAATTTGTTTGTCACAGCTTGCTTAGGCAGTTATACTCCATTTTAAAATCCTACACACAGGTGAACATTTCAGAGGTTGCTTTTATGGCCTTACATCCCTTACTCAACCTTTTAAGCAATATAATAGTTTCCAAGAACCTATTTGACGGCACGAAAAAAGATGGAGACTTTTTTTATCTCCTCCATAATAGTGGCCTAACTCAACCTTCGCTTTGGTTGGTTGTGCTCTTTGATTATAGAAGTGATGATAAAGAAAATAAATTGGATCAACTTCATAGAGATAACATCAAAGCTATGATCTCTGTAAGTTCATCATATATTATTATACTGTTATGAAAAAAAAAAAATCGATTTTTTTTAAGGGTACAAGTTAATATAATCCAATGTTTTTGTAGGAACTGTTTATGACCGCAACAGAAACAACCTCAATAAGTATTGTCGAATGGGGTATGACACCATTGCAGTGATGGGATAATTATTGTGAAGTACTTCCCATGTCTCCAAAGTATGTGCCTTTCAAAAACTTGGAGGTCTCATAAACGTTGCACTTGGTGACTTTTAGTTTCAATATTAAACATGTAATTATTGTTATTATTGCTATTATTATACAAGTTATATTAGAATTTTTTTTATCCTGTATTTACATTTATTTTATATATAACCGTATTTGTCAAAACTGATATCATATATCATATCACTATTAACTACATCATATCATATATATATATATATATATATATATATATCTATATAATCAGTGGTTCTCTCATAAGGGATCTCTTATTTTAATTTCGGTAAGGACCACCATGAAATCATATCGATTTGAATGAATTTTAATCTGAATTTTTTTGTGGATGATAAGTTCGTTGAAATCTACCTATGAATAAAATTTGAGAATTTTTCAAGCACGAAAACTATTTTTCTTGAATTTCCTATATTTCGTCTATTTTTCTAATGCCTTCATATTTAAAAAAAATCTGTAAAAATAGTTTTCGTGCTTGAAAAATTCTCAAATTTTATTCATAGATAGATTTCAACGAACTTATCATCCACAAAAAAATTCAGATTAAAATTCATTCAAATCGATATGATTTCATGGTGGTCCTTACCGAAATTAAAATAAGGGATCCCTTATGAGAGAACCACTGTCTGTATAATATAGTAAAATGGAACCTTACCTTGACACGTGTCACCATTAGGGAACCTTGGATTTAAATGCATTAATCTATATAATTTTCTATATTAGTAATTTTGATTGTTTTTTTAATAAATCAAAAAATTCTATTAAAGAAGTAATAAATAATAATAATTGTTTTGAGTATCATCAATTGAAGGGGTAACTTTTGGGTTTTCAAAACTAACTTTTGGGTGTTTAATACTAATAAACTGATATAATTTTTGGATTTAAATACATTAATCTATATAATTTTCTATATTAGTAATATTGATTGTTTTTTTTAAATAAACTGAAAAATTATATTAGATATAATTTTTGGATTTAAATACATTAATCTATATAATTTTCTATATTAGTAATATTGATTGTTTTTTTTAAATAAACTGAAAAATTATATTAAAGAAGTAATAAATAATAATAATAATTGTTTTAAGTATCATCAATTGAAGGCTTAACTTTTGAGTTTTCAATTCTAACTTTTGGATGTCCAATACCAATAAACTTATATAACTTTAGATCTTACCCAGACAATTCCTATAAACTTATATAAAGACAAGCATGATGGCTGTGTAGAGAAACAAAAAGCTACCCAATTGTTATGGGTAGGTTTAGATACCAAGGAGTAAGGCTCAACTTATGCAACTCTCAATTGCTACATAGATGACAGAGCACATCTATCATTGAGGTATGCAAAAATTGTCATATCTATTTGATAGAATCACTATGTATATTGTTAATGTTCAAATCGTTGTTTGTTGCTTTTTAAAAATAAAATAAAATTATATATAAAAGTTGTTAGGTGAATCGACAATCAGCCACCACCCCGATGGTTACCTTATTTAGCCGTGAACCAATTCATGTTGTCGAGTCGTCGACCACTAGCCACTAGGCCCACCACCATGAAAAAACGAATAGAGATTATACGGAGGAAGAGAGAAGATATATAGGGAGAAGAGGTTTGAGAAAGAGAAAGAGAGATGGAGGTTTTGAGAGAGAAACAAATTAAAATTATTGAGAAAAGAATCTGTAGAAGAATGAGGAATGAAGAGACACGGGCACAAGATTGAGAAGATGATGAGAGAGTGAGATAAACGTGGTAATTGATACACCACATGATTTTTTATTTTTATTTTTTGTTAATTTAATTTAATTTTTTTAAAGCAATTTATTCAAATTTAATATAGCATTAAATATATTTAAAATGTTGAGTTGGAAATTACTCAATATGTGTCTATATTTCAATTGATAAGTGCACCCGTTATTGAGACTAAAAATTGATAATTTGGCTTTTAATTAAACCATTAAATTTAATTTATAAACCCAAAAAGTCTCTTCTCATGCATATTCCGTTTAAAATGAAATTTACATATTTATTTTTTACAGTTTTTTTTCTTTAAATACCCATTAAATACACAATGCTTATATTCAAAAATAAATGTTTTTGAATTTTAATTATTCTTATAAATGGTAATAAATATAATTTTTCAAAACAAATTAAATTATCAACTGTAATACCAAATTAATGGTAAATTTTTAAAAAAAAATGAATGGTAATATATTAATGTAATACCAAAAAATTAAAATAATAATATTTCATCAAATATTATTGGTAACACATTAAAGACATTAATCCAATGGATTCTTTTTCTAAATATATGAAATTCACTAATAATATTTTTTATAAATGGTGATAAATAAATATTTTTGTAAGCTAATAAAAAATAAATCCACTACTCTTTGCATCTTCATAAAAGTCTTTAAATTTTTATTGAATCATCTATGAGAATGTCGCATGAAAAAAAAAGTTCTAGAAATATGAGTATATTAAACAAAGATGGAATGTCTTTAGAAAATAAGTGTGGTAAAATAAATTATTTTCTTTCTTTAGATTTATTTATTTTTAAATGAAAACCATACAAACACCTATTGGCAGAGAGAGGGGAGGGAGGAGAGATGAGAGAGAATAGATAATATCCTTTTAAACACCGATAGATAGATAGATAGATAGATAGATAGATAGATATAGAGAGGAGAGAGAGATTCAAAAAAATTTCATCTTAACAAAAATAAAAAATCAAACTTTTTAAGACCCAGCAAACTGTAAAATATATTCTTTTATATTATTTTTCATATTCTTCTTTATTGTATTTTTAAATATTTTAGTGCTTTTGTGTTTTTTTTTTTTGTTTAAAAAAAATGTAACTTTTTAAGAATAATGTTACTTTACCCAAATATGGTGCCTAAATCTAATATAATTTAAATGAATAGATTACAATAATGACTTTTTAAAAACCCAACAATCCGTACAATTTTGATATATATATATATATATATATATATATAGAGAGAGAGAGAGAGAGCAATTTTTTATGGGGTGAGTTAAATTTGGAAGATAAATATAAAAGGTAGTTTAGGAAAAAAATCAAATAAATTTTTGAATTTAAAAAATAGGGCATTATTAGATCATTAGTGGATTGCTAATAGCACCACTCAAACTAAAAAGAAAAGAAAACAAAAAAGTTAAGCTTAGAAAGAAATTAAATTCTTTAAAAAAAATCAAGGTATATTCCCTTAAGAAGACCGGTCATAGAAATATTAAGAGGGTAAACTATTTTAAATTTCTGTTATAAAAATTGAAAAAAAATAAAATTAGAACTCGAGTAAAATCCGTGTATGGATACCAGATATCTGGCTGCATATTTCCAAGCCAAGTACCTGGATTACAAAATCTAGATTTTTCCCGAGTGGATATCTGAACTGTCAAAATCCGGATACCCTAACAGATCCGAATATATACCATTGAAACAATCATAATCCAAGAGTCAAGATTTGTGTACTTTTTAGGGGTGTTGATCCTCCAATATATATATATATATATATATCCTTTATAATATTATTGATAATTATTTATCTTTTAGCATTCTTTTTATTAAACTAATTTAATATTTGACTAAATACATTCTTATTAATAAAAAAGCTTTATTATCAAAATATCTATACTCTCAAGGTTGTTTTATTTGTAATAATCAATTGTTTGCATTTTCCAATAATTTTGTAATTTTAATAACGTGTTCCAAGAGCTTTTGGTATTATTGGAAGTATTGGAAGTAAGTGTTATATAAATATATATATATATATATATATAATTAAAAGCATTTTATTTTGTAAATGTATTCTCTATCTTACACGGTTCAACATGCAATTAACTCAAGAAACTATCTATCTATCCAAATGGATACAAGAGCAAGAATGTGAAAGATCAAATCTCCATTTACTTGGCTTTTGTGGAGATCAATTATCTTTACGTTGGATGGGAGGAGAACATGATTGTCAGTTTTTCACATACAATTATCTTCGAGACAAATATGTTATGTGTTTTATGTGCTTACATCCTAAAGATAAATTTATTGACATGTTTATAAATTTATTATTTTTTAAAGTATTAAACTTCAATTTTTTTTTCTTATATGGGTGATGCATATGGGCAAGTAAGACAATATCATGCATCGAAGACCAAATTGGGTATCACCAAATTAATTGATCTAAAAACATTTTATTATCCTGGGAACGAGTATTTTATAGATGACACGTTTGTATTTATTGTGGAGGTTTTCGTTATCAAAAGTAATTTTACGGTGCAAAATTTAAAAATGATGAATCAGCCTGCGAAGTTACTAAATTTTCAACTAAACTTAATGAATTTCACAGGTCCAAATCAGTTGAAAGCTATAAGTTGTAAATACATTTTCTTTTTTAATCTAAATATAATATATAGTAACGGGACTCCAACTTGCCATGTAAATCCGATGACAATGCGTTTTAATTTACAATACCTGCACATCGTGCGGGCTGTCAACTAGTATATATAATAATAGAGTTTCACAGCGCCACATGTCACCGTGAGAGAGTTTCGGAATTAAATACTACACAAATAATACTTGGAAATATATGAGCTTTGTAACATTTATATTATGAAATCATCTTGACATAAATTAATCAACAAGTCAATAAGAATGTAACCGAAGTTATAAGTTTAATACCCATTCTATGAATTGTAACATACAAAAATCAATAGGCATGGAATGATTTATTGGTTCAACTCAAAGTTTATGAGCTTAATAAAGATTCTATGAATTATAACAGATAAAAATCAACAGTCATTGGATGATTTATTGATTTAATATATGATTAGTCCATGCGTTTACATTTGCTTTTAATATTATTAGTTGAAAACTTTTCAATATCCTAGACCAATAAACCAACATAAGTCTTAATTAATAATTATTTAACAAGTTTAATTATATTGACAAATACAATGCATTGTCTCTTGATATTATCCAAACAATTCCTGATTTCTATATATATATAAATACATGCATGCAAAATTGTTGTGTAGAGAAACAAAATGTTATCCGTTAATATTCTCAGACACTGAGGAGCAAGTTATGCAAAAATTGTTATACCAAATATAATTGAGTGAACTCTTGAAACGTTGGTTGTATTGGAGAGTTTGTCATCAACAAACCTTACTCAAAAGTATTGGATTGGAGGGGCAGCTAATATAACCATTTTTTTATCAACACCTGCAATTGAATTTTTAATTTTATTTTGTACTGATTGCTTTGGTATTTGCATCACATTTGTACTGACATATTTTGTTTTCTGTTGTTGTTTAGCATACAATACATACAATTTTCTTTTCTAAGTTTGAAATCCGTGGGAAAAATTAAGCAGTTCATGTTTTTATTTGTCAAATTAGAGACGCGGATGGTAACATGTGTAAAAAAATTGGGTTGGATGGTGCTGATAATGATCGAATCTGGTAATAATTCACCCTTTTTTGTTGTTAAATGTCTTTTATTTATATTAATATATGTTTGAATACAGTCATAAATCATAACATGATCCCTAAATTTGAAATCTAAATGAAAAGGTTTCCCAGAGAAAATTTGTTCAAATGAGTTGCTGCTGTTTCTCCTGACGGGCAATACCTGAGCTCAATAAAAGACCCAAATCAGGTAATTATCTTCATAATTACTGATAGCATATTTGATTATTTCTTCTTGTGTCTTGATTTATAAGATAAAACATGATTTTTTTTTTTCGGGACTGAGATTATCTAAATGTGCATACTTTTGTTTTGTATCAAAGATTTGCAGCTTTCTTGGCTCCTTTAACATCTGGCCGTGTAACAATTAAATCTGGTGCAGTGTACTCATCTAAGGTAATAAGTTTAATCCTGGTTTTGTTTTCAATGTAAAATATATGTTGCATCTGTTTACTTCTGGTGTTAGGGATGATAGGTGGCTCATACAAAACTAAATATATATCATTCTTCTTCTATCAGGTTGGTATGGCAGCAGCTACAAGGTACTCATTGACAAAGGGACAAGGTCGATTAAACCAAATGAATTTGAAGATCTGTTGCTAGATTACACAAGTCATCAACATGACTATTGGCTCTACGTTGTAAAAATGTGAGAATTTTTATACAGCGATGATAGTTTTGATTGTAATTCTACATAATTTCAAGGGTTGGATCAAAGTGGTTTGATCTGATGATCTTATAGAATGATCAACTTGGTTAATTGATTAATTTATTTGTTTTTTTTTTTTTTTTTGAATTTCGTTGGAATTATTTGATCTACTTACTAGATTGATTTGTTTAATTGTTTATTTCTTAATTTCATTGGAAAATATTCATGTTATCCTAAAAGAAAAAAAAAAATTAGGAGCGGTAACAATGGAAGAAAGCCAAATTAATAAGCTTGAATATGTGCCTACACGTTTCTCATACTTCTTCATGCCAAGAATTGCCGGTGGTGGCCTCCGTCTCCTCACATACTACCACTCAATCCTGACATTTTCACTTTTCTCTACTTCAAATTTTTTTCTTAAAAAATTAACTTATATATTGTTGTCTTTTTTTAGTGATTATTTAGGATTTTAATGGATCTAAGTGAAAATAAATATTAAACTGAACATGTGATTTGATTTTTTTATTTTATTTCATGTGTATAATTCATGTATTACAATACAAGACATCTTTATATTTTAAAATATAAATCCGATGACAACTTACGTTATGTTTTATAATGCCCGTACATCGTACGGGCTACAAACTAGTTTATATTATATTTCAAATAATAATCCATATTTAATGTTGTTAATTAGTTATAAAATATGAAGAGTCTCCCTATTAATTGCAATTTATAATATGATACAGTAGAACCCCTCTAAATTAATATTCTTGGGACCCATCCTTGAGTATTAATTTAGAAGGGTTATTAATTTGGAGGGTCTTACATTGTAAAATGTTATTTTGTCTTAGAAAATGTGTGGAAGTAGGTTTTCTTATTTAGGGAATGTTCCTTTACGGGATTCCTTGTTTAGTCGGTTTTCTTCTTCAAGGAAAGTTCTTTTTTTTTTTTTTTCTCAAGATTCCTTGTTTAGGAAAGATTTATTAAGAAAATTTTCAATTCCTTTTGGGAATGTGATTACTTAATGACCAAGGATACTCACCCTATAAATAGTGAAGCTTGTTTTTTGGTTGTATATAACAAGAGAGATCTCATGATATACCTAAAAATTCTATTCCTAACAATTCTTAAAAATTCTCTCTTTTCTATCTTCTTTGTTATAATAAGATGACAATCTAAAAGATGAATGATGAAATCAAAAATATCAAGTATTGTGGTCTTCATATGATAAATAATTATTATAATAAAGACTTCATATGATATAATTAATAAAGACACTCCTATTAATTGCAATTTATAATATGATTAATTGATTTATTTACTCATATTCATACTATTAATAATTATTTATCTTTTGATATTCTTTCTATTCCATTTATTATATTTATAGCTTTCTAATATTACTATTACTTATTTATCTTTTGACATTCCCCTTATCTATATAATATAATAAAATTGAACCCTCACAGCGCCACGTGTCGCCGTGAGAGAGCTTTGGCTACAATTTACCGTCTATCTAATAATTGATTTATTTACTCATATTCATACTATTAATAATTATTTATCTTTTGATATTCTTTCTATTCCATTTTTTATATTTATTGCTTTCTAATATTACTATTACTTATTTATCTTTTGACATTCCCCTTATCTATATAATATAATAAAATGGAACCCTCATAGCGCCACGTGTCGCCATGAGAGAGTTTTGGCTTTAAATTACAATTTACCATCTATCTAATAATTGATTTATTTACTCATATTCATGCTATTAATAATTATTTATTGACCACTCCTAATTGAGCACCCGCAATAGTACGGAGCCGTAGGAGTAGTACAATGGTGAATAAGATTCGTTCCTCGGAGATTGACGTATTGATTACCACAATTGATTGATTTAATTACTATCTAGAGCAACAAATATGTGATGATGGAATTATACTACTCAACTTCAACTAAATTAAACATAAACTAAAATGCAATAATTTAAACTAAGTGAGCTAACAAACTAAAACAAGCCAAACACAAGCAAGTGGTTGTATTTCTTATGAGAAATTAAGCTAAGACCTTGAATCCACCTATCCAATCCTCATCAATTTTAGGCACATCATTAAGATAAAGTATGCAAGTGTGTGTAGATTCGTGACACCCTAAATTTGTCTCTAACCTCTCTCAAGTGATAAAGACAACATTTACATGCACCAACAACCTATTTCTCAATGGTTATCCGAACTACATGTAAATTCATTAAGTTTCATGGCACACAAATTGAATCCTAGAGGCTAGCATTGCATATTTCTATCTTACCAACCTCTATCACACATTTCATCGAGCACGTTGTGTGCTTCACCTCTCGGTACTTCACACAACAACCAAACACTTATCAAATGCTAGCTAGACATTCAATAATGATAAGAACATGAAATGAGCATACACAACACAAGCAATAAATGATAAATTGATGGCCTTGATTAATAATTCATGGAAAAGGCTTCATCTTGGCCTTAGCCAAGGAAGTCTAGTTCATCATACAACAAATGACTATCAAATATAAGAAATGATTACAAGCCATACAAAAAATGAATAAAAGTAACAAGAGAAGGGTTTAGAGTAAACTAAGTTGAGCACTCCTTCTCTCTTGGCTTGATTGTGCTAAGCTTCTTCTCTTCTTGCCCTTTCCTTGCTCCAAGATGTGGTCTTTATGGTGAGTTTTGGTGAAGAAGTGAAGTGATGAGGTGAGAAATGGGTTTGGGTGATGATTTGGTGAAGGATTTGAGTGATTTGGTGAAGGAATTGGATGAAAGGAGTGATCTTGGGAGTTTGGGAGTGAAAAGAGGTGTCTTGGAGGTTTTTGGTCGTGCAAGGTGTGGCTGGACAGAGCTGAGGTGAGGTATTTATAGTGTATGAAATTAGGGCACGAAAACCTAGACCAATTTCTGATGTGGCAGTGTGGGCGCTGTACGTAGGGCGCTTCTGTACAGCGCCTGTACAGCGCCACTTTTCTGATCTCGAATTAAATTGTGGGCGCTGTACGTAGGGCGCTTTGTACAGCGCCCTGTACAGCGCCACTTCTCCAATGTGGCTGCTTCAGGCTTGGGCGCTGTACGTAGAGCGCCCCTGTAGGGCGCCCGTACAGCGCCACTTTTCTGTCCCCAATTCTTCAGGCCTGGAAAAAATCCTCAAACTTGATGTTTTTGCCTCCCATTCTTCATTTATCTAAAATAAAGCCCTTAGAAGACCCGAAACCTGCACAAGCTCATTTAAAGCGTCAAAAACTTGGTTTTACCCGGAAAACGGATGCAAAAAGATAGGAAATGGGGCTACACCAAGTGTAGAAATGGGCATTATCATTTATCTTTTGATATTCTTTCTATTCGATTTATTATATTTCTTGCTTTCTAATAATACTATTACTTATTTATCTTTTGACATTCCCCTTATTAAAAGCTAAAATGGAACCCTCACGGTGCCACGTGTCGCCGTGAGAGAGCTTTGGCTTTAAATTACAATTAACCATCTATCTAATAATTGATTTATTTATTCATATTCATGCTATTAATAATTATTTATCTTTTGATATTCTTTCTATTCCATTTATTATGTTTATTGTTTTCTAATATTATTATTACTTATTTATCTTTTGACATTCCCCTTATTAAAAGCTGAGCCATCGTAATATATTAACAACAACCTTTACTCAAAAGTTGTTTCCTCTTCCTTAATTTTCTCTATAAAAACCGCCCAAAATCTCATATATTTTCCATCCCCTTCCAGTGGCTCTCGACCTCTCCCTTATAGAGAAACTCAAAAATACTCAAACAGTGAGGAATTGGATGGTGTTAGAAGGTAAGAGTAATTTTTACATATACATATATACAGGGATGGAGCCAAGATTATGTTCCAGGGGGAGCACCGTGAAATAATGGGTTAGATCGACATATATCTTAGAAGTTGTGTTAAACAAAACATTAAATAAAAAATATTGTTGTTTATATTTTAAAACATTAATTTTTTTATTAATTATTTAAAATGAATAATAATTTTTTATTGAGATAAATTATCTTAATTTGTGCATTTATGAAAAACATTTAAAATGATCTCCTTTTTTTTGTTTTTATTTTTTGTTTTTTTGTTTTTTTGAAATATTACATAAATTCGGTGCTTTTTTTGGAAGAGGGGGAAGACTCGAACCCACGACCTCATGTCGTAAGTGTGAGGGATATACCACCAGACCAACCTCATCTTGTCCATTTAAAATAATCCTTGAATATGATGAAAACATAATAAAAATAAGAAAAATGCTAGATATTTCAACTCATATCTCAACTTGTAACTTAGACAATTTAATTCATATAAATATAATGAGTGAAATAAATCATAATTAATATGTACATATCCATTTCTCATTCGACACACAACTCGTTGGGGATATCTAGCATTACTCTAAAAATAATATAGACTAAATTTTTTAGCTATTAATTCAAGATTCAATAATATTGTTTAAGAGTTAGAAAATAAATTGAAATTTAAACTGAACCTCTAATATTTATCTAATATCCAAAAACTATTCTAATAGTATATTTAGGATCAAATATATTCTCTATATGATTAAAATAAAATTATTAACATTGTAATTTATAAAAGGATTAGAAAATTTAAATAAAAAAATAAGGGTAAAAACATAAAAGTTCTAAAACTTAGGGGAAAATTTTATAAAATTGAAAACCGTCCCTATATATATATATATATATATATATATATATATATTTATAATATTTGGTAGAATAATTTTAATCTTTATTTTTATTTTATTTTTTGTTCTGTTGATTTATAAACTTAAAACACTCAAACGATGGGGAATTGGATGGTGTTGGGAGGTAAGAGTAAATTTTACATATTCTTTTTAATATTTGGTAGAATAATTTTAATTTTTTTTAATGTTCTACTAATTTCTTATCTTTTTGTTTATTGTTTTTTTAAATAAAAAAAATTGGGACGAATTATTGTTGTAGCGTATTTTGATATTTTTATCATGTTTGTTTTGGTTAACAAAACTTGAAAAAATGAATTTTAGCTTTGACAGACTTGGATTTTCAATTATAGTTGTTGTTCGCTATCCAACCCTCCGGTAATGCTAGCATTCTACGATACTCTGTACTTACGGATGATGAATTCGAGAGACAAACTACTAAAGATAAATATTGGGGTTATAGTTTTTGGTTCTAAAGTTAGAATGTATTGCCTCTCTCTAAAAAAAATATTGTATCTACTCGGTTTCCAGTATAAATACCCAGATTTTTTTTTTTTTTTTTAAGGAAATTTATACAGATTTTTTAATAGTTTTTTTCTTTCTATTTGTAACATTGTTGTTTTCTTTTCTTTTTAGTTTTTTAGAATGTATTAAATACACCATGATTATTTTAAAAACTAAATGTTATAAAATAATATTTTCTAATCAAATATTAATGGTAACACATTAAAAACATTAATTATTGCATTTAATTCAATTGATTCTTTTTCTAAATATATGAAATTCACTCATAATATTTTTTTTATAAATAGTTATAAATAATTTTTTTGTATGATAATAAAAATAAAATAACTCCACTACTATTTGTATCGCCATAAAAGTTTTCACCTTTTTTTCTATTGAATCATATTTGAGATGGACACTTGAAAAAAATAAAATAAAGTGAAATGAGTTTATTAAAAAGAGTAATTGGCACAAAACCCCCCTGGAGTATACATAGTTTTGCATGTTGCCCCCTGAATTAATTTTTTAGGCATTAAACCCCCTGAACTATCGAAAATTGGCATTAACCCTAGTTTCTTCGTCACATGCGCGTCACATGTCATGGCAAATTGCACTAGGTACCCCTTCTTATATACATAATTGCATTAAACCGGAAAACATATAATAATATAACCTAAATACCCCTCTAAGAAAATTTAAAATACAAATCAATTTTTAAAATTTAAAATTTAAATAAAAATTTGCTTTTAGTTTTTTTTTTTTAAAAAGTCTCTAGAATGATCGACAAATAATTTTTTTTTAAAAGTAATTGTTTTTTTTTATTTTCCATTAAAAAATTCAGATTTAATAATAATAATAATAAAACTTCATCATGTTCATCTTCCATCTTCAATTGGAAACTCAAACATCCAAATCCAAATCCAGATTTTTGTCTTTTACAAATACAATACAAATTCAAAATGTCTCCAAAAAAAAAATACAAAAAGGTAAATTAAAAAATCTTTAAAAATTTGGATCTCCAGATTTATCACCAAAAAAAGAAAAATGATTTATCACAAAAAAAAAAAAAATTAAAATTAATAACAGAAATCAGAATTTGATGGGTTGGATCCATTGATTCCCATCTCTCCCCCCATCATCTATCGATGATCCCCATCTCTCAATCCTTTCATCATCTCTCCAACCCATCATCAACCTCATCTCTCCACCATCATCACCATCCTTCAATCTCAAATATTTCCAGGTAATTTCGTCCTTTTACACTTTATATACTGTACATCTTCTTCTTCTTCATCGTCCCATCATCTACCATCACCATCATCATCATCTTCCTCATCATCGACCATCACCATCATCAACCATCATCTTCCTCATCATCCCACAAATCCAAACCCAGATATCTCTCTTTCTTCAACCACCATCATTTTCCAAATCTCTCTTTCTTCACAGCATCACCTCTGGATCCGACGATCTACTCCTCTCGTCGCTCGACCTTGACGATTTGAATCATCTCGACCTCGCGCGGAGTGATTTACACCTTGCCTTGACGATCTGGATCTGTGTCCATCTGCACTCCAGGTGGAGCGGATTGGTTTTGGTGTTGAGAGGTGGCGGGTTTGGTTTTGGTGATTGTGGTGGTGGTGGTGGTGGTGGTGGTGGTTTGAAGGGTTGTTTGGGTTTTTTGGGTTTTCTGGGTTGATGATGGTGGTTTGGATTGATTTCAAATTTGGGTGGTGGGGTGGTGGCTGGGTTCGAATTGATTTCGAATTTGGGTGGTGGCTGCCGGCTGGGTTCGAATTTAGGTTTGGTGTGGTGGTTGATTTTGATTTAGTTCACAGAAGTTGTTCTAATTTGAAAATTAGGCATTAAGCTAATAAGATTAAAAGATTTTGTTAAATTTCAAAATTAATATATAAGAAAAAAATAGGCAAGAAGAAGAAGAAGAAGATATAATCGATTGAAGAGGAAGAACAGAGATTGAAGAGGAGGAGCTGGAGAAAAGGCTTGGGATGTTGGTGGAGACCAATCCCAGATTGGATCTCCACCTCTTTTTTTTTTTTTTAATGTTTTTTTTTTTTAATTTTTCAGTTTTGTTTTTTAAAAGTTTTCTTTTTTATTTTAGAATCCCAGATTGGATCTCCACTGTTCATCAGTCATGATGGACGGCAAAGATTGGATCCCCACCTCTTTTTAAAAAAAAATGTTTTTTTTTAAATTTTTCAATTTTCGTTTTTTAAAGAAAATAAAAGTTTTCTTTTTATTTTAGAGTGAAGGGTAAAAAGGTCATTTAGTATTTTCTGTAAAAAGGTTATTTTTGAAAATTGATTTGTATTTTAAATTTGCTCAGAGGGGTATTTAGGTTATATTATTATATTTTTTCCGGTTTAATGCAATTATGTATATAAGAAGGGGAACTTAGTGCAATTTGCCATGACATGTGACGCGCATGTGACGAAGGAACTAGGGTTAATGCCAATTTTCAATAGTTCAGGGGGTTTAATGCCTAAAAAATTAATTCAGGGGGCAACATGCAAAACCATGTATACTCCAGGGGGGTTTTGTGCCAATTACTCTATTAAAAAATATGGAATGCCTTTAGAAAATAATTGTGGAAAAATAAATTAATTTATCACTAGGATTGACAATAACCTTCATGGAGTTTAAAAAACAATTGAATACTTATACAAGCATTTCTAGAATAAGTGTTTTTTATAATAATAATAATAATAATAATAATAATAATAATAATTTAAACCTCTAAATACACCCCAATTTACTCGAAAAATGCCTTTTTTTTTATAAATGGTAATAAATAAATATTTTAAAACAAATTAAAATATCTATAGCTACTGAAAAATCTAATTTTGATGGAGTTTTGATAAAGCAGGTGAATTGACATTTTGATTGCAATTAATGATATGAATTGATATTTATGGGATTGGTTAACATAATTTACTCATTATCTCATTAATTACAAGATTTCCACTTGATTACCTATTGATTTTGTGATTTTCGGATTGCCTCTTGATTGCCTCCTTATTTGTATATTATATAGATACAGAAATAGAGAGTTGTTAATATATTATATAGGTGAATTGAAATTTATTTATTGCATTAATTGAAATTGAATTGCTTTCTATCTCTTTCATAATAATAATAATAATAATAATAATAATAATGAGTAATGTTAGATGTCCCAATTTTTTTTTTTCAAATTCTGTTCCTACGTGTCACATCATTTGGGAAAAAAAATTGGAACGTTTAGCATTACTATAATTATAATCATATATATCTATATAATATATAAAAGCTGTTAGGATCTTGTACCTATACAAGATCTTTAACACCTTCATGTTAACAACTCAATAACACTGTAAGATTCACTTACACAATAGGCAAGAATAATATTCACCAACAGCAATGTAATTCTCAGCATACAAAAATAACTGTCAATTCGTGACAGGATCTGAACCACTCAAATCTTTTAATATATCTCAAGAACTAGTAAAGACTAACCCAAGATAATTTTTGAACCTAATAACATATCATATTACAAGTATCAGATTATCTATCTATTCTGTAGAATAAAAGATAATCAAGAAAGAATGGCATATATTAGCAAATATAAAAGCAGAGAAAAGGAGAAGGAGGAATAACACCAGGTTTTATCGTGGTTTGGCTCAAAGCAAGCCTACATCCACATTGAGCTCCTAACAGAAATCCTATCCACTATATCAATGTTTTACAAGCCTAATCACACCCCAAATACACACCAATACAGCCAAGAAAGTCTCTAGTCACCTAGATCTACTCACAAAGAATCAAGATCTAATAGATACCACACTCGATCTTGTTCAAAGATCACCAAATCAGATTACACAACCTCTCAACAGGGAATACACTCAATACTCTCTTCGAATACAACAATCTCACAGTATTACAAAGAAAAAACCACTTGGATTCACCAAGACAACCGAGATTGCAAAAGAGGCGTTTGAGAGAACTTTCAAGAGAGAGAGCAAAAACTTTGAACCCTAAATCAGAATGAAAAACAATAATGCACACTCTCTCTCCTTGTTGCTTTTATAGGCCTTTCTTGATGAGTCACTGTGTAATCTACAGCAACCACTAATATCATACCACGTTGGATTCTCTCACACATCAGGATCCATCTGATATTCATCAAAATAGCACCATTTTGTAAAGTGTGGAAATATCTGATCTGCTTGTATTTGGGTTGCAACAATGGGCTTCTGACTTGGGCCTTCAAGATGAATGAGATGGACTAATTTACATCACAAAAGCTAACTCTCATAGCGCCATGTATCGCCATGAGAGAGCTTTAGATTTAAATGCATTAATCTTGAAAGTTCTCATGGTGTGTTAAATATTACGAAATTACCCCTAACTAGATAAAGCAATAAATCAAGTAAAAAATACAGAAATTAAATAACACTTGATTTTTACGTGGAAACCCTCATGGGAAAAACCACGGGCTAATAAGGGAGCCACACCCGAACCTCGATTCCACTAAGTGATGAAAATTACAACCTAATCCCGGAAGTAATCATACACCTACCTAATCCCGGTATGAGTGAACCTAGTTCGAATGTTTGCGATCTAAGCAACCTAATCCCGGATGCTACACACAAGACTTATGTTCTCAATGAAGAGATTAACACCCTAAGTGAATATATGAATATCCAAATACAACATAGAGCAAGGGAAACCCTATATGCTTATCTAAGATGATGAATTAGCAATTAGAACAATCCTAGATATTAAAACTAAATGACATGTCAAATAGTTTAGCTAATCAAGATTAAACAAAAACCTAATTAGCTATCACAATGCAACACTCAATCATGTCAAACACAACAATCTCTATTTTGAATATTAGATTTTAATCTAAGAACAAACAAATAATAAAAGAGATGCCTTGATAAATAAAACACTAATTATAAATGATAATAGTGAAGAACATACCAAGGAAAGTGTGTTGACCAAAACCTATGCAAGTAAACATCCTAACTATGCTAGAAAATGCTTAGATGATATTTTGATGCATATGAAAATGGGTTTTGAGAGTTAAAGATAAGTTCTTGGGAGTTTCTCTCTTGAAGACATTTGTCTCTCAAAAGTGTGTTGCAAAGAAAAAAAGAAGAAGAAAATAAAAATATATATATATCAGGTCATGAAAAAAAACTGCACCGTTTAATCCATTGATAAAGAAAATAAAGAAAGCTGCACCGTTTGCAACATTTGAGAAACAAAATAATTAAAAATAATCTAGTGAGGTGAGCTCACGTGAGATAAAATCAAGAGGACAAAAGATTTATCAAGGTCATGCACAAGCAATCACAACAAACAAGAGCTTACAATGAACTTAAAGCACACAATAAATAGCTATGAGAAAAACAAAATAAAAAGCAAATCAGGTAGGCCGTGAGTGCACCGTTTGACCAACGCGGGCAGAGAATGCTTTTGGGCATGGGGAGCACGCTGCACGCCACCCCTTGCAGCCTTGCTAGGTGTGGCTATCATGCCACACTAAGCTGACTTCGGATCCGAGCGTTCTTCAGTCCAGTTGATCTCGAACCTTGGAATTCAATTCCGTCTTCGGAATATTGACCCAGATTTAATCATAAATATAGAAAATTATATAACTTTCCAATTTAAGCTCGGAATTGATATCCGATTTCCGATAAAAATACGGAATGTCCCAAATGTCTCGACAATCATCCGAAACATATAGAAAAGTCTCCGAATCGCTCGGAACTCATCTATGGACAAATCCACACATAAAAAATATAACAAAGAAGTACAAGTGTGAAATGTCATGTGAAGAGAATGCACACAAGTACAAGTATGCTAAGTGTGTGTGCGCTAACTAAATCTCTTCAAAGAAAAACTAAGCACTATAAATTATACCTTTGGCGTGCTTGTCCCTTGAGGTTTGAAAGGGCCTTTGAGCTTTAACCTCACTCACTTAAACTACCCTTACACAATAAACCTCAACATGTGGTTTGTCCACAAAATAAGCCAATCAACAACCGGGAATCCTTACATAGATTTTAATCGATTTTACCAAATTTTCGTGTTAGGTCAAGATTACGAAAATACCCCTAATAGTCAATAAAATATAGCAAGTGTAATATGGTGCGGATATATAAACAACACTTGATATTTATGTGGAAACCCTCACGGGAAAAACCACGAGCTAGTAAGTAAGCCACACTCGAACCTCGAATCCACTAAACGTGTAAATCGATTACAACCTAATCCCGGTAAGTAATCACACACCTACCTAATCTCGGTATAAGTGAACCTAGTCCAATTTGCTTGTGATTTATGCAATCTATGTAAGGTTCCCATTTGTTAATTGACTCATTTCGTGGACAAACCACTTGTTGGGGATTCTTTGTAAGGGTAGCTTAGGTGTTGTTGTTATTGCTCAAGCCCTTTGAAGACCTCATTGTTAATAAGCACCGAAGGTAAAATTCTATGTGCTTACTTGTCTTGAAGAGATAGTTGCACACACTCACAACTCATGCATATGTTTATTCCTTGTATGTTGTGTTTCTTATTGTTGTGCATTAATGTTCATTAACATATCTTCTTGCTTGTTATTTTGATTGCATCTTGTGATTATAATGTCATAGCATTTTAGGCTTTTAGGATGCATCTTACTTTACCTTTTTACCCCTTGCATGCTTTCTTGTGGGGTTCAAAGGAGTGGGCTGTGCGCCACCAGCGTAAGCCCACCAGCGCAGATCACCCAATGGTCTGTCGCTGGTCGTGCGCTAGTCCACACCAGTGCAAGCCCACCAACGCAAATCGCCCAGTGGTGTGCCGCTGGTCGTGCGCCTGTCTGAGCGCTGGTCGTCAAGCGCCTATGCAAATTTTTGCATGTGCACTGGTCGTGCGCCTGTCGTCCAGCACAGGCTCACCAGCGCACAGAGCAATTTTTGGTGCGTTTTTCAAAACGACCTCACTTCACTTATGGCCCCTATATATATGCCACTTTGACTTTAGGTCAATTAAGAGAGTTCATATTCATGCTTCATACTTAGGATATTTTTCAAGACAAGAAAAATACACAAAGAACTCATTTTTAATCACTCAAACACTTTTTCATGATCATCAATCATCATCTAGCGTCATCTTTGATCTTCTAGATGTCATCTAGCATGGATTCTTCATCATACTTTGCTTGGTAAGCTTTTCACTAATATCTTACATATTTTGTGTTTTTCTTAAGAAGCAATCTCAATTAATTACTTGTATGTTATTATATATATTTTGGATACAAGTTTGAGATTAGTGTGATGTATGTTTGAGAAGTTGTATTGTGATAGCTAATTAGGTTTTGTGCTTAATCTTGATTAGCTAAACTATTTGACATGTCATTTAGTTTTTAATATCTAGGATTGTTCTAATTTCATATTAATCATCTTAGATAAGCATATAGGGTTTCCCTTGCTCTATGTTGCATTTTGGATATTCATATATTCACTTAGGGTGTTATTCTCTTCATTGAGAAAGTAAGTCTTGTGTGTAGCTTCCGGGATTAGGTTGCTTAGATCGCAAGCAAATTGGACTAGGTTCACTCATACCGGGATTAGGTAGGTGTGTGATTACTTCCGAGATTAGGTTGTAATCGTTTTACACATTTAGTGGATTCGAGGTTCGAGTGTGGCTTACTTACTAGCCCGTGGTTTTTCCCATGAGGGTTTCCACGTAAAAATCAAGTGTTATTTAATTTCCGCATTTTATAATTGATTTATTGCTTTATCTATTTAGGGGTAATTTCGTAATTTTGTCTGAACACGAAAAAATTGGGTAATTAGCTTAAAATCTATTCACTCCCCCTCTAGATAGTTTTATACACACCGAGCTATAATTTGTTTCAATTGGTATCAGAGCGGGTTCCTAGACATACATAGGTGATCCTTGCTTATTTTGGTGTGTTTTGCATTTTGTGTGATTTTTGATCATTCATACATTTGCATTCATTTCATTCATTCATAAACACTATGAGTGGAAACGGTGGAAATGGTGGTGGCAACGAAGGTGCTTCTAGCACAAGGCCTCCACTTCTTACCGGATTGAATTATTCCCAATGGAAAGGGAAGATGGAATCCTACATATGCCAAATTCATGACCGTGCATGGATGGCAGTGGAAGACGGATATGATCTACCCATGATGACTACCGGTGGTGGAGGAGAAGATGTATTGAAGCCTAAGGCGCAATGGAACGCGCAAGAGTTTGAGGCTTCAAAGTGGAATAGGAAGGCGATGCATGCCATCTTATGTGCTATGGACGAAAATCAATACAAATTGATTCAAAATACTAGGATAGCTAAGGAGGCATGGGACATCCTAGAGATTGCACATGAGGGAACCGAAGTGGTAAAGGACTCTAAGCTTCAAGTCCTCCAAACTCAATTCGAGATGCTTAAGATGGAGGAGAATGAGTGCTTCAACGACTTCGAGATCAAGTTGATGGACATAGTTAACCAAAGTCATCAACTTGGTGATCCATATTCGGATAGGAGGATCAAGCAAAAGATTATGAGATCTCTACCCGATAGGTTCGAATCAAAGGTGACGGCTTTAGAAGAAAATAGTGGATATAAAGATATGAAGCCGAGTGAGGTGATTGGGAGACTTCTAGCTTATGAGTCTAGGAAAGGTCCTATCTCCACACCTCCTAAAAAGCAAAAAGGAATTACTTTGAAAACCTCCAAGGATGAAAAGAAGGCGAAGAAGAATGACTCGGACGAAGACCTTGCACTATTTGTGAAGAGATTCAAGAGGGTCATTAAATTCGGAAAAAAAGGACTTTGGCTCCAAAGGTCAAAACTTCAAGAAAAAGGGTTCCTACAACAAGTTTGAGCCTAGGAAAGAGAAGATCGAAAGGAAAGGGGTTCGATGCTTCGAGTGTGGTGGAATTGGTCACTTTGCCCCCGAATGTGCAAATCACAATGAGAAGAAAAAGGGAAAAGTGATGGCCGCAACTTGGAGTGGAAGTAGTGATGACTTCTATGAGGGAGATGAGTCTTCGGATGATGAAGAACTCATGGCTAATCTCCTAGCTTTTGCCTCCTCCCATAAAAGCAAAAGTGCTAGTGAGAGAGAGGAAATGAGTCAAGAGGAAAATGACTTAAGTGGAGAAGAAAGTGATTCCTCTTCTAACTCCATAAATGGTTTTGTGGAGAAAAAGGTGTTTGCTAAATACCATGCCGAGTTTAATGATTTAGCAATCAAGAGCACAAGAAAGATCAAGATGTTGAGAGAAGAAAATCTTGAACTTTTATCTCAAAATGACCACTTAGGTGAACAAGTGGAAAAATTCAAGAAGATGGAGGATAAGCTAAGAGAGAAGTTAGTCTTATCTAGGAGGAATGAAGATAGTCTAAAGAGGGAGCTTGAAGAAGTTAGAGAATCTGTGACTAGGATGGATTCTAGCACCAAGAAGCTTGACCATATGCTTGGTGTTGGAAAGAGTCCATGTGACAAGAGGGGTTTTGGGTATGAAGATGGCAAGAAGATCTCAACCTCTAACAAGACCGTGTTTGTCAAGTCTTTGAGGAACGAAGAAACTTCATTTGTGCAAATTCCTAGGAAGAAGTTAGAAATAGGACAAAGTTCAAATGCACAAGTGAAGATGAGACGAAGAAGGCAACCCCAAGTTCAACCCCCTAGGGTCCCTCAAGCCAACATTCCTCCACAAATGGCTCACAAAGGAAAGAGACCTATCATGCAACCTCAAGCTAGGAAGCAATCTAGATTGGTTCAACAACGAAAACGGATTGAACCCTTTCATCCACAAAGACAAGGACAAGGTATGATTCCTTATTTTACTCCTATATGTCACTTTTGTGGATTTGATGGTCATATTAGACCACATTGCTTTCGATATATTAAAATGTGCAAAACTAGAAGCATGATAGAGAAGAAAAAGAAATGAGCCATGATGCATGTTCCTAGGAATGATAATATTATTATGCATGATCCTAGAACATCTAGAACCCATGTACCAAAGACCACTAAGAAAGCTAAGATTGTTTCTAGGTGGATTAGAAAGAATGAAAATGTTTGCCATGTTGCTCAAATAGCCTTGAAGGCAAATTCTTCTAATTTTTGGTATTTAGATAGTGGGTGCTCTAGGCACATGATGGCAAACAAGAGTTTCTTCGAGACTCTTGTTATGGAGGAAGGTGGATATGTCACTTTTGATGATGGATCCAAAAAGAAAGTTGTAGGGAAAGGAACCATTTCCGTTCCCGGATTACCCTCCTTATCCGATGCTTTATTTGTTGATGGCTTGAAAGCCAATTTAATAAGCATTTCACATCTAAGTGATGAAGGATATTCCGTCTTGTTTAGTAAAAATGATTGCTCAATCCTAAAGCCCGATGGACAAACCTTGTTGAAAGGTATGAGATCTAGTGACAATTTTTATTGTCTTGAAGCTAGAATAGTCTCAAACAATATGTCCATGGATGAGCAAATTGAGTTGTGGCATGAAAGACTTGGCCACATGAACTTTAGGGATTTAAGAACCCTTGGAAAGTTCGAGTGTGTGCGTGGCCTCCCTAAGCTTGGGAAGAAAGCCAATGGTATTTGTGGACCTTGCCAACAAGGAAAACAAACCAAAAGCATGCACAAAAAGGGCAAGTATCTCTCCACCAAGGAGCCCTTAGAGCTTCTCCACATGGATCTCATGGATCCTATGCAAACCGAGAGTTTAGGTGGAAAGAGATACATTTTTGTTTGTGTTGATGATTTCTCTAGATTTACATAGGCATATTTTCTTAGAGAAAAATCCGAAACTTTTGATAAGTTTAAAATGCTTTGTACTAAAATACAAAATGAAATGAATTCTAACATTAAAAGCATTAAACGAATTAGAAGTGACCATGGGAGGGAATTTGAGAATGCCTCTTTTGAAAGCTATTGTGATAGCTTAGGCATCTCCCATGAGTTTTCGGCTCCTAGGACACCTCAACAAAATGGAGTTGTTGAGAGGAAGAATAGGGTCCTCCAAGAGATGGCCCGAGTGATGTTGCTTAGCAACAATGTCCCTAGGAACCTATGGGCCGAAGCTGTCAATACGGCTTGCTATATAGGGAATAGAGTATTCCTAAGGCCCGGATCTAGAAACACCTCCTATGAGTTATGGAAGGGTAAAAAAGCCAAATGTTAGCTACTTCCACACATTTGGGAGCAAATGCTACATTTTAAATGACCGTGATCAACTTGGCAAGTTTGATGCTAAGAGTGATGAGGGTATCTTTATTGGCTATGCCTTGAATAGTAGAGCCTATAGAGTTTTCAACTTGAAGACTCGAACCGTCATGGAATCATCGAATGTTGTTATTAATGATACAAGGCTCAAGTCTAATGACCATGAGGAGGAGGAAATTTTAGATGATGACTCTCTTTTGGAGAGGGTTGTGGTGACTCCCAATGCTGGGACATCTAATGAAAATAATGAAGTCACACAACCTATTACTAGAGTCCCTCTCTTGGACTCTAATGAACCCGCTCCATGGGTTAGAAGACTCCATAACAAAGAGGATGTTATTAGAGATGTTAATGAGGGTGTTAGGACTAGGCGTCAAATAGCTAATCTAATTAGCTTTACATGCTACACCTCTCAAATAGAACCCAAAAAGGTTGATGAAGCCTTGAATGATGAATTTTGGGTTCTTGCCATGCAAGAAGAGCTAAACCAATTCGAAAGGAATGAGGTGTGGACTCTAGTTCCTAGGCCTAAAAGCTCACATGTGATAGGAACTAAGTGGATTTATAGGAATAAATCCGATGAGAATGGCAACATAGTGCGGAACAAGGTTAGACTTGTAGCACAAGGGTACTCTCAAATTGAGGGTATCGACTTTGAGGAGACTTTTGCTCCCGTTGCTCGTTTAGAGTCCATTAGGCTTCTCTTGTCCATCTCTTGTGTGCACAAGTTCAAATTGCACCAAATGGACGTCAAGAGTGCCTTCCTCAATGGCTTCTGGCAAGAGGAAGTGTTTGTTAAACAACCCAAGGGGTTTGTGGATGCACACCACCCCAACCATGTCTATCGCCTCAAGAAGGCACTATATGGGTTGAAACAAGCACCGAGGGCTTGGTATGAGCGCCTCACTCAATTTTTTGTTGACAATAACTACACAAGAGGTAGTGTTGACAAGACACTATTCATCAAGAGAGACAATGATGAGCTTTTCATAGCTCAAATATATGTTGATGATATAGTGTTTGGCTCCACCAACAACACCAAGGTCCAACAATTTGTTGATGTTATGTCTCATGAATTTGAGATGAGTCTTGTTGGTGAGCTTAGTTACTTCCTAGGTTTGCAAATTAGGCAATTAGATGATGGGATTTTCATAACTCAAGCCAAATATGCCAAAAACCTAGTGAAGAAGTTTGGTTTAGAAAATGCCAAACATTGTGATACACCCATGAGTACCACTTTGAAGCTAAGCAAGGATGCTAGTGGTAAAAGTGTGGAACAAACGTTATATCGTGGCATGATAGGAAGCTTGCTTTATTTGACCGCAAGTAGGCCCGATATCTCTTTTAGTGTGGGTGTGTGTGCTAGGTACCAAGCAGATCCTAAGGAGTCCCATCTCTCTTCCGTAAAGAGAATCATTCGCTATGTGAATGGGACATCCAACTATGGGATTTGGTACCCTTTTGACACTAATGCTAGTCTTGTAGGCTTTAGTGATGCGGATTGGGCAGGAAATTGTGATGATAGGAAGAGCACATCGGGCGGTTGCTTCTTTCTAGGCAACAACTTAGTGTCTTGGTTTTGCAAGAAGCAAAACTCGATTTCCCTGTCCACGGCCGAGGCCGAGTACATAGCCGCGGGGAGTGGATGCACACAACTCCTATGGATGAAGCAAATGCTATTAGACTCCGGATTCAACCAAGGTACTCTCACTCTCTTTTGTGATAATATGAGTGCAATTAATATTTCCAAGAATCCGGTGCAACATTCTAGAACTAAGCATATTGACATCCGCCATCACTTCATTAGAGAGCTTGTTGAAAATAAATGCATAGTACTTGAACATGTAGGTACTAATGATCAACTTGTGGACTTATTTACTAAACCCTTAGATGCTACTCGATTTAAAACTCTTAGTAGATCTATTGGGATATGTCTTGTGGAGTGATGTGTTTTATGATTGACCCCATATGGGGAACTCAAGCAAAGAGAGCTATTTTGCATTCTTATCACTTGCAAAAAATTTGAAATATCTTATGCCTCTTCTTTTAATTGCTTGAGTAAGCTTGGTTGCACATATGTATATATGTTTTCTATTTAATAAGTGTGAACCTTGCTTGTTTACAATCCATGTCATAGTTAAGTTCAAACATGCATTTTTGGACTAGAAGATGTACATAGGAAGTATGATTTGAATGACCTATAGTTATCTCCATGACATGATGATTCTTTTATAACATGCTAATGTCAAATGAAAAAGCATGAAATTCATATAACATGCTCACATGATAAGCATGAATTGATGATTGCATATTCTTAAAATGCAAAACTAGTGTGAAAGCTTATGAGACTCAAAATGAATAAAGGATCTTGTATCCATTCAAAGGAATTTATATTCCAAATGTCTCTCTTTCTTTATTGGTTGAACATGGCTACTATCATATGGATATCTTATCCGGAAAAATCGAATAGGGTGCAAAGTCGCTCATGCCATGTTTCGCTTATAAAGTTGGATATAGTTGCTCATAAATTAAAATCAATAAAAACTCTATATCCTTGCTTTTCTCATGACATTGGTGAAATTGGTTTGAATTCTAATTAGAAACCTTTGTCATTTGCTTTGCCAAATACTATTGTATTTTGGACTTAAATGCTATATGTCTTGTATGCAAAGCATGTTTGTTTCACACATTTTCCTCAAATAAATCTCCTTGTTTCTCCTCAATTAATTGAGATGCATAAAGTGACTTATATGTATATACAAATATCTTGCATGCTTCTATCTCTCGTTGCTATGAGTGACCCAATTGGGGACTACTCCTTTGCCTATATCATGACAAAAAGGGGGAGTAGGATATGGTAAGGGGAGTTGGCAAATTGTTGTTGCAATTGTGTATGATTGGGGAGAATACTTATTGAGGGGGAGTAACCCGTTGAGGGAGAGCATTGCATACACATACATTGCATAATGTTGTGCCTATTTTTTTTAAAATGCAAATGCTTGTTTTTGTTCTCACTTGATTAATCTCACACTTTACTTGTATTGAAAATGTTAGAAACTTTATTTTCAGGGATTGATTATTCTACAAGAGGTTGAAGACTTCAAGTTTCATTTTCTTATCTCTTTGTAATGTAGAAAATCATTGTAGTCCTGTAGTTTCTATTTCTTTGTGAGGAATCAATGTAAGTGGTGGTTTTGTCACGAAATAGCCAAAGGGGGAGATTGTAAGGTTCCCATTTGTTGATTGGCTCATTTCGTGGACAAACCACTTGTTGGGGATTCTTTGTAAGGGTAGCTTAGGTGTTGTTGTTATTGCTCAAGCCCTTTGAAGACCTCATTGTTAATAAGCACCGAAGGTAAAATTCTATGTGCTTACTTGTCTTGAAGAGATAGTTGCACACACTCACAACTCATGCATATGTTTATTCCTTGTATGTTGTGTTTCTTACTGTTGTGCATTAATGTTCATCAACATCTCTTCTTGCTTGTTATTTTGATTGCATCTTGTGATTATAATGTCATAGCATTTTAGGCTTTTAGGATGCATCTTACTTTACCTTTTTACCCCTTGCATGCTTTCTTGTGGGGTTCAAAGGAGTGGGCTGTGCGCTGGTCGTCAAGCGCCAGACCAACGCAGCTCACCAGTGCAGATCGCCCAGTGGTCTGTCGCTGGTCCACCAGCGCAGATCACCCAGTGGTCTGTCGCTAGTCGTGCGCTGGTCCACACCAGCGCAAGCCCACCAACGCAAATCGCCCAGTGGTGTGCTGCTGGTCGTGCGCCTGTCTGAGCGCTGGTCGTCAAGCGCCTGTGCAAATTTTTACATGTGCGCTGGTCGTGCGCCTGTCGTCCAGTGCAGGCTCACCAGCGCACAGAGCAATTTCTGGTGCGTTTTTCAAAATGACCTCACTTCACTTATGGACCCTATATATATGCCACTTTGACTTTAGGTCAATTAAGAGAGTTCATATTCATGCTTCATACTTAGGATATTTTTCAAGATGTAAGGATTCCCATAGTTTTTAATTGGCTTATTTCGTGATCAAACCATATGTGGGGATCATGTAAGGGTAGCTTAGGAATGTGTTCAAGCTCAAGGCCCTTGCAAGTGTTAAGCACTCCAAAGGTAATACTCTAAGTGCTTACTTGTCTTGAAGAGATAGTTGCACACACTCACAACTCATGCATATGTTTAATCCTTGTATGTTGTGTGTCTTATTTGTGTGCCTTAATGCTCATTAACATCTCTTCTTGCATGTTAGTTTGATTGCATCTTGCATATCCAATTGCCTTGTCATGCTTAGACTTAGGATTGCATTTTTGCACTGGGCGCTCCTAAAAACGCTCTACAAAAGCGTTTTACGAACAGCCCCCGTTGGGCACTGTACAGACCTGATCGATTTAATTCGGTCGCTGTACGAGCGCTGTAGAGGCGCTCTACAAAGCGCTCTACGTAGAGCGCCCCTCTGTTTTGTCGCGAGAACAGAGCAGGGGCGCTGTACAGAAGCGCCCTACGTACAGCGCCCATGGAAAAATTGTGGTGTCACTTATCAAAACGACCACACTTCATCTTGACACCCTATATATGCCACTTTGACTTTAGGTCAATCACAAGAGTTCATATTCAGATTTCATACTTAGGATATTTTTCAAAGAGAAGAAAAATTCCAAGAACTCATTTTTATCATCTCAAACACTTTTTCATGATCATCAATCATCATCTAGCATCATCTTAGATCATCTAGATGTCTTCTTGCATGGATTCTTCATCATACTTTGCTTGGTAAGCTTTTCACTAATATGTTACATATTTTGTGTTTCTCTTAACAAGCAATCTCAATTAATTACTTGTATGTCATTTTGTATGCTTTGGATACAATATTGAGATTAGTGTGATGTATGTTTGAGAAGTTATATTGTGATAGCTAATTAGGTTTTGTGCTTAATCTTGATTAGCTAAACTATTTGATTGAACATGTCATTTAGTTTTTAATATCTAGGATTGTTCTAATTGCATATTAATCATCTTAGATAAGCATATAGGGTTTCCCTTGCTCTATGTTGCATTTTGGATATTCACATATATTCACTTAGGGTTGTATTCTCTTCATAGAGAAAGTAAGTCTTGTGTGTAGCTTCCGAGATTAGGTTGCTTAGATCACAAGCAAATTGGACTAGGTTCACTCATACCGGGATTAGGTAGGTGTGTGATTACTTCCGGGATTAGGTTGTAATCGTTTACACATTTAGTGGATTCGAGGTTCGAGTGTGGCTTACTTACTAGCCCGTGGTTTTGCCCGTGAAGGTTTCCACGTAAAAATCAAGTGTTATTTAATTTCCGCATAATTTACTTGATTTATTGCTTTATCTATTTAGGGGTAATTTAGTAATTTTGATTAACACGAAAAATTGGGTAAAAAACGTAAAATCTATTCACCCCCCCTCTAGATAGTTTTATACACACCGTGCTATAATTAGTTTCAATTGGTATTAGAGCGGGTTCCTAGACATACATAGGTGATCCTTGCTTATTTTGGTGTGTTTTGCATTTTGTGTGATTTTTGATCATTCATACATTTGCATTCATTTCATTCATTCATAAACACTATGAGTGGAAACGGTGGAAATGGTGGTGGCAACGTAGGTGCTTCTAGCACAAGGCCTCCACTTCTTACTAGATTGAACTATTCCCAATGGAAAGGGAAGATGGAATCCTACATATGCCAAATTCATGACCGTGCATGGATGGCGGTGGAAAACGGATATGATCTACCCATGATGACTCCCGGTGGTGGAGGAGAAGAAGTTTTGAAGCCTAAGGCGCAATGGAACGCGCAAGAGTTTGAGGCTTCAAAGTGGAATAGGAAGGCGATGCATGCCATCTTGTGTGCTATGGACGAAAATCAATACAAGTTGATTCAAAATACTAGGATAGCTAAGGAAGCATGGGACATCCTAGAGATTGCACATGAGGGAACCGAAGTGGTGAAGGACTCTAAGCTTCAAGTCCTCCAAACTCAATTCGAGATGCTCAAGATGGAGGAAAATGAGTGCTTCAACGACTTCGAGATCAAGTTGATGGATATAGTCAACCAAAGTCATCAACTTGGTGATCCATATTCGGATAGGAGAATCAAGCAAAAGATTATGAGATCTCTACCCGATAGGTTTGAATCGAAGGTGACGGCTTTAGAAGAAAATAGTGGTTATAAGGATATGAAGCCGAGTGAGGTGATTGGGAGACTTCTAGCTTATGAGTCTAGGAAGGGTCCTATCTCCACACCTCCTAAAAGGCAAAAAGGAATTGCTTTGAAGACCTCCAAGGATGAAAAGGAGGTAAAGAAGATTGACTCGGATGAAGACCTTGCCTTGTTTGTAAAAAGGTTCAACAAGGTTATGAAGTTTAAAAGAAAGGGCTTTGGATCAAAAGGTCAAGATTTGAAGAAAAAGGGCTCTTTCAAGAAGTTTGAACCTAGGCAAGAAAGGACCGAAAGGAAAGGGTTCGTTGTTTCGAGTGTGGTGGCATAGGTCATTTTGCCCCCGATTGTGCAAATCATGTTGAGAAGAAAAAGGGGAAAGTGATGGCCGCCACTTGGAGTGGAAGTAGTGATGACTCCTATGAGGGAGATGAGTCTTCGGATGATGAAGAGCTCATTGCTAATCTCCTAGCTTTTGCCTCCTCCCATAAAAGCAAAAGTGCTAGTGAGAAAGAGGAAATGAGTCAAGAGGAAAATGACTCAAGTGGAGAAGAAAGTGGTTCCTCTTCTAACTCCATAAATGGATTTGTGGAGAAAAAGGTGCTTGCTAAATATCATGCCGAGTTTAATGATTTAGCAATCAAGAGCACAAGAAAGATCAAGATGTTGAGAGAAGAAAATCTTGAGCTTGCATCTCAAAATGACCACTTAAGTGAACAAGTGGAAAGATTCAAGAAGATGGAAGATAAACTAAGAGAGGAGTTAGTCTTATCTAGGAGGAATGAAGATAGTCTAAAGAGGGAGCTTGAAGAAGTTAGAGAATCTGTGACTAGGATGGATTCTAGCACCAAGAAGCTTGACCATATGCTTGGTGTTGGAAAGAGTCCATGTGACAAGAGGGGTTTTGGGTATGAAGATGGCAAGAAGATCTCAACCTCTAACAAGACCGTGTTTGTCAAGTCTTTGAGGAACGAAGAAACTTCATTTGTGCAAATTCCTAGGAAGAAGTTAGAAATAGGACAAAGTTCAAATGCACAAGTGAAGATGGGACGAAGAAGGCAACCCCAAGTTCAACCCCCTAGGGTCCCTCAAGCCAACATTCCTCCACAAATGGCTCACAAAGGAAAGAGACCTATCATGCAACCTCAAGCTAGGAAGCAATCTAGACCGGTTCAACAACGAAGACGGATTGAACCCATTCATCCACAAAGACAAGGACAAGGTATGATTCCTTATTTTACTCCTATTTGTCACTTTTGTGGATTTGATGGTCATATTAGACCACATTGCTTTCGATATATTAAAATGTGCAAAACTAGAAGCATGATAGAGAAGAAAAAGAAAAGAGTCATGATGCATGTTCCTAGGAATGATAATATTATTATGCATAATCCTAGAACATCTAAAACCCATGTACCAAAGACCACTAAGAAAGCTAAGATTGTTTCTAGGTGGATTAGAAAGAATGAAATTGTTTGCTATGTTGCTCAAATAGCCTTGAAGGTAAATTCTTCTAATTTTTGGTATTTAGATAGTGGGTGCTCTAGGCACATGACGGGAAACAAGAGTTTCTTTGAGACTCTTGTTATGGAGGAAGGTGGATATGTCACTTTTGGTGATGGATCCAAAAAGAAAGTTGTAGGGAAAGGAACCATTTCCGTTCCCGGTTTACCCTCTTTATCCAATGCTTTATTTGTTGATGGCTTGAAAGCCAATTTAATAAGCATTTCACATCTAAGTGATGAAGGATATTCCGTCTTGTTTTGTAAAGATAACTGCTCTATCCTAAAGCCCGATGGACAAACCTTGTTGAAAGGTATGAGATCTAGTGACAATTGCTATTGTCTTGAAGCTAGAATAGTCTCACACAATGTGTCCATGGATGAGCAAATAGAGTTGTGGCATGAAAGACTTGGCCACATGAACTTTAGGGATTTTAGAACCCTTGGAAAGTTCGAGTGTGTGCGTAGCCTCCCTAAGCTTGGGAAGAAAGCCAATGGTATTTGTGGACCTTGCCAACAAGGAAAACAAACCAAAAGCATGCACAAAAAGGGCAAGTATCTCTCCACCAAGGAGCCCCTAGAGCTTCTCCACATGGATCTTATGGGTCCTATGCAAACCAAGAGTTTAGGTGGAAAGAGATACATTTTTGTTTGTGTTGATGATTTCTCTAGATTTACATGGACATATTTTCTTAGAGAAAAATCCGAAACTTTTGATAAGTTTAAAATGCTTTGTACTAAATTACAAAATGAAATGAATTCTAACATTAGAAGCATTAAACGGATTAGAAGTGACCATGGGAGGGAGTTTGAGAATGCCTCTTTTGAAAGCTATTGTGATAGCTTAGGCATCTCCCATGAGTTTTCGGCTCCTAGGACACCTCAACAAAATGGAGTTGTTGAGAGGAAGAATAGGGTCCTCCAAGAGATGGCCCGAGTGATGTTGCTTAGCAACAATGTCCCTAGGAACTTATGGGCCGAAGCCGTCAATACGGCTTGCTGTATAGGGAATAGAGTTTTCCTAAGGCCCGGATCTAGAAACACCTCCTATGAGCTATGGAAGGGTAGGAAGCCAAATGTTAGCTACTTCCACACATTTGGGAGCAAATGCTTCATTTTAAATGACCATGATCAACTTGGCAAGTTTGATGCTAAGAGTGATGAGGGTATCTTTATTGGCTATGCCTTGGATAGTAGAGCCTATAAAGTTTTCAACTAGAAGACTCGAACCGTCATGGAATCATCAAATGTGGTCATTGATGATACAAGGCTCAAGTCTAATAACCATGAGGAGGAGGATGTTTCAGAGGATGACTCTCCTTTGGAGAGGGTTGTGGTGACTCCCAATGTTAGGACATCTAATGAAAATGATGAAGTCACACAACCTAGTACTAGAGTCCCTCTCTTGGACTCTAATGAACCCGCTCCATGGGTTAGAAGACTCCATAACAAAGAGGATGTTATTGGAGATGTTAATGAGAGTGTGAGGACTAGGCGTCAAATAGCTAATCTAATTAGCTTTACATGCTACACCTCTCAAATAGAACCCAAAAAGGTTGATGAAGCCTTGAATGATGAATTTTGGGTTCTTGCCATGCAAGAAGAGCTAAACCAATTCGAAAGGAATGAGGTTTGGGCTCTAGTTCCTAGGCCTAAGACCACTAATGTCATAGGCACTAAATGGATATTTAGGAACAAATCCAATGAGAATGGCAACATAGTGCGGAACAAGGCTAAACTTGTAGCACAAGGGTACTCTCAAATTGAGGGTATCGACTTTGAGGAGACTTTTGCTCCCGTTGCCCGCTTAGAGTCCATTAGGCTTCTCTTGTCCATCTCTTGTGTGCACAAGTTCAAATTGCACAAAATGGACGTCAAGAGTGCCTTCCTCAATGGCTTCTTGCAAGAGGAAGTATTTGTTGAACAACCCAAGGGGTTTGTGGATGCTCACCACCCCAACCATGTCTATCGCCTCAAGAAGGCACTATATGGGTTGAAGCAAGCACCGAGGGCTTGGTATGAGCGCTTCACTCAATTTCTTGTTGACAATAACTACACAAGAGGTAGTGTTGACAAGACACTATTCATCAAGAGAGACAATGATGAGCTTTTAATAGCTCAAATATATGTTGATGACATAGTGTTTGGCTCCACCAACAACACCAAGGTCCAACAATTTGTTGATGTCATGTCTCATGAATTTGAGATGAGTCTTGTTGGTGAGCTTAGTTACTTCCTAGGTTTGGAAATTAGGCAATTAGATGATGGGATCTTCATTACCCAAGCCAAATATGCCAAAAACCTAGTGAAGAAGTTTGGTTTAGAAAATGCCAAACATTGTGATACACCCATGAGTACCACTTTGAAGCTAAGCAAGGATGCTAGTGGTAAAAGTGTGGAACAAACGTTATATCGTGGCATGATAGGAAACTTGCTTTATTTGACCGCAAGTAGGCCCGATATCTCCTTTAGTGTGGGTGTGTGTGCTAGGTACCAAGCGGATCCTAAGGAGTCCCACCTCTCTTCCGTAAAGAGGATCATTCGCTATGTGAATGGGACTTCTAATTATGGGATTTGGTACTCATTTGACACTAATCCTAGTCTTGTAGGATATAGTGATACGGATTGGGCAGGAAATTGTGATGATAGGAAGAGCACATCGGGCGGTTGCTTCTTTCTAGGCAACAACTTGGTGTCTTGGTTTTACAAGAAGCAAAACTCGATTTCCTTGTCCACGGCCGAGGCTGAGTACATAGCCGCGGGGAGTGGATGCACACAACTCCTATGGATGAAGCAAATGCTAGTAGACTACGGATTCAACCAAGGTACTCTCACTCTCTTTTGTGATAACATGAGTGCTATTAATATTTCCAAGAATCCGGTGCAACATTCTAGAACTAAGCATATTGACATCCGTCATCACTTCATTAGAGAGCTTATTGAAAATAAATGCATAGTACTTGAACATGTAGGTACTAATGATCAACTTGCGGACCTATTTACTAAACCCTTAGATGCTACTCGATTTAAAACTCTTAGTAGATCTATTGGGATATGTCTTGTGGAGTGATGTGTTCTACTTGACCCCATAAGGGGAACTCAAGCAAAGAGAGCTATTTTGCATATTTGTTGTTTGCAAAAATTTGAAAAATCTTATGCCTCTTTCCTAATTGCTTGAGTAAGCTTGGTTGCACATATGTATATATGTTTTCTATCTAATAAGTGTGATCAATGCATGTCATATTTATGTTCAAACATGCATTTTTGGACTAGGAGATGGTCTTAGGAAGTATGATTTGAATGACCTATAGTTATCTCCATGACATGATGATTCTTTTATAACATGCTAATGTCAAATGAAAAAGCATGAAATTCATATAACATGCTCACATGAAAAGCATGAATTGATGATTGCATATTCTTAAAATGCAAAACTTGTGTGAAAGCTTATGAGACTCAAAATGAATATAGGATCTTGTATCCGTTCAAAGGAATTTATATTCCAAATGTCTCTCTTTCTTTATTGGTTGAACATGGCTACTATCATACGGATATCTTATCCGGAAAAATCAAATAGGGTGCAAAGTCGCTCATGCCATGTTTCGCTTATAAATTTGGATATAGTTACTCGTAAATAGAAATCAATAATCTCTATATTCTTGCTTTTCTCATGACAAATGGTGAAATTGGTTTGAATTCTTTTAGAAACCTTTGTCATTTGCTTTGCCAAATACCATTGTATTTTGAACTTGAATGCTACATGTCTTGTATGCAAAGCATGATTTTTCACACATTTTCAATAAAAATAAATCTCCTTGTTTCTCTCCAATTTATTGAGATGCATAAAGTGGCTTATATGACTATGCAAATATTTAGTATGCTACTATCTCTCTTTGCCTTGGGTGACCTGGTTGGGGACTACTCCTTTGCCTATATCATGACAAAAAGGGGGAGTAGGATTTGGTAAGGGGAGATGCAAATTGTTGTTGCAATTGTGCACATTGGGGAGATAACATATTAAGGGGGAGTAACCCTTTGAGGGGGAGCATTGCATTTATCATACATTGCATATCTTTGTAATGTTGTGCCTAAATTCTAAAAATGCAAATGCTTGTATTGATATCACTTGATTAATCTCACATGCTTTTTTTTTTGGAAAAATATAGAAACCTTGTTTTGTAGGGTTGATTGTTCTACAAGAGATTGGAGCATTGAAGATTTTACTTTGTTTATTATCTCTTTGTATTGTAGAAGATCTATATTATCCCGTTGTTTCTATTTTTATGTGAGGAATCATGTGAGTGATGGTTTTGTCACGAAATAGCCAAAGGGGGAGATTGTAAGGATTCCCGTAGTTTTTAATTGGCTTATTTCGTGATCAAACCATATGTGGGGATCATGTAAGGGTAGCTTAGGAATGTGTTCAAGCTCAAGGCCCTTGCAAGTGTTAAGCACTCCAAAGGTAATACTCTAAGTGCTTACTTGTCTTGAAGAGATAGTTGCACACACTCACAACTCATGCATATTTTAATCCTTGTATGTTGTGTGTCTTATTTGTGTGCCTTAATGCTCATTAACATCTCTTCTTGCATGTTAGTTTGATTGCATCTTGCATATCCAATTGCCTTGTCATGCTTAGACTTAGGATTGCATTTTTGCACTGGGCGCTCCCAAAAGCGCTCTACAAAAGCGCTTTACGAACAGCCCCCATTGGGCGCTGTACAGACCTGATCAATTTAATTCGGTCGCTGTACGAGCGCTGTAGAGGCGCTCTACAAAGCGCTCTACGTAGAGCGCCCCTCTGTTTTGCCGCGAGAACAGAGCAGGGGCGCTGTACAGGCGCTGTACAGAAGCGCCTTACGTACAGCGCCCATGGCAAAATTGTGGTGTCACTTATTAAAACGACCACACTTCATCTTGACACCCTATATATATGCCACTTTGACTTTAGGTCAATCACAAGAGTTCATATTCAGATTTCATACTTAGGATATTTTTCAAAGAGAAGAAAAATTCCAAGAACTCATTTTTATCATCTCAAACACTTTTTCATGATCATCAATCATCATCTAGCATCATCTTAGATCATCTAGATGTCTTCTTGCATGGATTCTTCATCATACTTTGCTTGGTAAGCTTTTCACTAATATGTTACATATTTTGTGTTTCTCTTAACAAGCAATCTCAATTAATTACTTGTATGTCATTTTGTATGCTTTGGATACAATATTGAGATTAGTGTGATGTATGTTTGAGAAGTTGTATTGTGATAGCTAATTAGGTTTTGTGCTTAATCTTGATTAGCTAAACTATTTGATTGAACATGTCATTTAGTTTTTAATATCTAGGATTGTTCTAATTGCATATTAATCATCTTAGATAAGCATATAGGGTTTCCCTTGCTCTATGTTGCATTTTGGATATTCACATATATTCGCTTAGGGTTGTATTCTCTTCATAGAGAAAGTAAGTCTTGTGTGTAGCTTCCGGGATTAGGTTGCTTAGATCACAAGCAAATTGGACTAGGTTCACTCATACCGGGATTAGGTAGGTGTGTGATTACTTCCGGGATTAGGTTGTAATCGTTTACACATTTAGTGGATTCGAGGTTCAAGTGTGGCTTACTTACTAGCCCGTGGTTTTTCCCGTGAGGGTTTCCACGTAAAAATCAAGTGTTATTTAATTTCCACATATTTTACTTGATTTATTGCTTTATCTATTTAGGGGTAATTTAGTAATTTTGACTAACACGAAAAATTGGGTAAAAAGCGTAAAATCTATTCACCCCCCCTCTAGATAGTTTTATACACACCGTGCTATAATTAGTTTCACAAGACAAGAAAAATACACAAAGAACTTGTTGACGATGATTTTTGATGGTCACCAAGTCAATGATCTATTTCTTGTTAGGATTATGCTCAATAGCAAGAGTGTAATAGTGTTTTTGACAATCTATTCATATTAATAATGTGATTTCTGGTTTAACAAATATTATAGCATTTATAGTTTAATTATTATAATTGTCAAAAGTAAATAATCATAAGGTCAAAAGACTATGAGAAAAGAAGAATTGTTCGTACATCTGGATATGTATGAGGTAGACACAATTCTTTAGTTAGTCTTGAATAATGTTCACAACTTAAGTTAAAGGTTGGGCACCTTTATCTTGTTAAAGTTGTAGATTCTTTTACTGGCATTTGAGTGGGATCAAATGTGTTATAATGAGTCTAAAATCATCAAAGTGGCTTTGAGTAAAAGATCTAGTGCACTAGGTGCATTTAACTGGATCACAATGAAATACTTTATCTAGAACCGTCAATAGATAAAAGTCTTTTCATTATCAGGACAATCGGAGAGTCTATCTTAATCTTGAGATAAATGATGGACTTATGGTTGCAAGTGTTATCATTTGAGTTATCAATGAGTACGATTATATAGCATAGTCTATCCTCGATAGTTTGGTGGTATTCATTTGTTAATCGATAGAGGACTTCATTTATAGATATGGACATCGTGGCTCCATTTATTAAATGAGAGTAGAATATCATCATATGGATGTTTTGAGGTATTGGATATTAAATCTTAACGTTAAGTTTTCAATAGTGTCTATTGAAACATGGCTTTTGGACAAGTCAAAATATCCAAGTTCAAAATGTGGTCATATGAGGAAATATGGTAACTTGAAGAGCTATAGGCGGTCTATGAGCTCTTGGCGATTACTGATATTCTTCACGAGGATACACCATCTCCTATAAGATTGTCTAGGGTACGAATGAGAAATATTTACTTATTCTATCTTTATTTAAGAGTTCAATTTTAGCTCTTTAGTGGAATGAGTTAAAATTAATAGATCGGACCTAAGTGAATCATTTGTTGATTGTGATTAGGTTATGTCTATTGAAGCTTAAATTTAGATAGCTCGCCAAGATCCCCAATCCACATGGACTTGCATGGATCACTTGATATATTCTACCGGACCAATTTATGGGTCCATCTAGAATTGTATTTAATATATTAAGAATATAATTTGCACATTATTTATTTAATGGGCTGATCAATTATATTAATATATTAATGAAAGGCATGTGGGCTTGTTTCTTTTAGTAAGAATGGGTCTGATTCACATGTGGGCTTTTTAAATTAAAGTCTAATGGATTAAATAAAATAAGAAAATAATATTAGGCCCATGTATATGGTGTGGGCGGCAAGACTAGAATAATAGTCTAAAATATTATTTTATTTTATTGATTGATTAAATGGAAATTAATTTATTTATTAGTTAATCATTTAATTAAGAATCAAAATCTTTTTCTGATCAGGAAATATGTTTCCTAGAGTTATACTATTGTGGTAGTATAATTAAAATAAAAGACTTTATTTGGTAAGTAGATAAATAAGGAATTTATTTATCTAGTCAAATAAGGAAGTCTTTTATATAGTCACAAATACACTAAAGAATTGGATTAGGGTTTGTATATAATATATATGCATGCGGAATATATAGATGATATATACATGAATGCATGCGGAAAATATATACATATATGCATGCGGCAGAATATATATTATAAATACACTATTATAAATATGGCAATTGACCGGGATATTGATATATATATATGCTTTATAGAAATAAATAAATATATATATAATATAAGTGGTATTCGGTGCAATATATATATATAAGTAAAGTGCAGTTTTTGAGAGAGAGATATATGCGATATAGTAAGTGGCGCAATATATATATATAATAATGAGCGGCCACTATATAGACATATATATTCTTTGTATATTTTAAGAACCCTAATGCAAGGTTTGAGAGTTTTTTCTTTTGCTTAGAAAATAAATCCAACTCTTAGATTAGTGTGAGAATTCGGCCAAGAGGAAAAGAGAGAAAAGTTTGTTCTTATTTCGATAGTGCACTAGTAACTTGTATATCAAAAGGTTTTGTGCACAATTTCGAATAAAGTTCATGCGAGTTTCGATCTAACTATTGTGAATTCAAAAGTGACCGGAACATTCTTTGTAGCCTCTTGGAATTTGTTGTGACTAACGAAAAAGAAAAAGTTTTGTTAATCCATCCTCAGGTACACAATTCAAAGAGAAGGGAGACCACGCTCCTAGGTGATTCACGTTCGTGATTGGATTGGAAGATCTTGCGGATTACCATCGACGCAATGTCAATCGGATCACGCGACAAAGGTATGATATCTTTAGTATTATATGTTAATTAATTAGAGGGTTAAGGTTCAAATTATGGAAAAATTTTAAACTATACTAAAACCTCCTTTTAGTCTCGCTTCCGCTGCGTTGACCGTATTTTTCCTTACATTTCTGAATTGCTATAGTTTATGAACGAGAACGATTTAAAATTAAGAAGAAATAACAGGCTATTACGTGGTAAAACTCCAATGGTTGGAGAAACATCCATGGATTGTTGCCTTAGCAACGAAGTCAAATTCACTATCAAGAATGGTTGAAAGAATATTACACTTTAATCTCTCTCTCTCTCTCTCTCTCTCTCTCTCTATTTTTCACGTACCCCCTGTTTGTGTATAGTGGGGGTATTTATTCATGTTGTGTTTTAGGGTTTTAAGGTGGCCGCTAGGGTTTGGTGTTGTGGCGCCCACGTCTCAAGCGGTTTCCTAGTCCTAATTAGATTATGTTTCCTCTTTTGGCTGAGTCTAGTTTTACACGAGATTCTTTCTCCTTTATTCGCGGGAGAACTGCTTGTTTCCTTGTTGAACTCTAATGGTCCACATCGTTGCTTATCGTGGATGTGCTGGTCGCTGATTATGTTTGGCATATGAATGTTGGTGACTGTCTCATTGATTCCCGAGTATGCCCGAGTATGTATGCCCGAGTGTGCCCGAGTGAGATTTGCTGCCCGAGCTGATCGTCTTCGTTTGTGGTCGGACTACTTACTCTTTTTTCCGAGTAGGTTATCGTGGGGGGTTTCTGCTCCATAAGTTGACTTATCTTGATTCCTACTTTCCTGGCCTTTCATGCTGATGACGTGTCCTTCACCACTAATTTTTACCTATAACAATACCCCCTTAAATATTTGAACCGATCGCGCTGAGTCAGGTCTTCTCGGGATGAATATTTAATCTTAACACTTTTCTATAATTAATCCTCGTTTATCGTTTTCTGTATTAATGTATCCTCGTTTAATTCGAAGCCTTTAATGACGTGTCTTAATTGCGACCGCACGCATCTGATTCATCACTCACGTCAGAAATCTCTTGATGGCGACGCTTCTGCTCTCTGGCGACTCAAGATGCTATCTGATTGCCACTTGTCCTTCTTTGCTTGGCTGGGGCACGGCGCATTTATGAGACACGACCTCTCTGTTCGCCGGCGTGTAGCCCACGTCATAGCCCACGCCCCTCTATTTTCCCTCTTTAATGTGCTTCTGCTAGGGTTTCGTTCGTTTTTGAAATCAATGTGCCGCCTATATATGTTGGTTATCCACTTCCCCTTCCCTTCTTATTTCTTTTCCGCCATTTTTGCATTTTTTCGAAAAACAAAGTGTGCCTGTGTCTCTTGGGTTTCTGGGTTTTTTGTTCTTTTCTCCAGCTTGTCTTCTTAATTCTGCTTCGCCGAGATCATCTGTTTCGACCCCCAGGCCTGTACTCGAAGGTTCTTCTTCTGTTGTCTGCATTTACTTGCCTTTCCCTAATCAAGGTTAGTTCTCATGGATTCTGAAGCTAGATACCGTCTTTTTACTGTTAGTATGATTGCTATTGAGCGAAATGATGCTTTCACTGCGTCGGTTGTTCACAGGTTATTAGACGAGCCTTGTTTCGATCAGCCGCGCTATACTGACGCCGACGTTTCTAGACTTTTTCCAGAAAGGCCTGCTACTTCTGAGGTTCCTCCTGTTTCAGAAATTCCTTCTGCTTCTTCAAGTTCATCACCTCCTGACTCATACCAGCCCGAAGCTCGGTCAGATTCTTCTTCCGCTGGTGCTGATATTCGGCCGAGGAGAAGACCAGGAAAAAGAATGAGTACTCGCAAAGTTTACAAGGACTCCCATTCTCGGGAGAGCCGTGTGGCGACCTAAAGGATTATTGAGGACGACATTGAAGAGGAGCACAGGATCGCTCGCATTCCCTTTTCTCCTGAGCAGATATGTATTTATGACGTCGAGCCGAACGTGGTCGGCCATGAAGAGGTGACGAGATATATGCGGCGGTTCGATTTGGACAGCGACGAGATTTCACTGATTCCAGCCGAGGGTCGGGCTACATGGAACCCCCCACCTGGCCATGTGGCGGTCTATGAGGCGATGCTCACTTGTGGCGTCACTCTTCCTTTCCAGCCGTTTATTACTTGGTTTTTGGCTGAGGCCCGACTCGCTCCGGCGCAGCTAACCCCGAATAGTTACCGCATCTTGATGTGCATGTGGCACATGTGGCATAGAATGAAGCGGCCACCTCCCACACCTCGCGAGATCCGTCACTTCTATTCGTTGAGGCCGGTGGGGAAGACCGGGATTTACTTCCTTCGGTCGACCCAGCCCGAGTTGTGGATCCCAAAAGATGTAGTGGTCAAGGGCGAGATCGAGCCGACCACGGATGAGAAGATGAAGGGGTTTGTTTGGGACTTCCCCATCTCAAACAAATTTTGGAAGAACAGTTGGTTTTTTGTGGGAAAAAACTGGGGCCAATCAATCAGTTTTGACTTGGACGGCACTCGGATGACTTGCCGGGTTCCTCGATACTTCTGTACGCCTCAGTGGAACCATTTGACTTCAGCCTTTACCGATGAGGAGCTGAAGACTTTGGCTCGAGCGGCAGTCCGCCCCTTGGGGAAAAGGGGGAAACCCTATCTCTACAACGAGGGGAAGATGATTAAAGCCCGTCTTTTTCCTCAGATTTCTGCGCGCCGCAAACGCCGTAAGTTAATTTTTTTTTTTTTTTTTTTTTTTTTGCATTCATGTTCTTACTCGGACTCTTTCATTTGAAGTGTTTGAGGTAGATGTGGTCTGTGACGCCCTGGCTCGCCGAATGAAGGGCATTGTGGAGGCGAGCCGGAAAGCAGCCCTTCGTCAGCGGGACGCCGGGATAGCCCCTCCCGAAGACGAATCCGATGAAAATGCTCTCGAGAACCCTCCCGAGGGGGACGATGAGGGGGGAGTACCCGATTACGTGCCCGAGGAGACCCAAGGTCACGAAATGACTACCTGTTCTACGGAGGCTGTGGGCGACCCGGAAGACTTTGGAGTAAGTAAGACCTCTCCTGATCAAGACAATCAAGCAGATCCTTCTTCCAAGGGGAAAGAGAAGGTAGGGGATCCCTCTGAGCCCGAGCAGGCAACTTTTCCCAGCGGATCTAGTTCTCCCCACTCTGCTGCAAACATGTCAAACGTTACTTCTCAAGGTGTTGAAGCAGTTGGGGGACATTCGGGCGCGGTATCTCCGGAGGTTTCGACTTTAGTCGAGCCGAATCCTTCTGCCTCGGAGATTCTAACTCCTGCTGATCCGATTTCCACCCCCGGAGACAACAACGTTGAAGCGGGGCAGCCTGGGAAGAGGAAAGCCTCATTTTCTTCTGGTCGCCCTTACCCCAAGATTCCCCGAGTAGTTGCATATGTTGATTCTTCATCGGGCGATGAGGGGGAGGGTGATGTTGAAAAAGATGCGAGCATGGCCCCTCCGGAGGAGCAGATCAGAGATAGTGTTGGTGGTTCAACCGACTTTCCTCGGGCGGCCTCATCTGCCGGACTCCCTGAAGCCGGTGTAAGTGGTTTGGGCTCTTCTCCCCAGATCGATGATCCTACCCCCGAGACCATGCTAAGGGCCATGGCTTCAGGCCGAGCCTATATTGGGGAGGATCACTGGAGTCATTTCCGGACCGGGACTGTATCTGACCGGCTTTGCAATTTTTTTAACAGTGCTTCCTACGTAAGTAACGCCTTGGTCTATATGCATAATTTCGTATTCCTCCTCTTTTTACTTACTTCTATTTGTTGTTGACTTGCTGTAGATGGTGGCCGAGATGTCCGGGGCTTGCCAGGCCGGCGAAGCTCAAACCGAAAGAATAAGGAGGCTGGAAGCCCAGTTGAAAGAGAGTGAAGACCATTGCTCTCGGGCTAAGTTGGCTCGTCAAGAGGAGGCTAGATCGAGTCAGATGCTCCTGGATCAATGCCTAGCACGGTAAATGGAAGCTGAGCAACGAGCATCTTCTACTGCGGAGGAGGTCAGGACTCTGCAGGATCAGTTGTCGTCCACTCAGGAAGCCTTGCTTCGGTCTGAGCAGAGTGCTTAAGATGCCAAGTCATCCTATGAGCGCAGAATTGACGACTTGGAGCGTCAGGCCTTGTCAGTCGAGTCCCTATCGAAGGAAGCTAGGCTAGAATTGGAACTACAAAATGTTGACCGTTTCAAGAGGTCCCCAGCCTATGATGCTTTACTTCTGCGTGAATTCCAGCGGGGAATGGTCTCGGCTAGGGAATTCTTCAACCAGAAAAATAGGGCAACTGATCGGGCCAGGACCAACTGGAGCCTTTCGATCAAGAAACATGTGGATACATCTCTGGAATCCCTTCGGGTTCAGATGAGAGAGTGGCGAGCAAATTGTAGAAGTAAAGGTAAAACGCCATTTCCCATGCACCTTGAGGTTCCTACTGCCGAGTCTTTCTCTACTTTTTACGCCTGCGAGAAGGCGGGGATTAACAACAAGAGACCTGACTTGGGGCCCGTTCCTGGGACTGACTATAGCGCCTGGATGGACGACAATGAAGAGGATGTGATCGTGTGGCCTTCTGACGATAGTCTTTTGAGCGAGTATGTGATGGAACCTGACCCGGATGTCAGCGGAAGCAGCTCACAACCTCCAGCGCCTCCCTCTTGACTTTTATTAAACTATCTCAAGCCTTTTGTAATTACCTTTGTATTTCACTTTTTCCATATATACATGAATAAAATTTTATTCTTATATTCTTATATTGTTCTACTTCCACCGTATGACAAACGCATAAATGGGACGATCTGAATTCGTTTCGCCCGTTTGTACTCGGCCATCTTCGAATGCATGGATCCTTTAGCTTTTTTTTGATCGAGTGCCTTATGTAGCCGGTAACTAACTTTATCCAAGTATCTTATGTAAATGGCCTTTTAATTAATTAGCCCGAGTATCTTATTTAACTGGTAACTAACTTTAGCCGAGTATCTTATGTAACTGGCTTTTTAATCAATTAGACCGAGTATCTTATTTAACTGGTAACTAACTTTAGCCGAGTATCTTATGTAACTGGCTTTTTAATCAATTAGACCGAGTATCTTATTTAACTGGTAACTAACTTTAGCCGAGTATCTTATGTAACTGGCTTTTATCCTTCGATTTTAAGGCTGTTTTACCTTATTAACGTTACGCCGAGGCTCGCCACAACCATACGTTAAGGTCCTTGCACAAGTCACCTAGGACGTCTCCTGGTTTTATCTGTGCAAGGTTTTGCCGAATCGTTGGGGTAATTTGTACCGGCCAACACGGCTGCGCATCTCACTAGTCTTTCTAGCGGCGCTTCGAGCAGTTTTCCAGCTATTCTGGTACCTCGGTCTTGCCTTTTTGCTAAGGGATGCGTTCGTATCGCCTTAACTAGGCGGGCATGCTACTACAGCTTTTCCGCCCTTCGAGCACCACTTGTCCGCTCTTTCGCGGCTTTATGACGCCTGACTCTTTTTGGCGTTTATTCGGTCGGCTTTTTGAGTGGCCGCTATTGAAATATTGCTCATGGATTTTATTGATTCCGCTACTCCATACTAGCAACTGAATGTGCGTTGCATGGTCGGGGTACCAGGCTACCCTCTGGTCAGGCTATCAGGTAGGCCCCATGCCCTACGATTCTCTTGATGATGTATGGCCCTTCCCACTTATCGGCGAGAGCTCCCGATGATTTATCCTTGGTATTTGGGGATACTCTTCTTCGCACTAAATCCCAGAGTTGGAATCTCCGCTCCCGAACGCGGGAGTTGTAGTACCTAGCAGCCCTTTGCTGGTACACGGAATTTCTTACTTGTGCTGTATCTCTGATCTCCTCAAGCTCATCCAAGTTCTGCTGCAACATATCTATATTGTGCTTGGGGTTGTATAACTGAACCCTAGGGGATGTAAAAGTTGTTTCTGCTGGAATAACAGCCTCTGTCCCAAACGCCAGCGCGAAAGGAGTTTCCCCCGTAGACAACCTTACAGTTGTTCGGTATGCCCATAGTACCTCGGGCAGTTTGTCCGCCCAGCCACCTTTCTTTGCCTCTAGTTTTGCTTTCAATGTGTGCTTGATCACCTTATTCACGGCCTCGATCTGGCCATTGGTTTGAGGGTGAGCAGGCGATGCATAGTAGTTTGCGATCTTGAATTCTTCACACATTTCTCTGAACTTTTTATTGTCGAATTGGGTTCCATTGTCAGCTATGATGATACTTGGGATCCCGAACCTATATATTATATTCTTCTTAACAAAGCTGGTGGTGTTTGCCTCAGTGATGTGTACAAGTGCCTCTGCCTCTGCCCATTTGGTAAAGTAGTCCACTGCTACAATGGCGTGCTTTGCTCCTCCCTTTGTTCCTGTGGGCATTGGTCCTATTAGGTCGAGTCCCCACATGGCGAAGGGCCAAGGCGAGGTTCAGCTTCTAAGTAATTCTGGGGGTCACCGAATGTCGTTTGCTATTCTTTAGCATGTTTCGCAACTCTCTGCGAATCGCTGCGCCTCTGCGAACAGGGTCGGCCAGTAGAATCCTTGCTTGAGTATCTTGTGTGCTAGGCTTTTACCCCCGGTGTGGTTCCCACACACTCTACTGTGGACACTTTTCAGGATTTCTCCGGTTTTTTCACCGGAAATGCATCTTTGCAGCACTTTTGAGAATCCTCTCCTGTATAATTCTCCCCTCAAAATCGTGTACCGGGTTGACCTGTATCTGATGCGTTTAGCTTCCATAACATCCTCCGGTAGTATGTTTTCTTCTAAGTACTTTCTTAGTTTGTATGTCCAATCGCCTGGGCTCGGTCGGATCTCTGCTATTGTGATTTCCTCGGATTCTGCTGTACTTGGTTTGGTCAGATGTGCCACTGGTATTGCTTTGGATCTGATACTTGTGGTGGCTGAAGCTAGTTTGGACAAGGCATCTGCTTTTTTCGTTCTCTTCCCGAGGGATCTGAGAGATTCTGTACACTTTGAACTTTCTAAGTAGCCTCTTTGCAATGTCCAAATAAGCTATCATGTGCTCTTCCCTTGCCTGGTATTCATCCAGTACCTGATTAACCACGACTTGCGAATCGCTGTAAACTTCCAGCTCGTCTGCCCCTAATGCTATGCAGACCCTTAGGCCGGCCAACAAGGCTTCATACTCTGCTTGATTGTTGGTTGCTTTGAAATCGAACCTCATGGCGCATTCCACAGTATCTCCCTCAGGGGTTGTTATGACTATTCCTGCCCCGCTGCCATGTGTGTTTGATGATCCGTCTACATGTAATTTCCATTGGAATTTAGTATTCTGTTCATCTTCCATTACCCTTCTTACCTCGGCGTCTGGCTCGGTGAATTCCGCTATAAAGTCGGATACCGCTTGCCCTTTGATTGCTGCTTTTGGTGTGTATCTGATATCATATTCGCTGATGAAACAAAATAATGCACGGTGTGTATAAAACTATCTAGAGGGGGTGAATAGATTTTAAATGATTTTACCCAATTTTCGCATACAAGTCAATTTTACAAAAATGCCCCTAACTAGTTAAAAAGACAATCAAGTGTAATATGGTGCGGAATGTAAATAACACTTGATATTTACGTGGAAACCCTCACGGGAAAAACCACGGGCTGTTATGTGCGCCACACACGAACCTCGAATCCACTAATTGAAATGATTACAACCTAATCCCGGTTAAATGATCTAATCCCGATCAATAATCATCACAACTACCTAATCCCGGTATGAGTGGACATAGTCCAATTGCTTGTGATTTAAGCTACCTAATCCCGATAGAAACACAAGACTTAGTTCTCAATGAAGAGATAATAGAGCCTATGTGAATATGTATGAATATTCAAAGAGCAAATAAAGCTAGGAAACCTTAGATGCTTATCTAGGATGATTAGATGTTAATTGATGCAATCTTAGATATCAATAGCTAAATGACATGTCAAATAGATTAGCTAAACATAGATTATGAAAACCTAGATAGCTATCACAATACAACAATCAATCAATACATCACAAATAATCTCTATCTTGTATTTAGCATATGATCTAAAAACATACAAGTAATTAAAGAGAAGTCTTAATATGAAAAACACTAAAATTAGATGAAGTTAGTGAAAAACATACCAAGGAAGATGTGATGATGCAAAACCATGCATGGATGCATCCTATATGATCATGGATGATCCTAGATGAACTTTGATGAACAAGGAATGACTTTGAGTGAATAAAGAAGAGTTCTTGTGAATTTTTTCTCTTGAAATATGTTCTAAGGGAAAAATATGATTTTTGGACTCCTGAAATATGTTCTAAGGGAAAAATATGATTTTTGGACTCTTAAAAACGACCTAAAATGAAAGAGGCATATATATAGGGTCTCATGATGAAGTGGAGTCGTTTTGAAAAAATGAACCCTGTTTTTGCCTTGGGCGCTATTCGTACAGCGCCTTTGTACAGTGACCGTACAGCGACCGATTAAAATTGATCAGGTCTGTATAGCGCTAAACCTCAATTCCCATCAGGTATCAGGTGGGCGCTCTACGTAGAGCGCTTCTGTACAGCGACCGTACAGCGCCTACCTACTGGAAATGCTCACGACAGCGCATCAGCTCAATATTTGAGCACTCTGAAACATGACCAAACGACATCGAAACCTTTCATATGATATATCGTTGGAAAGGTATGGAAGTCTACTTTTTACTCCAATTTATGGAATACATTTTGATGTCTATAGAAAAAGTTATGGTCAATAGAGTGACCAAAGGTCAGATTCGGATCACAGCAGTGATGCCCTGTTTTAGTGGTCACTTTGGAAATTTCAAAACCAATCCAAACGGTCATGAAATATTACGAATAATATACCGTTGGAAAGGTATGGGTGTCTAGTTTTCCCAGAATTTTACAAAACTCAATTTTAATCTTTTTATAAAAAGTTATGGTCATAAAACCATACAAAGGTCAGTTTTGAAAAACATATAAATTATTGAAATTCAATCTTTTGAAACTAGACACTTTACTCCAAACAACCAAACCAAAAACTACCATTTATCCAAGAGAAGAATGAGACCTTCTCAAGTGGTCAACCGTCGCGCTAAGACATGCACACCATCGTGCAAGCGCGGACGTTTCCGATCAATATCAGGAAACGAATTACAAGACACATACACACACAACAAGATATATCAATAAGGTGCTAGTGTGTAATGTGACATGTGAAGAGTATGCACACAAATGCAAGTATGCTAAGTGTGTGTGTGCAATCTAAATCTCTTCAATGAAAACTAAGCACTAGAGATATACCTTTGGAGTGCTTGTCAACCTTGAGGACTTTAGAGGGTCTTTGAGCTTGATCATGAATCACTAAGCTACCCTTACATATAATCCCCAACACGTGGTTTGTCCACGAAATAAGCCAATCAAGATATGGGAATCCTTACAGCTGAGTTCCACTGCCCATTTGGTCAGCCTTCTCGACACCTCTGGCTTTTGAAGAATGAGTTTCAGTGGGCAGTCTGTATACACCTCTATTGTATGCGCTTGGAAATATGGCCTCAATTTCCTGGCCGATGTGATCAGAGCTAGCGCTATTTTTTCTGCCGACGAATACCTGGTTTCTGCCGGTAACAATGCCTTGCTTGTGTAGTACACTGGCTTTTGTATTCATTCCTCTAATCGGATCAATACTGAACTTGTCGCCACTTCTGTGACCGAGAGGTATAAGTACAATGTTTCTCCCACCACCGGTTTTGAAAGGATGGGTGCTCTCCCCAAATACTCTTTTAATTTCTGAAAGGCTTCTTCACATTCTGTACTCTATTCGAGCCCTTTTCCCTTTTTTATTGCTTTAAAGAATGGAGCGCATTTGTCTGTTGACTTGGCTATAAATCGATTGAGTGACGCAAGACATCCAGTTAGCCTTTGCACATCTTTCAATGTCTTTGGTGAAGCCATTCCTTCTAGTGCTTTGATCTTCTCGGGATTTACTTCAATTCCCCTCTGGTGTGCCTGAAAACCTAGAAACCTTCCCGACGGTACCCCGAACACACATTTGCTTGGGTTGAGCTTCATTTGATACTTCCTTAGGACGTCAAAGGTTTCCTTCAAATCTTTCGTGTGTTTTCTGCTGTGGTGCTCTTGGTCAACATATCATCCACGTAGACCTCCATGTTTTTCCCAATCTGCCGAGCGAATATCCTGTTTACCAACCTCTGGTACGTTGCCCCGGCGTTTTTCAATCCGAATGGCATCACTTTGTAGCAATACAAGCCCTGGTCCATGGTAAACGATGTCTTTTCCTCGTCTGCTTTATTCATCCGGATCTGATTGTATCCCGAGTAGGCGTCCATGAAACTCAGCAATTCGTGTCCTGCTGTTGCATCTACCAACTGGTCGATCCTCGGCAGTGGGAAACTATCTTTTGGGCAAGCTTTGTTCAAGTCTGTGAAGTCTACGCACATCCTCCATTGTTTGTTCTTTTTCTTGACCAACACTACATTGGCTACCCATTCCGGATACTTGACTTCCCTTATCGACTCCGCGGAAAGCAGCTTATCCACTTCTTTCTTGATTGCGACGCTTCTTTCTGGATTGAATAATCTCCTCTTTTGTACCACTGGTTGGAACTCTGGGTTGATGGAAAGATGATGTGAAATCACCCTCAGGTCTACCCCCAGCATATCTTCGTGACTCCAAGTGAAAACATCCTTATAGTCTCTTAGCAGCGTAACAAGTTGGGTTTTGACATGTACGCTCAAACTTGCCCATACCTTCACCGTCCTACTCGGATCTTCTGGATCTAGTGCCACCTCTTGGGTCGGCTCGTCTTTCCTATCCTCGGGTTCTTCTCTGGGATCCAACTCAAATTCTTTCGGCACTTCTACCTGCTCTTCAGGTTCTCCAACCTTTTGTTGGGCCGTTACTGTGTATACTCGGTGTACTTCCCTATCTTTATACACTGACAAGTTTGCTCTTCGGGCCATCTCTTGTGACCCCTTGACCACTCCTACGCCATATTCGGTCGGGAATTTCATCATGAGGGCATAAGTTACTGTCACCGCTTTGACTTTATTCAAAAATGGTCGGCCCAATAAAGCGTTGTACGGCCAGTTTTCTGTATCTACCACCACGAAGTCGAGTAGCACTGTTTTTTGGCAAGGAGCCTTCCCGATCTTCACGGGTAGCTTTACCGTGCCAAGCGACCTTACTTCGACTCCTCCAATTCCTCTAAGGGGTGTGGGAAACGGCTGTAGGTCTTTCCTATCTAGCCTCAGTTAGTCATATACTTCTACACTAAGAATATCTGCTGAACTCCCATTGTCAATCAAAATCCAATGAACTTCTCTATGACCGATCCGTGCGCTGATCACCAGTGCATCATTCGGCCTCACATCTACTCCGTGTGAGTCGGCTTCTGTGAATATGATCGGGTCCCAGCCCTCCTTGATTTTCTTCGGGTCAGGTTCAATAGAATTGACATCCAAGTCTCTCCGTGCCTCCATGGCCTCCCGGATTTCCTGGGTCCTTTCCCTGTTACTCTTGCTAGTCGCTGGTCCCCGAAGATGGTGTTAATTGCTCCTTCATCCTCGGCTTTCTTGGGACTAAGCTTTCTTGCCCGCCCGTCCTGTCGGCTATCCTTCTGTCCATCTGCCCTGTCCACCTTTTTGAAAACAATGTCTTTCAAATGCCCTTCCCTAATGAGGGTTTCGATATGGTCCCTGAGCTGGAAACACTTGGATGTCTCGTGCCCATTCTCCTTGTGGAAACGGCAATATTTGGTGGTGTCCCTCCGAGCATATGTTGACTGCTTTGGTGGCTCTTTAGACATGTTCTTCTCTTCTAGGATTGCCAGGACTTCTTCTTGATCTTTCTTCAATGGGGTATAATTTGTATATCTGCCCTGGAACTTCTGCCGCGGTTGATCGGTTTTTGGGTCATATGCTCGTCGTCCATCCCGACCATCCCGTATTTTATTCTTCTGTTTGTCACCTTTGGTATCGGGTGCCTTTGTCTGGTCTTTGGTTTTGGATCCCTTCGGGCGACGGCCATGCACGAAGTAACCTCCTGTAGCAATTTCCTCCTCTTCGGCCAGGGCGTAACCCCCTGCCATGTCTATCATATCGGCATAGCTGGTCAGTCGGGCTCTTCTGAGGTCAAAGGACAATTGGCCATTCTGAAGGTTGTTGATGAATGCGGTAATTATTGCTTCGTCATTTGCACTCCCAATTTCGGACACCTCCTGACCGAACCTCCCCAGATATCTCTTCAGCAACTCGTCTTTTCCCTGTTTGAGTTGGGATAAGTGAGCCACCGACTTTTTTCTGTGTACATTCCCGAGGAACTGCCTGGAGAAGGCTTTGCTCAGCTCGCCGAAGCTGCTTATGCTTGCTGCTGGCAATCTACCAAACCACCGGGAGCCTAGATCCCCAAGAGTCTGGGGAAAATTCAAACATAGCAGTGCGTCATTGTGGACATACTGCGCCATAGCACTCCTGTACCTCCGGACATGTTCTTTTGGATCGGTGTCCTTCTTGAACAGCTCAATGTGGGGCATCCTGAATCTCTCCGGGAAAGGCATCCTCAGAACCCCGTTGGTGAAAGGGCTTCCGGATTCATCATCTGACAGCTCGTTACACCCATATCGCCTGACTAAAGCATCCATTTGTTGACGATTATTCTGAACTTCCCGGGTCAGACTCTGTATGAGTATGTCTCTGTCTCCTTCAGGTTCCCCTAACGCATTGAAATTTTGACTTATGGTCAGTTTTTGGCCCCTCTCCTCCAGATTCAACTCTCTTCGATCTCGGTTTAGGCCATGCAGCCGGACTGTGCCCCTTTGGCGCTTGCGATGATGATTCTGCTCACTTTCTTCCGAGGAGGATGATCGGTCTCTCCGGTGACTGCGCCTCCTAGGGTGGTCTCGATCCCCAGCTATCCGGTCTTGATCGTATCCTTTGTCAGAATCATTCCCCTCTCTATGCTCCCTACTTCTCCTGGCCACTCTTTCAGATAGCATCTCCGGTCTGCCTGTAGGATCTCGTCTTGCCTTTGGGGGTGCATCAGGCGTTGGTATCACCACTGCAGAACGCAATCTTACTGTCTGCTGGTTTGGGGCGGACAGATTGTGAGGCGACATCAAACCTTCCGTGACAGAAAGGTCAATTCCTTGCCTTGCTGCGTCTGATATAAGTTGTTGCAGGGAAGCGCGAAGTCGTTGTGTGATTTCTTCATTGGTTGTAGGGAAACGTTGAATACTAGCCAGGGCGACTGATTGGTCTACCGTCGTTAGGGTTGCATCTGCAGTGTTGAGCACGGTGTCATCTTCCAACTCGTTACTTGGCATGCCTTGACTGTACCTGGAATCGCTACCATCTCCTTCGCCAGCCATTGTTGTCACAAACTTTCGGGTCCCCCTCCTTCTAGCGCCAATTGTTGACGGTGATTTTTGATGGTCACCAAGTCAATGATCTATTTCTGAATTGCTATAGTTTATGAACGAGAACAATTTAAAATTAAGAAGAAATAACAGGCTATTACGTGGTAAAACTCCAATGGTTGGAGAAACATCCACGGATTGTTGCCTTAGCAACGAAGTCAAATTCACTATCAAGAATGGTTGCAAGAATATTACACTTTAATCTCTCTCTCTCTCTCTGTGTTTTTCACGTACCCCCTGTTTGTGTATAGTGGGGGTATTTATACATGTTGTGTTTTAGGGTTTTAAGGTGGCCGCTAGGGTTTGGTGTTGTGGCGCCCACGTCTCAAGCGGTTTCCTAGTCCTAATTAGATTATGTTTCCTCTTTTGGCTGAGTCTAGTTTTACACGAGATTCTTTCTCCTTTATTCGCGGGAGAACTGCTTGTTTCCTTGTTGAACTCTAATGGTCCACATCGTTGCTTATCGTGGATGTGCTGGTCGCTGATTATGTTTGGCATATGAATGTTGGTGACTGTCTCATTGATTCCCGAGTATGCCCGAGTATGTATGCCCGAGTGTGCCCGAGTGTACCCGAGTGTACCCGAGTGAGATTTGCTGCCCGAGCTGATCGTCTTCGTTTGTGGTCGGACTACTTACTCTTTTTTTCCGAGTAGGTTATCGTGGGGGGTTTCTGCTCCATAAGTTGACTTATCTTGACTCATCTTGACTCCTGCTTTCCTGGCCTTTCGTGCTGATGACGTGTCCTTCACCACTAATTTTTACCTATAACAGAACTCATTTTTAATCACTCAAACACTTTTTCATGATCATCAATCATCATCTAGCATCATCTTTGATCATCTAGATGTCATATAGCATGGATTCTTCATCATACTTTGCTTGGTAAGCTTTTCACTAATATCTTACATATTTTGTGTTTTTCTTAACAAGCAATCTCAATTAATTACTTGTATGTTATTATATATATTTTGGATACAAGTTTGAGATTAGTGTGATGTATGTTTAAGAAGTTGTATTGTGATAGCTAATTAGGTTTTGTGCTTAATCTTGATTAGCTAAACTATTTGACATGTCATTTAGTTTTTAATATCTAGGATTGTTCTAATTGCATATTAATCATCTTAGATAAGCATATAGGGTTTCCCTTGCTCTATGTTGCATTTTGGATATTTATATATTCACTTAGGGTGTTATTCTCTTCATTGAGAAAGTAAGTCTTGTGTGTAGCTTCCGGGATTAGGTTGCTTAGATCGCAAGCAAATTGGACTAGGTTCACTCATACTGGGATTAGGTAGGTATGTGATTACTTCCGGGATTAGGTTGTAATCGTTTTACACATTTAGTGGATTCGAGGTTCGAGTGTGGCTTACTTACTAGCCCGTGGTTTTTCCTGTGAGGGTTTCCACATAAAAATCAAGTGTTATTTAATTTCCGTATTTTATACTTGATTTATTGCTTTATCTATTTAGGGGTAATTTCGTAATTTTGTCTTAACACAAAAAAATTGGGTAATTAGCTTAAAATCTATTCATCATCCCCCCCCCAGATAGTTTTATACACACCGAGCTATAATTTGTTTCAACCTAATATCCCGGAAGCTATACAAGACTTACTTCTCAATGAAGAGATGATACAACCTAAGTGAATATATGAAATACTCAAATGTGCAACAAGAGCTAGGTAACCCTATATGCTTATCTAGGATAATGATATATCAAGAAATACAATCCTAGATATCAAGAGCTAAATGACATGTCAAAAAGCTTAGCAAATCATAGATTATGCAAACCTAGAAAGCTATCACAATACAACTCTTAAACATTCAAAACACTAATCTCAAACTTGTATCTAAGATATATATATATGAATAACATACAAGTAATAAAAGAGATTGCTTGCAAAGAAAGACACAAAATATGTAAGATATTAGTGAAAAACTTACCAAGCAAAGTGTGATGAAGAATCCATGCAAGATGATATCTAGATGATCAAAGATGATGCTAGATGATGATTGATGATCATGGAAATAGTGTTTGAGTAATTAAAGGTGAGTTCTTGTGTATTTTTCTTGCTTTGAAAAATATCCTAAGTATGAAATCTGAAAATCAACTCACTTAATTGACCTAAAGTCAAAGTGGCATATATATAGGGTGTCAAGATGAAGTGTGGTCATTTTGAAAAGTGACACCAATTTTGCCTTGGGCGCTGTATAGATCGCTGTATGTAGAGCGACTTGTACAGCGCCTTTCTTGGAAATATGAAGAACATGAAGAACAATCTTCATAGGCGCTGTTCGTAGAGCACTTTTGTACAGCGCCTGAACCGCGCCTCAAATCTGTTATTCTCGGGTCTGAGATAGGCATTGTACGTACAACGCCCGTATAATGCCTCTTCAAAATGCATCAGGCCTGATGCATTAAAAAGGTCATTTTTCCACCAGGTCAAGTAGGCGCTGTTCGTATAGCACTTTGTAGAGCGCTTTGAACAACACCCTTGCAAACAATGCACTCTTAGGCCTAATGCATGACAAGGCTTTGGAAATACAAAATGCAATAATGTAAACATGCAAGAAGAGATGTTAATGAACATTAATGCACATAAATAAGACACACAACATACAAGATTTAAACAAATGCATGTGTTGTGAGTGTGTGCAACTATCTCTTCAATGCAAGTAAGCACTTAGAATTTTACCTTCGGTGCTTATCAAGATGAAGTCTTCAAAGGGCATAAAACAATAACACCAACACCTAAGCTACCCTTACAAAGAACCCCAACAAATGGTTTGTCCACGAAATAAGCCAATCAACATATGGGAACCTTAGAAATCTATATAATTTTCTATATTACTGATATTGATTTTTTTTTTTAATAAATTAAAAAAATTCTATTAAAGAAGTAATAATAATGATTGTTTTGAGTATCATCAATTAAAGGATTAAAGGCATAACTTTTGGGTTTTCAATACCAACTTTTGGATATCCAATACCAATACTTTTGAATATCCAATACTAATAAACTGATATAATTTTTCATTAATAATTTTTTTAACTATGCATTTTGGCTTTTGATCTTACCCAAACAATTCCTATATATAAAGGCAAGCAGGATGGTTGTGTAGAGAAACAAATTGCCACCCATTAATATTCTTAGTCTTAGACACCAAGAAGCAAGGCTCAGGTTATGACAACTACGTCCACCACTGAGGTATGCAAAAATTGTTTTATCAATTTGATAGAATTATTATGTGTATGGTTAATGTTTATATCAATTTGATAGAATCACTATGTGTATGATTAATGTTCAAATTGTTGTTTGTTAGTTTTTTTTTTAGAAGTTGTTAGGTGAATCGACAACCAGCCACCACACCGGTGGTTACCTCACCCAGCCGTGAACCAATTCACGTCGTCAACCATGGGGCACTAAGCCTACCACTTTGAAAAAACGTGGAGAGATTATACAGAGGAAGAGAGAAGAGATATGGGAAGAGAAGGCTTGAGAGAGAGAGATGGAGATTTTGAGAGATAAACAAATTAAAATGAATAAGAAAGGAATCTGTCAAAAGAAATATGAGGAAGGAAGATAGACGGGCATGAGATTGAGAAGATGACGAGAGAGTGAGATAAACGTGGTATTTAATACACTACATGATTTTTTTTTATTTAATTCAATTTTCTTAAAAAATAAATATTCAAATTTAATAGAGTATTAAAAAGTTTTAAGAAGATGAGTGGGTCAAAATTACTCAATGGATGCCTATATTTCAATTGATAAGTGCACCTGAGATTAAAAATTGATAATTTAACTTTTAATTAAACCATTAAAGTCTCTTCTCATACATATTTTGTTTTTAGAGGAAATTTACACTTCTTTTTTTTTTTTTTTTTTTTTGACAATTTTTTTCTTCTCTATTTTTATCCTTTTTGTTTCTTTTTCTTTTTATTTTTTTTAGAATGAATTAAATATACATTAAATACACAATGATTATTTTTAAAAAATAAATGATTTTTAATTTTAATTTTTCTTATAAATGGTAATAAATAACTATTTTTCAAGAATAATTAAAATATCAATTGTAATAATAAATTAATTGTAATCTATTTTTTATGGAATTAATGGTAAATTTAAAAAGTTAATGGTAATATATTAATGATAACATAAAAAAATTAAAATAATAGTATTTAATCAAATATTAATGGTAACACATTAAAAACAATAATTAATGCATTTAATTCAATGGATTCTTTTTCTAAATACATGAAATTTACTAATAATTTTTTTTATAAATGGTAATAAATAAATATTTTTGTTAGATAATAAAAACAAAATCCACTACTATTTGCATCTCGATAAAAGTCTTCACCTTTTTTTATTTTTTATTGAATCATCTATGAGAGCGACGTGTGATTTTTTTTTTTTTTTAATAGAAATAAGTATATTGAAAAGCTGGAATGTCTTTTATAAATAAGTGTGGAAAAATAAATTAATTTATCACTAGGCTTAACAATAACCTCTATGAAGTTTTTATTTTTATTTTTATTTTTTTTAAATGAATATCTTTATAAGTATTTTTAGAAAAAGCGTTTATATATATATATATATATATATATATATATATATTATAGAAATGGTATTTTCGAGTGAATTGGGATGTATTTAGAGGTTTTTAAATTTTAATTTATTAAAATGAAATGTCTTAATAAAATAAATGTGAAAAGAACAAAAAAAAAAAAAAAAAAAATTGATTGTAAATAGTAAATCTCAATAGTTATTTATCTCTATATAATTATAAATATTTATAATTCGTTTTTCTATTTTTACCTTTTTTTTTTCTTTTTTATTGTTTAGAGTGTATTAAATATGTATTCAATACACTACGATTATTTCCAAAAATAAATATTTTTAATTTTTCTTATAAATGGTAATAAATAAATATTTTTCAAAACAAATTAAAATATTAATTGTAATTTCAAATCAATGGTAATCCATTTTTTATTGAATTAATGGTAAACTTAAAAAACATATCAATGGTAATATAATAATATTTTTTTTTTCATAACCAAAGATTAAAATAATTGAGGGTTGAGACTCTCCATCTCTTTAAGGAAAAAAAATATATTATATTATTATATTAAATCAATTTTTCCAATATTAATGATGATAAAATTGAAATTATGATATAGTATATATGATTTGTTCTTTAGAATTACAATTATTAATTAATTAATAATAATTTAAGCCAATTTATACTTATATAGATTAATGGAAGGTTGAGACTCTCCATCTCTTTGGAAAAAATAAAATTAGATTATTATATATTAAAATTAATAACTTATTAATAAGAATATTATATAGATTAAAAGAATTTATTTTTCAACCATTCATTTTCCAATCTATTTTTTATAAATTGACAACTGTTTTCTACTCTTTCAAGCACACATGCAGTGGCGGACCCAGGAATTTTAATTAGGTAGGGCACTTGAATAAATTAAAATCGCAATTATATTAAAAACTACTAAAAAATTAAGATCATAGTAAAATAGGTTTTTTTTTTTAGATAAAATAAAATAAATAGAATACTTATTCAGATAAATTAAATAATCTTACATTTAAAAGAAAATAAAAACAAGAAAAAAATATTAAAAAATAAATAATAACAATAAAAATAACATAAATAATGAAAAAAATATTAAAAGAATGAATTACAATCTAAATTTATAATAAGAAATTTTGTTTTGCATTTATAATGAATTCAATTTAAATTTATACAAAAATTATTTATTAATAACTATTACCAGACATGTTTTCAAATTTTTTATTCTTTAAATTATTGGTAAATTATTGATTTATTGATTTTAAATAAATTAAAACTATAAAATAAAGAAAAATACTAAGGATAAAATAAAATGAATCATAGTAATAGATTGACAATTTTAATCCAATAAAGTAAAATCTGAGATTTTAGGGTTTATTGATTGGGCATGTTAGTTATGTCAAATTAAAACTATTGGAAATAATAAAAATCGAAAATAATAATATATAATTTAATATAAAATAAAATTCAATCAAGTAAACACAAAGTAATGGTAGTTAAGAATTGACAACGATGGAATAGAGAAAATAAATCAAAAAAGATGATAAAATAAATAAGACATAAAAAAAATTAAAAGATAAAATTGAATTAAAAAAGGCACATAAAAAATTGGCACATAAAAATGAATTAAACAAGGAGCTTAGACTCGAACCAAGCACCCCACGTCTAAAACGGAGATCCACTACCCGCCATACTACATCTTCTTTTTGTTAAATCTTCTTAATAAATATCTATATATAAAATGTACACAGAATCAATTTTTTTTTTAAAAAAAAATTGAGGTAGGGCACGGGCCCCACCTGGTCTCCACGTGGGTCCGCCCCTACACACATGAGTACTCTTTTTTGATGCTTTGCAATATAATTTGTCATTTCATGTGTTCTATTTTTTTGCTGGGTATGTCGAGTGATTTATATTAGATATCGAAAGTTGGATTCTTTTTTATTTTTATTTTTTAAAATTGATTATGTTTAGAAGTGTTGATATGAGTAATGAGTGTCAGTATTTTTGCATTTTCAGTGTAAATTTTCAATTTTTTTTATTGGTTTATTTATTTAATGTTTATTGATATGTTTCGATCAACACATATATATTGATATCATTCATGGCTAATGAAAAGAGTGTAATTCAAAGTAGACATTAGAACCGTGAATGTTGTGATATGAAATATGAGATGAATCAATTTGGATTATTTTAATGTGAATATATAGCAAATGAGAGGTTGCTAACGGAGATAACGGAGTGTGAATGATGGCCACAAGGCCACAACTAGGAGAGGAAGATTAAGGAAAAGAAGGAGCGGAAGAGAAAGGTGGACATGATCGAAGATCCAATTGGTTGAGAAGAGAATAAGTGAATAGACTCCGAAATCGCCAAAACAAAGCAAAAAATCAAAGCATCAATGATATTTATAAACTCGATCTATTGATGGAGATTTGGATCGGTGGAGATCTATATCTCAACCATTTTTATTTCTATAGAATAATATATTACCAATTCAACACAAATTGGCAAGCTCATTTAATAAGGATCTCTTATAATATATGTTAACCGCCAAAAATTGCAGAGGGTCAAAGAAGAATTTTTCATCAACAATGGAGGATAAATCGAGATAGAAATACATCATAGAAGAGCATCCCGATACCCCGCCATGCTACCAATTAGCCGGGTACAACCTCCTACCAGCCCAAATAGGGATCAAGGGTCCCTAGACCCAAGAAGTACCAGGAAACACAGAAGACGAGATTCCAGGGACTCTACCATGTAAAATCCAGTACCCTGCTACCGTGCATACCCAGTACCCCACTACCGTGCATACCCAGTATCCCGATACGTTGCTCATAAAAGGGGTAAGCTACCATGACCCTTTCCTAAACTAACTAAACAGACAGATAAAGCACTAAGAAGAAGAGGTTGTAAAGGTAAGCCTAGCACGCTCAAAAGATAGTTTTAAATTGACAATAAAACGCCACCGTTCAAGACAAACAAAGAGTTATGTTCATTCTCGCCACTAAGAGTTCTACTTGAATGAGGAGTCAACTCCCACACAATCTGCCATAGAAGGAATTGCTTGATTCTAAGGGTCCAATTCCCTGACAATCTCGTTGATTGCCAAGGAAAGTCCTGTAATTGCTAAAACCCTAGACCGAAGTTATAGGAGTGCATGGCAAGAAACAAGACCTATATATACATCATATTATCACACGGAAAAGGGACCGCAACTTGAGTGCTAAACCCTACTTGAGATTGATTCCACTTATCGACATGTACGAGAGTTCCATCGCCATCGCCAACTGAGTGTTTTTATCCCATCACTATAGCTACGAAAAATCTCCATTGTATTCCTATCATGTTTTTATTATCAATGAAAAAGAGCTGTACATGATACCTTTATTACATTGTCTTGCATTCACCATTATTATTGTCTTTTTATTGGTCTTTTCAGGAAGTTAAGGGTATCGAACTACTTGATACCTCTCCGACCGAGATCTACCTTGATTCCAGTGCTTATAAATTGTTAATTGGAAAAATCACCCCAAGTGACAATTTTTGGTTAACAATATATTTAGCCTAAAAACAGATGATAAACATACAATAATTAAATAATTAATTTAAATGTATATATATATATATATATATGAATATTTTTCTCCTCGGTACACGCTGATGTAGCAATGTTAGTTTAATACTATTCGTGTATCAATGTTAATTTCAATTTATATTTTATAATGCCCGCACCTCGTACGGGCTACAAGCTAGTAATATAATAATAATAGACTTTTTTCATACTTTTGATGTGGTTGTGATACGTGACAATCATAAATGTTATTAATTTTTTTTAATATATCATATATAATAATATTTTTTTCTACTTTTGATGTGGTTGCGACACGTGACAATCATAAATGTTATTAAATTTTTTATTTTTTTTTAATTTCTTTTAATATATCATATATAATCATATAATAATAGCATTTTTGAACTAGAAACTGACATGTAGCATCTTAATTAATACTTATAAAATAATCATATCATATATCATATATCATATATATAATCATATAATAATAGCCTTTTTGAACCGGAATCTGACATGTAACATCTTAATTAATGCTTATAAAATATTCGAATCTATATATGTAATAATAGAATTATTTTTCTACTTTTGATGTGGTTGTGACACGTGGCAATCATAAATGTTATTATTATTATTATTATTATTATTATTATTTTAAGGACTAATTGCACAAACCTCCCCTAAGTTTAGGCATAATTGCATGTATATGGAACTTTTACCCATAATTGCACAAACGTCCCCTGCCGTTAGTTGACTTCCGTTAACTCTAACCGATGACCACAATTTTAACCCACAATGACTAAAGTGCCCCTAGTTACCTATTTTATTTTTTAAATTAATAATTAAAAAACAAACTTCAACAACCAGTTAACCACATCCGTTTAAAATAAATAAATAAATAAAATTAGAACTTCAACCTAGAAAGTTAAAAATCCACCATTGAAGTTCTAATTATTTATTTATTTTTTAAATGGATGTGGTTAACTGGTTGTGGAATTGATGAATTTGAGTTTTTATTTGTGGATTTGATTTTTGGTTGTTGTTTAAAGATTTGAGTTTTGGTTTTGATTTGTGGGATTGAGTTTTAGTTTTCATTTGTTAATTTTATTTTTGGATTGTGTTTGGGGGTTGAGAAAATGAAAGAGAAAAAAAATGATTGGTTTTGTTTTTTTTTTTTTTTTGTTTTTTTTTTTTGTTTTCTTTGTCTTTTTTGTTTCGTTTTTTAATTATTCATTTAAATAATAAAATAGGTAACTAGGGGCATTTTTGTCATTGTGGGTTAAAATTTTGGTCAACGGTTAGAGTTAACGGAAGTCAACTAACGGCAGGGAACGTTTGTGCAATTATGGGTAAAGTTCCATATGCATGCAATTATGTCTAAACTTAGGGGACGTTTGTGCAATTAGTCCTTTTTTTTTTTTTTTTTTAATATATCATATATAATGGCAATCATATATATATATATATATAGAGAGAGAGAGAGATTTTTTTTTTCTACTTTTGATGTGGTTGCGACACGTGACAATTATAAATGTTATTAACTTTTTTAATTTTTTTTTTTAATATATCATATAATGTTTCTACTTTTAATGTGGTTGCGACACGTGGCAATCATAAATGTTATAAAATTTTTAATTTTTTTAATTTTTTAAATATATCATATATAATGGCAATAATATATATATATACATATATATATATATATATATATATATATATATATGTATATATATATACAATTTTTCTATTGTTAGTTGAATTAATATAAAATATATCAGTTCCTTACATGTTGGCTATTAGATTTAAATGATTTGACTTGGCTGCATGCCTGCATACACTTGTCAAAGTATCTTTTAAATCCAATGACCCATATGCAAGGAACTGATATATTTTATATCAGTTCGAACTGTCAATAGAAAGTGTGTGTATATATCTATATATATATATATATATATATATAATTTTTCTATTGTCAGTTCGTTCTGATATAAAATATATCAAGACAAAGAATGTGGACCATTGGATTTACATACTTTGACTCAAAGTGTATGCACTTGTCAAAATTTCTCTATAATCTATAGTCCACATTCTTTGTCCTGATATATTTATTGTCAGGATGAACTGACAATAGAAAGGCTGATACAATATATATATATATATATATATATATATACAGTATATATAAAACACTGACCCTTACAATTCCATGTGTCGCCGTGAGGGAACTTTGGTATTAACTTCTCATATTATTCTTTTTTCTCAATTTTATATTAATGCCTATTTAATATATATATATATATATATACATATATATATATATATATATATATAAGCTGACCCTCACAGTACCACGTGTTGCCGTGAGGGAGCTTTGGTATTAAATTCTCATATTATTCTCTTTTCTCAATTTTATATTAATACCTATTTTATTGAAGTTTAATTGAATTACAATGAAAGGTCACTCTAAATCTATATACATGTTGAACTTTTTAATTCTCAATGACTTATTTAACTGAAGTAAAATGAAAAGTCTCCCTATATATACATTGAATTCTTTTTATGATTGAAAAATTCAAATGAATTAATAATCTACCTATTTAATTGAAGTAAGGTGAAAGGTCACAATAATTATTTATGATGGTAAATAATATCAAAACTGACCCTCATAACACCACATGTCACTGCAAGGAAGCATTGGTGACATTAAATATATCAATTGAAGAGTGAATCCTATAATCAAGAATCAATCCTGTAATCAATAGAACAATCCTATAATCAATGAGATTCTCCGTATTGAGTGCTCGGGTTTGAATGGGAAGCTAGAAGGTTTTTCAATTGACGAAGACTTCCCACCTTCATTTTCCATTCCATTAATTTTATTTTGTTTTCCTATAAAAGCAAAGCAAGCACTAAAGCTTTGGCACTTGCTAGACAAAGCTCCATTCGAGTTTAGAGACCAGATGATTATTTATTTATTTATTTATTTTAATTTTCTTGAAGCTAAGATAAGGTGATTTCAACTTTTTCTTCTTTTCTTTTTTTTATTTCTTTTACTTTCGAAATTTGTTGCTTTCAAATGTCATTAAGTGAAAAAGAACTGTATTTAGTTTTTAATTGTTGTTTCATGATATGAAAATAAAAATGTTCATTTGAAATTTTGAGGTTTTAAGGGGCATGTAATCGGTTTCTTCTAATGTAAATGATTGCATATAAAACCAAAATACTCGCACATAAAACTGTTGAATCGCTCCCTTTATAAAGATATACATTACTACTAAAACTGAATTTTTTTATTCGATTTATGGACAGAGACAACAAATTAGTTGCCAATAAAAAGAAAAAAAAATTGTTCTTCTCTCACATTGTCTCCGGTAAGTCCACTCCTTAGTTTCAATTTTTTATTATTGTTATAATTGCCGAATTGTGATTTTTTTTTAATGATTATGGTTTTATAGGAAACAATTGTTGAATTATGATTAAGGTTCATCGAAAAGTTTGATTGTGGTTTGTGTATCGGGGAAGATAGTATAATTGGATGCTACTGTGATACACTTCATATTCCTTATATTCACAATTAAAGCGCTTTTTTTTTTTTTTTTTTTTTTTTTTTTGAATATGGCTTTTGAGTTTATTGGAAATGATGAGTCATTGTAATTGTTTTATGTTTATTTGATTCATTGAGTTAGTTGTATGTTGGTGGGATATGGATCTGGATAATCAAAAGGCAATTAATAGGATAATGAATAAATACTATTAACTAATACCATAATTGATTTGAAATTATTAATTATTTTTATTTAGTTATATATATTATAATATTTGGTAGGTTTAAAAAACAAGCCTTGAATTCTTATTAAATAGTTTTTTAAAACAAAGAAAAAATAAATTTGAGAGAAAAGTAAAGGTAAATTTTAAATATTTTTTAACAAAGCCTGTGCATCGCACGGGTTACACACTAGTATTACAAATAAATATAGGTATGTTATAAATATTATGCAATTATATATGAATGAATATCCATCGATCTATGGAAGAAACTTCCATGCATCTTTTTGTATTCCCACTAGCTCTATCATAATGATCAATTTTATTATTCATTATAATGAAATTTATGTATACTTAATGTAATGTGGGATTGTGAGGCTATATAAAGGGTCTCTCACTATTGTATTTGACACACTTTTTGTGATGAGAACAATTGAGGAATAAAAGACTTCTCTCTTTTATTTATTCTTTCTCTCTTCTTATATTTTAAGTTTATGTTTTATATTATTGTTTATTCTTATTCATTTTATAACACGTTATCAGCACGAATATCTCTAACCATTGTGTGTTTCAAGTTTCAGATTTGAAAGTTTCTTATATGAAGACCAGTTGTCATATGATCCAAGTTTGATACATGATAAGAGAACACTTTCTTGGTGCAACCGAGAGTTCCGAGAACAGTAAAGTATTTCTTCATCTAATTTTGGGCTAAGATAAAAAAAAAAAATTTGGTTTATATTATTTCTCTTCTTAATTATGCTCTTAATATTCATTGGGTTGCTGGTAAAAGAAAATAAAGATTAAATGATTGTATTGCAACCAGAAGATTACAAAAATGAAATTAATTATATTGCAACCCAAAGGTCGCAAAATCAGAAGGCCTGAAGCTTGACATAATCTTATTTAAAATTATGAATTGCAATCGAATCAAATTTTAAAATAATGAATTTACATTGAATCAGAACTTGGAGTTCTAAATTCTGATTGAAGTGATAATTATTTTTGGAATTCGAAGTTACAAAACCTATTATTCTAAAGTATAAAGTCGATGTTTATATACGCATATGGAGTCATAATGAAGTTTTAAACTTCTATCAAATATGAATTTTGTTAAGAACCTGAAGTTCTAAAATAGTAAATCATGAACTTAATATTGTGATACAACTATAACCAAATATCTATTTGTTTATAGATATTGTGCAATAACTTTTGTGATTTATTTTAGAGGATATTGACTATAAGATAAAGTCCAGAAATTGAAAAAAGGGTAAATATATTTTATTGAATTTTGAGCACGATCCAATTATTTCAATATGATTTACTTTATTGTTGTTTAGATTTAATTTATTTATACAACTATACTCTATGGTTGCCACTATATGTTGGATCTTCCACATCAGAAAATAAATTTAGTTTTATTTTTAGCAAATCTTATTTCAATGATGTGATTGGAATTTGTTGATGTATATGGAACCAATAATTCTGAATTCAAATCTAATTAGGAACTAAAAGTTGTGAATTTGAATCCAATTGAGAACCTGAAGTTCTAAATTTGAAGACGAACCAGAAGTTCCAAGAGTCAATATGATTTTATTAAGAACTAAGCATCTTGAAATAAGAGATCACAATCTCATGGTGAGACCATAAGTTCCAATAAATTGTGAAATATTTCTTTCCCTAATTATTGGACCAAAAAATTGATTTTCTTTTCTTTATTGTGTTTTGTTCACAATATTTTGTTTTAAGAAGAAAATTTAGATGATTGTATCATGACTCGAAGATTGTAGAAATGAAGTGAACGTTTTGCAACCTGAAGATTGCATATATTAAAATATCCAAAACTGAATCAAATGTGAGATTGCAAAATCAAAGAGTTAGAGCTCAATTTGTTGTTAATCCTGAGGAGCCAGAAGCTTGATCTAATTATGAATTATAATCAAATCAGAATATGAAATTTTGAATTTAAATCGAATTAGAATTTAAAATTTTGAATTTCAATTTATGTGTTTATTATTTGGAACTTGAAGTTCTAAATTCATATTTTTAATTATATCCATGAAATTTATAAATGAACTTGAAGTTCTAATGAAATTCAAACTTATAATCAAATATGAATTTTGTTTAAAACCCGAAGTTTTGAATTTGTATATCATAATCATAAAGTTATGATATAAGTAGGTTCAAAATTAATTTGCCTAGCCTCTTGAGTTTCTTGTAAATTATGATCCTCCTACCTCGTATTCATTGTTCATATTCCATATGAAAAGACTTCAACAATGTGATTGCTCCTTCTTACCAAGGTATGTAAAGTGTAAGAGTTTATATTTTTCATATACAAGACTATGAATTTTCATATTTCGCACATTCATTTGTCAAAAGCTGTCTCTATTATTCATTCATTGACCTTTGATCGAATTCAATGTGCGATTTTTTTGTTTTATGATCCTCAAATTTTATGATTTTTAAAATTGGTGGTTTTATTATGAAGTGAATTTGCATTCACATGGTCTTAAAATTAAGTTTTTGTATTGCTTTAAGTAGCTTTGAATTATCATAACATGAAGTTGCTTTCATGGGTTTATTTATCTAATACTTGATATGGATTCTTTATTAATTATATTTTACTTTAATTTCTCATCTCTAATTAAAATATTTGATGATAAAAATAGTGTTATTTCTTCCATAATTCTTTCTCTTAGTGATGTCTGAAAGGTATGAAAACTTTCATAGAAAATATGAATTTTCAAATTTTGCATAATAAATTTTTACTGTCATATGTACATTTTGATATGTTTACATGATACGTATGAACAATTAATATATTTGCTGGTTAATATATTACATACTTATAATTGTTATGATATCTAGCATTCTTATTAAGATTATATACATTTTGTGTTTAGATTTTTATCATTTAAATTGTTACTCCAAATCATGTTGATTTGTTATATAGTATCATTGTTTTTATTTATTTATGATGAATTGAAATATAAATATTTCATGGTAAATATCCAATAGTCCTTTTGATTTGATAAGAATAGTGATTTGATCATCATATGAAAAGACATGCATGATCGAATGTTGAAACATATTAATTAAGTTTGTAAATGCGTCAAATATTGCTCCAAAAGTAACAATATTAATAGCCTATATTTGAACATATTATTAGTTTATATAATGTCTTTTATGGCTGAACAAAACAAATATTTTTGATTATAATGCCATTGACATCACCCAATTTGATCCATATCATTCCCTGAGGTGAATGTTATATAATTCAGGGAATGATATATAATGTTATATAATGTTATATAGTGATCTAATAAGAAATTCAAATTGATCCACCAGAAGTGGAATAACATCAAAATAAAGTATGAAAATTAAAGAGTGTTGAATACACCATCCAAGAATTAAAAAAAACTTGTGTTTGCTATATGTTAAATAGAAGGACAATGACTATATACATGATGTATATTTATGATCTTAGGTTGATCATTACCAAGAATAATGAATGTTCTAGAAGAACTAATATTTTATTACAAAGTGAAAAACAATTACATAAATGTACTTGGTATTTACTAGATCTAAAAGATCTATGACCAGAGAAATTATTTTGAGTGAATATATTAAAAATATCTTACATGATTTTTGTCTTATGCCAAAAGCATGTGTGATTTTATAGTTTATTATGTCATAAGATCATATGCTTAATATGACAAATGTTATGAACTAGAAGTTCAATTCATTTCATTTCAAAGAAAATGATGAATCGTGATATTGAAATATTTTATACGGATATCCATTTCATAAATGAAAACTATTTTTATTACCGAATGTCCCTGAAGGACATAAGACGATATAAGTAAGTATTTAAAGGACAATATGATAGAATAAACGAGGTCATATAAAAAATTACGATGATGCAAAATATTTTCTCGAAGAATAAAAATTTAAATTTCTCGTCGTTAGGGGGAGAATTATCATAAATTGATAAACAACGTGAAATTACATGGCATGCATCATCTTGTGATTTGCATTGTATGTAAATAATTTTTAAGATGATTTAAAGAAAATAATAAAATTACATTCTACCAATATACAAACCCGGGTGGTTGTTCCTGTAAAACAATTTATGAAATGACAGCAAAAATCATTTGTTAGTGAAAGACAATTTAGTTCAAATGATAAGGTTCTTTAGAAGTGGAATTTGAAATATCATAATAATAATCGAATGAAAAATAAATCACCATCATCAAAGGCTCCCGAAGGGTTAGTCTCATAAGTGAAAAACAAAATCCTAAAGATACATATAGAAATGTGTGGATCCCCCCTATGAGACTATTAAGCAGAAAATAGAAAGATCTCAATTGTCTCAGTAGAGGCACTTGTACCAGAAATAAAGAGATTATATTTCTCCAAAAGGAATATTTGTATAAAGGGGCATGTGTAGTGAACATATATTAAAGAGATTTCAATAACCCCTGAAAAGGCACTTGGATTATGAATTGTAAATAAATTATATTGATAATATAGATATTGAGATCATATATTGCTCTGCATATTATGAAAAATATGATGATGGTCTTAAACTATAAATTATATATATGTCGACATAGTGGTGAAAAATATAAGACAGAGTTATAATTATTTTAAATTTGAAAATTTTGGACATGTAGTCCAAATGTTTGATGACACCAAATTTATTAAATATAATTATTTTTCGTACGAATTAAGATAAAAGGTTTATAGTAAAAACCTAGTTTGATAATGAATAAAAATCCTAGGAGGATTTAAATGCCTGAAGCAAGTAGTTCGATACTACATTTTGTATATATTGAATTTAATAAAACAAAATGCATGTAGTGCACTATGCATCTGTCTTTGTGAATATTGTGTTGAAAGAATCAACAAATTTGATTCTAAAGAAGTATATGTTGATTGTTTGAAACTTATTAATACTCTCGACGAGCTTACAAATTATACTTTTATAAGGAATAATTTCTAAGTTGAAAAATCTTGGAAAATAATATTTAGTCTCGATTAATGGCCGGGTTAAGTTTTTCTATTAGCATAATAATACATGAATTAACATATATAGGAAAAGGTCCTGAAACACTTTTTCGTGGATCAAACTTATTGGATAGATACCTTGATGCTTATTACATAAAATTAATGTGATGTACAAATCCCCTCTCATTCTTGAAAATGATAACGAAGAATCTTTTGGTCTTGAAGTACCAAATCTATATTCAAATGGTGTTTATTTATTTATTTATTTTTATTTATTTTTATAATAAAACAACATGATGTTGTATATAACAAGTTGCACCAATTTGAAAAACAACTTTAGTAAAGTTCTTCATATATGATCTCCAAAAGGTTGGGATGCGATGGATAGAACTTTCTTAACAAAAATACTAAAGCATCCACTTAGAATGAGGGTTAGCATATTTATCAAGGGTTTTTACGATTTTGAGGAAATACAATGCACTGTACACTTTTTCATTCACTAGGTTTTTATTCTACTGGGTTTTTTCTAGTAAGGTTTTAATGAGGCAGTTTTCCCACCATTAAAGGTTAATTCGAGATTTCGAGATGTAGATGAATAATGTACTCTTTTTCCTCTGCTTGTTTTTTTCCAACCAGGTTTTTACTAGTAAAGGTTTTAACGATGCATATTCACTAAATGATTGATGGACATTAATTCAAGGGGGAGTGTTATAAATATTATGCAATTATATATGAATGAATATCCATCGGTCTATGGAAGAAACTTCCATCTTTTTGTATTCCCACTAGCTCTATCATAATGATCAATTTTATTATGCATTATAATGTAATTTATGTATACTTAATGTAATGTGGGATTGAGAGGCTATATAAAGAGTCCCTCACCATTGTATTTGACACACTTTTTGTGATGAGAACAATTGATGAATAAAAGACTTCTCTCTTTTATTTATTTCTCTCTTCGTATATTTCCAGTTTATGTTTTATATTATTGTTTATTCTTATTCACTTTATAACAAAGTTTATTTTTTTTATTTTTTATTTTTTTAAGAAGGACACGTAATTATAAGTTGAGACTCTGAGTGGATAACTTCCGCCAACTCAACAGTCATGACCAACCACAATCAATCTCTTTAAAGTCTTTAGTTTATTAACAAGAAAAAGACTTTTATAGTTCATGATATGACGAGTATCCAATACAATATCAAAATGCCCAATCTTCAGCATGATTTGTCACACACAAACTAATCAATTTTCATTACTTCACCAATTAAGAAATATCGAGAAATAGATTACGTGGTTCCTTAAACAACCATTCTCATGTTAATTTTTCCAGAAAAAGACATCATTGATATGGAAAAATCTATTCTCTAAAAAGAGCGATGGTGGCTCTCGTTACCAAATTTGGTAGGTTAGTATATATGTGTCATATTTGAGTTTGGTGAGGGTTATTGGTAATCACATCAACTGTGCCAAGTTGTGAATGCTAATTTTTTTTTTGACGTTTATTGTCCGTGACGGATCCAAGAATATTAACCAGGTGGGACACTTAAACAAATTAACAACTATATATATATATATATATATATATATATATATAATACCTAAAAATTAAGATCATAATAAAATGAGTTTCTTTTTTTAAAACAAAAATGATTTTTTTATATATGGAAAAATGATGGTATAACGAAGTTTAGATAAATTAGGGATGTCAAAATTAACCATTGATCCAGGGACCCGTGGGGACCGGAACCGTTAGGGGCGGGTTTAACCGTACCACTTAAGTTGTGGTATGGGGCCAGTATTTTTTTTAATACCCGATTTAATTTTGGTATGGTTACGAGATTTCAAGTCCCCGCCCCGCTCCGTCCCCGTACCCGTACCCAGTTATATATATATATATATATATATAAATATATATTTGAAGCATGTAATTAGTATTGGAATTAACTCTTAAAAAAAAAATTAGTACCATGACTACTGTCTTTAGAAAACATAATTTTCCCTCTCATTTTTTTCCCTCCATTGAAACACTACTTCATTCCAGATCATTATATATAATATACCCCACACTATTATTTTCATATTATTCAATAATATTTATATGATCTTTATCAAAAAGTCATTAAAAAAATAGATTAATGAGATGGGGATGGTATGGGGTAAAAAACCGATCCCCTAATGGGGAATCCCTGTACCCGCACCGTTTCTTTTAAGGCGGGTATTTATAGGGGATGGTATTTCTCATACTAATTGGTATAGGGGATGATATTGAAAAACCCGTACCCGACCCGTACTATTAACATCCCTAAGATAAACTAAAACAAATAGAACATTTACTTAAGATGAACTAATAAATAATAGAATAAAAACAAGAAACATAATATTAAAAAATAAATAATAACAAGAAAAATAACATAAACAAATTTTTTTTTTACAATATTTATTCTTAAAATAATAAATTACAATCTAATTTAATAATAAGAAATTTTGTTTTGTATTTATAATAAATGCAAACTATTATAAATAATAAAAGTTTAAAATAATAATAGATAATTAAATTGAATTAAGTAACTATAAATTGAGGGTAGTTAAGAAATTGTCAATAATGGAAAAGAGAAACCAAATTGTTTTGTTTTAGAAAAAAGATGAAAATTTAAGAAAGAAAATGGAAAAGATGATAAATAAAAGACATAAAAAAATTATTAAAATTGAATTTTTATTTAAGAAAAAAAGTTATTTTGCTTGAAAAATGTGAAATTGGGACTTGAACCCACCTAACCTGATGCGGAAAAAGAAAATCTACCAGCTATGTTATGAAATGATATACTGTAATTTGTGTTATTTAATGTATTTATATATATAACTAAAATCAAATTTGTTTTTATTTTTATTTTTAAATTGAGGTAGTGCATAGGCCCTACCTAGTCTTAAGGTGGGTCCATCCCTGAATTATTGTACAATTTGTACATATCAATTATAATGTGAGTTGACGAAATAAAGTTGGTCAAGTTGTATGTTCTCACACCTATAACATGAAGTCATGGGTTCTAGTCGTGACAAATAAATACTCGAGTTTAATTACTTTCAAAATTGCATGTTAATCTATATATATATACAGAAATTCTATTATCAGTTCGAACTGACAAAAGTTATATCAATTTCTTACATGTGGGTCACTGGATTTAAATACTTTGACTTGGCTATATGCACTTGTCAGTCAAAATATTTAAATCCAGTGGCCCACATATAAGAAACTGATATAAATTTTGTCAGTTCGAACTGATAATAGAATTTCTGTATATATATATATATATATATATATATTGAAAACTTGTTAATCTATAATTTGAATGTTATATCTGTAACATTTATTTCATGGAGGTCCATCCTCCAATCCATTTTTTGTTTTTTGAATAGACGCCCTTAATTTAGAAAATAATTTTCTAGAAAGCAAAATTGTCATATGGGTTATGCTTCATGAATACACATCAAATTTGCGAAAATGAATTCTAAAATTTTTATATTATCGTATAATAAAGTCAATGAGATGAGGTTGATCTGGTGGTAAATTCCTCACACTTGTATCTCAAGGCAGGTTCGAGTTCCCCCTTCCCCATAAAACCCTGAATTAATACAATACCTAAAAAAAAATAATAATAATAAAAAAAAACATATAATAAAGTCTGTATTGACACAAGACTGTTTCATGACATATAAAATTGTAGACTAATTTTTAAGTTTAATGCTAATATAGTATCTCATTTATTTATTTATTTATAAATATTACATAAATTTGGATTTTTTTTTTTTGGACAAGGAGGACTGTAGCCCACAACATCATAGCGTGACGTAGGTGTAAGGGGTTTACCACTAGACCAACCTTAACCTGTCGATACTAATCTAGTATCATTGTTACAAAGTTGTACAATTTAATAATATTAGTTTTGTGAATAACAAAAATGACATAAAAATTCAAGTTTATATATATATATATATATATATATATATATATATTGGCTAACTGGCACTAATGGGCTAAACTCTTCCAAAATATGCACTATGCCCCCTATACTTTTTTTTTTTCTGCCACTAAACACCATAAACTCTCACAAATTGGCAAATGTCGATAGTAGATGCTCCTGTGAGGGGGGCAAAAAACCCAAGTGTTTGCCAAAAAAACACGGGTTTATGAGGTTTAGTGACGAAAACAAAAAAAGTATAAGGGGCATAGTGTATATTTTGGAAGAGTTTAGGGGGCATTAGTACCAATTAGCCTATATATTTTATTAAGGAACGAATTACACCCACCTCCCCTGAGGTTTGCTAAATTACAGATGAAAACGACTTTATCATTAACTAACACTCACCTCCCCTCCCGTCAGTCAATGGCCGTCTAATCTAACCGTTGACCTTGTAAGGAAGGGTAATTTCGTCATTTAATAACTTATATACTGCACACGTCAGATTAAAAAAAAAAAAAAAAAAAAAAAAAAAAAAAAAAAAAAAACTGATACTGTGATTCACCAAAATTAAAAATGGAAATAATCTAAAAAAGAAAAAACTAAAAATCTATTTATAAATTTTGAACCTAAAAATAATCATCATCATATTTAAGAACAAATTATTTTTCTAAAGAAATATAATTAAATTTTTTAATTTTTTTTCAATAAATAGAATTTTTTTTTTAAAATGATTTCTCTCCACCGTCCATCGTGGTGATGGATGGTGGAGATCAAATTAAAAAAATTTAAAAAATAAAACGAAATTATTAACAAATATATCTAAAAATCCAAAATCTATTTATAAAAAATAAGAATTTTTTTTATCTTTCAATAATTCATATCTCAAAAACAAAATCCACAAGTCAACTTAAATAATTCATATCTTCTACTTTCTTCTTCAATCCACAAACCAATAATCCCAAAAAAAAAAAAAAAAATCCACAAATTAATAATCCCAAAAGAATCCACCAATTCATAGAGATCAAATTAAAAAAAAAAAAAAAATGATGAACTGGTGGAGACGAACTCCATCGAAGATCCATCTCTAAACAAAAAATTTCCAGATTTTTGTTTTCCTTTGAAAAACAAATTTTCTAGATCTCTCCAGATATTTCCACCCCATCATCATCAAAAGATCCTAATCCCTCCACCCCCATCATCAATCATATATTCTCCATCCATTCTTCTTCTTCATCGCCTCATCATCTTCATCATTCAAACACAAATACATCTTCAATGACAAACACAGATCAATCTTATACAATCTCAAACACAAATTCATTTGCTTCAATCTTCATCAATCAAATAACACACAAATAAAAATAAAAACATTTCCAGATCTCTTCAACCTTCAACTCCTCTCGCTCGGGTTCACCAGCCTGGTCCTCTGGACCTACTCAGAGCTCGATCTCACCTACTAGTCCGACGTCGAGTCCTTCTCCGCCGAGCGTCCCGTCTACTTCATCCTCACCGCTGCGGAGGTCAGCGGCATCCATGCCAATGGGTCTTCATTTGCGATGGAGTAAGGTTTCCAATAGTTACCAAAGTCGTGCCTAAACACGGCTCTGTTCAGATCCATCAACAATGCCTGGGCATGGGTCTAGTTCATCATATCCATCTACCCATCTACCCATGCCTATGAGTGGGTCCTGTTAGGTTTTGGATTTGGTTTGGAATTGAAGCTTTAATTTTTTTGAAAAATTTCCTAGGTCTGATGGAAAAAATGAACAAAGGGTCCATGTGAGTGTGGGAGTGTCAATTTTTTGTTGTTGAAAGTTTTTGGTATATTATTTTAGTGGGCAATCTCCACTCTTCTAGCGGGTAAGATTTGGGAAGCAAATGAAATTTGATGCTCTTTGTTTTCGTATGATCCACAATCATCAAAACCCAAGCCAGATTCTTAGTTTACATCAAAACCCAATCTTCACTACAATAATCAAATCCACAAACCACAATCGTATTTGATTTTCAATCTAACAATTGGATTACATTTCTGTCACGTTTTCAGCCAACAACAGGATTCCAAAACTCAAGTTCAACATCTAAGTTTTTGGATGAAGATAATGAAGAATAGAATAGGTACAAGTTTAGTTTAGTAGGGAACTAGGGATCCAAATCTCAATGAATATATGGATACTAATGAAGAGAGAAATAAGTTTTTATTTTTTATTTTATTTTATTTTATTTTATTTTATTTTAACAGATATAAATACATTTTCAAAACAAATAATGGATAAATGAAAAAAAAAAATCGAAAAAAAAAATCTGTCAATTTCTTTTTTGTTTATAAGTCATTGGATTTTTCTTTTATTAATCTAACGGTTAATTTTTATTTTATTTATTTTTTTATAGATTTTTTTGCTTTTTAATTTTGTTTTGTTTTTGTTTTTGTTTTTGTTTTTTAATTGTAATTTGATTTTCTAATTTTTGTCTTTTTCTGGGGTTATAAAAGTAAATAGATATACTTAGGGGTATTTTGGACTTTTACATGGTCTGACAAGGTCAACGGTTAAATGTAACGGACGTTGACTAACGAGAGGGGAGGTGAGTGTTAGTTAATGATAAAGTCGTTTTCATCTGTAATTTAGCAAACCTCAGGGGAGGTGGGTGTAATTCGTTCTTTATTAAGTGTAGGGAAATAGCAAATTCAAAACTAATGGTCAGAATTTCAGTTTCAAAGTTAGGGTTAATTGTACAAACATGCCCTCTATTTATCTAATAAAACAAATTTTTAAACAAATGTCCTATTCAAACACAAACATCCCAATTGGTATGTGTTTGGAGTATGAAAAGTCAATAGTGTCATTGGGTAAAAGGGAGAGGTAATTTTGGTGGGTAAATTTCACAAACAACCCTGAATTTATGTGTAATTGTATAAATATTCATTTTTATTCTAATAATTACATAAATATACTCTACCGTCATTTGACTTTTGTTAACTTTAACCTTTAACCACATTTGTATCCCGAAATGACTAAAATACCCTTGAAAACTTATTTATCTTTTCTTTTTTTATTTAAAAATATTTAAAATTATTTACTTAAAAAATTGAAAAAATCAGTACAATTTTTTTTTTTGCTTTTAATTTCTTTTTCTTTCTATCAATTTTTTAATTTTTTTTATTTTTATTTTTTTTACATTTTCCATGTCCCCAAATACCAAATTTTCAAATTTCAAAGACCAACTTTATCACCAAAACACTCAATTTCATACTCATCAACCCACAAACAATTCTATTTCATCAACGCAATCAAAACCCGCCAACAATTACATTTAATCAAGAGAATCAAAACTCACTAAACACAATCAAAACCTACTAAACACAGCCCTTTTTCCAATTTTGTGGGTTCTTATTGTGTTAAAAAAAAATGATAGAAAAAAAGCAACAAAAAAATTGTACCGATTTTTTCAATTTTTTTAAGTAAATATATTTTTTAATATATTTAAATAATAAAAGAAAAGATAAATAAGCTTTCAAGGGTAGTTTAGTCATTTCAGGATACAAATGTGGTTAAAGGTTAAAGTTAACAAAAGTCTATTGACGATAGGGTATATTTATGTAATTATTAGAAAAAATGAATATTTATACAATTACACCTAAATTCAGGATTGTTTGTGAAATTTACCCACCAAAATAACCTCTCCCTTTTACCCAAGGGCACTATTGACTTTCCACACCTCAAGCACATTCCAGTTAGGATGTTTGTGTTTGAATAGGGCATTTATTTGAAAATTTGCTTTATTAGATAAATAGATGGTATGTTTGTGCAATTAACCCTCAAAGTTACTTGCAGAGCTCCAGTTTTTGGTTTTTGTGATGTTTACACGTTTTTGTAAAATTTACAATGCAAGACGTTTTTGTGATGTTTACACGTTTTTGTTCCAGTTATGGTTACTTGCTGTTTCTGGAACTTCTTCAGTTTGTTTTCATTTTCAAGCTTCTAATTCGGTAAATTTTCATGTATAACTAGCTGGTCGCATCATATTATTTTTCCTGGAAAATAGTCTCCTTTTCTCATATTTTCTTGGTAATTATAGTCAGTTTTTCTCAAAAAAGGACTGAGAAATTGAAGGTGAATTGCTGCAGAACTTCAAATTGGGTGGCTTTAATTTATTTTATGTCAATAAAAACAAATGGTTGTCAATTAAGCAGGCTTGATAGAAGTGCTTCTTCTACATAAGCTGCTGCTGCTATGCATCCCATGCTACCCATCCCCACAAAATCTAATATCTTCTCTGAAGATTTAGTGCTTGTTTGGTTGGGCTTTCTACTGGCTCAAAAGGTCTACGAACCTCTACTTCAGTTTTTTAGAGTTGTTTGGTTGGATTTTTGAAATTGTCTATTATAAATTCAGTAGAGGCTAGTAGAGTTTAAACCTTTACTAGGCAAAAGCTCCTCTCTATGAACTTTTCGAAATAGACCTTTTAAAAAAAGAAGTATTTGACCTATATATCCCTAATTTATTATTATTGACATGGAATACCCTTACTATTTTCCGTTCACAAATCTGCCTCCAACTCTTGTGTGACGACACCTACAGTTTAAGTAATCGAGGGATTGTTTACATAAATTGTCACCTGCAGTCATTGAAAATATTCCTTTGATTGCATACCTTTTAAGTCCTAGCTCCTTTATAATCATCTCTACTCTGACTTACTTCTGTTGTCGATTCATGTTATGTTGCCTGGAAGTCGAAGAAATGCTGCGAAAACTAAAGTTTCTTCTAATGTTAGTTGAGGCAGTAGCACATCATCTTATGTCACAAATCCAATCCTACATATAAATTATTACAAACTTCAGTATCATTACAATCACTTATAAAGTACATAAAAAAAAAAAAAAAAAGGATAGCTTATAAAACAGAGAAAATTAAAAGCAGACCGGTCTTGTTTGAAAATATTTATGGCTCATCTTTTTAACACGTGTATCAACAACATCATCATCATCAACGGCAATAAAACAGAGTAATTGGTTATCCTGGACTTGATTTGCTTTTCAACTAGTTTCTCCTTCTCTCTTTTTAAAAGCACACAAGAGTTGGAGGCGGAATCGTGAAGGGAATATCCGGATTTGTTTCAACTTTGTTGAAAATTTAATATTTTCTGGTTATTTTTTTAAATCTTTTAAATTTATATGGTGAAAGTTTTGAATTTTATTATTATTGTGCAATAGATAATGTAGTTAACATGTAGAAAATCTTTTAAATTCAATTTTTTTTAGAGTGAGTAAATAATATGTCCTTTTTAGTAATTTAATATTTCAGCAGACTTTTTGAAATTTTACAACCAAACGGTCTACTGCTATAAAAGTGATTTTTTAATTACCAACCAAACCAAACATACCTTTTTTTCAATTAGATCTACTACAAGTAGACCTTTTACGAATAGAGGATTTTCAAAAGCCCAACCAAACATACCCTTAGAAAGTGAAGAGAGAGATTCCCACAAAAGGGTTTGCAGGCCAAATTTGCAAGAAAGTCCCTGTCAAGGAGACTACTTCACTCATTTTAACAAAGGTAATGAAAATATAATTACATGCTCTTCTGTTTTGTAAATTGAAAAATGACAAGTCTCATATCAATTGAGTTTGAGGTTGATTATGGGTATGTTTCATTTTGTTTTTCTAACTGATTAGTGATGGTGAAAACTAGTGTGAATAGCATAATTCAGGGGTAAAAACAACTGTATAAATTTTGACCCAGTTTTGTGTGTAGAATTCCAAAGGGAAGAAGATGATCAATGAGTATGTAAAAGAACGGAAGATCAGCCGCGGAAGCTATGGAAAGGTGGTATAATATATATGATAAAAGAAATTTGAAGTTACTAGATTCTTATTCCATGTTAAAAGCAATAAAAACTATTGATGTACACTTGTTGCAGGCATTGTATCGAAACAGCAAGGATGGAACTCCATATGCTATCAAGGTAGCAGAAAATTTTGGGATTGTTATAATGAAATTTTGGGTTTTGGAGTTTAAGCACAATTTGTTATAAAATTTGGTGGTTGTTGTAGACAGTATGCAAGTCTCGTCTGCGCAAAGTTCGTGTGACACAATCAGAATCAGCCATGGAAAATGTTTATAGAGAAGTAAGATCTGTTTCTAATCACTCTGGTAAAACATGGAGGATTCTTCGTGATATTTATACCGCTTTCAGATGTGAAGTAAGATCTGTTTTTTTTTTTTTTTTTTCATTTTCAGGTTTCAATACTGAAGAGGTTGGATCATCCAAATATAGTTAATCTCTTTCAAGTGATTGATGACCAAAATGCAGATCATCTCTATATGGGTATATATATATGAACAAAATCATGCGATTCAATGTGAACTATAGCTTGAATTCTCTGAAATCTCTTGCTTTCTTGACTTGTTTAACTTGTTATAATGCAGTTCTTGAGTATGTAGAAGGTAATCCTATCAGCAACATTTCACAGACTGATGAAAAAACTGCAAGAAGTTACTTCAAGGATATAATTGCAGGTCTTATTTATTTGCATAGTCATGTAACTATGTAAGTAAACAAATAAAAAAAAAAAATCTATATGCTAAAGTTGAAATCAAAGAAATGATTGATTGTTATTGATTTTGCTTTGATTCGATGTCTTATGTATTTCTTACTCTGACAGAATATTGTGCATGGAGATATAAAACCCGCAAATCTCTTGCTGACAGGAATTGGAAGAGTGAAGATTGGTGATTTCAGTTTCAGCCAGGCTTTTGAGGTGATAACCAGTTGACGCTGTGTGAACTGTTTAAAGCCTTTTGTGCATAACTGACCTTTTTTCGATTTTGCAGGATGAGAATGATGAGCTCCGGAGATGCCCTGGAACCCCAGCTTTTACTCCACCTGAGTGCTATTTAGGTATGTACATCAATCCAAAAATAACAAGTCATAAAAACTAGCCATGCTTCATTAAAAAATAAGCACCATTCCATACATCAAAATGTTGAGAAACAATAACTTATGACTGGTAACTGATTCAAGCTATTTTACACATGACAGGTACAGTTTATCACGGAAAAGCCGCGGACACGTGGGCAATAGGTGTTACATTGTATTATATAGTAGTAGGCTGCTTCCCTTTTCTTGCTGACAACTTTCCTGAAACTTATCATCACGTGACATTTCTTGTTATATATTTCCATTTTATGTACTTTCTATTATTTGTTCATTATATGATTAAATTCCTGATCAAGACAGATTGTAAATAGTCCTCTCTCACTCCCAGAAGAATTGGATCCAGAGCTAAAAGATTTGCTCCAAGGCCTTCTCTGTAAAGGTGAATTCTGTTTTCTCATGTTAGATTATGTATCGGTGAAAACAAATTGAAAATGCCAAAATTTTGTACTTGTTATATGATCTTACTCAAATGCTGAAAACAACAATGTAAGTAAAATAATATTTGTCCAGTGTTATTGTTCTGATATGCAGATCCAATGCAAAGAATTAGATTAGATGTTGCAGCTGAGCATCCATGGGTCACTGATGAGAGAGCTGGAGATTGAAGCCTCCAAGATTGGAGACTATTATTTGTGCAAATACCTATAGTTATTTCTTTGTTAAAAACCGGTATATTTGTAAGACCCGTAATTTTTCCTCTTTATTAGTAATAATAATAGATAATAGAAGCATTATCGTTAGTTTAGTAGTTTAATTCAGTTAGGATTTATAGGTGGTTTACTAGGAGAAAACCACTAACTCCTTAAACTGATTATTTTTATCTCAATGTGCAGAGATATTAGGAAATTGAATTTGATTTGTATTTGTATTCTTCTCTTTAAAGAGATATAAATGAGTTTTCACGTTAAAACTTTTATGTTCTTTCCTACGCTTTCTTTTCTGAAAATCGATAACTCTCACAAAAGAATATAGAAAACTACTATTTTGGTAGATTGAGTCAGAGTATTTTCAAGGTAAAGTTCTTAAACTTTGTTTTTCTTTAGATGTTCATTTACAGTTTTAATCTCTGTAATCAAAACTCTTTGTTTTTTTTTAAACATTAAAATATCTCATTAACAAAGATTGGGCCTCTATCAATTGTTCGATTTTAGTTTTTTGGATGGAGATGTCTTAATGCATGGATTTTGGAGTTCATTAAAGAGTTCAAATTTGAGTGTTAGTATAGGTTGTAATTTTGATTTGTTTTAGTATCGGAGAAGCAATATATTGTGTTGATAATTTTAATTATATTTGTAGATTGCAGTTGATGGTAAAATTTGGTATGAGAATAGTAGACATTTATATCAACTTGGATTTTAATTTTCGGAAATTTTGGTGGTGATTATCTTAGGAAGATTTTATTTCTAAAATTGATTACAAATGCAGATTTTCTGAATCGTCAAACTAATCTTATTATGTTAGAGTAATTTTAAATTGATATTGGGGATGTATCTAGGTCTGATTTTTAGTACTATGATTTTAGAGATATAATTGAACCAGGATATTAAATTTCGTGAATTTTAGAGATATATAATTATTTTAATTCTGTGGGTATATTTGATGTTTAAGCAATAATAGTTAGGCTGACAGTCATGATCTCTTGGTGTTGTAGGAATTTTAATTCTCAATCAGAGATAGATAAAATTCTGATTTTCAGTATTGAGATATATTTCTGGTATATTAGTCTATAAATAAAATTTTGGAATTTTTCATGGTCCGTAGGGTTGTTAAACTTTGATACGAAGTCTTGTTGGAGGATCGAAATTTATGCTGTCAGGTTTGACCTTTGGGTGCTTAGAAAATTATAGAAATTCATAGGTGTTTGATAAAATTCCGATATTTTGAGGGGAGTTAGCAATTTGATGGTTAGATTTATTGACTAAGTTTTGAAATATTTTGAGGCCCTTAAGATTTTTGAATCATTAATGTTTGCACACTAAAACCTGTTTTACCAGAGTTTCTGCAATAAAATGAATAAAAATGTATTTTCTTCTAAGAAGTGGAGTCAGATTTCTTTTATTTGGTTATTTTGATTGAAGGATTGTTATTCTAAATGTTTAGGTTCCGCGTGTGACTTTCCTATATCGTTAGTGAAGCATTAAACTAGCTATTTTCAAAGGTAAGTGGTTTTTGCATAGTATGTTGTTGCAAAAAGAAAAAAAAAAATAGTTTTCTTATGAAACAAATTTAATTATTATATTATTATGTTCTAAAACGATATATATATATATATATATATATGTATATATGCTTATACTTATGTAAACTCATATTTTTCTACTTATATATCCGTTACTTTTATTTATCCAATTCTTTAAATGAGTTTTGCCTTTACTTGAACTACTGTTTAAAAGTTTATATGTTCCGTTTTTTTTGCGCTTTAGTAACACAAATGTATTATTATATACATATTTTGAAAGTAATGTTTTAGCTCAATGTCAGTAGTAAATGAAATGTAATGTAATGAAATGGTGATCACTAGTGAAAATGTAAATGCAGCGCGCGCGAAAAATGAAATGTTATGATTTTGGTTTTGTACCAATTTCTAAATGAAATGTTATGATTTTGGTGTTGTACCAATTTCTGAAATGTAAATGGCCGGGTCACCAGGGGTATCGGTGACACTACTTGACTTGAGCTTATTTTTATGAAATATTACTTATCGCTATCATACAATGAAAATGTTACTTTTGCAAATGTATTTTTGTATATGAAAATGTTACTTTAATTTTACAAGTTTACTTGTATATGAATATTTGATTTTTGCTTTTATGTACTCTTTAAAAGTTTTCGGTATTTGTTATAAATGTTTTTGATTGCGTATTATGCAATGCTTATTGAGTTGACAGCTCACCCCTTGTCATTTAACATTTTACAGACAGAGATTCTTAAGAGCTTACCGTTAGGGCGATAAACTTAGAATTGGAAGTGATTGAGATTTTTTATAACGACTCCCTTTGATTTTGTTACTTAGAATTTGAAGTTAGGATTCTCGGAATTGTTTTCATTTCCTTTAGATCGTTTTGGACCTTATTTTTGAATGTATTTGGAGACATATTTACATTGAAGAATGATTTATTTGGAGGTATTTTATAATTATTAATTTTCTTTGGTGAATTAATTTATGGTTTATGATAGAACATTCCATATCAAAGTACTTGATTTCTCTTTGAATTTTGGGGTGTTACAATATTAGTTTGTATAGTTATGTGAAAATTAATTCTTTGTAGGAAGAAACCATATTTGTATCAATGGTTGTGATTTGTTGATCAGCTCCAAACACCATAATGTCCGTGACTGAAACTTGTTGGACTGTGAAATCATGCATATGCTATTACACTGTAATATTGTCCAGTCATACAGTTATAATCTTTATTTTTCATCTATAGATCCATGTTCCGTTGCCAAACGATTTAACTGAATTCATTGAATCTGGGTTTCGATTGTTTTGGTTAATAACCGAAATTAGCTTATATTCTTATTCTTCACTGTGTTTAATTATATATGCAATGTAATTCTTTTTTTTCTTTTTTTTTTTAATATTATCAATAGACTGTACACTTGATCGATACATTTGTCTGTAATTTGTAATCACTACTACAAAAAATGCAAAAGAAATCGGTTTTTTTAAATGGAAGAAATTGATTTTTAACAATTTTAAAACCGATGTCTTTTTGAGTGTTTTAGAAAAAAAGTGCAAAAGACATTGGTTTTTAACCGATGTAAAACAAGAGAAAAGACATCGGTTTTACTTAAAACCGATTTAAAAACCCTGATGTAAAATTGATATATTACAAAAATTAATCCCACCGTCCGGCCAACCCCACCTCTAATAATAATGACATTATGAGTAATTGAACTTGTACCCTTAAAGTCAAAGTGGTAAGCCTTTACCGCCTGACTACAAGATTGGATGTGTTAACAATTGCACAATATTTATATATAACCTATATGAGTTGTTAGAAATAAATAAATAAATAAAACTTGTTTGATAAATTTAAATTTACTCAACTAATCAAAATTCTAATTTCTACTACAACATATATATATTAAATAAAATTTATTGGTGGGTTTATTTTTCATTTCATTTTTTATTGTGTGGTTTTGTGTTCTGCTAGAGATATTTTTGTGTAAACTTTTTCCCTAAAATTGTATCTTTTGGCAACGAAATAAATTTTTTCATCCATGTTGGATTCTTCGATACGAATCCAATGGTATAAAGAACATAAAATTATGGGCGGTATTTTGAAAGTTATTATCAATTATTCAGTCAAAGGTCGATCAGAAGCGATTGGAGATATTTTTGTGCAAATGTTTTCCTTGAAACTGTATCTTTTGGCAACGAAATAAATTTTTTCGTCCATGGTGGATTCTTTGATTTTTCGAAACGAATCCAACGGTATAAAGAACGTAAAATTCCGGGCGGTATTTTGAAAGTTATGATCAGTTATTCAGTCAAAGGTCAGAAGCGATTGGAGATATTTTTGTGCAAACTTTTTCCTTAAAATTGTCTCTTTTGGCAACGAAATAAAATTTTTTGTCAATGATGGATTCTTCGATTTTTTGATACAAATCCAACAGTATAAGAACGTAAAATTCCGGGCGATATTTTGAAAGTTATGATCAATTATTCAGTCAAAGGTCAGAATTGAAGCGATTGGAGATATTTTTGTGCAAACTCTTTCCTTAAAACTGTATCTTTTGGCAAGGAAATAATTTTTTTTGTCTATGTTGGGTTCTTCCATTTTTCGATACGAATCCAACGGTATAAAGAACGTAAAATTTTGGGCGGTATTTTGAAAGTTATGATCAATTATTCAGTCAAAGGTCAGAAGCTATTCGCGAATCCGCGAGTGAGCTGTTTTCATCGCTCATTTTCACAGTTTTCCAAATCGATTTTTGGAATATTTTCTGAATTAAAAGTGTTTGTTTGCATGTCTACTTTCTTGTGTCAAAATTTGAGTAAATAACATTGAGTATTTTTAGAGATGTGCACTTAAATGTGGACATATGTCAGATTTACATTGCAGAATTTTGCTTTTGAATCCACATCGGTTTTTATAAAAACCGATGTCTAAACGCTTGATTTTAATATCGGTTTTTATAAAAACCGTTGTCTTTTCAACGCAAAATTTAAGACATCGGTTTTTATAAAAACCGATGTCTAAACGTTTTTTTTTAATATCGGTTTTCTTAAAAACCGATGTCTTTTGAAGCTGTAATTTTTAAGACATCGGTTTTTATAAAAACCGATGTCTAAAAGCTTTTTTAAAATCGGTTACCAAAAACCGATTTCTTTTAGTGATTTCTAGTTATGTCTTTTAACATTTTTGTAGTAGTGAATTTATAATAGATATTGTAAACTTAATTAAGCTATGTTTGGATCGAGTTGCTTTTGCTTGAGAAATGGATGTTTTGTAAACTTCCCAAAAGCAGCTTATTTTATAATCTGCTTTTGAAAAATTGCCTGGGGATTGCTTTTGGAAGCTAATTACTGGAGAAGTTGATTTTTTACCTAAGAAATGTCTACAAATCAACCGGCCATTTATAAACCATGAAGGAATGTGTAAGAGAGCTAGTAATAACCGAATTCAAAAGGGTTGCTTGCCCAGCCATAGAAAGCGTCGTACCCTTCTAGGTCAAGAATTTAGCATTGATCTTGTCTGCAATGGTTCTTAAGGCATGCTTCCTAGGAGTACCTCTAAATAAAGGAACCCCTAAGTAAGTGAAGGGAAAAACCCCAAGAAGTAACATGCTTGCCCAAATACAGATTGTTTTTCCCCTTGTTTATACATTGACCCGACATCTCACCATAAGTTTCTAGGAGATAGTGGATGGCAATAATGTTTGATTTAGTCCCTTTGCAAAAAAGAAGCACCTCATCAGCAAAAAAAGATTGGAAGGGGCCACACTACCTCTGTGCGAAAAAATCATGGTGATTTCCCCCTAAGGCACAACCTTCTAAATGAAACGACTTAGAAAATCCTCAACAATGCAAAAAAGAACCGGAGAGAAAGGATCACTTTGGCACACCCCTCTACAATTTGGACGAAAAATTTTCTGACGGCTAGAGTGAGATCATGAGCTATTATTGACCAACATTGCTGAAAAAAGATACCCGTGAAACCATCTTGACCAGGGGCGCTCCCACTATCCATAAAGAAGACATAATCACTAATTTCTTTATCATTAAGTATGGTTGTTAATCCCATATTTTTGTCATTGGTAACAACACAAGGAACCGTAGAGGAAAGAGTAGCATTATGTCTAATACTCGGCTGAGCAGGGGCAGTAAACATAGATTGAAAATAATCCACTATATGTTCTTGAATTTGGCCCGGATCATGAGTAATCTCCCCGTCAATGTTTAAGGCTAAAAGCCCAAATTTGTATAAATTAATATGTGAAACAGATTTCTTAGAAAATTTTCATTATTTGTAGATGAGTGAAATTAATTCTTTTACATTTGCTCGTTTTTCTGAGAAATTCTTGTGTTGCTTTTTCCCCTTAGATCAGTCCAATTTTATTAAAATAAAATTAAAAATAAATAATCAATGAAGAAGATCAATGGTTGTGATTTTTGCAGCTCCAAACACCATAATGTCTATGACTGAGACTTGTTGGATTGTGAAAGCATGCATATGCTATTACACTGTAATATTTTCTAGTCATACAGTTATAATCTTAATTTTTCATGTATAGATCCATGTTCCGTTGCCAACCAATTTAACTGAATTCACTGAACCTGGGTTTCGATTGTTTCAGTTAAAAACCAAAATTAGCTTCTATTCTTATTCTTCACTGTGTTTAATTATATATGTAATATAATTTTATGTTTTTTATAAATAAAAAAAATACTATCAATAGACTGTACATCTTGTACACTTGATCGATACATTTGTTTGTAATTTGTAATTTATAATAGATATTGTAAACTTAATTATTCTATGTTTGGATCGAGTTGCTTTTGCTTGAGAAATAAGTCTCCGGTTTTGAGTTAATGGGTGTTTGGTAAGCTTCCCAAAAGCAGTTTATTTTATAATATGCTCCTCCAATAATCAGCTTTTAAAAAATTTGCTAGGGATTGCTTTTGGAAGCTAATTACTGGAGAAGTTGATTTTTTACCTAAGAAATGTCTACAAATCAACCGGCCATTTAAAAACCATAAAGGAATGTGTAAGAGAGCTAGTAATAACTTAATTCAAAAGGGCCGCTCGCCCAGCCATAGAAAGCATAATACCCTCCCAAGTCAAGAATTTAGCATTGATCTTATCTGCAATGACTCTTAAGGCATGCTTTCTAGGAGTACCCCTGAATAAAGGAACCCCTATGTAAGTGAAGGGAAAACCCCAATACGAAAATCACTATGCTCCACAAGAAGTTTAGCCATACAATGAGTAACATGCTTGCCTAAATACATATTGCTTTTCGCCTTGTTTTTCGCCTTGTTTATACATTGACCCAACATCTCACCATAAGTTTCTAGGAGACAGTGGATGGCAATAATTAATGTTTGATTTAGTCCCTCTGCAAAAAAGAAGCACATCATCAGCAAATAAAAGATGGGAAAGGGCCATACTTCCTCTGTGCGAAAAAATCGTGGTGATTTCCCCTTGAAGCACAACCTTCTAAATGAAATGACTTAGAAAATCCACAGCAATGCAAAAAAGAAGTGGAGAGAGGGGATCACCTTGGCGCACCCCTTTACAATTTGGTTGAATTTTTTTTTGACGGCCAGAGTGAGATCATGAGCTATTATTGACCAAAATTGTTGAAAAAAGATACCCGTGAAACCATCTTGACTAGGGGTGCTCCCACTATCTATACATAGAAAAGACAGAATCACAAATTTCTTTTTCATTAGGTAAGGCTATTAATCCCATATTTTCGTCATTGGTAACAACACAAGGAACCATTGTCTAATACTCATACTCTGCTGAGCAAGGGAGGTAAATGTAGACCGAAAATAATCCACTGTATGTTCTTGAATTTGAACTAGATCATGAGTAATCTCCCCATCAATGTTTAAGGTTGAAAGGCTAGAATTATGTTTTTTTATTTATTTTTAGTTTCAACATTTGATGATAGAAACTCGTGTTACGATCCCCATCCATAAGCCATTTAACTCTACACTTTTCATGAAGATAAAAGTGCTCTTTGTGTTGGTGATTCTCTATAATGGACCAAATGTGTAGCTCTTGAGTAAATATTTCATTAGTGAACTCGTTATTAGAGATGTTCGTTTGGATTTGCTCAAGGTCCACATAGGCTTTAGAGACTTTATAGAGTGACGATATTTGCACCCCTCTAAAATCGTATGTGCACCCCAAATCAATGTATTTTTAAAATTCCAACATTACCCTTAAATAAATTAATTAAAATTATTAATATAAATATATCTTTATATCATAATAATAAATTATGTATTACTTTCAATATTTTAACAAATATTATAATTAGTTACATGAATATAAAAACTATAATATCTTTTGATTAAAATATTATTTATTCATTAATTTAAATTTAAATAGTGATTATTTTAGAACTATAAATATTAAATTGCGGTAATATATATATATATATATATATATATATATATATATATTGAGAGAGTAATAATTTTTCTCAAAAAAAAAAAAAAAAAAAAAAAAACGGTTATTAAAAATACTAAAACTAAACTAAAAAGATAAAAGGTAAAAGAAAATTATAAGAAAAACGAAAAGAAGAAAAGCCTGCAGAATAAGAATTTGATTTGATTTGAAATTCATCCATCTTTAATATGGAGATTTTGGATTCGTGGAGGAGGTGTCCTCCATACATTTTTTTTTTCTTTCCAATTTTCATTTTAATTAACTTATAACTTATTAATTTAAAATATTTATTCAAAAACTAAGAAAAAGGGCATATATGGTATTATGCGGGGTGTGTTTACGAGATATAATATTTTTTAAATTTTAAAGGGAGTGTATATACAAAAGGGGTGTACATACAGTTTTCGAGGGGTGTAAATATCGCTACTCAAATATTTCCAAAAACGCTCAGGTTCCAATCATTGAGAGTGTATTTCATCCGTTTCAACTTTTTGATAAACAAGTCCATAGGAGATTTACCAAAACAAGGTCCAGTCCAATACTTGGCAACCGTATCCATAAAATAGTCGTGCTCTACCCACATCTTCTGGAACCTAAATGGTTTGGGACCCGAAGACCTAATGCTTGAAGTGGAAATCACAAGTGGGTTATGATTAGAATGAACCTTCGGAAGCATGTGTATATATATATATACAGTGAGTCTCTCATGAGGGATCTCTTATTTTAATTTCGGTAAGGACCATGATGAAAACACATCGACTTTAATGAATTTTAATATGAATTTTTTTATGGATGATGATTTTAATGAAATCTACATATGAAAAAAATTTGAGAATTTTCCGAGTACTAGAACTATTTATCCAAATTTTGTTAAATATGAAGGCATTGGAAAATAGGCGAAATATAGGAAAATTCAAGAAAAATAGTTTTAGTTCTCGGAAAATTCTCAAAAACATTTCATATGTAGATTTCATTGAAATCATCATCCACAAAAAAATTCAGATTAAAATTCATTAAAGTCAATGTATTTTCATCATGGTCCTTATCGAAATTAAAATAAGGGATCCCTCATGAGAGACTCACTGTATATACATATATATATCTCAAAAGAGACCCAAGAATTTAACCAGTTGTTAGAACACAAAGCCCTATCCAAATGCTGCTCCACTGGTTTGCAAATACCATAATTATCACACCCATTATGCCAAGTGTAAAGAGGACTGCGAGTCACCAAACAATGGAACTCACAATCCAAAATCATCTCACTAAAATTTCGACAAGAAATTCGGGGAGGAGGTTTACCAGTCTTTTTGTGTGCTCCTAGAATGGCATTAAAAATCACCCAACAATCAAAAGGCGAGAATTAAATAGTAGACCACCTGCAAATTATTCCAAAGGTCTCTATGCGTAATATAGGAAGTTCTAGTATAGACAAAGGTGATTTTATGAAGAATCTAGTCTGAATTGACAGTTAAAGTAACCTGTTGTGATGTGATGCTAACAATATGAAAATTGACAATAGAAATAGATGCCAAGACCCAATGATTAGGTTGTTTTTCTGTTCTGTGATTGTACACATTAGCCAAAGCTTAAGTGTTCACCAAAATGCTTGTGGAATATCTGCAAAACTAACCCACAGTTCAGCTAAACAAAGTAAATCAGGGTTAATGTGCTTACAAAAATTTACTAGAGATTGCCTAGTTTTAGAGTTGGTAATGCCTCTACAAATTCCAATAAAGGATTTTCATTGATGAGGAGAACCAGGATTCTACCTTGTACAATATGGCAACTTCTTTCCCTTTCACTATTTGGCCTGAAACCCTACTAGCTCTTTCCACAACTAGTTGAACCCCTTGATTCTGAGAGCTCACCGCAATTTCCTAAATAATCAAAGATAAGTCATCATTTTCTACTAAATTGTCAACGATATCCATACCATTTATTAGCTGCTCGGGTACCTCAAGTATCTCATTAGCATGATCAACATCGGAAGCATTGAAATTGGTCTCCACTGTACCACGGGAAGCTAAAGATTCATTCTCATCAACAAAATTACTAGAGGTATGCATGGAAACATTAGGAACGACCTCAATAGTGGCCTCAACTACTTGGATAGGATTAGCAGTCACCACTAGATCATTAGCTACCTCTTGGAGTGTATCAATTTGAATAGATTCCTCTGCAGTAGGAATGGTTGCAGAGGTAGTTTCATGGGCAAATTTCTCTGGTCTAACAAAGGCCACTTCCCCAACATCTTGTTCAACAAGATTTCCATTCAAATCATTAATAATTTTGGCCAAAGAGTCTTTCACTCATTACTCCTGTCACACCTTTGGTTTTCCTTTTGAATCCGATTTAACCCGTGCAGCTTTGTCAGCCGTATCAGTTTTGGTGGATCCTATGTTCCACCTACAATTCGTAACATTGTGGCCAACAGAGGAGTAAGAAGAACAAAATCAGGCAATTTTTCGTACATTAGAGATATGAACAAGCATGTTTCACCTAGTTCAACCATGATGATCTCTTCTAGGGGAGTAGCTAGGCCAATGTCAATTAAGACAACCACATAATGGCTTAATTTTCCATCAAGAGTGTTCCTATCTATTTTCAACCAAACACTAATACTTCAAGCAATAGTATATAAGATATTAGGGTGCCAAAATTTCGATCCAAGTTCATAGAAGCGAACTCATACCTGAGCAGTTGTTGATTTTTGCTTGTGAGGGTTGAAGTTTGGCTACCATGGTTGGAGGCATAAAATACATGGCTTAAGAACGCATACTCCCATTGCCTACACTCTATCTTTATCGGCTTGAGTCATCAACAGAATATGAAAATATCCACGACCTAAAGATCAAAGATACCATGTAGAAATAATATCCCATAACGACATGAGTTTCTTCTTGAGATCATTAAATTCCCAACGTATCCCCTTTGAAAGAAAAACCCTACCAATCAACGAATACTAGCAGAGTTTCAAACGTTCCTTCTATAAGGCTTCATCTATTGGAACCTTAATATAACCTCCTTTATGATAAGGGGGTTTGACATTTGGAACCGAGGCAGGTTGAATCTGGGTCTGCCAATGAACTGTTGCAACATAGGATTTTGTTGGTGGTGGAGCTGTGGCATTTTCAGATGCTGTAGGTTTTGCATGTGTCATAAGGTTTTCAACATTTGAGGCTGCAACATGTTGCGATATAGGGTTGGGAGGAGGTGTTATTGATGCATACACTTCTATGGTGGCAGTTGGTAGGTTAGCTGCAGAATTAGGTGGTTTGGGTTTAGGGTAAGGAGGAGGAGGATCCTCAAGCAGCCAGAGGAGGTGTAGGTTAAGCATATGGTCTTATGTCATGGCTACTGAGGAAAAGGGTTGAATCCCTAGCAGAGAAAAAAAAAGTTGTTTCTTTCCCAGAAATCTGATTCCAGACTCACCAATACCCACTATTTTTCTCTTTTAAGGGATATTCGTTGGATCCCATGCTAGAATTCTCAACTCAAATTCTGGAATGATAATTGGCTGGGGCAGCCTTTATATCAGATTGGATCCCAAGCTGGAATTCTCAACTTAATTTAAAAACTGTTTTGGATTATTCTTTCCTTCTCGGTGTTCCATATGCAATACGACCGAGAAAGATATTTCTCATCTTTTCTTCTATTGTCAGTTTGCCAAATTGATTTGCCAACTTGTATCCATGCCATATGGATTAAATTAATTGTCAGCATTTTTAGCAAGATATGGTTTGATTGCAATCGTCGAGTTTTTCATGTCAACTATTGGGGTTATTAGTAGCATTATGGCGACTTTGAAAGAAATGAAGCATTTAGAGGTGGGTTCAATGTATAATTCTCAAGCGGAGTCGATTATTTTGCGCAATTTTCAATTGCCTAATAAACTGGGTAACACTCCTATTATTCGTGAGGTGTGGTGGCATACTCCCCCTATTTCTTGGATCAAAATTAATTCTGTTGGCATTGCTCGTAGGGCCCCTGGTCTCACTGGTGCGGGAGAGGTTTTTGCGATCATAGAGGGATTGTGTAGCGAAAACTCCATTTTGAAAAACAAATGTATACGTGGAACTATTTTTTTTTTTTTCTTTTCAAAACCTCACCGGATTGTATTCTCAACATAATATAAATTTAATTAATTTAGAGATTACCTTTACAGTTTAGTCTCCAGAAATCTTCCGCACTTAGCACAAGATTGAATCACCTAGGAGTATGAGCTCCTGTTTTCTTTGAACCAAGATGTAAATCCACTTACAAGACTTAAAGAAAAAGATTAAAAGCTCAAATAAAATTTGAAACTTAAAACTTACTTTCAAGCTTGTGCAAATGCCAATGAGAATGACAAGCTTGGTGTTTCTCAGTATTCTTTCTCTTAAGCCACATATTTATAGGCTTAGAAAATAATAATTTGTTTCTTTATAGGAAACAAGACTCACAATCCTATTGTGATTCAGCAAGCCTAATCTTATTAGGAATCTTTTCCTTTTCCTTTTCTTTAATTTCATTTTTCATCAGAATCGTATTTTGATTTGTCTTCCATTCCTAATGGGAAACCAAATAAAAGAAATCCTTTTGGGGAAAGAGATTGCTGCCCTATATACACAAAGTGGCGTGTGCCACTTTTTGTGCAACTAGGGTTCGACCACCTTAATATTTAGGGTTGGCTAAACTCTTCTTCTACCAATCCTTGGGCCTTGTCTTGGGACCCAACATTTTAGCCCAATAAGTTTCTTTTAGATGATCGAATTTAACTTGTGAAGTTTGGGGATCCACGAGTTATTTTAATTACAAGCTCCAATATATTTGGCCTAAGTACCATTTAACTCTTAATTAATTGAGCCCAAATATATTAATTTCAATTTAGTCCACTAAAAACTGAAATCGCACTCTTGAATTAAAATAAAATATATTAAATATTTTTACCCTAAGCAATTGTATGAAATATGTATCCTCATGAAAAATACCAATAATTAAAATGCCTTTTGACCGTTGCATTTTTAATTATTTTATTCCTTAGGACTAGCCTTACATCTAAATCGATAATTTGATTCATCATAAATCATGGTTCAATAACTCATTATTGAATACTCAGTACCAAGATTTACTATCCAAGCCCTCGTAAGACCTATAAGGCAGTATTTACTCTTATTTAATTATAAGAGTCATGATGTCCATATCTATAAATATGTGTTCGCTGTGACATATGAACTAATAACACCAAACTATTTGATGTGGCAATAGCTAAGGCAATGGATTACATTGAGGAGTGGGATCGCAAGAAGGTTGGTCGGTTGGTCAAGATAGGTCCGAATGTGATGTAGAACAGGTGGCTAAATGATTTCTACTAGTGCCGGCGTCGGAGTTGGAATGGTGTGAAACTTTCATGGTTGAAGAGAATCAACGAGATCTTCAATAGTCACGTGAGGCATGCCCTTTTTTGGCCAAATTCCATCGTTTAGGCCTCGTAATTACCATTTTTGCTATTTTAGGAAAGTTTTGTTTTGGTAATAAGTTGAGTTTTACAACTTAGAATCGTCTCTTCGCCTGCTTGAAACCGCATTTCAAAATCCCTGTCTACCATTAATTCTGGCTGGATTTAGGTCCTTAGTATTATTTGTTTCTACAATTATCTCAATTTTGCTATTTTTGGTAATTTCGTTAATTAGGCACGTTTCCTTGCTCAACAAGGATTACGATTAGGGTTTGTTTGCTTTAAATAAGCTTGTAAGCTGAAAGGCTATTCAGCTTTTAATCAATAAAATTCTGAGATTGTTTCTCAACTATCCAATTACTACATCTTTGCAAAGATTGTCGTATTTGAAGCCTGATAACAATCCTTCGTGCACTGAGTCGATTGTTACTAGTAGGTTGCTTTTCGAATTGTTCTTGTGAGTTTTTCTTGTAGATGCTTTCACTACATCACTATTGAGATTAATTAAACCGTTATTTCATGGTCTTACCCATTGATAGCTCAAATGTTACAACTCACAGTACATATTGTACATTATTTATCTCAGGATTAAGATAGATATTTCAGTTGCTCTATTGTGAATGTATTATTCCATTAACGGTAAAATGGAAATATACTATTCACGTGATCCGTTCAATACATCGATCATATCATATGTACTAGGTATTTTGTTCAAAGTCTTTCACTTTGGTGATTCTAAACTCATAAGTACCTAATTGAAAACAAAAGACCCACACCTTTAATCAAGATAAGGTGTCTAACCTGTATCTTAAGTTGTGAACAATATTTTTTAGACTAAATAAATATTTATGTCTACCACACATAAACTTCTTTATGTGAATAATTCTTTATTTTTCGTTTAGTCTTCAAACCTAAGAACATTTTGCTTTTGACATATATAATAAACGATTTATACATGCTACATAACTTATTTGTAAACAAAAGAGTTTTATCGATATCAAACAATTTGTTACAGAAAAACCCTGCTTTAGGGCATACTTCCTAACACAAGGTTTCTTTGCTTTCCACATTGATTCAGCTTATGCTTTTGAAGCTGAGTTAAATGCAGTCATCATAGCGGTCTCATATGGTTATGCAAAATATTGGCACTTGTTTTGGATTAAGAGTGATTTGATATATGAGGTAAATCTTATTACTTCTCGTTCATCTAAATTCTCGTGGCATCTTAAATCTGCTTGACTTCAAACTCTTCATTTTCTTAGTTAGATGAGCATTCATGTTTCTCACATATATAGGGGGAGTAATATGGTGGCCAATTCTTTAGCTTTGTATGGTGTTAGTAATTAGGGAGAGTTTTGGTGGAATATGGCCCTACTTTTGTCTGTGTCATATTGATAAAGATATGAATGGTTGGCCTCATTTCAGATTTAGTTATTAAAGTTCTTTTCTTTCACAAGATGCTTGTCTACGCTTATAGTCTTTTATCTTCATAGCTGGGTTCTGACATGAGAAGTTGCGTTTCTATGGGCTGCACTTTCCTACTTTGGGGTCGGAAGCTACACTCTTTTTCTTTCAATAGGTTTCCCACTGGGTTTACTATCAAGGTTTTAATGAGGTTGCTTCTTAAACACATCTCATGGTGTGAGAATTAGTTTTTTTGGCTTTATTTGGGTTTGTTGTCTTTGTTTTTCTTTCCCTCGTACCTTTTTACTCTTTTTTGTTTCTTTTTTCTTCTTATTTTTTTGTTTTGTTTTTTGTAAAAAAATAATAATATTAACATGGATAGGGAAGCATTTATTGGATAGGATTTGAGCAGGGTGCCCACATAGTAGGGATGTTGCTTGCCCTTAATGTTTTAGGTCTACTCCAGGTATTCATAAAAAAAAAAAAAAAATCCTCATTATTTTAATAAAAGATAGTATTGCCCTTATATTTAATAACGATATAATTAAAAAAATTAAAACTATAACAATAAAAGTTTAACAGATGATGGTGATCGCCACAGATTTGGTTTACGCGATAGTTCTATAAACTATCGGAAATGATCGGACGTGCGAGTTTTTACCCTCTCGCAAGTATACGAATCGTTGGCCACGTATAGTGGTTACGAGTACGGGTATCGTTCCCACGGAGGAAGTGGTGTTTATCTTAGGTCGGTCCTAGGTCGTATATTATATATATACACTATATATATATATATATATATATATATAATATATACACAATATATTTACACTATTAACATACAATCAAAGTAAAGGGAGATGGTCAAAAGCAATTTAAATAACTAATCTAAGATTACACTAACAAAGCATTAATCTAATTATCACTAAGTTTAATAATTCTAACTACAACTAAGGTTTGTCAAACCTTAGCAATTAACTAATCTAAACACTAACTTAATTACCAATAACAATTATACTAAATTAACTAAATTAACTAATTAGCTAAACTAATTACCACTAATGCAAAGTTATGCAAGAGTGATAATGAGATATGTTAGGGAACTAATGAATCATGCAAATTACCTAATTACTAGTTGATAACAATTAAGCACTTCAATTAGAGGTTAACTAAATTAAGCAAGGTTTGCATTAATCTAGTTAATCCTATTTTGCATGTTAACAATTTGATTAATTAATTAACAAGCATATATCAATTAAAGCTCAAACCAAATGATATGTTCAACTAGTATCATAGATAATAATACATAAATACACCAAATCCTTAACATAAATATTTAATTACACATTAACAACAAACTAAGGAAATAAGAGAGAAAATAGAGACAACCCAAAGATGTTGGTGTAGTCTTCAAGCTAGCTCACTCATCTTGCTTCCCCAAGCTTGGAATCAACATGTAGATGGCTTGGATCGAGATTGGTGGCTGGAAAACCACCCTAACACTAGTTACAAGCTAAGTGGAGTGGTGTGAGTTTATTCTAGTTTAATTGACATGTAGGGTGTAATATTTGCTTCTAGGGTGTAATATTTACTTCTTTGGATATTTAGGGATTGTGTTTAGGTTTAGGGAAAGGGTAGTATATAGTAGGGAAGGTTTGGGAGGAGTTTGGACGTGCAAAAAGCTGAGTCGGTCTGGTCGGCGAGCTTGGCATCGTCGAGTTGGCGAGCTCTTGCCCGCCGTCAGAAGCCGCCGCTTGAATTTGGACAATTGGGGTGAGCTTGAACCTTCTGGAAGGCGGGCATGAGGCCGCTGCATGAACCCGCCGTTGTTTGGCGAGTTTAGACCGTCTAGAAAGCGGGCAAAAGGCTGCCGGAATTGTCCTTGAAGCTTGCACATCCATGGAGTTTTGGAGACTTGGAGGACAAGCAAAACTTGTGCATGGAGGCTTGAAAATGGGTCCATCGTGTTCGCCGGGATGTGGGCTGCCGATCTGGGCAGAAAACCGTCGAAAAAACCGTTGAAAGCAGGTCGAAAATGGGCCGGGAAGTCACCGGGTCACGACCAGGTCAACCGGGTCTGAAACCGGGTCGGGTCGGACTGTCGTGGGTCGTGTGACCCGGCTGCAGCTTGAAGACGCTGTGACGTCAGCATGACGTCACGCGTGACACTAGCAGGCGCAAAATGACGCCGTTCTATGCTGACGTGGCGCGCTGACTTTGACTTCTTCTGGCGAATTACACTTTGGACCCCTGAACTCTGCTCAAATCACAAAATGTCCAATATATTCCCGAATATTGCATTTTTACCCCTGATTTCTCCATAATTACCAAAATGTCCCTGAACTTCCCTAATTCCCTGAAACACTTATTTACACCCTATTAAATATATAAAAATGCTCGGAAACGTATACAAAAGATAGGAAAAGGGAGCGCTAAATGTGAACATTTGGAGCGCGATCAGACCCCCAAACCTAACTTTTGCTCGTCCTCGAGCAAAATAAAACAAAAATATAAACAAAACATACTAAGTAAAAATAAACATAAACTAGCTAGTCCACTTTCGTGGGAGAAACGATGGCACTTAGCATGTGCCACAAGCCTTTTAAACCTCTAGGTGCCCCTAGTAGGAGGAGTGAAGTCTCCTGAGGGTTTACCAGATACGATACCCACAAACGTAACTCTGAATTTTAAATAAGAGATGTAACAATCTATACAAACAAAAACTTCATGCAAGCTAAGCATTCTAAGTTAAGACTAGTAAAATCCCATTTTCATCAAAACAACACACAATGCCTATTTGCCAAAACTCGGGATGTTTTCGATCTATGAATCAATAAACTCATTGCCTAGGGTTGAATTCGCCTTGACTTCTATATCTCACGGATTCAACTCTTTCTTCTCTCAGAGTCTTAGGCAATCTCTCATTAACCACATGCGTTATTAGAAGATTATAAAATTCGAATTCAACGCATGTGAATATATAAAGCAATGCACTTTTTCGTGAATGACCTCATGAATGAATTGATGCACCAAGAACGTGGAGAGAACATTTTTTGACTCGTATTCCTAAGCTGGACTTCTAAAAGATCAGCTAGGGCTTTCCTTTGGTTGTAATGGGGCCATGGGTGATTGTTGATGAATGGAATGAATTTAAATGAAATCTACAGATGTTGATCAATTTAACAATGAAATTCTATTAGCTCCTTATTCATATGTCTACAAGCGTCTAGGCTAAGATTAACATTTTAATGATTGTGCAAATTGGTACTCTATTCGAGTATTTAATCAATTAAGTACTAAGGCTTTAAGCATTTTTATATTTTGAACACTTTTACAGTTTAGCCTCTATATTGCACATTATCTATCATCGCCTGAGTACACGCTATTTACAGATTAAGCTAATCAATTGCATTTATAACTTATGCAAGACTATGATCAATAACTAAAGATTTCATGTGAATGATGTGTATGGAGATATGTGGTGATGGAATGAATGGTTTGTGTTTGGCCTCAAATTTGGCAATTGGAGCACACATTCATAAGGATAGTGTTTGGGAAATGGAGTTAAGCGCACACATGCCTAGAATCATATCTGTCAGACTTTCTAACTAGGGAATACAAGTCGCACAAGCAGTCCACAATATTCATGTTCATGGCAATCAATACTAAATGCTTTGTGAATGAGATCTCAATGCAATCCTAGTTTCGAAAAGTGCTCTTTAATGAGTAGACTAGAATACCCTCTCAAATGAACGTTAAGGCTCAATATCTTACATGGGTAGTCTCTACAGTTCTCCTAGGAACAACAAGTCTAAGATTCATTTATCTCAACATCCAAGTATTGGCACTAAACAAGCATATTTATAGTGGTGTAACAACTTAGATGGCATGCAAACTAGTCAGAACTTAGACTTCAAAGCATAGCATGACATGTTCCTATTGGTATACACAAGTATACAACTCCCGAAACACAACATTTTGACAAAGGTTTCACAGATTTGAAAATTTTTGACTCAAAAACAAAAACAAAAACAAAATATTCACAACACACACAAACAAAAACGAAAATGACACATATGTGTCCACACCCCCAAACCTAAACTCGACATTGTCCTCAATGTTGAAAATTGAAGCACATGGACAAAGAGTTCATGATTTGGAAATCCGGACACAAACATACTAACACATATGTACAATTAAACACAATTAAAAACAAAAATAACATGTGAAGAAGTTTCTAAAAATAGAGGAAAACATTTCAAGAAAAACTGTCAACTTTTGAACTTCGCACAACGTCTGCGTTTCAATGCATATTTTCAAAGATACTCCATACAACTTGCTCAAATTTTTATACAAGAATATAGACATGCAAATGAACACTTTTCATGAAGAAAACATTTTAAAATTCAAATCGGAAAAGTGTGAAAACAGACGTTGAAAACAGGTCACGTGCATAATTTTGAAAACAGGGCACGCCTGTGACCTTCGGTCAAAGAAATAGTCATATCTTTCAAATCACCGTCCAGAACTTAACGTTCTTTATACAGTTGGAACCGTATCGAAAAAACGATGAACCCAACATGGGCGGAAAAATTTATTTCTTTACCTATTGGTACAGTTTTAAAGAAACATATCGCCTCAAAATTTCAAAACAGGGCATCTTCACAAGTTTTGAAAAATAACACTAAAAATAAAAAACAAAAATACAACTATATCATATATAAACAATCCTAATATCTACAACTAACATGTAAACACATATATACAATCCTAAATATCCACCACTAATCACATTACAACAACCAATCCTAATCACTAGGCAAAACAATCACTTCACACTCTTAAGCTAAACAGGAGATATCAACTTTGAATTAAAAGCTTAAGGTTAAGAGGTTGGACCTTCAAAGGATGGTGTGGCCTCGTGGTATGGTGTATTGTGCATGGTGTGTGTGTGGCTTTAAGTTGCGGAAAACTCTCTGGAATCTTCCGCGGTCTTTGATTCTTCTGTCCAGCGGTTTGTTGCTTGCTGATCTGAATTCGCGGCGAATCTTGAAGATTTCCCGCGAGTTCATACATGCAGCAAGGTGGGCATTTTTCCACGAATCCGAGGTCGCGGTGAACTTCCGCGAGTTCTTTCCTTCCGCTCCACTGATTCCTTCCCGTGGTTACTTCTCGCGCAAGGTATTTCTTTTTGAGTCCATGCCCTGCACACATACAAAACAACACCAAAAACACCACAAGCATATGCTATACAAGTTTATAAGTAAGGGGCATAACCCCCAAACCTATCTATTTTCATGCATTTCATAGCACATTTGCAATATGGTAAGTGGATAAATATAAACTTAAGACTCCTAAACTAAACCTAACCCTAAAAATAACAAAAATAAATATGTTCATACGTGTAATGAAACACATAATTCACTCGAAAAGTGATCATGCAATTTGTGGAAACTCGAATGTGTATCTAATTTAACATGAACTCCATTGTGGTTCTTCACTACCCACACCTTACCACTAGGTGTGTCATTTCTTGCAACGAAAGGCAACACTTTGGTTTGGTCTAGTTTGTCCTTACGGATCCAAACTTTCCTCACCTTTCTCACTCTCCACCTAAGCATGCTTCTATTTTTGCAATATTCAACATATTTGGCACAGTGGGTCTTTTTGTGACCCCTAATAGAGCAAAAATAGCATATAGGAGAAAAATTAGAAATACTACCTCGGTTGTCTTTCTCTGTGGCTTTGGCTTGCTTGTGGGCAACCTTCGGAAGGCTTGCTCCACTCTTGGTAGTGCGGGGCTTCTTGGTTGATCTTTTCTTGATCCCCTTCTTTTCCAAAGCCTTGATTGGACATTCGGCTTTGTCTGATTCCACAATGTTGTCACATCTCACTGGTTGTGACACCTTCAAGGCATGGTCTTTTTTGATGAGTTCCACACTTATAGACTCCAATGCCTTGTCCCTCTCTTCTGCCTCCACTTGCATTCTGCTCGCTTTCTGAGCGAATTCCACCTCTTGTTCCACCACCAATATGGAGAGCTCTTGTGCTTTCTTCCTTTCAGTGTCTCTTTCATCCTCAAGCATGGCAATCTTCAATACTAAGTCTACACTTAGACTTATCAACTCGTTCTCCTCAACGTCCTCTTCCTCATGGACCTCTTTCCTTTCCTCCTCTTTCTTGAGTTGATCTTCAAAGATACTAAGGAGCTTGTCCATGTAGTCATCCGAGCTATCCGGAGAAGTCACCGGTTTGAACACCTCTTGTGGCCTTGACTCACCATTCCCATGAATGGTAAGTATATTAACTTGCTCACTTTGGGTCGGAAAATTCTCATTGTCTTGTCTTTGGTAATTTTCCGCCACATGCCCCACTTGAGTTGCCAATTTCTCGGTGGATTCTTCAAGGCAAATCATCCGTTACTCGATGAATGAGGGGTTGTCTTGATTGCCCCACTGGTGGTCTTGCCATTCTTGATCCTGGCTTGTTTGATGGTTGTAGTGTTGATGCGGATACACGGATTGTACTTCTCCTACTACCGGTTGTTGCCCTCGGTGTGCCATGAGGTTCTCCATATCCCGTGACAAGTCGGCCAATTGCATTGCTAACTTTGTCTCTGCTTTCTCCTCATGAGCACCATTCCTTCCGCTTCGTTGTTGGGAATTTTCACCCAACATCTCATAAACGGCAAATACTTCGCTGGCGGTTTTCTCCCTCATTGCTCCCCCACAAGCATTGTCAACTGTGGCTTGTGTGAGTCCCGTCAATCCGTCATAAAAGCACTGTACTAGTAGGACGAAGGGGAACATGTGATGCGGGCACTGTGCAAGGAGTAATTTAAACTGGTTCTAAGTCTCACTGAAGGTTTCCTCTGGTTCTTCTTCAAAGGCTGCTATCTTCCCACGTATTTCTCGTGTCTTCCAAGAGGGATAGTACCTTGAGAAAAATTTGGTCTCTACCGCCTCCCAAGTAATCAATGATCTTGCGGGTAGAGCCAATAACCAATTCTTTGCCTCATCCTTCATGCAGTACGGGAAGCATCTCATCCTCAACTGATTTTCTGTGAGCTCTCCGAGTCGGATGGTGGTAATGACATCGTAGTACTCCTTCATGAACTGAAGGGAATCCTCATCCGTTTCACCTCGGAAGACTGGAAGAGTATTGAAATGAGAACTCTTCAACTCGTAGCTCCGTTGCAAATCACTCAACAGAATCGCTGACGGTTGCGCTCCCATAATCGGCAAAGCAAAGTCCTTCATAAGTCTCTGAGTATCGGGCACAATGGTAAGGTTCTCCATGTTTATCCGAATCCTGAAATAACCAACAAACAAAGATCAAATCGAACAAGATAATATATGAACACTAAAAAGTAGCACTAAAAATACAACTAAAACTAACTAAAGATAACACGCTGTTTAGTTCCCCGGCAGCGGCGCCAAAAACTTGATCGCCACAGATTTGGTTTACGCGACAGTTCTATAAACTATCGGAAATGATCGGATGTGCGAGTTTTTACCCTCTCGCAAGTATACGAATCGTTGGCCACGTATAGTGGTTGCGAGTACGGGTATCGTTCCCTCGGAGGAAGTGGTGTTTATCTTAGGTCGGTCCTAGGTCGTATATTATATATATACACTATATATATATATATATATATATATTATATACACAATATATTTACACTATTAACATACAATCAAAGTAAAGGGAGATGGTCAAAAGCAATTTAAATAACTAATCTAAGATTACACTAACAAAGCATTAATCTAATTATCACTAAGTTTAATAATTCTAACTACAACTAAGGTTTGTCAAACCTTAGCAATTAACTAATCTAAACACTAACTTAATTACCAATAACAATTATACTAAATTAACTAAATTAACTAATTAGCTAAACTAATTACCACTAATGCAAAGTTATGCAAGAGTGATAATGAGATATGTTAGGGAACTAATGAATCATGCAAATTACCTAATTACTAGTTGATAACAATTAAGCACTTCAATTAGAGGTTAACTAAATTAAGCAAGGTTTGCATTAATCTAGTTAATCCTATTTTGCATGTTAACAATTTGATTAATTAATTAACAAGCATATATCAATTAAAGCTCAAACCAAATGATATGTTCAACTAGTATCATAGATAATAATACATAAATACACCAAATCCTTAACATAAATATTTAATTACACATTAACAACAAACTAAGGAAATAAGAGAGAAAATAGAGACAACCCAAAGATGTTGGTGTAGTCTTCAAGCTAGCTCACTCATCTTGCTTCCCCAAGCTTGGAATCAACATGTAGATGGCTTGGATCGAGATTGGTGGCTGGAAAACCACCCTAACACTAGTTACAAGCTAAGTGGAGTGGTGTGAGTTTATTCTAGTTTAATTGACATGTAGGGTGTAATATTTGCTTCTAGGGTGTAATATTTACTTCTTTGGATATTTAGGGATTGTGTTTAGGTTTAGGGAAAGGGTAGTATATATAGTAGGGAAGGTTTGGGAGGAGTTTGGACGTGCAAAAAGCTGAGTAGGTCTGGTCGGCGAGCTTGGCACCGTCGAGTTGGCGAGCTCTTGCCCGCCGTCGGAAGCCGCCGCTTGAATTTGGACAATTGGGGCGAGCTTGAACCTTCTGGAAGGCGGGCATGAGGCCGCTGCATGAACCCGCCGTTGTTTGGCGAGTTTAGACCGTCTGGAAAGCGGGCAAAAGGCCGCCGGAATTGTCCTTGAAGCTTGCACATCCATGGAGTTTTGGAGACTTGGAGGACAAGCAAAACTTGTGCATGGAGGCTTGAAAATGGGTCCATCGTGTTCGCCGGGATGTGGGCTGTCGATCTGGGCAGAAAACCGCTGGAAAAACTGTCGAAAACCGGTCAAAAATGGGCCGGGAAGTCACCGGGTCACGACCGGGTCAACCGGGTCTGAAACCGGGTCGGGTTGGACTGTCGCGGGTCGTGTGACCCGGCTGCAGCTTGAAGACGCTGTGACGTCAGCATGACGTCACGCGTGACACTAGCAGGCGCAAAACGACACCGTTCTGTGCTGACGTGGCGCGCTGACTTTGACTTCTTCTGGCGAATTACACTTTGGACCCCTGAACTCTGCTCAAATCACAAAATGTCCAATATATTCCCGAATATTGCATTTTTACCCCTGATTTCTCCATAATTACCAAAATGTCCCTAAACTTCCCTAATTCCCTGAAACACTTATTTACACCCTATTAAATATATGAAAATGCTCGGAAACGTATACAAAAGATAGGAAAAGGGAGCGCTAAATGTGAACATTTGGAGCGCGATCAGATGGCCATTGCTAGACATAGAGGCTGGAGGAGGACTGGATTTGTCCGGTGACATCGCCAACTCCTCCTCTGGCAGCAGAGGAGGTGAGCCTCCTTCGTTACTAGTTTTGGCTCCCTCCTCCATAAAATATGGAAATGGAGGAGGCGAGAGGCCTCCTCCATTGTCGGAGGAGGATCAACCTCCTTCGGCGACACCGAATCTGGTTCCTCCATTGACGGATCCTTCTCCAATGACGGAGGAGGCATCTCGCCTACTCCATTTCCAGATTTTATGGAAGAGGTCGATTCGGTGTCGCTGGAGGATGTCGATCCTCCTCCTTCTCCATAAAAGATGGAGGAGGTGTCACCAGAGGAGGACAATCCTCCTCTAGCATTGGAGGTGGACGGGTCCACCTACGGCATGATGAAATATATAATTATAAATATATATTTTTAATATTTAAAATTTATTATGTTTCAAAAAAAAAAAATCTTTATTATAATTATAATTTATATTTATTATATTTAATTTTTAAATATATAATTATTATACCAATTGATTGATGTTTATTTTTGTCATCTCATCAAATACATTTTCAATTCCACTCTTTCAAAAGCAAAACAATTTTAAAATTTAGTTCATCAAACACCTACTCACTTTTTGTTAAACCGATTATTTCTTAAATTAAACTATGACTGTATTATTTTTTAAGCAAAGCAATCCCGAATATAACCTTAATCCACAAGTGAAACAATTATATATTCATTTGTTTGACAGAACAAGAGAGATAATTTTTGTTTTACAATTCTATACAGGAAAATCATGAAATTAAATCATATCAGTATAAAATCTAATTCACTGGATCTAATATTCAAAGAATAAAAGAATGAATCAATATATACTATGTGTTAAGTGTCTTTAGTTTTTGTTTTGTACTCCAATACAAAGAATGAATTAACCAATTTTGTATATAATTCTCCATTAGATACAATATTCAAAGAATAAAAAGAATGAACATATCAAATCACTATACAAATGCTTCAACAATTCTATTATTATCTGTAAACTAGAGCTTAATTAAGATTTCTTGTCTCATCAATGATAGGAAATTAATCTTGGCTTGGTGATCTTGAACCTCTTGATATGGGCGACGCCTCACCGCCTTGTGGTATGTCGGAGATGGCAGCCAGAATCTGGCGAATGCTAACAGAACAAGCAGGCTTGAAGCTGTGCGATCTCATCATCTTGTTCTTCGAGAAGATTTTTGAAGAATTTGAAAGGATTAGATACACCAAAACCTGAACAAGCACAAACATTCCTATCTTTACCAGGACATCATCTACTAATGACGACTCCAACTCCATTATTCTTCCAAGAACCCACTAGATTTTTTATTTATTTTTTATTTTTTTATTTTTCAGAAGTTTGAATGATTTGTGTACAATCTAGCTTGGAGACTTGTTTAAATAGAAGAGGGAATCATGAAGTTGTTCTCTGACTGCAATGAAAAGTTGATTGAGTAAAAAAAACTCATATAATATCGGATCCACAAGTACTAATTGACCAAAAACAGAACAAGGAAAGGTCCTGGAGGCTTGATATATAGGTTTCTTAGAAGAAACAAATTCTTGGAGTTTTCTTTTTGTATTATGCTCTAAAAGTGCATTACCCAGAAATTAATTAAGTCGAGATGGGTCTAAACATGATTAATTTAAGCTTAAATTGATTAATTATATAAGCTTAGTGGAGGAGCCATGCAAAATTAAAGCAGCCACTACAATTGATACATTATTGATCAACAAAAACCTACTTACTGAGATCATAATCCCAACTTATTTTGACCATGATTAGGCCACCAATGACCAAGACAAAGGGTGTTGATCTACAAAAACCTAAATTCATGTGACAATTAAAAAGTCACGTGCAAAACAATGGAAAAATAAAATAAAATAATGCGTGTAGAGCGATGAACAAAATAAATAAATAATGTGAATTGTGACCGACCCCCATTTGAATAGATAAAGTTTGTGGTAGGCTGACCAGGCCATGACATGGCATGCATGTTTACTGTTTCAATTACGTACGTGCACGCATTAATAGCCTTGCAATTACGTCCAGTATGCCTTTAATTACTATAATCATGATTCATGATCATGAATTTCATAAATATCGTGTATTGTGGACTTGTGTTTTTTAATATTAGAGTTGTGAATTTTGAAATTAAACTATATGAGTCAGCTTATAAGCAGATTAATGAAATTTACATGATCAAGAATTTATTTAAGCATAACAAACCAACTTTTGATTTATTTAATTAATTAATTATTATTATTATTTTTTTTGTGTGTGGCTGAAAACAGCAATTTTATTGAACTTAAATGATGGGATTTCTCATACTCCAAATAATATTATCTTCATTGTTCATTTCTAATTTGAAGATTCAATCCAAAGAATTTCAATAGATGTTGAAGCTAATCATCCATGGCCAATCAGAGTCCTCCAAGTCTGCCAGCAGAGGCAAAGCAAGCTTCGTTATATTTGAGGAGCTGGGGACCATGGCATAAAATTAAAAAGAAAAATGTAAATAACAAAACTTTTGGGAAAATATTTAAATAAAATTAGGGATTTTAGCAAAAATCCCCTTCTGAGGACTGAATTACAAATATACCCTCATAATTGTTTTTGGCAAAATTAACCCTAAAAGATATATTAAAATACCCTTAATGATACATTTCCTTCGATTGGAGAAATCCCCAAATGTCATGCCCTAGCCTAAACATTGATTGTACAGACAATGAAAGGCATGGGTAAGAGAGGCGGTTATTTTCACAACACACACAAAAACAACAAAAACAAACACCAACAACAAAAAATAGAAAACTATAAAATATTTACATTACTACGTTATTAGCTAAAACTAGAAACAATTAATGGATAGACCAACTCCCCGGCAATAGTGCCATTTGATGTATCCGATTCTTTGTCGTTAATAAAATGCGGTTTGTCAAAAATATTTATATTTTAAAATCAACCTTGTGAAGGCACGAGTCATAAGACATGTATAGCAATAAACTAGTATAGCATGCAAGCAAGGGTATCGTTCCACATGGAAGTGTCATCCGTCGACCATTTCACATTTTAGTGTTTATTGAAAGCAATGTAAATGAGAACATGGCAAGGGTGAGAGTAGTGTGTGTGTAGTGTAAGCTTTGATCGTGTGTGTGTGTGTGAAAGAACATGGAAAATAAAGATAAGAAAATAATAGAATATAGAGGGGTGAGAATGGTGATTAAATGAGATAAATGTGACCGAGTGCTTGCCTTCCTAAATTAAGCTGCTCCTAATGAAATTAATCTACTCCTAAAGGCAAGCACCCTAAGGAGTAGAACTTATAAAATAGGATTATAAATATATGTGACATTTGGATTTGCACATAAGTTAATAAGACATCCGAGTCCTTATACTCTAATCACGTATAAAATCAAAAAGCCTTTGCCTTGTGTCGTCTCTAGACAGAAGTGGCTGTAGATAGCACAATACCAGGTGTACCAGGTGGCTCACTAAGGTCAATCCTACTCCTTCAAGTCAACACTCTCACATCTTCATGTACGCTCTCAACATTGAGCTACACTCTCACATCTTCATGTACGCTCTCAACATTGAGCTTGTCCCACTTGTGAAAACTTGAAGCAAACACCCTGGGACAGAAATTATCACTATAAGAAATTTGGCCTTTCGCAATGCGTAAAATGCGTTGCGAAAGGTTTCGCAACGTGCAGGTGTATGTTGTTGATATGCTTGTTGCCAAAAGTCTCAAAGCTTTTAGCAATGCGCAATGTGTGTAGTCGTAGAATAATAACAACATACTATGTGCGTTGTCATTGACATTTAACGCAACAAACGATTGATTTATGTTGTATTACCATGCGTTGTCTTAGACAATTTTATCGTGTGTTGCCTTAGACGGTTTTAGCAACGTGCATTGTACGTTGCCATAGGTTAAGAAAAAAAAATAAAAAAAAATTCAATCTCATTGGAGTGGCCCCCTCACTACCTAATCACTATGGAGCACCCCTAGCCACTCCTTGCTTAATTACATCTCAAACTTTGTTCAGAAGGGGGTTTGAACTTGTGACAAACACTAACCACAACCATGAGAGTCTTTGTCATTCTGCTGTGAGTTTAACTTTGATTTATACTACACATTTATTTATATATAACATATGTAAAAAAAATTAATTCAATATTTTATTGAAAAAATTAATAATTTTATTAATTGATAATTTAGGGTCATTATAATAATCATTGTAATTATTTTTATGATAAACAATTAAATTTTATAAATTTTATCCCAACATTTAATCAAAGGGCTTGGTTAATATATAGGTTCCATATAGTTACAACTTACAATTTTATTTTTTTTGAAATATTACAATAATTTGGGATTTGGGGGAGGGGGACATATTCGAACCCACAACCTCATGATGCAGGTGTGATGGAAAACCACTAGGCCAACCTCATATTGTTATTGGATTTCTCCAATGATCTACGAAAATTAAGGATTTAAAAATAAAACAATTTTCTATCATAACTACCCATGTAGCTCAATCATTTATTTGAAAAAAAAAAAAAAAACAATTCGGTTAAGGATCTATCGAAACCTAATGATATTAATCGTTACAAACACACGACTCAACAACGTACACAATTGTATGTTGCTTAAGACACCTACGACAACGTGCATGATATTTGTGTAAGTATGTTGTAGAATATTAGACATTTTTCGCAATGCGCAAGGCCACCGACCGACGAATGACATGGGCGCCAAATCCTCTTTCGGAGAAATTACTCTTTTGCCCCCCAATTCTCTCATTTCTTCATTTTTGACCTAATTTTTCTCCCCATATTCACTTTAAGCTCAAACACCTTGCTTAGGGAATATAACCTAAAAAAGGCTCAACAACACATTAAAACACAAAAATGCTAAAAATCAAGCACAAAGGCTAGGGAATAGGGACCTGTAGGTACACAAATGTGACGATCAAAGACTCTCAAACCTAACCTTTGATTGTTCTTGATGTGTGTTGCTAAATATTAGCTTTTCAACAACGTGTACAATTATATGTTGCTAAAAGCATGTTTATAGCAATGTGCACAAAATGTTCATAGTCTAATGATATAATTACGACAACGTACAACTGTTGTGCATTGCCATAGGTGGTTTCCACAACACACATTTTTTAAATATATGTGGGGTATGTTGCTGAAACTTATATACAACAACGTGCAAAAAACTAATGTTGTCATAAAACAAACCTTTCACAACATACACATAATGCACATTGCTAATAAGCTTATACGACAACGTTCATAATGTTTGTTGCGGAATATAAACTTACGACTACATACAAATCATGTGTGTGTTGTCAAATAGTCACTTACGATAACATGTAAGAGATGTATATTGTTGAATATTATATTTTTTCACAACATACACATAATGTAAGTTGCTAATAAGCTTTTACAACAACATTCACAATGTATATTGTGGAAGATAAACTTACAACAACGTGCAAAAGATGTCTGTTGTAAATCATTAGCTTTTTATTGATGTGCATGTCACCAAATAGAAACTTACAACTGTTGGAAAATTCCAACATGTGGGGCCACATACGTAAATATTAAATGTGTTGTGCTATCTTTTGGTTAAGCCTAAATTAAAGTGATCTAATTAAGATTTAAAGTTTTAAGGCTTGAGGGTATAATTGTCATGGAATTAATGTGTAGATACCAGAGTGCTATATCTAATTTGATGAGGGGCCAAATTAGAAATAGCAAAACCTATAATAATCTTATTATTATATATTAGGGTTATGGTCCCCAAATTACACGATAACTTTTACTTGTCTGCATCCCCATCAACAGAACAAGAGAGAACACTTTAGGGTTCATAAAGATCGTGATAATTTGGAAGATCACAACCCGTCCACCAATCTCCGGCAATGGATTCAGGTACGCTTCCGCATTCTACAGTCTCCTCTTCTCTTGAATTGACATGGGTTAGTAATATGTATTTAGGGTTTGATTAATCATGATATAGAAACATGTTTAGGTTGATATTTGGATTAATTTTGTGCCTATACATGTTGATTATGTGTTAATCAAATTACTTACAAGTGGTATCAGAGCCACCCATGATTGATTCTTGAGTATTTGATTGATTTTCGGAGATATTTTATTGTGTTGTTAAATCGGTACTGTTATGATATATATATATATTTTTTAATATAAATCGGTGGTTCACTGCTTTGTTTAATTGTATCAACATATATTATTTCATATAAATAGGTGCTTCACTGTTTGCATCTGATATATGTTTAATATATTATATAATATATGTTTGACATACCTTGTCTGATATATTTGGATTTAGAACAACTTTTTTTTTTGTATACTTTGGTGGGTTTCACGATCTGATATAGAGATATATATATTATGTATTTTTGTTCTCTGTTGTTCTTGCTTTGATGTTAACTGCTATGTATTGGTTGATTGAAATTCGATCTGAGTTTTGGGTCAATGGATTAAGTCTCCTTTGCATGACCCACGCCTCGCAATTGGGTCGATCTCACGCAGACCCACACCCACACGATCGGATCGGTCATCGGTGTGGGTTGTGCCGCCGTCCATCGTCTCCTCCTGGTGACGGCGTAAGGTTTGGGCGGCGGCAACCTAGGGTTTTTTGAAATTTTTCTCTATTTTTGCTCAGGCCCCTCTCTTGAAAATTCGAAATTTTTGAAGGGTTTGTTTTGTAATTATTTTGGGTCATTGTGTGATTTTGATATATTATAGGGGTCAATTTGTATTTATTGAGAATATAGGGACCTTTCTGTAATTGTACAAACTCAGGGGCCAATTCATAATTATAAAATTGAGGGACCTTTCTGTAATTTTGCAAAATCAGGGGTCAATTTGTAATTTTGATTTAAAAAAAAATAAAAAATAAAAAATTTCAACTCAAATTCAAATATTTTGTGGTATATCTTTTATGGTTAAATAAAGTAGTTCATCATTCTAAATGGGCTAATTGAAACAAGATGTCGCCAAAGTGACCTCTCTTGTGTAGATTGTTCATAAGGGATGTTGGATGTTTGTGTGTGTGTAAATTCATGCGGGTGTCAGCCGGCCTAAAGGAAGGTTGATACTTAGCCGAATTGCACACACACCTGTGGTGGTAAACATGTGACGATTATAAGGTTTTACATGTGAATAATAAGTCGATCCAAAGATAGATTTATTATTTGACATGAATTATTGTCAATGTTTGATCACTACAACAAGAGTACCATTTACAATTAATATTACTATCCAAAGACTTGATATTAATGTTGTGCTAGGTATCTTGAGATGGGTCTTACCATTATTTGAATTTGTTGATTATTGTATTTGGTTATTAATGTGTGCATGTTTGTTTGTTTGTTTTGTTCTCTTTACAACTAGTGTTTCTACTATATCTGCTAATATCAATTCTATACCTGTGCTTAATGGGACCAACTTTAAGGATTGGAAGGAGAACATAGAAATTGTTCTCGGCTGCATGGATCTAGACCTTGCACTTCGGATTGAGCAACCCGCTTCTCTTACGGCTGCAAGTTCTCCTGATGACAGGAAGAACTTTGAGAAGTGGGATCGCTCAAATCGTATGAGTCTTATGATCATTAAGCGCGGCATTCCGGAGGCATTTAGGGGTGCGGTATCTGAAAAGATAACCAAAGCCAAAGAGTTCCTAGCCGAAATTGAGAAGCGTTTTGCGAAAAACGATAAGGCAGAAACAAGCACGCTTTTGCAAAACTTGATTTCTATGAAGTATAAAGGCAAAGGGAACATAAGGGAGTACATTATGGAAATGTCTCATATTGCTTCAAAGCTTAAGGCACTAAAGCTCGAGCTGTCTGACGACTTGCTCGTGCATTTGGTATTAATATCACTTCCTGCACAATACAGCCAATTTAAGGTCAGTTACAACTGCCAAAAGGAGAAATGGACTCTTAATGAGCTCATTTCTTATTGTGTGCAAGAGGAAGAGAGATTGAAGCAAGACAGGACTGAAAGTGCTCATTTGGCTAGCACCTCTAAGGATAAGGGCAAAAAGAGGAAGAATAATGAAGCTGCTAAGGGTCCAGCTCAAAAGAAACAACAACAAGACAATGAGGACTGTTTCTTTTGCAACAAGTCTGGACATGTGAAGAAGGACTGTACCAAGTATCACGCTTGGCGTGCAAAGAAAGGTACATTTCTTTCTTTGGTCTGTTCTGAGGTAAATTTAGCTTCAGTACCTAGAAACACGTGGTGGTTAGATTCTGGTGCTACTACTCACATCAGTGTTTCTATGCAGGGTTGCCTGAGCTACCGAAAGCCAAGTGATGCTGAAAGACACATCTTTGTGGGCGATGGCAAGTCGGTAGAAGTGGAGGCGATAGGGCATTTTAGGTTGTTATTAGGAACTGGTTACTATTTGGATTTATTAGATACTTTTGTTGTACCGTCTTTTAGACGGAATTTGGTTTCAGTTTCTTTATTGGACAAGTCTGGTTATTATTGTTCATTTGGAAACAATCAATTCAGTTTATCTATAAATTCAAATGTTGTTGGAACTGGTTCTCTATGTGTATATGACAACTTATATTTGCTTGATACAATCGTTTCTTATAATGAAACCTTGCATGTGGAATCACGAGGTACTAAACGCAAACTAAGTAAAGAAAATTCGGCCACATTATGGCACAAACGCCTAGGTCACATCTCTAAGACTAGAGTTGAGCGGCTTATGTCTGATGGGATTTTAGATTCTCTTGACTTTACAGACTTTGATGTTTGTATTGATTGCATCAAGGGAAAACAGACCAAAATAAAGAAATCAGGTGCCAATAGAACTACAAACGTTTTAGAATTGATACACACGGATATCTGTGGACCATTCCCTACGGCTTCCTGGAATGGTCAACAGTATTTCATATCATTTATAGACGATTACTCACTCTATGGGTACCTATTTCTTATTCATGAGAAATCACAGTCTTTGGACGTGTTCAAATCATTTAAAGCTGAAGTTGAGAACCAACTCAACAAAAGAATAAAGAGTGTCAGGTCTGACCGTGGTGGTGAATACTATGGCAGATATGACGGATCAGGTGAACAACATCCAGGACCGTTTGCTAAATTCCTAGAGGAGTGTGGAATCGTCCCACAGTACACCATGCCAGGATCACCTAGCATGAATGGTGTAGCTGAAAGGCGAAACCGGACTCTTAAGGATATGGTAAGGAGTATGATTAGTCATTCCTCCTTACCATAGTCACTCTGGGGAGAAGCACTCAAAACAGCAGCTTATATTCTGAACAGAGTGCCAACTAAAGTAGCTGCAAAAACACCTTATGAGCTTTGGACAGGCAGAACGCCTAGTCTAAAGCATTTTCACATTTGGGGATGTCCAGCTGAGGCAAGGCCTTACAGGCCACATGAAAAAAAAATTGGACTCCAAAACTGTGAGCAGCTACTTCATTGGCTACTCTGAGCGATCTAGGGGCTATAAGTTTTTTTGATCCCACACTTAGGTCAATTTTTGAGACGGGAACTGCAACATTTTTTGAGGATGTTGAGTTTGGGGGGAGAAATAAGGTTAGAGACATTGTCTTTGAGGATGAATCGGTTTCGATTCCCACTATTGCTTTTAACAATGTGCAGGTTTCTATACCTGTCATTGATCAAGAAGCAAATCCGGATCCTCAACCAGACAATGTTGATCAACCCCCCATTCAAGATGAGGTAATTGTTCCTGAGGAACAAACTCAACAACCTCAAGAACCAGTGCCATTAAGGCGATCCACTAGAGAAAGGAGAAATGCTATTTCGGACGATTTTCTCGTATTTCTCCAGGAACATGAGGAAGACATTGGAATGGTGGAAGATGATCCAATCAACTTCCATCAAGCCATGCAAGGTTCCAACTCTCAAAAGTGGATTGATGCCATGATTGAGGAGTATAAGTCTATGCAAGACAATAAGGTTTGGGAACTTGTCCCATTACCAGAAGGTGCAAAGCCCATTGGTTGTAAATGGATTTTTAAAACCAAAAGGGATTCAAAAGGTAATGTGGAGAGGTATAAGGCTCGTCTTGTAGCTAAAGGCTTTACCCAAAAGGAAGGAATTGACTTTAAAGAGACTTTCTCTCCGGTTTCAACGAAAGACTCTTTTAGGACAATTATGGCACTTGTTGCACATTTTGACCTTGAGCTTCATCAGATGGATGTCAAAACGGCGTTTCTCAATGGTGACATTGACGAAACAATTTATATGGTGCAGCCAGAAAACTTTGAGTCAGGAGACCCAAAGAATATGGTCTGTAAATTGACGAAATCCATCTATGGACTCAAGCAAGCTTCCCGTTAGTGGTACCACAAGTTTCATCAAGTGATTATCTCGTTTGGTTTTGAGATAAACGCTGTTGATAATTGTGTATATCACAAATTCAGTGGGAGTAAGCATATATTCTTGGTTTTGTATGTCGATGACATACTGCTTGCCACAAATGATATAGGCATGTTGCATGAAACTAAGAGATTTCTATCAAAGAATTTTGAGATGAAAGATCTTGGTGATGCCTCCTTTGTGTTAGGGATCCTGATACAACGAGATCGCTCTCAGGGTATTCTTGGATTATCACAAAGGAGCTATATCGATAAAGTACTCAAAAGGTTTGGCATGCAGGACAGCAAACCAGGTGACACCCCTGTCGCTAAAGGAGACAAGTTTAGTCTCAATCAGTGCCCTAAAAATAACCTTGAATTTAAAGAAATGCAGAAGATTCCATATGCATCAGCTGTAGGGAGTCTAATGTATGCTCAGGTGTGTACGCGTCCGGATATTGCGTACATTGTTGGTATGTTAGGCAGATATTTAAGTAACCCTGGGATGGATCATTGGAAAGCAGCCAAGCGGGTTATGAGGTATTTACAGAGAACAAAAGATCACATGCTCACATATAGGAGATCGGATCAGTTAGAGATCATAGGGTATTCCGACTCCGATTATGCTGGATGCCAAGACAGTAGGAGATCCACATCAGGCTACATATACCTGTTGGCTGGTGGAGCTATTTCTTGGAGGAGTGCCAAACAGACACTCGTAGCTTCTTCCACCATGGCAGCAGAGTTTGTAGCATGTTATGAGGCATCCAATCATGGGATATGGCTGCGGAATTTTGTCACTGGGCTGCGCATTCTGGAGGGTATTGAAAGACCACTCAAACTATATTGTGACAATAAGTCAGCAGTGCTATATTCCAACAACAACAGGAGCTCATCTAAGTCAAAGCATATTGACATTAAGTTCCTAGTTGTGAAGGAGAGAGTGCAGAGTGGACAAATATCCATAGAGCACATTAGGACAAACTCCATGATAGCGGATCCGCTTACAAAGGGATTACCACCTAAGGTCTTTCATGAGCACACTGCTCATATGGGTGTTATTTTGTGTGAGGATATCACATTATAGTGGGAGTTTGTATCATTTTATATTGCTTTATGTTTGATTTTGGACATACTTATGCATTTATGTATTTGGATATTTTTTCTGATCAGAAATAAAGTATTCAGTTCATTTCATTCTGTTACATTATGTTAAGTATTGATCTCACTAAAGAATAAAATAGGACCAGTTGGAAATAGACATGTATAGATCACATTGCATGTAATTTCCATGCTATGCATCCATGATTGATCTATGTCATTTGGTTATGTTGTTGTATGTGACCATTGATGGGTTTAGTCACGCTAAATATGACGAAAACCGCTTTGATCCTATAACGGCATAATCAATGGACGAGATTGTTCGGATATACCCTAAAACTGTGATAGCAAAATTTTAGAGCTCATAAAGTCATACAGATTTGTAAAGTTACATATGTGGCCCAGTGGGAGATTGTTGGAAAATTCCAACATGTGGGGCCACATACGTAAATATTAAATGTGTTGTGCTATCTTTTGGTTAAGCCTAAATTAAAGTGATCTAATTAAGATTTAAAGTTTTAAGGCTTGAGGGTATAATTGTCATGGAATTAATGTGTAGATACCAGAGTGCTATATCTAATTTGATGAGGGGCCAAATTAGAAATAGCAAAACCTATAATAATCTTATTATTATATATTAGGGTTATGGTCCCCAAATTACACGATAACTTTTACTTGTCTGCATCCCCATCAACAGAACAAGAGAGAACACTTTAGGGTTCATAAAGATCGTGATAATTTGGAAGATCACAACCCGTCCACCAATCTCCGGCAATGGATTCAGGTACGCTTCCGCATTCTACAGTCTCCTCTTCTCTTGAATTGACATGGGTTAGTAATATGTATTTAGGGTTTGATTAATCATGATATAGAAACATGTTTAGGTTGATATTTGGATTAATTTTGTGCCTATACATGTTGATTATGTGTTAATCAAATTACTTACAACAACAACATGCAAAAGAGGTATGTTGTAATATTATCTTTTTCGCAACTTAAATACTTAAATATTTTTACGTTGCTAAAAATCTATCTATAGCAACTTACACGAAATTTATGTTGTTTATTTAAATAATAATAACAACGTGCATTTTTTCCGCGTTGTTGTAAACCACATATTTTTAACGTCTTTTATATGTTATAATAAGTGTTCTATAGCAACATACACTTTGAAATGTGTAGTCATATGTGCTTAATTATTTACAACAATTAGTTGTGCGTTGCCGTAGGTCAATTCCACAATATACTGGTGTGTGCTATAGTAGATCACTTTTCGTAATATACAGCCTATGCACGTCGTCTTTGTAATGTTGCTAAAAGCTATTTTTCTTGTAGTGTGCTAGCATTAGAAGCTTTTCCTCCATCCGAACCTATCCCTGCACACAGCCACATTGGTATCTATCTAATCAGAACAGTGGAAAATTTACCACATTAATTGGTTGAATATATGGAGGATGGAAAGCGAAAAATAACCTGAAGGATGTTCAGCAATTGCAGCAGTGGACATAAGAATTTCCAAGCACTCACATTGCCTTTGTAGGTTGGTAACCTACCTCTATGCACCAAAACACCGGCCAGAACTGATTGAAGGGCGACAAAGATTGGGGATGGCACCTTTATCATATTAAGAATGTTCAATCCAAGTAACCTGCAATCAATTTAAGCATCCACTTTCAATACACGTGAAGTTTTTAACATTAACACAAAAACCATAACTATCATAGTTAAATAATTCTCAACATATGTTCTACAAAGAAACAAAGGGCAATAGAATAGAAATGTTCATGAACAACTGCAAAAATAGAGGTGTATTTGTAGAATATGTCAAACACATTGAAATAAACAAATTGTCACATAACACAAGGTCGAAGAGATTACAATATCAAATAATTAATAAAAAAAAAACATTTAACATAGATGAAGTGATTAGAATAGATAGATCAAATACATAAAATATATAGGAAAGAATTGAAAACTCAAATGCTTTTCTTTCATATAAAAGAAGGTGACTAATCAAATAAGGACAATAGGTAATTTGAGGAAGAAGCTTCAAATTCTTAGGTGAATTATATTATTAATAGTAGTCCTATTATAGAACCTAATAATTGTTTCACTTCAATGAATCTCAACAACTATGCATATCCTGGAATAGTATGGAAACCGAAAAAAGAATCAAATCAGCGATTACTTAGGAGCAATTGTTTGGCAAGTCTAGCACAATGCAGCAAGTTAGATATGCATCTACATTGGTACCTTCTCAGTTGATATCGATAGAAACATCAACCACATACCATAAACCCTTCATGCGCTGCTTGCAAAAGCAGATAAAACTCACTTGACGAACGTGGACTAGTGGTGTAAGCACTTGAAACGATGCATACATTTGTAAAATGTTGTTGTCTCTTGGACATTAGATTTCAACTCTTGTGATAAGGAAAAGGTAGTATATGCGTATTTTGGAATAGTATGGAAACTGAAAAAAGAATCACATCAAAGATTACCTAGGAGCAATTGTTCGGCAAGTCTAGCACAATGCAGCAGGTCGGATATGCATCTGCATTGATACCTTCTCAGTTGATATCGATAAAAACATCAACCACATACCATAAACCCTTCATGTGCTGCTTGCAAAAGCGGATAAAACTCACTTGACGAATGGGGACTAGTGGTGTAAGCACTTGAAACTATGCATACATTTGTAAAATGTTGTTGTCTCTTGGACATTAGATTTTGACTCTTGTGATAAAATAAAGGTAGTATATATATATATATATATATATAGCAGAGAAACAAACAAACATACTAGTTACAGAGTAACATTTTTGGATCCATCTTTTCCACTAGCTATCACATCAACTATGACAGCTTCGACAACTATACATGAAAACATTTTTCATGTTTGGTTGCTGGAGCAGGCATTATTGATGTTATAGACAATGGTGAAGAAGGAATAAGAAAATGGTACTAGCACTACAACAGATTGGGTCTTTTACGGCTTGAGTTTTACGGCGCACATAAAAAGCGCGTCGTAAATGTTATCATTCACGACGTGCACACAAATGCACGTCGTAATTGTGATGCATAATTTCTTTAAGACAGCGCGCATTTGAAGAATACCGTAAAAAAGAGAATATTTATGGTGCGCAGATGAGGAACGCCATAAAAAAGAGATTATTTACGGTATGCATATGAGGAACGCCGTAAAAAAGAGATTATTTACGACGTGCATTTGAAGAACGCTGTTAAATAGGATTATTTACAGCGTGCATTTGAGGAACGCTGTAAAAAGAGATTATTTACGACGTGCATTTAAAGAACGCCGTAAAAAATGATTATTTACGAATCGAAAACCGAAACCGCTGGTTCCAAATCTAAAATTGAAACCGCTGGTTCCAAATCGAGAATCGAAACCACCAGTTTCGAATCGAGAACCGGAACCACCGGTTCCAAATTGAGATCCGAAACTAGGGTCACGTCTAATTTCGAGTACGATTAATGATTCACCTTTTGATCTGACAATATATGATTTTAACAAAATAGTTTAATTAAATGTTATAATAAATGTTTTTTAGTATTGTTATAGGTAAAAATCGTCATAAAGGACACATCATCACAGTAAGAGGCCAAGTAAGCAGAAAGAATGAGCAATTAACTTGGAGAGCAGAATCTCCAATAAAGCGACCTACTCGGCATCAACCAAAGCAAACCCGATCATAGCCAAGCAAGTCGGCATAGAAGGAACTTGCTCGGGAATACTCGCTCGGGCATACTCGGTACCTAACAAAGAAGATAGGCTACAAACATTCGCCTCCTAAACATTTGCCTCCCAAACACGTAGGTAGAATCAGCAACTGGCATCCTCAGGATAACTACGGTACAACCACCCAGAGTTCAACAAAGAAACAAACAGGTTGCTCGCGCATGCGGAAGTTAGAATCCTGCACAGATTCGGACTCAGCCAAATAGGAAAGCGAATCCTTCTAGGATTTGGTAACCGCTTGGAACTTGGTCACCACGATATCAAACCCTAGAGATATCTACAAACCCTAGTAGCAACATGTATAAATACCCCTACAAAACACCAATAGAGGGGTACATGAGAATTGAAGAGAGAAATTTGAGTGTGTTATTACTAGTGTTCTAGTAAACGCTAGACGCTAGTCGGGCGATGGACCAGTGCCTAGCGCCTAGTGCCTAGGTGGCCTAGTCGGCTCCTAGGCGGATTTCTAGGCGGTTGATTTTTTTATATGGAATTTTTTTTCCCTACCTATAAAAATATTATTTGTTTGGTCTTCCTTATCCAGATTTTGATGTGGATTTGTATGTTAATGTGAGATCTGAGTTAGGTTTCTATTGGGCTTTCCCATTTCAAGCCCATAACATTTAAACTTAGTAAAATTTCAAAAAAAAAAAAAAAAAAAAAAACTGATATTAATATTATCTAGTAGAGTTAGTGAGTTTACCAAAGCAAGTACATCACCATGCTTCACACGTGACATGACAGGCAACAAGCCAACAACCACTCACCAAAATATCTTATCTCTCGATCCTCTCTCTCTCTCTCAATTTCTTCTTCTTTCTCAATGTGCTCTCTCTCTCTCAAATATGTTTCCAGAGTCCAGACTTATTAATTTCCTTCTCTCTCGATCCTCTCTTTTCTTCTTCTTTCTCGATCGTCTCTCTCTCTCACACTTAATTTCTTCTACTTTCTCTGTTCTTCAACTATGTTTCCTGGATTTCAACTCTTCTCTCTGTTGATCTGATCCTCTCTCCCTCACTGGCTGACGGTGACAAAAAATGGTGCCGTTTAGAACGACTAGGCTGAGTCAAATCGGTCGATTTTTCCGATCATATCTGTTGATTTCTTCCGGCCACCTAATATGGCCGATTTGGTCGAAACGGGACGGCCGACGTCCGCCTAGCGTATAGGCGGCACCTAGGCGGCCGATTTTTTCGATTTTTAGATTTTTCGAACACTGGTTATTACAATATTCATAGTGGATTTGACTGCGTTGCTAAGGCAACGATCCGTGGACGTTTCTCCGATCTTAGGAGTTTTACCACGTATTCTTGCATTCTTTTTATTCGTATTCTTTCTCACTAATATTTACAGGTTTTCTTTGAGACAAATCATTGACGGATTGACCACGAAAAATCACCGTCAACAATTGGCGCTAGAAGGAGGGGCAACCATAACACTTGTGAAATGATGGCTGGCGAAGGAGATGGCAGCGACTCCAGATACAACAAAGGACCATCGGGTAACGAATTGGAGGACGACGCCATTCTTAACGTTGCAGATGTTACCTTAACAACTGCAGATCAATCAACTGCCATAGCAGGTATCCAGCGTTTCCCCCCAACCAATGAAGAAATCATACAATGATTCTAGGCCTCTCTACAGCAACTCATATCTGATGCGGCAAGACAAGGAGTTGACCTTTCCACTACAGAAGGTTTAACTTCACCCCATAATCTACCCACTCCGAATCAGCAAACAGCCAGATTACGTTCTATAGTGGTGGTTCCAACGCCTGATGCGCCCCTAAAGATGGGTCGAGATCCTATAGACAGGCTTGAGGCTCTATCCGAAAGACAAGCCCATGGTAGCAGAGAGCATAGAGAGGAGGGTAATTCCGATAGAAGATGTGACCCAGATCGAACGGGGCGAGGCCGAGATCAACCCAAGAGGCGTCCTCATCGTCTTCTAGAGAAAGCGAGCAATACCATCATCACAAACACCAAAGGGGCACGGTTTGATTACATGGCTTGAACCGAGAAATCAGGGAGCAGGAACCGGAAGAAAGAGGACAAAAGCTAACCATCAGTCAATATTTTAATGCGATGGGTGAGCCAGAGGGAGACCGGGACATACTCATACAGAGTCTGACCCGAGAAGTTCAGAATAATCGGTGATAGATGGATGCTCTGGTCAGACGGTATGGGTGTAATGAGTTGTCAGACGATGAATCTAGCAGCCCTTTCACCAATGGGGTTCTGAAGATGCCCTTCCCGAAGAGGTTCAGGATGCCATATGTGGAGCAATTCAAAAAAGATACCGATCCAAAGGAGCATGTCCGGAGGTATAAGAGTGCCATGGCCCAATACATCCACAATGACGCCCTGTTATGCTTAAACTTCCCACACACTCTTGGGGATCTAGGTTCTCGATGGTTCGATAGGTTACCAGCAGCGAGCATAGGCAGTTTCAGCGAGTTGAGCAAAGCTTTCTCAAGGTAATTCCCTGGGAACGTACATAGAAAGAAGTCAGTGGCACACTTGTCTCAGCTCAAGCAAGGGAAAGACGAGTCATTAAAAAAATACTTGGGGGAGGTTCGGCCAGGAAGTGTTAGAGATTGGGAGTGCGAACGATGAAGCCATCATTGCAGCATTCATCAATAACCTTCAGAACGGCCAATTATCCTTTGACTTGAGGAGAGCTTGCCTGACTAGTTATGCCGATATGATGGACATGGCCGGAGGCTATGCCTCAGCCGAGGAGGAAGAAATTGTGACAGGAAGGACTTGCAGCCCTTTCATACCCCACTTTGAGGGTTCGGCAGAGTAGAGGTACGATCGCTGGGCACAGTGAAACTACCAGTAAAAATCGGGAAGGCCCCTTTCCAGAAGACAGTGCTGCTCGACTTTATAGTTGCGGACACAGAAAATTGGCCGTACAATGCCTTACTGGGCCAACCGTTCCTGAATAAAACCAAGGCGATAACATCTACGTATGCCCTCATGATGAAATTCCCAACAAAGTATGGAGTAGGAGTGGTCAAAGGATCACAAGAGATGGCACGAAGGGCGAACCTTTCGGTTTACAAGGATAGGGAAGTACACCAAGTATGCACATTATCAGCCGAGCAGGCCACTAATGGGTTTGAGTGTGAAGAAACACCAAAGGAATTCGAATTAGATCCTAGAGAGGAGCCCGAAGCCAAAAAGGATGAGCCGACATGAAACTATACAAACGTAGTTAAATTGCTTAAAGCATACCTAGAGGGGGGGAGGGGGGTGAATAGGTTTTTACACCTTTTTTCAATCCATTGAACAAACATTCGTTTGTCCCTCAAGGTAGCCTTACATACAACAAAATAAGCCAAGGAAGACATACATAGACAATACGAGAATACAATCATAAGGGCAAGGTCTAAGTATATCATCTAGTTGTGTGAGGTATAAGAACAAATGAACACAACAACAAAGTAAGCTTGTATTTCAATAGATGTTCAATGAGTTAGAAGAGTGATCAAAATATCACTATACAAAAATTACAATATACAAAAGAATCATAGATACAACAATGATCAAAAGAATGAATCCACAAACCACACTATACAAAGTCATGCTTCACAATACATCACATGTGAATATTATGAAACAAGATAATAAAATATACAATTAAAATATAAGAGAAAGAGATAGGAAGAATTAACACAAGAGATTTTTTAACGTGGTAAAACCTCCAAGGAGGAAACATCCATGGGTTGAACTACAACCATTGGGTACTATATTATTGGAAAGTAAATATAGAACATTCACAAAGTGACCAATATTTAGCTCACCCAACCTAGTGAAGTCTAAGCCTACCCAACCCTATTGGAAAGTGTGAAATCCCTCAATGATGCGAAACCACCATATATTGGACACCACACAAAACCAACATCGATGGTAGATTAGAAATTCCTCAAGAGTGCATACACCTCCCGTGTACCCCGCTCTATCGGAGTCTATGTCTAACCATACGCCTAGGCCTACCAATACAATAGCCAACTCCCTATCCGAGACACTCATGCCTCTAGGGAGCCTCCCATGCATGACTATCCGAGTCCTCCCGACTCTAGCTATGACTCCTTGCTTACCTATCTGAGTCATCCTGACTCTAGGCAAGACTTCTTGCTTGGCTATCCGAGTCACCTCGACTCTAACCATGACTTCATGCCTTTTACAAGGACTTCCTAGTGTGATCATGTGAATGCAAATGATGCAAACAATCAAATCAACATAGAATATGTGATCAATACATTCTATGGCACAAATAGACCTAAACATGTGATATCACAAGTAATCAAGTCTAGATGCAAAATACGAGAATAAAACCTAAGCATGTGAAACACCAAACACATAAGCTCAAAGTCTCATTCACATATACAACACTTGAATCAAAATATATTCATGAAGTACAAGTTCAAGATGCAATCAATATACAATAAAATGCTAGATACATGAGATTTAATCAATCAATATTCTAGCTAAAAACATAGAGCAAGGATTTGAGATTTACATCAATCAAAACCTAAATTTCTCTAAATCACAAACAAATACACAAATCCTAGATTTCATCAATCAAAGGATCAAATCAAATCCCAAGGTCATTTATCACAAAATTGATTCAATCAAGTTCCAAACAACCTAAGATGCCATTCTAATCACAATACAACTCACAAACATATGTAAAACCTAGAATCATAGAAACTAGTCAACATTAGTCTATAAATTGACTTTCACTTAGAATGATAATCAAGCTATCTTTCTCAATAGCTTTTACCAAACATAAACATAGATATAGAAGAAGAAACCCCAAGCAAATTGAAGGTTAAAAAGAAAAAAATCCCAAAGATTAGTCCAATACCTTAGATTCTATAGCTGGTTCGGAAATCAGTGTGGAACCACCAGAAATCTCGATCCAACAGCCACCAAACCACTTGGAGATGATAGAGGACTCAAATACAAACACTTTCTAACTTGAATCACTCAAATCCGACTCCGGATGAGGAAGATATGGTGTTTTGAAGTTCTGAAATTCTTGAGAGAATTTCTGACGGGAAAACTCAATTTTTTCTTCTTAGTTTTTCAAATGGAGAGAGAGAGGGAAGAAATAGGAGGAGAGAGAAGAGCCAAAATGGCCAATGGTGTGAGGCCACATCACCCCCTGGCCGTGGGGGGCGCGTGGGCCTCACGGGGGCAGAGAGCCCCCTTGGCCGTGGGGCCCACGGCCTCCCTCACGGCCAGGCCAAGTGGCCTCACGGCCTGGGCTATCTTCTCGCACGCTCCCTCGGTTCTTCAGCCCGTATCTTGGGCATCCGAACTCCGATTTCGAATCCGTTTTCGGATTACGAACCGTGACTTTCTCACGCACGACGATGACCAAACAACTTTGAAAAACGGTTGAGAAATCATCTCAGAAAATGTCGATGAAGTCAACTCAACGAATGAGAACGAAAAGTAGCGTAGCTGCATCGTTTGGACTAGAAACTACATGAATGAGTAACCGAAACGACCAGAACTCAATAAGACATCAAATAAGAACATGTTCAAGTCCACGTACAAAAATATGAAAAACAAACAAGCACAAATACACACACATATGCTAATTTCCAGACATAGTCCTAGAAAATGCAATAAACAAAATATTACCAATATGGTATGAATGCATGAGCATATTTTGTCAAGTGTGTGAAAGTGAAACATAAGTGATGTTTAATCATGAAGGAACACACAAGAATGCTATGTGTGTGTGTGTGCCTAGCCTTGTAAGAGATATGAGGTCCTTTAATACCTTTGTTGAACAATAATGCACGAATCTCTTAAAAGCCGGCTTCTTGAATGAATTGTGGTTGAGACATCCTTCGTCTTCTTAATTCTTCAATACGAACCACTAAACATTACAAGAGAAACACATTTTGATATGGAATTTATGCCAACACAAACTATAAACCTTACAATCTCCCCCTTTGGCAAATTCCATGTCAAAACCCCTAAACAAACACTAAAACAATTACAAAGAAAATTTGGTCACAATGAGTACAACGAGTTACACATATAGACACAAATTAACAACCAAAACAAGTCTTGAACTTCAACTTGGTCTTCTCTTGATATCACCTAAAAAGAACTTGAAAGCACAAGAATATCCAAGAGACAACAAATATGGCAATATCCAATCTTAGGCAAGAAAATAGTAATATATAAGTTCAAGTGGATCAAGTATGCTCCCCCTTAATACATACTATCCATCAAAATATTCTAAGCCAAGATTCAACAACAAAAAATATTACATGCCATATAGTTCAAGCTAGATACCAAATATACAAACATATAAAACAACTAAAATGAGACTAAGTAAGCTAGATTTCTCCCATGTGTTTCTCATATTTCTCCCCCTTTTTGACATGATATGAAGCCAAAGGGAAAGAGTAAGAAAATATACCTCATGAAGCTCTCTAGCCACTTGTGCCACCAAGGAAAGAAGAGCGGTGTGCGGATCTCACATATTGCCTTGTTGGAGTTGATTTTCCTTCCAACTCTTTGATCCTTTCATCTTGAACAACAAGCTTGGCACTAAGGTCTTCAATCTTCCTTTGTGACGCCTCAATCAACCTACGAGATTCTTCAACCTCATTCCTCAATTTTAAAGCCCAACTAGGAAGAGCGGGTGAGCTAGGGACATGGGTAGAATCAAGAGATTCACCAAAAAGCCTAAACACATCATTAGACTTTCCCTTGTCCTTGTATGACATGGATGCCACACGTTTCTCACTCAACTTCTCTAAGGGAGGAAGCATAACATCACCATCAAGATTCCTCACACCTTTAGCTAAGCACAATTGAGTTATAAATCCCGGAAATGCCAATTTCTTATCCAAACGACTAGTACAAGCCGCAATCTCTATTTGCTCCACAAGCAATTCACCAAGATTTATAGGTTTGTTAGTCATCAAGGCATATACAATCTTGATTTTGTCTCTATTAAGCTCCGAAGCATTAGTAGAAACAAGAAGATTGGAGCAAACAAATAAATGCCAAAATGCACTAATTTTTGTTAACTCACCTTGCTTAATATAAGCATGTTTCCCCCACACAAAATTACTATCATCACATTGAGTCCTACCCATTAAATCAAGGCTTTCCAAGATGTCAACATCAAGGAATTCCGATTCAATGTCATTGGGCAAGTCTAGAAATTCATTAACCTTCCTAGAACAAACTCTAAAAACAACTTTCCTTATGCTTAGAGTAGCACTCGTCACAGTAGAACTAGATTTGTAAGCATGATAAAACTCTCTAACAACGGTCTCATTAGAGATTCCTAACATGTTAACCCATGAATTACAATTTCTACTCTTAAGCACATCATAAACATAGGATCCAACACAAGAGTCCAAGTCAATACCTTTTTCTTGAATTAGCTTTTTGCAACCAAAAATTCCCAATTCATCCACTTTGTTAGCTTTGGAAATTTTTGAAAATATTGTAGGTTTGGACTTGTCAATGGGAGTTGAAGAAGTATTTCCACCAATCTTCTTTGCTTTTCCCATAATCTTGCTATACAAAAAAAAAAAAAACAAAAAAAAAAAACTAAAAACCAAAGTGAGAGGAAACAAAGAAACAAATTAGTAACCAATAAACATATACAAAGGCAAAACACTATATTCAATAAATCATCATGCGTATAAGAATTTATCATAGCATCTTCATGATTTATCTAAAAATAAGAATAATGCCAACAAACAACAACCTTGAAGAACATGTGAACATGTCATAAAAGAGAACAAGAATTTAGCATATTATGCTCCCCCTTGATAAGTGCCTCATCTAAAATCAAGATAGACAAATGTTCACAAAAATCACCACACAATCACATCACAAGCAATTTTATTAGATTTGCAAATAAGCTTCACATATCTAAGAGAGTTACATCAAGATTTTCAATCACTCTCATATGTCATCAAAAATTGCTAAAGTATCAAAAATACTAATTAAGCAAAAGTGAGTGTGTGAAGATTTTGCTTCAAGTATATGAAAAGAAGTAGTTTGATAATCAAGCATGCAAACAATTTCAACATCTATTCATCTTAGGCCTTTCCATAAAAAGGTCAAACCGGTTATCATCCGAAATTTTGCTTATAAAGAGAATAGATTTCAACATGTGAGCGTGTGTGTACATGTGGCTCGTCAACCCATTTCTATTTGTCAACCCGAGCTCATTTGATTATTCAACTATACTCCAAAAGCCTTTTTTTTTAAATTTTTTTTTATTTAGGCTTGAATCAAAGATTTTTTTTTTTTAAGATTCAATTCGACACTTTTTTGATTTTTCTAACAAAAACATATACACCTCATGGCGGCTTTCACTCATCACAATGGCGTAGCCCTTTCCTACATTGGGTGGCTTCACAACCAAGGTGTGTAGCCCTTTCCATGAGGGTGCTCGTTGAGTTCTATGTTGCAGAAGCAAATGGATACCAACCATTGGTCATTTTAAATGTACTAGTCCCTAGGACTTCAAGGTGTATCCAAAGCGAACATCAATCAAGCTCAACATACTTAACAAAACATACAAGAGAAGCAAAGTGCATTTTTGAAACCAATTTTAAGGCTTAAAAGCACATGATCTAGAAGCAAGTAAAGAGACTTACTTAAGATCTCTACTTCTCAAGAGAGTAGCTATCAAAGAATATGAAGCTCACATTATTCAAGAATTAGCCACTCAACAATCATATAAATAACAACACACTTCATGAAATAAAATCAATGTGAACACTTATCACCAAAAGATCTTAAACTAGCAAATGTCAAAGAGGACCATATAAACACTATACTAGTTCTCAATTATGACATGCTTCATGAATGTGATACAAACAATGAGTTGATAGATGAAAAATCAAGTAAGCAAGCAATATGATATAGAGATACCTTCGCTAGCTATTTTCACCAAATACAATGCCTTCACCCTTTTTATGAGTCCTCTTGGCTTGTAAGTCCTCATGACTACAAGTTATAGGTATGTCGATTCCAAGAGACTAAAGACAATGTAATCCAACTCAAACCAAAAAAAAAAAAAAAAAATGACTTTCTCTAAAAGCCATAACAACAATGTTACCATATAGATTCCAAAAAAAAAAACTTCACAAAAGTCAATCAACAAATTTTGACTATCATAACAATCAAAGTGAGATAGCTAAGTTCATGTCAAGTTGAAAAGATACAAAGCAAAAAGCTAAGCTTCTTATCAACAACACTAGTCTTAAAACTAACTCACATGTGCAACTTACACTAATGGTAAGAGCACTCACCCTTGACAAACTTTGTCTTGGGAGGACATACACGAACATCATCAAGATTCTCTTTGACCACAATGTTGAACCTAGAGTAAAGTTCTTCCACAACTTGATTCATAATAATATCATTAATACTCTTTTTCTCAACATTGTTAGCAACACATGCATGGTCAAATTTTGAAGGATATGCATTCTTCACCTTCCGGACATTCTTAACATGCTTTGTGAAATTATCATGCTTTCCATATTCAAAAGCTTTAGCATGCATAAAATTAGATCCAATCTCTCTATTCCTAGATGCATTTTCTATGTTGCAATATTCAATGAATTTATAGCACTTGGGCTTGATATGGCCTAAGGTATTGCAAAAATGACATATGGGAACAAAAGGAGAGATTTTACCTTCCGGTGGTGGTGGAGGACAAATGGGAGTTTCAAGGGGTACCTTATTCTTCAATTTGTTCTTCTTCTTGGAACGTCTCTTCTTAGGAGCTTTCTCTTCAATGATAGCTTCACTAGTAGGAAATGATGCTTCTATGAGCTTCTCTTCAACCACCGCTACACTTGAGCTACCTAAGTTCATATTAGAGATGATCCTATCCCTTTCAAGAATAAACCCTTCAACTTCTCTAAGCTTCTTGGCAAGAGCATTCTTTTCACCCAAGAGCCTTCGAGTTGTTGAGGCCAACTCATCCACTTGTAGCTTGATTAAATCATCTTAAGCACTCTTAATGATTTGGATCAACCTCCTCATCCAACGAATCTTGACATACATCATCTAGGGTAGAGTGAGAAGCCATAAATGCAACAAAGTTGCTCACTAGCTCTTCTTCACTAGAAGACTCATCACTTGAGCTCTCCTCATCACTAGAGACATCTTCACTCCATGTGGATTTCTTCATTATGTTGCTTGAGTAAGTGATCAAATCTAAATTGATCAACCTTTGGAACACAAGAACATCTTCTTCTTTGCTTTTGTAACTAACACTCTTTCAAGCTTATCAACAAATTTGTTAGTAGACAAATGCAATAAAAAATGAGAAGAACCTTTTCCACAACAAATAAAGGAGGACAACTATGACACAAAAACCTAAGCAATTTACACGTAAGTATAAACCGGATCTCGTCGAGTGCCGTCCGACGACCCGCTCTGATACCAATTGAAAGTGTACAAACATAGTTAAATTGCTTAAAGCATACCTAGAAGGGGGGGGGGGGGGGGTGTGAATAGGTTTTTACACCTTTTTTCAATCTCTTGAACAAACATTCGTTTGTCCCTCAAGGTAGCCTTACACACAACAAAATAAGCCAAGGAAGACATACATAGACAATACGAGAATACAATCATAAGGGCAAGGTCAAAGTATATCATCTAGTTGTGTGAGGTATAAGAACAAATGAACACAACAACAAAGTAAGCTTGTATTTCAATAGATGTTCAATGAGTTACAAGAGTGATCAAAATATCACTATACAAAAATTACAATATACAAAAGAATCATAGATACAACAATGATCAAAAGAATGAATCCACAAACCACACTATACAAAGTCTTGCTTCACAATACATCACATGTGAATATTATGAAACAAGATAATAAAATATACAATTAAAATATAAGAGAAAGAGATAGGAATGAAATTCCCTTAAGCAATATAGTGTAAAATATACCTAGAGGGAGGGGGGGGGGGGGGGGGGGGGGGGGTGAATAGGTATTTACTCAAATTCTTCCAATATTAAAAATGATGCGGAATATAACAAAGAAAATGCACACTTGATTAGATTTAGCAAATGAATTGATTTCACTAATACAAGAGATAATCAATTTACAAGATATGCAATCAATGTAAGATATGGAAGATAAAGAAAAGTAAAAACAAAAATGAACACAAGTGTTTTTACGTGGTAAAACCTCAAAGAGGAAACATCCACGGGTTGATACCACAACCACCGGCAAAGCAATCCACTATGTGAAAAAGGACTTACACACTCAAGCTATCACTCATGATATCCGCTCAAGCTATCAACTCCTAATCTACCCTCGGGCTAGTGAATCACCAAGCCTACTTCCTATCCGAGATGTATCCTACACCTCTAGAAAGCAACTTCCTATCCAAGACGCTCACGTCTCTAGGAAGATTTCTTGCTTGCCTATCCGGATCCTCCCGACCCTAGACAAGTCTCCCTTGCTTGATTATCCGAGTCCTCCCGACTCTAATCAAGACTCCATTGCTCTATCCACAAAGCTTCACTCACTTTGCTAGAGACTTCAACCTAATGCAAGGCTATGATCTAAGTGATGCAAGTGATGCAAACACAATCAAATTAAGCTAGATGATCAATCAAGCAAAATGTACATGTTCAATGACAATCTAGAATATACTTCCAACACACAATCACAAAGATTATCTAGAAATCAAGACATGTAAATCAATAAGAACAAGGTATTAATATTCAATATATCACACTAAAAACCTAGTTCTTAGATCATGAAATTAAACATAGAAAATAACATGAAGCACATCACACATACATTTTCTAGAATCAATTTCATGATAAATCAAGTTTAGCATATATATGTTCAAAACAAATCACAAAGCTAAAACTCAATTAACTAATGATCAAACACCCCTAGCATATGATCTAACATGCTTCTCAACAAATTTCATCAATCAAATAGTAAGAATCGAAAGAAGATCAAAAATGAAATTGAAAAAGAAGAAGTTGAACAAACAACCTTGACCTCGGACTGAAAATCAATCAACTGAGAAAACTGGTGAAGTCAGCTGCCTCTGGAAATGCTTGGGGTTTGTAGCTCTCTTCAAGACCAACAATTTTGGCTTTTGAATCGATTGATTTCGAGTTCGTATGAGAAAGTTATGATCAAAATAAGAAAACGAAAATATAGAAGAAAACTGCAGAATTTCGTGATTGTTCTTCAATTTCATCAACAAAGTGTGGAGGGAAGGAGATGGGTTTAAAAGGGAAGAGAGAGAGAGATTTTACGAGCGAATCAGAGCGTGCCACACCACCTCCCTGTGGGGGGCGCGTGGCCCACACGGGAGCAGAGGACTCCCCTAGTCGTGGGGCCCACGGCCTCCCACACGGGCAGGCCTTGTGGCCACACGTGCTCCCGACTTCACTCGTGCACTCCTTCGGCTCTTCAGCCCATATCTTGAGCATCCGACCTCCGAATTTGAATCTGTTTTTGGATTATGAACTGTGACTCCCTCATGCATGACTACGACTACTCAACTTTGAAAAATGGTTGAGAAATCATCTCGGAATCCGACGATGAAGTCAACACAACAAATGAGAACGAAAAGTAGCATAGTCAACTTGTTTGGACTCGAAACCTTATGAATGAGTAACCGAAACGACCGGAACTCAATAAGGCATTAAATGAGAACATATTCAAGTCCTAAACACAAAATATGGAAACAAATAAACACATATTCACACAAGCATGCCATATCAAAGAGATAGTCATAAAGCATGCAATTTCACAATGTTTGTCAATACAAGATCAATGCATGAGCATGTTATGAAGTGTGTGAATGTGTTATACCAAATGTTTGAACCACGATGCAGGGACACACATGTATGAATTGTGTGTGTGTGCGCTAACGCCTTGCAAGAGGATGGAAGTTAAGATTTACCTTTGACGTTTTTCACCTCTTGAAGACGACTTTTGCACTGGACGTTGCTCTTCACTCTTTAAGCTTCCTTTCTTCAAATAATGTCCTAAGCAACAACTAATACAATCATAGAGTGTTTTGCAATGGAATTAAGCCAATACAAATCATAAACCTTACAATCTCCCCCTTTGGCTATTCCATGGCAAAAACACTCAACCTCACCATACAATGTTTCACTCAAATAAACTCAAGATGATAGCATACTCTCAATCTCACATTACAACGAAATTCCTATACTAAAAAGTCTTCAAGTCTTCAAGAATTCCTCTTTCGGTCTTCAAAGTACCTATGAGAGAAAATAGCAACCAAAAAGAGATCTTCTCTAAAGAAAAATGGTGAGTTATTTAACCAACAACAAACATAGAAGATATCCCTTATCTCATACACAAATGCATTATCTCAATTGAATAAAATATGTTCATATTAAAGCATTCCCTTAGTTTCCCAATTCTCAAGAACCAACTATCCTTAACAATATCAAGAAAGAATTCTTTCTCCCCCTTAAGACAAGAATTCTCCCCCTTAAGACAAAGTCACAATTAAGCACAAAGAGGAATATGATCACACAATTGGAACATTTTTCCACATAAAGTGCGAAGTATACAAAATCTCCCCAATATCAAACATGGTGAGGTATACATTTTCTCCCCCTTTTTGTCAAGGAATAGACAAGGGACACAAGAGATGAAGAATGAGATACAAAGCAAACAAATCGTATAGAGAGCGAAGTTGAATAAACTAAAGCTCCCCCTTAACATATGCTCCACATATTATCACCAAGTAGATTTGTTCACAAGGGACATCACACAATCACACAATCAAGCAATAAGAGAAAATATTTCATAAATTGTCAAAGTCCAAGAGAGAATCATAGATTTTCATTAATCTCTCAAAAATATTCTCACATTGCTAATGAATCAAGCACATAAGCAAAATGTGTGTGTGTGAATGCTTCTCAAATATATAGTATGAGTAATTGTGATATCAACATGCAAACTCTATCCACACCTATCCATCTAAAGCCTTTCCAAAAATAGGTCAAACCGATATTCATCCGGATTTTTGCTTTTAAAATGAATAGATATCAACATATGAGCGCGTGTGTGCATGTGGCTCGTTTTCCCGTTTCTATTTGTCAACCCGAGCTTTTTCACAATTCTCAACTATACACCATTAAACCTTTTATTTTTCATTTCTTTTAGGCTTAGAATCAAAGATTTTTTTTTTTAATGATTCTTTTCAACACTTCTTTGATTTTTCTAACAAAAACATATACACCTCATGGTGGCTTTCACTCATCACAATGGCGTAGCCCTTTCTTACATTGGGTGGCTTCACAACCAAGGTGTGTAGCCCTTTCCATGAGGGTGCTCGTTGATTACTATGTAGTGCCGAAGCAAAATGGATACATACCATAGGTCATCTATCATGTACTTAACAATAAACTTCTAGATGCATCCATTATCTACACATATTCAACCACATATACTCAAAACTAAAACATATAAGAGAAGCATTAGTGCACTTTTCAAAAATATGATTTTCAAGCTCAAGTGCATGATCTAGAAACAATAAAAGATACTTATTTAAGATCATTACTTCTCAAGTGAGTAGCTCTCAAAGATATTGATATTCAAATAAAGTTTTGCTCATCAAGCCACTTACAATCACACATAGACAATAATCAACACAAATCATGTCAATGGATCTTTGAAGAGTTTTAAACCTCTTTTTGTCCAAGGACTTAGTAAACAAATCCGCAAGTTGATTTTTAGTAGGCACATGCTTTAGAGAAACAATAGAATGTTCAACATGTTCTCTAATGAAATGATGCATAATATCAATGCGCAATGATATCATGCATATATAGAGTTGAAAAGATGAAATAGAAAGCAAGCTTTTAGAGTAGAGAAATACCTTAGCAAGCTTTTTCACCAATGAAAGGTCTCCGCTCTTTTTATGAGCTTTCTTGGCTTGTTTGTCCTCATGACAACAAGTTGTTGGTGTGTCATCCCAAGAAAATAAAGACCAAACACTTTCAACTCAAACAATTACATAAAAATGACTTTCTCTAAAAGTCTTAACAAAAATTTTCACCAAATAGATTTCAAAATTCAACTTCTTTAAAGTTAATCAACAAATTTTGACTATCATAGTGATTATGAGAATATTAAGTTCATGTATTGACTAGAGACACCAAGTTTGAATACTAGACCTAGCACATTAAAAATGACATAGTCAAGCATCAAACTTAGAACTCTTATCAAACAAGAACAAAAATATTCTCATATGTGCTACTCAATCAAGTATGAGAGCACTCACCTTTGACCATATTGGTCTTAGGTGAACCAACACAAACAACATCATGATCATTACGCATGGCAATATGAAATCTAGAAGATAAATCATCAACTATCTTCTTCATGAAAACATCACTCATATTAAAGTTAACATTTTTGCCACGCACAAATATTTCATCAAGACTCTTTAAATGATCATGATTAACACTCTTCTTAACCAACTTCTTCTCAACATTTTTCTTAACACGATTATCATTAACATGCATGTTATTCTTTTCAATCCAAATTTTCTTGATAGGTTTCTTCACATGAATATGATCAATATGCACATTTCTCAAAGCATCAAAGCTATTGTCATGTTTAGAAACTTTCAAAGAAGATTTATCCATTTCACAAGTATGCACATTATTTTTCTTAACCCAAACTTTCCTTGTTGATTTCTTTTCATTAACATGTTCATCATGCATAGTCTCTAATGCCCTAACATGTTTAGAAACAACCAAAGGAAGTCTTTTCATCTCACTAGCATGCATCTCATTCCCTAGTTCGCATTGTCTAATATACTTGTAACATTTAGGTTTGATATGCCCTACAACATTGCAAAAATGACAAACCAGGATAAACTTAGAGATGTTATGTCTAGCTCTAGACTTAAACTCATGCTTATGAGAAAGATTAGGTAACTTTTTCACATTTTTATCATGTTCCACATTTCCTAGTTTGCATTGCCTAGCATATTCATAACACTTAGGTCTAATGTGACCAACCACATTACAATAATGACAAACCGGAATGAATTTAGAAAAGTTACCTTTTGGGTGTGCATGCTTTGGTTGAGAAGTCGGTTGAGAAGTTTCATAGCTCTTCTTGTCTTTGTCTTTGATGTTGGAAGGAATAGTAGTTGAGTCTTTCTTCTCCTTGGAAATTCTTGACTTGTTCTTGGTTGTAGGAGTCTTCTTAACTTCTTCTACAAAACCCAAGCCACTCATATCTCCATGATGCTTTCCAAGTTTTATCACTTCATCAAGCTTAATGGCTCCAATTTTCATGCCATTAATAGACTCTTTGAGAGATTTGACTTCATCTATAAGGTCACACTCCTTTATCTTCATGATAGACAAAGAGTTCTCTTTTTGCTTAATCTCTCCTTCCATGGCAAACAACTTCATTGTAAAATCTTCTCTTAGATCATCTAGCTCTTGAGCACTTTCTTCCACCTTTGAAAAATAATTTTCAATGATCTTTTCATGCTCCTTGATGACTTCACTTTGCTTGCTCATCTTCTCCAAAGACATCTTCTTTTCATTTACAAGAGCTTTAAAGATCACCACTAAATTGGCATTGATCAACTTCAACTTGTTGTTCTCTTCATTCTTTTGTTGAAGGATCTTGTCATTGAAGCTTATATAATCTTGATTTGAGGAGGCTTCGAACTCTTCTTGATTGGAGGAGATTTCACTATCTTCACTACTCGAAGAGTTTTCACTTTCCTCATTACTTGAGGAGTCTTCACCACTATCCTCAAATCTTCCTTCATATATAGCCGGGTGAGCAATATAATTGCTAGTATATTCTCGTTCATTCGAGGACTCCTCTTCCTCTTCTTTATCACTCACACCTACATCACTCCAAGAAGCCGCCATTGCTAATCCTTTCTTAGACTCTCTCTTCTCATTAGCACGCTTGGTGGAGATAAATCCAATCCCTTTGCATTCATGGCATTGAATTAACTTCTTCATAAATTTATCATTGCAATCTACCACTTCTTTTGGAGTGATCTTCTTCTTGACTTCCTCTCTCTTAGAACATATGTTCTTTAGAAATTTCTTGAAAGTTCTCACCATACAAGCCACATCATCTTCACTTTCCTCATTGGTTACCTTGAGTGCTATTCCCTTACCTTCAATCTTCGGCTTGAACCCAATCTCATAAGTTTGTAGAGACCCAAGAAGCTCATCAACCCTCATAAGATCGACATTCTTGCTTTCTTCAATTGCGGTCACCTTTGCATTAAATCTCTTAGGCAAGGATCTCAAGATCTTCCAATTAATTCTCTCTTGTGGATATAGCTCTCCCAAAGTTTGACTTTGGTTGGTGATATTCCAGAGTCTAGTTTGGAAGTCTACTAACTTCTCATCCTCATTCTAGAGTAAGCATTTGTACTCTAGACCTTCGAACCGCTAACGTACCCTCATTGGTAGTTTGTAAAGTATCCCATGCTTCCTTTGCCGATTCAAGGTTTTGGATGTAGATAAATTGAGCACAATCTACACCTCCAAAAATAGCATTCATCGCCCGATGATGCCATTTAGCATTATCAAAATCAATGGCCGTCCATTCGACTCTAGGCTTCGCAATCATAGTGCCATCTTCAATCCTTTTGGTAGGCAACTCATAACCTTCCTCAACACTTATCCATGCTTTTTCATTAATGGATCTAATGTAAGCTCTCATCCTAATTTTCCAAAAGGAGTAGTTACCACTATTCAATAGAGGAGGTCTACCACTAGAAGCACCTTCCGGCATTGAATCACCCATAGCTACAAAAATGAACAAACACAACAAAACAAAACAAAACACAAACACTATAATATGGATCTATCTAATTACTTCTAGACACCCGCTCTGATACCAATTGAAATTCCCTTAACCAATATAGTGTAAAATATACCTAGAGGGGGGGGGGGGGGGGGGGGGGGGGTGAATAGGTATTTACTCAAATTCTTCCAATATTAAAAATGATGCGGAATATAACAAAGAAAATGCACACTTGATTAGATTTAGCAAATGAATTGATTTCACTAATACAAGAGATAATCAATTTACAAGATATGCAATCAATGTAAGATATGGAAGATAAAGAAAAGTAAAAACAAAAATGAACACAAGTGTTTTTACGTGGTAAAACCTCAAAGAGGAAATATCCACGGGTTGATACCACAACCACCGGCAAAGCAATCCACTATGTGAAAAAGGACTTACACACTCAAGCTATCACTCATGATATCCGCTCAAGCTATCAACTCCTAATCTACCCTCGGGCTAGTGAATCACCAAGCCTACTTCCTATCCGAGATGTATCCTACACCTCTAGAAAGCAACTTCCTATCCAAGACGCTCACGTCTCTAGGAAGATTTCTTGCTTGCCTATCCGGATCCTCCCGACCCTAGACAAGTCTCCCTTGCTTGATTATCCGAGTCCTCCCGACTCTAATCAAGACTCCATTGCTCTATCCACAAAGCTTCACTCACTTTGCTAGAGACTTCAACCTAATGCAAGGCTATGATCTAAGTGATGCAAGTGATGCAAACACAATCAAATTAAGCTAGATGATCAATCAAGCAAAATGTACATGTTCAATGACAATCTAGAATATACTTCCAACACACAATCACAAAGATTATCTAGAAATCAAGACATGTAAATCAATAAGAACAGGGTATGAATATTCAATATATCACACTAAAAACCTAGTTCTACTAAACAACCTAAAGGGGGGGTGAATAGGTTGACACACTAGTTTTAAAAACTCTTTTGTAACTTATGTCAAAACCTTGGTGAGCATACAAATTAACCTTAAACATGATTGTTATGAGAAAACAATTAACACATGTACGCTCAATTCACCACCCTTAGTCTACAAAACATATACCAACAAACAATGTATCTCATATACAAGATATTCAATTAAGATCAAATTCCACAAGTTGTACTTTGAATATTACAATGTAAGTACACTAAGTAAAACTACTACAACTTGCTAATGAAGGAAATATATTAAAACCAAAACAAAGGATACATGTATTAATATTAATGTTCAATGTATATACAAATATCAATCTAAATACATCTATACAAAAGAATCAAAGAATAAGAGAATTATATTTACACAAATGAATTGTATATACAAAAATGATCAAAATGAATATTGATTACAAATCACACTTTACACAATCTTGCTTCCAAATATATCACAAGTGAATATTGTACCACAAGATTAAAAAATACACATAAAGATATACAAAAAGAGAGATAGAAAGAATTGACACATGAGATTTTTTTAACGTGGTAAAACCTCCAAGGAGGAAACATCCACGAGTTAAAATACAACCATTAGGGTACTATATATATTGGATGGTAAAAATAGAGAATCCACAAAGTGACCAATCTTTAGCTCACCCAACCTAGTGGAGTCTAAGTCTACCCAACCCTATTGGAAAGTATGAAATCCCTCAATGATGTGAAACCACCATATATTGGACAACACACAAAACCAACATCGATGGAAGATTAGAAATTCCTCAAGAGTGCATACACCTCCCGTGTACCCCGCTCTTTTGGAGTCTATGTCTAACCATACGCCTAGGCCTACCAATATACAAGCCAACTCCTTATCCAAGGCACTCATACCTCTAGGGAGCCTCCCATGCATGACTATCCGGACCTTCCCGATCCTAGCCATGACTTCTTGCTTGGTTATCCAGAACTCACGTCCTAACCAAGACTTCTTTGCTTGACTATCTGGACACCTTGTCTTAGTCAAGACTTCATGCCTTTTACAAGGACTTCCTAGTGTGATCATGTGAATGCAAATGATGCAAACAATCAATTCAACATAGAACATGTGATCAAGACATTCTATGGAACAACTAGACTTAAACATGTAAGAACACAAGTAATATAGTCTAGATGCCAAAACATGAATTAAAACTAGAGCATGTGAAAAACACCTTAACACAAAAGCTCCTAGTTCTATTCATACAAATAACACTTGAATAAAAACATATACATGAAGCACATATTCAAGATGTCATAAACATACACATAAATGCTAGAATCACAAAATATATTCAATGAATATTCTAGCCAAAGATTTAGAGCAAGGATATAATGAATAGTCAATTAAATCCTAATAGTCTCTAAATACACAAACACAAGTGCTAATCCTAGATTTGTTCAATAAGAGGATCTAAGCACATGTGAGGATTATTAATCATAAAATACATCAATCAATTCACAAATAATCCTAGATATCAATCTAATCACAATACAACTCTCAAGCATGTGAAAAACCTAGAATCTAAGAAACTAGTTCACATATGTCTCTAATTAGACTTTTAATTAAGATTGATTATGAAATTATCTTTCTCTATAGCATTCATAATACATACACATACATATAGAAGAAGAAACCCCAAGCAAATTGAAGGTTATAAAAGAAGAAATCCCAAAGATAAGACCAATACCTTGGATTCACGAGCTGGTTCGGTTTTCTATGTAGAATCACCAGAAAAATCGATCAAACAGCTTCCAAACCACTTGGAAAAGGTAGAGGACTCGATTACAAATGATCTCCAACTTGAATCACTCAATTCCGACTTCGTATGAGAAAGTTATGGTGTTTGGAAGGTGTGAAAATTGGAGAGAAAAATTCTGACGGGATTCTAGACTTTTTCTTCTTGAAAACAAAATGGAGGGAATGGAGGGAAATAAAAAGGAGGAGAGAGAAGGGAAAAATGGGCCAATCAAGAGTGGCCACGTCACCCCAGCCTGTGGGGGGCGTGTGGGCCACACGGGGCCAGAGAGCCTCTCTGACCGTGGGGCCCACGGCTCCCACACGGCTTGGGCGACGTGGCCTCTTGGCCACTCACTCCTCTCACGCTCTCTCTCACGTTCTTCAACCGTATCTTGGGCATCCGAACTCCAATTTCAAATCTGTTTTTGGATTACGAACCGTGACTCCCTTACACACAACGAAAACTATATAACTTTGAAAAATGGTTGAGAAATCATCTCGAAAAATGACGATGAAGTCAACTCAACGAATGAGAACGAAAAATAGCGTAGCTACATCGTTTGGACTCGAAATTAAATGAATGAGTAACCGAAACGACCGGAACTCAATAAGGAATCATAATAGAGCATATTAAAGTCCAAATACAAAAATACAAAAACATACAAACACAAAGACACACACATATGCTATTTCCTAGACATAGTCCTATAACATGCAATAAGCAAAGTTTGTCAAGATAGTATAAATGCATGAGCATATATTATCAAGTGTGTGAAAGTGATATATAAATGATGTTTAACCATGAAGGAACACACAAGGATGCCATGTGTGTGTGTGTGCCTAGCCTTGTAAGAGATATGAAGTCTTATATTACCTTTGATGATCAATGAAGCACATATCTCTTTGAAGCCGGCATCTTGCATGAATTGTGGCCAAGACTTTCTTCGTCTTCTTAAATCTTCAACATATGGACCACTAAACATTACAAAAGAAACATGTTTTGATATGGATTACATGCCAACACAAACTATAAACCTAACAAAGGGAAGCCCCAAACAAATCCATTCATCTTCTCATCCGCGGCCAGTTCGACTTCACCCTTGACCACCACGTCTTTTGGTATCCAATTCTTGGGTTGAATCGAAAGAAGGAAATAAATCCCAGTCTTCTCCAGAGGCCTCAGTGAATAAAAATGCCTAATTTTGCGAGGGGTGGGAGGTGGCCGTTTCATCCTATGCCACATGTGCCACATGCACATCAAAATCCGATAGCTATTCGGAGTCTGTTATGCCGGGGCAAGCTGAGCCTCAACTAAGAACCAAGTAATGAAAGGCTGAAGAGGAAGAGTAACACCACAAGTAAGCATCACCCCATAGATTGCCACTTTGTCAGGTGGGGGGTTCCATGCAACTCGGCCGTCAGAAGGACTTAGTGAGATAACGCCGGTATCCAAATCAAACCGTTGCTTGTATTTGCTGATCTCTTTAGGACCGACCACATTCGGCTCAATGTCATAAGCACACACTCGCTTGGGAGAGAAAATAATGGGAGCCCCCATGTGCTCTTCTTCAATGTCATTCTCAACAACTCTCTAGGTTCCGATTCGGCTCTCCAGGGAGTAAGAATCCTTGTAAACTTTGCGCTCACTCTTCTTCTTCCCCATTCGTTTCCATGGCGGAGTATCGCCACAGACGGAAACAGAATAATCTGACTGAGCTTCAGGTTGATAAGATTCAGGTTTTAAAGAGTTAGAAGAAGTGGAGGGAACTTCAGAAGCAGGAGGAACTTTAGAAGTAGCAGGGACTTCACGGAAAAGCCCAGAAACGTCGGCGTCTAAAAAGCGAGGTTGATCGAGAAGAGGATCTCCTAGCAACCTGTGGACAACCGTGGCAGTAAGAGTATCATTTCGTTCAATAACAATCATACCAACAGTAAAAAGGCGGTGCCTAGCTACAGAATCCATGAGAACTAACCTTAATATATCGAAAAATAAAAAATACACGAACTGTAGAGGAAGGGCCTTTAAGTAAGGATCCGAGGGTTGGAACTGAGTATCTCGGCAAAGCAAGACCAAGAAATGTTTAAACTCAAAACAGATTGAAGAACAAAGTACAGTTTTGATGAATTTCCCATAAAACTTATGATAGATGCAGGCGAATTTGTTTTCTCTCGAAGATAGAAGAAAATGGCGGAAGAAAAATGGAGATCTTCTCAAGCGTAAAGTTTATATAGGCACGATATCGGGTTCAAAAAACCAAAACCCTAGGAGATATGCAGAGAAGCAGGAAAACATAAAGACGTGGGTCGTGACATGGGCTGCGTACAGGTGAACAGAAGGGTCGTGTCCCATAAATGCCTTGTACCACAACTAAGTAAAAGAAGACAGGTGGCAACCAAAGAGTGCTTTAAGCCGTCGGAGAGCCAAGACGTCACCATCAAAAGATTTCTGAATGAGTGGTAAATCGGATGCATGCGGATGCAATTAAGACATGTCATTCAATGCTTCGAATTGAACGAGGATACATTAATGCAGAAAACGATAAACGAAGACAAGTTATAACATAAGGGAATAAACGAAAGTTAAGTATTTATCCCGAGAAGACCTGATTCGACACAGTCGGTTCAAATATTTAAGGGGGTATTGTTATAGGTAAAAATCGTCATAAAGGACACGTCATCACAGTAAGAGGCCAAGTTAGCATAAAGAAGGAGCAATTAACTTGGAGAGCAGAATCTCCAATAAAGCGACCTACTCGGCATCAACCAAAGCAAACCCGATCATAGCCAAGCGAGTCGTCACAGAAGGAACCTACTCGGGAATACTCACTCGGGCATACTCGGTACCTAACAAAGAAGATAGGCTACAAACACTCGCCTCCCAAACACACAGGTAGAATCAACAACTGGCATCCTTAGGATAACTATGGTACAACCACCCAGAGTTCAACAAAGAAACAAATAGGTTCCTCGCGCATAAGGAAGTTAGAATCCTACACAGATTTGGTAACCGCTTGGAACTTGGTCACCACGACATCAAACCCTAGTGATATCTACAAACCCTAGTAGCAACATGTATAAATACCCCTACAAAACACCAATAGAGGGGTACGTGAGAATTGAAGAGAGAAATTTGAGTGTGTTATTACAATATTCATAGTGGATTCGACTGCGTTGCTAAGGCAACGATTCGTGGACGTTTCTCCGATCTTAGGAATTTTACCACGTATTCTTGCATTCTTTTTATTCGTATTCTTTCTCACTAATATTTACAGGTTTTCTTTGAGACAAATCATTGACGGATTGACCACGAAAAATCACCGTCAACAAGTATCAATTTGTTTATCATATAAAAATAAAATTCAAATTAGTGGAATCGATCTACAAATAAAATTTTGATTGAAAAATAATCAATAAAAATTTAATAACAAGTAGAGGTTATATATAAAAATTATGCTTTTAGTAGCACAAACAAAGCAGCACCAAGGTGGATAAGGCTTGGCTTGGTTCAGTCATGAGTGCTAGGTTCAACACTCCATGAGAACACCATTTAATTGTTTGTGGGCGTAGGTGGGTCGTGGGTCGTGCATGGCGGGTGGGCGTGGGTGGGTGGCTGCAGGGTCGTAAATACAATTTTTTTAAAAAAAAAACATATTTACGGCATGTTTAGTACGTCGTAAAAAAGAGGTCATTCACGACATACAGCTGAACGCCGTAAAAGGGGTCATTTATGACGTTCTTTGCGCGCAGTAAAAGGGGTACAATTACGGCATTTTTCAAATGTTATTAACGGCGCGTTTTGTACGCCGTATTTGAGGGATATCATTCACGACATCATCTAATACAGCTTGCAGATGAACGCCGTAAATAGTCATTTATGGCGTTCTTTGCGTGCCGTAAAAGACCCAATCTGTTGTAGTGTGGTATGTTTGTTTGTTTCTCTACCATATATATATATATATATATAACATGCCTTTTGATTTTATCCATAAGAGTATTGAAATCTAACAATAAATATCACAATATTTTGTAGATGTGTGTAAAGTTTCAAGTGCCTACACCATTTGCCCCTGCTTGTCAAGTTAGGTTTATCCGTTTCCACAAGCAACACATGGAGGGTTTATGGTCTGTTTTCGATAAGTTTCTATCGATATCAACCAAGAAAGTACCAAAAAATGGTACTCTACAACTGGTATGTTTGTTTCTCGAGCACATAAGGCTAACCTAGGGTCTCTCTTTACAAGTTTTGTATATTTATATCTAGTTTCCTCGGTATCAAAAAATCTAATTAAAAACTGTGGATTCTAAAATCCTCCAGTAAACCCAAATTTAGACTTGGCAATATGAATATGTTACGGCCTTAAACGACCCGTATTTGACAACATCGAAGCTTCCTTAAACGAGGTGTTGGGTATTTAGGCATCCAATGCCTCCTTCTCTTGATCAATTTGAAGCAAAGCTTTTAAAAATATGAGTGTATTTGAGGAAAAACTTACATGCCTCGTGCTGCTTGAACCCGATGCGAAAAGAGAGAATGCTGAGATGAGAGACTGGATGGTTTGGTTACGTTGGGAGAGTATCAAGGGGCTTGAAATTTGAGGACTTTTCGGGTCTTTTTCTCGACTTCCATGTAGTCGTCATATCTGTGGTCATGATCTCAATGTTGCTTTTTAGGGATCGAAGTGGACTGCGATTTGTTTTTTCAAGTTGTTGTAGTGGTAAAATACGAATGGATTGTTGTTGACTTCAGTGATTTTGTTGTTTTGGTTTTTAGGAGATTAACTGTGTGAAAGAAAAAGGCTGACATTTTGTGTTTTTTTCCGAGGGTGGAGGAAGTTTGTAGGGTTTCACATAGTTACAAGAGAAAAGACTATATAAATATGTATTATCAGCCACATGTCATATCTCCAGCAGTTTGGTGTTCCACTCATCAGTACACCCGATGAACAGAAGATTTTCTCCACACTTATATTTAAAATTAAATGTTACACGGACCCAGTGCATGGTCACATATATTTAAATGTTACTTTTCCAAACTTATATTTTAAATTAAATGTTACATGGATTAAACGTGCACACATTAATAGCTTTCGTCCAGTATGCCTTTAATTACTATTTGGGTCATGCCAAGTATCAAGATTTTGCACACTATAATCATGATATGACCAACTGAAGCTTACTCTGTTGCAATGGGATTTTAGGAATTCGAAATCAAATACTTCTCTATTTTTCTTTGAGAAAAAATGGAAGATACTCATACTACTTATTTATGTTGATGACATTATTGTCACTCGTTGAAAGTTCAATAAATAAACGCTCGGTGTGTTCTAAATATATCTAGGGGGTGAATAGATTTTAACTATTATTACCCAATTTTCGCATGCATGTCAAGATTACGAAAATACCCCTAACTAGTCACAAAAAATATAGCAAGTGTAATAAGATGCGGAATTTAAATAACACTTGATATATACGTGGAAACCCAACCACTGGGAAAAACCACGGGCTGTTTAGTGCGCCACACTTGAACCTCGAAATCCACTAATTGAAATGGAGTTTACAACCTATGTAGACCTCGTCTAACACTCCGGTCAATAACCCCCCACTTCTACCACATGAGCCTTTAAAAGTGGCTCTAGTTCTAATTGCTTGATGCCTAAGCAACCTTAGCCCCAAGACTTAATTCTCAATGAAGAGATTATGCAACCTATGTGAATATGTATGAATATTAAAATAACAAACAAGGCTAGGGAACCTTAGATGCTTATCTAGGATGATGATATAATCAATTAAATCAACCCTAGATATCAAGAGCTAGATGACATGTCAAATAGCTTAGATAAACATAGATTATAAAAACCTAGATATCTATCACAATACAACACTCAATCAATTCATCACAATCAATTCTCTTTTCTTGTATTTAGCATATGATCTAAAACATACAAGTAATTTAAAAGAGATGGCTTGATAGTAAAAATACTAAAATAAGATGAAATTAATCAAAATCTTACCAAGCAAGGTATGATGATGCAAACCCATACATGGATGCTTTCTATATGGACATAGAAGATGCAATATGAAATTTAATGAACAAAGGATTTGATTTGAGTGGTTAAAGGTGAGTTCTTTTGTATTTTTCTTTGCTTGAAAAATATTCTAAGTATGAAATATGAAAATCAACTCACTTAAATGACCTAAAGTCATAGAGGCATATATATAGGGTGTCAAAACCAAAGTGGTGCGTTTTGATAAGTTACACCTATTTTTGCCTTGGGTGCTGTATGTAGAGCGCCTCTTGTACAGCGCCTGTACAGTGCCCATACTCTGATCTCTCGGGAAAACAGAGTGGCGCTGTACGTACAGCGCTTTGTACAACGCCTGTACAGCGACCCAACAGTGACCGATTTAAATCGATCAAGTCTATACAGCGCTTATATGGGCGCTATTCGTGCAGCACTTTGTACAGCGCCCATCACAATGAATGCAATCCTAAGTCTAGAATGAACATGACTTTGGTCAACAAAATGCAATCATGTAAGGCATGCAAGAAGAGATGTTAATGAACATTAATGAGCACATAATAACAACACATACACAACATACAAGAAAATGAATTAAGCATGAGATGTGAGTGTGTGAGTGTGCAACTAAACTGTTCAAAGCAAATTAAGCACATAGAAGTTTACCTTTGGTGCTTATCAACCTTGAGGACATGAGAGGGTCTTGAGCTTGATTATGAACCACTTAAGCTACCCTTACATACAATCCCCAACACGTGGTTTGTCCACGAAATTAGCCAATCAAGATATGGGAATCCTTACACTGGTAATGACAGTACTCTATTAAGTAGATTCACAAAGGAGTTGAATAGAAAGTTCTCACTCAAAGACATGAGGAATATTCACATTTCCTAGGAATACAAGTGTTTAGAGGTGATACTGGTTTATACTTGTCTAAAGGGAAGTATGCAGCTAATCTTCTAAGGAAGCTTAACATGGAAAACCTCAAGCTATGTCCAACACCAATGACAACAGGGGAGAAACTACTAGCTTCAGATTGAAAGCCTTTAGAAAATTCCAAATCATACAAAAGTTCCATCGGCTCCCTTTAATACTTGACCTTAACAAGACAAGACCTCTCATATGCTGTCAACCAGTTAAGCCAGTTCCTTTAACAACCTACATATATTCATTGGTTAGCTCACAAACATGTACACAGGTTAGTAAAAAAAACCATGGATTATGGATTACATCTTCAACCTTCTGGAAAAATAGCTCTTGTTTGCTTCTTAGATGCATATTGAACCAGACCCATTCTTACTAAAAGAAACAAGCCCACATGCCTTTCATTAATATATTAATATAATTGGGCAGCCCATTAAATAAATAATGTGCATATTATATTCTTAATATATTAAATGCAATTCTAAATGGACCCATAAATTGGTCCGGTAGAATATATCAAGTGATCCATGCAAGTCCGTGTGGATTGGGGATCTTGGTGGGCTATCTAAATTTAAGCTTCAATAGACATAACCTAATCACAATCAACAAATGATTCACTTAGGTCCGATCCATTAATTTTAACTCATTCCACTAAAGAGCTAAAATTGAACTCTTAAATAAAGATAGAATAAGAAGATGTTCCTCATTCATACCCTAGACAATCATATTGGAGATAGTGTATCCTCGTGATTAATATCAGTAATCGCCAAGAGTTCATAGACCGCCTATAACTCTCCAAGTTACCATATTTACTCATATGACCACGTTTTGAACTTGTGTAAGGTTGATAATTAGTGTTGGCATTAATTCCATATCAAAACGTGTTTATCTTGTAATGTTTAGTGGTTAGTAATTGAAGAATTTTGAAGACGAAGGACGTCTCAACCACAACTCATTCAAGAAGCCGGCTTTTAAGAGATTCGGGCATTATTGGTCGACAAAGGTATTCAAGGACCTTTTATCTCTTACAAGGCTAGGCACACACTCACACATATCATTCTTGTGTGTTCCTTCATGATTTAATTTCATTTACATATCACTTTCACACACTTGGCAAAATATGCTCATGCATTCATATTAAGTTAATAAACTTTGTGTTTTGCATTTTCTAGGACTATGTCCGGAAACTAGCATATGTGTGTGTCTTTGTGTTTGTATGGTTTTGTATTTTGTGTTTAGGACTTGAACATGTTCTTATTTAATGCCTTATTGAGTTCCGGTCGTTTCGGTTACTCATTCATAAGGTTTCGAGTCCAAACAAGTTGACTACGCTACTTTTCGTTCTCATTCGTTGAGTTGACTTCATTGATGATTTCTGAGATGATTTATCAACCGCTTTTCAAAGTTGTGTAGTTTTCGTCGTGCGTGAGAGAGTCACGGTTTGTAATCTGGAAACAGATTTGAAATCGGAGTTCGGACGCCCACGATACGGGCTGAAGAACCGAGGGAGCACGCGAGAGGACAGCCCAGGCCGTGAGGCCACTTGGGCTGGCCGTTGGTGAGGCCGAAGGCCCCACGGCCTGGAGCAGACTCTGCTCCCATGTGGGCCACGCGCCCCCCACGGCCAGGGGGTGACGTGGCCACACTTGATTGGCTGCCTTGGCCCTTCTCTCTCCTCCTATTTCTTCCCTCTCTCTCTCCATTTTGAAAAACAAGAAGAAAAGTTTCAGTTTTCCCGCAATAGAATCCTCTCCAATTTTCAGATTTTCAAAACACCATATCTTCCTCATCCGGAGTCGGATTTGAGTGATTCAAGTTGGAGAGTGTTCGTATTTGAGTCCTCTAACATCTCCAAGTGGTTTGGTGGCTGTTTGATTGTGATTTCTAGTGGTTGAACACTGATTTCATAACCAGCTGCAGAATCCGAGGTAATGGTCTCAACTTTGGGATTTCTTGCTTTTTGACCTTCCATTTGCTTGGGGTTTCTTCTTATATATCTATGTTTATGTTTGGTAAAAACTATTGAGAAAGATAGCTTGATTATCATTCTAATTGAAAGTCAATTTGTGGACTAATGTTGACTAGATTCTATGATTCTAGGTTTTACATATGTTTGTGAGTTGTATTGTGATTAGAATGGCATCTTAGGTTGTTTGGAACTTAATTGAATTAATTTTGTGTTAAAATGACCTTGAGATTTGATTTGATCCTTTGATTGATAAAATCTAGGATTTGTGTATTTGTTTGTGATTTAGAGAATATAGGTTTTGATTGATGTAAATCTCAAAACCTTGCTCTATATTTTTGACTAGTATATTGATTGATTTTAATCTCATATATCTAGCATTTAATTGTATATTGATAGCATCTTGAATTTGTACTTCATGACCATATTGTGATTCAAGTGTTGTGTGTGTGAATGAGACTTTGAGTGTATGTGTTAGGTGTTTCACATGCTTAGGTTTCTATTCATGTATTTTGCATCTAGACTTGATTACTTGTGATATCACATGTTTAGGTCTATTTGTGCCATAGAATGTATTGATCACATGTTCTATGTTGTATTGAATGTTTGCATCATTTGCATTCACATGATCACACTAGGAAGTCCTTGTAAAAGGCATGAAGTCTTGGTTAGAGTCGGGGTGACTCGGATAGCCAAGCAAGAAGTCTTGCCTAGAGTCGGGATGACTCGGATAGGTAAGCAAGGAGTCATGGCTAGAGTCGGGAGGACTCGGATAGTCATGCATGGGAGGCTCCCTAGAGGCAAGAGTGCCTTGGATAGGGAGTTGGCTATTGTATTGGTAGGCCTAGGCGTATGGTTAGACATAGACTCCGATAAAGCGGGGTACACGGGAGGTGTATGCACTCTTGAGGAATTTCTAATCTACCATCGATGTTGGTTGTGTGTGGTGTCCAATATATGGTGGTTTCACATCATTGAGGGATTTCACACTTTCCAATAGGGTTGGGTAGGCTTAGACTTCACTAGGTTGGGTGAGCTAAAGATTGGTCACTTTGTGAATGTTCTATGTTTACTTTCCAATAATCTAGTACCCAATGGTTGTAGTTCAACCCGTGGATGTTTCCTCCTTGGAGGTTTTACCACGTTAAAAAATCTCTTGTGTTAATTCTTCCTATCTCTTTCTCTTATATTTTAATTGTATATTTTATTATCTTGATTCATAATATTCACATGTGATGTATTGTGAAGCAAGACGTTGTATAGTGTGATTAGTGAATTCATTCCTTAGATCTATTTTTTTTCTTTGATTCTTTTATATATTGTAATTTTTGTATAGTGACATTTTGATCATTCTTGTAATTCATTGAACACTTATTGAAATACAAGCTTACTTTGTTGTTGTGTTTATTTGTTCTTATACCTCACATAACTTGTTGATATACTTAGACTTTGCTTTTATGATTGTATTATCGTATTGTCTTTGTATGTCTTCCTTGGCTTATTGTGTTGTGTGTAAGGCTACCTTGAGGGACAAACGAAAGTTTGTTCAAGGGTTTGAAAAAGGTGTAAAAACCTATTCACCCCCCCCCCCCCCCCCCCCCCCCCCCCTCTCTAGGTATGCTTTAAGCAATTTAACTTCGTTTGTATACTTTCAACTTGGATATTTTGACTTGTCCAAAAGCCATGTTTTCAATAGACACTATCGAAAACTCAACGTTGAGATTTAATATCCAATTACCTCAAAACATCCATATGATGATATTATACTCTCATTTAATAAATGGAGCCACGATGTCCATATCTATAAATGAAGTCCTCTATCGATTAACAAATGAATATCACCAAACTATCGAGGATAGACTATGCTATATAATCGTACTCATTGATAACTCAAATGATATCACTTGCAACCATAAGTCCATCATTTATCTCAGGATTAAGATAGACTCTCCGATTGTCCTAATAATGAAAAGACTATTATCTATTGACGGTTCTAGATAAAGCTTTTCATTGTGATCCAGTTCAATGCACCTAGTGCACTAGATTCTTTTACTCAAAGACACTCCGATGATTTTAGACTCATCATATCTCATTTGATCCCACTCAAATGCTAGCAAAAGAATTCTACAACTTTAACAAGATAAAGGTGCCCAACCTTTAACTTATGTTGTGAATGTTATTCAAGACTAACTAAAGAATTGTGTCTACCTCATACATATCCAGATGTACGAACAATTCTTCTTTTCTCATAGTCTTTAGACCTTATGATTATTTACTTTGACAATTATAATATTAAACTATAAATGCTATAAGATTTGTTAAACCAGAAATCACTTTATTAATATGAAAAAGATTGTCAATTACAACATTACACTCTTGCTATTGAGCATAATCCTAACACTCTCCCCGATAGGTTTGAATCAAAGGTGATGACTTTAGAGGAGAATAGCACATATAAGGATATGAAGCCGAGTGAGGTGATAGGAAGGCATCTAGCTTATGAGTCTAGGAAGGGTCCTACCTCCACACCTCCTAAAAAGCAAAAGGGAATTGCTTTGAAAACCTCCAAAGTTGAGAAGGAGGAGAATTATGACTCGGACGAAGAAATGGCTCTCTTGATGATAAGGTTCAAGAAATTCTACAAGTCCGAGAAGAAAGGTTTCGGATCCAAGGGTCAAGACTGTAGGGAAAAATACGGTCAACGCAGCGGAAGCGAGACTAAAAAGAGGTTTAGTATAGTTTAAAATTTTTCCATAATTTGAACCTTAACCCTCTAATTAATTAACATATAATACTAAAGATATCATACCTTTGTCGCGTGATCCGATTGACATTGCGTCGATGGTAATCCGCAAGATCTTCCAATCCAATCACGAACGTAAATCACTTAGGAGCGTGGTCTCCCTTCTCTTTGAATTGTGTACCTGAGGATGGATTAACAAAACTTTTTCTTTTTCGTTAGTCACAACAAATTCAAAGAGGCTACAAAGAATGTTCCGGTCACTTTTGAATTCACAATCGTTAGATCGAAACTCGCGTGAACTTTATTCGAAATTGTGCACAAAACCTTTTGATATAAAAGTTACTAGTGCACTATCGAAATAAGAACAAACTTTTCTCTCTTTTCCTCTTGGCCGAATTCTCACACTAGTCTAAAAGTTGGATTCTATTTTTCTCAAGCAAAAGAAAAAACTCTCAAGCCAAAGACCTAGGGTTCTTGAAATTATACAAAGAATATATATATATATATATATATCTTTAGTGGCCGCTCACTATAATATATATTTTTTACCCGAATGCATCTATGCCCGAATATATATATGTATATATATAGTTTCTTGCACAATATATTATATATCTCGTGTGCAGACTTTGCACCATATGTTATATATATATATATATATATGTCTAGTGCGCAGACTTTGCATCATATATTATATATGTCTAGTGCACAATATCATATATATATCTAGCACAATATATTATACATATCTAGTGCAATTACCGTGCACCATATATTATATATATCTATATATATTTATTGCGGCCTTGCTAAATGTATAATATATATCTAGTGCGAAATCTTTGCACAATATATTATATATTGTAGCTGAAATCCTTTACCATGTAGGATTTGTGTCTTTTGACTTAAATCCTAACCCTAGGTAGATTTCCTTAGAATTCCAAACCCTAATCCAACTCTTTAGTGTTTTTATGACTATATTAAAGACTTCCTAATTTGATTAGATAAATAAATCCCTTATTTATCTACTTACCAAATAAAGTCTTTTATATTTATTATACTACCACAATAGTATACTACTAAGAAACATATTTCCTAGTTAGAAAAAGATTTTGATATTTAATTAAATAATTAATTAATCAATTAATTAATTTCCATTTAATTAAATAATAAAATAAAACAATATAATATCATATATATATCTCGGCCATGTGCCATATATATTAATATATCTATATATTGTTTTTCTATTTTATTAAATCCATTGGACCTTAATAAAAGGCCCACATGTGAACTAGGCCCATTCTTACTAAAAGAAACAAGTCCACATGCCTTAATACAATTCTAGATGGACCCATAAATTAGTCCGGTAGAATATATCAAGTGATTCATGCAAGTCCGTGTGGATTGGGGATCTTGGCGGGCCTATCTAAATTTAAGCTCCAATAGACATAACCCAATCACAATCAACAAATGATTCACTTAGGTTCAATCTATTAATTTTAGTTCATTCCACTAAAGAACTAAAATTGCACTCTTAAATAAAGATGGAATAAGTAAATATTCTCATTCATACCCTAGACAATCTTATTGGAGATGGTGTATCCTCGTGAAGAATATCAGTAATCGCCAAGAGCTCATAGACCGCCTATAGCTCTCCAAGTTACCATATTTACTCATATGACCATATTTTGAACTTGGATATTTTGACTTGTCCAGAAGCCATGTTTCAATAGACTCTATCGAAAACTTAACGTTAAGATTCAATATCCAATACCTCAAAACATCCATATGATGATATTCTACTCTCATTTAATAAATGGAGACACGATGTCCATATCTATAAATGAAATCCTCTATCGATTAACAAATGAATACCACCAAACTATCGAGGATAGACTATGCTATATAATTGTACTCATTGATAACTCAAATGATACCACTTGCAACCATAAGTCCATCATTTATCTCGGGATTAAGATAGACTCTCCGATTGTCCTGATAATGAAAAGACTATTATCTATTGACGGTTCTAGATAAAGTATTTCATTGTGATCCAGTTAAATGCACCTAGTGCACTAGATTCTTTTACTCGAAGACCCTCCAATGATTTTAGACTCATCATAACACATTTGATCCCACTCAAATGCTAGTAAAAGAATTCTACAACTTTAACAAGATAAAGGTGCCCAACCTTTAACTTAAGTTGTGAGCATTATTCAAGACTAACTAAAGAATTGTGTCTACCACATACATATCCAGATGTACGAACAATTCTTCTTTTCTCACAGTCTTTTGACCTTATGATTATTTACTTTTGACAATTATAATATTCAAACTATAAATGCTATAAGATTTGTTAAACCAGAAATCACATTATTAATATGAATAGATTGTCAAAAACACTATTACACTCTTGCTATTGAGCATAATCCTAACAAAGACTTCAAGAAAAAGGCTCCATTCAAGAAGTTTGAGCCTAGGTAAGAAAAGACCGAAAGGAAAGGGGTCCGATGCTATGAGGGTGGTGGCATAGGCCACTTTGCCCCCGAATGTGCTAATCACATTAACAAGAAAAAGGGGAAAGTGATGGCCACTACATGGGCTAGAAGTGATGACTCCAATGAGGGAGATGAGTCTTCGGATGATGAAGAGCTCATTGCTAACTTTTTAGCCTTTGCCTCCTCTCACAAGAGCAAAGGTTTTAGTGAAGAAGAGAATGAGAGTCAAGAGGAAATTGACTCAAGTGATGATGGCTATTCATCTCACTCAACTAATGGAAAAGTGGATAGAATGGATCTCAAAGACTACATGGAGAAATTTGAGAGTTCAAGGTTAAAGAACAAGAGTGAAATTAGGAGACTAAAGGAAGAAAACCTAGAGCTCTCATCACAAGTTGACCAATTAAGTGAAGAAGTAGTGAGATCCATAAAGAATGAAGATAAGCTAAGAAAGGAGTTAGTCTTATCTAAGAGGAATGAAGAAGGTTTGAAGAGGGAGCTTGATGAAGCTAAAGAATCATTAGCTCGGATGTTTTCTAGCACCAAGAAGCTTGACCATATACTTGGTGTTGGAAAGAGTTCGTGTGACAAAAGGGGTATTGGGTATGAAGATGACAAGAAGATCTCAACCTCTAACAAGACCGTGTTTGTCAAGAGTTTGGGGAACAAAGAAGCTTCATTCGTGCAAACTCCTAGGAAGAAGTTAGAACTAGGACAATGTTCAAAAATTGCACAAGTGAATTTGGTGCCAAGAAGGCAACCTCAAGCTCAACCCACTAGGGTCCCTCAAGCCAACATTCCTCAACAATTGGCTCACAAAGGAAAGAGACCAATCATGCAACCTCAAGCTAGGAAGCAAGCTAGACCGGTTCAACAATGAAGATGGATTGAACCCACTCAACCACAAAGACAAGGACAAGGCATGATTCCTTATTTTATTCCTACATGTTATTTTTGTGGATTTGATGGTCATATTAGACCAAATTGCTTTCGATATATTAAAATATGTAGAACACAAAGCATGATAGAAAAGAGAAAGAAAAGAGAAAGAATAGAGCCAAGATGCATGTTCCTAGGAATGATAAAATTGATATGCATAATCCTAGGACATCTAGAGCCTATGTACCAAAGACCACTAAGAAAGCTGTTAACCGCCTAAAATGGCGGGGACCAAAAAAGAATTTTCCATTAGCTTTGAGAAGAAAGCTGGGATGCAAAGTAGCAGCGGGAAAAATATCCGGGTACCCTGTCTACTAGCTGACGGGCTAGAGTAAGAGTCTCTACCCACCCCGGTCAGGTCCAAAATCTCTAGAACCAAGAAAGCACTAGGGAGCCGTAAAGAGAAGGGCTCTAGAGACACACCCGTCATAAGATCGTAGTACCCCGAGTACCCCGATACTCGAGTATCTTGGTACCCCGATACTTGGCACCCCGATATCTGCAAACATCGTTTTAAAAGGAGCGAGAGGGACGCGGGGTACCCGGAGTACCCCAACCAACAAAGCTCGTGACATACACATAGCAAGATAAACACCTGGATCCCAGTATACCGGCCCCGTTGAAGCAAGAGGTGAGCACCCTAAAGGGCAGACCACATGTAAAGGCAAACATTAAACGTCACCGTTCAATATAGAAACTCAAGTTACAAACGCAGCATTCATTCCCGCCATAAAGAATCCTATTTCGAATAAGGGTTAATTTATTTGGAACCGAGAAAGAAGGAATCACCTAATCTTTCGAGATCAATATCCCGATGAATTTGTTAGACTCCAAAGGAAGGCTCGTGCATCACTGAAACCCTAGACCGAAGTTCTAGGAGTATTCAACAAGAAAGCGGGCCTATATAATGATCATATGTTCACAGGAAAAAGGGGAGGAGAAAACCCTACCAGATTGATTTTCCACTTATCGACAGACACAGAAAGCTCCATCACCATTGCCCACCAAGAGATTTTTTGTTCTTTATTGTTGTTATGATCATGCTTAGTTTATCAACAGTTTGTAAATTTCATAGTATGTTATATAGAATAAAATAAATTGAGTTTCATGCCATCGAGCACCTGAGATTTCTATCATCCTATCATTATTCACCATACTTAGTCGATCTAAAGGAAATAGTGGGGTATCGCGCTACTAGGTATCCCGCTAGCTCGGATCTATCCCGATCCGGGTCCCTCATAAATCGTTAGTTAGAAATTTCACCCCGGTGACAATTTTTAGTTAACAAAAGCTAATATTGCTTCTAAGTGGATTAGAAAGAATGAAAATGTGTGCCATGTTGCTCAAATAGCCTTGAAGGCAAATTCTTCTAATTTTTGATATTTAGATAGTGGGTGCTCTAGGCACATGACAGGAAACAAGAGTTTCCTAGAAAAGCAAGTAAATTACAATTGTTTAGGAATACAAGATCTTCAAGTGGCCATCGACCATCCGCGCATCCCTCGGCTGCCTCCCATAGGCGTGCACACCCCACAAACCCACAAAGGGCTGCTATGCGCAGCCCATGAGAACACTAGGGCTGCCGTGCGCAGCCCACCATAATATGGGCTTGCCATGCGCAGCCCAATTCACTCCAAGGGTGCACATGGCGCTCGTTCTAGGTTCCAGTTGCATCCAATTCTTCACGTCTTCGAATCTTCAATACTCGAACATATTACAGCAGTATTTAAACTAATAAAATACTGCAGTATTTTTTTTATTTTATTTTTTTAATCACTGCAATATTTAATACAATAAAAAACTGCACTATAATAAAATAAAAAAAACTGCAGTATATTTTAATACATAAAAACTGCACTATTTAATTACAATAAAAAAAAATAAGCAACTATCAAGAAGGAATTATGGCGATGATAGACCACCCTTCTTGTTACAATTCTGAAACAAAAAATACATTGAAATTCTAGGGCCAAAATTAAGCAACAACAATCCACATAAAAACATATATAAATCCATACATCCACATGTAATTATATATGCGAATACCTAGAGTGTCATCTCTTTCTAAACATGCATAATCACAATAAAAAGAAATAGATTCACGTATATATACGTTAATTAATTAAAAGGGTACAACCAGGCTCTGATACCAATTGTAGGGAAAAATACGGTCAACGCAGCGGAAGCGAGACTAAAAACAAGTTTAGTATATTTTAAAATTTTTCCTTTGATGAACTTTAACCCTTTTAAAGTAATTAAACATATATATAAACTAACAAAAATAGAATACCTTTTGTCGCGTGATCCGATTGACTTACGTCGATGGTAATCCGCAAGATCTTCAATCCTAGCACGAACGTGAATCACCTAGGAGCGTGGTCTCCCTTTTCTTTGAATTGCGTACCTGAGAATGGATAAACAAAATCTCTTTTTCTTATCGTTAGTCACAAAACATCCAAAAGACTACAAAGATTATTCCGGTCACTTTTGAGTTCTCAATCTAATGATCGAAACTCGCGTGAACCTTATTCGAAGTTGTACACACAAACCTATTGATTTATAAGCAATTAGTATACTATCAAAAATAGAATAATCTCTTCTCTCTTGTGTCTTGGCCGAAATCTACACACACTAATCACTAGAGAAGGATTTATTTTTCTAAGCAAAAAGAAATAATTCTCAAGCCAAACAAGTAGTGTGGCCGAATTTCATCTCTTGCCATATATATGGTTACCGAAATTCCACTCCTTATTTTTCTAGGGTTGCCGCATCCTCTAGTGTAGGAGATTGTTGGTGACCGAAATCCTCACTTCAAGAGGATTTAGGTTTAACCAAAACTCCTATCACTCTTGAGAATCCAAACCCTAATCCAACTCTAATGTGTAGTATTCAATTATGACTATTTTAAAAGACTTCCTATTTGATTAAATAAATAAACCTTATTATTAATTTTCTTACCAAATAAGTCTTTTACTTTTAGTATACTACTACCAATAGTATTTAACCTAGGAAACATATTTCCTGATCAGAAAAAGATTTTGGTTCTTAATTAAATAATTAATTAATAAATTAATTAATTCTCATTTAATCAAACAATAAAATAAAATAATATATTTGACTAATAAATTAGCCTTGCTGCCCACATCATATATATATGGGCTTAATATTATTTTCTTATTTTATTTAATCCATTGGACTTTAATTAAAAATCCCACATGTGAACCAGACCTATTCTTACTAAAAGAAACAAGCCCACATGCCTTTCATTAATATATTAATATAATTGATCAGCCCATTAAATAAATAATGTGCAAATTATATTCTTAATATATTAAATGCAATTCTAGATGGACCCATAAATTGGTCTGGTAGAATATATCAAGTGATCCATGTAAGTCCGTGTGGATTGGGGATCTTGGCGGGCTATCTAAATTTAAGCTTCAATAGACATAACCTAATCACAATCAACAAATGATTCACTTAGGTCCGATCCATTAATTTTAACTCATTCTACTAAAGAGCTAAAATTGAACTCTTAAATAAAGATAGAATAAGAACATGTTCCTCATTCATACCCTAAACAATCATATTGGAGATAGTGTATCCTCGTGATTAATATCAACAATCGCCAAGAATTCATAGACCGCCTATAACTCTCCAAGTTACCATATTTACTCATATGACCATGTTTTGAACTTGGATATTTTGACTTGTCCATCTAGAACTCAACGTTTAATGCAATTTTCATAAATTGCATATATTATATCGAAAACTCAACGTTGAGATTTAATATCCAATTACCTCAAAACATCCATATGATGATATTATACTCTCATTTAATAAATGGAGCCATGATGTCCATATCTATAAATGAAGCCCTCTATCGATTAACAAATGAATATCACCAAACTATCGAGGATAGACTATGCTATATAATCGTACTTATTGATAACTCAAATGATACCACTTGCAACCATAAGTCCATCATTTATCTCAGGATTAAGATAGACTCTCCGATTGTCCTAATAATGAAAAGAATATTATCTATTGACGGTTCTAGATAAAGCTTTTCATTGTGATCCAGTTCAATGCACCCAGTGCACTAGATTCTTTTACTTGAAGACCCTCTGATGATTTTAGACTCATCATAACTCATTTGATCCCACTCAAATGCTAGCAAAAGAATTCAACAACTTTAACAAGGTAAAGGTGCCAAACCTTTAACTTAAGTTGTGAACATTATTCAAGACTAACTAAAGAATTGTGTCTTCCTCATACATATCCAGATGTACGAACAATTCTTCTTTTCTCATAGTCTTTAGACCTTATGATTATTTACTTTGACAATTATAATATTAAACTATAAATGCTATAAGATTTGTTAAACCAGAAATCACTTTATTAATATGAAAAAGATTGTTAATTACAATATTACACTCTTGCTATTGAGCATAATCCTAACAATCTCCCACTTGCGCTATAGCAAATGTGTCATATCTCTCATGCCCATGTTCTCTAGATGCCCATCGAAACTCTTCTGAGGTAGAGCCTTTGTGAAGGGATCTGCTAGATTTTCTGCTGACGCGATTTTGGTAATCGTCACGTCACCCCTTTGAACAGTTGTGGCATGAAAGACTTGGCCACATGAACTTTAGGGATTTAAGAACCCTTGGAAAGTTCAATTGTGTGCGTGGCCTCCCTAAGCTTGGGAAGAAAGCCAATGGAGTTCGTGGACCTTGCCAACAAGGAAAACAAACCAAAAGCATGCACAAAAAGGGCAAGTATCTCTCCACCAAGGAGCCCCTAGAGCTTCTCCACATGGATCTTATGGGTCTGATGCAAACCGAGAGTTTAGGTGGAAAGAGATACATTTTTGTTTGTGTAGATGATTTCTATAGATTCACATGGACGTATTATCTTAGAGAAAAATCTGAAACTTTTGATAAGTTTAAATGCTTTGTACTAAAATCCAATATGAAATGAACTCAAACATTAAAAGCATTAAACGGATTAGAAGTGACCATAGGAGGGAATTTAAGAATGCCTCTTTTGAAAGCTATTGCAATAGTTTAGGCATCTCCCATGAGTTTTCGGCTCCTAAGACACCTCAACAAAATGGAGTTGTTGAGAGGAAGAATAGGGTCTTTCAAGAGATGGCCCGAGTGATGTTGCTTAGCAACAATGTCCCTAGGAACCTATGGGCCGAAGCCATCAATACGGCTTGCTATATAGAAACTGAGTTTTCCTAAGGCCCGGATCTAGAAATACCTCCTATGAGTTATGGAAGGGTAGGAAGCCAAATGTTAGCTACTTCCATACATTTAGAAGCAAATGCTATATTTTAAATAACCGTGATCAACTTGGCAAATTTGATGCTAAGAGTGATGAGGGTATCTTTATTGGCTATGCCTTGAATCGTAGAGCTTATAGAGTTTTCAACTTGAAGACTCGAACTGTCATGGAATCATCCAATGTTGTCATTGATGATACAAGGCTCAAGTCTAATGACCATGAGGATGAGGATGTTTTAGATGATGACTCTCTTTTAGAGAGGGTTGTGGAGACTCCCAATGTTAGGACGTCCAATGGTAACAATGAGGACACACAACCTCTTAATAGAGTCCCTCTCTTGGATTCTAATGAACCCGCTCCATGGGTTAAAAGACTCCATAACAAAGAGGATGTTATTGGAGATGTCAATGAGGGTGTAAGGACTAGGCATCAAATTGCTAATCTCATTAGTTTTACATGCTACACCTCTCAAATTGAACCCAAAAAGGTTGATGAAGCCTTGAATGATGAATTTTGGGTTCTTGCCATGCAAGAGAGCTAAACCAATTCGAAAGGAATAAGGTTTGGACTCTAGTTCCTAGGCCTAAAAGCACACATGTCATAGGCACTAAGTGGATTTATAGGAACAAATCCGATGAGGATGGCAACATAGTGCAGAACAAGGCTAGATTTGTAGCACAAGGATACTCTCAAATTGAGGGTATAGACTTTGAGGAGATTTTTTCTCCCATTGCCCGTTTAGAGTCCATTAGGCTTCTCTTGTCCATTTCTTGTGTGCACAAGTTCAAATTGCACCAAATGGACGTCAAAAGTGCCTTCCTCAATGGCTTCTTGTAAGAGGAAGTGTTTGTTGAACAACCCAAGGGGTTTGTGGATGCACACCACCCCAACCATGTCTATCGCCTCAAGAAGGCTCTATATGGGTTGAAACAAGCACCGAGGGCTTGGTATGAGCGCCTTACTCAATTTCTTGTTGACAATAACTACACAAGAGGTAGTGTTGACAATACTCTATTTATCAAGAAAGACAATGATGAGCTCTTTATAGCTCAAATCTATGTTGATGATATAGTGTTTGGCTCTACCAACAACACCAAGGTCTAACAATTTGTTGATGTTATGTAAGGTTCACTATTTGTATTGGCTTGATTCCATTGCAAAACACTCTATGATTGTATTGGTTGTTGCTTAGGACATTATTTGAAGAAAGGAAGCTCAAAGAGTGAAGAGCAACATCTAGTGCAAAAGTCGTCTTCAAGAGGTGAAAATCGTCAAAGGTAAAACTTGACTTCCACCCTCTTGCAAGGCGTTAGCGCACACACACACAATTCATACATGTGTGTCCCTGCATCGTGGTTCAAACATTTGGTATAACACATTCACACACTTCATAGCATGCTCATGCATTGATCTTGTATTGACAAACATTGTGAAATTGCATGCTTTGTGACTATCTCTTTGATATGGCATGTTTGTGTGAATATGTGTTTATTTGTTTTCGTATTTTGTGTTTAGGACTTGAACATGTTCTTATTTAATGCCTTATCGAGTTCCGGTCATTTCGGTTACTCACTCTTAAGGTTTCGAGTCCAAACAAGATGACTAGTCTACTTTTCGTTCTCATTTGTTGTGTTGATTTCATCATCGGAGTCCGAGATGATTTCTCAACCATTTTTCAAAGTTGAGTAGTCGTAGTCGTGCATGAGGGAGTCATGGTTCGTAATCCGAAAACGGATTCCAAATCGGAGGTCGGATGCTCAAGATATGGGGCAACGAACCGAGGGAGCGCGCGAGAGGTGTGCAAATCATGTGTGGCCACTTGGCCAGCCCGTGTGGGAGGCCGTGGGCCCCACGGGAAAGGGAGCCTTCTGCTCCCGTGGGCCCCACGCGCCCCCCACAGGGTGCTGATGTGGGAGCACGTGATTTGCTCGGAAATCTTCTCCTTTTCCCTCCTTTTAATCAAACCTCCTTCCCTCCACACTTATGCAATTTTTGAAGAACACTTGAAATCCCGCATCAGTTTTTCAACAATTTTCGTTTACTTGTTTTGATCATATCTCTCTCATATGAACTCGAAATCATTCGATTCAAAAACCAAAATTGTTGGTCTCGAAGAGAGCTACAAAGCCCAAGCATTTCCAAAGGCATTTGACTTCGGCATTTTTCTCAGCTGGTCCATTTCCAGTCCGTGGTCAGTACTTGATTTTCAACTTCTTCTTTTTCAATTTCATTTTTGATCAACTATTGATTCTTTCCATTTGATTGATGAAATTTGTTAAGAAGTATGTTAGATCACATGCTAGGGTTATTTGATCATTTGTTAATTGAGTTTTAGCTTTGTAATGTGTTTTGAACATATTTGTGCTAAACTTGATTTATCATGAAATTGATTCTAGAAAACATATATGTGATGTGCTTCATGTTATTTTCTATGTTTTATTTCATGATCTAAGAACTAGGTTTTTAGTGTGCTAAATCGAATATTGATACCTTTGTTCTTATTGTTTTGCATGTTTTGATTTCTAGATAACTTTTGTGATTGAGTGTTGAAATCATATTCTAGACTATCATTGAACGTGTACATTTTGCTTGATTGATCATCTAGATTAATTTGTTTGTGCTTGCATCATTTGCATCACTTTAGATCATAGCCTTGCATTAGGTTGAAGTCTCTAGCAAAGTGAGTGAAGCTTTGTGGATAGAGCAAGGGAGCCTTGATTAGAGTCGGGAGGACTCGGATAATCAAGCAAGGAAGTCTTGTCTAGGGTCGGGAGGATCCGGATAGGCAAGCAAGAAATCTTCCTAGAGACGTGAGCGTCTTGGATAGGAAGTTGCTTCCTAGAGGTGTAGGACACATCTCGGATAGGAAGTAGGCTAGGTGGTTCACTAGGCCCGAGGGTAGACTAGGAGTTGATAGCTTGAGCGGATATCATGAGTTGGTAGCTTGAGTGTGTAAGTCCTTTTCATCATAGTGAATTGCTTCGCCGGTGGTTGTGGTATCAACCCGTGGATGTTTCCTCATTGAGGTTTTACCACGTTAAAATCATTGTGTTCAATTTTGCTTTACTTTCCTTTATCTTCCATATATTACATTGATTGCACTTCTTGTAAATTGATTAACTCTTGTCTTAGTTAATTCAATTCATTTGCTAAATCTATTCAAGTGTGCATTTGTCTTGTAATTTTCCGTATTATTTTTTAATTGGAAGAATTTGGAGCCTATACCTATTCACCCCCCCCCCCCCCCCTCTAGGTATACTTCACTACTACATTGAAGGAAATTTCATGTTATGTCTCATGAATTTGAGATGAGTCTTGTTGGTAAGCTAAGTTACTTCCTAGGTTTGTAAATTAGGCAATTAGATGATGGGATCTTCATTACCCAAGCCAAATATGCCAAAAACCTAGTGAAGAAGTTTGGTCTAGAAAATGCCAAACATTGTGATACACCCATGAGTACCACTTTGAAGCTTAGCAATGATGCAAGTGGAAAAAGTGTGGAACAAACTCTATATCGGGGCATGATAGGTAGCTTGCTTTATTTGACCACAAGTAGGCCCGATATATCTTTTAGTGTGGGTGTGTGTGCTAGGTACCAAGCGGATCCTAAGGAGTCCCATCTCTCTTCCATTAAGAGACTCATTCTCTATGTGAATGGGACTTCCAACTATGGGATTTGGTACTCGTTTGACACTAATGCTAGTCTTGTTGGCTTTAGTAATGCGGATTGGGCAGGAAATTGCGATGATAGGAAGAGCACATCTGGCGGTTGCTTCTTTCTAGGCAACAACTTGGTGTCTTGGTTTTGCAAGAAGTAAAACTCAATTTCCTTATCCATGACCGAGGCCGAGTACATAGTCGTGGGGAGTGGATGCACACAACTCCTTGTAGGGAAAAATATCGTAGTACACGCAGCGGAAGCGAGACTAAAAATTGATTTAGTAACGTTTAAAATTTTTTCCTTTTATGAACCTTAAACCCTTTAATCAATTAAACATGTATATTATCTAACCAAAAGAAGAATACCTTTTGTCACGTGATCCGATTGACTTGCGTCGATGGTAATCCGCAAGATCTTCAATCCTAGCACGAACGTGGATCACCTAGGAGCGTGGTCTCCCTTTTCTTTGAATTGCAAACCTGTGAATGGACAAAACAAACTTTTCTTTTCTTTGTTAGTCACAAAAACAATCAAAAGAATACTAAGATTATTCCGGTCACTTTTGAGTTCTCAATCTAGTGATCGAAACTCGCGTGAACCTAGATCGATGTTGTATACACAAGCTTATTAATGAATAAGCAAATAGTATACCATCAAAGAATAATCTATCACTCTTTTATGTTTTTAGTAGAATAAAATAATCTTTCTATGAATTGAGAAGAAGAAGAAAATAGAATCAAGCACCAAAAGCCCTAGAGTGGCCGAATTCTATAAGTCCACATATATAGGTGGCAAAATTTTCTTTCTCTCTTTTCTATTAGGGTTGCCGAATTCTTTAAGAAAAAGGGACTAGGGTTGCCGCACACACAAGCAACTTGGGCCTATCAAGAAGGAGACCAAGAAAGTAACCAAGATCAAAGGGAAATGCTTCCTTTATGGTGAAAAGGGACATTGGAAAAGAAATTGCCCAAAGTCCCAGAATAAGAAGGAAGAAGGTAATGTTAATTATCTTGAAACATGTTTTCTGGAAGATTCTACAGATTCTTGGATCATAGACTCTGGAGCCACTAATCATGTTTGTTATTCCTTGTAGGGGTTCTAAGAAAGGAGGAGGCTGAGTAAGAATGAAATCAATTTGCGCTTGGGCAACGGAACGTTAGTGTCTGCAAGTGCAGTGGGAGATATTAGAGTTTATTTGGATTCTAGAAGGCATTTAGATTTGATAGACATTTATTATGTACCTCAATTCAAGAGGAATTTAATTTCAGTTTCTTGTTTAAATAAATTTGGATATTCGGTTACTTTTAATAAAGTTTTTATTATTAGTAAGAATGACAAAATTATTTGCCAAGGTACATTGGAAAATGGTCTATACTTTTTGCATAGAAATATCTCTCACTCGTTAGACACAGAATTAACGGAACCTAATCATAAAAGAGTAAAATTATCAATAGATGAAACCTACCTATGGCATTTACGCCTAGGTCATATTAACCTTGAAACTAATTAATGCACGGTGTGTATAAAACTATCTAGAGGGGGGGTGAATAGATTTTACGCTTTTTACCCAATTTTTCGTGTTAGTCAAAATTACGAAATTACCCTCAAGATAAAATAAACAAGCAAGTGTAATATGGTGCGGAAATTAAATTGACACTTGATTTTTACGTGGAAACCCTCACGGGAAAAACCACGGGCTATGTAAGTAAGCCACACTCGAACCTCGAATCCACTAAATGTGCAAACGATTACAACCTAATCCCGGTAGTAATCACACACCTACCTAATCCCGGTATGAGTGAACCTAGTCCGATTTTGCTTGCGATCTAAGCAACCTAATCCCGATTGCTACACACAAGACTTAGCTTCTCTTGAAGAGAATACAACCCTAAGTGAATATGTGAAAATATCCAAAATGCAACATAGAGCAAGGGAAACCCTATATGCTTATCTAAGATGATTAATATGCAATTAAGAACAATCCTAGATATCAAAACTAAATGACATGTCAATTAATTTAGCTAATCAATAGCAAGCACAAAAACCTAATATGCTAGCACAATACAACTTCTCAAACATACATCATACTAATCTCAATCTTGTATTCAACAAATATAAAATCACATACAAGTAATTAAATTGAGATTGCTAGATAAGAGAAACACAAAATATGTAAGATATTAGTGAAAAGCTTACCAAGCAAAGTATGATGAAGAATCCATGCAAGATGTCATCTAGATGATCTAAGATGATGCTAGATGATGATTGATGATCATGGAACAAGTGTTTGAGTAATTAAAAATGAGTTCTTTGGAATTTTTCTTCTCTTTGAAAAATCTCCTAAGTATGGAATCTGAATATGAACTCTCATAATTGACCTAAAGTCAAAGTGGCATATATATAGGGGGCCAAAACAAAGTGTGGTCGTTTTGATAAGTTTGCCCACTATTTGCCTTGGGCGCTGTACGTAGGGCGCCATTGTACAGCGCCTGTACAGCGCCCTTGCTCTGTTTTCACGAGGAAACAGAGTGGCGCTGTACGTACAGCGCTCTGTACCGCGCTATGTACAGCGCCCCAACAGCGACCCAACAGCGACCGATTAAATCGATCAGGTCTGAACAGCGCTCAATGGGCGCTGTTCGTACAGCGCTTCTGTAGAGCGCTTTTGGGGGCGCCCAGTGCAAAAATGCAATCCTAAGTCTAAGCATGACAAGGCAATTGGATATGCAAGATGCAATCAAACTAACAAGCAAGAAGAGATGTTCATGAGCATTAAGGCACACATAAAAGACACACAACATATAAGGATTAAACATATGCATGAGTTGTGAGTGTGTGCATCTATCTCTTCAAGACAAGTAAGCACTTAGAATATTACCTTTGGTGCTTGTCAATAGTGAGATCTTCAAAAGGGCCTAAGCAATAACAACAACATCTAAGCTACCCTTACAAAGCATCCCCACATGTGGTTTGATCACGAAATAAGCCAATTAAAAACAACGGGAATCCTAACAATCTCCCCCTTTGGCTATTTCGTGACAAAACCACCACTCACATTGATTCCTCACATAGAATTAGAAACTACGGGACTACAATGATTATCTACATTACAAAGAGATAAGAAAGTAAAAACTTCAAGTCTTCAATCTCTTGTAGAACAATCAAGCCCTGAAAATAAAGTTTCTAGCATTTCCAATACAAGTAAAGTGTGAGATTAATCATGTGAGAACAATACCAAGCATTTGCATTTTTAGAATTTAGGCACAACATTAGCAAATGTATGCAATGAATGATAAATGCAATGCTCCCCCTCAAAGGGTTACTCCCCCTCAATGTATGTTCTCCCCAAAATGCACAAAAGCTTCTATATTTTGCAACTCCCCTTACCATATCCTACTCCCCCTTTTTGTCATGATATAGGCAAAGGAGTAGTCCCCAACCGGGTCACTCAAAGCAACGAGAGATAGAAGCATGCAAGATATGCATATACATATAAGTCACTTTATGCACTTCAATTAATTTGAGAGAAACAAGGAGATTTATTTGAGAAAATGTGTGAATCCAACATGCTTTGCATACAAGACATATAGCATTCAAGTCCAAAATACAATGGTATTTGGCAAAGCAAATGACAAAGGTTTCTAATTTGAATTCAAACCAATTTCACCAATGTCATGGGAAAAGCAAGGATATAGAGATTATTGATTTCAATTTTAAGAGCAACTATATCCAACTTTATAAGCGAAACATGGCATGAGCGACTTTGCACCCTATTTGATTTTTCCGGATAAGAAATCCGTATGATAGTAACCATGTTCAACTAATAAAGAAAGAGAGACATATGGAATGTAAATTCCTTTGAACGGATACAAGATCCTTTATTCATTTTGAGTCTCATTAGCTTTCACACAAGTTTTGCATTTTTAAGAATATGCAATCATCAATTCATGCTTTTCATGTGAGCATGTTGTATGAATTTCATGCTTTTTCATTTAGCATTAGCATGTTATTAAAGAATCATCATGTCATGGAGATAACTATAGGTCATTCACATCATACTTCCTATGTAAATCTCCTAGTCCAAAAATGCATGTTTGAACATAAATATGACATGGATTGTAGATAAGCAAGGTTCACATGGATTGTAGATAAGCAAGGTTCACACTTATAGAATTGAAAACATATATACATATGTACAACCAAGCTTACTCAAGCAATCAAAAGAAGAGGCATAAGTTATTTCAAATTTTTTGCAAGATACAAGAATGCAAAGTAGCTCTCTTTGCTTGAGTTCCCCATATGGGGTCAATCATAGAACATCACTCCACAAGACATATCCCAATAGATCTACTAAGAGTTTTAAATCGAGTAGCATCTAAGGGTTTAGTAAATAAGTCCGCAAGTTGATCATTAGTACCTACATGTTCAAGTACTATGCATTTATTTTCAACAAGCTCTCTAATGAAGTGATGGCGGATGTCAATATGCTTAGTTCTAGAATGTTGAACCGGATTCTTGGAAATATTAATTGCACTCATATTATCACAAAAGAGAGTGAGAGTACCTTGGTTGAATCCGTAGTCTACTAGCATTTGCTTCATCCATAGGAGTTGTGTGCATCCACTCCCTGCGGCTATGTACTCAGCCTCGGCCGTGGACAAGGAAATCGAGTTTTGCTTCTTGCAAAACCAAGACACCAAGTTGTTGCCTAGAAAGAAGCAACCGCCCGATGTGCTCTTCCTATCATCACAATTTCCTGCCCAATCCGCATCACTAAAGCCTACAAGACTAGCATTAGTGTCAAAAGAGTACCAAATCCCATAGTTGGATGTCCCATTCACATAGCGAATGATCCTCTTCACGGAAGAGAGGTGGGACTCCTTAGGATCCGCTTGGTACCTAGCACACACACCCACACTAAAAGATATATCGGGCCTACTTGCGGTCAAATAAAGCAAGCTACCTATCATGCCACGATATAGAGTTTGTTCCACACTTTTACCACTAGCATCCTTGCTTAGCTTCAAAGTGGTACTCATGGGTGTATCACAACGTTTGGCATTCTCTAAACCAAACTTCTTCACTAGGTTCTTAGCATATTTGGCTTGGGTTATGAAAATCCCATCATTCATTTGCCTAATTTGCAAACCTAGGAAGTAACTAAGCTCACCAACAAGACTCATCTCAAATTCATGAGACATAACATCAACAAATTGTTGGACCTTGGTGTTGTTGGTGGAGCCAAACACTATGTCATCAACATATATTTGAGCTATGAAAAGCTCATCATTGTCTCTCTTGATGAATAGTGTCTTGTCAACACTACCTCTTGTGTAGTTATTGTCAACAAGAAATTGAGTGAGGCGCTCATACCAAGCCCTCGGTGCTTGTTTCAACCCATATAGTGCCTTCTTGAGGCGATAGACATGGTTGGGGTGGTGTGCATCCACAAACCCCTTAGGTTGTTCAACAAACACTTCCTCTTGCAAGAAGCCATTGAGGAAGGCACTCTTGACGTCCATTTGGTGCAATTTGAACTTGTGCACACAAGAGATGGACAAGAGAAGCCTAATTGACTCTAAGCGGGCAACGGGAGCAAAAGTCTCCTCAAAGTCGATACCCTCAATGTGAGAGTACCCTTGTGCTACAAGTCTAGCCTTGTTCCGCACTATGTTGCCATCCTCATCGGATTTGTTCCTAAATATCCATTTTGTGCCAATGACATTAGTGGTCTTAGGCCTAGGAACTAGAGTCCAAACCTCATTCCTTTCGAATTGGTTTAGCTCTTCTTGCATGGCAAGAACCCAAAATTCATCATTTAAGGCTTCTTCAACCTTTTTGGGTTCTATTTGAGAGGTGTAGCATGTAAAGCTAATTAGATTAGCTATTTGGCGCCTAGTCCTAACACCCTCATTAACATCTCCAATAACATCTTCTTTGTTATGGAGTCTTCTAACCCATGGAGCGGGTTCATTAGAGTCCAAGTTAGGAACTCTAGTACTAGGTTGTGTGACTTCATTAGATGTCCCAACATTGGGAGTCACCACAACCCTCTCCAAAGGAGAGTCATCCTCTAAAACATCCTCCTCCTCATCATTTTTGGACTTGAGCCTTGTATCATCAATGACAACATTTGATGATTCCATGACGGTTCGAGTCTTCAAGTTGAAAACTCTATAGGCTCTACTATTCAAGGCATAGCCAATAAAGATACCCTCATCACTCTTAGCATCAAACTTGCCAAGTTGATCACGGTCATTTAAAATGTAGCATTTGCTCCCAAATGTGTGGAAGTAGCTAACATTTGGCCTCTTGCCTTTCCATAATTCATAGGAGGTGTTTCTAGTACCGGGCCTTAGGAACACTCTATTTCCTATATAGCAAGCCGTGTTGATGGCTTCGGCCCATAGGTTCCTAGGGACATTGTTGCTAAGCAACATCACACGGGCCATCTCTTGGAGGACTCTATTCTTCCTCTCAACAACTCCATTTTGTTGAGGTGTCCTAGGAGCGGAAAACTCATGGGAGATGCCTAGGCTATCACAATAGCTTTCAAAAGAGGCATTCTCAAACTCCCTCCCATGGTCACTTCTAATCCGTTTAATGCTTCTAATATTAGAATTCATTTCATTTTGCAATTTAGTACAAAGCATTTTAAACTTATCAAAAGTTTCGGATTTTTCTCTAAGAAAATATGTCCATGTAAATCTAGAGAAATCATCAACACAAACAAAAATGTATCTCTTTCCACCTAAGCTCTCGGTTTGCATAGGACCCATGAGATCCATGTGGAGAAGCTCTAGGGGCTCCTTGGTGGAGAGATACTTGCCCTTTTTGTGCATGCTTTTGGTTTGTTTTCCTTGTTGGCAAGGTCCACAAATACCATTGGCTTTCTTCCCAAGCTTAGGGAGGCCACGCACACACTCGAACTTTCCAAGGGTTCTTAAATCCCTAAAGTTCATGTGGCCAAGTCTTTCATGCCACAACTCAACTTGCTCATCCATGGACACATTGTTTGAGACTATTCTAGCTTCAAGACAATAACAATTGTCGCTAGATCTCATACCTTTCAATAAGGTTTGTCCATCGGGCTTTAGGATTGAGCAATCATTTTTACTAAACAAGACGGAATATCCTTCATCACTTAGATGTGAAATGCTTATTAAATTGGCTTTCAAGCCATCAACAAATAAAGCATCGGATAAGGAGGGTAAACCGGGAACGGAAATGGATCCTTTCCCTACAACCTTCTTTTTGGATCCATCACCAAAAGTGACATATCCACCTTCCTCCATAACAAGAGTCTCGAAGAAACTCTTGTTTCCCGTCATGTGCCTAGAGCACCCACTATCCAAATACCAAAAATTAGAAGAATTTGCCTTCAAGGCTATTTGTGCAACATGGCAAACATTTTCATTCTTTCTAATCCACTTGGCAACAATTTTAGCTTTCTTAGTGGTCTTTGGTACATGTGCTCTATTATTCCTAGGATCATGCAAATCAATATTATTATTCCTAGGAACATGCATCATGGCTCTTTTCTTTTTCTTCTCTATCATGCTTCTAGTTTTGCACATTTTTATATAGCGAAAGCATTGTGGTCTAATATGACCAACAAATCCACAAAAGTGACAAATAGGAGTAAAATAAGGAATCATACCTTGTCCTTGTCTTTGTGGATGAATGGGTTCAATGCATCTTCGTTGTTGAACCGGTCTAGGTTGCTTCCAAGCTTGAGGTTGCATGATAGGCCTCTTTCCTTTGTGAGCCAATTGAGGAGGAATGTTGGCTTGAGAAACTCTAGGGAGTTTAGCTTGAGGTTGCCTTCTTGGCCCCATCTTCACTTGAGCATTTGAGCTTTGTCCTATTTCTAACTTCTTTCTAGGAAATTGCACAAGTGAAGTTTCTTCTTTCTTCAAGCTCTTGACAAATATGGTCTTGTTAGAGGTTGAGATCTTCTTGTCATCTTCATACCCAAGACCCCTCTTGTCACATGGACTCTTTCCAACACCAAGCATATGGTCAAGCTTCTTGGTGCTAGAATCCATCCTAGTCATAGATTCTCTAACTTCTTCAAGCTCCCTTTTTAGACTATCCTCATTCCTCCTAGATAAGACTAACTCCTCTTTTAGCTTATCTTCCATCTTCTTGAATTTCTCCACTTGTTCACTTAAGTGGTCATTTTGAGATGCAAGTTCAAGATTTTCTTCTCTCAACATCTTGATCTTTCTTGTACTCTTGATTGCTAAATCATTAAATTCGGCATGATATTTAGCAAACTCCTTTTTCTCCATAAATCCATTCATGGAGTTAGAGGAGGAATCGCTTTCTACATCACTTGAGTCATTTTCCTCTTGACTCATTTCCTCTCTTTCACTAGCACTTTTGCTTTTATGGGAGGAGGCAAAAGCTAGGAGATTAGCCATGAGCTCTTCATCATCCGAAGACTCATCTCCCTCATAGGAGTCATCACTACTTCCACTCCAAGTGGCGGCCATCACTTTCCCCTTTTTCTTCTCAACATGATTTGCACAATCGGGGGCAAAATGACCTATGCCACCACACTCGAAACATCGGACCCCTTTCCTTTCGGTCCTCTCTTGCCTAGGTTCAAACTTCTTGAAAGAGCCCTTTTTCTTCAAATCTTGACCCTTTGACCCAAAGCTCTTCCTTCTAAACTTCATAACTTTGTTGAACCTTTTTACAAACAAGGCAAGGTCTTCATCCGAGTCAACCTTCTTTTCCTCCTTTTCATCCTTGGAGGTTTTTAAAGCAATTCCTTTTTGCTTTTTAGTGGATGTGGAGATAGGCCCTTTCCTAGACTCATAAGCTAGAAGTCTCCCAATCACCTCACTCGGCTTCATATCCTTATAACCACTATTTTCTTCTAAAGCCGTCACCTTCGATTCAAACCTATCGGGTAGAGATCTCATAATCTTTTGCTTGATTCTCCTATCCGAATATGGATCACCAAGTTGATGGCTTTGGTTGACTATATCCATCAACTTGATCTCAAAGTCGTTGAAGCACTCATTCTCCTCCATCTTAAGCGTCTCGAATTGAGTTTGGAGGACTTGAAGCTTGGAGTCCTTCACCACTTCGGTTCCCTCATGTGCAATCTCTAGGATGTCCCAAGCTTCCTTAGCTATCATAGTATTTTGAATCAACTTGTATTGATTTTCGTCCATGGCACACAAGATGGCATGCAACGCCTTCCTATTCCACTTTGAAGCATCAAACTCTTGCGCGTTCCATTGCGCCTTAGGCTTCAAAACATCTTCTCCTCCACCCGCGGGAGTCATCATAGGGAGATCATATCCGTCTTCCACCGCCATCCATGCACGGTCATGAATTTGGCATATGTAGGATTCCATCTTCCCTTTCCATTGGGAATAGTTCAATCCGGTAAGAAGTGGAGGCCTAGTGCTAGAAGCTCCTTCGTGGCCACCACCATTTCCACCGTTTCCACTCATAATGTTTATGAATGAATGAAATGAATGCAAATGTATGAATGATCAAAAATCACACAAAATGCAAAACACACCAAAGTAAGCAAGGATCACCTATGTATGTCTAGGAACCCGCTCTGATACCAATTGAAACTAATTAATGCACGGTGTGTATAAAACTATCTAGAGGGGGGGTGAATAGATTTTACGCTTTTTACCCAATTTTTCGTGTTAGTCAAAATTACGAAATTACCCTCAAGATAAAATAAACAAGCAAGTGTAATATGGTGCGGAAATTAAATTGACACTTGATTTTTACGTGGAAACCCTCACGGGAAAAACCACGGGCTATGTAAGTAAGCCACACTCGAACCTCGAATCCACTAAATGTGCAAACGATTACAACCTAATCCCGGTAGTAATCACACACCTACCTAATCCCGGTATGAGTGAACCTAGTCCGATTTTGCTTGCGATCTAAGCAACCTAATCCCGATTGCTACACACAAGACTTAGCTTCTCTTGAAGAGAATACAACCCTAAGTGAATATGTGAAAATATCCAAAATGCAACATAGAGCAAGGGAAACCCTATATGCTTATCTAAGATGATTAATATGCAATTAAGAACAATCCTAGATATCAAAACTAAATGACATGTCAATTAGTTTAGCTAATCAATATCAAGCACAAAAACCTAATATGCTAGCACAATACAACTTCTCAAACATACATCATACTAATCTCAATCTTGTATTCAACAAATATAAAATCACATACAAGTAATTAAATTGAGATTGCTAGATAAGAGAAACACAAATTATGTAAAATATTAGTGAAAAGCTTACCAAGCAAAGTATGATGAAGAATCCATGCAAGATGTCATCTAGATGATCTAAGATGATGCTAGATGATGATTGATGATCATGGAACAAGTGTTTGAGTAATTAAAAATGAGTTCTTTGGAATTTTTCTTCTCTTTGAAAAATCTCCTAAGTATGGAATCTGAATATGAACTCTCATAATTGACCTAAAGTCAAAGTGGCATATATATAGGGGGCCAAAACAAAGTGTGGTCGTTTTGATAAGTTTGCCCACTATTTGCCTTGGGCGCTGTACGTAGGGCGCCATTGTACAGCGCCTGTACAGCGCCCTTGCTCTGTTTTCACGAGGAAACAGAGTGGCGCTGTACGTACAGCGCTCTGTACCGCGCTATGTACAGCGCCCCAACAGCGACCCAACAGCGACCGATTAAATCGATCAGGTCTGAACAGCGCTCAATGGGCGCTGTTCGTACAGCGCTTCTATAGAGCGCTTTTGGGGGCGCCCAGTGCAAAAATGCAATCCTAAGTCTAAGCATGACAAGGCAATTGGATATGCAAGATGCAATCAAACTAACAAGCAAGAAGAGATGTTCATGAGCATTAAGGCACACATAAAAGACACACAACATATAAGGATTAAACATATGCATGAGTTGTGAGTGTGTGCATCTATCTCTTCAAGACAAGTAAGCACTTAGAATATTACCTTTGGTGCTTGTCAATAGTGAGATCTTCAAAAGGGCCTAAGCAATAACAACAACATCTAAGCTACCCTTACAAAGCATCCCCACATGTGGTTTGATCACGAAATAAGCCAATTAAAAACAACGGGAATCCTAACAAACCTTAATAGGATTAAAAGATTGGTAAGTGACAGACCTTTAAGTGACTTAAAGGTTGATGATCTACCAACTTGTGAATCTTGTTTGGAAGGTAAAATGACCAAAAGGTCGTTCTCGGCCAAAGGCGTAAGAGCCACTGAATGTTTAGGATTGATACACACTGATGTATGTGGTCCTATGAGCATTCAAGCTAGAGTTGGATATGAGTACTTCATCACCTTCATAGATGATTACTCGAGATTTGGCTATGTGTATCTCATGCGACATAAGTCGGATGCTTTTGACATGTTCAAAGCATTCAAATCTGAAGTAGAAAATTATCTTGAGAAACACATAAAAATCTTGAGATCTGATCGTGGTGGAGAATATCTATCTGGTGAGTTTCAGCAATATCTTATTGATAATGGGATAGTTTACCGGGTACACCTCAACAAAATGGGGTAGCAGAAAGGAGAAATAAAACTCTTTTAGATATGGTTAGGTCTATGTTGAGTTATTCAACACTTCCTATTTCTTTTTGGGGATATGCTTTACAAACTGCTATATACATTCTAAACGATGTACCATCTAAGTCCGTTCCTCAAACACCACATGAGTTGTGGACTGGGTGCAAGCCTAGTTTACAACACTTAAGGATATTTGGTTGTCCTGCACATGTGCTAAAAGGAAAGACAGAGAAAATGGAGTCCCATTCGGAAACATGTATATTTGTAGGGTATCCAAAAGAAACTAAAGGATATTATTTCTATAGTCCTTCAGATCTTAAAGTATTTGTTTCGACAAATGCTAAATTTCTAGAAAATGACTATATGAATGATTTTGTGCCTAGAAGTAGAATTGTCCTGAATGAGATGTCAAGAGATATAATTCCACGAGAGGTTACACAACCTAACCCAATTGTAAGTTCCGATCCAACACAAAATCAACAACCTACCATTCCTCGTCGTAGTGGGAGGGTTAGAACACAACCCGAAAGATACATCGGTCTAGGAGAATCAGTGGAGAATCTCCCTGACGACGATGATCCCTACACGTATAAGGAAGCAATGGAGGATGTTGATAGTCGCCATTGGCAAAAGGCAATGCAATCTAAGATTGAATCCATGTTCGATAACAAAGTCTGGTCCCTTGTAGACTTGCCTAAGGGGATAAAACCCATTGGGTGCAAGTGGGTATACAAGAGGAAAAGAGGTATGGATGGAAAGGTGGAAACCTTTAAAGCTAGATTAGTAGCTAAAGGGTATACATAGAAAGAAGGTATCGATTACGAGGAAACCTTCTCTCCTGTGGCCATGCTTAAATCCATTAGGAAACTCTTATCCATTACAGCATCTTTAGATCTAGAGATTTGGCAAATGGACGTCAAGACAACTTTCCTTAATGGAAGTCTTGACGAAAGCATATACATGATGCAACCAGAAGGATTCATTGAAAAGGGCCAAATGGAAAAGGTATATAAGTTGCAGAAATCCATATATGGATTAAAGCAAGCATCCAGATCCTGGAACATAAGGTTCGATCAAGCTGTCAAAGGTTTTGGATTTATTCAGAATCCTGATAAACCTTGTGTATACAAAAGGATTAAGGGCGACAAGTTGGTTTTCCTGATTCTTTATGTTGATGATATACTACTCATTGGAAACGATGTAGGTGTATTGACATCAGTAAAAGAATGGTTAGCAAAACAATTTGATATGAAGGACTTAGGAGTAGAAAGTTTTATTCTAGGTATCTAAGTAATAAGGGATAGAAAGAATAAAACGATTGCATTATCCCAAGCTTCATACATAGACAAGATTTTGTTTAGGTTTTCCATGTAGGATTCCAAGAAAGGCATGTTACCTTTCAGACATGGAATCAAACTTTCTAAGGAACAAGTTCCTAAGAATGAGCATGAAGAGCAATTCATGAGTAGAGTTCCATATGCCTCGGCAGTTGGAAGTCTCATGTATGCAATGCTCTGTACTAGACCAGATATTTGTTTTACTGTTGGCATAGTTAGCAGATTTCAATCGAAAACTGGTCCTGATCACTAGACGGCAGTCAAGCATATTTTCAAGTATCTCAAGAGAACAAGAGATAATATGCTTGTATACTCTGGAAGGGATTTGATTCCCGTTGGGTATATAGATTCTAATTTCCAATCAGATTCTGACTCTAGAAAATCCACATCGGGGGCTGTGTTTACTATTGGAGGAGGAGAAGTCATATGGAGGAGTATCAAGCAATCTTGTATTGCTAATTCCACCATGGAAGCTGAGTATGTTGCTGCATGCAAAGCTTCCAAAGAGGCTGTTTGGCTCCACCAATTCTTGATAGACTTGGAAGTGGTTCCTAGTGCGAATAAGCAGATCACTATCTACTATGACGACAGTGGAGCAGTGGCTAATTCGAAAGAACCAAGAAGTCACAATAGAGGAAAACACATTGAAAGAAAGTATCATCTTTTAAGGGAGATTGTTCAAAGGGGTGACGTGACGATTACCAAAATTGCATCAGCAGAAAATCTAGTAGATCCCTTCACAAAGGCTCTACCTCAAAAGAGTTTCAATGGGCATCTAGAGAACATGGGCATGAGAGATATGACACATTTGCTATAGCGCAAGTGGGAGATTGTTAGGATTATGCTCAATAGCAAGAGTGTAATATTGTAATTAACAATCTTTTTCATATTAATAAAGTGATTTCTGGTTTAACAAATCTTATAGCATTTATAGTTTAATATTATAATTGTCAAAGTAAATAATCATAAGGTCTAAAGACTATCAAAAAAGAAGAATTGTTCGTACATCTGGATATGTATGAGGTAGACACAATTCTTTAGTTAGTCTTGAATAATGTTTACAACTTAAGTTAAAGGTTGGGCACCTTTATCTTGTTAAAGTTGTAGAATTCTTTTGCTAGCATTTAAGTGGGATCAAATGAGATATGATGAGTCTAAAATCATCGAAGTGTCTTCAAGTGAAAGAATCTAGTGCACTGGGTGTATTGAACTGGATCACAATGAAAAGCTTTATCTAGAACCGTCAATAGATAATAGTGTTTTCATTATCAGGACAATCGGAGAGTCTATCTTAATCCTGAGATAAATGATGGACTTATGGTTGCAAGTGATATCATTTGAGTTATCAATGAGTACGATTATATAGCATAGTCTATCCTCGATAGTTTGGTGATATTCATTTGTTAATCGATAGAGGACTTCATTTATAGATATGGACATCGTGGCTCCATTTATTAAATGAGAGTATAATATCATCGTATGGATGTTTTGAGGTAATTGGATATTAAATCTCAACGTTGAGTTTTCGATAGTGACTATTGAAAACATGGCTTCTGGACAAGTCAAAATATCCAAGTTTAAAACGTGGTCATATGAGTAAATATGGTAACTTGGAGAGTTATATGCGGTCTATGAACTCTTGGCGATTACTGATATTAATCACGAGGATACACTATCTCCAACATGATTGTCTAAGGTATGAATGAGGAACATCTTCTTATTCTATCTTTATTTAAGAGTTCAATTTTAGCTCTTTAGTAGAATGAGTTAAAATTAATGGATCGGACCTAAGTGAATCATTTGTTGATTGTGATTAGGTTATGTCTATTGAAGCTTAAATTTAGATAGCCCGCCAAGATCCCCAATCCACACGGACTTGCATGGATCACTTGATATATTCTACCGGACCAATTTATGGTTCCATCTAGAATTGCATTTAATATATTAAGAATATAATTTGCACATTATTTATTTAATGGGCTGATCAATTATGTTAATATATTAATGAAAGGCATTTGGGCTTGTTTCTTTTAGTAAGAATGGGTCTGGTTCACATGTGGGCTTTTTATTTAAAGTCCAATGGATTAAATAAAATAAGAAAATAATATTTGGCCCATATATATGATGTGGGGCGGCAAGGCTAAATAATTAGTCAAAAATATTATTTTATTTTATTGTTTGATTAAATGAGAATTAATTAATTTATTAATTAATTATTTAATCAAGAAACAAAATCTTTTTCTGATCAGGAAATATATTTCCTAGAGTTATACTATTGGTAGTAGTATACTAAAAGTAAAAGACTTATTTGGTAAGAAAATAAATAATAAGTTTTATTTATTTAATCAAATAGGAAAGTCTTTTATTAAGTCAATAAAAGAATAAAAACACTTATGAGTTGAATTAGGGTTAGGATTCTAAAGTTGATAGGAATTAGGGTAAAGCACAAATCCTTTTTGGTAGAGGATTTTCGGCCAACCCTAATTGCATCACAAGGAGATTTCGGCAACCCTAATAGAAATAGAAGTAGAATTCGGCCACCCTATATAATGCACCTTATAGGGTTCGGCCAATCCCCTTAATCTACTTGATCAATTTCTTCTTTTTCTCGTACTCATAGAAAAGTGTTTGATTATTCGGCCAAGACAAAAAAGAGAGAAAAGATTATTCTTTTGATAGTACACTAATTGCTTATACATCAATAGGCTTGTTGTACAACTTCGAATAAGGTTCACGCGAGTTTCGATCATTAGATTGAGAACTCAAAAGTGACCTGAATAATCTCTGTAGTCTTTTGGTTGTTTTGTGACTAACAATAAGAAAAAGAAAGTTTGTTTGTCCAATCTCAGGTACGCAATTCAAAGAAAAGGGAGACCACGCTCCTAGGTGATTCACGTTCGTGCTAGGATTGAAGATCTTGCAGATTACCATCGACGTAAGTCAATCGGATCACGCGACAAAAGGTATTCTTCTTTTTGTTGGTTTATATGTATGTTTAATTAATTTAAAGGTTTAAGGTTCATCAAAGGAAAATTTTTAAAACATACTAAATCGTTTTTAGTCTCGCTTCTGCTGTGCTGACCGCTATTTTTCCCTACAACCAGGAGGCTCTTTTATGATGTCTTTCTACCTAAAATATTCCCACGTGTGGATGGAAAATTATTCTTTGAACTCCTGCCATTTTTGGCGGTTAACAACTCCTTAACTAAATCTCCCTCACATTCTTGCTTCCAATTTCTCACTCACAAACTGGGGGTGTCCAAGACCCTCTCTCATTTGAGGGGGATGTTAGAACATAAAGTTAAACGACTTGTTATTTTGTCACTGCTATAGACACATGTAATGTTTCATTCTGGTGTTTTAAAGTTCTAGAATTTCCAATCATTGGCATATATACCAAAGAATATTCTCTAGGGTTTTTGTATATAGACACGTGTAATGATCTCATTGTACATGATACTTGCATTTAATAGAAAGCTGCCTCTTCTCACAAGTTGCTGAGAGTTTTCCAAAACATTTCCTCTAGAAATTTTACTCAATTAGTACTTAAAACAGTTTTTATCATCTCTAAAATAGAGCTTAAGATTCTTTGTCATTAACGAAAGGAAATTCTTGGCTTGCTGATCTTGAACCCACTTGATAAGGGAGACACTTCTCCATCTGGTGGTATGTTGGAGATGGCAGCCAGAATCCGGCGAATGCTAACAGAATGAGGAGGCTTGAAGCTGAGTGATCTCATCATCTTGTTCTTCGAGAAGATATCCGAAGAATTAGAAGGGATTAGATACACCAGAACTTGAACAACCACAAATATTCTTATATTTGCATGGACATCTTCTACTAATGATAACTCCACCTCCATTATATGTCTCCAACAATTCGCTTGGTTTATTATTTATTTTTTTGAGAAGTTCGAATAATTTACATGTACATTGTAGCTTGGAGAGACTTGTTATATATAGAGGGGGAGAATGTTACGATATTACCTCTATCACCCTAGTTTAGTATATATCTCCTACATTCTTGTATACAAAGTTATCTTTCCTTATTCTATCATTAGTAGGGTTTCTAGGGTTCTCTTAGTTGCTATATATACTCTCTTATATTGTAATTCACAACATACAGAAATACAAAAGTTACATGGTATCAGAGCTGCCTATTTTCTATGGAAACCTATTTTTCTTTTTCTGATCCTCTCTTCCGCAAGCTATAATGACCACCAATGCCTCTCCTCCACTTCCTCCTCAACCTCTTCCTCCTCACCAAAACTACCAGGTCCTACCATTGACAATTTTTTCAAACTATCGGAATCCAACTACTTCTTATGGACTGCACAATTACGTCCGTTCCTCATCGGCAATGGTCTGTACCATTACGTTGATGGTACTACACCAACCCCTTCTCATTCACTTCCTGTTGCCGACAACGTTGCCTCTGGCCCTAACCCCGACTACCTCAACTGGTTCCAGCAAGACCAACTCGTTGTCAGTTACTTGGTGGCCATTATATCCGAACCGATGCTCTCTCTAATTGTTGGCAAAACCACTGATTTGGAGATCTGGACATACCTTAAGGACAATTTCTCTCAACAATCGGTTGCAAACGCAGCCAACATACGCTTTCAGCTAATGGACATGACAAAAGGTACAAAAACAATTTCTGCCTACCTTCTCCACGCTAAGTCTCTTTTTGACTCTCTTGCAGCCATTTGTGAACTGGTCTCGTCTACTGATCTAGTCACCGCTGTTCTCCGGGGTCTTGATCCGGACTATGCCATGATCGTTACGGCAATCTTGAATTTTCCTCCACTAACGAGATTTGAAGACCTTTATGCCTGTCTTCACTCTTATGAATCTCAGTTGCTGCGAACCAAACTCGCTGATTCCAAAAGTACCACAGCCCTTATCCCCACTCAATCCTCTACTCCCACTGCCAATATAACCCACGGTCCTTCTTCTGATCGTGGACAGTCTTGTGGTAATGGTCGTCATGGCCACCGTGGATATTCCCGTGGACGTGGTCATGCCCCCTGGCATTCATCTCCTGATTACTCAACTTATGGTTCCATTCGTGAGTATTATTGGCCACAATAGAATAGTGGGCGTCGTCTTCTTGGTTCTCATCCCTCTTAAGCTCAAGCATCACAATGGTGCTCAACATGCTCCACTCCTCAGCATTCATACTCAAATTGTCCTCACAGATATCATGGTCCTGAATCTCTTACTGCTCAGTTTGCGGGAATGCATGTCGCTCAATATCCGCCTCCTCCTGATTTTACCTGGTATCCTGACACTGGTGCGACTCACCATATGACGAGTACTGCTCCTCCAAATTCTGTCCCATTTAATGATAATACCTCTATCCTACTCGGTAATGGGGACTCTCTTCCCATTACCAACACTGGTAATATTCCTGTGTCTCTAGGCTCTCACAAATTTTCTCTCAATAATGTCTTCCATGTTCCTTCTCTAAACAAGAATTTATTGTCTGTTGCACGCTTTACTCAGGATAATAATGTTAGTTTTACCTTCACTCCCTCAGGTTATATTATCTCTGATCTCACCTCAAGTGTTCCTCTATTTTAGGGCCCATGTAAGGATGGTTTTTATCCGTTCTCACAACCAAAGCCTATTGCCTTGGCAGCTACTGCCTCCAACCTCTGGCATCTTCGTCTTACAGAGAATCAAGAAACAGAGTCTTTGACTACTACTGCGTGCATAGAAAAGTTTATAGAATATCCATAATCAGTTGACCAAAAATAGTACATGAGAAAGGTAATTTCTTAGAAGAAACAAATTCTTAAAGTTTATCTCTATAGTTTGCTCTGAAAGTGGCCAAAATACATAATTAATTAAGACAATTAAGTTGGTATGAACATATGATATGATTAATTAATTTAAAGGTCAAATTGATTAAAATATGTGATTAGTGAGTTGGTGGAGGAGCCATGCAAAAGCAGCCACTCATGAGAAAATCTTGGTTGCAACCCAGTGCAACAATCAGCACATGCTGATTGGTGCACCGGAGCCACTCAAATTTTGACACCTGTTTTTGTACTGCTACTCAAGCTAACAACTCATTCAAGTGATCCAACTCAGCTTTTATCACTTATCAGACAACAAAATCTCATCTCCCAAAATCTCACCTCATCAACCCTCACGTGTTCACACTCTTCGATCTACAACTGAAACTAATTATTGCACGGTGTGTATAAAACTATCTAGAGGGGGGGTGAATAGATTTTACGCTTTTTACCCAATTTTTCGTGTAAGTCAAAATTACGAAAATGCCCTCAAGATAATATAAATAAGCAAGTGTAATATGGTGCGGAAATTAAAACAACACTTGATTTTTACATGGAAACCCTCACGGGAAAAACCACGGGCTATGTAAGTAAGCCACACTCGAACCTCGAATCCACTAAATGTGCAAACGATTACAACCTAATCTCGGAAGTAATCACACACCTACCTAATCCCAGTATGAGTGAACCTAGTCCAATTTTGCTTGCAATCTAAGCAACCCAATCCCGGATGCTACACACAAGACTTACTTTCTCTATGAAGAGAATACAACCCTAAGTGAATATATGTGAATATCCAATATGCAACATAGAGCAAGGGAAACCCTATATGCTTATCTAAGATGTTTAATATGCAATTAAGAACAATCCTAGATATCAAAACTAAATGACATGTCAATTAGTTTAGCTAATCAATATTAAGCACAAAACCCAATATGCTAGCACAATACAACTTCTCAAACATACATCATACTAATCTCAAACTTGTATTCAAAGAATATAAAATCACATACAAGTAATTAAATTGAGATTGCTTGTTAAGAGAAACACAAAATATGTAAGATATTAGTGAAAAGCTTACCAAGCAAAGTATGATGAAGAATCCATGCAAGATGACATCTAGAAGATCAAAGATGATGCTAGATGATGATTGATGATCATGAATAAGTGTTTGAGTAATTAAAAATGAGTTCTTGGAATTTTTCTTCTCTTTGAAAAATATCCTAAGTATGAAATCTGAATATGAACTCTCTTACTTGACCTAAAGACAAAATGGCATATATATAGGGGGCCATATCAAAGTGAGGTCGTTTAAGTAAGTTTCAAAGAAACGCGCCAATCGGCGGTTTCAATAGGCGGCCAGGCCGCCGATGTCAACCGCCGAATTGCTCCCAGGGAAACAGGGGAGAAACGGCAGTTTCAAATGGCGGTTTCTAAACCGCCGAAACAGGACCGAGAAATAAATCAATCAGGTCTGAAACGGCGTTTTCGATCGGTAGCCACGAAACCGCCGATCCAACCGTCGAATTGATCCAGAGACCTCTGGACTCAAACGGCGGTTTCATTCGGCGGCCAGGCTGCCGATCCAAACCGCCATTTCACCAATTTTGGTGAAACCAAGGGAGAAGCCAAGGGCATTCTCCAACGGCGATCTTCGCGCTAAAGACAAGCACACAAGGTGCATGCGCGGACGTTTCCGAACAACAACGGGAAACGAATTACAAGACACATAAACACACAACAACATATAACAAAGAAGTGCAAGTGTGATAAGTGACATGTGAAGAGAATGCACACAAATTCAAGTATGCTAAGTGAGTGTGTGCACTAAATCTCTTCATAGAAAATTAAGCACTAAACATATACCTTTGGAGTGCTTAACACTTGCAAGGGCCTTGAGCTTGAACACATTCCTAAGCTACCCTTACATGATCCCCACATATGGTTTGATCACGAAATAAGCAAATTAAAAACAACAGGAATCCTTACAATCTCCCCCTTTGGCTATTTCGTGACAAAACCATCACTCACATTGATTCCTCACAAAAAAAAAAATAGAAACAACGGGATAATATAGATCGTCTACAACACAAAGAGATAATAATCAAAATAAAATCTTCAATGCTCCAATCTCTTGTAGAACAACCAACCCTACAAAACAAGGTTTCTATATTTTTCCAAAAAGTACATGTGAGATTAATCAAGTGATATCAAAGCAAGCATTTGCATTTTTAGAATTTAGGCACAACATTACAAAGGTATACAATGTATGATAAATGCAATGCTCCCCCTCAAAGGGTTACTCCCCCTCAATACATATTCTCCCCAATCATGCACAATTGCAACAACAATTTGCATCTCCCCTTACCAAATCCTACTCCCCCTTTTTGTCATGATATAGGCAAAGGAGTAGTCCCCAACCGGGTCACTCATAGCAACGAGAGATAGAAGCATGCAAGATTTGCATATACATATAAGTCACTTTATGCATCTCAATTAATTGAAGAGAAACAAGGAGATTTATTTGAGAAAAAATGTGTGAATCCACCATGCTTTGCATACAAGACATATAGCATTCAAGTCCAAAATACAATGGTATTTGGCAAAGCAAATGACAAAGGTTTCTAATTAGAATTCAAACCAATTTCACCAATGTCATGGGAAAAGCAAGGATATAGAGATTATTGATTTCAATTTAAGAGCAACTATATCCAACTTTATAAGCGAAACATGGCATGAGCGACTTTGCACCCTATTTGATTTTTCCGGATAAGATATCCGTATGATAGTAGCCATGTTCAACTAATAAAGAAAGAGAGACATTTGGAATGTAAATTCCTTTGAACGGATACAAGATCCTTTATTCATTGGGTCTCATTAGCTTTCACACAAGTTTTGCATTTTTAAGAATATGCAATCATCAATTCATGCTTTTCATGTGAGCATGTTTTATGAATTTCATGCTTTTTCATTTGACATTAGCATGTTATAAAAGAATCATCATGTCATGGAGATAACTATAGGTTATTCACATCATACTTCCTATGTAAATCTCCTAGTCCAAAAATGCATGTTTGAACATAAATATGACATGGATTGTAAACAAGCAAGGTTCACACTTATAGAATTTGAAAGCATATATACATATGTACTACCAAGCTTACTCAAGCAATCAAAAGAAGAGGCATAAGTTATTTCAAATTTTTTGCAAGTTACAAGAATGCAAAATAGCTCTCTTTGCTTGAGTTCCCCATATAGGGTCAATCATAGAACACATCACTCCACAAGATATCCCAATTGATCTACTAAGAGTTTTAAAATCGAGTAGCATCTAAGGGTTTAGTAAATAGGTCCGCAAGTTGATCATTAGTACCTACATGTTCAAGTACTATGCATTTATTTTCAACAAGCTCTCTAATGAAGTGATGGCGGATGTCAATATGCTTAGTTCTAGAATGTTGAACCGGATTCTTGGAAATATTAATAGCACTCATGTTATCACAAAAGAGAGTGAGAGTACCTTGGTTGAATCCGTAGTCTACTAGCATTTGCTTCATCCATAGGAGTTGTGTGCATCCACTCCCCGCAGTTTTGTACTCGGCCTCGGCCGTGGAAAGGAAATTGAGTTTTGCTTCTTGCAAAACCAAGACACCAAGTTGTTGCCTAGAAAGAAGCAACCGCCCGATGTGCTCTTCCTATCATCACAATTTCCTGCCCAATCCGCATCACTAAAGCCTACAAGACTAGCATTAGTGTCAAAAGAGTACCAAATCCCATAGTTGGATGTCCCATTCACATAGCGAATGATTCTCTTTACGGAAGAGAGATGGGACTCCTTAGGATCCGCTTGGTACCTAGCACACACACCCACACTAAAAGATATATCGGGCCTACTTGCGGTCAAATAAAGCAAGCTACCTATCATGCCCCGATATAGAGTTTGTTCCACACTTTTACCACTAGCATCCTTGCTTAGCTTCAAAGTGATACTCATGGGTGTATCACAATGTTTGGCATTCTCTAAACCAAACTTCTTCACTAGGTTCTTAGCATATTTGGCTTGGGTTATGAAAATCTCATCATTCATTTGCCTAATTTGCAAACCTAGGAAGTAACTAAGCTCACCAACAAGACTCATCTCAAATTCATGAGACATGACATCAACAAATTGTTGGACCTTGGTGTTGTTGGTGGAGCCAAACACTATGTCATCAACATATATTTGAGCTATGAAAAGCTCATCATTGTCTCTCTTGATGAATAGTGTCTTGTCAACACTACCTCTTGTGTAGTTATTGTCAACAAGAAATTGAGAGAGGCGCTCATACCAAGCCCTCGGTGCTTGTTTCAACCCATATAGTGCCTTCTTGAGGTGATAGACATGGTTGGGGTGGTTTGCATCCACAAACCCCTTGGGTTGTTCAACAAACACTTCCTCTTGCAAGAAGCCATTGAGGAAGGCACTCTTGACGTCCATTTGGTGCAATTTGAACTTGTGCACACAAGAGATGGACAAGAGAAGCCTAATGGACTCTAAGCGGGCAACGGGAGCAAAAGTCTCCTCAAAGTCGATACCCTCAATTTGAGAGTACCCTTGTTGAAACTAATTAATGCACGGTGTGTATAAAACTATCTAGAGGGGGGGTGAATAGATTTTACGCTTTTTACCCAATTTTTCGTGTTAGTCAAAATTACGAAATTACCCTCAAGATAAAATAAACAAGCAAGTGTAATATGGTGCGGAAATTAAATTGACACTTGATTTTTACGTGGAAACCCTCACGGGAAAAAACCACGGGCTATGTAAGTAAGCCACACTCGAACCTCGAATCCACTAAATGTGCAAACGATTACAACCTAATCCCGGTAGTAATCACACACCTACCTAATCCCGGTATGAGTGAACCTAGTCCGATTTTGCTTGCGATCTAAGCAACCTAATCCCGATTGCTACACACAAGACTTAGCTTCTCTTGAAGAGAATACAACCCTAAGTGAATATGTGAAAATATCCAAAATGCAACATAGAGCAAGGGAAACCCTATATGCTTATCTAAGATGATTAATATGCAATTAAGAACAATCCTAGATATCAAAACTAAATGACATGTCAATTAGTTTAGCTAATCAATATCAAGCACAAAAACCTAATATGCTAGCACAATACAACTTCTCAAACATACATCATACTAATCTCAATCTTGTATTCAACAAATATAAAATCACATACAAGTAATTAAATTGAGATTGCTAGATAAGAGAAACACAAAATATGTAAGATATTAGTGAAAAGCTTACCAAGCAAAGTATGATGAAGAATCCATGCAAGATGTCATCTAGATGATCTAAGATGATGCTAGATGATGATTGATGATCATGGAACAAGTGTTTGAGTAATTAAAAATGAGTTCTTTGGAATTTTTCTTCTCTTTGAAAAATCTCCTAAGTATGGAATCTGAATATGAACTCTCATAATTGACCTAAAGTCAAAGTGGCATATATATAGGGGGCCAAAACAAAGTGTGGTCGTTTTGATAAGTTTGCCCACTATTTGCCTTGGGCGCTGTACGTAGGGCGCCATTGTACAGCGCCTGTACAGCGCCCTTGCTCTGTTTTCACGAGGAAACAGAGTGGCGCTATACGTACAGCGCTCTGTACCGCGCTATGTACAGCGCCCCAACAGCGACCCAACAGCGACCGATTAAATCGATCAGGTCTGAACAGCGCTCAATGGGCGCTGTTCGTACAGCGCTTCTGTAGAGCGCTTTTGGGGGCGCCCAGTGCAAAAATGCAATCCTAAGTCTAAGCATGACAAGGCAATTGGATATGCAAGATGCAATCAAACTAACAAGCAAGAAGAGATGTTCATGAGCATTAAGGCACACATAAAAGACACACAACATATAAGGATTAAACATATGCATGAGTTGTGAGTGTGTGCATCTATCTCTTCAAGACAAGTAAGCACTTAGAATATTACCTTTGGTGCTTGTCAATAGTGAGATCTTCAAAAGGGCCTAAGCAATAACAACAACATCTAAGCTACCCTTACAAAGCATCCCCACATGTGGTTTGATCACGAAATAAGCCAATTAAAAACAACGGGAATCCTAACAATCTCCCCCTTTGGCTATTTCGTGACAAAACCACCACTCACATTGATTCCTCACATAGAATTAGAAACTACGGGACTACAATGATTATCTACATTACAAAGAGATAAGAAAGTAAAAACTTCAGGTCTTCAATCCCTTGTAGAACAATCAAGCCCTGAAAATAAAGTTTCTAGCATTTCCAATACAAGTAAAGTGTGAGATTAATCATGTGAGAACAATACTAAGCATTTGCATTTTTAGAATTTAGGCACAACATTAACAAATGTATGCAATGAATGATAAATGCAATGCTCCCCCTCAAAGGGTTACTCCCCCTCAATGTATGTTCTCCCCAAAATGCACAAAAGCTTCTATATTTTGCAACTCCCCTTACCATTTCCTACTCCCCCTTTTTGTCATGATATAGGCAAAGGAGTAGTCCCCAACTGGGTCACTCAAAGCAACGAGAGATAGAAGCATGCAAGATATGCATATACATATAAGTCACTTTATGCACTTCAATTAATTTGAGAGAAACAAGGAGATTTATTTGAGAAAATGTGTGAATCCAACATGCTTTGCATACAAGACATATAGCATTCAAGTCCAAAATACAATGGTATTTGGCAAAGCAAATGACAAAGGTTTCTAATTTGAATTCAAACCAATTTCACCAATGTCATGGGAAAAGCAAGGATATAGAGATTATTGATTTCAATTTTAAGAGCAACTATATCCAACTTTATAAGCGAAACATGGCATGAGCGACTTTGCACCCTATTTGATTTTTCCGGATAAGAAATCCGTATGATAGTAACCATGTTCAACTAATAAAGAAAGAGAGACATATGGAATGTAAATCCTTTGAACGGATACAAGATCCTTTATTCATTTTGAGTCTCATTAGCTTTCACACAAGTTTTGCATTTTTAAGAATATGCAATCATCAATTCATGCTTTTCATGTGAGCATATTGTATGAATTTCATGCTTTTTCATTTAGCAATTAGCATGTTATTAAAGAATCATCATGTCATGGAGATAACTATAGGTCATTCACATCATACTTCCTATGTAAATCTCCTAGTCCAAAAATGCATGTTTGAACATAAATATGACATGGATTGTAGATAAGCAAGGTTCACACTTATAGAATTGAAAACATATATACATATGTACAACCAAGCTTACTCAAGCAATCAAAAGAAGAGGCATAAGTTATTTCAAATTTTTTGCAAGATACAAGAATGCAAAATAGCTCTCTTTGCTTGAGTTCCCCATATGGGGTCAATCATAGAACATCACTCCACAAGACATATCCCAATAGATCTACTAAGAGTTTTAAATCGAGTAGCATCTAAGGGTTTAGTAAATAAGTCCGCAAGTTGATCATTAGTACCTACATGTTCAAGTACTATGCATTTATTTTCAACAAGCTCTCTAATGAAGTGATGGCGGATGTCAATATGCTTAGTTCTAGAATGTTGAACCGGATTCTTGGAAATATTAATTGCACTCATATTATCACAAAAGAGAGTGAGAGTACCTTGGTTGAATCCGTAGTCTACTAGCATTTGCTTCATCCATAGGAGTTGTGTGCATCCACTCCCTGCGGCTATGTACTCGGCCTCGGCCGTGGACAAGGAAATCGAGTTTTGCTTCTTGCAAAACCAAGACACCAAGTTGTTGCCTAGAAAGAAGCAACCGCCCGATGTGCTCTTCCTATCATCACAATTTCCTGCCCAATCCGCATCACTAAAGCCTACAAGACTAGCATTAGTGTCAAAAGAGTACCAAATCCCATAGTTGGATGTCCCATTCACATAGCGAATGATCCTCTTCACGGAAGAGAGGTGGGACTCCTTAGGATCCGCTTGGTACCTAGCACACACACCCACACTAAAAGATATATCGGGCCTACTTGCGGTCAAATAAAGCAAGCTACCTATCATGCCACGATATAGAGTTTGTTCCACACTTTTACCACTAGCATCCTTGCTTAGCTTCAAAGTGGTACTCATGGGTGTATCACAACGTTTGGCATTCTCTAAACCAAACTTCTTCACTAGGTTCTTAGCATATTTGGCTTGGGTTATGAAAATCCCATCATTCATTTGCCTAATTTGCAAACCTAGGAAGTAACTAAGCTCACCAACAAGACTCATCTCAAATTCATGAGACATAACATCAACAAATTGTTGGACCTTGGTGTTGTTGGTGGAGCCAAACACTATGTCATCAACATATATTTGAGCTATGAAAAGCTCATCATTGTCTCTCTTGATGAATAGTGTCTTGTCAACACTACCTCTTGTGTAGTTATTGTCAACAAGAAATTGAGTGAGGCGCTCATACCAAGCCCTCGGTGCTTGTTTCAACCCATATAGTGCCTTCTTGAGGCGATAGACATGGTTGGGGTGGTGTGCATCCACAAACCCCTTAGGTTGTTCAACAAACACTTCCTCTTGCAAGAAGCCATTGAGGAAGGCACTCTTGACGTCCATTTGGTGCAATTTGAACTTGTGCACACAAGAGATGGACAAGAGAAGCCTAATTGACTCTAAGCGGGCAACGGGAGCAAAAGTCTCCTCAAAGTCGATACCCTCAATTTGAGAGTACCCTTGTGCTACAAGTCTAGCCTTGTTCCGCACTATGTTGCCATCCTCATCGGATTTGTTCCTAAATATCCATTTTGTGCCTATGACATTAGTGGTCTTAGGCCTAGGAACTAGAGTCCAAACCTCATTCCTTTCGAATTGGTTTAGCTCTTCTTGCATGGCAAGTAACCCAAAATTCATCATTTAAGGCTTCTTCAACCTTTTTGGGTTCTATTTGAGAGGTGTAGCATGTAAAGCTAATTAGATTAGCTATTTGGCGCCTAGTCCTAACACCCTCATTAACATCTCCAATAACATCTTCTTTGTTATGGAGTCTTCTAACCCATGGAGCGGGTTCATTAGAGTCCAAGTTAGGAACTCTAGTACTAGGTTGTGTGACTTCATTAGATGTCCCAACATTGGGAGTCACCACAACCCTCTCCAAAGGAGAGTCATCCTCTAAAACATCCTCCTCCTCATCATTTTTGGACTTGAGCCTTGTATCATCAATGACAACATTTGATGATTCCATGACGGTTCGAGTCTTCAAGTTGAAAACTCTATAGGCTCTACTATTCAAGGCATAGCCAATAAAGATACCCTCATCACTCTTAGCATCAAACTTGCCAAGTTGATCACGGTCATTTAAAATGTAGCATTTGCTCCCAAATGTGTGGAAGTAGCTAACATTTGGCCTCTTGCCTTTCCATAATTCATAGGAGGTGTTTCTAGTACCGGGCCTTAGGAACACTCTATTTCCTATATAGCAAGCCGTGTTGATGGCTTCGGCCCATAGGTTCCTAGGGACATTGTTGCTAAGCAACATCACACGGGCCATCTCTTGGAGGACCCTATTCTTCCTCTCAACAACTCCATTTTGTTGAGGTGTCCTAGGAGCGGAAAACTCATGGGAGATGCCTAGGCTATCACAATAGCTTTCAAAAGAGGCATTCTCAAACTCCCTCCCATGGTCACTTCTAATCCGTTTAATGCTTCTAATATTAGAATTCATTTCATTTTGCAATTTAGTACAAAGCATTTTAAACTTATCAAAAGTTTCGGATTTTTCTCTAAGAAAATATGTCCATGTAAATCTAGAGAAATCATCAACACAAACAAAAATGTATCTCTTTCCACCTAAGCTCTCGGTTTGCATAGGACCCATGAGATCCATGTGGAGAAGCTCTAGGGGCTCCTTGGTGGAGAGATACTTGCCCTTTTTGTGCATGCTTTTGGTTTGTTTTCCTTGTTGGCAAGGTCCACAAATACCATTGGCTTTCTTCCCAAGCTTAGGGAGGCCACGCACACACTCGAACTTTCCAAGGGTTCTTAAATCCCTAAAGTTCATGTGGCCAAGTCTTTCATGCCACAACTCAACTTGCTCATCCATGGACACATTGTTTGAGACTATTCTAGCTTCAAGACAATAACAATTGTCGCTAGATCTCATACCTTTCAATAAGGTTTGTCCATCGGGCTTTAGGATTGAGCAATCATTTTTACTAAACAAGACGGAATATCCTTCATCACTTAGATGTGAAATGCTTATTAAATTGGCTTTCAAGCCATCAACAAATAAAGCATCGGATAAGGAGGGTAAACCGGGAACGGAAATGGATCCTTTCCCTACAACCTTCTTTTTGGATCCATCACCAAAAGTGACATATCCACCTTCCTCCATAACAAGAGTCTCGAAGAAACTCTTGTTTCCCGTCATGTGTCTAGAGCACCCACTATCCAAATACCAAAAATTAGAAGAATTTGCCTTCAAGGCTATTTGTGCAACATGGCAAACATTTTCATTCTTTCTAATCCACTTAGCAACAATTTTAGCTTTCTTAGTGGTCTTGGTACATGTGCTCTATTATTCCTAGGATCATGCAAATCAATATTATTATTCCTAGGAACATGCATCATGGCTCTTTTCTTTTTCTTCTCTATCATGCTTCTAGTTTTGCACATTTTTATATAGCGAAAGCATTGTGGTCTAATATGACCAACAAATCCACAAAAGTGACAAATAGGAGTAAAATAAGGAATCATACCTTGTCCTTGTCTTTGTGGATGAATGGGTTCAATGCATCTTCGTTGTTGAACCGGTCTAGGTTGCTTCCAAGCTTGAGGTTGCATGATAGGCCTCTTTCCTTTGTGAGCCAATTGAGGAGGAATGTTGGCTTGAGAAACTCTAGGGAGTTTAGCTTGAGGTTGCCTTCTTGGCCCCATCTTCACTTGAGCATTTGAGCTTTGTCCTATTTCTAACTTCTTCTAGGAAGTTGCACAAGTGAAGTTTCTTCTTTCTTCAAGCTCTTGACAAATATGGTCTTGTTAGAGGTTGAGATCTTCTTGTCATCTTCATACCCAAGACCCCTCTTGTCACATGGACTCTTTCCAACACCAAGCATATGGTCAAGCTTCTTGGTGCTAGAATCCATCCTAGTCATAGATTCTCTAACTTCTTCAAGCTCCCTTTTAGACTATCCTCATTCCTCCTAGATAAGACTAACTCCTCTTTTAGCTTATCTTCCATCTTCTTGAATTTCTCCACTTGTTCACTTAAGTGGTCATTTTGAGATGCAAGTTCAAGATTTTCTTCTCTCAACATCTTGATCTTTCTTGTACTCTTGATTGCTAAATCATTAAATTCGGCATGATATTTAGCAAACTCCTTTTTCTCCATAAATCCATTCATGGAGTTAGAGGAGGAATCACTTTCTACATCACTTGAGTCATTTTCCTCTTGACTCATTTCCTCTCTCTCACTAGCACTTTTGCTTTTATGGGAGGAGGCAAAAGCTAGGAGATTAGCCATGAGCTCTTCATCATCCGAAGACTCATCTCCCTCATAGGAGTCATCACTACTTCCACTCCAAGTGGCGGCCATCACTTTCCCCTTTTTCTTCTCAACATGATTTGCACAATCGGGGGCAAAATGACCTATGCCACCACACTCGAAACATCGGACCCCTTTCCTTTCGGTCCTCTCTTGTCTAGGTTCAAACTTCTTGAAAGAGCCCTTTTTCTTCAAATCTTGACCCTTTGACCCAAAGCTCTTCCTTCTAAACTTCATAACTTTGTTGAACCTTTTTACAAACAAGGCAAGGTCTTCATCCGAGTCAACCTTCTTTTCCTCCTTTTCATCCTTGGAGGTTTTTAAAGCAATTCCTTTTTGCTTTTTAGTGGGTGTGGAGATAGGCCCTTTCCTAGACTCATAAGCTAGAAGTCTCCCAATCACCTCACTCGGCTTCATATCCTTATAACCACTATTTTCTTCTAAAGCCGTCACCTTCGATTCAAACCTATCGGGTAGAGATCTCATAATCTTTTGCTTGATTCTCCTATCCGAATATGGATCACCAAGTTGATGGCTTTGGTTGACTATATCCATCAACTTGATCTCAAAGTCGTTGAAGCACTCATTCTCCTCCATCTTAAGCGTCTCGAATTGAGTTTGGAGGACTTGAAGCTTGGAGTCCTTCACCACTTCGGTTCCCTCATGTGCAATCTCTAGGATGTCCCAAGCTTCCTTAGCTATCCTAGTATTTGAATCAACTTGTATTGATTTTCGTCCATGGCACACAAGATGGCATGCAACGCCTTCCTATTCCACTTTGAAGCATCAAACTCTTGCGCGTTCCATTGCGCCTTAGGCTTCAAAACATCTTCTCCTCCACCCGCGGGAGTCATCATAGGGAGATCATATCCGTCTTCCACCGCCATCCATGCACGGTCATGAATTTGGCATATGTAGGATTCCATCTTCCCTTTCCATTGGGAATAGTTCAATCCGGTAAGAAGTGGAGGCCTTGTGCTAGAAGCACCTTCGTGGCCACCACCATTTCCACCGTTTCCACTCATAGTGTTTATGAATGAATGAAATGAATGCAAATGTATGAATGATCAAAAATCACACAAAATGCAAAACACACCAAAATAAGCAAGGATCACCTATGTATGTCTAGGAACCCGCTCTGATACCAATTGAAACTAATTAATGCACGGTGTGTATAAAACTATCTAGAGGGGGGTGAATAGATTTTACGCTTTTTACCCAATTTTTCGTGTTAGTCAAAATTACGAAATTACCCTCAAGATAAAATAAACAAGCAAGTGTAATATGGTGCGGAAATTAAATTGACACTTGATTTTTACGTGGAAACCCTCACGGGAAAAACCACGGGCTATGTAAGTAAGCCACACTCGAACCTCGAATCCACTAAATGTGCAAACGATTACAACATAATCCCGGTAGTAATCACACACCTACCTAATCTCGGTATGAGTGAATCTAGTCCGATTTTGCTTGCGATCTAAGCAACCTAATCCCGATTGCTACACACAAGACTTAGCTTCTCTTGAAGAGAATACAACCCTAAGTGAATATGTGAAAATATCCAAAATGCAACATAGAGCAAGGGAAACCCTATATGCTTATCTAAGATGATTAATATGCAATTAAGAACAATCCTAGATATCAAAACTAAATGACATGTCAATTAGTTTAGCTAATCATTATCAAGCACAAAAACCTAATATGCTAGCACAATACAACTTCTCAAACATACATCATACTAATCTCAATCTTGTATTCAACAAATATAAAATCACATACAAGTAATTAAATTGAGATTGCTAGATAAGAGAAACACAAAATATGTAAGATATTAGTGAAAAGCTTACCAAGCAAAGTATGATGAAGAATCCATACAAGATGTCATCTAGATGATCTAAGATGATGCTAGATGATGATTGATGATCATGGAACAAGTGTTTGAGTAATTAAAAATGAGTTCTTTGGAATTTTTCTTCTCTTTGAAAAATCTCCTAAGTATGGAATCTGAATATGAACTCTTGTAATTGACCTAAAGTCAAAGTGGCATATATATAGGGGGCCAAAACAAAGTGTGGTCGTTTTGATAAGTTTGCCCACTATTTGCCTTGGGCGCTGTACGTAGGGCGCCATTGTACAGCGCCTGTACAGCGCCCTTGCTCTGTTTTCACGAGGAAACAGAGTGGCGCTGTACGTACAGCGCTCTGTACCGCGCTATGTACAGCGCCCCAACAGCGACCCAACAGCGACCGATTAAATCGATCAGGTCTGAACAGCGCTCAATGGGCGCTGTTCGTACAGCGCTTCTGTAGAGCGCTTTTGGGGGCGCCCAGTGCAAAAATGCAATCCTAAGTCTAAGCATGACAAGGCAATTGGATATGCAAGATGCAATCAACCTAACATGCAAGAAGAGATGTTCATGAGCATTAAGGCACACATAAAAGACACACAACATATAAGGATTAAACATATGCATGAGTTGTGAGTGTGTGCATCTATCTCTTCAAGACAAGTAAGCACTTAGAATATTACCTTTGGTGCTTGTCAATAGTGAGATCTTCAAAACGGCCTAAGCAATAACAACAACATCTAAGCTACCCTTACAAAGCATCCCCACATGTGGTTTGATCACGAAATAAGCCAATTAAAAACAACGGGAATCCTAACACTTGTGCTACAAGTCTAGCCTTGTTCTGCACTATGTTGCCATCCTCATTGGATTTGTTCCTAAATATCCATTTAGTGCCTATGACATTAGTGGTCTTAGGCCTAGGAACTAGAGTCCAAACCTCATTCCTTTCGAATTGGTTTAGCTCTTCTTGCATGGCAAGAACCCAAAATTCATCATTTAAGGCTTCATCAACCTTTTTGGGTTCTATTTGAGAGGTGTAGCATGTAAAGCTAATTAGATTAGCTATTTGACGCCTAGTCCTAACACCCTCATTAACATCTCCAATAGCATCCTCTTTGTTATGGAGTCTTCTAACCCATGGAGCGGGTTCATTAGAGTCTAAGTTAGGAACTCTAGTAATAGGTTGTGTGACTTCATTAGATGTCCCAACATTGGGAGTCACCACAACCCTCTCCAAAGGAGAGTCATCATCTAAAATTTCCTCCTCCTCATGGTCATTAGTCTTGAGCCTAGTATCATTAATGACCACATTTGATGATTCCATGACGGTTCGAGTCTTCAAGTTGAAAACTCTATAGGCTCTACTATTCAAGGCGTAGCCAATAAAGATACCCTCATCACTCTTAGCATCAAACTTGCCAAGTTGATCACGGTCATTTAAAATGTAGCATTTGCTTCCAAATGTGTGGAAGTAGCTAACATTTGGCTTCCTACCCTTCCATAGCTCATAAGAGGTATTTCTAGATCCGGGCCTTAGGAATACTCTATTCCCAATATAGCAAGCCGTATTGACGGCTTCGGCCCTTAGGTTCCTAGGGACATTGTTGCTAAGCAACATCACTCGGGCCATCTCTTGGAGGACCCTATTCTTCCTCTCAACAACTCCATTTTGTTGAGGTGTCCTAGGAGCTGAAAACTCAAGGGAGATGCCTAAACTATCACAATAGCTTTCAAAAGATGCATTCTCAAATTCCCTCCCATGGTCACTTCTAATCCGTTTAATGCTTCTAATGTTAGATTTCATTTCATTTTGTAATTTAGTACAAAGCATTTTAAACTTATCAAAAGTTTCGGATTTTTCTCTAAGAAAATATGTCCATGTAAATCTAGAGAAATCATCAACACAAATAAAAATGTATCTCTTTCCACCTAAACTCTCGGTTTGCATAGGACCCATGAGATCCATGTGGAGAAGCTCTAGGGGCTCCTTGGTGGAGAGATATGTGCATGCTTTTGGTTTGTTTTCCTTGTTGGTAAGGTCCACAAATACCATTGGCTTTCTTCCTAAGCTTAGGGAGGCCACGCACACACTCGAACTTTCCAAGGGTTCTTAAATCCCTAGTCTTTCATGCCACAACTAAACTTGCTCATCCATGGACACATTGTTTGAGACTATTCTAGCTTCAAGACAATAACAATTATCACTAGATCTCATACCTTTCAACAAGGTTTGTCCATCGGGCTTTAGGATTGAGCAATCATTTTTACTAAACAAGACGGAATATCCTTCATCACTTAGATGTGAAATGCTTATTAAATTGGCTTTCAAGTCATCAACAAATAAAGCATCGGATAAGGAGGGTAAACCGGGAACGGAAATGGATCCTTTCCCTACAACTTTCTTTTTGGATCCATCACCAAAAGTGACATATCCACCTTCCTCCATAACAAGAGTCTCGAAGAAACTCTTGTTTCCCGTCATGTGCCTAGAGCACCCACTATCCAAATACCAAAAATTAGAAGAATTTGCCTTCAAGGCTATTTGTGCAACATGGCAAACATTTTCATTCTTTCTAATCCACTTAGCAACAATTTTAGCTTTCTTAGTGGTCTTTGGTACATGTGCTCTATTATTCCTAGGATCATGCAAATCAATATTATCATTCCTAGGAACATGCATCATGGCTCTTTTCTTTTTCTTCTCTATCATGCTTCTAGTTTTGCACATTTTTATATAGCGAAAGCAATGTGGTCTAATATGACCAACAAATCCACAAAAGTGACAAATAGGAGTAAAATAAGGAATCATACCTTGTCCTTGTCTTTGTGGATGAAAGGGTTCAATGCGTCTTCGTTGTTGAACCGGTCTAGGTTGCTTCCAAGCTTGAGGTTGCATGATAGGCCTCTTTCCTTTGTGAGCCATTTGAGGAGGAATGTTGGCTTGAGGGACCCTAGGGGGTTGAGCTTGAGGTTGCCTTCTTGGCCCCATCTTCACTTGAGCATTTGAGCATTGTCCTACTTCTAATTTCTTCCTAGAAATTTGCATAAATGAAGTTTCTTCTTTCCTCAAACCCTTGACAAACACGATCTTGTTAGAGGTTGAGATCTTCTTGCCATCTTCATACCCAAGACCCCTATTGTCACATGGACTCTTTCCAACACCAAGCATATGGTCAAGCTTCTTGGTGCTAGAATCCATCATAGTCATAGATTCTCTAACTTCTTCAAGCTCCCTCTTTAGGCTATCTTCATTCCTCCTAGATAAGACTAACTCCTCTTTTAGCTTATCTTCCATCTTCTTGAATTTTTCCACTTGTTCACTTAAGTGGTCATTATGAGATGCAAGCTCAAGATTTTCTTCTCTCAACATCTTGATCTTTCTTGTGCTCTTGATTGCTAAATCATTAAATTCGGCATGATATTTAGCAAACACCTTTTTCTCCACAAATCCATTTATGGAGTTAGAAGAGGAATCACTTTCTACATCACTTAAGTCATTTTCCTCTTAACTCATTTCCTCTCTCTCACTACCACTTTTGCTCTTATGGGAGGAGGCAAAAGCAAGGAGATTAGCCATGAGCTCTTCATCATTCGAAGACTCATCTCCCTCAATTGAGTCATCACTACTTCCACTCCAAGTGGCGGCCATCACTTTTCCCTTTTTCCTCTCATTGTGATTTGCACATTCGGGGGCAAAGTGACCTATGCCACCACACTCGAAACATCGGACCCCTTTTCTTTCGGTCCTCTCTTGCCTAGGTTCAAACTTCTTGAAAGAGCCCTTTTTCTTCAAATCTTGTCCTTTTGATCCGAAGCTCTTTCTTCTAAACTTCATAACCTTGTTGAACCTTTTTACAAACAAGGCAAGGTCTTCATCCGAGTCAACCTTCTTTTCCTCCTTTTCATCCTTGGAGGTTTTTAAAGCAATTCCTTTTTGCTTTTTAGTGGGTGTGGAGATAGGCCCCTTCCTAGACTCATAAGCTAGAAGTCTCCCAATCACCTCACTCGGCTTCATATCCTTATATCCACTATTTTCTTCTAAAGCCGTCACCTTAGATTCAAACCTATCGGGTAGAGATCTCATAATCTTTTGCTTGATTCTCCTATCCGAATATGGATCACCAAGTTGATGGCTTTGGTTGACTATATCCATCAACTTGATCTCGAAGTCGTTGAAGCACTCATTCTCCTCCATCTTAAGCATCTCGAATTGAGTTTGGAGGACTTGAAGCTTAGAGTCCTTCACCACTTCGGTTCCCTCATGTGCAATCTCTAGGATGTCCCAAGCCTCCTTAGCTATCCTAGTATTTTGAATCAATTTATATTGATTTTCGTCCATAGCACACAAGATGGCATGCATCGCCTTCCTATTCCACTTTGAAGCCTCAAACTCTTGCGCGTTCCATTGCACCTTAGGCTTCAAAACATCTTCTCCTCCACCCGCGGGAGTCATCATAGGGAGATCATATCCGTTTTCCACCGCCATCCATGCACGGTCGTGAATTTGGCATATGTAGGATTCCATCTTCCCTTTCCATTGGGAATAGTTCAATCCGGTAAGAAGTGGAGGCCTTGTGCTAGAAGCACCTTCGTTGCCACCACCATTTCCACCGTTTCCACTCATAGTGTTTATAAATGAATGAAATGAATGCAAATGTATGAATGATCAAAAATCACACAAAATGCAAAACACACCAAAATAAGCAAGGATCACCTATGTATGTCTAGGAACCCGCTCTGATACCAATTGAAACTAATTATTGTACGGTGTGTATAAAACTATCTAGAGGGGGGGTGAATAGATTTTACGCTTTTTACCCAATTTTCGTGTAAGTCAAAATTACGAAAATGCCCTCAAGATAATATAAATAAGCAAGTGTAATATGGTGCGGAAATTAAAACAACACTTGATTTTTATGTGGAAACCCTCACGGGAAAAACCACGGGCTATGTAAGTAAGCCACACTCGAACCTCGAATCCACTAAATGTGCAAACGATTACAACCTAATCCCGAAAGTAATCACACACCTACCTAATCCCGGTATGAGTGAACCTAGTCCAATTTTGCTTGCGATCTAAGCAACCTAATCCCGGATGCTACACACAAGACTTACTTTCTCTATGAAGAGAATACAACTCTAAGTGAATATATGTGAATATCCAATATGCAACATAGAGCAAGGGAAACCCTATATGCTTATCTAAGATGTTTAATATGCAATTAAGAACAATCCTAGATATCAAAACTAAATGACATGTCAATTAGTTTAGCTAATCAATATTAAGCACAAAACCTAATATGCTAGCACAATACAACTTCTCAAACATACATCATACTAATCTCAAACTTGTATTCAAAGAATATAAAATCACATACAAGTAATTAAATTGAGATTGCTTGTTAAGAGAAACACAAAATATGTAAGATATTAGTGAAAAGCTAACCAAGCAAAGTATGATGAAGAATCCATGCAAGATGACATCTAGAAGATCAAAGACGATGCTAGATGATGATTGATGATCATGAATAAGTGTTTGAGTAATTAAAAATGAGTTCTTGGAATTTTTCTTCTCTTTGAAAAATATCCTAAGTATGAAATCTAAATATGAACTCTCTTACTTGACCTAAAGACAAAATGGCATATATATAGGGGGCCATATCAAAGTGAGGTCGTTTAAGTAAGTTTCAAAGAAACGCGCCAATCGGCGGCCAGGTCGCCGATTTCAACCGCCGAATTGCTCCCGGGGAAATAGGGGAGAAACGGCGGTTTCTAAACCGCCGAACCAACCGCCGAAACAGGACCGAGAAATAAATCAATCAGGTCTGAAACGGCGCTTTCGATCGGCAGCCACGAAACCGCTGATCCAACCGCCAAATTGATCCAGAGACCTCTGGACTCAAACGGCGGTTTCATTCGGCGGCCAGGCTGCCGATCCAAACCGCCGTTTCACCAATTTTGGTGAAACCAAGGGAGAAGCCAAGGGCATTCTTCAATGGCGATCTTCGCGCTAAAGACAAGCACACAAGGTGCATGCGCGGACGTTTCCGAACAACAACGGGAAGTGCAAGTGTGATAAGTGACATGTGAAGAGAATGCACACAAATTCAAGTATGCTAAGTGAGTGTGTGCACTAAATCTCTTCATAGAAAATTAAGCACTAAACATATACCTTTGGAGTGCTTAACACTTGCAAGGGCCTTGAGCTTGAACACATTCCTAAGCTACCCTTACATGATCCCCACATATGGTTTGATCACGAAATAAGCCAATTAAAAACAACGGGAATCCTTACAACAACTTTATATATAATTTTTTTCTCACAAAATTTTCCCTCTTCTCACTCTTCTCTGTTTCATCTCAAAATTATTTCCCTCCTTTTCCATTAAAATGTAAACCGATTGATTTCTCTTTCTCTCTTCCCTATTGTCATTGTCTCTTAAAACTTGCATTTCATCTCTCTTCAATTTCACATATTCAAAGATTTAGAGATTTGAAAGGTAAACTTTTGGGATATTTTTGGTGAAATTTTAACTTATTTTAGTTTTTAAATAACTTTTGAACACATATTATTATATTGTAATCTAGAGTGGGATTTGGTATATGCATGATATTTGTTTAAATTTTTGTATGTAGAGTTTTTTTTTTTTTTTTTTTTTTTTTTTTTTTTTTTTAAGAAGAATTTTGTATGTTAGAGTTGTATTAATTTTTTTTTAAAAAAAAATCTATATGAATAGAATGTTGAGAGAAATGATTAAGAGGTATTTTTTTTTTTTAATTTTTAAGAAAACTAGAAAGAAAAGTATATTGTTTATGGTATTTAAAAAATTTTGTTTATGGTTTTTTTTTTTTCTGAGACTTTTCATGTGTTTCCGAGACTTTTCATGTGTTTTTTTTTGAGACTTTTCAGGTAATTTCCGAGACTTTTCAAGTATTTTTTAGACTTTTCATGACTTTCCAAGCAATTTCTAAGACTTTTAGTAATTTCTGAGACTTTTTGGACAAAAATGAAAATTTCCGAGAGTTTTGGTCATTTCCTAGACCTTTTGGTACTTTCCAAGACTTTTGGTAACGTCCGAGACTTTCAGGGCAAAATCTTGGAAAATTTCATTTGTATCCATAAAGTCTCAGAAATTACCAAAAGGTCTCGAAAATGACCTCCAAGTTCATATTTCCGAGACTTTTCCTAAAAATGCTCGAAAAATTTCATTTGTACACAGAAAGTCTCCAAAATTACCAAAAGTCTCGGAAATGACCTCTAATTTTTTTTTTCATCTTCTTCTTAATCAACCTACATTGGAGGCCGATTTCGACCTCCAAGTCAAGTCTTATGCTCTTCTTTAGAATCAACATTGTGATATGCAATCTCCTCCTGTCTTCCAAGTAGATCAAATTGATACACAATCCAGTTACCAGTTTAATATGTACCCCTCCAACCCTGCTCTCTCCATGATCTTTTTCTGGGTTACTTTTGTGATCATCCTAGGACTCTCCTCAAACTACTTCTCGTTCCATGCAATCTCATCCCAACATTTTGATTTCTGCACCTCCCATGTTCTTGGAACTTGAATTGACTCAACATATTGTAGAATGTTGTTATGTTGAAATTATGATGCACTCATTTTAGCTAATGTCAGTTTTGTTAGCTCAAGTGTTGTTGGTTAATTTGATATTCATAGTCAGCTTTATCATCAATGAAATATTTTTCTCTCCAGAAGACCTCCATTAAAGGTTAACTAAAATGCTTGAGAAATTTTGTTTCAGGCTTTTTATCAAACACCTTTAGTTCATTATTTAACACCTTGTTTTCTCTTTGCTTACACTCAGTAACAACAACTCCACAATTCACATCAACTTCACAATTCACATGGTAGATTTAAATAGTGTTAAAATAGTATGCCTAGTCCTAATTTACATTCCAATAGAATAAAATATGTGTTCAAAAGTTTTTCAAAAACTAAAATTAGTTAAAATTTCAACAATAACATCCCAAAAGTTTACCTTTTAAATCCCTAAATTTTTGAACTTGTGAAATCAAAGATAGATGAAATGCAAGTTTTCAGAGGCAATGACAGTAGGGAAGACGTAAATCAATCGGTTTACATTTTAAAGGAAAAGGAGGGAAATAATTTTGAGGTGAAACAGAAAGGAGTGAGAAGAGGGAAAATTTTGTGAGAAAAAAAAATTATATATAAAGTTGTAGAAAAGTGTAAACACGTAAGGACTGAGGAGATGAGATTTTGTTGTCTGATAAGTGATAAAAGCTAAGTTAGATCACTTGGATGAGTTGTTGGCTTGAGTAGCAGTACAAAAACAAGTGTCAAAATTTGAGTGGCTCCGGTGCACCAATCAGCATGTGCTCATTGTTGCGCTGGGTGAAACCAAGATTTTCTCCTACAAATGATACAGTACCATTGATTATTTATTTATTTATTTTGAAGTTGATACACTATTGATTATTTGGCTAGATATTGTTCCTTAATTATCATTTCCAATACTTTCTTTTCTCTTTTGTATTTTTTAAATAAAATAAATCTGACAAGAATACTTTGATATTGGGGCTAGTTGTTCACTTGTTCCTTAAGGGTGCGTTTGGCACAAAGATGGGACAGAACAGTGTGGGACGAGACAGTTGTTCCATATTGTGTTTAGAATGTCTGGGACAGAACTGTTAATTATACTATTATGCGTTTGGTATGGATGGGACAGGACAGGACAGGATGGGAAAAGACATTCAAATGACTAGAGTGCCCATCATATTTATATATAATATAATAATATATATATTATAATATGAGGAAATTGCAAGAAACAACCAAAAAATTTATGGAGTGATTGTTTTCAGCCAAAAATTTATTTTTTATTGTTTTCATCATCTTTAGCCTTGAATTGCCAAAACTGCCCTCATCTTTGCTTTACTTGGACCAAAATTTCCCTCCAAATTTCCCTCCCAAAATTTTCACCTGATGTATGCCTTTTATGTTTGCTGTATCAGATTTTATGTTTAAAAATCTGATATGCTCTCTCTCTCTCTCTCTCTCTCTCTCTCTCTTCCCTTCCCTTCCCTTCCCTTCTCTCTCTCTCTCTCTCTCTCTCTCTCTCTTCCCTTCCCTTCCCTTCCCTTCTCTCTCTCTCTCTCTCTCTCTCTCTCTCTCTCTCTCTCTCTCTCTCTAAAAACGAGATCTGCGACCTACAGTTCGTCTCCTCCATTTCCTCAACCTCCATTTCGTCTCTTCCACACCATTTCGGTTCTTCCACCGAAACTGAAACCCATTTCGTCGATATCGTTTTGTGCTATCTTGTCTCTCTTGAAGTAGATTTGGAGCCGAACAACCTTCTAGAATGTATGTATCCCCTCCCCAGTTGTTTTATTTACAATTATATGTTGTTTGATATGAAGATTAAGATAGTGGATTCGATTTTTTGTGGAACCCGAAATTTTTTATTTTCTGGAACGAAGTTACATGCCAGTTTGGTTTAATGTTACATGCCAGTTTGTTTTAATAGTACATGCCAGTTTGTTTAAAATTACATGCCAGTTTATTTCTAACTTACATGTGATTTTGTAATTTTGATTCATAATGTTATGTTGTTTGATATTAAGATTAAGATAGTGGATTCGATTTTTTTGTGAAACCCAGATATTTTTATTTTCTAGACCAAAGTTACATGCCAGTTTGGTTTAATGTTACATGCCTGTTTATTTTAATGTTACATGCCAGTTTTTTTTTAAGTTACATGCCAGTTTATTTCTAAATTATATGTGATTTTGTAATTTTGATTCATAGTGAAATGAATCTCCTGTTGTTTTTTTACAATTATATGTTGTTTGATATGAAGATTAAGATAGTTAAATTATGATGATTTAAATTGATGGGTATGTGTAATTGCTCTGATACAGGGGAGAAACAGCCAATGAAATGGGCGATGAGGTTGAGAGTGGAATTGTATTTGTTTGATAAGGTAAAAGTAGTTATTTTGTCGGAAATTTTTGTTTGTTCATTGAACCAATTTAATGTTCTTGCGACTAATTTTGAACCATCTTGTTGACAGGAGGTTAATCCAAGGCTCTCTTGCTTTCGCATGATGAAAAATAGCAGGGACGGCAAAAGTTACAATACTAACTTGGCCTTCACCCCTCCAGAGTACTTGAGAACCGGTAGGTCCAGGATTATAACACTAACATTATAGTAATCTCTCAATTTAGATTCAATGTTCTAGTTATAGTTATAATTAGGATCATAGACTATTGTGAATGATCACAGTGCTATTAACTAGGATCATAGACTCTTCAATATTTTTAAGGGAAAGCTGATGAAAGGAAAAGAAAGTAATTTTTTGGGTTTACATTTTTAATGTTAGTGTCGGTTGCTGAGAATTGTATTTGTGTCTCATTTGTGTTTAGTTGATTGATGTTTTTTTTCCTTGGCTATTGTGGCAGTGGTTGATTGATATGTATATCAGCAACCTTAATTAGTTGAGCTTTACAATGCTTAGATTTGTCTCTCAGTTTATCATCAAATTGCAATTATTTGTTTAATGATATCTCAAATTTGTTTGTTTGAGGTTTGTTGTGATTTTGAGAATAAAACTAATACAGAATACACATAATATGTTCAGTTAAGGTAAAAACTAGTTGTTAATGATTGTTCCTCTTTGTGTACATAAAGAAAAAAAAAACAGTTAATCTGATTTGCAAATAATGATTAATAAATTAAACTCTTAATTTTGTGACATTTAGATACTAGGGTTTATGTTGCCGAGTGTGTGTTTATATTCAAAGTGTTCAACTCTCTGCTAATTTCTCTGCTAATTGGTCGCTAGTTGTCTGTGACTTTTGTAATGCGCAGGTTAGAAGACCAAGAAAAAAGAGATTCGCGGGCTGGAAGACCAAGAAAAAAGAGAATGTGTCTATTGTATATATATACCTCCAGAAATTGTAATAGACTGGCTCACTAGATTGGCATATAGATTCCATGTTAGCCAATTCTAATTTGAATTAGAATTCTTGTAATTCCTTTTTGGTTAAATAAAGTTCATTTTACTTTTGACAAAAGAGAATGTGTCTATTGTACCTACCTCCAGAAATTGTAATAGACTGGCTCACTAAATTGGCATATAGATTTCCTTTTTGGAACTTTTAATTACGTTTGAATTATAAGTTCAGTTGTATTCCAAGTTTAATGACAATGATTTTTAAAGTGACATGTCAGTTAATTTTAAAATTATGTCAAAAGATTTCCAAGTTACATGTCAATCGTATGTCTAGTTACATGCCAAATGATTTCAAGTTACATGTCAATTGTAATCCAAATTACATGCTACTTGACTTTTCAAGTTACATGCCAATTGATTTCTAAGTTACATGCTAGTTTAATTTCAAATCAATTGCTAGTTTATTCCGAGTTACATGCCAAGTGCATTCCAAGTTACATGTCCGTTATATTCTGAGTTGCCAATTGATTTTTAAATTACATGTCAATTGTATTCCGAGTAACATGCCGAGGGTCTGTTGACAAGTTATATGCCAGTTTGGTTCTGAAGTTACATGCCAGTTTATTCTGAAGTTACATGCCAAGCCATACTTGTTTCCCTACTTGAAAGACACTCAGTTAAAAGATGAAATTCCAGTATTGTTACATGCTAGGGTCTATTGACAAGTTACATGCCAGTTTGTTCTGAAGTTACATGCCAGGTTATTTTGAAGTTACATGCCAGTCCATACTTGTTTCCTTACTTGAAAGACACTCAGTTAAAAGATGAAATTCCAATATTGTTACATGCCAGGGTTTGTTGACAAGTTACATGCCAGTTGGTTCTTAAGTTACATACCAGTTTATTTTGAAGTTACATGCCCTTAATTATAGTATGCGTTCGTGGTGGATTTTTTGAAGTTAATTACAGTTTATTTTGAAGTTACATGCCCTTAATTACATACAATACACGTTTTATTGAAGTTACATGCCAGTTTATTTTGAAGTTACATGCGGAGAAACTTTACAATGTCTGGGAGGCCATTCAAATTACAGTACACATTCGTGGTGGATTTTTTTAATCCAGTCATCCTTTGGTTTTATGAGGAAATCCTCATAATAGATATTTTCCATCTACAAAATCACAAAAAATAACACATTAGTGTCTATGAAAGTTACATGCCAACACAACAGAAAACTTACATACCAGTACAAAAAAGATACATGACAATACAAGTAAGTTACATGCCAACATTAAAAGGAATAAAATTCACATTTACACATTTAGACATCTGCTTCACGTTGAAGCTGACTTTGAGGAACAATTTCGTGACAAGGAAAACAAATCATACAGATAATGAATTATTTTGAAGCATAAAACACTACATCAAGGAACCCAGTTGAAAAATATTAAAATTTAGATAAAATTTGGAGCTATATGATTAACACAAGTTGGCTGCTAAAATTTTCAACAAGAGAAATCTCTGAATTTAGTTTTCGTCTTTTGACAGGGACAAAGATCAACCCATATATAAACTTTCTCTACCCAAGTTTATACATCTTAAATTAACTTCATACTTCCCGAGGTTCTTCAAAACAAAAACTGAACACTCCAGTAAACACAGGGAATTGTAATTGTAAACAAGAAAAAAGCAAACCAAACAAAACATAGCTTTCTTGACATAGCTTTCTAGGCTAGGAAAATAAAGCCAATTACAGATTCAAACATAAATCTTCAAATTAGGACAGCAGGATTACTAAAATGAACTGGTTGACAGTGGACACTTTAGTGGAGGTTATCAAATTTCTTCAAAAAGAAACAACAAAATATGTTAAAGAAAAGAAACAAAATTTACTTTGAATAAGAAAGTTCCATTTTCTACGTATCAAGAGAAACAAAGATATTCAGAGAATGAACCTAATTCGACTATTCAACTCTCTTTAGCTAAGATTCTCCTATTTTCATGAGAAAATTTTGTTATATTTTAAGAAAAAAGCAGGTCAATTCGAAAGTTTTCTTTCTTTTCTCTTCTTCTTCCCCACCATTTCTTAGCAACCAAACAAAGAGTCAACACAATCGAATTACAAAAAAGAATCTAACAAAATGATCATCGATTTAAGAAAAAATCAAACAAAATTGTAATCAATCAAAATACATTAATTTATTCAATTGCAATTTGTTATCTAGAAGCAGACCTTCGCTTTCTCTCAACAAAAGAAGCAGCTAACTCCGGATCAGTAGGCAATAAAGGCAAAACAGAGTACTTGATAGGATCTTCATCCTCACTACAACTCTCGTTTTCGGTCTTGCAAGCTGTCTTCCACTGCCGCTCCACCACCGGAAACCTCCTAATAAATTTTTTTTTTTTTAAAAATCGAAATCAATTTCCAGTGAGTGACGTTTTGATGCAGAGAAAAAAAAATTAAAAAAAATCAAAAGAACAAGTAATTATGTAATCGGCTTAGCTGAAATTCACGATTAATTAAAGGATGCAATTAACAAAATACACTATGTAACAAGATCCAGAATAGAGGAGAGATGATGATGATGATACCGGGAGAAAACGACGGCGTCGAGGCTGTTGAGGATCCAGAGTGCTCTGATGCTGCAACCACCAGGCATGGCTTTTTCTTCTTCGTCTGGTGTTGTGTTTTGTTATTTGTCAGTGCAAAACAGAAACGAAGATGCTTCACAAAAATGGTGGGTTTAAACAGATAACTTGTTTACATACCCTGGGTTTTGTAGTTGAAAACAGAACCGGGTTGGCGGGTCAGTCGGCGGAGGGCCAGCAGCACCGAGGACGGCGAGCGGCGATCTCGATCTGCGGTCTCGATCTGGGCGACGGACGGCGAGCGGCGATCTCGATCGACCTCTCTCTCTCTTCCCTTCTCTCTCTTCTTTCTCTCTCTTCTTTTTTTACTTTTGATCGTTTGGTTTTACTGATGGTGGGTTCCACCCTAACAATCAATTTACTGATGGGTGGGTCCCACCCTCTCAGCTTATTTTCCTTTTTTTTTGAATTTCAAATTGTAAGGGTATTTTTGTCCAGAAATGGTAAAATGTGACGAAAACAATAAAAAATAAACTAGTGGCTGAAAACAATAAACCCATAAATTTTGTGGCTGTTTTTGAACTCACCCCTTATAATATTATAATATTATATATAGTATATTAAAAATTATTACATATACAATAATATATATATAATAAAATATAATTATATATTGTTGTATATGAAATAATTTTTAAAATATTATATATAATAATAAAATATAATATATATATATATAATAATATTATAATATATATATTATTATTATTATAATATTGCACAAGTTTGTGATTTTTTGAAGATTTAAGGGTAAAAAGGTCCTTTTGAGACTTGTCCTATGCATGGGACAAGTTTGGTCTAGGGTCTTGGGTGGGATAGAATTTGGTGATTTTTGTCCCACTTTGTTCCCTTATGTCCCATGCTAAAGTCGCACCAAACGTGGGATAAGAAGAAATTGTCTCACATTGTCCTGTCCCGTCCCGTGTACCAAACGCACCCTAATAAATGATTTTTGAGTATTGATCATTTGATAAGATGATTATGGAAATCATAATCCCAGTTAGTTTGACCATGTATGAATATGATTAGGCCGTCAATGACCAACACAAAGTTGATGATCAACACAAACCTAATTAATTAATGCATGTGAAAAATATTTTGAATTGTATTGTGTGACCCCATCGAAGAGATAGAATTTGAAGTAGGCTGAGCCGCTGAGCTGGTCTTGACATCACATGCATATATACAGGACTTGTAAATTTTAAGATTTTTTTTTTTTTTTTTTTAAATATTACATTGAACGGTGGTCAACATAACTTGATTACCAACAGTTGTTAGTACTAATGAAATCTGTAACCATGGACTTGGTGGTATGATGACTTGACTGTATGTGTTTCGTACACCACATGGTTCAAGCCAGCTTGGTAACAACATCAAACATGTAGGTCAGCTTATAAGTTATAAGTAATCTGTATCTAAAAAAAGGTATATGAAATCAAGCAAATCCAGAAAATTAAGCAGAAATCAATATTTTGTGCTTCCGATAATAAATATCTCAACAAGGAAATGAGTAAATCATATTTGTATAAAATATTCAAAGAACAAAAGAATGAACATATCAAAGAATTACAATTATTACTTAAAACATTTTATGTTATCAGTAAACTAGAGCTTAAGATTCCTTGTCATTAATGATAGGAAATTCTTGTCTTGCTGATCTTGAACCTCTTGATAAAGGCGATGCCTCTCCGCCTGGTGGTATGTCAGAGATGGCAGCCAGAATCCGACGAATGCTAACAGAACGAGCAGGCTTGAAGCTGAGCGATCTCATCATGTTGTTCCTCGAGAAGATATCCGAAGAATTCGAAAGAATTAGATACACCAAAACCTGAACAAGCACAAAAACAACGATCTTCAACAGGATGTCTTCTGTAAATGACAACTCCAGCTCCATATTTCTCCAACAAGCCAGTAATTGATTTTTTTTTTTTAAAGTTTGAATGATTTATGTGTACATTCTAGCTCGGAAAGACTTTTTATATAGAAACGGAGTGTTTGACTTGTAGCCCAAGCTTGGAAGTTGTTTTCTGACTGCATTGAAAAGTTGATGAGTCACAAGAACATCCATAACTAATTGACCAAATTAAAGTAGTACATGAGATGGTCCCCCAAGAGGTTTCTTGGAAGTAATATGAATGTTTGAGAAGTTACACTTCACATTCAATGATCTGGCTCAATATTGTCATTATTCTATAGCATTATCTTTCTGCAATCTGCTCTAAAAATGTGTTGACCGAAATAAATTAAGGCAAGTTGGGTTTAATAAGTGATTATTTTAAGTTCTAATTGATTTAATGAACGGATCGGATTAATGTATTAACTTAGTGGATTAACAAATAAATAGTTAATTATGTTAGCTTGTGCTGTTAACAAAACACTAACGTTACATAACACGGACTCCCTTATTATATAGTTAACGTGTGCCATTTAATTTGCACACATCAACGGGACCCATTTTTTTTGTTTTAGTGTGTACGTTCTCCATCAATTTAAAAGTTAAAACCTTGTTGGTAGTTATTTTTTTTAAAATAAAATAAGATACAGTTTGAGTATTGCATTTGAAAAATAAGAATATGAAAACGCTTCGAGTTTTTTTTTTATTTTTTTTTATTTTTTAGAAGAGTAATGCTATTTACAATCCATTCAATATTTATTCACACTCTATTTTTATAAATTTTTTGTTAATGATAATTTTTATGAGTGGATCTATTGCCACCTACAAAGTATCTTCCTACACCCATGTTTTAATGAAACTTTTTTATTTCTAAAGTACCCTTACATTTAATTACTTAAAAGACATGATTTTATAATTGAAAATTAAATTTACTTCCTACACTCATAAGTTGAACACCCAATCAAAATAAAACCTAATAATATATATTTAATCAAACCCAACATCAATAAGGAAATATAATTTATTTTTTTCACATATAGTCAAGGAATGGATGAGCAAATAATTGATTTCATAGATTCCGAATGCATTCACGTATGTTTACTTTCATTTTTATTATTGTTTCGTGATTGAATAAAATATTGTTGCAATTGTAGTCATGTAGAACTTTTTTTTTCTTTTCAAAGCAATTGTAGAACTTGATCAAGTCTACATTGTACTCAAACACAACTCACTCACTCACTTTACTTTAATTAAACTACAAATTCTTATTACTTTAATTGGTTTGTAAACTGAAAAACTTGGTGAATGGGTTTTTTTTTATTTGTTTGGTGGTTGAAAAAATAGATTTTTTTTTTTTTAATGACAAAAGAAGTTGCATATTGTTGTTTGTTTAATTATTATTATTGGTGTTTTATATGATGATGATTAAGTGTGTAAACCATTATGATTTCATGGTTTTTTAGATAATTCAATACATTGATTCCACAAGTAACAAAAATATATATAATTAGTTTTAGAGTTGAATTTGTATTTTATTTTTGCCAAAAAAAAATCTTACTTGTAGAGTTTGATTTGAATACGATATATTGTTTTTTCTGTGTAAATTCTATAATATTAGTTAAAGGGAACGAAGAAACTATACTTTTTTTTTTTTTTTTTGAAAGAAGAAACTGTACATTTAAGAATTTTTTTTAACTTTTTTTTAATTTTTTTTTTAATATATATATTTGTTGCGGTGGTGGAAGCAAATGAAGAGAATTGACTGTAATGAGAAAAAATATATGTTTAAAATTAAATAATAAAAAAAAAATACTTAAAGGTTAGTTTTGGTATTTTGAAGGGTGTAAGGAGTAAAATTAATAATTTTAATTTGTTTAAATATGGGTGTAGGAAGAAAAATGGGTGTAAGAATATATTTTATGGGTGGTGGTAGAGCCACCCTTTTAACATTTCATAAACTTTAAACCCTATAATTCTTCTCTTTCGCTCCTATATCTTTGAAGATTTATTTGACTTGAAAGTGACGAAGAATATTATTATAAGCAAAATTAACTACGAAATAACTTATTATTCAATTTTACATTTGCAATTTTTATTTTTATCGGAAAGAAAAAACAAAACTTTTAGAATTGATTGTAATTTTTCTTAAAATAACTTGTCTTTGGTAAGAAGTGCTGAAATATTAAAAATTTATTTATTTATAATATCATGAGTCTTGACAATGACGTATATGTAATCTTAAAAAAAATAATAAAAAAAATAAAAAAAATAAAAAAAAATTATTGAATACAAAAACAAGGGTTTTCCAACTAAAATGTTTTTACAATTTTTTTTTTTTTAAATGAAATGTTTTTAGAAAATGAGTATACAAAAATATATTTTTAAAAAAGGTATTTTTTTTAGTAAACTAAAGTGTCTTTAGAAGTTTTTAAATTTTTGACTTCTAGTTTTTTACAACGAAGTGTCATTAGAAAAAGAACACTTCATTAGAAAAGGAGTGTGAAAAGATAAAAAAAGGGATTATAAGAAGAAAATTTCTTTTGAGGAATACAATTATAAAACACAAAATCCTTTTTCTAATCCTTTTAAAATAATAATATTACCGTTTTTTTATTTGACAGAATAATAATACTACTAAATGATGGGGTTTTTATTGTTTTTTTAGGGATATTATCAAAATCTCTCCTCTAGTTTAACATATTCCCCGTTTTCTCCCTTCTCGTTTCATTAATGGCCAATATCCCCTCTAGTTTACCTATTCCCCATTATCCCCCTATCTGTTACTTTTACCGTTAAAAGAATACTTTAGCCGTTAATTGTGAAGGACAAAATAGTAAATCGATATCACGTACATTAATGGACATTCACTAGAAGAAAAACTGTCTTTGTTGACAGTTTTTTCTTGACAGTTCTAAAAAACTGTCAAGAATTGCAAGTTCAATGTCAAGAAAAAACTGTCAACAAAGACAGTTTTCTTGACAGTTCTCAAAAACTGTCAAGAACTTGCAATTCTTGACAGTTTTTTCAAATTTTTTATTTATCTTTAATAATTTTTTTTTAAAATTTTTTACTTCCTATTTTCAACACCAAACAAAATCCCGATATTGGATAAGTAAAATTTTAAATTTAATAAATTTACATTTGTTGTATGTATAAATTCGCCAACCTGACACGTCATCAAAAGAACCAACGAAAGACTGCCACGTCACTCATTGACCGGGTCAAGGGAAGACGTTTGACCAGTCAGAATGATAAAAAAGCTCAAGGCAAAAGGGAATCAAAGATACGGTCGCCAAAACTAAATACCTACTCGCCGAACGTAGAAATGTGCTCGCCAAAGATACGATACCCAGAAAGTGAAGGTACTCGCTGGACTAGTACACTGGGCCTGAACCGACTCGGCAGAAACACAGGAATAAACCCTAAACTTTTAGAAGACCCAGAACAGCGAGGAATCATAAAAAGGAAAGAAAACCTGATCCGTGACAAGAAAGGATCCTAGTACAAATCAAAGAAGAAAACCTTCTGCCCACACGGCTAAAAACAAGGGGAAACCCTAATTAAACATGTATAAATAGAACCACCTATCCCATAAGGAGGGGGTTCAGAAATCTAGAGAGAGAAAAGAGAGCAATTGTAAGAGAGATCTAAGAGTGTAACAAGGCAACGAAAACCTAGTATTATTCTTCTGCCCTCAGGGGCATCGTGGTTTTTTCCCATTCAAGGGTTTTCCACGTAAAACTTGTCTTCTGCATGTGTCCTTAATTTTCTTATTTTATATTGAATTGATATAATTGTTGAGTGCGTGGCAATCTAAATTTCACCGTCAACAATTGGCACTAGAAGGAGGGGGATCTTTGAACAGAAACTTCGAGGGACCCTTGCGAATCAAACAGCATGAACAACGACAGCGATAGAGACGGTAACTCCAACGGGGATTTAGTTGTTGAACCAACCGCACCGACGGGAGACAGGGCAGTGACAATCGGGGAACAATCAGCAGCAACACCAGGAACTAGGGCAGCTGATCCCGGGATTCTGCAGCACTTCCAAGCTGCATTGGTAAACTTAATCAGCGAAGCCAACAAAATAGGACTTTCGCTCCCCATAGGGTTGGGAGTTTCATCTCCTTACGAGTTAACCACCCCTGGAATCCATCCACCCGGAAGGCTACGATCAGAAGTTCACATTACAATTCCCGATACTCAAGCAAGACAATCCATTGAGGAGACTCCCAGGACCACACTGAGGATTTCGAGGGGAGAAAACAAAGGAAGGAAAAAGGTGTGATGAATGAAGAATCCAGGGAGGAACGAGACCAGGTGCGAACACATGGGGTCAATTCCAGTGACACATATCAACGGAACTGGCGGAGACACCGTTCCATCTCATCTGAGGATAAGAGTCCTCGTCCACGAAGGGAGTTACGATCCAAAAGAGCGAAGCGAAGGAGATCCGAGAGCACTGAAGATCGAAGAAGCCCGGATGAGAGAGGCAATCATGGTAGAATGACAATCAAGAGTAGACTCGATCCAGCAGGAGAACCAATTGGTCAGCGAGATGTCACCCTGCAAGAGCTATCAAGAAAAGTTTCAGCAATGGCGCGAAGGTATGGTCGTAATGTATCTTCGGATGATGAGTCAGATAGCCCATTCATCGAAACTATTGTTTGCACCCAATTTCCAGACAGATTTAGAATGCCAACCATTGAGCAGTACAAGGAGAATAGGGATCCGAAGGAGCACGTTCGCCGATTCCGTAACATTATGGCCCAGTACTCATCCAACAATGGGTTGTTATGCCTCACCTTCCCGTAGACATTCGGCGACCTTGCCTCTAAGTGGTTTGGAAGACTTCCTCCCGAAAGTATAAGCAGCTTCTCAAATCTCAGCAAAGCGTTCATAAGGCAATTCATGGGGAGTGTCCAGAGAAGAAAATCACTCGCTCATCTATCCAATTTAAAACAGGAACGTAACGAGTCGATCAAGAAGTATCTAGCGAGATTTGGGAAGGAAGTTGCTCAAATTGAAGATGTTAGGATTCCCGTTGTTTTTAATTGGCTTATTTCGTGATCAAACCACATGTGGGGATACTTTGTAAGGGTAGCTTAGATGTTGTTGTTATTGCTTAGGCCCTTTTGAAGACCTCACTATTGACAAGCACCAAAGGTAATATTCTAAGTGCTTACTTGTCTTGAAGAGATAGATGCACACACTCACAACTCATGCATATGTTTAATCCTTATATGTTGTGTGTCTTTTATGTGTGCCTTAATGCTCATGAACATCTCTTCTTGCATGTTAGTTTGATTGCATCTTGCATATCCAATTGCCTTGTCATGCTTAGACTTAGGATTGCATTTTTGCACTGGGCGCCCCCAAAAGCGCTCTACAGAAGCGCTGTACGAACAGCGCCCATTGAGCGCTGTTCAGACCTGATCGATTTAATCGGTCGCTGTTGGGTCGCTGTTGGGGCGCTGTACATAGCGCGGTACAGAGCGCTGTACGTACAGCGCCACTCTGTTTCCTCGTGAAAACAGAGCAAGGGCGCTGTACAGGCGCTGTACAATGGCGCCCTACGTACAGCGCCCAAGGCAAATAGTGGGCAAACTTATCAAAACGACCACACTTTGTTTTGGCCCCCTATATATATGCCACTTTGACTTTAGGTCAAGAACAAGAGTTCATATTCAGATTCCATACTTAGGAGATTTTTCAAAGAGAAGAAAAATTCCAAAGAACTCATTTTTAATTACTCAAACACTTGTTCCATGATCATCAATCATCATCTAGCATCATCTTAGATCATCTAGATGACATCTTGCATGGATTCTTCATCATACTTTGCTTGGTAAGCTTTTCACTAATATCTTACATATTTTGTGTTTCTCTTATCTAGCAATCTCAATTTAATTACTTGTATGTGATTTTATATTTGTTGAATACAAGATTGAGATTAGTATGATGTATGTTTGAGAAGTTGTATTGTGCTAGCATATTAGGTTTTTGTGCTTGATATTGATTAGCTAAACTAATTGACATGTCATTTAGTTTTGATATCTAGGATTGTTCTTAATTGCATATTAATCATCTTAGATAAGCATATAGGGTTTCCCTTGCTCTATGTTGCATTTTGGATATTTTCACATATTCACTTAGGGTTGTATTCTCTTCAAGAGAAGCTAAGTCTTGTGTGTAGCAATCGGGATTAGGTTGCTTAGATCGCAAGCAAAATCGGACTAGGTTCACTCATACCAGGATTAGGTAGGTGTGTGATTACTACCGGGATTAGGTTGTAATCGTTTGCACATTTAGTGGATTCGAGGTTCGAGTGTGGCTTACTTACATAGCCCGTGGTTTTTCCCGTGAGGGTTTCCACGTAAAAATCAAGTGTCAATTTAATTTCCGCACCATATTACACTTGCTTGTTTATTTTATCTTGAGGGTAATTTCGTAATTTTGACTAACACGAAAAATTGGGTAAAAAGCGTAAAATCTATTCACCCCCCCTCTAGATAGTTTTATACACACCGTGCATTAATTAGTTTCAATTGGTATCAGAGCGGGTTCCTAGACATACATAGGTGATCCTTGCTTATTTTGGTGTGTTTTGCATTTTGTGTGATTTTTGATCATTCATACATTTGCATTCATTTCATTCATTCATAAACACTATGAGTGGAAACGGTGGAAATGGTGGTGGCCACGAAGGAGCTTCTAGCACAAGGCCTCCACTTCTTACCGGATTGAACTATTCCCAATGGAAAGGGAAGATGGAATCCTACATATGCCAAATTCATGACCGTGCATGGATGGCGGTGGAAGACGGATATGATCTCCCTATGATGACTCCCGCGGGTGGAGGAGAAGATGTTTTGAAGCCTAAGGCGCAATGGAACGCGCAAGAGTTTGATGCTTCAAAGTGGAATAGGAAGGCGTTGCATGCCATCTTGTGTGCCATGGACGAAAATCAATACAAGTTGATTCAAAATACTAGGATAGCTAAGGAAGCTTGGGACATCCTAGAGATTGCACATGAGGGAACCGAAGTGGTGAAGGACTCCAAGCTTCAAGTCCTCCAAACTCAATTCGAGACGCTTAAGATGGAGGAGAATGAGTGCTTCAACGACTTTGAGATCAAGTTGATGGATATAGTCAACCAAAGCCATCAACTTGGTGATCCATATTCGGATAGGAGAATCAAGCAAAAGATTATGAGATCTCTACCCGATAGGTTTGAATCGAAGGTGACGGCTTTAGAAGAAAATAGTGGTTATAAGGATATGAAGCCGAGTGAGGTGATTGGGAGACTTCTAGCTTATGAGTCTAGGAAAGGGCCTATCTCCACACCCACTAAAAAGCAAAAAGGAATTGCTTTAAAAACCTCCAAGGATGAAAAGGAGGAAAAGAAGGTTGACTCGGATGAAGACCTTGCCTTGTTTGTAAAAAGTGTAGGGAAAAATAAACAAATAAAAGTGTTACACGCAGCGGAAGCGATACTAAAGACGATTTAGTGACTTTTAAAATTTTTCCTTTATGAACCTTAAACCCTTTTAATCAATAAACATGCATATATATCAACAAAAGTAAATTACCTCTTGTCGCGTGATCCGATTGACTTACGTCGATGGTAATCCGCAAGACCTTCAATCCGAGCACGAACGTGGATCACCTAGGAGCGTGGTCTCCCTTTCCTTTGAATTGCAAACCTGTGAATGGACCAAACAAATACTTTCTATTCTTTGTTAGTCACAAAACAATCAAAAGAATGTCAAAATTATTCCGGTCACTTTTGAGTTCTCAATCTTATGATCGAAACTCGCGTGAACCTAGATCGATATCGTATACACAAGCTTATTGATGTTTAAGCAATTGTATACTATCAAAGAATAATTTTTCACTCCTTTTTGTCTCTCTAGAATAAAAACTCTCTTAGAATTAAGAAGAAGAAGAAAGAAAATAAAAACTCAAGCACCAATTAATTGATGTGGCCGAACCCTATAAGAACATATATATAGGTTGGCCGAATTTTTCTTCTTTTTCCTTTAGGGTTGCCGAATTCTATGTAGTATATATTAGGGTTGGCCGAATTTCATCATGTCACTTATATAGGGTGACTAAAATTCAACCCTAATTCTTTTTAACTTTATAGACTTCAAACCCTAATCCAACTCTTTTATTTTTATTCTTTTATTTGACTAAATAAAAAAGACTCCTTATTTGATTAAATAAATAATACTAATTTATTTATTTACTTATCAAACAAGTCTTTTACTTTTAGGAAAGATTTGTTTCTTTAATTAAACAATTAATCAATAAATCAATTAATTCTTATTTAATTAAAACAAATGAAACAAAATAATATTTTTAGGTTAAAACCTTAACCTAGCCGCCCCACTTGTATAAGGTTGGGCCTAACATTATTTTCTTATTTCATTTAATCCATTGGACTTTAAATAAAAAGCCCACATGTGAACCAGACCCATTCTTACTAAAAGAAACAAGCCCACATGTCTTTCATTAATATATTAATATAATTGAGCAGCCCATTACTTAAATAATGTGCAAATTATATTCTTAATATATTAAATGCAATTCTAGATGGACCCTTAAATTGGTCCGGTAGAATATATCAAGTGATCCATGCAAGTCCGTGTGGATTGGGGATCTTGGCGGGCCATCTAAATTTAAGCTTCAATAGACATAACCTAATCACAATCAACAAATGATTCACTTAGGTCCGATCCATTAATTTTAACTCATTCCACTAAAGAGCTAAAACTGAACTCTTAAATAAAGATAGAAAAGGAAGATGCTCCTCATTCATACCCTAGACAATCATATTGGAGATAGTGTATCCTCGTGATTAATATCAGTAATCGCCAAGAGTTCATAGACCGCCTATAACTCTCCAAGTTACCATATTTACTCATATGACCACGTTTTGAACTTGGATATTTTGACTTGTCCAGAAGCCATGTTTTCAATAGACACTATTGAAAACTCAACGTTGAGATTTAATATCCAATTACCTCAAAACATCCATATGATGATATTATACTCTCATTTAATTAAATGGAGCCACGATGTCCATATCTATAAATGAAGTCCTCTATCGATTAACAAATGAATATCACCAAATTATCGAGGATAGACTATGCGATATAATCGTACTCATTGATAACTCAAATGATATCACTTGCAACCATAAGTCCATCATTTATCTCAGGATTAAGATAGACTCTCCGATTGTCCTGATAATGAAAAAACTATTATCTATTGACGGTTTTAGATAAAGCTTTTCATTGTGATCCAGTTCAATGCACCCAGTGCACTAGATCCTTTTGCTCGAAGACACTCCGATGATTTTAGACTCATCATATCTCATTTGATCCCACTCAAATGCTAGCAAAAGAATTCTACAACTTTAACAAGATAAAGGTGCCCAACCTTTAACTTAAGTTGTGAACAATATTCAAGACTAACTAAAGAATTGTGTCTACCACATACATATCCAGATGTACGAACAATTCTTCTTTTCCCATAGTCTTTAGACCTTATGATTATTTACTTTGACAATTATAATATAAACTATAAATGCTATACGATTTGTTAAACCAGAAATCACTTTATTAATATGAAAAAGATTGTTAATTACAACATTACACTCTTGCTATTGAGCATAATCCTAACAATCTCCCACTTGCGCTATAGCAAATGTGTCATATCTCTCAAGCCCATATTCTCTAGATGCCCATCGAAACTCTTCTGAGGTAGAGCCTTTGTGAAGGGATCCGCTAGATTTTCTGCTGACGCGATTTTGGTAATCGTCACGTCACCTCTTTGAACAATCTCCCTTAAAAGATGATACTTTCTTTCAATGTGTTTACCTCTCTTGTGACTTCTTGGTTCTTTCGAATTAGCCACTGCTCCACTGTTGTCACAGTAGATAGTGATCTGCTTATTCGCACTAGGAACCACTTCTAAGTCAATCAAGAATTGGCGGAGCCAAACAGCCTCTTTGGCAGCTTCGCATGCAGCAACATACTCAGCTTCCATGGTGGAATCAGCAATACAAGATTGCTTGATACTCCTCCATATAACTGCTCCTCCTCCAATAGTAAACACAGCCCCTGATGTGGATTTTCTGGAGTCAGAATCTGATTGGAAATCAGAATCTGTATACCCAACGGGAACCAAATCCCCTCCAGAGTATACAAGCATATTATCTCTCGTTCTCTTAAGATACTTGAAAATATGCTTGACTGCCGTCCAGTGATCAGGTCCAGGTTTCGATTGAAACCTGCTAACTATGCCAACAGCAAAACAAATATCTGGTCTAGTACAGAGCATTGCATACATGAGACTTCCAACTGCCGAGGCATATGGAACTCTACTCATGAATTGCTCTTCATGCTCATTCTTAGGAACTTGTTCCTTAGAAAGCTTGATTCCATGTCTGAAAGGTAACATACCTTTCTTGGAATCCTGCATGGAAAACCTAGACAAGATTTTGTCTATGTATGAAGCTTGGGATAATGCAATCGTTCTATTCTTTCTATCCCTTATTACTTGGATACCTAGAATAAAACTTGCTTCTCCTAAGTCCTTCATATCAAATTGTTTTGCTAACCATTCTTTTACTGATGTCAATACACCTACATCGTTTCCAATGAGTAGTATATCATCAACATAAAGAATCAGGAAAACCAACTTGTCGCCTTTAATCCTTTTGTATACACAAGGTTCGTCAGGATTTTGAATAAATCCAAAACCTTTGACAGCTTGATCAAACCTTATGTTCCAGGATCTGGATGCTTGCTTTAATCCATATATGGATTTCTGCAACTTGCATACCTTATCCACTTGGCCTTTTTCAATGAATCCCTCTGGTTGCATCATGTAGATGCTTTCGTCAAGACTTCCATTTAGGAAAGCTGTCTTGACGTCCATTTGCCAAATCTCTAAATCTAAAGATGCTGCAATGGATAAGAGTATCCTAATGGATTTAAGCATGGCCACAGGAGAGAAGGTTTCCTCGTAATCGATACCTTCTTTCTGTGTATACCCTTTAGCTACCAATCTAGCTTTAAAGGTTTCCACCTTTCCATCCATACCTCTTTTCCTCTTGTATACCCACTTGCACCCAATGGGTTTTATCCCTTTAGGCAAGTCTACAAGGGACCAGACTTTGTTATCGAACATAGATTCAATCTCGGATTGCATTGCCTTTTGCCAATGGCGACTATCAACATCCTCCATAGCTTCCTTGTACGTATAGGGATCATCGTCGTCCGGGAGATTCTCCACTGATTCTCCCAGACCGATGTATCTTTCGGGTTGTGTTCTAACCCTCCCACTACGACGAGGAATGGTAGGTTGTTGATCTTGTGTTGGATCGGAACTTACAATTGGGTTAGGTTGTGTAACCTCTCGTGGAATTGTATCTCCTGACATCTCATTCAGGACAATTCTACTTCTAGGCACAAAATCATTCATATAGTCCTTTTCCAGAAATTTAGCATTTGTCGAAACAAATACTTTAAGATCTGAAGGACTATAGAAATAATATCCTTTAGTTTCTTTTGGATACCCTACAAATATACATGTTTCTGAACGGGACTCCATCTTTTCTGTCTTTCCTTTTAACACATGCGCAGGACAACCAAATATCCTTAAGTGTTGTAAACTAGGCTTGCGCCCAGTCCACAACTCATGCGGTGTTTTAGGAACAGACTTAGATGGTACATCGTTTAGAATGTATAGCAGTTTGTAAAGCATATCCCCAAAAAGAAATAGGAAGCGTTGAATAACTCAACATAGACCTAACCATATCCAAAAGAGTTCTATTTCTCCTTTCTGCTACCCCATTTTGTTGAGGTGTACCTGGTGCAGAAAACTGAGAAACTATCCCATTATCAATAAGATATTGCTGAAACTCACCAGATAGATATTCTCCACCACGATCAGATCTCAAGATTTTTATGTGTTTCTCAAGCTGATTTTCCACTTCAGCTTTGAATGCTTTGAACATGTCAAAAGCATCCGACTTATGTCTCATGAGATACACATAACCAAATCTCGAGTAATCATCCGTGAAGGTGATGAAGTACTCATATCCACCTCTAGCTTGAATGCTCATAGGTCCACATACATCAGTGTGTATCAATCCTAAACATTCAGTGGCTCTTGCACCTTTGGCAGAGAACGTCCTTTTGGTCATTTTACCTTCCAAACAAGATTCACAAGTTGGTAGATCATCAACCTTTAAGTCACTCAAAGGTCCGTCACATACCAATCTTTTAATCCTATTAAGGTTAATATGACCTAAGCGTAAATGCCAAAGATAGGTTTCATCTGTTGATAATTTTACTCTTTTATGATTAGGTTCCGTTATTTCTGTGTCTAACGAGTGAGAGATATTTCTATGCAAAAAGTATAGACCGTTTTCCAATGTACCTTGGCAAATAATTTTGTCATTCTTACTAATAATAAAAACTTTATTAAAAGTAACCGAATATCCAAATTTATTCAAACAAGAAACTGAAATTAAATTCCTCTTGAATTGAGGTACATAATAAACGTCTATTAAATCTAAATGCCTTCTAGAATCCAAATAAACTCTAATATCTCCCACTGCACTTGCAGACACTAACGTTCCGTTGCCCAAGCGCAAATTGATTTCATTCTTACTCAGCTTTCTCCTTTCTTGAAACCCCTGCAAGGAATAACAAACATGATTAGTGGCTCCTGAGTCTATGATCCAAGAATCTGTAGAATCAGCCAAAAAACATGTTTCTAGATAATTCAAATTACCTTCTTCCTTCTTGTTCTGGGACTTTGGGCAATTTCTCTTCCAATGTCCCTTTTCACCACAAAGGAAGCATTTCCCTTTGATCTTGGTTACTTTCTTGGTCTCCTTCTTGATAGGCCCAAGTTGCTTTTTCTTCTGTTGTTTCTTGACCTTTTGACGGGCCTTAACAGTAGCAACTTTACCAACCATATGAATCTCTTGACCTTTGCCTTTCACAAGGATCTTTTCAGCACTTTGAACATCTTGCATCAGGCCTTGTAAGGTGTATTCCTTTTTGTTCAAAGTGTAGTCCAATTTGAACTGATCAAAGGAATCTGACAATGAATTGACAACCATATCAATCTTTGTCTCACCATCTATCTCAGCGCCATGCAGTTCAGCAATGTTGAGATGTGCTATGACTTTCATCATGTGATCTTTCACAGCCTGTCCAGGTTTCATCCTAAGATTCATAAAAGCAGTCACTGCCTCTCTCTTAGTCGTCCTAGACTTCATAGCAAACATCTCCTCTAGAGACATCATTATATCAGCAGCGGACTCCATTCCTTCATGCTGCTGTTGCAACACGTCGGAGATAGTGGCCATAATGTAACATTTTGCCATATCATCTGAAGTCTTCCACTGCTCATACTCATCTCTACACATTATGCTAGATTCATTATTAGGAGCAGGTGGTTTAGGAGTAGTTAGAACAAACTTATGTTTTTCACTTTGCAGCAACAACCCAATTTTCCTTTTCCATGTGACATAATTATCTCCAGTTAAAGTGTTATCTTTCAGGATGTTCATAAGTGATGGGGTCATGATTTCTGAATAAAACAAAACATATATAAGTAAATAATCATGATAAAGCACTTTTAAATATTTATCTTGAATTAAATAAATAACTCAATCATAAAATTCAACGGTGATCTAACACCCATAAATGTTACGCCTCCTTTGGGAGTTCGCACCATTTACTAGTTAGACTAGGTCCCACCTAATTGTTAACATAACAACCAGCGTTTTCAATTTTAGCCTTGCAATTTTACTGACAAGAACTCTTGGGAGGATATCAATAAAATTACATTGAGTGTGTTACCAAGATATCGACCCTCAATTTTCTCTCACGAAAATCCCTCCTTGGGGAGTAGATCTCGTTTGAGTCCATTGTCTAGTCTATCCTTGTAAGGAAGTATGTTGCTAAATTCCATTCATGGACGCCCCTTGGGGGGATTACCAATAAATAATAAAGCTCAACTAACCTTGGAGGCCATAGGTGTTACCAAAACACCTTCTCCCACTCAATTATTTAAGGCGTGTGATTAAATCCCATAGAATGATTTACCGAGTTATCTAGATGCCAATTTAGATACCTAAATCATTCAATGCATGTTCATACCAAAAGAGATATATGCGTGGCACTCCTATTCTATATGTCATGTTATCATACAATAACAAATATTGTAATATTTAAGCATAAATTAAATAGCAACAACTTTGGCCCATCCTAGAAAAACAAGTAAATTACAATTTGTCAGGAATACAAGATCTTCAGGTGGCCCATCAACCATACGCTCATCCTTCGGCCTTCTCCCATGGGCGTGCGCAGCCCACAACCCCACAAAGGGGCTGCCTTGCGCAGCCCATAAGGCCACACAAGGCTGCCATGCGCAGCCCACCAAAGTTTGGGCTTGTCATGCGCAGCCCAATCCACTCCTAGGGTGCGCACGGTGCTCGTACTTGGTTCCGGTTGCTTCGTTTTGCTTCGTGTCTTCGAATCTCCAAGACCTAAATATATTACGGCAGTATATATATAATAAATACTGCAGTATTAATTTTTTTTTTTTTTTTTTTATTCACTGCAGTATTTTTACAAACAAAAACTGCACATACTAAAAATAAAAAAAACTGCAGTAACCCTAAAAAAATACTGCACATATAAAAAAAATAAAACCTAGCAATCTACCAAGAAGGAATTATGGCGATAATAGACCACCCTTCTTGTTACAACTCCGAAACAAAAATTACATTGAAAATCTAGGGCCAAAATCGAGCAATAACAAACCACATAAAATATATATAAATCCATACATCACATGTAATTATATATTTGAATACCTAGAGTGCCATCTCTTTCTAAACATGCATAATCACAATAAAAAGAAATAGATCCACGTATATATACGTTAATTAATTAAAAGGGTTCAACCTAGGCTCTGATACCAATTGTAGGGAAAAATAAACAAATAAAAGTGTTACACGCAGCGGAAGCGATACTAAAGACGATTTAGTGACTTTTAAAATTTTTCCTTTATGAACCTTAAACCCTTTTAATCAATAAACATGCATATATATCAACAAAAGTAAATTACCTCTTGTCGCGTGATCCGATTGACTTACGTCGATGGTAATCCGCAAGACCTTCAATCCGAGCACGAACGTGGATCACCTAGGAGCGTGGTCTCCCTTTCCTTTGAATTGCAAACCTGTGAATGGACCAAACAAATACTTTCTATTCTTTGTTAGTCACAAAACAATCAAAAGAATGTCAAAATTATTCCGGTCACTTTTGAGTTCTCAATCTTATGATCGAAACTCGCGTGAACCTAGATCGATATCGTATACACAAGCTTATTGATGTTTAAGCAATTGTATACTATCAAAGAATAATTTTTCACTCCTTTTTGTCTCTCTAGAATAAAAACTCTCTTAGAATTAAGAAGAAGAAGAAAGAAAATAAAAACTCAAAGCACCAATTACTTGATGTGGCCGAACCCTATAAGAACATATATATAGGTTGGCCGAATTTTTCTTCTTTTTCCTTTAGGGTTGCCGAATTCTATGTAGTATATTATTAGGGTTGGCCGAATTTCATCATGTCACTTATATAGGGTGACTAAATTCAACCCTAATTCTTTTTAACTTTATAGACTTCAAACCCTAATCCAACTCTTTTATTTTTATTCTTTTATTTGACTAAATAAAAAAGACTCCTTATTTGATTAAATAAATAATACTAATTTATTTATTTACTTATCAAACAAGTCTTTTACTTTTAGGAAAGATTTGTTTCTTTAATTAAACAATTAATCAATAAATCAATTAATTCTTATTTAATTAAAACAAATGAAACAAAATAATATTTTTAGGTTAAAACCTTAACCTAGCCGCCCCACTTGTATAAGGTTGGGCCTAACATTATTTTCTTATTTCATTTAATCCATTGGACTTTAAATAAAAAGCCCACATGTGAACCAGACCCATTCTTACTAAAAGAAACAAGCCCACATGTCTTTCATTAATATATTAATATAATTGAGCAGCCCATTACTTAAATAATGTGCAAATTATATTCTTAATATATTAAATGCAATTCTAGATGGACCCTTAAATTGGTCCGGTAGAATATATCAAGTGATCCATGCAAGTCCGTGTGGATTGGGGATCTTGGCGGGCCATCTAAATTTAAGCTTCAATAGACATAACCTAATCACAATCAACAAATGATTCACTTAGGTCCGATCCATTAATTTTAACTCATTCCACTAAAGAGCTAAAACTGAACTCTTAAATAAAGATAGAAAAGGAAGATGCTCCTCATTCATACCCTAGACAATCATATTGGAGATAGTGTATCCTCGTGATTAATATCAGTAATCGCCAAGAGTTCATAGACCGCCTATAACTCTCCAAGTTACCATATTTACTCATATGACCACGTTTTGAACTTGGATATTTTGACTTGTCCAGAAGCCATGTTTTCAATAGACACTATTGAAAACTCAACGTTGAGATTTAATATCCAATTACCTCAAAACATCCATATGATGATATTATACTCTCATTTAATTAAATGGAGCCACGATGTCCATATCTATAAATGAAGTCCTCTATCGATTAACAAATGAATATCACCAAATTATCGAGGATAGACTATGCGATATAATCGTACTCATTGATAACTCAAATGATATCACTTGCAACCATAAGTCCATCATTTATCTCAGGATTAAGATAGACTCTCCGATTGTCCTGATAATGAAAAAACTATTATCTATTGACGGTTTTAGATAAAGCTTTTCATTGTGATCCAGTTCAATGCACCCAGTGCACTAGATCCTTTTGCTCGAAGACACTCCGATGATTTTAGACTCATCATATCTCATTTGATCCCACTCAAATGCTAGCAAAAGAATTCTACAACTTTAACAAGATAAAGGTGCCCAACCTTTAACTTAAGTTGTGAACAATATTCAAGACTAACTAAAGAATTGTGTCTACCACATACATATCCAGATGTACGAACAATTCTTCTTTTCCCATAGTCTTTAGACCTTATGATTATTTACTTTGACAATTATAATATAAACTATAAATGCTATACGATTTGTTAAACCAGAAATCACTTTATTAATATGAAAAAGATTGTTAATTACAACATTACACTCTTGCTATTGAGCATAATTCTAACAAAAAGGTTCAACAAAGTTATGAAGTTTAGAAGGAAGAGCTTTGGGTCAAAGGGTCAAGATTTGAAGAAAAAGGGCTCTTTCAAGAAGTTTGAACCTAGGCAAGAGAGGACCGAAAGGAAAGGGGTCCGATGTTTCGAGTGTGGTGGCATAGGTCATTTTGCCCCCGATTGTGCAAATCATGTTGAGAAGAAAAAGGGGAAAGTGATAGCCGCCACTTGGAGTGGAAGTAGTGATGACTCCTATGAGGGAGATGAGTCTTCGGATGATGAAGAGCTCATGGCTAATCTCCTAGCTTTTGCCTCCTCCCATAAAAGCAAAAGTGCTAGTGAGAGAGAGGAAATGAGTCAAGAGGAAAATGACTCAAGTGATGTAGAAAGTGATTCCTCCTCTAACTCCATGAATGGATTTATGGAGAAAAAGGAGTTTGCTAAATATCATGCCGAATTTAATGATTTAGCAATCAAGAGTACAAGAAAGATCAAGATGTTGAGAGAAGAAAATCTTGAACTTGCATCTCAAAATGACCACTTAAGTGAACAAGTGGAGAAATTCAAGAAGATGGAAGATAAGCTAAAAGAGGAGTTAGTCTTATCTAGGAGGAATGAAGATAGTCTAAAAAGGGAGCTTGAAGAAGTTAGAGAATCTATGACTAGGATGGATTCTAGCACCAAGAAGCTTGACCATATGCTTGGTGTTGGAAAGAGTCCATGTGACAAGAGGGGTCTTGGGTATGAAGATGACAAGAAGATCTCAACCTCTAACAAGACCATATTTGTCAAGAGCTTGAAGAAAGAAGAAACTTCACTTGTGCAACTTCCTAGAAAGAAGTTAGAAATAGGACAAAGCTCAAATGCTCAAGTGAAGATGGGGCCAAGAAGGCAACCTCAAGCTAAACTCCCTAGAGTTTCTCAAGCCAACATTCCTCCTCAATTGGCTCACAAAGGAAAGAGGCCTATCATGCAACCTCAAGCTTGGAAGCAACCTAGACCGGTTCAACAACGAAGATGCATTGAACCCATTCATCCACAAAGACAAGGACAAGGTATGATTCCTTATTTTACTCCTATTTGTCACTTTTGTGGATTTGTTGGTCATATTAGACCACAATGCTTTCGCTATATAAAAATGTGCAAAACTAGAAGCATGATAGAGAAGAAAAAGAAAAGAGCCATGATGCATGTTCCTAGGAATAATAATATTGATTTGCATGATCCTAGGAATAATAGAGCACATGTACCAAAGACCACTAAGAAAGCTAAAATTGTTGCTAAGTGGATTAGAAAGAATGAAAATGTTTGCCATGTTGCACAAATAGCCTTGAAGGCAAATTCTTCTAATTTTTGGTATTTGGATAGTGGGTGCTCTAGGCACATGACGGGAAACAAGAGTTTCTTCGAGACTCTTGTTATGGAGGAAGGTGGATATGTCACTTTTGGTGATGGATCCAAAAAGAAGGTTGTAGGGAAAGGATCCATTTCCGTTCCCGGTTTACCCTCCTTATCCGATGCTTTATTTGTTGATGGCTTGAAAGCCAATTTAATAAGCATTTCACATCTAAGTGATGAAGGATATTCCGTCTTGTTTAGTAAAAATGATTGCTCAATCCTAAAGCCCGATGGACAAACCTTATTGAAAGGTATGAGATCTAGCGACAATTGTTATTGTCTTGAAGCTAGAATAGTCTCAAACAATGTGTCCATGGATGAGCAAGTTGAGTTGTGGCATGAAAGACTTGGCCACATGAACTTTAGGGATTTAAGAACCCTTGGAAAGTTCGAGTGTGTGCGTGGCCTCCCTAAGCTTGGGAAGAAAGCCAATGGTATTTGTGGACCTTGCCAACAAGGAAAACAAACCAAAAGCATGCACAAAAAGGGCAAGTATCTCTCCACCAAGGAGCCCCTAGAGCTTCTCCACATGGATCTCATGGGTCCTATGCAAACCGAGAGCTTAGGTGGAAAGAGATACGTTTTTGTTTGTGTTGATGATTTCTCTAGATTTACATGGACATATTTTCTTAGAGAAAAATCCGAAACTTTTGATAAGTTTAAAATGCTTTGTACTAAATTGCAAAATGAAATGAATTCTAATATTAGAAGAATTAAACGGATTAGAAGTGACCATGGGAGGGAGTTTGAGAATGCCTCTTTTGAAAGCTATTGTGATAGCCTAGGCATCTCCCATGAGTTTTCCGCTCCTAGGACACCTCAACAAAATGGAGTTGTTGAGAGGAAGAATAGGGTCCTCCAAGAGATGGCCCGTGTGATGTTGCTTAGCAACAATGTCCCTAGGAACCTATGGGCCGAAGCCATCAACACGGCTTGCTATATAGGAAATAGAGTGTTCCTAAGGCCCGGTACTAGAAACACCTCCTATGAATTATGGAAAGGCAAGAGGCCAAATGTTAGCTACTTCCACACATTTGGGAGCAAATGCTACATTTTAAATGACCGTGATCAACTTGGCAAGTTTGATGCTAAGAGTGATGAGGGTATCTTTATTGGCTATGCCTTGAATAGTAGAGCCTATAGAGTTTTCAACTTGAAGACTCGAACCGTCATGGAATCATCAAATGTTGTCATTGATGATACAAGGCTCAAGTCCAAAAATGATGAGGAGGAGGATGTTTTAGAGGATGACTCTCCTTTGGAGAGGGTTGTGGTGACTCCCAATGTTGGGACATCTAATGAAGTCACACAACCTAGTACTAGAGTTCCTAACTTGGACTCTATTGAACCCGCTCCATGGGTTAGAAGACTCCATAACAAAGAAGATGTTATTGGAGATGTTAATGAGGGTGTTAGGACTAGGCGCCAAATAGCTAATCTAATTAGCTTTACATGCTACACCTCTCAAATAGAACCCAAAAAGGTTGAAGAAGCCTTAAATGATGAATTTTGGGTTCTTGCCATGCAAGAAGAGCTAAACCAATTCGAAAGGAATGAGGTTTGGACTCTAGTTCCTAGGCCTAAGACCACTAATGTCATAGGCACAAAATGGATATTTAGGAACAAATCCGATGAGGATGGCAACATAGTGCGGAACAAGGCTAGACTTGTAGCACAAGGGTACTCTCAAATTGAGGGTATCGACTTTGAGGAGACTTTTGCTCCCGTTGCCCGCTTAGAGTCAATTAGGCTTCTCTTGTCCATCTCTTGTGTGCACAAGTTCAAATTGCACCAAATGGACGTCAAGAGTGCCTTCCTCAATGGCTTCTTGCAAGAGGAAGTGTTTGTTGAACAACCTAAGGGGTTTGTGGATGCACACCACCCCAACCATGTCTATCGCCTCAAGAAGGCACTATGGGTTGAAACAAGCACCGAGGGCTTGGTATGAGCGCCTCACTCAATTTCTTGTTGACAATAACTACACAAGAGGTAGTGTTGACAAGACACTATTCATCAAGAGAGACAATGATGAGCTTTTCATAGCTCAAATATATGTTGATGATATAGTTTTTGGCTCCACCAACAACACCAAAGTCCAACAATTTGTTGATATCATGTCTCTTGAATTTGAGATGAGTCTTGTTGGTGAGCTTAGTTACTTCCTAGGTTTGCAAATTAGGCAAATGAATGGTGGGATTTTCATAACCCAAGCCAAATATGCTAAGAACCTAGTGAAGAAGTTTGGTTTAGAGAAAGCCAAACATTGTGATACACCCATGAGTACCACTTTGAAGCTAAGCAAGGATGCTAGTGGTAAAAGTGTGGAACAAACTCTATATCGTGGCATGATAGGTAGCTTGCTTTATTTGACCGCAAGTAGGCCCGATATATCTTTTAGTGTGGGTGTGTGTGCTAGGTACCAAGCGGATCCTAAGGAGTCCCACCTCTCTTCCGTGAAGAGGATCATTCGCTATGTGAATGGGACATCCAACTATGGGATTTGGTACTCACTTGACACTAATGCTAGTCTAGTTGGCTTTAGTGATGCGGATTGGGCAGGAAATTGTGATGATAGGAAGAGCACATCGGGCGGTTGCTTCTTTCTAGGCAACAACTTGGTGTCTTGGTTTTGCAAGAAGCAAAACTCGATTTCCTTGTCCACGGCCGAGGCCGAGTACATAGCCGCGGGGAGTGGATGCACACAACTCCTATGGATGAAGCAAATGCTAGTAGACTACGGATTCAACCAAGGTACTCTCACTCTCTTTTGTGATAACATGAGTGCTATTAATATTTCCAAGAATCCGGTTCAACATTCTAGAACTAAGCATATTGACATCCGCCATCACTTCATTAGAGAGCTTGTTGAAAATAAATGCATAGTACTTGAACATGTAGGTACTAATGATCAACTTGCGGACTTATTTACTAAACCCTTAGATGCTACTCGATTTAAAACTCTTAGTAGATCTATTGGGATATGTCTTGTGGAGTGATGTTCTATGATTGACCCCATATGGGAAACTCAAGCAAAGAGAGCTATTTTGCATTCTTGCAACTTGCAAAAAATTTGAAATAACTTATGCCTCTTCTTTTAATTGCTTGAGTAAGCTTGGTTGTACATATGTATATATGTTTTCAATTCTATAAGTGTGAACCTTGCTTGTCTACAATCCATGTCATATTTATGTTCAAACATGCATTTTTGGACTAGGAGATTTACATAGGAAGTATGATGTGAATGACCTATAGTTATCTCCATGACATGATGTTTCTTTAATAACATGCTAATGCTAAATGAAAAAGCATGAAATTCATACAACATGCTCACATGAAAAGCATGAATTGATGATTGCATATTCTTAAAAATGCAAAACTTGTGTGAAAGCTAATGAGACTCAAAATGAATAAAGGATCTTGTATCCGTTCAAAGGAATTTACATTCCATATGTCTCTCTTTCTTTATTAGTTGAACATGGTTACTATCATACGGATTTCTTATCCGGAAAAATCTAATAGGGTGCAAAGTCGCTCATGCCATGTTTCGCTTATAAAGTTGGATATAGTTACTCTTAAATTGAAATCAATAATCTCTATATCCTTGCTTTTCCCATGACATTGGTGAAATTGGTTTGAATTCTTATTTGAAACCTTTGTCATTTGCTTTGCCAAATACCATTGTATTTTGGACTTGAATGCTATATGTCTTGTATGCAAAGCATGTTGGATTCACACATTTTCTCTTAAATAAATCTCCTTGTTTCTCTCAAATTAATTGAAGTGCATAAAGTGACTTATATGTATATGCATATCTTGCATGCTTCTATCTCTCGTTGCTTTGAGTGACCCGGTTGGGGACTACTCCTTTGCCTATATCATGACAAAAAGGGGGAGTAGGATATTGTAAGGGGAGTTGCAAAATAGAGAAGCTATTGTGCACTTTGGGGAGATAAAACATTGAGGGGGAGTAACCCGTTGAGGGGGAGCATTGCATACACATACATTTTCATAATGTTGAGCCTAAACTTTAAATGCAAATGCTTGTTATTGTTCTCACATGATTAATCTCACACTTTACTTGTATTGGAAATGCTAGAAACTTTATTTTCAGGGCTTGATTGTTCTACAAGAGATTGAAGACTTGAAGTTTTTACTTTCTTATCTCTTTGTAATGTAGATAATCATTGTAGTCCCGTAGTTTCTAATTCTATGTGAGGAATCAATGTGAGTGGTGGTTTTGTCACGAAATAGCCAAAGGGGGAGATTGTTAGGATTCCCGTTGTTTTTAATTGGCTTATTTCGTGATCAAACCACATGTGGGGATACTTTGTAAGGGTAGCTTAGATGTTGTTGTTATTGCTTAGGCCCTTTTGAAGACCTCACTATTGACAAGCACCAAAGGTAATATTCTAAGTGCTTACTTGTCTTGAAGAGATAGATGCACACACTCACAACTCATGCATATGTTTAATCCTTATATGTTGTGTGTCTTTTATGTGTGCCTTAATGCTCATGAACATCTCTTCTTGCATGTTAGTTTGATTGCATCTTGCATATCCAATTGCCTTGTCATGCTTAGACTTAGGATTGCATTTTTGCACTGGGCGCCCCCAAAAGCGCTCTACAGAAGCGCTGTACAAACAGCGCCCATTGAGCGCTGTTCAGACCTGATCGATTTAATCGGTCGCTGTTGGGTCGCTGTTGGGGCGCTGTACATAGCGCGGTACAGAGCGCTGTACGTACAGCGCCACTCTGTTTCCTCGTGAAAACAGAGCAAGGGCGCTGTACAGGCGCTGTACAATGGCGCCCTACGTACAGCGCCCAAGGCAAATAGTGGGCAAACTTATCAAAACGACCACACTTTGTTTTGGCCCCCTATATATATGCCACTTTGACTTTAGGTCAAGAACAAGAGTTCATATTCAGATTCCATACTTAGGAGATTTTTCAAAGAGAAGAAAAATTCCAAAGAACTCATTTTTAATTACTCAAACACTTGTTCCATGATCATCAATCATCATCTAGCATCATCTTAGATCATCTAGATGACATCTTGCATGGATTCTTCATCATACTTTGCTTGGTAAGCTTTTCACTAATATCTTACATATTTTGTGTTTCTCTTATCTAGCAATCTCAATTTAATTACTTGTATGTGATTTTATATTTGTTGAATACAAGATTGAGATTAGTATGATGTATGTTTGAGAAGTTGTATTGTGCTAGCATATTAGGTTTTTGTGCTTGATATTGATTAGCTAAACTAATTGACATGTCATTTAGTTTTGATATCTAGGATTGTTCTTAATTGCATATTAATCATCTTAGATAAGCATATAGGGTTTCCCTTGCTCTATGTTGCATTTTGGATATTTTCACATATTCACTTAGGGTTGTATTCTCTTCAAGAGAAGCTAAGTCTTGTGTGTAGCAATCGGGATTAGGTTGCTTAGATCGCAAGCAAAATCGGACTAGGTTCACTCATACCAGGATTAGGTAGGTGTGTGATTACTACCGGGATTAGGTTGTAATCGTTTGCACATTTAGTGGATTCGAGGTTCGAGTGTGGCTTACTTACATAGCCCGTGGTTTTTCCCGTGAGGGTTTCCACGTAAAAATCAAGTGTCAATTTAATTTCCGCACCATATTACACTTGCTTGTTTATTTTATCTTGAGGGTAATTTCGTAATTTTGACTAACACGAAAAATTGGGTAAAAAGCGTAAAATCTATTCACCCCCCCTCTAGATAGTTTTATACACACCGTGCATTAATTAGTTTCAGAAGACGCCAGTGATGTAGCTGTGATCGCCGCATTCACCAATGGGTTACAAAGTGGGCGATTATCCTTTGACCTACGAAGGGAAAGACCAAAAACTTATGAGGAGATGATGGAAATAGCTGGCGACTATGCACTGGCGGAAGAAGAAGAAGTAGCGCAAGGGGGTAGCTATGTGCATGGACACAAGCCTGACTCAAAACCGGACCATAAGGATGACAAAAAGACGCAGTCACGTGATCGCTAGAGAGAAGAGAAGGGCCAAAAGGGATATCCGAGAGAAGGCAGAGGAAACGCTCGAGCCAATAAATTTCGAGGAAGGTACAACCATTACACCCCTTTAACTGGCGATCAGGAGGAGATATTGTCTGTGGTAGAAGACAAGGGGCTCGCCAAATATCCTCGGCAGCAATCAGCAAATGCCAGGAGAGATACAACTAAGTACTGCTGATTCCACAAAGATCATGGGCATGAAACTTCAAAATGTTTTCAGTTACGCGATCACATTGAAAGCTTGATTAGAGATGGGCACTTGAAGGACTTTGCTTTGAAAGGGGACAAGCGCGTTGGTCGTCAGGATAACCACCAAGGAAACAGGCAGGAAAGGAGTAGTCCAAGGAGGAACAGCCCAAACGCAACTATAAACACCATTTTCGGCGGACCTCATACTGGGAGGAGCAATCGAGAGAGGATGTCAGAAGTCCGGGAAGTAATGTATGAAAGCAGAGGCATTGAGATCAATTATGTGCAAAGAAACCCCAAGAAAGGAAGAGAAGGACATGATCCCATAACGTTTACAGCAGAGGACTCAGACGGAATTGATGCAAAGCCTAACGATGCGATCGTCGTGGGGGTTCGAATAGCCCATAGGGATGTCCTTCGGGTAATGATTGACAACGGAAGTTCAGCTGATATCTTAAGTGCCAGAGTATATGATGAGTTGCGGCTGGACAGAAAAGATCTAGAACCATTCCATGTGCCATTAAAAGGATTCGGTGGTGCAGAAGTTAGGTCGTTAGGAACCGTGAAGCTGCCGGTGAGATTTGGTACAGCACCATGCCGGTGAACAATCCTATTAGACTTTGTCGTAGTTGATATCCATAATTGGCTGTATAACGCTCTACTCGACCGACCGTTTCTTAACAAAGCTCGAGCTGTTACTTCAACCCATGCGCTGAAAATAAAATTCCCCACAGAATTTGGTGTCGGAGAATTGAGAGGGTCACAGGAGATGGCTCGCCGCGCCAACCTATCAATCTTCAAAGATAAAGTGGGGATGGAAACCTTGAGCATATTCGAGGTAGACAGGGAAGTACAGGAAGATAATCCGGAAAACTTCGAACTGGACCCAAGGGACAAAACGAGCAGAGAGAAAGAAGAACCAACTGAGTCAGTTGTTCTAGATGAAGCAGAACCAGATAAAACAGTGAAGATCGGAGCAAGGCTGACCGAACAAGTTAAGAAAGACGTGACAAGCTTGTTGAAGGAATATAAGGGGATTTTCGCTTGGTGCCACGAAGATATGCCAGGGATTGATAGGAGCGTAATTTCGCACAATCTGGCTGTGAATGAAAAATGCAAACCGGTTGTGCAGAAACGGAGAAGCTTCAACCCAGAAAGAAGTGCAGCAATAAAAGAGGAAGTATCAAAGTTACTCGCCGCAAAGTCAATTAGAGAAGTCAAGTACCCGGAGTGGGTGGCGAATGTAGTCCTAGTGAAAAGAAAAATAATCAATGGAGGATGTGCGTCGACTTCACCGATCTGAACAAGGCCTGCCCCAAGGACAGCTTCCCGCTACCAAGGATTGACCAATTAGTCGATGCAACAGCCGGACATGAGACATTAAGCTTCATGGATGCATATTCAGGATATAACCAGATAAAGATGCACAAGCCAGACGAAGAGAAGACAGCGTTCACCACAGATCAGGGGTTGTATTGTTACACAGTTATGCCATTCGGCCTGAAGAACGCTGGGGCAACTTACCAACGCTTGGTCAACAAAATGTTCGCCAGGCAAATAGGGAGAAATATGGAAGTCTACGTTGACGATATGCTGACAAAAAGCATCACAGCAGATAGACATACAAGCGACCTAAGGGAAACATTCGATGTGCTGGTCAGGTATGGAATGAAGTTGAATCCAGCAAAATGTGTATTCAGCATACCATCTGGGAGGTTTCTCGGATATCAGGTACATCAAAGAGGAATAGAGGTGAACCCTGAAAAGATCCAAGCACTAGCAAAAATGGTCTCGCCAAGAACTTTGAAGGACGTCCAAAAACTCACGGGGTGCCTAGCATCGCTGAGCAGATTCATAGCCAAGTCAACAGACCGATGCCTACCATTTTTCAAAGCTCTAAAAAAGGGAAAGGGAATCGAGTGGAATGAGGATTGCGAAAAGGCCTTCCAGGCCTTGAAAGATTACCTTGGATAGGCACCGCTGCTATCAAAACAAGAAACAGGAGAAACGTTGTACATGTACTTGTCCGTCTCTGAAGCAGCCACAAGCTCCGTGCTAGTGCGACAGGAAGAGGGAATCCAGAAGCCAATATACTACACCAGCAAAGCACTATTACCAGCCGAAACAAGGTACTCGCCGGCTGAAAAAATGGCACTCGCTCTAATAACAGCAGCCAGGAAGCTAAGACCATATTTCCAGGCTCATAAAATTGGGGTATACACCAACTGCCCACTGAAATTAATCCTGTAGAAACCAGAAGTATCCGGTCGATTAACAAAGTGGGCGATCGAATTAAGTGAATTTGATGTAGAGTATCTCCCACGGACAGCAATCAAAGAACAGGCAGTGGTAGACTTTGTGGCAGAGTTCACCGAGCCAAGCATAGAGGTAGCTAGAATGATGGTGGAGCAAAATAAGAAAGTGTTCAAATGGCAACTCCGCGTCGATGGTTCGTCAAACACGCACGGCAGCGGGGCAGGGGTGGTAGTGTCAACCCCAGAAGGAGATTCAGTCGAATGTGCCCTGCGTTTTGACTTCAAAGCTACTAACAATCAAGCTGAATACGAGGCACTCATAGCAGGTTTAAAAGTTTGCACAGTCCTAGGGGCAGATGAGGTAGAAATCTTCAGCGACTCCCAAGTGGTTGTCAATCAGGTACTAGATGAATACCAAGCGAGAGATGAAAGCATGACTACCTACTTGGAATTAGCAAAGGAACTATTAGGAAGATTTAAAGAATACAGAATTGTTCATGTCCCCAGAGAAGAAAACGAGCAAGCTGATGCCCTGGCCAAATTGGCATCCGCCACAATTAACATCTGGCCCAAAAGTATATCCATGATCCGCTTGTTGCAGCCGAGCATAGTCAGATCAAAAGAAGTAGGGGCAGTCTTTGGCGAGAGGAACAGCTGGATCACACCAATCAAGGAGTATCTCGTCAATGATGTACTCCCAAGTGACCCATTAGAAGCAAAACGGTTGAAGTATAAAGCTACAAGATACTCAATACTCAATACTCAATGGAGAGCTGTACAAAAGGGGGTATTCAAGGGCACTGCAGAGGTGTGTCGGACCTGAAGAAGCAGAAGGTATCCTGAGGAGCATACACAGTGGAAATTGTGGGAACCACGCTGGGGGTGTCAGCCTAGCCCACAAAACATTAAGGCAGGGTTTTTACTGGCCAACACTATTCGCCGATGCCAAAAGAGTAGCAGCGAGATGTGAGGCGTGTCAAAAAATCGCCAACAACATCCGACAACCACCTGAACTTTTGCAAAGTATCACCTCGCCGTGGCCATTCGCCATATGGGGAATTGATTTAATTGGTCCAATGCCAACAGCAACTGGAGGGGCCAAGCACGCCATAGTGGCCGTGGATTATTTTACGAAGTGGGTAGAAGCTGAACCATTGGTACATATAACAGAAGCGAACACTGTAAGCTTTGTAAAGAAAAATATCCTGTACAGATTCGGGATACCAAACACCATCATCACGGACAATGGGATCCAATTCGATGGTAGGAAATTCAGGGAGCTATGTGACAAGTACGGCATCAACAACTACTATGCCTCCCCAGCACATCCGTAGACGAATGGCCAGACTGAGGCAGTAAACAAAATCATAAAGCACAACCTGAAAGCTAAATTGGCAACAAAAAAGGGCAACTGGGCAGACAAATTACCACAAGTGCTCTGGGCGTATCGAACCACAGAGAGGGGTTCAACAGGTGAGACCCCATATTCCATGGCTTTTGGAGCTGAAGCTGTCATTCCCGTGGAAACGTCATTTTCTTCACCAAGGGTACAACTCTTCCAACCAGAAATCAACATTGATATGCTAAAATGAGGTCTAGATAAGTTAGAAGAAAGAAGAGAGCGCGCACAAATAAGGAATACCGCGTACCAACAAAGAGTAGCCAGACATTACAACTCACATGTGCGTGAAAGGAGGTTCTCGCTTGGTAACTTAGTGCTGAAAAGGGTGACTCCAGGAACAAAAGACAAAGCTGCAGGATCGCTTGTGGACAAATGGGAAGGGCCTTATCAAGTTACAGGAATAGCTGGCCACGGGGCATATCGCATTACTCGAGAAGGTTTTGGCGAATTACCCGCCCATGCAATGCGCAGTACTTAAAGATATATTATCCTTAACTTTTCTCAATACCTTTTCAATCTTTTTATTATGTCTTAGAATAGTTTTTCGTTTCAGCATTTTCTTTATAACTATGTTAACAAAGTTGCAGGAAGTATTCAATAAAAGAGTAATTCATTACTGAGAAATCACAATTACACTCGCCAGTCACAAAGGGCATTCGCCATCATATATCACTACCGATTACACAAAGATGAGTTTTCATACTCGCAGCAATGACAACTAGCGAGAAACAAAAACCCAAGTTGCAAAAAGCGGCGATCGCCATTACGGGAAAATATAATCCCCATAAGCAAGAAAGCCAGCTGAGCAAAGACAAAACATGTTAAAAACTTGGTGTATGGTCGGATACGTCCTGAAAAATACTAAGTACGCCAAAATACAACAATGGCAGCTGAATATAGCTATAAAATATGCTAAAAACTTGGTGTATGGCCGGATACGTCCTAACAAATACCGAGTAAGCCGAAAACTCAGCAATGGCAGCTGAATAAAAGCAGAAAATATGCTAAAATATAACTTGGTGAAAAACTAAGCAAAAGCCAAAAACTCAGCAAAGGCAGCTGAACAAAAAAAAAATGTATATATTTATAACTTTGTATTATTTACAAATGAATGAACAAAAAATAAGTTTACAGTCTTAAACAACAGAAAGATCCAAAAATCAACCAGCTGCAGGAGGGCCCTCTCTATCTTCCTCATCTTCAATCTCCTCATCAAAAGGCCAGATGACCTCTTCATCCTCCGTTGGCATGAAAGGCTCATAATCCCTCCCAGCAACAGGACCCAAGTCAGGCTCAGCACTAGAGCCAGAAAAGCTGCCCTTCTGACCTGAGTAGTAAGTATTGAAGGCACGCTTGTTGGGGATCTCTAGATGCATGGGATGAGGTTCAGTCCTGTTGTAACGGCAGTGGGCTTTCCATCGTCTCATTTGATCTTTAATCGAGTCCACGCCGTTGGCCATGTGCTGCTGGAGGGATCTGTCGAAGCGCTTCAGAGCTTTCTCGTTGGAATGATCTTTCATGGCAAAGAATTTCTTCGCTTGCCTAATGCCTTTCTCAAATTCGCGCAACAAAAGCGCATCATAGGCAGGGGATCTCTTGAAGCGATCAACTGACTCAGCCTCCAGCACAGCTCTCAAATTTTCGAAGATAAGGTCACGGGAAGACAGCTGGTTGCGTAAATCTGCCGCCTCTTGCTCGGCCTTCTCCTTAGCCCCCTCAGCTACCCGCTCGGCCTCCAGACATGCTGCGAAGGATTCTTGACTCGTAAATAGAAGCTCCTTTAACGAGCGAATCTCCTCTTCAGCAGCAGAAAGTTTTTCTTCGGCGGCCAGCCGAGCAGACAGATGACCATCTGAGGATTCTCTGAACTGGGCGAGCTGCTGAGCATGGGATTCTTCAGCTGAGAGCTTTTCAGCCGCCAAAACAGAAGCCTGCTCGCGCAAGCGTTTAATCTCACGGGAGGCTCTGATCCCATACTTGTAAGTCTCACCTATCTCAGACATCATCTGAGGAAAAAGATAGTCGAAGTTAGAAAATATATGGAAAAATAATAATACATAGAGATTTAAGGCGAAGAACTTACCAAGGAGTGGCAGTTGAAGAAAAATTCTATCTTCCTGTTACAAGACTTGTCTTTAACATGCCCCCAGCTATCACCGATGTATATATCATTATTAGCCAAGCGGGAGCATATTTCAGTAGCCGAAAAATCAAAAAGGGACACGTTCCCTTCATCTGCTTCAACCGGTCCGGCAGGAGGGGCTTCATGGGAAAAACCTGAACCGGAAGCAGAGGCCCCAGCCTGCTTTGACGGGCCTGGCCGATCAATCGACTCAGATTGGCCAGATGGCCTAGGTTGATCTGAGACACTCGGCTCGCCCATAACCATTGCAGGAGAAGCTGGTCGGGGAGAAGTAGAAGCAGGGAGAGTCTGTTCATTAACCCCCTCAGAGGGAGGTGCCGCTACATTCTCCGCTTCAGCAGGCCCCTTATGAACACTCGATTGGGTAGAAGGGGTCTCAGCGACAGCTGGCTCCTCAGCGCCCTCCTCATCCGAAGAAACAACAAACTGCACCACCCGTGAAGGCCGTTTGGGAGGTCGAGCAGAATGGTCAGGCGTGCTCTCAGCAGGACGTTTACTCCTAACTCTGGGGGCCAGGTCACTCGCAGGATCGAGAGGAGCCTCAGGAACATCCGCGTTAAAAAAAGGAATGTCACTGACCCCTCCTGAAACCCTTACCTTCTCCTTACCCTTACGACTGGGGGTGGTCGCAGTCGGGGTAGTCGCAGCAGTAGCAGTAGCAGTAGCAGTAGCAGTAGCAGGGGTAGTCGCAGCAGCAGCAGCAGCAACAACAGGAACAGTCGCAGCAGCCTCTACACGTCTAGGGGGCTGCCCCGATTCAACCCCTCCCCCGGTAACATCACCGGCGTCCTCGCCATCAGAAGGATCATCACCATCCGGGCCAGCAATTCCCTCCTTGGCCAAACCAGCAGCATGCCTTTTGCTGGCAACCTCGAAATTCTTCACCGCCCGGGCTTGCAAGTCGCAAACGGTGTCAAAGTCACACACTACAAGAAAAATAAACAAAGTGTCAGCCAACGAAATAAAACGAAAACAGAAACAAAGAAGAAATAGACAAAGGCTTACAGCGAGGAAGCCTTGCATGAAGGCGTGTAAAAATCCCCTCAGAAATCATTTTTTCCTCATCCAAGAGGAAGGATCTGTCCCTCGAGTCCAAAGGGAGGACAGCCGTCGCGGCGAGGTGAGAAATCTCCCTATCCAACAAAACAGGGGCTGCCTTCGACCAGGCTTCAGGAGATGTGAAATGCCTGGGAACCCTCTTCGCCAAAAGATTGTGGCGAGTGCTAGCTGGCACATCCCTACCCCACTCGCCACCGGTAAAAAACCAACTGTTTTTCCACCTTTTATTTGAGGTGGGGAAGCCCCAGATGAAACCTTTCTTCTTTTCATCACTGGAGATCTCAACTTGACCAGGGTTCGCCACACCCTCAGGGATCCAGTTCTCCACCGGCGAAGAAAGAAGGAAGTATGTGCCACCATTGCCCGCCTGCCTTAGAGTGTAAAAGTGGCGGATCTCGCGGGGTGTAGGAGGCCCATAACCCTTCAGCTTCCACATAAGGCACAGGCACATCAGTATCCTGTAGCTGTTCGGGGTAAGTTGTGCCGGTGAAATCTGAGCCTCGGCGAGAAATCTTGCGATGAAAGGCTGAAGAGGAAGTGTTACTCCGCAGCTGAGCATGGCACCATAGATGGCGACCGCGTTCTCGGGAGGATTCCATGCTGCCCAATCACCAGGTAACATCTAAGTAACAGAGTCAGGAATGTCGAAACGACTCTTATATTTACGGAGCTCGTCCTCGCCAACCACATTAACCTCTGTATCAAAAGAACACGGATGGTTCGGCGAGAAGTGCAGCCTATCTCTCTGATGGTCCTCAATATCAGAATCGACAGTCGTCTGTGCATCCAGCAGGGACTCACGGGGAGCCTTAGAGGCACGTCGTTTACTGCTTGTTGGTCTGGAAGATCTCGGCATCGTGGGAGAACCGCTGTTAGAAGACGGAGGAGAGATGTTAGGAATAAAAACATCCTCAGAGGACGGAACATAAACAGAAATTGGGACCGGAGAATCTGGATGAAAATTACGAATCAGAGATTCGATTTTATCCGCAGTACTTTTATCACCAAGCTCCATGGCTTGCATCATCCGATTAAAAAGAGAAGAATGTAAAGAAGGGTCCATGGGAACTCACCAGAAAACCCTAGGTTCGCGAAAGACACGTAGAGGGGCAGGAATAGTCGATTCCGGTGAATCGTCCGGCAATATAAGGCACAGGGAAAGGACTGAAGCAAGCACTCGAAGAAATGAGGTAGATAAGAACGAAGAATCAAACTGTTCTTTTCTACTCTGAGAAAAACGATGGAGGAATAAATGGAAAGAGTGAAGTAGAGAAAAGGAAACAATCGGGCCTTAAAAAGAGGGAACTTTGAAATTCAAAAAAAAAATCAAGAGCAATGATGTGCAATTAATGAGAATGACGGCCACAGTCACCAAAATCGCAACAGTCACCACCAAGTAAGTGACATGTGGCATCTCGGGGATAACCAAGCCGTCAGAATGTCCCTTCACCTGTTAAGCAAGTGGAAACGCCAGAAGTTGTGTGGTTTAAATTGAAAGCTTGCACCGGAAGAATCAAATAATAATTATAGCGCGTGGTAAAAAGGAAAGAGGGAGTTATTGCCAAGTGTGTTGAAATCCTATAAGCATAAATATAAATACTACTCGCAGAGGCAAACGAAGTGGGAAGAACAAGTCATTCGCCCAGCTCAAAGTATTTATGAGGGTATTGTTGTATGTATAAATTCGCCAACCTGACACGTCATCAAAAGAACCAACGAAAGACTGCCACGTCACTCATTGACCGGGTCAAGGGAAGAAGTTTGACCAGTCAAAATGATAAAAAAGCTCAAGGCAAAAGGGAATCAAAGATACGGTCGCCAAAACTAAATACCTACTCGCCGAACGTAGAAATGTGCTCGCCAAAGATACGATACCCAGAAAGTGAAGGTACTCGCTGGACCAATACACTGGGCCTAAACCGACTCGGCAGAAACACAGGAATAAACCCTAAACTTTTAGAAGACCCAGAACAGCGAGGAATCATAAAAAGGAAAGAAAACCTGATCCATGACAAGAAAGGATCCTAGTACAAATCAAAGAGGGAAACCTTCCGCCCACACGGCTAAAAACAAGGGGAAACCCTAATTAAACATGTATAAATAGAACCACTTATCCCATAAGGAGGGGGTTCAGAAATCTAGAGAGAGAAAAGAGAGCAATTGTAAGAGAGATCTAAGCGTGTAACAAGGCAACGAAAACCTAGTATTATTCTTCTGCCCTCAGGGGCATCGTGGTTTTTTCCCATTCAAGGGTTTTCCACGTAAAACTTGTCTTCTACATGTGTCCTTAATTTTCTTATTTTATATTAAATTGATATAATTGTTGAGTGCGTGGCAATCTAAATTTCACCGTCAACAACATTTAAATCATTTACTCTTAAAAAATTCAAAAAAATAATTTTAAATTTCCACCCTCTTGTCTCATACTAAGAGACACGTTAATAATTCAATTACCTATATAAATTAGTAATCTGAGTCTTACATTTGTTCATTAAATTGCAAGATACATGTTGAGAAATCTCTTCCCTATAGTGAGAGTTGTATTCCAAATCATGCTTATTACAATTGATGTCACCAGTCTCCTATAGACCATGTTTGGTTAGATGGAATGGAATGGAAAGAAAGCAATTCCATTCGTTTGGTCTGTTAAAATACAATGGAATAGTGATTCCATTGGAATAGGGATTCCACCATTTTTGTTGAATGGGCATTCCATCCAAAAACTAATGGAATACCCTTCCATTCCAAACTAAAATTTATATTCTGTAAATACCCTCATATGCTCCAACTCCATTCCAAAAATACCCTCCTTTCCAAAAATAATATATTATTATTATATATTATATTAATGATATATACATATATATTATATATATATGGACTATATATTATATTATTATATATAATATATTATTATATGTATTATATAATATATATATATATATATATATATGTATTATATATATATATATCAATTTTTCTATTATCAGTTCAAATTGACAAAAGATATATCAGTTCCTTGCATGTGGGCCATTGGATTTAAATACTTTGATTTGGTTGCATGCACTTGTCAAAGCATCTTTTCAATCTAATGGCCCACATGCAAGGAACTGATATATTTTATATCAGTTCAAACTAATAATAGAAAGACTGTTATATATATTATATTATTATATATTATATATTAATATATTAAATAATATATATTATATATTTATATTATATAAATATATTATTATATATATTATATATATTATATATATTTATATAATATATATATATTATTATATGTATTATATATTATATATTATATTAAATAATATATAATTATATATATAATATACTTTTATATTTTATTATTATTATCCATAATATATCATATTATTATGAATATTTTATAATTAGGGGTATTTTGGTCAAAATACAGTTAACTCCATTCCATTCCATTGTTAACCAAACAATAATACTGATTCAGAGACTAATTCTAAAGTTACAAGCAAATAAAAAACTTAGTTTTCCTCTCCTTTACATTCCCATTACCATTCCATCATGTAACCAACGTGACCATAGAGTATTGACCAATAACTCGACTATATATGTTTTAAAAAATATAATTTTATTAAAAATTTAAATAAATATTTTTTAATATATTTCTATCATAGAAATTAGAATTTTGATTAGTTGAATAAATTTAAATTTATCTAACAAATATTAAATAATGAGTTTTTTTTAAAAAAAAAAAAAAAAAAAACTGTCAAGACTTTTCTTGACAATGGCATTGTTGACAGTTTTTGACTGTCAACAAATCCCCTATTTTCTTGTAGTGATCAACTCTAAAGTGTAAGAAGGTAAAATGAGATATAAAGACATTAATTATGAAGAGCAAAAGAGTAAAATAAAAAAGGGGTAATTACCCTGGTGGCCATCGAGTTTTGCCACCACTATTAAAATGGCCACCGAATGGGGAATTGGTTTAGAAATTGCCATTTTTGGCAAACATTGTTACACTAATGGTCATTTCATCCAATTCCATCCAATAAGTGGCATTTTGGTAAATATGAGGATGATATTAATTTATTTTAGATATTTTTTGGAAATCAATTTTTTCTTTTGTTTTTTGAAACAAATAATTATATTTATTTTGTGCATATACATATAGCATATCTCAAACATATATATATATATATATATATTTCTTTTCAACTTATCTCAAATATATTTTTTAAATTTTTTAGATTTTGTAACCTTAATCTTCAAAAAAAAAAGAATATATATATATATATATATTTCTTTTCAACTGCTCTCAAATATGTTTTTTTTTTTAATTTTTAGATTTTATAGCCTTAATCTTCTCAAAAAAGAATATATATATATATTTTCAACTTATCTTAAATATATTTTTTAGAATTTTTAGATTTTGTTGCCCCAGTCTTCTAAATATAAATATATATATATATATATTGAGATATGCTATATGTATATATACACAATAAATATAATTATTTGTTTCAAAAAAACAAAAGAAAAAATTGATTTCCGAAAAATATCTAAAATAAATTAATGTCATCCTCATATTTACCAAAATGCCACTTATTGGATGGAATTGGATGGAATGGCTATTAGTTTAACAATGTTTATCAAAAATAGTCATTTTTAAACCAATTCCCTATCCGGTGGCCATTTTGATAGTGGTAGCAAAACTCGATGGCCACCAGGGTAATTATCCCAATAAAAAATGATGCATTCAATAATAATAAATTAAACAAAACAAAAATGAATGGATAGATGGGATTGATACACCTCACTTAAATAACTTAAAATAATACAATTTTGTTCGAAAAAAATAAAATAAAATAATTGTCGAAAAAAATTAAACCGAACAGAGCATATTCCTCTCTCTCTCTCTCTCTTTAAACCATTTTTCTCATCCTTCTCTTTCCTCTTTCTCTCTCATTTCTCTTACGTCCCTTACCCACCGGCAAGGAACGTTGATCCATCTCTTTTTATTTTTTTAAACTGTGTGTTGGAGGGAAATAACAATTATAGATGTGGGCCCGATAACCTCAACTATATAAGGACAAAGAGATAAATGTTCGTGATAAGCTGAGGTGGCCTTGACGTTCACGCGTTATCTTGAAAACTCTTGCAGGAAAGAATATGTTGACTGTTGAGATCAAATGAAATACTGTATTTGCAATTTAGATATTTGCGCACATGACAGTTATTGAGAGATATCTACTTCCATGAGAGAAATATTCACCTACGGACGGACCCAACTTGGGCCCAGGTGGGGGATGTGCCCTAATTGAATTTTTTTTGAAAAATCTCTTGATTTTTTAATTTTATATATTGGATTATATAAATAAACAAAGTTTTCTATATTTTTTTAGGGTAAATTGCAAAAACATTCCCGACATTAGGTGTAATTGCACTCATATACAACTTTCGTCTGAAATTGCCCAAACCTCCCCTGTTGTGAGTTGACTTCTATCCAACTTGACAGTTGACCAAATTTAAGGTATGAAATGTCTAAAATATCCTTGGTTAAATTTTTAATCAATTTATCATCTTTAAAATAAATTAATTAAAGAACTTTATTAACTTATCAGAAAAAAAAAAACAAAAAAAAAAAAAAAAACCCTTATATAATTATATTAAAAAAATGAGCCAAAGAACAGATTTGTTATATGCAAATTGCTCATAGAGGAGTGATGAAGATATCCATGGGAAAATTATACAAACTTACCATGAGGTTATGCAATATTGCACTGAACACAACTTTTGCCAAAATAACACATATTTCCCCCTTACTGAGTTGACCGTCGTCATCAACCGTATTGACTGAAGGTGATTATAACTTTTGGATAAAATGACCAAAATGCCCTTTAGTTCATAATTAATTTAAAAAAAAAGATAATTAAAAAAAATTGAAGAGAATTAGAAAAGCTGAAGATCTCCATTTCTTCTTTTTCTTTTGAAGAGATCTAGAATGCTTGAAGAGATTCTAGAAATTTCCAGATCTCTTTCAAAAGCTCCATCATCATCAATGAGCATCTAGCATCTTCATTCAACATCCAAGCATGTGTCTTCTTTGTTTTTGCATAACTAGGTACGTTGCACATGTTTTAGAATTCATTATTTCCATTATTGTTCATCTTTGCCTAGGTTTATCATTTATTGTGTTATTAAATGCATGACTCCTTTTTCTTAAGCTTATTTATACACAATCCGGCCACCAGCACCGGCCCCCGTCAGCCGGCCGGTCGATGGTCTGCCACTGCCGATCGCCGTCCGGCCACCTCTGATAATAATGACAATTAATTGTCATTAGTGGGAGTTGAACTTGTGACCTCAAGTTCAAAGGTTGTAAGTCTTTACCACTTGACTACAACCTTCTTACAACCTTTGATGTGTTAACAATTGAACAATATTTATATATAACCTATATGAGTTGTTACAAATAAATTAAAAAAAAAAAAATTTAAGATAAATTTAAATTTATTCAACTAATCAAAATTCTAATTTCTACGACAAACATATATTAAAAAATATTTATTGAAACTTTTAATAAAATTATATTTTTTAAAAAATATAGTCGAGTTATTGGTCAATACTCTATGGTCACGTCTGGTTACATGTTAGAATGGTAATCAAAATGGTAATGAGAATGAGAATAAAATGGAAAGGAAAGGAAAACTAAGTTTTTTTGTTTGGTTGGAACTTTAGAATTAGTCTCTGAATCGATATTATTTTGTTTGGTTAACAACGGAATGGAATGGAGTTAACTGTATTTTGACCAAAATACCCCTAATTATAAAATATTCATAATAACATGATATATTATGGATAATAATAATAAAATATAAAAGCATATTATATTCATATAATTATATATTATTTAATATAATAATATATATAATATAAAATATATAATACATATATATTATATATAATACATATAATAATATATATATATATATTATATAATACATATAATAATATATATATATATATATATATATATTACATAATATAATATATATATAAATATAAATATATATAATTTATATAATATTGTATATATAATTTATAATATATATATTATATTATACAATATATATAATAATATATTTATATAATATAAATATATAATATATATAATAATATAATATATATATTATATAATACATATAATACATATAATAATATATAAATATATATTATATATATTATATATAATAATAAAATATATTTTTTTATATAATATATATATAAATATATTTATATAATATATATTATTTAATATAATAATATATAATATATATAATAATATAATATATAATATATAAATATATATTAATATAATATAATATAATATAATATATATTTATTTATATAATATAATATATATATATATATATATTATATAATCAAAAATTCTATTATCAGTTCGAACTGACAAAAGTTATATCAGTTCCTTGCATGTGGGCCACTGGATTTAAATACTCTGACTTGGCTGTATGCACTTGTCAGTTAAAGTATTTAAATCCAGTGGCCCACATATAAGGAACTGATATAACTTTTGTCAGTTCGAACTAATAATAAAATTTCTGATTATATAATATATATATATATATATATATATTTATATAATTATATTATATAAATATATATATATATTATTATACAATATATAATAATATATTTATATAATATAAATATATTATTATATTATTATATTATATAAATATATATTATTACATATATTAATATTATATATAGATATATTATATAATATATAATATATATATACAATAATATAATATATATAATTTATATAATAATATAATATATAAATATATTATATTATATATGTTTATATATCGTTATATATATTATAATAATATAATATATAATAATAATATATATAATATATATAATATTATAATATATATTATATTAATATATTATTTTTGGAAAGGAGGGTATTTTTGGAATGGATGGACGTCGGCGGCGGCAACTGGCGGTGGTCCGACGGTGAGGGAGGTGGTTATTATAAATATAAAAAATGTTATTTAATTAAATATTATTATTAAATATTAAATAATAAAATTAAAAAAAAAATTATTAACATTTCTTGACAGTTTTTAACTGTCAAGAAAAAAAAAAAAACTATCGCCCAAAAACTGTCAACTATGAAGGTTTTCCTAGTAGTGGTTTGAGTCATTGTTTGTTGGTTGAGATTGTTCTTCACGATAGCTTGCATCTAGGACATTCTTGCCCTCTCTAGCTAAGTCTTTATGTTTTGCATCTAGAATTGATAATTAGGAATTATTCTTGCATATTTAATTTCCTAATTAAGCATTTAGTGTTTGCATAGTATTAATTGCATTTAGAATATTTTCATATATTCATTTAGGTTGTTTAATCTCTTCTTGAGTCAACTCTTGTGACTAAGAGTGTTAGTGCACAAGCAATTAGTCTAGAATCATTATTAAAGGCCCGCGATTAGAATGGAATGTGTTAGTGACCAAATATAGTTTGATTAGAGGTCAACCTAGGTTGTAAACTTTCATTCAAATAGTGGATTTGAGGACCGTAAGTGGCTATATGGATAGCCCGTGAGTTTTTTCCAGTTGGAGGATTTCTCACGTAAATCAATCATCATGTTTTTATTGTTTTCCGCACTTTATAATATCGTTGATTGCTTGCTTATTATTATTGGGTTATTTGATAATATTGATTAATCGAAAGTTGGTAATTATTTTTGATTAAAACATATTCACCACCCCCCCTCCCCTCTAGGTTGCATTAGAGCGGGTTCCTAGACATACTTAGATGATCATTGCTTTTATTTATGTGTCTTGCATTTGTGCATTTCATTTGTTGCATTCATTTGCATACATACACCCAAACACTATGAGTAGGAACGGAGACGAAAATGAGGGAGCCTCAAGTACTAGACCCCCTTTGCTTATTAGGGTGAACTATGCCTCATGGAAAGCCATGATGGTGTCATACCTTTTCCAAATAGATGATCGGGCATGGATGGCAATAGAATATGGTTATACTCCTCTAAAAATGAGTCAGACTGATGGAAGTGTCATTCGCAAGCCAAAAGTCACAATGGGGTACTCAAGAATTCGAGTCCTCTAAGTGGAACAACAAGGCAATGCATGCCATTCTTTGTGTTATGGACAACAATCAATATAAGTTGATCCAAACTATGAGGAATGCACAAGAGGAATGAGAAATACTAGAGATTGCTCATGATGGAACTGAGGTTGTCAAATATTCCAAGCTCTAAGTCCTCCAAACACAATTTGAGACTATCACTACAAGAAAAATAGCTTTTAGCAACGTTACAAAGACAACGCGCATAGGCTATTTGTTACAAAAAGTGATCTACCGCAACGCACACCAATTGTATGTTGTGGAATCGACCTACGGTATGATGAGGTCGTTTTGTACTTAACAAAACTATGTATTTTTATGTTTACTTGAAAATTGTGTTTAACCACTTAGGATATAAAGCTTAGTAAAACGGTAAGCAAGGATTCGTTCCATGGGAATTAGAGTAATTAGTTGGATTAATTAACTAGTCTACAATGCAATAATGTAAATCATGGTAAGTTGGATAGTGTATGGTTTGAGAAACCATCAAACATACATGTAAAGTAAATGTAACAAAAATGGTAGGGAAAATAGAATGCTTAATAATCTTTGATAAAATAATGGAATGTAATCAATTAAGAGAATCCTAGGGAAATGATGGAGTTGCAAGTGGATTATGAACAATGCTCATCAAGCTAACTTTAATGAACTAATCTCATACTTATGAACGATTTGTAGTCTAAGATGTGAATAGGCCATCGAAACAAAAGACAAACACTTCCCACCAAAATGCCTAACCGATTAAGAAGAGAGGGTTAAAGTGGGATCGGTTAATTACAAATCAATGCTTAGATTATTATGGTTGATATACCCTCCAATAATTTATCCTATTCACTATGTTCCTAATCAATCAAGGTTGTCAAGCCAAGATTAACTGTATAATAATTTATCCTAGTAAGATTGTAATCAATAAGTGGTATACAAAGTTAATCACATAATGCATAGAACTAGTTATCAAATGAATAGAACACAAATAGAGGTTCAAATACAATATAGCTTAAGCAAAACCCAAATCCAAATGTTCCTCACATCAATCCCCTAGAATGGGGATTTAGTTAAACATAGTTACAATCAAAAGAAAAGAAGTAATAGATTAGGAAATCACCCTTGGGCCTCCTTCTTTAGTGCTTGATCCTTCCTTCCTTTGATGCTTATAGTGCAAAGAATGGCAGATGGGGATGTGTCTAGATGAATGGATGTCTAATGGGTAGTGAAAAAGGTAGGGAATGTAGAGAATGGAGAAAGAGGAATGGTTAGGTGAAGTAATCAAGATTTTGTGTTGACTTTTTGGATGGAAAAGGTAGTTCAATATTAGAGATGGAGGAAGTTGAATGAGGGAAAGATGGAAAGGCGACAATAGGATCTGAGATCTTATGAGTGGTCGCTGTTTGGTCACACAATGACATTAAATAGCGATGCTGGACTTGATTGATTTCTTGCTTTTCTTCTTCTCTGTTGCAGTTGTAGCTTCATGCGAAAATACACCACAATAACACACTTATACATTTTATCAGGATTTCCTCTTTTCTATCACAGTTGTGGTTCATAGCGACAGTATACCGCGACGACATACCTGATTGAATTATCAGGTTTTCTTCTCTCTATCGTGGTGATGGCTTCATAGCGACAGTACCGCAACATTTCCTTGGCTTGGATCTTCATTGCTTCAAGCCTTCTGTCGCGGTATGTATATGGCGACACCTGAAATAGTGACAATGCCCTTTTTTCACCTTTTTTGCATTTCTTGTATCAAATTCTCCTCTATCTTCACAAATGCCCTTGCGGCACTAATAATCCTGAAACACTTGATTAATATTGTTAAAACATTGGAAAATCCCCAAGAATCAAGTGAAAAGGGAAGGAAATGGGGGCTAAAATCATATATATTTTGGCTTGATCAAATACCCTCAAACCTATCTTTTGCTAGTTCTTGAGCAAAACAATCACAAAATAGCCCCAAGGACATGCATCAAGTTATTTCGAAGGTTTTTAATAAAGTTCTAACTCATCTTTGCAAGGATTTACTAGCCGTTGATTAACATGCGAAGCCAAATGAAAAGATTAAAACAATGATGCACTAGTGAGGAAGTATTCATGTAATAACAACTAAGTAAAGATTAAAGGCATGCCACTCTAGATAAAATTGCATGCAGCGATCCTACATTCAAAATGTCAAAACTTCAAAATAAAAATACCATTCGATTTAGAATGTAATTCGCCTCAACATCTAATCCTTACCGGATTCTCTCATTTCTTCACTCAGATTCCTAGGCTTCACTCAAGATACATATGCAATATGAGTTAATGTCATGGATATCAAATTGATTGCACATGATGTATTTTTAACACACAATTTCTGAAAATTTGGTCCCATGAATGGAATTACAAGCCATGAATGGAAAGAACATGCGTCAACCAAAATTTACAAAGTGGACATTCCAAAAGATCATGAAGGTCTTTCTTTTGGTTGTAATAGGGCCTTAGGTGAATGGTGAGTCAAATAATGGGACAATAAATAACAAAGAACCCAATAATTACACTAAGGCATACATTCTAATAATGAGTTCAATCCTTTTAACACATTCTTGTTCAAACTTTTTGGTGCCCAGGCTTACAATTACAATTCAATTGTGCAATCTCTACTCAAACTTTTCATTGAATAGCTCATTCAACTCTTAATTTTCTACCTAGGCCAATTGTGCCTAATTCATAGTTACATGTTCTTATTCAATGCCTTATTGAGTTCCGGTCGTTTCGGTTACTCATTCATAAGGTTTCGAGTCCAAACGTGTTGACTATGCCACTTTACGTTCTCTTACGTTGTGTTGAATTCATCGATGATTTCCGAGATGATTTCTCAACCGTTTTTCAAAGTTGTATAGTCGTTATCGTGCGTGAGAGAGTCACGGTTCGTAATCCGAAAAACGGATTCAAATTCAGAGTTCGGACGCCCGAGATACGGCCGACGAACCGAGGGAGCGCGCGAGAGGACAGCCCAGGCCGTGGGCCACAAGGGCTGGCCGTGGTTGAGGCCGTGGGCCCCACGGCCTGGAGCAGCCTCTGCTCCCGTGTGGGCCACGCACCCCCCACGGCCAGGGGGTGACATGGCACCACATGGTTGGCCGGTTCCCTCCTTCTCTCTCCTATTTCTTCCCTCTCTCTCTCCATTTGAATTTTCAAGAAGAAAATTTCAGAATTCCCGTCAGCTCTCTCCTCTGAAATTTCTGATTTTCGAAACACCATATCTTCCTCATCCGAAGTCGGATTTGAGTGATTCAAGTTGGAGAGTGTTCGTATTTGAGTCCTCTAACATCTCCAAGTGGTTTGGTGGCTGTTTGATCATGATTTCCAGTGGTTGATCACTGAATTCCGAACCAGCTTCAAAATCCAAGGTAATGGTCTCATCTTAGGGATTTCTTGTTATTTGACCTTCCAAATGCTTGGGGTTTCTTCTTCTATGTCTTCGATTATGTTTAGTAAAAGATATTGAGAAAGATAGCTTGATTATCATTCTAATTGAAACTCAATTTGTGGACTTATGTTGACTAGATTTTATGATTCTAGGTTTTACATTTGTTTGTGAGTTGTATTGTGATTAGAATGGCATCTTAGGTTGTTTGATACTTAATTGAATTGATTTTGTGTTAAAATGACTTTGAGATTTGATTTGGTCCTTTGATTAGTGAAATCTAGGATTTGTGTATTTTTATGTGATTTAAAGAATATAGGTTTTGATTGATGTAAATCTCAAAACCTTGCTCTATATTTTTGTCTAGTATATTGATTGATTTTAATCTCATATATCTAGCTTTTTATTGTATATTGATAGCATCTTGAATTTGTACTTAATGAACATTTTGTGATTCAAGTGTTATGTGTGTGAATGAGACTTTGAGTATATGTGTTAGGTGTTTCACATGCTTAGGTTTCTATTCATGTATTTTTGCATCTAGACTTGATTAAGTGTGATATCACATGTTTAGGTCTATTTGTGCCATAGAATGTATTGATCACATGTTCTATGTTGTATTGAATGTTTGCATCATTTGCATTCACATGATCACACTAGGAAGTCCTTGTAAAAGGCATGAAGTCTTGGTTAGAGTCGGGATGACTCGGATAGTCAAGTAAGAAGTCTTGCTTAGAGTCGGGATGACTCGGATAGGTAAGCAAGGAGTCATGGCTAGAGTCGGGAGGACTCGGATAGTCATGCATGGGAGGCTCCCTAGAGGCAAGAGTGCCTTGGATAGGGAGTTGGCTATTGTGTTGGTAGGCCTAGGCGTATGGTTAGACATAGAGTCCGATAGAGCGGGGTACACGGGAGGTGTATGCACTCTTGAGGAATTTCTAATCTACCATCGATGTTGGTTGAGTGTGTTGTCCAATATATGGTGGTTCCGCATCATTGAGGGATTTCATACTTTCCAATAGGGTTGGGTAGGCTTAGACTTCACTAGGTTGGGTGAGCTAAAGATTGGTCACTTTGTGAATGTTCTATGTTTACTTTCCAATAATATAGTACCCAATGGTTGTAGTTCAACCCGTGGATGTTTCCTCCTTGGAGGTTTTACCACGTTAAAAAATCCCTTGTGTTAATTCTTTCTATCTCTTCTCTTATATTTTAATTGTATATTTTATTGTCTTGATTCATAATATTCACTTGTGATGTATTGTGAACCAAGTCTTTGTATAGTGTGATTAGTGTATTCATTCTATAGATCAATTTGTATCTTTGATTCTTTTGTATATTGTAATATTTGTTTAGTGACATTTTGTTCACTCTTGTAACACATTGAACATCTTATGAAATACAAGCTTATTTTGTTGTTATGTTTATTTGCTATTTTACCTCACATGACTTGTTGATATACTTAGACATTTCTCTTATGATTGTAACATCGTATTGTCTATGTATGTCTTCCTTGGCTTATTGTGTTGTGTGTAAGGCTACCTTGAGGGACAAACGAATGTTTGTTCAAGGGTTTGATAAAAGGTGTAAAAACCTATTCACCCCCCCTCTAGGTATGCTTTAAGCAATTTAACTTCGTTTGTGTACATTCAAAAGGGAACTGTTTTGGGAAGGTTTGGACGTGCAAAACTCCAAGGTCGATCGTCCCGACGGGTTCAGAACACCAGGCTCGCGGGTTTATTCCCGCCATCGAAAGTCACAGTGGATTTTTGGAGGTTGGCCGTGAGTTCTGACCTTCTGGACCGCTGGCTTGTTCCCACCATATGAAACCGCTGGTATTCCGTGAGTTCAGACAAGTTTGGGCGGCCAAGAATCCGCTGGAAGTGTGCTTGAAGCTTGCACCATCAATGGAGTTTGGTGGACTTGGATGGGAGGCAAAACTTGTGCATGGAATGCCCAAAGTGGACCCATCTTGACCGGAGGACGACCGGCTGCCGATCTGGTCAGAAAATCACCGAAAAAATGGTCAAAAAATGACCAGAATTGGACGGGTTAAATGTCGGGTCAGACGGGTCTACACTGGGTTGGATCCGGGTCACGCGGGTCGTGGTCGGCCCGGTTGGAGGTAGAAGAAGGGGTGACGTCACGCTGACATCATGCTGACGCGCGTGACACCCAAAACGACGTCGTCCCACTTGCTGACGTGGCGCTAACGCTGTGCTTTGGCTGGCGAATTACCATTTGTACCCTTGAGCTTTCCCTTATTCACAGAATCTGCATTATATTCCCGTTTATTTCACTTTTGCCCCTAATTTCTCCACAATTACCACAATGCCCCTGAATTCCTCTAATTATCTGAAACACTTATTTACACCATATTAAATACACAAAAATACTCGGAAACGAATACAAAAGATAGGAAAAGGGAGCACTAAATATGAACATTTGGAGCGCGATCAGTCTCTCAAGTTAACATTCCTCAACAGTTGGCTCACAAAGGAAAGAGACCAATCATGCAACCTCAAGCTAGGAAGCAAGCTAGACCGGTTCAACAACGAAGATGGATTGAACCCACTCAACCACAAAGACATGGACAAGCTCACATGCATGCTCAAGGACAAGGTATGATTCCTTATTTTATTCCTACATGTCATTTTTGTGGATTTGAAGGTCATATTAGACCAAATTGCGTTCGATATATTAAAATGTGTAAAACACGTAGCATGATTGAAAAGAGAAAGAATAGAGCCAAGATGCATGCTCCTAGGAATGATAATATTGATGTGCATAATCCTAGGACATCTAGAACCCATGTACCAAAGACCACTAAGAAAGCTAAGATTGTTTCTAGGTGGATTAGAAAGAATGAAAATGTTTGCCATGTTGCTCAAATAGCCTTGAAGGTAAATTCTTCTAATTTTTGGTATTTAGATAGTAGGTGCTCTAGGCACATGACGGGAAACAAGAGTTTCTTCGAGACTCTTGTTATGGAGGAAGGAGGATATGTCACTTTTGGTGATGGATCCAAAAAGAAAGTTGTAGGGAAAGGAACCATTTTCGTTCCCGGATTACCTTCCTTATCTAATGCTTTGTTTGTTGATGGCTTAAAAGCCAATTTGATAAGCATTTCTCATCTTAGTGATGAAGGATATTCTGTTATGTTTAGTAAAAATGATTGCTTTATCCTAAAGCCCTATGGACAAACCTTGTTGAAAGGTATGAGATCTAGCGACAATTGCTATTGTCTTGAAGCTAGAATAGTCTCAAACAATGTGTCCATGGATGAGCAAATAGAGTTGTGGCATGAAAGACTTGGCCACATGAACTTTAGGGATTTAAGAACCCTTAGAAATTTCAATTGTGTGCGTGGCCTCCCTAAGCTTGGGAAGAAAGCCAATGATGTTTGTGGACCTTGCCAACAAGGAAAACAAACTAAGAGCATGCACAAAAAGGGCAAGTATCTATCCACCAAGGAGCCCTTAGAGCTTCTCAACATGGATCTCATGGGTCCGATGCAAACCGAGAGCTTAGGTGGAAAGAGATACATTTTTGTTTGTGTTGATGATTTCTCTAGATTTACATGGACATATTTTCTTAGAGAAAAATCTGAAACTTTTGAGAAGTTTAAAATGCTTTGTACTAAAATACAAAATGAAATGAATTCTAACATTAACAGCATTAAACGGATTAGAAGTGACCATGAGAGGGAATTTGAGAATGCTTCTTTTGAAAGCTATTGCAATAGCTTAGGCATCTCCCATGAGTTTTCGGCTCCTTGGACACCTCAACAAAATGGAGTTGTTGAGAGGAAGAATATGGTCCTTCAAGAGATGGCCCTTGTGATGTTGCTTAGCAACAATGTCCCTAGGAACCTATGGGCCAAAACCGTCAATACGGCTTGCTATATAGGAAATAGAGTTTTCCTAAGGCCCGGATCTAGAAATACCTCCTATGAGTTATGGAAGGGTAGGAAGCCAAATGTTAGCTACTTCCACACATTTGGAAGCAAATGCTACATTTTAAATGACCGTGATCAGCTTGGCAAATTTGATGCTAAAAGTGATGAGGGTATCTTTATTGGCATGCCTTGAATAGTAGAGCCTATAGAGTTTTCAACTTGAAGACTCGAATTGTCATGGAATCATCCAATGTCGTCATTGATGATACAAGGCTCAAGTCTAATGACCATGAGGAGGAGTAGGATATTTTAGATGATGAATCTCTTTTGGAGAGGGTTGTGGAGACTCCCAATGTTAGGACGTCCAATGGTAATAATGAGGACACACAACCTCTTACTAGAGTTCCTCTCTTGGACTCTAATGAACCCGCTCCATGGGTTAGAAGACTCCATAACAAATAGGATGTTATTGGAGATGTGAATGAGGGTGTTAGGACTAGGCGTCAAATTGCTAATCTCATTAGCTTTACATGCTACACCTCTCAAATTAAACCCAAAAAGGTTGATGAAGCCTTGAATGATGAATTTTGGGTTCTTGCCATGCAAGAAGAGCTAAATCAATTCGAAAGGAATGAGGTTTGGACTCTAGTTCCTAGGCCTAAAAGCGCTCATGTGATAGGCACTAAGTGGATGGCAACATAGTGCGGAACAAGGCTAGACTTGTAACACAAGGGTACTTTCAAATTGAGGGTATTGACTTTAAGGAGACTTTTGCTCCCGTTGCTTGTTTAGAGTCCATTAGGCTTCTCTTGTCCATTTCTTGTGTGCACAAGTTCAAATTGCACCAAATAGACGTCAAGAGTGCCTTCCTCAATGGCTTCTTGCAAGAGGAAGTGTTTGTTGAGCAACCCAAGGGGTTTGTGGATGCTCACCACCCCAACCATGTCTATCGCCTTAAGAAGGCTCTATATAGGTTGAAACAAGCACCGAGGGCTTGGTATGAGCGCCTCACTCAATTTCTTGTTGACAAGACTCTATTCATCAAGAAAGACAAGGATGAGCTCTTTATAGCTCAAATCTATGTTGATGATATAGTGTTTGGCTCCACCAACAACACCAAGGTCCAACAATTTGTTGATGTTATGTCTCATGAATTTGAGATGAGTCTTGTTGGTGAGCTAAGTTACTTCTTAGGTTTGCAAATTAGGCAATTAGATGATGGGATCTTCATTACCCAAGCCAAATATGCCAAAAACCTAGTGAAGAAGTTTGGTCTAGAATATGCCAAACATTGTGATACACCCATGAGTACCACTTTGAAGCTAAGCAAGGATGCTAGTGGTAAAAGTGTGGAACAAACGTTATATCGTGGCATGATTGGAAGCTTGCTTTACTTGACCGCAAGTAGGCCCGATATCTCTTTTAGTGTGGGTGGGTGTGTGTGCTAGGTACCAAGTGGATCCTAAGGAGTCCCATCTCTCTTCCGTTAAGAGAATCATTCGTTATGTGAATGAGACTTCCAATTATGGGATTTGGTACTCATTTGACACTAATGATAGTCCTATAGGCTTTAGTGATGCAGATTGGGCATGAAATTACGATGATAGGAAGAGCACAACGGGCGGTTACTTCTTTCTAGGCAACAACTTGGTGTCTTGGTTTTGCACAGGGTACTTAAAATCGATAGATATACCGAAATATCCATCGATATATCTGTATTTTGGAGGGACCGATATCGAAACAGGTAAATATCCAATATCCTGCAGAATATCCGACCGATTTCGAAATATCCGTAAAAATCCACCGATATTCCTGAAATATCCCGAAATTCCCGAAATTTTATGAATTTCACCCCGAAAGTCCATGGATATTTTGCATATTATTAAAATAATTTTTTTAATCCTAAACAATTAAATTATTGTTAAAATAATTTAGCTTGAAAATTATTTTAGAAGAAGCATTAACAAATTTATAAAAATTTCCAACATAATAGTAAATAGTAAAATTATTGAATACTTCAAGTAAAATTGGATAAAAAACCAAAAAGTGGACGTGTAAATTATGTAAAATTTTGTGAAAGCAATCTGAAAAAAAAATTGTTTGTGACTCAAGTGTGTAAAACTAATTTCAAATAGTATTAAATATGTACCAATCAATTTATAAAAATGTAGAATTGATTTTTTTTGTAACTTTGTGCCGACATTCCAAATAAAAGAATCTTAAAATATATGAGCCACTGTACCAAGTTCTGAGATTGGTTGATACAGAAGTTGTACCCACTATGCCTATCGTGTATGAGTTAATGCGTGTGATGAAAGATACAGTAAAACAACAGAGAGGGAGTAAATAGGTTCTAAACATTATACAAGATCGATGGGATAAAATGCTCAATCACCCACTACATGCTGTAGGTAAATTTCATTTTGGATTGTTTGTCATTCATAATTAAAATTTAGTATAGTATTTATACTAAAATTATTCTTTTTTTTATTCTAACTTACTATTTGAACCCAAAGTACCAATATAGAGACAATATTGGGGATAATTCGGATCTTCTGAAAGCCGTATATAATGTCTATGTGCAATTAGACACTGAAGCTGTAGGAATTGCTAATTTTGGAAATGAGGTAAAAAGTTACAATTTACAACCAATTTTATAATTCCAATATTATAAATTCTTTGCATGTGAGTATTATGTCATATTAATATATATTATATACATATTGATCTCATGAATGTAACTCACATACTTTAAGGATGGAAAGAAAAGTTTTGGTGAACGAGCAGCCATTGCAACTAGAAGCAAAATGAAACCAGGTATATAACTTTTATTACAAAAATTTACATATTAATAATAAATAATAATATCATTGAAATAATATTCATACTTATAATACTTAATAATTTTTATTACAGCTGATTGGTGGGTAATGTATAGAAATTGTGCTCCATCATTGAGTGCAATAGCAATTCGCATACTATCACAAACATCATCATCTTCTGCATGTGAAAGAAATTGGTCCACATTTGCTTTAATCCACACAAAACAAAGGAACCGTCTTGCCTATTTTAAGCTTGAACAACTTGTTTATTGTTATTATAATATGAAGTTGAAACTTAGGGATATGACAGCTGAAAAAGATAAAGTAAATGAAACTGATTTTATGGATCTACTTCAAGTAGCTACTGAGGCAGGAGACGATAATGAGAATCTTATTTTTAACTGGGTTAGACTTGCCTCCTTGGATGATGACGAAGGAAATTCTGATTCACATATTGCTTCTCATGCTCAAGACATGGGAATAAATGTTGAACAAGTGATTAGAGAAGAAGTTGGTGCAGATCTTGGAGTTATTGTTACCAGCTCTTCCGATGATCAACATACCTCTGATGTAAATAGTGGAGGAAAATATGATGGAGATGATGGAGATGATGGGGATGAGGCAAGAGGTTGGGATTCTGGTGCAGGAGGTTTGAATGCTGGTGCAACAAATTGGGATGTTCGTGCTGGAGGTTGGGATGCTGGTGCAACAGGTTGAAATGCTAGTGTGGCGGGTTGGGATGCTCATGCAGGTAATTTTGATCAAAATCGTGATAGACAACATGGAGGAACAAGTCAAAATGTTGAAGATTCTTTGAATATGACTCTCTCCTCAATGAGTACAGAAACACAAAACAGTTCTTTAGGTGATTCGCAGACAATGTCAGGTTCTCATGTACCAAATTATGGTAGTTATGGTGGCTGCAATATATTTGATTATCCTTTTCCACAAATGTTATATGCAATACCTATGCATGCAGATCAACAATATCCACCAAGTTGGGTAAATCCAAACTACCAAATTCATGGATCAGTTGGAAGAGATCAAGCAACATACATGTGGCATATTAATAACTACATTGAAAACTATGCAACCACATTTTATTGGGAAAATAATTGTTCGAATTAAGATAGAAATGTATCTTATGTATTTGAACCAGCAAGGAATTCATTTTGGTTTTAAATTTCAAATTATTATGTATGAATTATGATTTATGATAGAATCTCGGAAGTGTGGAACTATTACTATTTATATTTGAATGATAATTTTGTTTATTAAATATTTAATCTCTTTATATTGTATATAATATTGTAAAAGTGAAAAAAAAATATTATTCTATTAAATACTCAATTTTAAAAATTATATACAGACTCTATCTATGTTATAATTTATAATAAACTCATAACTATGATAATTTATCATTGAAATATGATTCATTTGATGTATAATTACTTGTTTAAATTGTTTAAACTTGTCTTAAAATTTCACAAAAAAAATCTAACTTTAGATATAAATATCCATCATTTTTTTAATTTTTGACGGAATATCCACCGATATCGATAATATCCCCGATATATCAGTAAATTTAGAAGCCCGATATTGATACCGATACCGATATTACGTTCTTTGGTTTTGAAGCAAAACTTGATTTCCTTGTCTACGGCCGAGGCCGAGTACATAGCCACGGGGAGTGGATGCACACAACTTTTATGGATGAAGCAAATGCTAATAGACTACAGATTCAACCAAGGTACACTCACTCTCTTTTGTGATAACATGAGTGCCATTAATATTTCCAAGAATCCGGTACAACATTCTAGAACTAAGCATATTGACATCCGCCATCATTTCATTAGAGAGCTTGTTGAAAATAAATGCATAGTACTTGAACATGTAGGTACTAATGATCAACTTGCGGACCTATTTACTAAACCCTTAGATGCTACTCGATTTAAAACACTAAGTAGATCTATTGGGATATGTCTTGTGGAGTGATGAGTTTTGTGATTGACCCCATATGGGGAACTCAAGCAAAGAGAGTTATTTTGCATTCTTGTAACTTGCAAAAAATTTGAAATAAGTTATGCCTCTTCTTTTAATTACTTGAGTAAGCTTGGTTGCACATATGTATATATGTTTTCATTTCAATAAGTGTGAACGTTGCTTGTTTACAATCCATGTCATATTTATGTTCAAACATGCATTTTTGGACTAGGAGATCTACATAGGTAGTATGATTTGAATGACCTATAGTTATCTCCATGACATGATGATTCTTTTATAACATGCTAATGACAAATGAAAAAGCATGAAATTCATATTACATGCTCACATGAAACGCATGAATTGATGATTGCATATTCCAAAAATGCAAAACTTGTGTGAAAGCTTATGAGACTCAAAATGAATAAAGGATCTTGTATCCGTTCAAAGGAATTTATATTCCAAATGTCTCTCTTTCTTTATTGGTTGAACATGGCTACTATCATATGGATATCTTATCAGGAAAAATCAAATAGGGTGCAAAGTCGCTCATGCCATGTTTCGCTTATAAAGTTGGATATAGTTGCTCTTATATTAAAATCAATGAAATCTCTATATCCTTGCTTTTCTCATGACAATGGTGAAATTGGTTTGAATTCTTGTTAGAAACCTTTGTCATTTGCTTTGCCAAATACCATTGTATTTTGGACTTGAATGCTACATGTTTTGTATGCAAAGCACGTTTGATTCACACATTTTCCTTCAAATAAATCTCCTTGTTTCTCTTCAATTAATTGGGATGCATAAAGTGACTTATATTATTATGCAAATATCTTGCATGCTACTATCTCTCGTTGCTATGAGTGACCCGGTTAGGGACTACTCCTTTGCCTATATCATGACAAAAAGGGGGAGTAGAGTGGTAAGGGGAGTTGCAAATTGTAGTAGCAATTGTTCTTGTTGGAGAGAATATTCATTGAGAGGGAGTAACCCATTGAGGGGGAGCATTGCATACACATACATTACATAATGTTGTGCCTATTTTTTTTTTAATGCAAATGCTTGTTTTATTTTCACTTGATCATCTCACATACACTTGCTTTGGAAGTGTAACTTTTGTTTTGAAGGGTTGATAGTTCTATAAGAGATTGAAGACTTGAAGATTTTATTTTTCTTATATCTCTTTCTAATGTAGAATATCTTTGCTATCCCGTAGCTTCTATTTTGTTGTGAGGATTTTTGTGAGTGGTGGTTTTGTCACGAAATAGCCAAAGGGGGAGATTGTAAGGATTCTCATGTGTTGATTGGCTTATTTCGTAGACAAACCACAATTGGGGCTCTTTGTAAGGGTAGTCTAGGATTTGATGTTCATGTCTAATGGCCCTTTCAAGACCTCAAGGTTTCAAGCACTCCAAAGTTATATCTAGTGCTTGGTTTTGTGCTTTGAAGAGATTAGATGCACACACACACACATTCCATTCATATCCATTCTTTGTGTATAGCATGTGTTTATTTATGTGTGCATTCATGTTTAAAACATTTCTTCATGCTTGTTATTTTGATTGCATCTTGAATATCCAATTGCCTTGTCATGCTTAGACTTAGGATTGCATTTTTGCAATGGGTGCTGTCAAAAGCGCTCTATAGAAGCGCTGTACAGACCTGATCGATTGAATTTGGTCACTGTTGGGTCACTGTACAGGCACTGTACAGAGCACTGTACGTACAGCGCCCATCTCAGACCCGAGAGTCCAGAGTTGGGGCGCTGTATAGGCATTGTACAGAAGCGCTCTACGTACAACGCTCAAGGCAAAATCAGGCCAACTTATTCAAAACGACCACACTTTGATTTGGCCCCCTATATATATGCCACTTCGACTTTAGGTCAATAAAGAGAGTTTATATTCAGATTTCATAATTAGGATATTTTTCAAAAACAAGAAAAATTCTAAGAACTCATTTTTAATTACTCAAACACCATTTCATGATCATCAATCATCATCTAGCATTATCTTTGATCATCTAGATGTCTTTTTGCATGGATTCTTCATCACACTTTGCTTGGCAAGCTTTTCACTAATATCTTGCATATTTTGTGTTTTTTTCTTAACAAGCAATCTCAATTTATTACTTGTATGATTTTCATATATCTTTTGGATACAAGATTAAGATTAGTGTATTGATTGTTTGAGAAGTTGTATTGTGATAGCTAATTAGGTTTTTGCTTAATCTTGATTAGCTAAACTATTTGACATGTCATTTAGTTTTAATATCTAGGATTGTTCTAATTGCAAATTCATCATCTTAGATAAGCATATAGGGTTTCCCTTGCTCTATGTTGCATTTGGATGTTCATATATTCACTTAGGGTGTTAATCTATTAATTGAGAACATAAGTCTTGTGTGTAGCTTCCGAGATTAGGTTGCTTAGATCGCAAGCATTCGAACTAGGTTCACTCATACCGGGATTAGGTAGGTGTGTGATTACTTCCGGGATTAGGTTGTAATTTTTATCACTTAGTAGATTCGAGGTTCGGGTGTGGCTCACTTATTAGCCCGTGGTTTTTCCCGTGAGGGTTTCCACGTAAAAATCAAGTGTTATTTTATTTTCGCATTTTATACTTGATTTATTGCTTTATCTAGTTAGGGGTAATGTCGTTATATTGACTTTACACAAAAATTTGGGTAATACGTTTAAAATCTATTCACCCCCCCCTCTAGATAGTTTTATACACACCGTGCAATATTTGTTTCAATTCTATGTCACCATATGTAGAAGTGGCGACATTTTGTGGCGGCGAGACCTAATTGATTTGCCTTGAAATGAGACTTCCTGTCGCCATGGCGACGCTTGTGGCGACAATGCCTTGTTTTGCCCATTTGTGCACCTTTTTGAACCAAACTTCATATCTTCTTCACAAAAGCCCTTGGTACCTAAATAAACCTGAAATGCTCATTTTAACACTATTAAATACGAGAACATGCCCGAGAATCAAGCATAAAGAGACGGGAATGAGGTACAAAATCATACCAAATTTGTCTTGATCAAATACCCCAAAACCTATCTTTTGCTAGTCCTCGAGCAAAATAATCAACATCAACCCCCAAAGGCAAGCATCAAGACATTTCAAAGGTTTTCAATAAGGCCTTAACTCATCCTAGCAAGGATCTACTATCAATGATTAACATGCGAAACCAAAATGAAGAGATTAACACAATGATGCACACGTGAGGACATATACATGTAAGAAAGTGTTAAGTAAAGATTAAGAGCATGCCGCTCTAGGTATGATTGTACGCAATGCGACCCTACATTCCAAATGCCATAGCTTCAAAGCAATGGTGCCATTTGGTTTAGAATGTAATTCGCTTTGATATCTAATCCTCATCGAAATCTCTCTTTTCTTCTCATTGATTCCTAGGTTTCGTTCAACATACATATGCAATATGAATTCATGTCATGGATATGTAATTGATTGCATATGATAACATTTAAAACGCAATTTCTGAAAAGTGAGTCTTATGAATGGAATTACAAGCCATGAATTAGAAAGAACATGCATCAACCAAATTTTACAAAGTGGACATTCCTAAAGATCATGAAGGTCTTTCTTTTGGTTGTAATGGGGCCTTAGGTGATGGTGAAACAAAGAATGGGGCAATGGATAACAAAGAACCCAATAATACACTAAGGAATACAATCTAACTATGAGTTCCAATGCTTCACACATAATGCTCACACACTAGGCGTCCAGGCTTGCAATTTCAATTTGTATGTGCATTCTACTCTAAATTTTTTATTTGAGTAGCTCATTTCACTTTCATTTTCACTCAAGGCTAACTGTGCCTATACATTGGTTCTCTTTTCTTTACTTTGCCATTTTTTATTTCTTTTCAGAGATTCTTTTCTCTTTGCTTCACTTTTCTTTTCAAATTTCTTTGCTTTTCTTTTTCTTTCAAGTTTCTTGCTTTGCAAGATTCCTTTGCACACACTTTCATGCCTTGGTACACGCCTTTACATTTTCAAGTATAAGATATTACATTAATTTCCTAAGTCTTAGTAAATTATTTGGTCAAGGTAAGTCAATCATGTAGGCTATAAGGTTAATGTAGACGTGGTTAATGAATGAAAGGCTTAAAGCGTGTTTGGCTTCAAAGGGGCTTGGGAGCACACACATTAGAGGATTGGAAGTATTTAGGCCAATTTATTGGTTCACACATGCATTGCCTAAAATCCTTTCTAAAGGCTTGTCCACTAAGCAAAATAAAGCATCCACAAGCAGACCATAATATTCTATGGCAAGCAATATTTATGTGCAAATGAGACCTAATACACACTTGAATGAGTGTTTGAGAGTGAGTGTTTAAAGAGTGAATATTTGAAACTTGAAATCCGCTTTTTAAGGCCGTGTTTATGTTCCTCACGGGAATCTCCACTATTAATTTCCAGCCTTAACCAACATTGATAATTCACCCTAACAATTTGAGAAAAAGATTAACGCACTTTGTTCAATGACACCCTAAATGGCATGACGTTAATCTAAACCAAACAATAGCAAAGATGCACAATTCCTCACTAGTCATGTAAAGATCAATCTCAACAAGCAAAGTATGCTCAAACATGGCCTTATCGCAAAAATTTTGAAAAATTCGGCTCTAGTTTTAAAACCAAGCAAATAGTGTTGCACACATGTACCTCCAAACCTAAATTGGACATTGTCCTCAATGTTCATGTGAGGTAAACATTATACAAAGGCACAATTCACAAAGAAATCACATATTATCAAAATTTTCAATGTTTTAAAAAATATGGCAATTATATCATGCACAACTTCATCCACAATATCATGACAAGTATATCCTTAATCTTCCATTCAATAAAAGATCATCAAACAAGCACATTCAACCTAAATCCACTACCAAAATCCATCTCACACCCTTATTATAAGCAAAAACGAAACAAAAGCTAAAATAAGGAAATTGAAATTAAAGAAATTCAAATGACTAAATGAAAATTCTCAAAAATAAAGTCTACTAAGAAAAAGAAAGATTAATAGTTACCCTATTGGATCGCTCAATACCATGCTCAAAATACTCTCCCAAGTTGGATCTCCTCCCCTATATGGTTTCAACCGGTGACCATTTACCTTAAATCTCTTGCCCTTCTTCAAACTCTTAATCTCAATAGCACCATTAGCGAAAACTTGCACAACCCAATAAGGACCCGTCCACCTTGATTTAAGCTTTCCTGGAAATAATTTCAAACGGGACTCGAATAGTAGAACAAACATTCCCGGTTTATAAGCTTCTTATCATGATAAAACTTAGTCTTCTCCTTGTAGAGCCTCGCACTTTCATATGCCTCTAACCGAAATTCTTCCAATTCACTGAGTTGGAGCTTCCTTTCTTCTCTGGCTTTGTCATGATCTAAATTTAACTTTCGAATTGCCCATACGGCATTGTACTCTAGCTTAACCGGCAAATGGCAAGCTTTTCCAAAGACTATCCGAAAAGGGCTCATTCCTTTGGGGGTTTTAAAGGCAGTCATGTATGCCCACAATGCGACGCTAAGTTTGGAGGCCCAATCCTTCCTACTCCCATTGACTGTTCTTTCCAAAATCTGTTTGATGTGTCGATTACTCACCTCCACTTGCCCCGAAGTTTGAGGATGATAGGGGGTAGCCACTTTGTGTCTAACCCCATATTTCTTTAACAAGGCTCTTAATATCTTATTGCAAAAGTGACTTCCACCATCACTTATTATCGCCCTAGGAATCCCAAACCTAGAAAAGATATATTCTTTAATGAACCCAATGACCACATGGCTATCGTTTGTCCTTGTAGGGATTGCCTCAACCCACTTAGACACATAATCTACAGCCACCAAAATGAAGTTATAACCTTGGGATGTAACGAATGGTCCCATGAAGTCTATCCCCCATACATCAAATAATTCAACAACTTGTTCACTATTTAGTGGCATCTCGTCCCTCTTTCCAATATTCCCCGACCTTTGGCACCTATCACACTTCAAACAAAACTCATAAGCATCTTTTGCCAAAGTCGTCCAATAGAACCCGCATTGGAGGATTTTCATCATTGTCTTCCTTCCACTATAATGGCCTCCACACTCACGTGAATGATAAAAATTTAGTATTTCTCCTTGTTCATTCTCCAGGATGCATCTTCTAATCACTTGATCCTGGCCCCGCTTAAAAAGGTAAGGCTCATCCCAAAAATAGAATCGAGTACTCGCAATGAACCTCTTCTTAGCTTATGGGTTTAATTATGAAGGAATTACGTGCGATGCCAAATAGTTCGCTATGTCCGCATACCATGGATCCTTATCTTGCACCACCCATAATTGTTCATCGGGGAAGCTCTCTCTTAATGGTAGTGTGTCCTCCTCCTCATTAGCTCCTTGAGTCATCCTACTCAAATGATCCGCTACAACATTCTCACACCCCTTTTTGTCTCTAATCTCGAGGTCAAATTCTTGCAATAGTAATATCCATCTAATCAACCTAGGCTTTGCATCCTTCTTATGCAATAGATACCTAATGGCGGCATGATCCGTGTATACTACAACCTTCGCACCAACCAAGTATTGCCTAAATTTCTCCAAGGCAAATACAATAGCTAGAAGCTCTTTTTTCTGTAATTGAGTAGTTCAACTGATCATCGTTGAGAGTACATGATGCGTAATAGATGACATGAGGAAGTTTCTCAACTCGCTGCCCCAAAACCGCTTCTATTGCATAATCGGAAGCATCACACATAAGCTCAAATGAGAGACTCCAATTTGGTGGCATGTTGATAGGAGCCATGGTTAGTGCTTCTTTCAAAATCCTAAAGGCGGTGGCACACTTATCATTGAACTCAAATTCCATCTTCTTTTGAAGGAGAGTGCACAATGGTCTTGAAATCTTTGAAAAATCCTTAATGAAACGCCTATAGAACCCTGCATGACCAAGGAATGATCTAATATCATTCACTATCCTATGAGGAGGTAAACTCTTCATTACTTCAATTTTTGCTTTGTCAACCTCAATACCCTTTTCTGACATGACATGTCCTAAAAATATACCACTTTTTACCATGAAGTGGCACTTCTCCCAATTTAGCACAAGACTTGTCTCTTCACAATGTCCTAGCACTAAGGACAAAATTTTCGAACATTGATCAAATGAAGCTCCAAAAACCGAAAAATCGTCCATGAAAATCTCTATAATGTCTTCCACCATGTCTGAGAAAATTGAGGTCATGCACCGTTGAAAGGTGGCCGGTGCATTACAAAGCCCGAAGGGCATTCTTCTATAGGCATAAGTTCCAAAAGGGCAAGTGAATGTATTCTTCTCTTGGTCTTCGAGGGATATAGCAATTTGGTTATAACCGAAATAGCCATCAAGAAAACAATAGTGGCTATGTTCGGCGAGGTGTTCTAACATTTGGTCGATGAAAGGGAGCGGGAAATGGTCTTTTGGAGTGCTTGTGTTCAGTTTTCTATAGTCGATACACACTCTCCACCCTGTTTGTAACCATTGTGGAATCAACTCGTTCTGCTCATTCCTCACAACTGTGATTCTGGATTTCTTAGGCACCACATGTATAGGACTTACCCATTTGCTATCTGAAATTGGATAGATGATTCTTACGTCTAGAAGCTTTAATACCTCCTTTTTTACTACCTCTTGCATGATGGGGTTTAACCTACATTGCACCTCCCTAGTTGGTTTTGTGTCATCTTCCAATAAAATCTTATGCATGCACAATGTCGGGCTAATTCCCTTGATGTCATCAAGAGTCCATCCTATTGCCCTTTTGTATCTTCTCAAGACTTCAAGCAATCTCTGTTCCTCCCCTTGATCAAAATTTGCCGCAATGATAACCGGGAAGTTTTTACTACCATCTAGGAATGCATACTTTAGATTTGAAGGGAGCTCTTTTAATTCTAGCTTTGTAAGGGGATGGTTTTTCTTGTCATTCTTTTCTTTAACCATCAACTCTTCCATAAAATCACTTATCTCGCGCGATGATCGGCGTTAGAGTTGCCCTTGGCTTCTCCTTTGATTTCACCTTTTTGGTGAAACGACGGTTTAGATCGGCGGCCTGGCTGCCGTTTGAAACCGCCAATCAAGACCTGATTGAAATAAATATCTCGGGTCCAAACAGCAGTTATGATCGGTGGTTATGAAGCCACTGAACGAAGTCACCGATGTTTACTGATGCACTCAGGAGTCTTTCGGCGGTTCAATTTGGCGGTCCCGACCATCGATTGAAACCCTGATCGTGCAATTTCAGGGGCAAAATTGTATTCTCACCTGCCCTGTTTTTGGTCTCTATAAATACATCCTTATCTCTGGTTCATATACTAAGTCTTCTGATCCTAAGAACCCTAGAGAGATATTTAGAGAGACTTGAGAGAAAAAGCTTAAAGATTACATCTTTATTTCTCTCAACCCATTCCCACATGCATAAATCATCATCTAAGCATCATCTAGTATCATCTAGCATGTGCTAATGCATAGGTCTTCTTCTACACAATGGTATGGTATGTTGAACACTATTATCTTACATAATTAGTGTTTTACTTATCAATTTTATCTCATTTATTACTTGTATGTATTTAGATTAATTTCTACATACATGATTGAGATTATGTGTTGATTGGGTTAATTTTTGATAGCTTAATTGATTAGGTCATTATTGCCTAAAAGCTATGCCATAAACATTCTTGTGTGATTTATTGATAACTAGGTTGATAGATTGTCTTTTAATCAACTAGTTAATCTTTTGAATGTTTGTGGGTTATTTGTGATAGCTATTGTATTTAGGATTGGTTATCCTTAACATAGCTAAGCTATTATACCATGTCATATAGCTATTTTCATATCTAGGATTGATTTTATTGACATCATATAATTCTAGATAAGCATTTAGTGTACCCTAGCATTTCTTGCATATTTGGATCTCATTACATATTCACTTAGGGTGTGATCTCTTCGAAGAAGTAAATCTTGTGTGATAGACCGGGATTAGGTCGGACACTGGGATTAGTTGGTCACATGAGCAATTGGACTAGGTCCACTTTTACAGGCCTGCGGGTAGTGATAGCGAGATATTGGCCGGGATTAGGCCGTCAAACCGAGATTAGGTTGTATACGCTATCACAATTAGCGGATTCGAGGTTCGAGTGTGGCGCACTTACCAGCTCGTGGTTTTTCCCTGTTGAGGGTTTCCTTGTAAAAGTCAAGTGTCGTTTATATTTCCACAACATATTACACTTGATTATTGTTTTGTGAATTTGGGTTATATTTGTAATATTGACTAATCCAAAAAATTTGGTAGTAACGGATTAACAACCCTTTCACACACCCTCTATGTCATATTTAAAAGACACGCATGCGAATACAGGAATTCATTATTCCTTTCACAATGTATTTATGTGATCTTTTGAAAACAATGTTTAACCACTTAGGAATCCTCTTAGGATGGAAAACTTAGTAAAAGTGGTAAGCAAGATTCGTTCTATAGGGAAAATGGAGTAATACGTTAGATTGATTAACTAATCAAAAATGCGATAAAGTAAATCATGATAAATGGATAGTGTGTGGTTTGATATACCACCAAACATTCATAAAAGTAAAAGTAACAAAAAAGCGATAGGAAAAAGAGAATGCTCAACAATCTTTGATAAGATTAATGGGTGTAAATAATTAAGAGAGATGCTAGGGAATTGATGGAGTGGCAAGCAGATTAGGGGTGTGCTTTTCAAACTACTTTAATGGACCAATCTCTTATAAGTCAACCATTTGTATTCTTGAGTATGTTTAAGTCATTACTATGAACCTTAACATCTTCCTACCAAAATGCCTAACCGATTAAGGAAAGGGGGTCAAGGTGGGATTGGTTTGTTATAAATCAAGGCGTAGATTATTGTGGTTGATATACCCTCCAATAATCTATCTTATTAATTAGATTCTTAATCACACAAGGGTGTCAAGCCATGGATGATTGCATAACAAATTATTCTAAACATGATTATAATCAACTAGCGGGTATACATGTCAATTATATAGTGAATAGAATCTAGTTATAAAAATGAATATAACACAAATAGATATACAATTATAATATAGTTTAAGCAACACCCAAGTCCAAATGTTCCTCACATTTATCCCCTAGATTAGGGATTTAGTTACACATAGTTACAATCAATAAGAAAGAAAGTAATAGATAAGGAAATCACCCTTGGGCCTTATTCTTTAATGCTTGCTCATTCCTTTCCTTAGATGCTCCTAGTGCAAATAGTGGTAGAAGAGGATGTGTCTAGATGGGTGGATGTCTAATGGTGAGTGACAAAGGTATTTGGATGTAGAGAATGGTGAGAGAGGAATGGTTGGGTGAAGTAATAAAGATTTAGTGTTGAGTGTAGGATGAAAAAGTGTTAGGATTATGCTCAATAGCAAGAGTGTAATAGTGTTTTTGACAATCTATTCATATTAATAATGTGATTTCTGGTTTAACAAATCTTATAGCATTTATAGTTTAATTATTATAATTGTCAAAGTAAATAATCATAAGGTCTAAAGACTATGAGAAAAGAAGAATTGTTCGTACATCTGGATATGTATGTGGTAGACACAATTCTTTAGTTAGTCTTGAATATTGTTCACAACTTAAGTTAAAGGTTGGGCACCTTTATCTTGTTAAAGTTGTAGAATTCTTTTGCTAGCATTTGAGTGGGATCAAATGAGATATGATGAGTCTAAAATCATCGGAGTGTCTTCGAGCAAAAGAATCTAGTGCACTGGGTGCATTGAACTGGATCACAATGAAATACTTTATCTATAACCGTCAGTAGATAAAAGTTTTTTCATTATCAGGACAATCGGAGAGTCTATCTTAATCCTGAGATAAATGATGGACTTATGGTTGCAAGTGATATCATTTGAGTTATCAATGAGTACGATTATATCGCATAGTCTATCCTCGATAGTTTGGTGATATTCATTTGTTAATCGATAGAGGACTTCATTTATAGATATGGACATCGTGGCTCCATTTAATAAATGAGAGTATAATATCATCATATTGATGTTTTGAGGTAATTGGATATTAAATCTCAACGTTGAGTTTTCGATAGTGTCTATTGAAAACATGGCTTCTGGACAAGTCAAAATATCCAAGTTCAAAACGTGGTCATATGAGTAAATATGGTAACTTGGAGAGTTATAGGCGGTCTATGAACTCTTGGCGATTACTGATATTAATCACGAGGATACACTATCTCCAACATGATTGTCTAGGGTATGAATGAGGAACATCTTCCTTTTCTATCTTTATTTAAGAGTTCAATTTTAGCTCTTTAGTGGAATGAGTTAAAATTAATGGATTGGACCTAAGTGAATCATTTGTTGATTGTGATTAGGTTATGTCTATTGAAGCTTAAATTTAGATAGCCCGCCAAGATCCCCAATCCACACGGACTTGCATGGATCACATGATATATTCTACCGGACCAATTTATGGGTCCATCTAGAATTGCTTTTAATATATTAAGAATATAATTTGCACATTATTTGTTTAATGGGCTTATCAATTATATTAATATATTAATGAAAGGCATGTGGGCTTGTTTCTTTTAGTTAGAATGGGTCTGGTTCACATGTGGGCTTTTTATTTAAAGTCCAATGGATTAAATAAAATAAGAAAATAATATTGAGCCCATATATATATGATGTGGGCGGCAAGGCTAATTTATTAGTCTAATATATTATTTTATTTTATTGTTTGATTAAATGAGAATTAATTAATTTATTAATTTATTTATTTAATTAAGAAACAAAATCTTTTTCTGATCAGGAAATATGTTTCCTAGAGTTATACTATTGGTAGTAGTATACTAAAAGTAAAAGACTTATTTGGTAAGAAAATAAATAATAAGGTTTATTTATTTAATCAAATAAGGAAGTCTTTGAGATAGTCACAAATACACTAAAGAGTTGGATTAGGGTTTGGAATTCTAAGGAAATCTACCTAGGGTTAGGATTTAAGTCAAAAGATAAATCCTACATGGTAAATGATTTTGGCCACAATATATAAATATATATTAAATATATAAGGCCTAAAATATATATGTATATATGGATGCAGTATTAGTGCCGCACAATATATTATTCTTGCAAAAATATATGTGGGTGCCACAATATATATTTGTGAAGTTGTGCAGCATTAGAAAACTTTAAAGAGGTGTGCAGAATTTATGCACTATATATATTTTAATATATATAGATATTATATATAGGTTGAATTCAGCTAACTCTATTTGCAAGGCTTGAGAGTTTTTCTTTTGCTTAAAAAATAGAATCCAACTCTAGTGATTAGTGGGTGTTGATTTCGACTAAAACATAAAAGAGTGAATAGATTATTCTTTGATGGTACACTAATTGCTTGTTCATCAATAAGCTTGTGTGTACAACATCGATTTAGGTTCACGCGAGTTTCGATCATTAGATTGAGAACTCAAAAGTGACCGGAATAATCTTAGTCTTCTTTTGATTGTTTTGTGACTAACAAAAGAAAAAGAAAAGTTTGTTTGTCCATTCTCAGGTTTGCAATTCAAAGAAAAGGGAGACCACGCTCCTAGGTGATTCACGTTCGTGCTAGGATTGAAGATCTTGCGGATTACCATCGACGTAAGTCAATCAGATCACGCGACAAAAGGTATTCTTCTTTTGTTGATTATATGTATGCTTAATTAATTAAAGGGTTTAAGGTTCATAAAAAGGAAAAATTTTAAACTATACTAAAACAATTTTTAGTCTCGCTTCCGCTGCGTGTACTACGGTATTTTTCCCTACAAAAAGATAGTTCAAGATTAGAAATGGAGGAAGTTGAATAAGTGAAGTATGGAAGAGAATTCTAGGTCTAAAAACTCAGTATTTTTCATGCTAGATAAATGCTTGGATCCCCTTTCAGCTTAGAGAAGAAGAATATTTATAGTGGCTCTCGGATTTTTACTGATAACCGCTTAAAAAGCTGATGTGGCAGGGTGTCGCCCTTTGTCGTCGCCGTGGTGACACCATGACGGTAGACAGTACACATTTTGAGATTCAATTGTCGCGGCCATTTTCATCTTTTTCGCACTGGTGACAATAGCGACACTGGAGAGGTGACAAGGATATCTAAGAATTCTGAGAGTGGTTGCTGTTTGGTCATATGATGACACAAATGGCGACACAAAACCTTATTAATTTCTTTAGAATTAATCTCTCTATCGCCCTTTGTTCTTAAAGAGACACTTTGTGATGACACCATTTAATCCTCTCTGTCGCCCTTTGTTCTCGAAACGACACTTCGCGACGACACCATACTTGATTGATTTTCAGGAATTAATCTCTCTGTCGCTTCTTGGTCGCCATAGCGACGATACTGTGGTAACTCTTGGCTGGATTCTTCATTGCAATTTGTCTTCTGTCACCGTGTGCCAAAGGTGACACCTTCAAAGGGCGATAATGCCCTGTTTCTCCACTTTGTGCACATTTTGCACCAAAATCTTCTTCTTTTTCACAAATGCCTTTGTGGCACAAATAATCCTAAAACACTTGATTAACGACGTTATAACACGGGGAAATGCCCGAGAATCACGCATAAAGAAGAGGAAATGAGGGCCAAAATCATACCAATTTTAGTTTGATCATAAAGCCCAAATGTATTCACAAGGATATGGTATGACTTCTTACTTTATTCCTACATATCATTTTTGTGGTGTTGATGGTCATATTAGGCCTAATTGCTTTAAATACATTAAGAAATGCAGAATTGATAACATGATTGAAAGAAATAGAGCTAAAGCCAATATGCATGTTCTTGAGAAATAGAATGTATCTCCTAGGTGGATTAGAAGAGATGAATATTTTTGCTATATGGATCAAATTTCCTTGAAGGCAATGCCTTTAATACTTGGTATTTGGATAGTGGGTGCTCTAAGCATTGAAATAGCCAGCTATAAGGTGGGTGTGTGTGTGTGTGTGTGTGTGTGTGTTAGGGGGGGGGGGGGGGGGGGGGGGGTGTGTGTGAATAGGTCGGAACCAATTTTCAATAACTTTCTTTGATTGTTGCACAAACAAACTATCAAAACACTTTTAAAAACTAACACCAAAAAGCTTTACAAGATGGTTAGTTGTAACAAATATAGAAGATATAGCAATTTAGAGTAACTACAACAATGTAAAGTAAATGAATTCAATAAAAGAAAAAAATCAACACAAAGAGTTTTTTTAACGTAAACTTGAGGAAACATCCATGGGTTGATTCCACAACAACCAGCAACACTATCTTTCACTAGTTGGTAGAATGTATTACTTGTAAGGTTCCCGTTTATTGATTGGCTTATTTCGTGGACAAACCACATGTTAGGGTTTATTATGTAAGGGTAGTTTAGGTGATTGAGGTTCAAGCACAAAGGCCCTTTCAAGACCTCAAGGGACAAGCACGCCAAAGGTATAATCTCTAGTGCTTAGTTTTCTTTGAAAAGATTTAGATTGCACACACACACTTAGCATACTTGCATTTGTATGCATTCTCTTCACATGTCACATTTCATACTTGAACTTTGATTGATGTATCATGTTGTGTTTTGGTGTCGTGTAATTCGTTTCATGAACATGTTCGGAAATGTCCGCTCTTGCATGAATGTGTGCTTGGTTTAGCGCAAAGACCGCCTACGGAGATTGCCCTTGGCTTCTGAAACTAAATATACCACGGTGTGTATAAAGCTATCTAGAGGGGGGGTGAATAGATTTTACGCTTTTTACCCAATTTTTCGTGTTAGTCAAAATTACGAAATTACCCTCAAGATAATATAAACAAGCAAGTGTAATATGGTGCGGAAATTAAATTAACACTTGAATTTTTACGTGGAAACCCTCACGGGAAAAACCACGGGCTATGTAAGTAAGCCACACTCGAACCTCGAATCCACTAAATGTGCAAACGATTACAACCTAATCCCGGAAGTAATCACACACCTACCTAATCCCGGTATGAGTGAACCTAGTCCAATTTGCTTGCGATCTAAGCAACCTAATCCCGATTGCTACACACAAGACTTAGCTTCTCTTGAAGAGAATACAACCCTAAGTGAATATATGAAAATATCCAAAATGCAACATAGAGCAAGGGAAACCCTATATGCTTATCTAAGATGATTAATATGCAATTAAGAACAATCCTAGATATCAAAACTAAATGACATGTCAAATAGTTAAGCTAATCAATATCAAGTATAAAACCTAATATGCTAGCACAATACAACTTCTCAAACATACATCATACTAATCTCAATTTTGTATCTAGAGCATACAAAATAACAATCAAGTAATTAATTGAGATTTGCTAGATAAATTAAACACAAAATATGTAAGATATTAGTGAAAAGCTTACCAAGCAAAGTATGATGAAGATTCCATGCTAGATGACATCTAGATGATCTAAGATGATGCTAGATGATGATTGATGATCATGAAATTGTGTTTGAGTAATTAAAAATGAGTTCTTTGTGTATTTTTCTTCTCTTGAAAAATATCCTAAGTATGAAGCATGAATAAGAACTCTTGTAAATGACCTAAAATCAAGTTAGCATATATATAGAGGCCATAAGTGAAGTGAGGTCGTTTTGAAAACTCGCCAGAAAAATACTCTGTGCGCTGGTGGACCTGCGCTGGTGGACCAGCGCAGGACCAGCGCACAAGCCAATTTTGGCTTGAGCGCTGGACGTCAGGCGCTGCCACCAGCGCCAGTCCAGCGGCGCCATACTGGGCGATCGGCGCTGGTGGCCGGCGCTGGTCCACACCAGCGCACGACCAGCGGCGCGCCACTGGGCGATTTGCGCCGGTGAGCGGCGCTGGTCGACCGGCGCTGGTGGACCAGCGCACAGTCCCAAAAATGTATCCCTCAAGCAATTTTGCAAGGGGTACAAAGTCAAACAAGATGCATCTTTAAAGCCTAAATGCTATGATGTTTTCAACACAAGATGCAATCATAAAATCAAGCAAGAAGAGATGTAAATAATCATTTATGCACAACAAAAAGAAACACAACATACAAAGATTAAACATATGCATGAGTTGTGAGTGTGTGCAACTATCTCTTCAAGACAAGAAAGCACTTAGAATATTACCTTTGGTGCTTGTCAATAATGAGGTCTTCAAAGGGCCTAATGCACTAACAACAACATTTAAACTACCCTTACAAAGTATCCCCATTTATGATTTGATCACGAAATAAGCCAATTAAAAACAACGGGAATCCTTACAATCTCCCCCTTTGGCTATTTCGTGACAAAACCATCACTCACATTAAATCCTCACAACAAAATAGAAACTACGGGATTACAATGATATTCTACATTACAAAGAGATAAGAGAATGCAACTTGAAGTCTTCAATCCTCTTGTAGAATAATCAATCCCTGAAAAGAGTTTCTAACATTCCAATTCAAGTAAAGTGTGAGATTAATCATGTGAGAATAATACCAAGCATTTGCATTTTTAGAATTTAGGCACAACATTAGCAAATGTATGCAATGTATGATAAATGCAATGCTCCCCCTCAAAGGGTTACTCCCCCTCAATGTTTTATCTCCCCAAAGTGCACAATAGCTTCTCTATTTTGCAACTCCCCTTACAATATCCTACTCCCCCTTTTTGTCATGATATAGGCAAAGGAGTAGTCCCCAACCGGGTCACTCATAGCAACGAGAGATAGAAGCATGCAAGATATGCATATACATATAAGTCACGTTATGCACTTCAATTAATTTGAGAGAAACAAGGAGATTTATTTGAGAAAATGTGTGAATCCAACATGCTTTGCATACAAGACATATAGCATTCAAGTCCAAAATACAATGGTATTTGGCAAAGCAAATGACAAAGGTTTCTAATTCGAATTCAAACCAATTTCACCAATGTCATGGAAAAAGCAAGGATATAGAGATTATTGATTTTAATTTAAGAGTAACTATATCCAACTTTATAAGCGAAACATGGCATGAGCGACTTTGCACCCTATTAGATTTTTCCGGATAAGATATCCGTATGATAGTAACCATGTTCAACTAATAAAGAAAGAGAGACATTTGGAATGTAATTCCTTTGAACGGATACAAGATCCTTTATTCATTTTGAGTCTCATTAGCTTTCACACAAGTTTTGCATTTTTAAGAATATGCAATCATCAATTCATGCTTTTCATGTGAGCATGTTGTATGAATTTCATGCTTTTTCATTTAGCATAGCATGTTATTTAAGAAACATCATGTCATGGAGATAACTATAGGTCATTCACATCATACTTCCTATGTAAATCTCCTAGTCCAAAAATGCATGTTTGAACATAAATATGACATGGATTGTAGACAAGCAAGGTTCACACTTATAGAATTTGAAAGCATATATACATATGTACAACCAAGCTTACTCAAGCAATCAAAAGAAGAGGCATAAGTTATTTCAAATTTTTTGCAAGTTACATGAATGCAAAATAGCTCTCTTTGCTTGAGTTCCCCATATGGGGTCAATCATAGAACATCACTCCACAAGACATATCCCAATAGATCTACTAAGAGTTTTAAATCGAGTAGCATCTAAGGGTTTAGTAAATAAGTCCGCAAGTTGATCATTAGTACCTACATGTTCAAGTACTATGCATTTATTTTCAACAAGCTCTCTAATGAAGTGATGGCGGATGTCAATATGCTTAGTTCTAGAATGTTGAACCGGATTCTTGGAAATATTAATAGCACTCATGTTATCACAAAAGAGAGTGAGAGTACCTTGGTTGAATCCGTAGTCTACAAGCATTTGTTTCATCCATAGGAGTTGTGTGCATCCACTCCCCGCGGCTATGTACTCGGCCTCGGCCGTGGACAAGGAAATCGAGTTTTGCTTCTTGCAAAACCAAGACACCAAGTTGTTGCCTAGAAAGAAGCAACCGCCCGATGTGCTCTTCCTATCATCACAATTTCCTGCCCAATCCGCATCACTAAAGCCAACTAGACTAGCATTAGTGTCAAAAGAGTACCAAATCCCATAGTTGGATGTCCCATTCACATAGCGAATGATCCTCTTCACGGAAGAGAGGTGGGACTCCTTAGGATCCGCTTGGTACCTAGCACACACACCCACACTAAAAGATATATCGGGCCTACTTGCGGTCAAATAAAGCAAGCTACCTATCATGCCACGATATAGAGTTTGTTCCACACTTTTACCACTAGCATCCTTGCTTAGCTTCAAAGTGGTACTCATGGGTGTATCACAATGTTTGGCTTTCTCTAAACCAAACTTCTTCACTAGGTTCTTAGCATATTTGGCTTGGGTTATGAAAATCCCATCATGCATTTGCCTAATTTGCAAACCTAGGAAGTAACTAAGCTCACCAACAAGACTCATCTCAAATTCAAGAGACATGACATCAACAAATTGTTGGACTTTGGTGTTGTTGGTGGAGCCAAAAACTATATCATCAACATATATTTGAGCTATGAAAAGCTCATCATTGTCTCTCTTGATGAATAGTGTCTTGTCAACACTACCTCTTGTGTAGTTGTTGTCAACAAGAAATTGAGTGAGGCGCTCATACCAAGCCCTCGGTGCTTGTTTCAACCCATAAAGTGCCTTCTTGAGGCGATAGACATGATTGGGGTGGTGTGCATCCACAAACCCCTTAGGTTGTTCAACAAACACTTCCTCTTGCAAGAAGCCATTGAGGAAGGCACTCTTGACGTCCATTTGGTGCAATTTGAACTTGTGCACACAAGAGATGGACAAGAGAAGCCTAATGGACTCTAAGCGGGCAACGGGAGCAAAAGTCTCCTCAAAGTCGATACCCTCAATTTGAGAGTACCCTTGTGCTACAAGTCTAGCCTTGTTCCGCACTATGTTGCCATCCTCATCGGATTTGTTCCTAAATATCCATTTGGTGCCTATGACATTAGTGGTCTTAGGCCTAGGAACTAGAGTCCAAACCTCATTCCTTTCGAATTGGCTTAGCTCTTCTTGCATGGCAAGAACCCAAAATTCATCATTTAAGGCTTCTTCAACCTTTTTGGGTTCAATTTGAGAGGTGTAACATGTATAGCTAATAAGATTAGCAAGTTGGCGTCTAGTCCTAACACCCTCATTTACCTCTCCAATGATATCTTCTTTATCATGGAGTTTCCTAACCCATGGAGCGGGTTCTTTAGAGTCCAAGAGAGGAACTCTATCAATAGGTTGTGTGCCATCATTGTTGACATTAGATGTCCCAACATTAGGCGACACCACAACCTTCTCCAAAGGAGAATCATCACTAAAAATAACCTCCTCCTCATGATCATTAGACTTGAGCCTAGTATCATCAAATACGACATTGGATGATTCCATAACACTTAGAGTCTTTAAATTGAAAACTCTATAGGCTCTACTATTTAAGGCATAGCCAATAAAAATACCCTCATCACTCTTAGCATCAAACTTGCCAAGTTGATCACGGTCATTCAAAATGTAGCATTTGCTTCCAAAAGTGTGGAAGTAGCTAACATTTGGCCTCTTGCCTTTCCATAACTCATAGGAGGTGTTTCTAGTACCGGGCCTTAGGAACACTCTATTTCCTATATAGCAAGCCGTGTTAATGGCTTCGGCCCATAGGTTCCTAGGGACATTGTTGCTAAGCAACATCACACGGGCCATCTCTTGGAGGACCCTATTCTTCCTCTCAACAACTCCATTTTGTTGAGGTGTCCTAGGAGCAGAAAATTCATGGGAGATGCCTAAACCATTACAAAAGGTTTCAAAGGTGGCATTCTCAAATTCTCTCCCATGGTCACTTCTAATCCGTTTAATGCTTCTAATGTTAGAATTCATTTCATTTTGCAATTTAGTACAAAGCATTTTAAACTTATCAAAAGTTTCGGATTTTTCTCTAAGAAAATATGTCCATGTAAATCTAGAGAAATCATCAACACAAACAAAAATGTATCTCTTTCCACCCAAACTTTCGGTTTGCATGGGACCCATGAGGTCCATGTGGAGAAGCTCAAGTGGCTCCTTGGTGGTGAGATACTTACCCTTTTTGTGCATGCTTTTGGTTTGCTTTCCTTGTTGGCAAGGTCCACAAATACCATTGGCTTTCTTCCCAAGCTTAGGGAGGCCACGCACACAATTGAACTTTCCAAGGGTCCGTAGATCCCTAAAGTTCATGTGGCCAAGTCTTTCATGCCACAACTCAATTTGCTCATCCATGGACACATGATTAGATACAATTCTAGCTTCAAGACAATAACAATTGTCGCTAGATCTCATGCCCTTCAACAAGGTTTGTCCATCGGGTTTTAGGATAGAGCAATAATCTTTAGAGAACAAGACGGAATATCCTTCATCACTAAGATGTGAAATGCTAATTAAATTGGCTTTCAAGCCATCAACAAATAAAGCATTGGATAAGGAGGGTAATCCGGGAACGGAAATGGTTCCTTTCCCTACAACATTTCTTTTGGATCCATCACCAAAAGTGACATTTCCACCTTCCTCCATAACAAGAGTCTCGAAGAAACTCTTGTTTCCCGTCATGTGCCTAGAGCACCCACTATCCAAGTACCAAAAATTAGAAGAATTTGCCTTCAAGGCTATTTGTGCAACATGGCAAACATTTTCATTCTTTCTAATCCACTTAGCAACAATTTTAGCTTTCTTAGTGGCCTTTGGTACATGTGCTCTACTATTTCTAGGATCATGCAAATCAATATTTTCTTTCCTAGAAACATGCATCTTGGCTCTATTCTTTCTCTTTTCAATCATGCTTTGTTTTCTACACATTTTAATATATTGAAAGCAATTTGGTCTAATATGACCATCACAACCACAAAAGTGACAAATAGGAATGAAAAAGGGAATCATACCTCGCCTTTGAGTACGTCCATGTCTTTGTGGATATGTGGGTTCAATCCATCTTCGTTGTTGAACCGGTCTTGGTTGCTTCCAAGCTTGAGGTTGCATGATTGGTCTCTTTCCTTTGTGAGCCAATTTGGGAGGAGTGTTGGCTTGAGGAACCTTAGGAGGTTGAGCTTGAGTTTTCCTTCTTGGCCCCATTTTCACTTGTGCATTAGAACTTTGTCCTATTTCTAACTTTTTCTTAGGAGGTTGCACAAATGAAGTTTCTTCATTCTTCAAGCTCTTGACAAATATGGTCTTGTTAGAGGTTGAGATTTTCTTGCCATCTTCATACCCAAGACCTCTCTTGTCACTTGGACTCTTTCCAACACCAAGTAAATGATCAAGCTTCTTGGTGCTAGAATCTATCCTAGCCAAGGACCCTTTAGCTTCTACAAGTTCCCTCTTCAAGCCTTCTTCACTTCTCTTGGACAAGTCTAACTCCTCAATTAGCTTATCCTCTCTCCTCTTCAATCTTTCCACTTGTTCACTTAAGTGGTCATTGTGAGCCGAAAGTTCAAGGTTTTCTTCTCTCAACCTCTCAATCTTTCTTGTGCTTTTAAGTGCTAAATCATTGAACTCGGCATGGTATTTAGCAAGCACCTTTTGCTCCACAAACTTCTTCTTGGAACTAGAAGAGGAGTCACTTTCTTCTTCACTAGAGTCAATTTCCTCTTGACTCAAATCTTCCTTTTCACTAGCACTTTTGCTCTTGTGAGAAGATGCAAAAGCTAGGAAGTTAGCCATGAGCTCTTCCTCACTAGAAGACTCATCTTCCTCATTGGAGTCATCACTACTCCCACTCCATGTGGCGGCCATCACTTTACCCTTCTTCCTCTCATTGTGATTCGCACATTCGGGGGCAAAGTGACCAATCCCACCACACTCAAAGCATCGGACCCCTTTCCTTTCGGTCCTCTCTTGTCTAGGCTCAAACTTCTTGAAGGAACTCTTTTTCTTCAAATCTTGTCCTCTTGACCCAAATCCCTTCTTCTTCTTGAACCCCATAACCTTGTTGAACCGTTTCACAAATAAGGCAAGGTCTTCATCCGATTCATGCTTTGCCTCCTTTTCATCCTTAGATGCTTTCAAAGCTATTCCTTTAGACTTCTTAGGAGGAGTAGTGTTGCTAGGAGCCTTCCTAGACTCATATGCAAGGAGACGCCCAATTACCTCACTTGGCTTCATATCCATGTAGCCACTATTTTCTTCTATGGCCGTCACCTTTGATTCAAACCTATCGGGGAGAGATCTCATAATTTTTTGCTTGACTCTCCTATCCGAATACGGGTCTCCGAGTTGATGGCTTTGATTTACTATGTCCATCAATTTGATTTCGAAGTCGTTGAAGCATTCATCCTCTCCCATCCTAAGTAACTCAAATTGAGTTTGGAGGACTTGAAGCTTGGACTCCTTCACCACCTCGGTTCCCTCATGTGCAACTTGAAGGATGTCCCATGCCACTTTGGCAATTTGAGTATTCTGAATAAGCTTGTACTGATTCTCATCCATGGCACACATAATGGCATGCATCGCCTTCCTATTCCACTTAGAAGCCTCAAACTCTTGCGCGTTCCATTGCGCCTTAGGCTTCAAAACATCTTGTCCTCCACCCGCGGGAGTCATCATAGGGAGATCATATCCGTCTTCCACCGCCATCCATGCACGGTCATGAATTTGGCATATGTAGGATTCCATCTTCCCTTTCCATTGGGAATAGTTCAAACCGGTAAGAAGTGGAGGCCTTGTGCTAGAAGCTCCTTCGTGGCCACCACCATTTCCACCGTTTCCACTCATAGTGTTTATGAATGAATGAAATGAATGCAAATGTATGAATAATCAAAAATCACACAAAATGCAAAACACACCAAAATAAAGCAAGGATCACCTATGTATGTCTAGGAACCCGCTCTGATACCAATTGAAACTAAATATACCACGGTGTGTATAAAGCTATCTAGAGGGGGGGTGAATAGATTTTACGCTTTTTACCCAATTTTTCGTGTTAGTCAAAATTACGAAATTACCCTCAAGATAATATAAACAAGCAAGTGTAATATGGTGCGGAAATTAAATTAACACTTGAATTTTTACGTGGAAACCCTCACGGGAAAAACCACGGGCTATGTAAGTAAGCCACACTCGAACCTCGAATCCACTAAATGTGCAAACGATTACAACCTAATCCCGGAAGTAATCACACACCTACCTAATCCCGGTATGAGTGAACCTAGTCCAATTTGCTTGCGATCTAAGCAACCTAATCCCGATTGCTACACACAAGACTTAGCTTCTCTTGAAGAGAATACAACCCTAAGTGAATATATGAAAATATCCAAAATGCAACATAGAGCAAGGGAAACCCTATATGCTTATCTAAGATGATTAATATGCAATTAAGAACAATCCTAGATATCAAAACTAAATGACATGTCAAATAGTTAAGCTAATCAATATCAAGTATAAAACCTAATATGCTAGCACAATACAACTTCTCAAACATACATCATACTAATCTCAATTTTGTATCTAGAGCATACAAAATAACAATCAAGTAATTAATTGAGATTTGCTAGATAAATTAAACACAAAATATGTAAGATATTAGTGAAAAGCTTACCAAGCAAAGTATGATGAAGATTCCATGCTAGATGACATCTAGATGATCTAAGATGATGCTAGATGATGATTGATGATCATGAAATTGTGTTTGAGTAATTAAAAATGAGTTCTTTGTGTATTTTTCTTCTCTTGAAAAATATCCTAAGTATGAAGCATGAATAAGAACTCTTGTAAATGACCTAAAATCAAGTTAGCATATATATAGAGGCCATAAGTGAAGTGAGGTCGTTTTGAAAACTCGCCAGAAAAATACTCTGTGCGCTGGTGGACCTGCGCTGGTGGACCAGCGCAGGACCAGCGCACAAGCCAATTTTGGCTTGAGCGCTGGACGTCAGGCGCTGCCACCAGCGCCAGTCCAGCGGCGCCATACTGGGCGATCGGCGCTGGTGGCCGGCGCTGGTCCACACCAGCGCACGACCAGCGGCGCGCCACTGGGCGATTTGCGCCGGTGAGTGGCGCTAGGTCGACCGGCGCTGGTGGACCAGCGCACAGTCCCAAAAATGTATCCCTCAAGCAATTTTGCAAGGGGTACAAAGTCAAACAAGATGCATCTTTAAAGCCTAAATGCTATGATGTTTTCAACACAAGATGCAATCATAAAATCAAGCAAGAAGAGATGTAAATAATCATTTATGCACAACAAAAAGAAACACAACATACAAAGATTAAACATATGCATGAGTTGTGAGTGTGTGCAACTATCTCTTCAAGACAAGAAAGCACTTAGAATATTACCTTTGGTGCTTGTCAATAATGAGGTCTTCAAAGGGCCTAATGCACTAACAACAACATTTAAACTACCCTTACAAAGTATCCCCATTTATGATTTGATCACGAAATAAGCCAATTAAAAACAACGGGAATCCTTACAGCTTCTCCTTGGTTTTACCATTTCTGGTGAATCGGAGGTTTGATCGGTGGCCTGGCCGCCGAATGGAAACCGCCCTTTCAGTCCAGAAAGGTCTGGAGTGATTCTACGGTTATGATCGGCGGCCACGACCGCCGTTCGAAACGCCGTTCATACCTGATTGATTTAATCTCTCGAGTTTGATTCTGCAGTTGATTCAGCGGTTTCGAAACCGCCGATTGTAACCACCGTTGTTCCCCTACCTCTCTCGGGATCAACTCGACGGTTGTGTTCGACGGCCTGGCCGTCGATTGAAACCTCCAATCGGTGCGTTTTAGGGGCAAACTTGTCTTTTCACATGCTCTGTTTTTCATGCCTATAAATACATCACTTTCTCTTGTTCTGAGTGTGACTCTTTAATCATCAAGAACCCTACTTTTAAAAGAGAGATTTTTGTGAGAAAAAACAATCAAGTTTGCTCATTTAAACACTCAAACCAAAATTCATATGCATCAAAATTCATCTAGCATCTTCTAGCATATCTAGGATGCTTGCTTGCATGGGTCTTTCATTAACACACTTGCTGTGGTAAGTTCTTCACTATTATCATATATAATTAGTGTTTTTTTATTACTTGATTGTTCTTAGATTAAAATCTAATATTCAAGATAGAGATTGTTGTGTTGATTTGATTGAGTGTTGTATTGTGATAGCTAATTAGGTTTTTACTTAATCTTGATTAGCTAAGCTTTTTAACATGTCATCTAGCATTTAATATCTAGGATTGAATTAATTGCAAAATCATCATCCTAGATAAGCATATAGAGTAACCTAGCTCTAAATTGCATTTTGAATATTTCTTATATTCACGTAGGTTTTATTATCTCTTCTTAGAGAATTAAGTCTTGTGTTGTGACTGGGATTAGGTTGCTTAATTCGCAAGCAATTGAACTAGGTCCACTTATACCAGGATTATGTAGGTGTGTGATTACTTACCGGGATTAGGTTGTAATCGGTTTACACATTTAGTGGATTCGAGGTTCGAGTGTGGCTTACTTATTAGCCCGTGGTTTTTCCCGAGAGGGTTTCCACATAAAAATCAAGTATTATTTAATTTCCGCATTTTACACTTGATTTATTGCTTTATCTAGTTTGGGGTAATTTCATAATATTGACTATACACGAAAAATTGGGTAATATCTTTAAAATCTATTCACCCCCCCTATAGATAGTTTTATATACATCGTGCAATATTTGTTTCACACCCTTTAGCGATCAATACACGTCATCCACCCTAATGGATTGTCCCATTCTAACTTACCCTTGGGTCTTTTACTAGTGAGAGACTTACCACTTTCTATCCAAGACACTTCATGTGTCTCTAGAAAGTTCCTAGCTTAACTATCCGAATCTTCACAATCCTAGTCAAGACTTCCTTGCTTAACTATTCCGATCTTCACAATCCTAGTTAAGACTTCTTGCTTAAGTTAAAGCTTCACACTCTAACAAGAGACTTCCTCCTTTGACAAGATAATGATCTAAGTGAAATGCAAACTTGCAAACATGATGCACATATAAGCAAATAAAATAAGTAGATCAAATACACTCTATGAAGACTTCGTTATCACAATTCAAACTCACAAACATATGAAACTGAAATTAAATATATCACGGTGTGTATAAAGCTATCTAGAGGGGGGTGAATAGATTTTACGCTTTTTACCCAATTTTTCGTGTTAGTCAAAATTACGAAATTACCCTCAAGATAATATAAACAAGCAAGTGTAATATGGTGCGGAAATTAAATTAACACTTGAATTTTTACGTGGAAACCCTCACGGGAAAAACCACGGGCTATGTAAGTAAGCCACACTCGAACCTCGAATCCACTAAATGTGCAAACGATTACAACCTAATCCCGGAAGTAATCACACACCTACCTAATCCCGGTATGAGTGAACCTAGTCCAATTTGCTTGCGATCTAAGCAACCTAATCCCGATTGCTACACACAAGACTTAGCTTCTCTTGAAGAGAATACAACCCTAAGTGAATATATGAAAATATCCAAAATGCAATATAGAGCAAGGGAAACCCTATATGCTTATCTAAGATGATTAATATGCAATTAAGAGCAATCCTAGATATCAAAACTAAATGACATGTCAAATAGTTAAGCTAATCAATATCAAGTACAAAACCTAATATGCTAGCACAATACAACTTCTCAAACATACATCATACTAATCTCAATTTTGTATCTAAAGCATACAAAATAACAATCAAGTAATTAATTGAGATTGCTAGATAAAATAAACACAAAATATGTAAGATATTAGTGAAAAGCTTACCAAGCAAAGTATGATGAAGATTCCATGCTAGATGACATCTAGATGATCTAAGATGATGCTAGATGATGATTGATGATCATGAAATTGTGTTTGAGTAATTAAAAATGAGTTCTTTGTGTATTTTTCTTCTCTTGAAAAATATCCTAAGTATGAAGCATGAATAAGAACTCTTGTAAATGACCTAAAATCAAGTTAGCATATATATAGAGGCCATAAGTGAAGTGAGGTCGTTTTGAAAACTCGCCAGAAAATCACTCTGTGCGCTGGTGGACCTGCGCTGGTGGACCAGCGCAGCACCAGCGCACAAGCCAACTTTGGCTTGAGCGCTGGACGTCAGGCGCTGCCACCAGCGCCAGTCCAGCGGCGCCATACTGGGCGATCGGCGCTGGTGGCCGGCGCTGGTCCACACCAGCGCACGACCAGCGGCGCGCCACTGGGCGATTTGCGCTTGTGAGCGGCGCTGGTCGACCGGCGCTGGTGGACCAGCGCACAGCCCTGAAAATGTATCCCACAAGCAATTTTGCAAGGGGTACAAAGTTACACACAAATGCATCCTAAAAGCCTAAATGCTATGATGTTTTCAACACAAGATGCAAACATAAAATCAAGCAAGAAGAGATGTAAATAATCATTTATGCACAACAAAAAGAAACACAACATACAAAGATTAAACATATGCATGAGTTGTGAGTGTGTGCAACTATCTCTTCAAGACAAGAAAGCACTTAGAATATTACCTTTGGTGCTTGTCAATAATGAGGTCTTCAAAGGGCCTAATGCACTAACAACAACATTTAAACTACCCTTACAAAGTATCCCCATTTATGGTTTGATCACGAAATAAGCCAATTAAAAACAACGGGAATCCTTACAGAAACTAATCCTTGTGAACATATAATATGAAATCCATAATATGCAATTCAATTCAAACACAAAATATATCTAGTAACCTAAACATGTCAATCAAAGCTAGAATAGAAGATTTGAAACAAAAAGCACAAAACTAGCTTTGAAATCAAGTGATCAAATCAACACTTGAAATCCTCAACATATTCATTCAAATAAGAACTAGATTTGAACAAATGAAATCGCAATCAAAATATTCTAGTTTTAGAATATGTGATTAAAACGTAGAAATCAACTGTCAAGAACAAACACAAAGTTTTTCTAGATTCAAGTTCATGTTCATCAAAATTAGCTAGAAACATATTCAATTGAAAATCACAAAAAAATATTTCGAAAAACACTCAAAAAAGTCCAAAAATAGAATCCAAATCATTCTAAACACATTTCATATTCAAATCAAGAGATTTAACAAATTGATGATAAGAAAAGTGTAGAGAATATGATTTACTTACAAAATGATGAACAGTTATTGAAGATCAAAGTACATTAGAAAATTTGGAATCCAATTTGTAAGTCGCACAGTGGAAAAAATAAATAGATAGGTTTTTAAAAATTATTATCTTGGACCTTTTTCTATACACGAATATGAGGAGGGATTTGTTTTCATACGTTTGAAGATCTCTCTTTTGTTTCTTTTCAATCCTTCACCATTAAGCCTTCCGAGCTATGACCCACGATCTAGCAACTGTGTGTGGGCACATCACGGATTCCGGTAGTTCTTGAATGGAGGCTACCGAGATGGAGAAGACAACACCTTGTCCTCTTGCTAGGGTTCGGCCAAGTCTTGAGTCAAAGAAAAAAAAATTCCTTTTTTTTTTCTTCTTCTCCTTGCCGCACTTTTCTCTCTCTGTATTAGGGTTAGGATAGTTTGTTTTCTGATAAGTATATCTTATATACCAAGAATCCTAGGGTTTAGTTAACCAAGTCAAAATAGGATTATAAATCCTTTTTAATTCGGTCACAACTAGAACTTGAACCTTTGACCTCTTTAACATAAATAAAATAATCTTTATTATTTTATTCCTTTACTTTTGTCAAGGTTCGAACATGTAACCTCCAAATAACAATTAATAATTCTTAATTACTAATATGTCAATTAAATAATCATATTATTTAATTATATTTAAGTAATCAATTAAATAATCATATCATTTAATTAATTCCAGAATATATCCAAGTTACTTTCATAACATAATTAATTGGACTATCCAATTCACCGTGAGACTTGTTACCAATAATTGTAAAGGGCTAGCAAGGGGACCTAATGGACCTACAGTTTTGATCTCCAATAATACTTATAAAAATTTATTAAACTCTTTAATTAATATTTCACGATTATTAACCTCGGAGTTATTCCACTAAAAAACTCGAGGTTGAACTCTTGTAACTGTGGATATTTTACACAACCAAAATATCAATGTCTATCGATATAGCTATTTCATATGGTATGATCCTCTACAAGTAGTTCATAATTAGAGCTAAGTCATAAAGTCTGTTATACCTCTCTAATTATATCTTTTTCTTTAAGTACCATTGATTTTCTAATGAACAATTATATCCTTCCTTCCTTTACGGAAGGAGGAGAGTGCTCTTAATCGTTCAAGTCTCAAATCAACCCTTAAGGGAACTACTTCTTTACTTCTCGCAAAAAGGAGTGGATTACTCTATTGCATGCATACTTTCCTAGCCACAAGCCAAACCGTGATTCTAAGATAATGAGTTATTGATCGGGAATGCTACTCTAATCTCACACTTGGTATGTCAAGAAACACAATCCAACTTGAAAGAGTCAGTAAGACACTCAGAATTTAGATCACCCATATACAACCATCATTTGTCGATATATATATATATATATATATATGAATCTTTTCAACTAACGGATCTTGGTGATAGATTCATATAGATTGTGGCCTAGTCCTATATGATCACATCATATAAGGTGCCTCATTTCTCAAATCACCATATGAGTAGTCTAAGATAAGACCATTGAACATTACGAAATGGACCGAAGCTGTAGATTATCCACAAATAAAGTACCCAGCTTTATTTGCTTTCTACGAACTCTTTAGATTGCACGTCTCAAACCAAATTCCTCTATATATGACATTCATATACTCAGTTTGGGATTACATCTAGCAATCTTGGATGTTTAGCACATATAATATAAACGTATGAGTCATATTTATTGAATGAAATTACTACTTCTTTTATTGATGGATTTATAAAATTTACAAATTAAGAGCTATAGGGCATAAATCCCAACACAATTTGAAATATACAAACGTAGTTAAATACCTAAAGGGGGGGGGGGGGGGGGGGGGGGGCGGGGCTGAATAGATTTTTATACCTTTTTCAATCCCTTGAAACAAACACAGGAGTGACGCCGATCACAAAAGGCAGTTTCAATCAGCAGTCTGGCCACCGATCACAAACCCCTGTTTTACCAAAAATGGTGAAACCAAAGGAGAAGACAAGAGCTTCTCCAACATCGATCATCGTGCTAAACCAAGCACACCAATGTGCTCGCACAGACGTTTCCGAACTTACTTCGGGAAACAAATTATACCACACTTAAGACTAGCATACATGAAGTGCAAGTATGGGATGTGAAGAATGCACACATATAAGAATTAAAGCACAAATGCAAGATGAATAAAACATGCATGAAGATGTGTGTGTGCGTAACTAATTTCTTCGGCAAGTCAAGTGATTTACCTTTCGCTTTTGCTCTTGAAGTCACCGGGGATGCTTGGAAGCTTTCCAGTGAGGACCTAAGCTACCCATTACAAAATCATCTCCATGTGTGGTTTGTCAACGAAATAAGCCAATCAAAATATGAGGTCCTTACAATTTCTCTTTTACTTTTATCACATAACTATTTCTAGAGTACTGATTATTCATTGGTAGTCCCGATCCTTGTGGACAACACCCCACTTGCCATCATACTTGTGTTTTCAAACCCATTTAAGGCTTTGTGTGGTTCTTATAAATATCTTTTGACAAGTGAATTTACATACACAAACGACCTTTGTCAAAATGGTGCCGTTGCCGGGGATCGGCGAGTTTAGCTTTGATTAGTTTTACTTTAGTAGTTTTTGTGTTTTAGTACACTTTGTTTGTTTTCTTTTGTTTGGTGTCTTTTACGTTGTGCGGTATTTGTTGTGGAATTTCAGGATTCCAGGTTTATGCAGGGACAAAGATCATTGAGACCAACTATTTTACCAATCAACGATAATATCAACCAAATAGGAAGAAGAGTTAGTCAGTTGGATGAAAATATGGAAGGCGGAGTTCCTCCATATCAGCATGAGCAACATGCTCATGAACCAAAGGCTAGTGAGCACAGGAAAGAACAGTTGGGCCTTACTATGGGTGAGTACACACTCCCCTTTATAGGAATTGTGCCCACAACAATACTACTTGATGATGTGGCGAGATAGTATGAATTGAAGAGTATGCACATTGGTCTACTTCCATCTTTCAGTGGGAGAACTACAGAAGACTGCCTTCAATTCATGAAGGAGTATGGCGTAACCTTAGAAACCTTCCCAGTTATGGCTCGCCAAGAAGTTCTAACAAGAGAGCAATGACGAATATGTTTTTTGTCATTAAAAAGATCGTACGTCAAAAATATTTATAAATCCTATGCAATGCGCTTACAAGTATAAAAACGACTAAAGCGGTAAGCACGGGTGTTATCCACAAGGATCGGGGGTAGCGATGACTAGATTAGGATTAGTAAAACTAGTATGCATAAAAGCAAAGTATCAATGGTTTTGTTGAGAAAAGATTAACACTAAGATGCAAGCTACAATTAATGTTAAAACTAGAATGCAACTAAGTTAGTAATGTGATGAATGTATGATGATGTGGACTAAGGAGTTAATGGATTTGTAAGTGAACATTGGGCAATGCAACAAACTCTCAACTAAGCACATTTGATCTAATGTAACCAACCTAGGGTGTATAAGGTTGGTTATTTATCTCTAGCAAGAGGCCAACCTAGGGTGTATAGTGAAAGCCTCATACTAGAGATTAATCCCTCCTAAGCAACCAACCTAGGGTGTATAGTGCTAGTTGCTCAATTAGGATTCTAGCCATGAATGCTTATCTACCTATTAAAGGCTTAACCTCTTACTAATGTAGCCATCCTAGGGTGTATAGTGATGACTTCCAATTCTCTCACAAGTGGCCAACCTAGGGTGTATAGTGAAGGCCACCCATTTAAGATTAGATGAAGCTAGAGGTTATTTAACCGGATTTTACTTGAAGGGTTAGTTCTTGCAAAATCACTAATGTAGCCATACTAGGGTCTATAGTGATGACTTCTAATTCCCTCACCAGTGGCCAACCTATGGTGTATAGTGAAGGCCACCCATTTGAGATTAGATTAAGAATATGGTTATTAAGCCGGATTTCACAAGAATCACTTGAAGGGTGTATTCTTGTGAAATCCTTCCATTTAATAGAGCATAAGACAACCAAATAGGGTGTATACCTAGTTGTCTACTCAAGTAGATTCCAAATCAACTTGCTAAGAGGGTGTATCCAAGAAAAATCTGTAAGGTTTATGATTTGTATTGGCTTAATTCCATTGCAAAACACTCTATGATTGTATTAGTTGTTGCTTAGGACATTATTTGAAGAAAGGAAGCCTAAGAAGTGAAGAGCAACCTCTAGTGCAAAAGTCGTCTTCAAGAGGTGAAAAACGTCAAAGGTAAATCTTGACTTCCACTCTCTTGCAAGGCGTTAGCGCACACACACACAATTCATACATGTGTGTCCCTGCATCATGGTTCAAACATTTGGTATAACACATTCACACACTTCATAGCATGCTCATGCATTGATCTTGTATTGACAAACATTGTGAAATTGCATGCTTTGTGACTATCTCTTTGATATGGCATGTTTGTGTGAATATGTGTTTATTTGTTTCCATATTTTGTGTTTAGGACTTGAACATGTTCTTATTTAATGCCTTATTGAGTTCCGGTCGTTTCGGTTACTCATTCATAAGGTTTCGAGTCCAAACAAGTTGACTATGCTACTTTTCGTTCTCATTTGTTGTGTTGACTTCATCATCGGATTCCGAGATGATTTCTCAACCATTTTTCAAAGTTGAGTAGTCATAGTCGTGCGTGAGGGAGTCACGGTTCGTAATCAGAAAATAGATTCAAAATCGGAGGTCGGATGCTCAAGATATGGGCCAACAAACCGAGGGAGCGCACGAGAGATGTGTGAATCACGTGTGGCCACTTGGCCACCCCGTGAGGGAGGCCGTGGGCCCCACGGGCAAGGGAGCCCTCTGCTCCCGTGGGCCCCACGCGCCCCCCACAGGGTGGTGACATGGCAGCACGTGATTCGCTTGGAAAAATTTCTCCTTTCCCTCCTTTTAAGCCAACCTCCTTCCCTCCACACTTTATGCAATTTGTTTGAAGAACACTTGAAATTCTCGCATCAGTTTTTCTACAATTTTTGTTTACTTGTTTTGATCATATCTCTCTCATACGAACTCGAAATCATTCGATTCAAAAACCAAAATTGTTGGTCTCGAAGAGAGCTACAAATCCCAAGCATTTCCAAAGGCAGTTGACTTCGGCATGTTTCTCAGCTGGTCCATTTCCAGTCCGTGGTCAGTGTTTGATTTTCAACTTCTTCTTTTTCAATTTCATCTTTGATCATCTATTGATTCTTTCCATTTGATTGATGAAATTTGTTGAGAAGTATGTTAGATCACATGCTAGGGTTATTTGATCATTTGTTAATTGAGTTTTAGCTTTGTGATTAGTCTTGAACATTTATGTGCTAAACTTGTGTTATCATGAAATTGATTCTAGAAAATATATGTGTGATGTGCTTCATGTTATTTTCTATGTTTTATTTCATGATCTAAGAACTAGGTTTTTAGTGTGCTAAATTGAATATTCATACCTTTGTTCTTATTGATTTGCATGTTTTGATTTCTAGATAACTTTGTGATTGTGTGTTGAAATCATATTCTAGACTATCATTGAACATGTACATTTTGCTTGATTGATCATCTAGCTTAATTTGTTTGTGCTTGCATCACTTGCATCACTTTAGATCATAGCCTTGCATTAGGTTGAAGTCTCTAGCAAAGTGAGTGAAGCTTTGTGGATAGAGCAAGGGAGCCTTGATTAGAGTCGGGAGGACTCGGATAATCAAGCAAGGAAGTCTTGTCTAGGGTCGGGAGGATCCGGATAGGCAAGTAAGAAATCTTCCTAGAGACGTAAGTGTCTTGGATAGGAAGTTGCTTTCTAGAGGTGTAGGACACATCTCAGATAGGAAGTAGGCTTGGTGATTCACTAGCCCGAGGGTAGATTAGGAGTTGATAGCTTGAGCGGATATCATGAGTGATAGCTTGAGTGTGTAAGTCATTTTTCACATAGTGGATTGCTTCACCGGTGGTTGTGGTATCAACCCGTGGATGTTTCCTCATTGAGGTTTTACCACGTTAAAATCATTGTGTTCAATTTTGCTTTACTTTTCTTTATCTTCCATATATTACATTGGTTGCACATCTTGTTAATTGATTAACTCTTGTCTTAGTGAAATCAATTCATTTGCTAAATCTAATCAAGTGTGCATTTGCCTTGTAATTTTCCGCGTTATTTTTAATTGGAAGAATTTGGAGCCTATACCTATTCACCCCCCCTCTAGGTATATTTCACTACTACATTAAGGGAAATTTCAAAATCAATATTAAAAATAAATTAATGCAATAGAATAGAACATAGAGATAGATTGAATATAAAATAATAGAGTTTAATTACAAATGCTCAATATCTATCAAACTAATCACATCAACCCCTTAGCGGGGGATTTAGCTACTCATATCTATTACAATATAAAAACTAAGAGAAGAGATTGAGAAAAAACCCATGTAGAGAATCCTTGTCTTGAAGTTTTGAATCCAATCCCCTTAGTGCTTTATTGAGTAGTAAATCAAGAAATGATGTATGGTAGAGAGAGAGAGTTTTGGTCTAGGTTAGTGTTTAGTTGTCTAAAAGAGAGAGAGGAAAGAAGAGGTAAGAAGATCCAAATGAAATCAGAAAATGGGACATTTATATGTATTTTAGAAATTAAAGCACGAGTGGTTAATTACCAAAACACCTTTGAGCATGGCAAATTACCATTAGATCCCCTAGGTGCTTTCTGTAATTTGCCAAACAAATCAGGTCTGGTTTGTGAATGTGAAGATAAAGGTGGGGTGTGCTTAGAAAGCTATTGGGGTGTAGTTGGGCTTAAGGTGTGGTGAGCTCGCCACACTAGATTATTGCACCTATTGGGCCTTTTGTCTTCATATTGGTTATATTAAGAAATGGGCTGGGGTGCATTCTGATGTGCACGGGACAGTTCTATAAACTGCGGTAAATGATAGGGTGCGTGAGTGTTTTTACCCTTTTGCATGTATACGAATCGTTTGCTATGTATAATGGTTATGAGGAAGGGTATCGTTCCCACGAGGAGGTTGATACACGTAAGTTGGTTCTACGTCTTATGTTATAAATAATCTATTTACACTAATTACATGCAATAAAAGTAAAGTCGTGGTTGTCGGACGGAAGGCTTACAACTAAACTAATGCACTACGATTACACTAAAATGGCATTTAAAGTAAATGGAGATTAAATTACACTAATGCGGAGAATTAAAAGCTATGTGAATCCTATGATCAAGAATACGCAATTACTAAACTACAACGGTAAATTAAAGAGGCATGATCACAAGACAACTATAATTAACTTAAACTAACTAGCTTGGCAACTAAGGTAAGCAAGTAAATTAACAACTAAAGCAATACAATTAAGTTACACTAAATCAACTACAACTAACTAAATTATCAGTAACTAACCTAACTAACAAATTCTTGCAAAGGTTATGCAAGATTGAAGATGCAAATGATGAGGAATAATATCAATTGATCACAATTAAGCACACTTGTTCTATGGCATATTCAATTCAATCACTACCACTCAAATTGCCATCAACTAATGGTTATAGAATGACAATAATAAAGGGATTTACCACCTAGAACATGAGAACTAGTCAATAAGCATGGACATGCAATTACTAACCCAATCCTTTCCACTAGAGCTAATCAATGTTGTAAAACAAGTCTACATGTTACTAATGATCAATCAACAACATGTATCTATTCAATCAAACTCAAATCAACATTTAATAACTCAAGGTGGATATAGTAAAGGTAAGATCAATTAATTACAAGATAAATCATATAAAATCCATCCCTCAACATTGAAGGTGTTTTACACATACATGTTTCATGAACTACAAATAAAAGAAGAGAAGTAAGAGAGTAAGAAGAAACCACAAGTTGGTAAGCTTCTTGTCTTCAATCAAGCACCATGCCTTCTTCTTCTTCTTCTAAGCTAGGAAATCCATATGAAACCATGTAGTGTTGAGGTGGTGGGTTGTTGGTAGAGTTCTAAGCTATTCTAGGGTTTCTAAGCTAATTTATGATATTTGTTGGATATTAGGGATTGTGTTTTAGGTTACAAAAGATGCATATTTATATTAGGGAAGGATTGGGCAAGCTTTAGACGAAATATCTTCCAAGTCGGTCGAGCTCGTGGGTTCTTGCTCTCCAACGGAACTTGCGGTGAAATATGGAAATTTGGCCACGAGTTGTAGCCTTCTGGTTCACGGAAATATTCCCTCGGCATGAAACCACGAAGACTCAGCGAGTTTGGATGACTTTAGGCGGGCAAGAGGCCACTGGAAGTGAGCATGCAAGCTTGGTTTGGCTATGGAGTTTGGCTTATTGGAGAAGATGGAAATCACGTGCATGGGAGCCACAAAGTGGGTCCATTGTGATCGGAGGGAGACCGGCTACCGATCTGGGCAAAGATTGGCCAGAAAGAGGGCTGAAAAATAGTCAAAAATGGTTGGGGTCAACTATCGGGTCGAACCGGGTCGGATCGGGTCTGGTCGCAGGTCGCAGGTCACAGGTCACAGGTCACGGTCGGGCTGTGATCAGACTATTTTATACCTATTTGAGATCCCCCATTTCCAATAGTTTGTCTCATTTTCGAGCGTATTTTTGTATATAATGTTTTTTTTGAGCCTTGTGTAGGTACATATTCCCTACAACAGGTATTTGAGCTTAAAGATTAGTTGGGGAGGCAAAATGGAGCAAAAAGGGCTGAAATTGTATATATGCGTGCAGAATAGTCAACTTCCAAGGGACATATCTTCCTCCTCAGATCGAATCACATTGATATCTTTATATATTCAGAAAGCTTCGGAACTCTAGTTTCCAGAACATTTTACGGATTTCAATTCCGAGCTTTCTGCAAGAAGTTATGCCCATTTCCATAACGGTGTGCGATGTTGAAATGCTGAAAGGTCAAAATGGCTACTTCAAACGGTGGCCTGGCCGCCGAACCAAGCCGCCGAACCAAACCGCCGAATCACTCTAGAAAGTCATTTTTTGAGTGAATTTCAGGGATAGATTCGTCCATTCACCCCAACCTTTAGCCTAACCTCCCAACACTATATAAACACGTTATTCTCTTCTCTCCCAATAGAATACACACCCCACACCACTTCCTCTTCTTCTTTATCTTCTCTTCACCTAATAAGAGAGAGAGAAGCTTTCTAGAGCATCCATGGAGGTTTTTCCTCCATGGATGCTCCCCACTTCATCTTATACCCATCATCCATCCATTTAGGAGTAGATTGCAAGGAGAAAGGAGGGTCTTTGGACCAATTTCGAGCTAGGGTTTCATGGAAGACTTGGAGGAGGTTTTCTTTAAGGGTTGTCTCCTTTAACTCATCTCTTTGTATTTCTTGTTTTCTTGAATGTGTAATCCCCACTTGGGAATATTTGTAAACCTATATTTGTGCTCAATATATATGATGGTTGTTTTTATATCCAATTTGTGTTTTGATTCATTCTTGATTGTTGTTGAATATATCTCTTATCTTGAAATGCATGTTTATGGATGATTGGAAATTAATATGTATTCATGGATGGCATTAGGAGTAGATTAATGTAATTTAGGAATAGTTGTAATCAAATATCCCATTTTGTATTTGTATGTTGATGGAAGGTCGAAATTAACTTGTATGGATGGGTTTGAGTGAATTAGAGTTAGGATTGTGCCTTTTGGAGGGGCTCTCCGGGCATAGTTTTGGCTAATTAGCTAGGAAGAGTGGGTGAACCTATAAATTGCTATATTAGAAGGGTTTGGTTCAATGTTCTTGTTAACAATTGGATTTTAGTTATTTCTCACTCTAGGGGCTCTAGGTGAGTCATGGTTAGAGTTACAATTATTGGTCTTTAGCTATTTCTCACTCTAGGGGCTCTAGGTGAGTTATGGTTGGAGATACAATCACTCTTTCCACATTCATTGTACCTAATGTTGCCATTTTACATTATCGTGTTAATATTGGGGCTCAATTTAGCATCGGTTTGTAGAATGTGTTCACAAATGTTGGTTGTGGCTTTGTGTTTGAGAGGTTCTCAACACACTCTTCAACCGTTAGCTCTATGAATGGGTATAAATCGGATTGAGGTAAGAACGAACCTTTAACTAAAGTTGGATGTCCTTAATGTCTAACAACCAATTATTTGTGCACTTATGTATGGTGAACTTGTTGAACCTTGTGTGACCATTTTCATGCGTTTCTCCTATCCACCATTTTATTTATCACTTTAAACACCATTCTTACCCTTCCATATTTTCTTTGTTTTTATTTATTTTCATTTCCATTCTTTAAACACACACACACACACCACATTGTACATACATTTCACACACACCATTCTCACCTTTTCGCATTCTATTTACATGCTTACAATAAACTCTAGAATTTGATACGGTTGACGAATCACACCTCCCTGTGGAACAATACCCTTGCTTGCCGCTTTACTAGTCTTTTGCTAGCTTAGAGCACATTACATAGGAAACCCCTTTTTAAATGAAAAAATCTTTTGATCCTTATGATTTCTTAACGACAGAAAAAGTGAATATCAGGCTACTGGAGGTTAGGGACAATTGACTTCATCATAGCGCCACACTGATGCAAGCCCCCTAAAACTACGTCGTTTAGAGCGTGTGACGTGGCGCTAACCTTGTCTTCTGATGGCTAATCACAATTTGCTCCCCTAATCTCTCCCTTATTCACAGAATCTTCAATAATGTCCCGAATATTTCACTTTAGCCCTTGATTTGTCCAAAATGACAATAATGCCCCTGAACTTCCCTATTTACCTAAAACACTTATTTAATCCATTAAATACCCGGTTTTACCCGAGAAATAAGCACAAAAGATAGGAAAAGAGAGCTCTAAATGTGAACATTTGGAGCACGATCACATTTAGCAACCTAACTTATCTAACAAATGAAACACACTGTTTCAATAATTGAGGTGGCATAAGCTACTGGCAAATTACGAAATGTCCCCTGATCTCTTGCAAAATCACATAATCTTCAATCTTTCCTCCAAATATACACCTTTTACCCCTGATTCCACCAAAATTACTCCAATGCCCCTAAGCTTTAAGAAATACTTGAAACACTTATTTTAACATATTAAATACCCTAATTAACCAAAGACACAAGCACAAAAAGTAGGAAATGAGGGCTAAAATATATAACATTTTTGGCACGATCAAGCAACTGCACCTTTGATGTTTTCAATACTGTTTGAAAGACAAGGCCAAGACATGGTACATGAACTTGAGGCCAGGATCATTGGTGACATGGGCTCAAGTGTGCAAGGTATTCTTCAGCAAATTCTCCCCTTCGCAAAAAACAAAGGAGTTACGTATGCAGCATGCATCTTTTTATGAGGATGAGGGTGAACCCTTCCACGAGGCTTGGGAACGGTTTCACTTGTTGCTCGCTCAAATGCCACCACACACATACCTTCAGAAGTTGATAGTGAACTCTTTCTATAGCGGACTTTCCTCTATCACGCAGATGTTAGTGGATAATTCTTATAAGGGGTACGATTGGAGATAAGAGAGCGGCCGAGGCCTACGATATATTAGACAAGATCGCTCAAAACTCACAACAAAGGACATCACACGTGAGGAAGAGCGGAAGGCTAGATGTTGGAATAGACACAGGCATGCTGAAATTTTCCTTAAGTAGTAGTGAAATATACCTAGAGGGGGGGTGAATAGGTATATGCTCCAAATTCTTTCAATTAAAAATTAATGCGGAATATATCAATGAAAATGCACACTTGATGAAATTTGTCAAATTAATTGATTTCACTTATACAAGAGTTAATCAATTTACAAGATATGCAATCAATGAAAGAAATGGAATATAAAGAAAAATAAAAACAAAAATGAACACAAGTGTTTTAACGTGGTAAAACCTCAATGAGGAAACATCCACGGGTTGATACTACAACCACCGGCGAAGCAATCCATTATGTGAAAAAGGACTTACACACTCAAGCTATCACTCATGATATCCGCTCAAGCTATCAACTCCTAATCTACCCTCGGGCTAGTGAATCACCAAGCCTACTTCCAATCCGAGATGTATCCTACACCTCTAGAAAGCAACTTCCTATCCAAGACGCTCACGTCTCTAGGAAGATTTCTTGCTTGCCTATCCGGATCCTCCCAACCCTAGACAAGACTCCCTTGCTTGATTATCCGAGTCTTCCCGACTCTAATCAAGGCTTCCTTGCTCTATCCACAAAGCTTCACTCACTTTGCTAGAGACTTCAACCTAATGCAAGGCTATGATCTAAAGTGATGCAAATGATGCAAACACAATCAAATTAAGCTAGATGATCAATCAAGCAAAATGTACATGTTCAATGATAGTCTAGAATATGATTTCAACACACAATCACAAAATTATCTAGAAATCAAGACATGCAAATCAATAAGAACAAAGGTATGAATATTCAATTTATCACACTAAAAACCTAGTTCTTATATCAAGAAATAGAACCTAGAAAATAATATGAGATACATCATATATTCAATTTCTAGAATCAATTTCACACACAATCAAGTTTAGCACATATATGTTCAAAACAAATCACAAAGCTAAAACTCAATTAACAAATGATCAAACAACCCTAGCAAGTGATCTAACATACTTTTCAACAAATTTCATCAATCAAATAGTAAGAATCAAGAGATGATCAAAGATGAAATTGAAAAGGAAGAAGTTGAAATACACATACTGACCACGTACTGAAAAAGCATCAGCTGAGAAAAATGGTGAAGCCAGCTGCCTCTAGAAATGCTTGAGGTTTGTAGCTCTCTTCGAGACCAACAATTTTAGTTTTTGAATCGATTGATTTCGAGTTCGTATGAGAGAGATATGATCAAAACAAGTAAACAAAAAATTGTAGAATTCTGCAGCGATTTTGCAAAGTGTTCTTCAAAATTCTTCAAAGTGTGGAGGGAAGGAGGTGAGCTTAAAAGGAGGGAAAGGAGAGATTTTACGAGCGAATTAGAAGACGCCACGTCACCACCCCATGGGGGCGTGTGGGGCCCATGGGAGCAGAGGGCTCCCTTGGCCGTGGGGCCCACGGCCTCCCACACGGGCTGGCCTTGTGGCCACACGTGATCCCGACTTCTCTCGCGCGCTCCTTCGGTTCTTTAGCCCATATCTTGAGCATCCGACCTCCGATTTTGAATCCGTTTTCGGATTACAAACCGTGACTCCCTCACGCATGACTATGACTACTTAACTTTGAAAAATGGTTAAGAAATCATCTCGGAATCCAACGATGAAGTCAACACAACAAATGTGAACGAAAAGTAGCATAGACAACTTGTTTGGACTCGAAACCTTATGAATGAGTAACCGAAACGACCGGAACTCAATAAGGCATTAAATAAGAATATGTTCAAGTCCTAAACACAAAATACGGAAATAAATAAACACATATTCACACAAGCATGCCATATCAAGGAGATAGTCACAAAGCATGCAATTTCACAATGTTTGTCAATACAAGATCAATGCATGAGCATGCTATGAAGTGTGTGAATGTGTTATACCAAATGTTTGAACCACGATGCAGGGACACACATGTATGAATTGTGTGTGTGTGCGCTAACGCCTTGCAAGAGGATGGAAGTCAAGATTTACCTTTGACGTTTTTCACCTCTTGAAGACGACTTTTGCACTAGACGTTGCTCTTCACTCTTTAAGCTTCATATCTTCAAATAATGTCCTAAGCAACAACTAATACAATCATAGAGTGTTTTGCAATGGAATTAAGCCAATACAAATCATAAATCTTACAATCTCCCCCTTTGGCTATTCCATGGCAAAAGCACTCAACCTCACCATACAATGTTTCACTCAAATAAACTCAAAATGATAGCATACTCTCAATCTCACATTACAAAGAAATTCCTAGACTAAAAAGTCTTCAAGTCTTCAAGAATTCCTCTTTCGGTCTTCAAAGTACCTATGAGAGAAAATAGCAACCAAAAAGAGATCTTCTCTAAAGAAGAATGGTGAGTTATTTAACCAAACAACAAACATAGAAGATATCCCTTATCTCATACACAAATGCATTATCTCAAGTGAATAAAATATGTTCATATTAAAGCATTCCCTTAGTTTCCCAATTTCCAAGAACCAACTATCCTTAACATTGTCAAGAAAGAATTCTTTCTCCCCCTTAAGACAAGAATTCTCTCCCTTAAGACAAAGTCACAATTAAGCACTAAGAGGAATAAGATTCACACAATTGGAACAATTTCCACACAAGGTGTGAAGTATACAAAAACTCCCCAATATCAAACATGGTGAGGTATACATTTTCTCCCCCTTTTTGTCAAGGAATAGACAAGGGACACAAGAGATAAAGAACGAGATATTAAGCAAACAAATCGTATAGAAATCGAAAGTTGAATAAACTAAAGCTCCCCCTTAACATATGCTCCACATATTATCAACAAGTAGATTTGTTCACAAGGGACATCACACAATCACACAATCAAGCAATAAGAGAAAATATTTCATAACTTGTCAAAGTCCAAGAGAGAATCATAGATTTTCATTAATCTCTCAAAAATATTCTTACATTGCTAATGAATCAAGCACATAAGCAAAATGTGTGTGTGTGAATGCTTCTCAAATATATAGTAGGAGTAATTGTGATATCAACATGCAAACTCTATCCACACCTATCCATCTAAAGCCTTTCCAAAAATAGGTCAAACCGATATTCATCCGGTTTTTGCTTTTAAAATGAATAGATATCAACATATGAGCGTGTGTGTGCATGTGGCTCGTTTTCCCATTTCTATTTGTCAACCCGAGCTTTTTCACAATTCTCAACTATACACTATAAGCCTTTTTGTTTTGTTTTAGGCTTGAATCAAAGATATATATATTTTTTTAATGATTCATTTCAACACTTCTTTGATTTTACTAACAAAAACATATACTCCTTATGGCGGCTTTCACTCATCACAATGGCGTAGCCCTTTCCTACATTGGGTGGCTTCACAACCAAGGTGTGTAGCCCTTTCCATGAGGGTGCTCGTTGATTACTATGTAGTGCCGAAGCAAAATGGATACATACCATAGGTCATCTATCATGTACTTAACAATAAACTTCTAAATGCATCCATCATCTACACATATTCAACCACATATACTCAAAAACTAAAACATACAAGAGAAGCATTAGTGCACTTTTCAAAAATAAGATTTTCAAGCTCAAGTGCATGATCTAAAAACAATAAAAGATACTTGTTAAAGATCATTACTTCTCAAGTGAGTAGCTCTTAAAGACAATGATATGCAATTAAAGTTTTGCTTATCAAGCCACTCACAATCACACAAAGACATCAATCAACACAAATCATGCCAATGGACATTCTAAGAGTTTTAAACCTCTCTTTGTCCAAGGGCTTAGTGAACAAGTCCGCAAGTTGATTTTTAGTAGGCAAATGCTCTAGAGTAATAATAGAATGTTCAACTAGATCTCTAATGAAATGATGCCTAATATCTATGTGTTTAGTACGGGAGTGTTGAACCGGATTTTTAGAGATGTTAATGGCACTTAAGTTATCACAATAAAGTGTCATTTTTCCTTGTTCTATCTTATAATCCTTAAGGATTTGTTTCATCAAAAGTAATTGTGTGCAAGCACTTCCGGCCGCAATGTATTCGGCTTCGGAAGAGGAAAGGGAAACCGAATTTTGTTTCTTACTTGACCAAGAAACCAAGTTATTACCAACATAAAAGCAACCGCCCGATGTGCTTTTTCGGTCATCTATGTTTCCCGCCCAATCCGCATCACAATAGCCTACAAGGATATCATTGGTATCAAATGAATAGAATAGACCAAGACTATGAGTACCTTGGATGTACCTAATGATCCTCTTGACGGCTTTTAAGTGAGATTCCTTAGGATTTGCTTGGCATCTAGCACACAAGCCAACACTAAAGCAAATATCGGGTCTACTAGCCGTTAGGTAAAGTAGACTACCTATCATGCTTCTATAAAGGCTTTGGTCAACACTTTTCCCTTTTTCATCTTTGTCAAGTTTTAAAGTGGTGCTCATGGGAGTTTCAAAATCTTTTCCATTTTCTAGGCCAAATCTCTTAACTAGATTTTTAACATATTTAGATTGATTCAACATTATGCTCATGCTAGTTTGCTTCACTTGCATTCCTAGAAAATAATTCAACTCACCCACCATACTCATTTCAAATTCACTTGACATAACACTAACAAATTCATCAACCTTGGTTTTATTAGTAGACCCAAAAACAATGTCATCAACATATATTTGTGCAACAAAAATATCATGATCATGATGTTTGATAAACAAAGTTCTATCAATGCCACCTCTCCTATATTGGTTGTCAATAAGATATTGAGTCAACCTATCATACCAAGCTCTTAGAGCTTGTTTAAGGCCATAAAGAGCTTTTTTCAATTTAAACACATGATTAGGAGAGTGTGGGTCTACAAAACCCTTAGGTTGTTCAACATACACTTCTTCTTGAAGGTATCCATTGAGGAAAGCACTTTTGACATCCATTTGAAATAATTTGAACTTTTTAATGCATGCAATGGACAACAAAAGTCTAATGGACTCGAGACGAGCAACCGGGGCAAACGTCTCATCAAAGTCAACACCCTCCACTTGAGTGTAACCTTGAGCCACTAGTCTAGCTTTATTCCTCACAATCTTGCCACTTTCATCGGTCTTATTCCTAAACACCCATTTAGTGCCAATTACATTTATATCTTTAGGTCTAGGAACCAAGGACCACACTTCATTCCTCTCAAATTGATTAAGTTCATCTTGCATAGCCCCAACCCAATATTCATCAACAATTGCCTCATTAATATTTTTGGGTTCAATTTGAGAAGTGTAGCAAGCATAGGATATTTGGTTAGCAATTTGATTTCTTGTTCTAACCCCTTCATTTAAATCACCTATGATGTCTTCTTGATAGTGTAAGTTTCTAAGTCTTGGGTGAAAATGTTCAACAACTTGGTCATTTTGTTGATTATCATTTAAAGCATTTTCCAACCCTTGACTTACAACTTCAATATGACTATCATTTTCATCATCTTGACTAGAAACACTACTAGCCACATCAATAGGTGTTTTAGTGTCATTCAACATGTTTTCTTTAAGTTCATTGACACCATTATCATCACACAAATTTAGCATGCTAAGATCAACTATCTTCACATTGATAGACTCCATAATAGTCTTAGCAGTCAAGTTAAAGACTCTATATGCACGACTATTAATAGCATACCCAAGAAAGAGACCAACATCACTTTTAGCATCAAACTTTCTTAAGTGATCTCTATCATTCAAAATATAACATTTACTCCCAAAAGTGTGGAAGTAACTCACATTAGGCTTCTTGCCCTTCCATAGCTCATAGGACGTTTGTTTTGTGCCGGGCCTCTTAAAAACACGATTAGACACATAACAAGCGGTATTGACCGCCTCGACCCATAGGTTTCTAGGGACTTTCTTGCTATTGAGCATGACCCTAGCCATCTCTTGCAAGACACGGTTTTTCCTCTCAACAACACCATTTTGTTGAGAAGTTCTAGGTGCAGAGAACTCATGAGAAATCCCTAAACCATCACAAAACTCACTAAATTTTGTATTTTCAAATTCCGTCCCATGATCACTCCTAATGCGACATATTTTCTTGATATCAAGACCTTTTTCATTTTGAACTTGATTACAAAACTTTTTAAAGTAATCAAAAGCCTCGGTCTTATTTCTAAGAAAATAAACCCAAGTAAACCTAGAGAAGTCATCAACGCATACAAAAATGTACTTTTTGCCATTAATGCTCTTAGTTTGAATTGGCCCCATTAGGTCCATATGCACAAGTTCTAAAGGTCTCTTGATAGCTATGTAAGAATTTTTCTTATGAGGCACTTTGGTTTGCTTACCTAATTGGCAAGGTTCACAAACCACCTCAAGCTTTTTACCAAGATTAGGAAGACCTCTAACAATGCCATGTTTTTCAAGTTTTTTCAAATCTTTAAAATTCATGTGACCCAAACGTTGATGCCACAAATCAAGCTTATTGCACTCATGTGCCATGTTGCATGTTAGAGGATCTATTTCAAGACAATAGCAATTGTCTATAGACCTTTTGACTCTTAGGACGACATCGCCCTTTTTATCAATTATAGTGCATACATCTTTGTTAAAGCTAACTTCTTTAAAAATTTCACACAAGTGAGTAATGCTTATCAAGTTAGCTTGTAACCCATCAACATACAAAGTGTTGCGAAGTTTAGGCAATCCAGGGATACAAATTGTTCCCTTGCCAAGAACTTGCTTTTTGGTACCATCACCAAAAGTAGCCCAACCTCCGTCCTTTAAAACAAGATTCTTAAAGAACTCTTTGTTCCCGGTCATGTTCCTAGAGCAACCGCTATCTAGGTACCAAGAATAGGAGGAGTTGGCACGTAAAGCATATTGTGCAACATTACATTTAGATGTGTCTTTTCTAATCCACACATTTTTCACAACATGCTTCTCACTCTTACTTCTAACATGCTTTGACTCAATGTTAGGCTTTTTAACATGCACCTTGACCTCATTGGTCACATCTTCAAAAATATCAAACAAAGCATTATCAATTTTCTTATGCATAGTAGAGTGAGGCACAACACAAGATTTAGCAAGCAAGTCATCAACAACTCTTTCAACAACATGCTTTTCCAAGGTCTTCCTAGGTCTATTTCTATATCCATAAATGGATGATTGCCTAGGTCCATTCAAAGACATATCATGAAAAGCATTATCAAGTTTGCATTTCCGAATATACTCAAAGCATCTAGGTCGAATATGTCCTATCATATTACAATGATGACAAATAGGAATAAATTTGAGAAGTTTACCACTTGCATTTGCTTCCATAGCATTTGGTCTTCTCACAATTTTACCTCTTTGAAGAGCAACCTTTGATGCTCCACCTCTTGCATTCGAGGTTGTTGCTTCTTGATGCTTATGTTGTTGAGTTCTTCCATTGAACATCCTTGTTGATGAAGAGACACCTTCGGTAGCTTTCATAGCTTTACCTTGAGAGAGTGTACCTACAATTGATTCAATGCTTGCTTTGACAAAAGTAGATTTGTTAGATGAAGGAGTCTCCTTCTCATTGATACAACCCAAACCTCTTTTGTCACATAGATGCTTTCCACTTTTAATGAGGGTTTCAACTTTATTAGAACTAGATGACATCTTGCTAATCATCCTATTAGCCTCATCAAGTTTCTCATGAAGCATCCTAAGTTCAATGGCATATTTTTCCGCTTTGTTATCACTAAACAAAACATCTTTATGTGATTTATCAAGCCATTGTTCATACTTTTTCTCTTGATTTAAATGCTCATTAAGTTTGGATTTAAGCACATTTTCAAGTTTCTTAGCATTAACAAGAGAACAATCTCTTTGCTCAATTTCTTGCTTCAAGATACCAAGTCTATCATTGCTATCTTTAAGATTCAATTCTAGACTTAGGATCTTGTCTTTAAGTTCATTGAACTCTTTTGAGCCAAGATCATGATTCTCTAACTTATTGTTGAGAGACATATTGACATTGGATAAACGTTCATTTTCAAAAGTAAGATCATTGATCTTTTTCTCATCTAAGTCAATATGTTTAACAAAAGAAGCCACATAGGAATACACTTCCTTAATCATGATTTTATCACAAACAAAAACAAACACAAAAATACTACAAAGAAAGGATCAATCTAAGTGCGTCTAGACACCCGCTCTGACACCAAATGAAATTTCCCTTAAGTAGTAGTGAAATATACCTAGAGGGGGGGTGAATAGGTATAGGCTCCAAATTCTTCCAATTAAAAATTAATGCGGAATATATCAATGAAAATGCACACTTGATGAAATTTGTCAAATTAATTGATTTCACTTATACAAGAGTTAATCAATTTACAAGATATGCAATCAATGAAAGAAATGGAATATAAAGAAAAATAAAAACAAAAATGAACACAAGTGTTTTAACGTGGTAAAACCTCAATGAGGAAACATCCACGGGTTGATACCACAACCACCGGCGAAGCAATCCACTATGTGAAAAAGGACTTACACACTCAAGCTATCACTCATGATATCCGCTCAAGCTATCAACTCCTAATCTACCCTCGGGCTAGTGAATCACCAAGCCTACTTCCAATCCGAGATGTATCCTACACCTCTAGAAAGCAACTTCATATCCAAGACGCTCACGTCTCTAGGAAGATTTCTTGCTTGCCTATCTGGATCCTCCCAACCCTAGACAAGACTCCCTTGCTTGATTATCCGAGTCTTCCCAACTCTAATCAAGGCTTCCTTGCTCTATCCACAAAGATTCACTCACTTTGCTAGAGACTTCAACCTAATGCAAGGCTATGATCTAAAGTGATGCAAATGATGCAAACACAATCAAATTAAGATAGATGATCAATCAAGCAAAATGTACATGTTCAATGATAGTCTAGAATATGATTTCAACACATAATCACAAAATTATCTAGAAATCAAGACATGCAAATCAATAAGAACAAAGGTATGAATATTCAATTTATCACACTAAAAACCTAGTTCTTAGATCAAGAAATAGAACCTAGAAAATAATATGAGATACATCATATATTCAATTTCTAGAATCAATTTCACACACAATCAAGTTTAGCACATATATGTTCAAAACAAATCACAAAGCTAAAACTCAATTAACAAATGATCAAACAACCCTAGCAAGTGATCTAATATACTTCTAAACAAATTTCATCAATCAAATAGTAAGAATCAAGAGATGATCAAAGATGAAATTGAAAAGGAAGAAGTTGAAATACACATACTGACCACGTACTGAAAAAGCATCAGCTGAGAAAAATGGTGAAGTCAGCTACCTTTGGAAATGCCTGGGGTTTGTAGCTCTCTTCGAGACCAACAATTTTGGTTTTTGAATCGATTGATTTCGAGTTCGTATGAGAGAGATATGATCAAAACAAGTAAACAAAAAATTGTAGAATTCTGCAGCGATTTTGCAAAGTGTTCTTCAAAATTCTTCAAAGTGTGGAGGGAAGGAGGTGAGCTTAAAAGGAGGGAAAGGAGAGATTTTACGAGCGAATTAGAAGATGCCACATCACCACCCCGTGGGGCCCATGGGAGCAGAGGGCTCCCTTGGCCGTGGGGCCCACGGCCTCCCACACGGGCTGGCCTTGTGGCCACACGTGATCCCGACTTCTCTCGCGCGCTCCTTCGGTTCTTCAGCCCATATCTTGAGCATCCGACCTCCGATTTCGAATCCGTTTTTGGATTACAAACCGTGACTCCCTCACGCACGACTATGACTACTCAACTTTGAAAAATGGTTGAGAAATCATCTCGGAATCCGACGATGAAGTCAACACAACAAATGAGAATGAAAAGTAGCATAGACAACTTGTTTGGACTCGAAACCTTATGAATGAGTAACCGAAACGACCGGAACTCAATAAGGCATTAAATAAGAATATGTTCAAGTCCTAAACACAAAATATGGAAACAAATAAACATATATTCACACAAGCATGCCATATCAAGGAGATAGTCACAAAGCATGCAATTTCACAATGTTTGTCAATACAAGATCAATGCATGAGCATGCTATGAAGTGTGTGAATGTGTTATACCAAATGTTTGAACCACGATGCAGGGACACACATGTATGAATTGTGTGTGTGTGCGCTATCGCCTTGCAAGAGGATGGAAGTCAAGATTTACCTTTGACGTTTTTCACCTCTTGAAGACGACTTTTGCACTAGACATTGCTCTTCACTCTTTAAGCTTCCTTTCTTCAAATAATGTCCTAAGCAACAACTAATATAATCATAGAGTGTTTTGCAATGGAATTAAGCCAATACAAATCATAAACTTTACACATGCAAATTGAGATGTCTCGAATAAACAAAGAACTTAAATCTCTAACGGAGCATATAACAAGGAAGCCAAGGCAGTCCCATGGAGTTAATCAAATCATGGAAGAGATAGATGGTGGAGAAAGGCAGTTTAGGGAAGAAGAGGAAGCCCAAGCCTTTGATAAATTCCAAAACCAAAAGAATGACCCTTTCTCAAACACATATAATCCCGGGGGAAAGAACCACCCTAACCTTTCTAGGTCGAACAATAACAACCAAGGTGCAAGTAATAGCCAAGGGTGCCCAAACTGGGGTTATAATAGGTTCAACAATAATCAAGGTGCAAGCAACAACAACAACCAGTGGGGTAGCTTAAGTAACAACCGACCATTCAACTTCAACCCTCAAACAACCTCGAATCAACAAAAAAACCAAGACGATGGAGGAGATACTTAGTGAACTAATGAAATCTACTAGTTTAGGTACCGAAGCCCTCAAGAACACGCTACATTCAAACGATCAAAAGATGACAGCTTACATGCAATCAAACGATCAAATAGCAAATAGCCAGGACACGTCATTAAAGAAAATGGAGACCCAGTTAGACCAACTCTTGGAAGCAGTGCTTAAGCAGGACAAATGGAAGTCAATCAGTACCAATGAGCACATTAATGTACTAGAGGCAGCCAAGGAAGAGTTTGAGAAGGTGGTAGAAGAAGAGACTATGCCAAATGCAGTGAGATTTCTAGATCATTCCACTAGGGTGGATTTGGAGACTGTGGTAAAGGTTACACAGGGAGATGAACGAAAAAAGTGGGAGGATTCCCCATCCAATTAACGGATCCTGGAAGTTTCATAATTGATGTGACCATAGGAGACTCACCAAAGATAGGAGCAGTGCTTGATATGGGGGCTAGCATCAACATGATGCCACTGAAGTTAAGTCAATATTTGAAGGTCCAGTCAATCAAGCCTACCACTATGACTCTGATTATGGCAGACAACTCTCCCAAGACTCCAATAGGTGTGATTGAAAAAATCTACTTGGATGTACATGGTTTGAAAGTTCCGGTTGAGTTTGTTGTGTTAGATATTTGATCGGTACATTTATGTACCTATTTTAAGCTCCTATTTCCTAACTTTTGTGCTCAGTTTCAAGGTTTTTTTTTTTTTTTTTTTTGTATATAATATGTGTTTTAGCCTTATGTAGGTTCATTTCCCTAAAGTTAGGTTTTTGAGCCTAAAGTGAAGGTTTTGAAGCAAAAAGAGGAGGAAAAAGCGCTGAAATTGAGATGGCTTGTGAAGAACGTCTGACTTGCGAAAGCCATATCTCCCTCTTCAAAAATGAATTGTGAAAGTATACAAACATAGTTAAATTGCTTAAGGCATACCTAGAGGAGGGGTGAATAGGTTTTTACACCTTTTTCCAATCTCTTAAACAAACTCTCATTTGTCCTTTAAGGTAGCCTTACACACAACAAAATAAACCAAGAAAGACATACATAGATAATATGAGAATATAATCATGTGCACAAGGTCTAAGTATATCATCTAGTTGTGTGAGGTATAAAAGCAAATAAACACAACAACAAATAAAGCTTGTATTTCAATAGATGTTCAACTAGTTACAAGAGTGATCAAATATCACTATACAAAAATTACAATATACAAAAGAATCAAATATACAAAAATGATCTAAAGAATGAATTCACAAATCACACTTTACAAATACTTGCTTCACTATACATCACAAGTGAGTAATATGAAACAAGATAATAACATATACAAATAAAATATAAAAGATATAGATAGGAAGAATTAACACAAGAGATTTTTTAACGTGGTAAAACCTCCGAGGAGGAAACATCCACGGGTTGAAATACAACCATTAGGGTACTATATATATTGGATGATAAAAATAGAGAATCCACAAAGTGACCAATCTTTAGCTCACCCAACCTAGTGGAGTCTAAGTCTACCCAACCCTATTGGAAAGTATGAGATCCCTCAATGATGTGAAACCACCATATATTGGACAACACACAAAACCAACATCGATGGAAGATTAGAAATTCCTCAAGAGTGCATACACCTCCCATGTACCCCGCTCTTTTGGAGTCTATGTCTAACCATACACCTAGACCTACCAATATAATAGCCAACTCCCTATCCAAGGCACTCTTGCCTCTAGGGAGCCTCCCATGCATGACTATCCGAGTCCTCCCGACTCTAGCCATGACTTCTTGCTTACCTATCCGAGTCATCCCGACTCTAGGAAAGTCTTCTTGCTTGGCTATCCGAGTCATCCCGACTCTAACCAAGACTTTATGCCTTTTACAAGGACTTCCTAGTGTGATCATGTGAATGCAAATGATACAAACAATCAAATCAACATAGAACATGTGATCAATACATTCTATGGTACAAATAGACCTAAACATGTGATATCACAAGTAATAAAGTCTAGATGAAAATACAAGAATAAAACCTAAAGCATGTGAAACATCAAACACATAAGCTCAAAGTCTCATTCACACATACAACACTTGAATCAAAATATATTCATTAAGTACAAATCCAAGATGCAATCAACATACAATAAAATGCTAGAAATATGAGATTTAATCAATCAATATCCTTGCCAAAAATATAGAGCAAGCATTCAAGATATAAATCAATCAAATCCTAGATTGCTCTAAAACACAAACAAAATTCAGTAATCCTAGATTTCATTAATCAAAGGATCAAATCAAATCTCAAGGTCATTTATCACAAAATTGATTCAATCAAGTTACAAACAACCTAAGATGCCATTCTAATCACAATACAACTCACAAACATGTGTAAAACCTAGAATCATAGAAACTAGTCCACATTTGTCTATAAATTGACTTTCAATTAGAATGATTATGAAGCTATCTTTCTCAATAGATTTTACCAAACATAAACATACATATAGAAGAAGAAACCCCAAGCAAATTGAAGGTTAAAAAGAAAGAAATCCTAAAGATTAGTCCAATAGCTTTGATTCAACAGCTGGTTCGGATTTCAGTGTGGAACCACCAGAAAACTCAACCAATCAGCTACCAAACCACTTGTAAATGATAGAGGACTCAATTATGAACGTTCTCCAATTTGAATCACTCAAATCCAACTCCGGATGAGGGAGATATGATGTTTGGAAGATGAGAAAATTCAGAGGAGAGGACTGACGGGAAAATGCAATTTTTTCTTCTTGAAAATCAAATGGAGAGAGAGGAGGGAAATAAAAGGAGGAGAGAGAAGAGATTCCAGGCCAATCAGGTGAGGCCACATCACCCCAGGCCATGGGGGGGCACGTGGGCCTCACGGGGGCAGAGAGCCCCTTTGGCCGTGGGGCCTACAGCCATTAACCTCTCTCGTGCGCTCCCTCGGTTCTTCAGCCATATCTTGGGCATCTGAACTCTGATTTCAAATCTGTTTTCTGATTACGAACCGTGACTCTCTTACGCATGACAACGACTACACAACTTTGAAAAATGGTTGAGAAATCATCTCGGAAAATGACGATGAAGTCAACTCAATGAATGAGAATGAAAAGTAGCGTAGCTACATCGTTTGGACTCGAAACCTTATGAATGAGTAATCGAAATGACCGGAACTCAATAAGGAATCATAATAGAACATATTCAAGTCCAAATATAAAAATACAGAAACATACAAACACAAAGACACACACATATGTTATTTCCTAGACATAGTCCAAGAACATGCAATAAGCAAAGTTTGTCAAGATAGTATAAATGCATGAGCATATATTATCAAGTATGTGAATGTGTTATATCAATGATGTTTAACCATGAAGAAACACACAAGGATGCCATGTGTGTGTGTGTGCCTAGCCTTGTAAGAGATATGCGGTCTTATATTACCTTTGATGATCAATGATGCACATATCTCTTTAATGCCGGCTTCTTGCAAGAATTGTGGTTGAGACATTCTTCGTCTTCTAAAATCTTCAATATATGAACCACTAAACATTACAAGAGAAATACGTTTTGATATGGAATTAATGCCAACACAAACTATAAACCTAACAAATTGGGTGTCGAGCTAAATGTTTTTGGAAAGCCCCGGGAGTCTACTTTTCATAGAACTTTACGGATCATGATTCTAGGCTTTCTAGAAGAAGTTACGCCTATTTGAGTGATTAGTGTGCGGAGTGGAAAAATCTGCTAGATGGCACCGCGAGTTGAAACTGGGAGTTAGTCTTCACTGCTAAATGGAACTGCGAGTTTGTACTCACATAACGAAGTCACGAATCACTTACAAACCCTTATGCTAGTTAAATTTGCGAGTTAAACCTAGCAGCGCAAAGTAACAGATTTTCTATGGGTTAAATCTGTGAGTTTGAACTTGCAAATCTTGGTCGCTAATGTTGCCTATAACCTTCTGCGAGTTTGACCTCACAGCTCTATGTCGGCAAGAAATATCTACTTACATGTCACGTGATTTGGAAGGGCAAACTTGACTTTTCAACCCCAATTAATGCCCTAACCTTCAACCACTATAAATACACCTACTTGTTGATCTTTAAAATATTCTATCTCATCTATCCTATCTCATCTCACTTTACATTTTTAGATATTTTATCAACTCTCACACCACAAAAGAGAGAGAGGAGCTCTCAAAGCTTCCATGGTGGTTCTCCTCCATGGGAAGCTCACCAACACCACCTCTACACTTCCTCCATCCATCTTTGAAATAGATCTAAGGAGAAATGAGAACAAATGAAATAGAGATCTTAGTTATCTCTAAACTCTTCTCTTTGTTTTATTTTCTATTTCTTTGATGTATAATCCCCATTAGGGAATATTTGTAACCTAACACTTGAGTTTGTTATATATGATCTTTACATAGATTTGATTTGGATCTTGACTCTATTCTTTGAGCTTTGCTATATCTCTCTTTTCTCGACATGTATGTTGGTGAATGAGTAGAAATTGATGTGTTTTGCATAAGTGAGACTTTAGATTAAAACAATGATGTAGTGCGACTTAGTGTAAACAAATGATGTAGTGAAAGAGTAGAGTCTCACTCTTGTTTGCATGTTGGTGATGAAAGGGAATCAATATGTATGGATTGATTAGAGTGAAAGAGCATATCCAGTTTCCAATTAATTAATTGTGAATGGATCTTGATTGTAAACTCTTAAATGAAGGAAACTTGATTTATGCATGATTATGCTAGATTAGGTTGTTTGGTGTTCTTATGCTTAATGGGTCTTTGACCAAGAGACACAATTGCTTACTCCATGATTTTGGGTGAGTGATGAATGGATTTCGGTATTCCTTAATCAACAAATGATTCGTAATAACAGATGATTTGGTTTCGGAATCCTTAATCGAGTGAACTAGCCCTTGAATCCGTGTTGAATGATGCTTGAATGTTTACGATCAACATGACTTGCTTGTGTGTTTGGTGAACTTATATACCTATTGTAACCACTTTCTTGCATCTCTCCAAGCCACCTTTATTTTCGTAGCTAGGGTGCTTCGCCTTTAGTTTATTTGCTTTGCCACTTCAAAATGCTTTGTAGTTTAATTGCCTAGCCTCTTTACATTGCTTTGTAGTGTAATTGATTTCCATGTAGTTAGATTTAGAAAGGCAAGCACTCGATTACATTTCTATCCTTAGTGTAATTTAATTTAGTTTAGTTTTATTCACAACTTACACACCATCCGCATTATGCATACACTTCACACACACCATTCTCATCACTTCCATGTTCTATTTATATGGCTTTAATAAACGCATTAGCTAGAGACAGTTATACGGATACCACCTCTCTATGGGAATGACCCTTGCTTACTTGCTATACTAGTCCTTTGACTCGTTGCATTTGCAAGATAATTAGAATAGAGAAATATCTTTTTGGTAGGCATAACGACTACCTTATCAATGTTAAAGAGAATGAGTCCTATGAAAGGGATTGGAAGTTGCTACTTGGGAGGTCATTTATGGCCACAGTTGGGATGGTGGTTGGTGTACGTACAAGAAACATATCTTTTAGTTATGGAGGCAAGAGTGTAGGGTTTAAGGTTGACCGACCAAGGGGTAGTCATGAGGATAGTTGTCTATTGTTGGAGTTGCCTAAGCTAAGAAAGAAGAAGAGCCAAGTATTTGATCTCGTGCAAGCTTTTGTAATGGTAACCGAAATGGAATAAGGCAACCATGATTGCTTGATAGAACAAGAAGAGATTAAGCTTGAAAACAAAGAGTTGGTAAAAAGAACTCTTATCAAGATAGGTGAGCTAGAAAGAGATAATGAAATCTCATGCTAGAAGTGAGGTTGCTTAAGGCCGAAAATGGGTTTTTAAGGAAGAAGGTACAATATTTCTCAACCTTAAGGCTACGTTTGGTACGCGAGACGAGACAGGACAACGTGGGACAATTTATTTTGTCCCACGTTTGGCGCGTCCTTAGCATAGGACAGGACGGGACAAAGTGGGACAAAAATGACAAAAAATTGTCCCACCCAAGACCCTAGGACAATTTGTCCCATGACAGGGACAAGTGTCAAAAAGACTAATTTACCCTTTAAATTTTCAAACAATTACAATAATGTCTATTATATAATATTATATTATATATATATATATTATAATTACATTTATTATATTATATATATTATATAATAATATATTATATTATATTATTATATATAATAATATATAATATATAAAAATATATTATTCTGTATATAATAATATTTAATAATATATATATCATATATATAATAATATTCAATAGAGGAAATTGCATGAGATGATCAAAAAATTTATTGAGTTACTGTTTTTAGCCAAAAGTTTATTTTTTACTATTCTTGTCATCTTTGTGCTTGAATTGCCAAAATTACCCTAACTTTTGTTTTACTTGCACCAAAATTTTCCCTCCCAAAATTTTGCCTCTCTCTTCACCTGATACAATAAACTTTTCTGTCCAAAAGTTTCAAAATCAGATATCCTCTCTCTCTCTCTCTCTCTCTCTCTCTCTCTCTCACATCTTCCAGCGACGACGACAACCCTCCAACGGCGACAGCGACGGCGATCTCCATTTCGTCGACCTCCAACCCATTTCGGGATGCGTTTTGTGGTCTCTTGTCTCTCCTGAAGTAGATTCGGATGCGAACGACCTTCTAGAATGTATGTATCCCTTTCCCAGTTGTTTGATATGAAGATTAAGAGAGTGGTTTCGATTTTTAGTGAAACCCAGATTTTTTTATTTTCTGTACTGAAGTTACATGCCAGTTTGTTTTAATGTTACATGTAGTTTGTTTTAAAGTTACATGCATGTTGTTGTAGACTTTACATGCTAGTTTATTTTTAACTTACATGTGATTTGGTAATTTTGATTTATAGTGAAATCAGTCTCTTGTTGTTTTTACAATTATCATTATGTTTGATATGAAGATTAAGAGAGTGGTTTCGATTTTATTTATTTTCTGTACCAATGTTACATGCCAGTTTGTTGTAAAGTTACATGCCAGTTTATTTTAAAGTTACATGTCATTTGGTAATTTTGATTTAGAGTGAAACCCATACACTACTACAAAAAAACTCAAAATACATCGGTTATTTTTCATACATAATATCGGTTTTTCTTGATTTTAAAACCGTTGTTGTTTTGACTGATATAGAAAATATGTGACAAAGTCATCGGTTATAAACCGTTGTACATTATTTTAAAACACATCGGTTACATAAGAAAGTGATATCGTAAATGAGATTTTTTTTTTTTTTTTTTGATAAGGTTGTTGGTGTCGAGCCCAACATATTATTAAAGAAAAAAAGAAAGAAAACAAAAGAGAACAGAAAACAACAAAAAAGAAAGCAGATTAACAGAACCTAAAAGAAGGTCTGCAACAAAAATCGTTGAAAATAAAAGAATTGCAAAAACTTGGAGCTGTCCACCACCATGTAGGAGAGACGATACTGGGGCTCCTGGAAGCTAAACTATCAGCAACTTGGTTACCCTCCCGATAAATATGAGTGACAGCAAAGTCCATTTGAGAAATTAAACGCAAACACCTATCCCATGCAGGGTCCTCCCAAGGCTCCTCGCATTTTAGAGGTTAATTGGCGCCCTCCTCCGCCGGGCTGTCTTAAGGTTAACACGGACGGGGCTGCTTTTGGTAGTCCTGGTCTTGCTGGTTGTGCAGGGGTTTTTCGCACTTGCAGGGGTTTCGTTAGAGGTTGTTTTGCTATTCCTCTTGGTGTCTACTTTGCTTTTGAGGCTGAATTAGCCGCTGCTATTCACGCCATTGATTATGCTTGGACTTTTGACTGGCATCGGTTATGGTTGGAGAGCGATTCGACTTTTGTAGTGAATATCCTTCGCTCTAGATCTCGTAAGGTTCCTTGGCAACAGATAACAGTTTTGTGTTGAAACCAATGTATTTCATAATATTCAGATTATAACTAAAACCAATTTTTCAATAATTTATTTTATTTTTTATATTTTTCATATGGATCTTTAATTACTAAAATTTCTCAACTTTCTTGTTGTTAATCACAAATATTTGATCGAACATCCAAAGTAATTTAATAACAATATGTTTATTTTTCATTAAATCAATAACATGTCCAACAACAAAACTAGCATATAATTCCACAATGAGCTAGTTTAAATACAGTAGTTTCCAAAACAATCAAAAATTCTACTACTAAAAAATATTTCTAATTTACAAAATTTCAGATGAAACCAATTACTCCACACAAAATCAATGTCTTCTTAATTTGTATTCATTGTATCCACGACCTGTATGAAAAAAACATTGTCAAAAAAAAAAAAAAAAAAAACACCATATGTAACCGATACAATAAATGAAAAAATTCATGTAAATTGAAGCACCTATACAACAAAAATTAAAGAATTAAATAGAGAAAAATATATTTTGAGAGAGTCAGACTTTAGAAAGAGAAATTAATTAAAAGTAAGATTACCTCACAATGATGTTGAAAATAATAGTCACCACCAAATATAACTCATTATAAGAAAATACAAATTCACCTGCAAGCATACTAAAGAATTAGTAAGAACCAACACAGAAAAAATAAACAAATTTAAGAGCAAAATTTCTACGAGGGTAGTTGGTTGATGACGAAAAGACGAGGGTCAAATGTCGACGAGTGCGATGCAGAGGGAGGTAGTAGAACTGTAGAAGAGAGAGGCAATTGAATGAGAAGAAAAAAATAAGGGTTGCGGCTTATGTTGTAAAATTAGGTGGTTATAAATATGAAAGGAGTGCTAGGGTTTTCTGGAAGAAACTTTACTCATCAGTGGTTGACACCTGGATTAAATTAAAGAAATATTAAAGAGATCGGTTGTTATCAACCAATGTAGTAAAGAAAAGCTAAATACATCGGTATCAAATTAAACTGATGTCTTAATATTCACGTGATTTAAAGATGTCGGTTCTTAAAAAAACTAACGTGCTAAGTTAAAACAAATCAACATCATGTTTTAGGAAAACCGATGTCTTTGTAATGTCAAAAATTTAAAACATCAGTTTTTTAAAAAGCGAAGTCTTTAATTTATTATTTAAATCGGTTTTTAGTAAACCGATTTCTTGCAACCGATGTCATTGAATAATTTTGTAGTAGTGATATTCTGTCATTTTTTGTACCCAGGTTAGAAGAATGTTCTTGTAGACTTGACATGCTAATTCATTTCTAAGTTATATGTCCTTTGGTTATTTTTGAAGTTACATGCCATCAGTTATTCTTTTGTTACATGTCAGTTTATTTTAAAGTTACATGCTGGTTAGTTAAAACTTTACATGGCAGTTCATCTTAAAGTTACTGCTGATTAGTTAACACTTTACATGTTAGTTCCCAGTCATTTTAAATTTTCATATGGAATACTTGACTTGCAAGAATATGGATAGAAAGAGATTAGTCATCAATCACAGTGGAAGTTGGGTGGGCAATTGTTACAATGGTGGTTTGACAAAGTTGGTCCATGTTCCTAGATGTTTGACTTATGATGCCCTGGTGAAGTTGGTACAAGATGTTGCCAAACTTGATGCTGCTAGGTACACCATACGTGGAGAAGAAGGCCACAATTCACAAAAATGTCCATTGACACCAGAAGTTGGTGATACAACTTAGTTATTAGCAATGATGTTTGAATTTCTTAAATGTATTGGTGAAATACTATAATTCGTATTGCAAACCTTTTGAAGTTACATAAAAGTATTGAATTCATATATTTTTCAGATCAAATGACAGTGTTGTTACATGCCAAGGTCTGTTATCAAGTTACATGCTAGTTTATTTTTAAGGTACATGCCAGTATATTTTGAAATTACATGCCAGTTTATTTTTAATTCTGATGTTATTAGCAATGATGTATTAATTCTTAAATGTATTGGTGAAATACCAAATTTAGTATTACAGAATTGTTGAAGTTACATAACAGTATTGAATTCATGTAATTTTCAGATCAAATTCCAGTATTTTTACATGCCAGCACCTGAACAAGTTACATGCCAGTTGGTTTTAAAGTTAGACGCCAGTGTTTTTAAAAGTTACATGACAGGATATTCTTGTTTTCCTACTTGGAAGACACTCACTTAAATGATCAAATTCCATTATTGTTACATGCCAGGGTCTGTTAACAAGTTATTAATGGTGTATCTATTTGAAAGACTTAGTTGAAAACTGAACATAACAGTATTTTTACATGCCAGCACTTGAATAAGTTACATGCCAGTTGGTTTTGAAGTTAGATGCTAGTGTAATTAGAAGTTACATGCCAGGTTATTCTTGTTTCCCTACTTGGAAGACACTCACCTAAATGATCAAATTCCATTATTGTTACATGCCAGGGTCTGTTAACAAGTTATTTATGATGTATCTATTTAAAAGACTTAGTTGAAAACTAAACATAACAGTATTTTTACATGCCAGCACCTGAACAATTTACATGCCAACACAATTCTAAAGTTACATGTCAGTTCTGAATTTACATGCCAGTAGACTAAGCTACAAAAAGTACAGAACATCATAAATTCCAGTTGGTTCAACATCAATACATGTAGTAATTAATTAATTAATTGTAGCAAATTAAGAGTAGAAAGCACAAAAGTTTAATTATTCAACCTTGAATCTGAAGAAATTAAAAGGGTAGTGGCAATATAATGAAGTATTGTAGAGGAAAATCAGGTTTACACTTCAAATTAATTAACTTTAAACGAACCGTTATTTTTTTAGTGCAAATAATACACAGCAATTGAATAAATATCTTCCCTGATACCACCCAAAACACACCCAAAACCCCCGACAACAGCAGCCACAAGGCAAAACAAAACAAAAACTAAAACTCTTCCCATTCAACAAAATCGGGTGTATATATATATATATATCGAGAACCTTGCACATCAGAATCAACGATCGGGAAGAATATCGGCGAACTGCAGCTATTTCTCTTCCTTTCTCCCTCTGCATCGACAACAAAGAAGTTCAACATGACGGCGAGGGCAGCGACGGCGAACGGCAGCTGTCTTCTCCTTTCTCTCTCTGCAGCGACGGCGAGCAGCAACGACGGACGGCGATCTCTCTCTCTCTTCCCTTCTCTCTCTTTTTAATTTTTTTATTTTTGGTCGTTTTCCTTCACTGATGGGTGGGTTCCATCCTAACATTTGTTTTACTGATGGGTGGGTTCCACCCTATCAGTTTGTTTTTTTTTTCTTTTTCAAATTTCAAATTTAAGGGTATTTATGTCCAAAACTGGTAAAAAGTGACAAAAACAATAAAAAATAAACTTGTGACTAAAGACAATAAATCCATAAATTTTTTGGCTCTTTTTGAATTCACCCTTATTCAATATATCATATATATATATATTATAATCTTTAATATATTAGGTATTATTAAATATAATAATCTATATATATATATCCTATATATAATAATATTCAATATATCATATATATATATATATATATATATATATATATATTATAATCTTTAATATATTATATATTATTAAATATAATAATATTTAATATATATATATATATGATATATTAAACATTATTATTATATTTAAGATATATATATTATTACAATAAAAACATATAATTATAATATATATATATATATATATATATTAACATAATGGGTTGCCCTTGGGTGTAACGTTACATGATGCAACAAAATTTTTTTGACTGTGATCATGTCTTCTTTGGTACAACCACATCAGCTAATATGTGATTGTATGTTCTAACATGCGATCACAATAATTTAATTGTGTGATCACGTGCAATTCATATGCGATAACATTATATATATTTATGATCACATGTAATCATATGTGATCACATATTATTTTTCAAAATTGTATGGTGTCATGTTGCACTCAAGAATGAGCCTAACATAATATATATCATATATATATTATATTATTATATATATAGGATATATTTATATATAATATAATATATATTAACATATATATATATATATATATATTGTAACATATATATGTATATATTATATACATTATATAATATATATTATTATATATATTATATTTTCTATATGTATTAATATTTAATATTATATATCTATATATATATATATATCTTAGGCTCATTCTTGAGTGCAACATGAGACCATACAAATTTTAAAAATAGTATGTGATCACATATGATTACATGTGATCATAAATATATATAATGTTTTCGTATATGAATTGCACGTGATCACACAATTAAATTATTGTGATCGCATGTTAGAACATATAATCACATATTAGCTGATGTGATTGTACTAAAGAAGATATGATCACAGTCAAAATTTTTTTGTTGCATCATGTAACGTTGCGCCCAAGGGTAGCCCTCTATCTTATATTTATTATTATATATAATAATATAATATATCATATTATTATATATATAATACAAGTAATATTCTATATTAATATATAATAGTATCAAATAATAATAATATATATATAATATATAAAAATATGTTATATTATTATATATTATATATTATATATATATTTTATCAACGTTACATGATGCAACGAATTTTTTTTGATTGTGATCATGTCTTCTTTGGTACAACCACATCAGCTAATATGTGATTGTATGTTCTAACATGCGATCACAATAATTTAATTGTGTGATCACTTGCAATTCATATGCGATAACATTATATATATTTATGATCACATGTAATCATATGTGATCACATACTATTTTTTAAAATTGTATGGTGTCATGTTGCACTCAAGAATGAGCCATTATATATTAATATATAATATTATAATATATGTTGTTATATATATAAGAGGGGTACTCTGGTCATTTGAACCTCTTGTCATGTCTTGTCTCAGCCATACCAAACGCATAATAATATAGTCCACAGTTCTATCCCAAGCCTTCCAAACACAATACAGAACAACCTGTCCTGTCCTGTCCCGTCCCGTCCTATCCCGTCCCGTCCCGTCCCACCTTGTCTTGTCCCATGTTCGTGCCAAACGCACCCTAAGCAAAGAACTAGGGGAGCAAGTAGTGGTGCTTGAAGAAAAGGAGAAGGTAACTTTAAAGAACCTAGAAGATTTAGCCAAACTTTCTGAGGAGTTTGAGGAGGAAAACTCAAGGAAGTTTCGAAAGATGCTCATAGGGGTTGAGAAGATAACAAATAGCTTGATGGAGACGTAAGCACTGTTAAACAAAAAAGAAGAGGCATTAAAATTTGCCAAGGTCAAAGAGTGTGATTTCCTAGTCCAACTTGACAAGGTGGAGCGAGAGATGAAATCCCTCCAAGTTAGGCATCACCAAGGGCTTCACATCCATGACCAAACATGGGTTTTTCTTACCGTCCTTTGACTTGTTACTTTTGTGCTAGAATAGGGCACACTAAAGCCCAGTGCTTTAGTTTTCAAAATTTAAAAATGAGTCAAAGAAGGTCTAGAGTGTACCAACCAAAAGTCAAGCAAATTTGGGTTAGAAAGGACCTAGTAAGTCAAGTGAGGACAAAGGGAGTACAAAATTTGGACATGCCATTAGCACCCATTTGGGTAGTCAAGAGGAGGGAACTCCCTAATCCAGTTAAACCTCATTTGGTTGACCCAAGTCCTACTTTAAGTGCATGACATTGAACATCATTAGTGCATAGTAGGATTTCACAATTTATTTTCTCTTTTTGACTAAGACTTTGCTCTCTATGATTGAATTCTTTGTGCGTATTAATGTTGTGGTGAGTCTAGGTTACGGAGAAAATTCATTATGAAACCTGTTTTCGAGTTTGATTTGAATTTTTTCATTTTTTATGAGACATTTTGTTTGTTGGTGATATTTGGAAAATAAGGCAAGTCAAATAAATTGATTGAGTTGTTTATGTGCAGGAAGGATTAAAGAAAAATGAACTGGCTGTCAAAACCAGGCACCAGGACAAAGTGCGAGTGACCCACTCGCACTGCAACCACACACTGAGTAACAGAGCACAGCAGGTAATAAAGTGCAGGCCACTGACCTGCACTCCATCATTACAACAGATTGGGCCTTTTACGGCTTGAGTTTTACGGCGCACAATTGAGGAATGCAGTAAAAAGGGATTATTCACGGCTTACCTATTGCGTGTCTTATTTGAAAGTCTTTTAAGACATACTGAAAGTATACAAACGTAGTTAAATTGCTTAAGGCATACCTAGGAAGGGGGGGGGGGGGGGGGGGGGGTGAATAGGTTTTTACACCTTTTTCCAATCCCTTAAACAAACTCTCGTTTGTCCCTTAAGGTAGCCTTACACACAACAAAATAAACCAAGAAAGACATACGTAGACAATATGAAAATATAATCATGTGCACAAGGTCTAAGTATATCACCTAGTTATGTGAGGTATAAAAGCAAATAAACACAACAACAAAATAAAGCTTGTATTTCAATAGATGTTCAACTAGTTACAAGAGTGATCAAATATCACTATACAAAAATTACAATATACAAAAGAATCAAATATACAAAAATGATCTAAAGAATGAATTCACAAATCACACTTTACAAATACTTGCTTCACTATACATCATAAGTGAGTAAGATGAAACAAGATAATCACATATACAAAGAAAATATAAAAGATAGAGATAGGAAGAATTAACACAAGAGATTTTTTAACGTGGTAAAACCTCCAAGGAGGAAACATCCACGGGTTGAAATATAACCATTAAGGTACTATATATATTGGATGATAAAAATAGAAAATCCACAAAGTGACCAATCTTTAGCTCACCCAACCTAGTGGAGTCTAAGTCTACCCAACCCTATTGGAAAGTATGAGATCCCTCAATGATGTGAAAGCACCATTTATTGGACAACACAAAAACCAACATCGATGGAAGATTAGAAATTCCTCAAGAGTGCATACACTTCACGTGTACCCCACTCTTTTGGAGTCTATGTCTAACCATACGCCTAGGCCTACCAATATAATAGCCAACTCCCTATCCAAGTCACTTTTGCCTCTAGGGAGCCTCCCAAGCATGACTATCCGAGTCCTCCCGACTCTAGCCATGACTTCTTACTTACCTATCTGAGTCATCCCGACTCTAGGCATGTCTTCTTGCTTGGCAATCCGAGTCATCCCGACTCTAACCAAGACTTCATGCCTTTTACAAGGACTTCCTAGTGTGATCATATGAATGCAAATGATGCATACAATCAAATCAACATAGAACATGTGATCAATACATTCTATGGTACAAATAGACCTAAACATGTGATATCACAAGTAATAAAGTCTAGATGCAAAATACAAGAATAAAACCTAAAGCATGTGAAACATCAAAAACATAAGCTCAAAGTCTCATTCACACATACAACACTTGAATCAAAATATATTCATGAAGTACAAGTTCAAGATGCAAACAACATACAATAAAATGCTAGAAATATGAGATTTAATCAATCAATATTCTAGCCAAAAAATATAGAGCAAGGATTCAAGATATAAATCAATCAAATCCTAGATTGCTCTAAAATACAAATAAAATTCAATAATCCTAGATTTCATTAATCAAAGGATCAAATCAAATCTCAAGGTCATTTATCACAAAATTGATTCAATCAAGTTCCAAACAACCTAAGAATCCATTCTAATCACAATACAACTCACAAACATATGATAAACCTAGAATCATAGAAACTAGTCCACATTTGTCTATAAATTGACTTTCAATTAGAATGATAATCAAGCTATCTTTCTCAATAGATTTTACCAAACATAAACATGCATATAGAAGAAGAAACCCCAAGCAAATTGAAGGTTAAAAAAAAAGAAATCCCAAAGATTAGTCCAATACCTTTGATTCAACAGCTGGTTCGGATTTCAGTGTGCAACCACCAGAAAACTCGACCAATCAGCTACCAAACCACTTGGAAATGATAGAGGACTCAATTACGAACGTTCTCCAATTCGAATCACTCAAATCCGACTCCGGATGAGGGAGATATGATGTTTGGAAGATGAGAAAATTCAGAGGAGAGGACTGACGGGATTCTTGCAAAATTTTCTTCTTGAAAATCAAATGGAGAGAGAGGAGGGAAATAAAAGGAGGAGAGAGAACGAATCCGGGCCAATCAGGTGAGGCCATGTCACCCCAGGCCGTGGGGGGCGCGTGGGCCTCACGGGGGCAGAGAGCCCCTCTGGCCGTGGGGCCCATGGCCTCCCTCACGGCCTTGGCCAAGTGGCCTCACGGCCACCATGCTCTCTCGCGCGCTCCCTTGGTTCTTCAGCCATATCTTGGGCATCCGAACTCCGATTTCGAATCCGTTTTCAGATTACAAACCATGACTCTCTTACGCACGACGAAGACTACACAACTTTGAAAAATGGTTGAGAAATCATCTCGAAAAATGACGATGAAGTCAACTCTACGAATGAGAACGAAAAGTAGCGTAGCTACATCGTTTGGACTCGAAACCTTATGAATGAGTAACCGAAACGATCGGAACTCAATAAGGAATAATAATAGAACATATTCAAGTCCAAATACAAAAATACGGAAACATACAATCACAAAGACACACACATATGCTAATTTCCAGACATAGTCCTAGAAAATGCAATAAACAAAGTTTTACTAATATAATATGAATGCATGAGCATATATTGTCAAGTGTGTGAAAGTGATACATAAGTTATGTTTAATCATGAAGGAACACACAAGAATGCCATGTGTGAGTGTGTGCCTAGCCTTGTAAGAGATATGAGGTCTTAGATTACCTTTGGTGATCAATGATGTACAAATCTCTTTAAAGCTGGCTTCTTGCATGATTTGTGGTCGAGACATTCTTCGTCTTCTTAAATCTTCAATATAAGAACCACTAATGAAACTAAATATAGCACGGTGTGTATAAAACTATCTAGAGGGGGGTGAATAGATTTTAAGCTTATTACCCAATTTTTCGTATTAAGTCAAAATTACGAATTTACCCCTAAATAGATAAAGCAATAAATCAAGTATAAAATGTGGAAATTAAATAAGACTTGATTTTTACGTGGAAACCCTCACGGGAAAAACCACGGGCTAGTAAGTAAGCCACACTTGAACCTCGAATCCACTAAATGTGTAAACAATTACAACCTAATCCCGGAAGTAATCACACACCTACCTAATCCCGGTATGAGTGAACCTAGTCCAATTTGCTTGTGATCTAAGCAACCTAATCCCGGATGCTACACACAAGACTTACTTTCTCTAGAAGAGAATAACAACCCTAAGTGAATATATGAATATCCAAATGCAACATAGAGCAAGGGAAACCCTATATGCTTATCTAAGATGATGAATTTGCAATTAAAGCAATCCTAGATATTACAAACTAAATGACATGTCAAATAGTTTAGCTAATCAAGATTAAGCAAAAACCTAATTAGCTATCACAATACAACTTCTCAAACATACATCACACTAATCTTAATCTTGTATCCAAAGTATAGAAAATAACATACAAGTAATTAATTTAGATTGCTTGTTAAGAGAAACACAAAATATGTAAGATATTAGTGAAAAGCTTACCAAGCAAAGTATGATGAAAAATCCATGCAAGATGACATCTAGATGATCAAAGATGATGCTAGATGAGATTGATGATCATGAAAAAAGTGTTTGAGTGATTAAAAATGAGTTCTTGGAATTTTTCTTCTCTTTGAAAAATATTATAAGTATGAAATCTGAATATGAACTCTTATGATTGACCTAAAGTCAAAGTGGCATATATATAGGGTGTCAAGATGAAGTGTGGTCGTTTTGATAAGTGACACCACAATTTTGCCATGGGCGCTGTACGTAGGGCGCTTCTGTACAGCGCCCCTGCTCTGTTCTCGCGAGAAAACAGAGGGGCGCTCTACATAGAGCGCCCTGTAGAGCGCTTTGTACAACGCCTCTACAGCGCTCGTACAGCGACCGAATTAAATCGATTAGGTCTGTACAGCACCCAACGGGGGCTGTTCATACAGCGCTTTTGTAGAGCGCTTTTGGGAGCGCCCAGTGCAAAAATGCAATCCTAAGTCTAAGCATGACAAGGCAATTGGATATGCAAGATACAATCAAACTAACATGCAAGAAGAGATGTTAATTAGCATTAAGGCACACAAATAAGACACACAACATACAAGGATTAAACATATGCATGAGTTGTGAGTGTGTGCAACTATCTCTTTAAGACAAGTAATCACTTAGAGTATTACCTTTGGAGTGCTTAACACTTGCAAGGGCCTTGAACTTGAACACATTCCTAAGCTACCCTTACATGATCCCCACATATGGTTTGATCACGAAATAAGCCAATTAAAAACTACGGGAATCCTTACAATCTCCCCCTTTGGCTATTTCGTGACAAAACCATCACTCACATGATTCCTCACATAAAAATAGAAACAGCGGGATAACATAGATCTTCTACAATACAAAGAGATAATAAACAAAGTAAAATCTTCAATGCTCCAATCTCTTGTAGAACAACCAACCCTACAAAACAAGGTTTCTATATTTTTCCATAAAAAAATGCATGTGAGATTAATCAAGTGATATCAAAACAAGCATTTGCATTTTTAGAATTTAGGCTGAACATTACAAAGATATGCAATGTATAATAAATGCAATGCTCCCCCTCAAAGGGTTACTCCCCCTCAATATGTTATCTCCCCAAAGTGCACAATTGCAACAACAATTTGCATCTCCCCTTACCAAATCCTACTCCCCCTTTTTGTCATGATATAGGCAAAGGAGTAGTCCCCAACCGGGTCACCCAAGGCAAAGAGAGATAGTAGCATACTAAACATTTGCATAGTCATATAAGCCACTTTATGCATCTCAATAAATTGGAGAGAAACAAGGAGATTTATTTTTATTGAAAATGTGTGAAAAATCATGCTTTGCATACAAGACATGTATCATTCAAGTCCAAAATACAATGGTATTTGGCAAAGCAAATGACAAAGGTTTCTAAAAGAATTCAAACCAATTTCACCATTTGTCATGAGAAAAGCAAGGATATAGAGATTAATGATTTCTATTTAAGAGTAACTATATCCAACTTTATAAGCGAAACATGGCATGAGCGACTTTGCACCCTATTTGATTTTTCCGGATAAGATATCCGTATGATAGTAGCCATGTTCAACCAATAAAGAAAGAGAGACATTTGGAATACAAATTCCTTTGAACGGATACAAGATTCTTTATTCATTTTGAGTCTTATAAGCTTTCGCACAAGTTTTGCATTTTAAGAATATGCAATCATCAATTCATGCTTTTCATGTGAGCATGTTTTATGAATTTCATGCTTTTTCATTTGACATTAGCATGTTATAAAAGAATCATCATGTCATGGAGATAACTATAGGTCATTCAAATCATACTTCCTAAGAACATCTCCTAGTCCAAAAATGCATGTTTGAACATAAATATGACATGGATTGTAGACAAGCATTGATCACACTTATTAGATAGAAAACATATATACATATGTGCAACCAAGCTTACTCAAGCAATTAGGAAAGAGGCATAAGATTTTTCAAATTTTTGCAAACAACAAATATGCAAAATAGCTCTCTTTGCTTGAGTTCCCTATATGGGGTCAAGTACCATACTCATCACTCCACCAAACAAATTCCAATAGATCTACTAAGAGTTTTAAATCGAGTAGCATCTAAAGGTTTAGTGAATAGGTCCGCAAGTTGATCGTTTGTACCTACATGCTCAAGTACAATAACTTTGTTCTCAACAAGCTCTCTAATGAAGTGATGGCGGATGTCAATATGCTTAGTTCTAGAATGTTGGACTAGATTCTTGGAAATATTAATAGCACTCATGTTATCACAAAAGAGAGTGAGTGTACCTTGGTTGAATCCGTAGTCTACTAGCATTTGCTTCATCCATATAAGTTAGGTGTATCCACTCCCCGCGGCTATGTACTCGGCTTCCGCCGTGGACAAGGAAATCTAGTTTTGCTTCTTGCAAAACAAAGACACCAAGTTGTTACCTAGAAAGAAGCAACCACCCGATGTGCTCTTCCTATCATCACAATTTCCTGCCCAATCCGCATCACTATATCCTATAAGACTAGGATTAGTGTCAAATGAGTACCAAATCCCATAGTTGGAAGTCCCATTCACAAAGCGAATGACACTCTTAACCGAAGAGAGATGGGACTCCTTGGGATCGGATTGGTACCTAGCACAAACTCCTACACTAAATGATATATCGGGCCTACTTGCGGTCAAATAGAGCAAGCTCCCTATCATGCCACGATATAAGGTTTGGTCCACACTTTTACCGCTAGCATCCTTGCTTAGCTTCAAAGTGGTACTCATAGGAGTGTCACAATGTTTGGCTTTTTCAAGACCAAACTTCTTCACTAGGTTTTTGGCATATTTGGCTTGGGTTATGAAAATCTCATTATCTAGTTGCCTAATTTGCAAACCTAGGAAGTAACTAAGCTCACCAACAAGACTCATCTCAAATTCATGAGACATAACATCAACAAATTGTTGGACCTTGGTGTTGTTGGTGGAGCCAAACATTATGTCATCAACATATATTTGAGCTATGAAAAGCTCATCATTGTCTCTTTTGATGAATAGTGTCTTGTCAACACTACCTCTTGTGTAGTTATTGTCAACAAAAAATTGAGTGAGGCGCTCATACCAAGCCCTTGGTGCTTATTTCAACCCATATAGTGCCTTCTTGAGGCGATAGACATGGTTGGGGTGGTGAGCATCCACAAACCCCTTAGGTTGTTCAACAAACACTTCCTCTTGCAAGAAGCCATTGATGAAGGCACTCTTGACATCCATTTGGTGCAATTTGAACTTGTGAACGCAAGAAATGGACAAGAGAAGCCTAATAGACTCTAAACAGGCAACGGGAGCAAATGTCTCCTCAAAGTCGATACCCTCAATTTGAGAGTACCCTTGTGCTACAAGTCTAGCCTTGTTCCGCACTATGTTGCCATCCTCATCGGATTTGTTCCTAAATATCCATTTGGTGCCTATGACATTAGTGGTCTTAGGCCTAGGAACTAGAGTCCAAACCTCATTCCTTTCGAATTGGTTTAGCTCTTCTTGCATGGCAAGAACCCAAAATTCATCATTTAAGGCTTCTTCAACCTTTTTGGGTTCAATTTGAGAGGTGTAGCATGTATAGCTAATAAGATTAGCAAGTTGACGTCTAGTCCTAACACCCTCATTAACCTCTCCAATGATATTTTCTTTATCATGGAGTTTCCTAACCCATGGAGCGGGTTCTTTAGAGTCCAAGAGAGGAACTCTACCAATAGGTTGTGTGTCATCATTGTTGACATTAGATGTCCCAACATTAGGAGACACCACAACCTCCTCCAAAGGAGAACCATCACTAAAAATAACCTCCTCCTCATGATCATTTGACTTGAGCCTAGTATCATCAAATACGACATTGGATGATTCCATAACACTTAGAGTCTTTAAATTGAAAACTCTATAGGCTCTACTATTCAAGGTATAGCCAATAAAAATACCCTCATCACTCTTAGCATCAAATTTGCCAAGTTGATCACGGTAATTCAAAATGTAGCATTTGCTTCCAAAAGTGTGGAAGTAGCTAACATTCACTAGAGTCAATTTCCTCTTGACTCATCTCCTCTTTTTCACTAGCACTTTTGCTCTTATGAGAAGAGGCAAAAGCTAGGAAGTTAGCCATTAGCTCTTCTTCACTTGAAGACTCATCTTCCTCATTGGAGTCATCACTACTCCCACTCCAAGTGGCGGCCATCACTTTGCCCTTCTTCTTTTCATTGTGATTAGCACATTCGGGGGCAAAATGACCAATCCCACCATATTCAAAGCATCGGACCCCTTTCCTTTAGGTCCTTTCTTATCTAGGCTCAAATTTCTTGAAGGAACCTTTCTTCTTTAAGTCTTGTCCTCTTGACCCAAATCCCTTCTTCTTCTTGAACCCCATAACCTTATTAAACCTTTTCACGAATAAGGCAAGGTCTTCATCCGATTCATGCTTTGGCTCCTTTGCATCCTTAGATGCTTTCAAAGCTATTCCTTTAGACTTCTTAGGAGGAGTAGTGGTGCTAGGAGCCTTTCTAGACTCATATGCAAGGAGACGTCCAATCACCTCACTTGGCTTCATATCCATGTAGCCACTATTTTCTTCTATAGCCGTCACCTTTGATTCAAACCTATCGGGGAGAGATCTCATAATTTTTTGCTTGACTCTCCTATCCGAATACAGGTCTCCGAGTTAATGGCTTTGATTTATTATGTCCATCAATTTGATTTCGAAGTCATTGAAGCATTCATCCTCTCCCATCCTAAGTAACTCAAATTGAGTTTGGAGGACTTGAAGCTTGGACTCCTTCACCACGTCAGTTCCCTCATGTGCAACTTGAAGGATGTCCCATGCCACTTTGCAATCTGAGTGTTCTGAATAAGCTTGTACTGATTCTCATCCATTGCACACATGATGGCATGCATAGCCTTCCTATTCCACTTTGAAGTCTCAAACTCTTGCGCGTTCCATTGCGCCTTAGGCTTCAAAACATCTTCTCCTCCACCCGCGGGAGTCATCATAGGGAGATCATATCCGTCTTCCACCGCCATCCATGCACGGTCATGAATTTGGCATATGTAGGATTCCATCTTCCCTTTCCATTGGGAATAGTTCAATCCGGTAAGAAGTGGAGGCCTTGTGCTAGAAGCACCTTCGTTGCCACCACCTTTTCCACCGTTTCCACTCATAGTGTTTATGAATGAATGAAATGAATGCAAATGTATGAATGATCAAAAATCACACAAAATGCAAAACACACCAAAATAAGCAAGGATCACCTATGTATGTCTAGGAACCCGATCTGATACCAATTGAAACTAAATATAGCACGGTGTGTATAAAACTATCTAGAGGGGGGGTGAATAGATTTTAAGCTTATTACCCAATTTTTCGTATTAAGTCAAAATTACGAATTTACCCCTAAATAGATAAAGCAATAAATCAAGTATAAAATGCGGAAATTAAATAAGACTTGATTTTTACGTGGAAACCCTCACGGGAAAAACCACGAGCTATTAAGTAAGCCACACTCGAACCTCGAATCCACTAACTGTGTAAACAATTACAACCTAATCCCGGAAGTAATCACACACCTACCTAATCCCGGTATGAGTGAACCTAGTCCAATTTGCTTGTGATCTAAGCAATCTAATCCCGGATGCTACACACAAGACTTACTTTCTCTAGAAGAGAATAACAACCCTAAGTGAATATATGAATATCCAAATGAAACATAGAGCAAGGGAAACCCTATATGCTTATCTAAGATGATGAATTTGCAATTAAAGCAATCCCAGATATTACAAACTAAATGACATGTCAAATAGTTTAGCTAATCAAGATTAAGCACAAAACCTAATTAGCTATCACAATACAACTTCTCAAACATACATCATACTAATCTCAATCTTGTATCCAAAGTATAGAAAATAACATACAAGTAATTAATTGAGATTGCTTGTTAAGAGAAACACAAAATATGTAAGATATTAGTGAAAAGCTTACCAAGCAAAGTATGATGAAGAATCCATGCAAGATGACATCTGGATGATCAAAGATGATGCTAGATGATGATTGATGATCATGAAAAAAGTGTTTGAGTGATTAAAAATGAGTTCTTGGAATTTTTCTTCTCTTTGAAAAATATCCTAAGTATGAAATCTGAATATGAACTCTTGTGATTGACCTAAAGTCAAAGTGGCATATATATAGGGTGTCAAGATGAAGTGTGGTCGTTTTGATAAGTGACACCACAATTTTGCCATGGGCGCTGTACGTAGGGCGCTTCTGTACAGCACCTGTACAGCGCCCCTGCTCTATTCTTGCGAGAAAATAGAGGGGCGCTCTACGTAGAGCGCCCTGTCGTACAGCGACTCTACAGCGCTCGTACAGCGACCAAATTAAATCGATCAGGTCTGTATAGTGCCCAACGGGGGCTGTTCGTACAGCGCTTTTGTAGAGCGCTTTTGGGAGCGCCCAGTGCAAAAATGCAATCCTAAGTCTAAGCATGACAAGGCAATTGGATATGCAAGATGCAATCAAACTAACATGCAAGAAGAGATGTTAGTTAGCATTAAGGCACACAAATAAGACACACAACATACAAGGATTAAACATATACATGAGTTGTGAGTGTGTGCAACTATCTCTTCAAGACAAGTAAGCACTTAGAGTATTACCTTTGGAGTACTTAACACTTGCAAGGGCCTTGAACTTGAACACATTCCAAAGCTACCCTTACATGATCCCCACATATGGTTTGATCACGAAATAAGCCAATTAAAAACTACGGGAATCCTTACAACTAAACATTACAAGAGAAACACGTTTTGATATGGAATTAATGCCAACACAAATTATAAACCTAACAATCTCCCTCTTTGGCAAATTCCATGTGAAAACCCTTAAACAAACACTAAAACAATTACAAAGAAATTTTGGTCACAATGAGTACAATGAGTTACACATATAGACACAAATTAACAACCAAAAGAAGTCTTGAACTTCAACTTGGTCTTCTCTTGATATTACCTAAAAAGAACTTGAAAGCACAAGAATATCCAAGAGACAACAAAAAATGGCAATATCCAATCTTAGGCAAGAAAATAGTAACATATAAGTTCAAGTGGATCAAGTATGCTCCCCTTTAATACATACTATCCATCAAAATATTCTAAGCCAAGATTCAACAACAAAAAAAATATTACATGCCATATAGTTCAAGCTAGATACCAAATATACAAACATATAAAATGAGACTACGTAAGCTAGATTTCTCCCATGTGTTTCTCATATTTCTCCCCCTTTTTGACATGATATGAAGCCAAAGGGAAAGAGTAAGAAAATATACCTCATGAAGCTCTCTAGCCACTTGTGCCACCAAGGAAAGAAGTGCGGTGTGAGGATCTCACATATTGCCTTGTTGTAGTTAATTTTCCTTCCAACTCTTTGATCCTTTCATCTTGAACAACAAGCTTGGCACTAAGGTCTTCAATCTTCCTTTGTGATGCCTCAATCAACCTACGAGACTCTTCAACCTCATTCCTCAATTTTAAGGCCCAACTAGGAAGAGCGGGTGAGCTAGGGACATGTCTCGAATCAAGAGATTCACCAAAAAGCCTAAACACATCACCAGACTTTCCCTTGTCCTTGTATGACATGGTTGCCACACGTTTCTCACTCAACTTCTCTAAGGAAGGAAGCATAACATCATCATCAAGATTCCTCACTCCTTTAGCTAAGCATAATTGAGTAATAAATCCCGGAAATGCCAATTTCTTATCCAAACGACTAGTACAAGCCGCAATCTCAATTTGTTCCGCAAGCAATTCACCAAGATTTATAGGTTTGTTAGTCACCAAGGCATATACAATCTTGATTTTGTCTCTATTAATCTTCAAAGCATTAGTAGAGCCAACAAGATTGGAGCACACAAATAAATGCCAAAATACACTAATTTTTGTCAACTCACCTTGTCTAATATAAGCATGTTTCCCCAGCACAAAATTAATATCATCACATAGAGTTCTACCCATTAAATCAAGGTTTTCCAAGATATCAACATCAAGGAATTCCGATTCAATGTCATCGGGCAAGTCTAGAAATTCATTCACTTTCCTAGCACAAACTCTAAAGACAACTTTCCTTATGTCCAAAATAGCACTAGTCACAGTAGAACTTCCTTTGTAAGCATGATAAAAATCTCTAACCATGGTCTCATTAGAAACTCCTAACATGTCAACCCAAGGACCCCATTTTCTACTCATAAGCACATCATAAACATAGGACCCAACACAAGAGTTCAAGTCAATACCTCTTTCTTGAATGATCTTTTTGATACCAAATATTCCCAAATCCTTCACATTTTTGGCTTTGGAAACCTTGGAAGAAATTGAAGGTTTAGACTTATCAACGGGAATAGAAGAAGTGTTACCACCAACCTTCTTTGCCTTGCCCATGATCTTGTAACACAAAACACTAAAAACAAAAAGTGAGAGGAAACATAGACACAAATTAGTAACCAACAGACATATACAAAGGCAAAACATTATATTCAACAAATCATCATGCATATAAGAATTTATCATAGCATCTTCAAGATTTATCAAAAATAAGAATAATGCCAACAAACAACAACCTTGAAGAACATGTGAACATGTCATAAAAGAGAACAAGAATTTAGCATATTATGCTCCCCCTTGACAAGTGCCTCATCTAAAATCAAGATAGACAAATGTTCACAAAAATCACCACACAAGCAATTTTATTAGATTTGCAAATAAGCTTCACATATCTAAGAGAGTTACATCAAGATTTTCAATCACTTTCATATGTCATCGAAAATTGCTAAAGTATCAAAATACTAATTAAGCAAAAGTGAGTGTGTGAAGATTTTGCTTCAAGTATATGAAAAGAAGTAGTTTGATAATCAAGCATGCAAACACTTTCAACATCTATTCATCTTAGGCCTTTCCATAAAAAGGTCAAACCGGTTATCATCCGAAATTTTGCTTATAAAGAGAATAGATATCAACATGTGAGCATGTGTGTGCATGTGGCTCGTCAACCCATTTCTATTTGTCAACCCGAGCTCATTTGATTATTCAACTATACTCCATAAGCCTTTTTTTATAATTTTTTTTTTATTTAGGCTTGAATCAAAGATATTTTTTTTTAATGATTCAATTCAACACTTCTTTGATTTTTCTAACAAAAACATATACTCCTCATGGCGGCTTTCACTCATCACAATGGCGTAGCCCTTTCCTACATTGGGCGGCTTCACAACCAAAGTGTGTAGCCCTTTCCATGAGGGTGCTCGTTGAGTTCTATTTTGCCGAAGCAAATGGATACCAACCATTGGTCATTTTTAAATGTACTAGTCCATAGGACTTCAAGGTGTATCCAAAGCTAACATCAATCATGCTCAACATACTTAACAAAACATACAAGAGAAGCAAAGTGCATTTTTGAAACCAAAATTTAAGGCTTAAAAGCACATGACCAAGAAGCAAGTAAAGAGACTTACTTAAGATCTCTACTTCTCAAGAGAGTAGCTATCAAAGAATATGTAGCTCACATTATTCAAAAATTAGCCACTCAACAACACACTTCATGAATAAGATCAATGTGAACACTTATCACCAAAAGATCTTAAACTAGCAAATGTCAAAGAGGACCATATAAACACTATACTACTTCTCAATTATGACATGCTTCATGAATGTGATACAAACAATGAGTTGATAGATGAAAAATCAAGTAAGCAAGCAATGTGATATAGAGATACCTTCGCAAGCTATTTTCACCAAATACAATGCCTTCACCCTTTTTATGAGTCCTCTTGGCTTGTAAGTGTAGGGAAAAAAATAAAAGAATAAAAGTGTTACACGCAGCGGAAGCGATACTAAAACGATTTAGTGACTTTTAAAATTTTTCCTTTATGAACCTTAAACCCTTTTAATCAATAAACATGCATATATATCAACAAAAGTAAATTACCTCTTGTCGCGTGATCCGATTGACTTACGTCGATGGTAATCCGCAAGACCTTCAATCCGAGCACGAACGTGGATCACCTAGGAGCGTGGTCTCCCTTTCCTTTGAATTGCAAACCTGTGAATGGACCAAACAAATACTTTCTTTTCTTTGTTAGTCACAAAACAATCAAAAGAATGTCAAAATTATTCCGGTCACTTTTGAGTTCTCAATCTTATGATCGAAACTCGCGTGAACCTAGATCGATATCGTATACACAAGCTTATTGATGATTAAGCAATTGTATACTATCAAAGAATAATTTTTCACTCCTTTTTGTCTCTCTAGAATAAAAACTCTCTTAGAATTTAGAAGAAGAAGAAAGAAAATAAAAACTCAAGCACCAATTTCTTGATGTGGCCGAACCCTATAAGAACATATATATAGGTTGGCCGAATTTTTCTTCTTTTTCCTTTAGGGTTGCCGAATTCTATGTAGTATATGATTAGGGTTGGCCGAATTTCATCATGTCACTTATATAGGGTGACTAAAATTCAACCCTAATTCTTTTTAACTTTATAGACTTCAAACCCTAATCCAACTCTTTTATTTTTATTCTTTTATTTGACTAAATAAAAAAGACTCCTTATTTGATTAAATAAATAATACTAATTTATTTATTTACTTATCAAACAAGTCTTTTACTTTTAGAAAAGATTTGTTTCTTTAATTAAACAATTAATCAATAAATCAATTAATTCTTATTTAATTAAAACAAATGAAACAAAATAATATTTTTAGGTTAAAACCTTAACCTAGCCGCCCCACTTATATAAGATGGGCCTAATATTATTTTCCTATTTCATTTAATCCATTGGACTTTAAATAAAAAGCCCACATGTGAACCAGACCCATTCTTACTAAAAGAAACAAGCCCACATGTCTTTCATTAATATATTAATATAATTGAGCAGCCCATTACTTAAATAATGTGCAAATTATATTCTTAATATATTAAATGCAATTCTAGATGGACCCTTAAATTGGTCCGGTAGAATATATCAAGTGATCCATGCAAGTCCGTGTGGATTGGGGATCTTGGCGGGCCATCTAAATTTAAGCTTCAATAGACATAACCTAATCACAATCAACAAATGATTCACTTAGGTCCGATCCATTAATTTTAACTCATTCCACTAAAGAGCTAAAACTGAACTCTTAAATAAAGATAGAAAAGGAAGATGCTCCTCATTCATACCCTAGACAATCATATTGGAGATAGTGTATCCTCGTGATTAATATCAGTAATCGCCAAGAGTTCATAGACCGCCTATAACTCTCCAAGTTACCATATTTACTCATATGACCACGTTTTGAACTTGGATATTTTGACTTGTCCAGAAGCCATGTTTTCAATAGACACTATTGAAAACTCAACGTTGAGATTTAATATCCAATTACCTCAAAACATCCATATGATGATATTATACTCTCATTTAATTAAATGGAGCCACGATGTCCATATCTATAAATGAAGTCCTCTATCGATTAACAAATGAATATCACCAAATTATCGAGGATAGACTATGCGATATAATCGTACTCATTGATAACTCAAATGATATCACTTGCAACCATAAGTCCATCATTTATCTCAGGATTAAGATAGACTCTCCGATTGTCCTGATAATAAAAAACTATTATCTATTGACGGTTTTAGATAAAGCTTTTCATTGTGATCCAGTTCAATGCACCCAGTGCACTAGATCCTTTTGCTCGAAGACACTCCGATGATTTTAGACTCATCATATCTCATTTGATCCCACTCAAATGCTAGCAAAAGAATTCTACAACTTTAACAAGATAAAGGTGCCCAACCTTTAACTTAAGTTGTGAACAATATTCAAGACTAACTAAAGAATTGTGTCTACCACATACATATCCAGATGTACAAACAATTCTTCTTTTCCCATAGTCTTTAGACCTTATGATTATTTACTTTGACAATTATAATATAAACTATAAATGCTATACGATTTGTTAAACCAGAAATCACTTTATTAATATGAAAAAGATTGTTAATTACAACATTACACTCTTGCTATTGAGCATAATCCTAACAATCTCCCACTTGCGTTATAGCAAATGTGTCATATCTCTCAAGCCCATATTCTCTAGATGCCCATCGAAACTCTTCTGAGGTAGAGCCTTTGTGAAGGGATCCGCTAGATTTTCTGCTGACGCGATTTTGGTAATCGTCACGTCACCTCTTTGAACAATCTCCATTAAAAGATGATACTTTCTTTCAATGTGTTTACCTCTCTTGTGACTTCTTGGTTCTTTCGAATTAGCCACTGCTCCACTGTTGTCACAGTAGATAGTGATCTGCTTATTCGCACTAGGAACCACTTCTAAGTCAATCAAGAATTGGCGGAGCCAAACAGCCTCTTTGGCAGCTTCGCATGCAGCAACATACTCAGCTTCCATGGTGGAATCAGCAATACAAGATTGCTTGATACTCCTCCATATAACTGCTCCTCCTCCAATAGTAAACACAGCCCCTGATGTGGATTTTCTGGAGTCAGAATCTGATTGGAAATCAGAATCTGTATACCCAACGGGAACCAAATCCCCTCCAGAGTATACAAGCATATTATCTCTCGTTCTCTGAAGATACTTGAAAATATGCTTGACTGCCGTCCAATGATCAGGTCCAGGTTTCGATTGAAACCTGCTAACTATGCCAACAGCAAAACAAATATCTGGTCTAGTACAGAGCATTGCATACATGAGACTTCCAACTGCCGAGGCATATGGAACTCTACTCATGAATTGCTCTTCATGCTCATTCTTAGGAACTTGTTCCTTAGAAAGCTTGATTCCATGTCTGAAAGGTAACATACCTTTCTTGGAATCCTGCATGGAAAACCTAGACAAGATTTTGTCTATGTATGAAGCTTGGGATAATGCAATCGTTCTATTCTTTCTATCCCTTATTACTTGGATACCTAGAATAAAACTTGCTTCTCCTAAGTCCTTCATATCAAATTGTTTTGCTAACCATTCTTTTACTGATGTCAATACACCTACATCGTTTCCAATGAGTAGTATATCATCAACATAAAGAATCAGGAAAACCAACTTGTCGCCTTTAATCCTTTTGTATACACAAGGTTCGTCAGGATTTTGAATAAATCCAAAACCTTTGACAGCTTGATCAAACCTTATGTTCCAGGATCTGGATGCTTGCTTTAATCCATATATGGATTTCTGCAACTTGCATACCTTATCCACTTGGCCTTTTTCAATGAATCCCTCTGGTTGCATCATGTAGATGCTTTCGTCAAGACTTCCATTTAGGAAAGCTGTCTTGACGTCCATTTGCCAAATCTCTAAATCTAAAGATGCTGCAATGGATAAGAGTATCCTAATGGATTTAAGCATGGCCACAGGAGAGAAGGTTTCCTCGTAATCGATACCTTCTTTCTGTGTATACCCTTTAGCTACCAATCTAGCTTTAAAGGTTTCCACCTTTCCATCCATACCTCTTTTCCTCTTGTATACCCACTTGCACCCAATGGGTTTTATCCCTTTAGGCACGTCTACAAGGGACCAGACTTTGTTATCGAACATAGATTCAATCTCGGATTGCATTGCCTTTTGCCAATGGCGACTATCAACATCCTCCATAGCTTCCTTGTACGTATAGGGATCATCGTCGTCCGGGAGATTCTCCACTGATTCTCCCAGACCGATGTATCTTTCGGGTTGTGTTCTAACCCTCCCACTACGACGAGGAATGGTAGGTTGTTGATCTTGTGTTGGATCGGAACTTACAATTGGGTTAGGTTGTGTAACCTCTCGTGGAATTGTATCTCCTGACATCTCATTCAGGACAATTCTACTTCTAGGCACAAAATCATTCATATAGTCCTTTTCCAGAAATTTAGCATTTGTCGAAACAAATACTTTAAGATCTGAAGGACTATAGAAATAATATCCTTTAGTTTCTTTTGGATACCCTACAAATATACATGTTTCTGAACGGGACTCCATCTTTTCTGTCTTTCCTTTTAACACATGCGCAGGACAACCAAATATCCTTAAGTGTTGTAAACTAGGCTTGCGCCCAGTCCACAACTCATGCGGTGTTTTAGGAACAGACTTAGATGGTACATCGTTTAGAATGTACATAGCAGTTTGTAAAGCATATCCCCAAAAAGAAATAGGAAGCGTTGAATAACTCAACATAGACCTAACCATATCCAAAAGAGTTCTATTTCTCCTTTCTGCTACCCCATTTTGTTGAGGTGTACCTGGTGCAGAAAACTGAGAAACTATCCCATTATCAACAAGATATTGCTGAAACTCACCAGATAGATATTCTCCACCACGATCAGATCTCAAGATTTTTATGTGTTTCTCAAGCTGATTTTCCACTTCAGCTTTGAATGCTTTGAACATGTCAAAAGCATCCGACTTATGTCTCATGAGATACACATAACCAAATCTCGAGTAATCATCCGTGAAGGTGATGAAGTACTCATATCCACCTCTAGCTTGAATGCTCATAGGTCCACATACATCAGTGTGTATCAATCCTAAACATTCAGTGGCTCTTGCACCTTTGGCAGAGAACGTCCTTTTGGTCATTTTACCTTCCAAACAAGATTCACAAGTTGGTAGATCATCAACCTTTAAGTCACTCAAAGGTCCGTCACATACCAATCTTTTAATCCTATTAAGGTTAATATGACCTAAGCGTAAATGCCAAAGGTAGGTTTCATCTGTTGATAATTTTACTCTTTTATGATTAGGTTCCGTTATTTCTGTGTCTAACGAGTGAGAGATATTTCTATGCAAAAAGTATAGACCGTTTTCCAATGTACCTTGGCAAATAATTTTGTCATTCTTACTAATAATAAAAACTTTATTAAAAGTAACCGAATATCCAAATTTATTCAAACAAGAAACTGAAATTAAATTCCTCTTGAATTGAGGTACATAATAAACGTCTATTAAATCTAAATGCCTTCTAGAATCCAAATAAACTCTAATATCTCCCACTGCACTTGCAGACACTAACGTTCCGTTGCCCAAGCGCAAATTGATTTCATTCTTACTCAGCTTTCTCCTTTCTTGAAACCCCTGCAAGGAATAACAAACATGATTAGTGGCTCCTGAGTCTATGATCCAAGAATCTGTAGAATCAGCCAAAAAACATGTTTCTAGATAATTCAAATTACCTTCTTCCTTCTTGTTCTGGGACTTTGGGCAATTTCTCTTCCAATGTCCCTTTTCACCACAAAGGAAGCATTTCCCTTTGATCTTGGTTACTTTCTTGGTCTCCTTCTTGATAGGCCCAAGTTGCTTTTTCTTCTGTTGTTTCTTGACCTTTTGACGGGCCTTAACAGTAGCAACTTTACCAACCATATGAATCTCTTGACCTTTGCCTTTTACAAGGATCTTTTCAGCACTTTGAACATCTTGCATCAGGCCTTGTAAGGTGTATTCCTTTTTGTTCAAAGTGTAGTCCAATTTGAACTGATCAAAGGAATCTGACAATGAATTGACAACCATATCAATCTTTGTCTCACCATCTATCTCAGCGCCATGCAGTTCAGCAATGTTGAGATGTGCTATGACTTTCATCATGTGATCTTTCACAGCCTGTCCAGGTTTCATCCTAAGATTCATAAAAGCAGTCACTGCCTCTCTCTTAGTCGTCCTAGACTTCATAGCAAACATCTCCTCTAGAGACATCATTATGTCAGCAGCGGACTCCATTCCTTCATGCTGCTGTTGCAACACGTCGGAGATAGTGGCCATAATGTAACATTTTGCCATATCATCTGAAGTCTTCCACTGCTCATACTCATCTCTACACATTATGCTAGATTCATTATTAGGAGCAGGTGGTTTAGGAGTAGTTAGAACAAACTTATGTTTTTCACTTTGCAGCAACAACCCAATTTTCCTTTTCCATGTGACATAATTATCTCCAGTTAAAGTGTTATCTTTCAGGATGTTCATAAGTGATGGGGTCATGATTTCTGAATAAAACAAAACGTATATAAGTAAATAATCATGATAAAGCACTTTTAAATATTTATCTTGAATTAAATAAATAACTCAATCATAAAATTCAACGGTGATCTAACACCCATAAATGTTACGCCTCCTTTGGGAGTTCGCACCATTTACTAGTTAGACTAGGTCCCACCTAATTGTTAACATAACAACCAGCGTTTTCAATTTTAGCCTTGCAATTTTATTAACAAGAACTCTTGGGAGGATATCAATAAAATTACATTGAGTGTGTTACCAAGATATCGACCCTCAATTTTCTCTCACGAAAATCCCTCCTTGGGGAGTAGATCTCGTTTGAGTCCATTGTCTAGTCTATCCTTGTAAGGAAGTATGTTGCTAAATTCCATTCATGGACGCCCCTTGGGGGGATTACCAATAAATAATTAAGCTCAACTAACCTTGGAGGCCATAGGTGTTACAAAAACACCTTCTCCCACTCAATTATTTAAGGCGTGTGATTAAATCCCATAGAATGATTTACCGAGTTATCTAGATGCCAATTTAGATACCTAAATCATTCAATGCATGTTCATACCAAAAGAGATATATGCGTGGCACTCCTATTCTATATGTCATGTTATCATACAATAACAAATATTGTAATATTTAAGCATAAATTAAATAGCAACAACTTTGGCCCATCCTAGAAAAACAAGTAAATTACAATTTGTCAGGAATACAAGATCTTCAGGTGGCCCATCAACCATACGCTCATCCTTCGGCCCAAACCCCATGGGCATGCACGACCCACAACCCCACAAAGGGGCTGCCGTGCGCAGCCCATGAGGACTCCAGGGCTGCCGTGCGCAGCCCACCAAGCTTGGGCTTGCCATGCGCAGCCCAATCCACTCCTAGGGTGCGCACGGTGCTCGTTCATGGTTCCGGTTGCTTCGTTTTGCTTCGTGTCTTCGAATCTTCAAGACCTAAATATATTACGGCAGTATAAATATAATAAATACTGCAGTATTATTATTATTATTTTTTTTTATTCACTGCAGTATTTTTACAAACCAAAAACTGCACATACTAAAAATAAATAAAAAAAAACTGCAGTAACCCTAAAAAATACTGCACATAAAAAAAATAAAACCTAGCAATCTACCAAGAAGGAATTATGGCGATAATAGACCACCCTTCTTGTTACAACTCCGAAACAAAAATTACATTGAAAATCTAGGGCCAAAATCGAGCAATAACAAACCACATAAAATATATATAAATCCATACATCACATGTAATTATATATTTGAATACCTAGAGTGCCATCTCTTTCTAAACATGCATAATCACAATAAAAAGAAATAGATCCACGTATATATACGTTAATTAATTAAAAGGGTTCAACCTGGCTCTGATACCAATTTTAGGGAAAAAAATAAAAGAATAAAAGTGTTACACGCAGCGGAAGCGATACTAAAACGATTTAGTGACTTTTAAAATTTTTCCTTTATGAACCTTAAACCCTTTTAATCAATAAACATGCATATATATCAACAAAAGTAAATTACCTCTTGTCGCGTGATCCGATTGACTTACGTCGATGGTAATCCGCAAGACCTTCAATCCGAGCACGAACGTGGATCACCTAGGAGCGTGGTCTCCCTTTCCTTTGAATTGCAAACCTGTGAATGGACCAAACAAATACTTTCTTTTCTTTGTTAGTCACAAAACAATCAAAAGAATGTCAAAATTATTCCGGTCACTTTTGAGTTCTCAATCTTATGATCGAAACTCGCGTGAACCTAGATCGATATCGTATACACAAGCTTATTGATGATTAAGCAATTGTATACTATCAAAGAATAATTTTTCACTCCTTTTTGTCTCTCTAGAATAAAAACTCTCTTAGAATTTAGAAGAAGAAGAAAGAAAATAAAAACTCAAGCACCAATTTCTTGATGTGGCCGAACCCTATAAGAACATATATATAGGTTGGCCGAATTTTTCTTCTTTTTCCTTTAGGGTTGCCGAATTCTATGTAGTATATGATTAGGGTTGGCCGAATTTCATCATGTCACTTATATAGGGTGACTAAAATTCAACCCTAATTCTTTTTAACTTTATAGACTTCAAACCCTAATCCAACTCTTTTATTTTTATTCTTTTATTTGACTAAATAAAAAAGACTCCTTATTTGATTAAATAAATAATACTAATTTATTTATTTACTTATCAAACAAGTCTTTTACTTTTAGAAAAGATTTGTTTCTTTAATTAAACAATTAATCAATAAATCAATTAATTCTTATTTAATTAAAACAAATGAAACAAAATAATATTTTTAGGTTAAAACCTTAACCTAGCCGCCCCACTTATATAAGATGGGCCTAATATTAGTTTCCTATTTCATTTAATCCATTGGACTTTAAATAAAAAGCCCACATGTGAACCAGACCCATTCTTACTAAAAGAAACAAGCCCACATGTCTTTCATTAATATATTAATATAATTGAGCAGCCCATTACTTAAATAATGTGCAAATTATATTCTTAATATATTAAATGCAATTCTAGATGGACCCTTAAATCGGTTCGGTAGAATATATCAAGTGATCCATGCAAGTCCGTGTGGATTGGGGATCTTGGCGGGCCATCTAAATTTAAGCTTCAATAGACATAACCTAATCACAATCAACAAATGATTCACTTAGGTCCGATCCATTAATTTTAACTCATTCCACTAAAGAGCTAAAACTGAACTCTTAAATAAAGATAGAAAAGGAAGATGCTCCTCATTCATACCCTAGACAATCATATTGGAGATAGTGTATCCTCGTGATTAATATCAGTAATCGCCAAGAGTTCATAGACCGCCTATAACTCTCCAAGTTACCATATTTACTCATATGACCACGTTTTGAACTTGGATATTTTGACTTGTCCAGAAGCCATGTTTTCAATAGACACTATTGAAAACTCAACGTTGAGATTTAATATCCAATTACCTCAAAACATCCATATGATGATATTATACTCTCATTTAATTAAATGGAGCCACGATGTCCATATCTATAAATGAAGTCCTCTATCGATTAACAAATGAATATCACCAAATTATCGAGGATAGACTATGCGATATAATCGTACTCATTGATAACTCAAATGATATCACTTGCAACCATAAGTCCATCATTTATCTCAGGATTAAGATAGACTCTCCGATTGTCCTGATAATAAAAAAACTATTATCTATTGACGGTTTTAGATAAAGCTTTTCATTGTGATCCAGTTCAATGCACCCAGTGCACTAGATCCTTTTGCTCGAAGACACTCCGATGATTTTAGACTCATCATATCTCATTTGATCCCACTCAAATGCTAGCAAAAGAATTCTACAACTTTAACAAGATAAAGGTGCCCAACCTTTAACTTAAGTTGTGAACAATATTCAAGACTAACTAAAGAATTGTGTCTACCACATACATATCCAGATGTACGAACAATTCTTCTTTTCCCATAGTCTTTAGACCTTATGATTATTTACTTTGACAATTATAATATAAACTATAAATGCTATACGATTTGTTAAACCAGAAATCACTTTATTAATATGAAAAAGATTGTTAATTACAACATTACACTCTTGCTATTGAGCATAATCCTAACAGTAAGTCCTCGTGACTACAAGTTATAGGTGTGTCGATTCCAAGAGACTAAAGACAATGTAATCCAACTCAAACAAATAAAAAAAATAACTTTCTCTAAAAGCCTTAACATGATTGTCACCATATAGATACCAAAAAAAACTTCTCAAAAGTTAATCAACAAATTTTGACTATCATAACAAACAATGTGAGATAGCTAAGTTCATGTCAAGTTGTAAAGATACAAAGCAAACAAGCTAAGCTTCTTAACAACAACACTAGTCTTAAAGCTAACTCACATGTGCAACTTACACTAATGGTAAGAGCACTCACCCTTGACAAACTTTGTCTAGGGTGGATATACACGAACATCATCAAGATTCTCTTTGACCATAATGTTGAACCTAGAGTAAAGTTCTTCCACAACTTGATTCACAATAATATCATTAATACTCTTTTTCTCAACATTGTTAGCAACACATGCATGGTCAAATTTTGAAGGATATACATTCTTCACCTTCCGGACATTCTTAACATGCTTTGTGAAATTATCATGCTTTCCATATTCAAAAGCTTTAGCATGCATAGAATGAGGTCCAATCGCTCTATTCCTAGATGCATTTTCTATGTTGCAATATTCAATGAATTTATAGCACTTGGGCTTGATATGGCCTAAGGTATTGCAAAAATGACATATGGGAACAAAAGGAGAGATTTTACCTTTCGGAGTTGGAGAAGCACAAATGGGAGTTTCAAGGGGTACCTTATTCTTCAATTTGTTCTTCTTCTTGGCACCTCTCTTCTTAGGAGCATTCTCTTCAATGACAGCTTCGCTAGTAGGAAGTGATGCTTCTATGAGCTTCTCTTCGACCACCGCGACACTTGAGCTACCTAAGTTCATATTAGAGATGATCCTATCCTTTTCAAGCACAATACCCTCAACTTCACAAAGCTTCTTGTCAAGAGCATTCTTTTCACGCAAGAGCCTACAAGTTGTAGCAACAAACTCATCCACTTGAATCTTGATCAAGTCCTCATTCTCATCAATCTCACTTAAGGCTATTTTCAACTTCTCCTGAAGAAACTTCACCTTAGCCAAAAGATCAATGTAGGTTGGATTATCATTTAAACACTCTTGATGACTTTGATCAATCTCCTTATCCAACGAATCTTGATTTACATCCTCTAGAGTAGAGTGAGAAGCCATGAATGCAACAAAGTTGCTCACTAGCTCTTCTTCACTAGAAGACTCATCACTTGAGCTCTCCTCAACACTAGAGTCATCATCTTCACTCCATGTAGCCGCCATAGCTTTTCCCTTCTTGTCCTTCTTAGAATCACCACTAGGACATTCCGAAACATAATGTCCAAGCTTCTTGCACTTGAAGCATTGAACCTTCCTATTGCTCTTAGCATGGCCACTCCTTTCATGAGGTGGAGTAAAGGATTTCTTGACTTCCTTGTCCCTTGAGTACTTACCACTTGGCTTGGCACCTTTCCTCATGAACTTCCTAAACTTCCTAACCAATAATTGTAGGGAAAAATACCAAAAGTAGTACACGCAGCGGAAGCGATACTAAAATTAGATTTAGTGACTTTTAAAAATTTTTTCCTTTATGAACCTTAAACCCTTTTAATCAATAAACATGCATATACATTAACAAAAAGTAGATTACCTTTTGTCGCGTGATCCGATTGACTTACGTCGATGGTAATCCGCAAGACCTTCAATCCGAGCACGAACGTGGATCACCTAGGAGCGTGGTCTCCCTTTTCTTTGAATTGCAAACCTGTGAATGGACAAAACAAAACTTTTCTTTTCTTTGTTAGTCACAAAACAATCAAAAGAATGTCTAAGATTATTCCGGTCACTTTTGAGTTCTCAACCTAATGATCGAAACTCGCGTGAACCTAGATCGATATCGTATACACAAGCTTATTGATGATTAAGCAATAGTATACTATCAAAGAATAATCTAACACTCCTTTTTGTCTTAGTAGAATAAAAACTCTCTATGAATGATGAAGAAGAAGAAAAATAAAATCTCAAGCACACATCTATGTGGTGGCCGAACCCTATAAGAACACTTATATAGGTTGGCCGAATTTTTCTTTCTTTTTCCTTTAGGGTTGCCGAATTCTATGTAGTTTTAGATTAGGGTTGGCCGAATTTCATCATGTCACTTATATAGGGTGACCGAAATTCAACCCTAATTCTTTTCAACTTTATAGACTTCAAACCCTAATCCAACTCATTGATTTTTATTCTTTTATTTTGACTAAATAAAAAGACTCCTTATTTGATTAAATAAATAAAATTAATTTATTTATTTCCTTATCAAACAAGTCTTTTACTTTTAGGAAAGATTTGTTTCTTTAATTAAACAATTAATCAATAAATTAATTAATTCTTATTTAATTAAAACAAATGAAACAAAATAATATATTAGGTTAAAACATTAACCTTGCCGCCCCACTTGTATAAAATTGGGCCTAATATTATTTTCTTATTTCATTTAATCCATTGGACTTTAAATAAAAAGCCCACATGTGAACCAGACCCATTCTTACTAAAAGAAACAAGCCCACATGTCTTTCATTAATATATTAATATAATTGAGCAGCCCATTACATAAATAATGTGCATATTATATTCTTAATATATTAAATGCAATTCTAGATGGACCCTTAAATTGGTCCGGTAGAATATATCAAGTGATCCCTGCAAGTCCGTGTGGATTGGGGATCTTGGCGGGCCATCTAAATTTAAGCTTCAATAGTCATAACCTAATCACAATCAACAAATGATTCACTTAGGTCCGATCCATTAATTTTAACTCATTCCACTAAAGAGCTAAAACTGAACTCTTAAATAAAGATAGAAAAGGAAGATGCTCCTCATTCATACCCTAGACAATCATATTGGAGATAGTGTATCCTCGTGACTAATATCAGTAATCGCCAAGAGTTCATAGACCGCCTATAACTCTCAAGTTACCATATTTACTCATATGACCACGTTTTGAACTTGGATATTTTGACTTGTCCAGAAGCCATGTTTTCAATAGACACTATCGAAAACTCAACGTTGAGATTTAATATCCAATTACCTCAAAACATCCATATGATGATATTATACTCTCATTTAATTAAATGGAGCCACGATGTCCATGTCTATAAATGAAGTCCTCTATCGATTAACAAATGAATATCACCAAACTATCGAGGATAGACTATACGATATAATCGTACTCATTGATAACTCAAATGATATCACTTGCAACCATAAGTCCATCATTTATCTCAGGATTAAGATAGACTCTCCGATTGTCCTGATAATGAAAAGACTATTATCTACTGACGGTTCTAGATAAAGCTTTTCATTGTGACCCAGTTCAATGCACCCAGTGCACTAGATCCTTTTGCTCGAAGACACTCCGATGATTTTAGACTCATCATATCTCATTTGATCCCACTCAAATGCTAGCAAAAGAATTCTACAACTTTAACAAGATAAAGGTGCCCAACCTTTAACTTAAGTTGTGAACATTATTCAAGACTAACTAAAGAATTGTGTCTACCACATACATATCCAGATGTACGAACAATTCTTCTTTTCCCATAGTCTTTAGACATTATGATTATTTACTTTGACAATTATAATATTAAACTATAAATGCTATACGATTTGTTAAACCAGAAATCACTTTATTAATATGAAAAAGATTGTTAATTACAACATTACACTCTTGCTATTGAGCATAATCCTAACAATAATGCCATCTCCTCATCATCATCGCTACTGCTAGCTTCCTTGACAACCTTGAGAGCTAAACCCTTGTTCTTAGCCTTAGGTTTCATGCACACCTCAAAAGTTTGAAGAGATCCTAGCAACTCATCTAAGCTCATGACGTCAACGTCTTTACTCTCTTCAATGGCGGTAACCTTGGCTTTGAACCTCTTTGGAAGTGATCTAAGAATCTTCAAATTTAGCCTCTCACCGAAGATAGGAGTACCAAGTGCTTGGCATTGGTTGGCGATGTCTAGTAGCTTATCTTGGAAGTCAACAAACTTGTCTTCCTCACCCATTTGCAAAACCTCAAATTGGGAAGTGAGCAATTGAAGATGAGACTTCTTCACCGCTTTAGTCCCCTCATTGGTGACTTGGAGAGCTTCCCATGCCTCCTTTGCGGTTTCTAGATTTTGAATGTAGGAAAATTGCCTACTATCAACACCTTCGAAAATAGCATTCACCGCCCGATGATGCCATTTTGCTAACTCAAACTCATTAGTAGACCACTTACTCCTAGGCTTGGAAACGGTCAACTCCATTCTCAATCTTGTTGGGAGCAAGGTAACCTTCTTCAACTATCATCCAAGCTCTCTCATGGATAGATCAAATGTAAGCCTTCATCCTCAATTTCCAAAACCCATAGTTGTGACCCCTTGAGAAGAGGAGGTCTAGAATTCGAAACCCCTTCGGTCATCACGTCATCTTGGAAAACCATACTTGCAAAAACCTAAGCAATCTACACGTAAGTATAAACCGGATCTCGTCGAGTGCCGTCTGACGACCCGCACTGATACTAATTGAAAGTATACAAACGTAGTTAAATTGCTTAAGGCATACTTAGGGGGGGTGACTAGGTTTTTACACCTTTTTCCAATCCCTTAAACAAACTCTCGTTTGTCTCTTAAGGTAGCCTTACACACAACAAAATAAACCAAGAAAGACATACGTAGACAATATGAAAATATAATCATGTGCACAAGGTCTAAGTATATCACCTAGTTATGTGAGGTATAAAAGCAAATAAACACAACAACAAAATAAAGCTTGTATTTCAATAGATGTTCAACTAGTTACAAGAATGATCAAATATCACTATACAAAATTACAATATACAAAAGAATCAAATATACAAAAATGATCTAAAGAATGAATTCACAAATCACACTTTACAAATACTTGCTTCACTATACATCACAAGTGAGTAATATGAAACAAGATAATCACATATACAAATAAAATATAAAAGATAGAGATAGGAAGAATTAATACAAGAGATTTTTTAACGTGGTAAAACCTCCAACGAGGAAACATCCACGGGTTGAAATACAACCATTAGGGTACTATATATATTGGATGATAAAAATAGAAAATCCACAAAGTTACCAATCTTTAGCTCACCCAACCTAGTGGAGTCTAAGTCTACCCAACACTATTGGAAAGTATGAGATCCCTCAATGAAGCGAAACCACCATTTATTGGACAACACACAAAACCAACATCGATGGAAGATTAGAAATTCCTCAAGAGTGCATACACTTCCCGTGTACCCCGCTCTTTTGGAGTCTATGTCTAACCATACGCCTAGGCCTACCAATATAATAGCCAACTCCCTATCCAAGGCACTATTGCCTCTAGGGAGCCTCCCATGCATGACTATCCGAGTCCTCCCGACTCTAGCCATGACTTCTTGCTTACCTATCCGAGTTATCCCGACTCTAGGCAAGTCTTCTTGCTTGGCTATTCGAGTCATCCCGACTCTAACCAAGACTTTATTCCTTTTACAAGGACTTCCTAGTGTGATCATGTGAATGCAAATGATGCAAACAATCAAATCAATATAGAACATGTTATCAATACATTCTATGGTACAAATAGACCTAAACATGTGATATCACAAGTAATAAAGTCTAGATGCAAAATACAAGAATAAAACCTAAAGCATGTGAAACATCAAACACATAAGCTCAAAGTCTCATTCACACATACAACACTTGAATCAAAATATATTCATGAAGTACAAGTTCAAGATGCAAACAACATACAATAAAATGCTAGAAATATGAGATTTAATCAATCAATATTCTAGCCAAAAATATAGAGCAAGGATTCAAGATATAAATCAATCAAATCCTAGATTGCTCTAAAATACAAATGAAATTCAATAATCCTAGATTTCATTAATCAAGGGATCAAATCAAATCTCAAGGTCATTTATCACAAAATTGATTCAATCAAGTTCCAAACAACCTAAGATGCCATTCTAATCACAATACAACTCACAAACATATGATAAACCTAGAATCATAGAAACTAGTCCACATTTGTCTATAAATTGACTTTCAATTAGAAAGATAATCAAGCTATCTTTCTCAATAGCTTTTACCAAACATAAACATACATATATAAGAAGAAACCCCAAGCAAATTGAAGGTTAAAAAGAAAGAAATCCCAAAGATTAGTCCAATACCTTTGATTCAACAGCTGGTTCGGATTTCAGTGTGCACCCACCAGAAAACTCGACCAATCAGCTACCAAACCACTTGGAAATGATAGAGGACTCAATTACGAACATTCTACAATTTGAATCACTCAAATCCGACTCCGGATGAGGGAGATATGATGTTTGGAAGATGAGAAAATTCAGAGGAGAGGACTAACGGGATTCTTGCAAAATTTTCTTCTTGAAAATCAAATGGAGAGAGAGGAGGGAAATAAAAGGAGGAGAGAGAACGAATCCGGGCCAATCAGGTGAGGCCATGTCACCCCAGACCGTGGGGGGCGCGTGGGCCTCACGGGGGCAGAGAGCCCCTCTGGCCGTTCCTCCCTCACGGCCATGGCCAAGTGGCCTCACGGCCACCATGCTCTCTCGTGCGCTCCCTCGGTTCTTCAGCCATATCTTGGGCATCCGAACTCCGATTTTGAATCCGTTTTCGGATTACGAACCGTAACTCTCTTACGCATGACGGAGACTAACAAATTTGAAAAATGGTTGAGAAATCATCTCAGAAAACGACAATGAAATCAACTCTACGAATGAGAACGAAAAGTAGCGTAGCTACATCGTTTGGACTCGAAACCTTATGAATGTGTAACCGAAATGACCGAAACTCAATAAGGAATCATAATAAAACATATTCAAGTCCAAATACCAAAATATGGAAACATACAATCACAAGGACACACACATATGCTAATTTCCAGACATGGTCCTAGAAAATGCAATAAACAAAGTTTTACCAATATAGTATGAATGCATGAGCATATATTGTCAAGTGTGTGAAAGTGATACATAAGTGATGTTTAATCATGAAGGAACACACAAGAATGCCATGAGTGTGTGCCTAGCCATGTAAGAGATATGAGGTCTTATATTACCTTTGGTGATCAATGATGTACAAATCTCTTTAAAGCCGGCTTCTTGCATGATTTGTGGTCGAGACATTCTTCGTCTTCTTAAATCTTCAATATAAGAACCACTAAACATTACAAGAGAAACACATTTTGATATGGAATTAATGGCAACACAAACTATAAACCTAACACATACTACTCATGCCATGTATACATTTTTCAGCATTCAATGCAAGTCGTAATACTGATACATAATTTCTCAAAAGCGACGCACATTTGAGGAACGCCATAAAAAAGAGTGAAACTAATTATAACACGGTGTGTATAAAACTATCTAGAGGGGGGGGGGGGGGGGGGTGAATAGATTTTACGCTTTTTACCCTATTTTTCGTGTTAGTCAAAATTACGAATTTACCCTCAAGATAATATAAACAAGCAAGTGTAATATGGTGCGGAAATTAAATCAACACTTGATTTTTACGTGGAAACCCTCACGGGAAAAACCACGGGCTATGTAAGTAAGCCACACTCGAACCTCGAATCCACTAAATGTGCAAACGATTACAACCTAATCCCGGAAGTAATCACACACCTACCTAATCCTAGTATGAGTGAACCTAGTCCAATTTGCTTGTGATCTAAGCAACCTAATCCCGGTTGCTACACACAAGACTTACTTTCTCTAGAAGAGAATACAACCCTAAGTGAATATATGTGAGTATCCAAAATGCAACATAGAGCAATGGAAACCCTATATGCTTATCTAAGATGATTAATATGCAATTAAGAACAATCCTTGATATCAAAACTAAATGACATGTCAATTAGTTTAGCTAAACAATATTAAGCACACAACCTAATAAGCTAACACAATACAACTTCTCAAACATACATCATACTAATCTCAATCTTGTATCCAAAGCATACAAAATAACAAACAAGTAATTAATTGAGATTGCTAGATAAGAGAAACACAAAATATGTAAGATATTAGTGAAAAGCTTACCAAGCAAAGTATGATGAAGAATCCATGCTAGATGACATCTAGATGATCAAAGATGATGCTAGATGATGATTGATGATCATGAAAAAGTGTTTGAGTGATTAAAAATGAGTTCTTGGAATTTTTCTTCTCTTTGAAAAATATCCTAAGTATGAAATCTGATATGAACTCTCTTGGCTGACCTAAAGTCAAAGTGTTATATATATATGGGCCATAAGTGAAGTGTGGTCGTTTTGAAAAAACGCACAAAAAATATCTCTGTGGCTCGCCTGCCGCGGTTGCTCAACCGCGACACTATAACCGCGGCACAGCAAAGACGTTGCTGTCGCTCGACTGCCGCGGTTGTGGCACCGCGGCAGATGAACCGCGGCAGAGACATGGAAGTCTCTGTCGCTTGCATGCCGCGGTATGCCAAAATTAGGCAACCGCGGCAGCACAACCGCGGCACAATAAGGGCAAGCCTTCTAAGCCACTTCACACAAAAGAAACATGCAATAAGTGCACGTGTGAGTGTGAAAACAATGCAACCTAATGCTTAGCAAGATATGACAATTAATAAGATAGATGCAATCATTTAACAAGCAAGAAGAGATGAAAATAGGCATTAATGCACAACACAAATGAACACAACATACAAAGATAAGACATATGCATGAGTTGTGAGTGTGTGCAACTATCTCTTCAAGTCAAGTAAGCACAAAGAAAATTACCTTCGGTGCTTATCAACACAAGGTCTTTAAAGGGCTTCGAACAATAAAACCAATACCTAAGCTACCCTTACAAAGTACCCCAACATGTGGTTTGTCCACGAAATTAGCCAATCAACAATTGGGAACCTTACAAAAAGATTATTTACGACCTACCTGTTGCGTGTCTTATTTGAGAGTCTTTTAAGACATACAACTCACACCATGTATACATTTTTCAGAAACAAGTGAATGACTATTAATTGCATTCAGTGCAAGTCGTCATAATGATACATAATTTCTCAAAGATGGCGTGCAATTGAGGAATGCCATAAAAAAAAGATTATTTACGGCTGACTTATTTCTTGTCTTATTTGAAAGTCTTTTAAGACATACTACTCATGCCACGTATACAATTTTCGAAAACAAGTGAATGACTATTTACAGCATTCAATGCAAGTCGTAATACTGATACATAATTTCTCAAAGACGGCACGCATTTGAGGAACACTGTAAAAAAAGAGATTATTTACGGCTTACCTGTTGTGTGTCTTATTTGAGAGTCATACATAATTTCTCAAAGATGGCGAGCATTTGAGGAACGCCGTAAAAAAGGATTATTTATGGCTTACCTATTGTGTGTCTTATTTGAAAGTCTTTTAAGACATACTACTCATGCCGTGTATACATTTTTCAGAAACAAGTGAATGACTATTTACGGCATTCAGTGCAAGTCGTAATAGTGATACATAATTTCTCAAAGATGGCACGCATTTAAGGAACGCCGTAAAAAAGGATTATTTACAGCTTACCTATTGCGTGTCTTATTTGAAAGTCTTTTAAGGCATACTACTCATGCAATGTATATATTTTACTGAAACAAGTGAATGACTATTTACGGCATTCAGTGCAAGTTGTAATAGTGATACATAATTTCTCAAAGACGGCGTGCATTTGAGGAATGCCGTAAAAAATGATTATTCATGGCTTACCTATTGCGTGTCTTATATGTTTGAGAGTCTTTTAAGACATACAACTCACGTTGTTGATCACGCTCCAAATGTTTACATTTAGCACCCCGTTTACCTTTTTTTTGTAACCGTTTTCTAAGCATTCTATGTGTTTAATGTTGTAAATAAGTCTTTTCAAGTAAAATAGGCATTTCAAGGGTATTTTTGTCCAAAGTGACAAAAAAAGAGCAAAATAGGCAGAAAACAGAAGAAGAGCAGGGTCGGTGGGTTCATATGTTCTGCCCAGCGGGACATGTCCCGCCACACGAAGCCGCCATGCAAGCAACCTTACTCCGGCGAGTTCAGACACACCTTTCAACTGGATATGTCTCGCCGCACGAAGCCGCCGTCAGCTTTGGCGAGTTCATGCAGGAGCCACGAAGAGACAAAACCCGCCGCACGAAGCCGTCGTCAGCTGTGGCGAGATCATTCAACGGGCACAAAGCCGCCGCACATACCTGCTGGCGATTCTGATGAGCCGCAAGTTGATCGAAGCTCGCCCCAAAAGCCAATCATATGGAGTCTTTTTGCCACCTATTGTCCTTGGAAGGCCTTCTCCCTCATCCATGCACACTTGCATGTCATCTTACTACTCAAGAAATGCTCTCAACAATTATTAACTTAGAGATACACTTAGACTTAGAGATAGAATAGATGGAGAGAAGTAGATATTATTAGATATTTTGTTCTTAGCAAGCAAGAGATATAGTTTGTTTTCTTGGCTATTTTCTAGGTAACCAACCACCATATTTTGGTTACTTAGTGTGATCACCTCAAGTTGCCATAGAAGCATTTGTTGCTTGGATTGAAAGAAGGATCATTTCCACTTCACAAGCTTACTAATTGGTGATGTTTCCTTTGATTGTATATCTTTGTAATTTTGATTCTATGTGTAGCTAATTTCTCTTGTTAGGGGATTAGATGTAATTCTTGTATTTCCCTTGCTATATAATCAATCATATTAATATAATCTTCTCAAGTAATGATTGTATGTGTAGGGAAAAATAACAAAAGTAGTACACGCAGCGGAAGCGATACTAAAAATAAGATTTAGTGACTTTTAAAAATTTTTCCTTTATGAACCTTAAACCCTTTAATTAATTAAACATGCATATACAATAACAAAAAGTAGATTACCTTTTGTCGCGTGATCCGATTGACTTACGTCGATGGTAATCCGCAAGATCTTCAATCCTAGCACGAACGTGGATCACCTAGGAGCGTGGTCTCCCTTTTCTTTGAATTGCAAACCTGTGAATGGACAAAACAAAACTTTTCTTTTCTTTGTTAGTCACAAAACAATCAAAAGAATGTCTAAGATTATTCCGGTCACTTTTGAGTTCTCAATCTAATGATCGAAACTCGCGTGAACCTAGATCGATATCGTATACATAAGCTTATTCATGATTAAGCAAATAGTATACTATCAAAGAATAACCTAACACTCCTTTTTGTCTTAGTAGAATAAAAACTCTCTATGAATGAAGAAGAAGAAGAAAAATAGAATTTTAAGCACCAAGCATTGTGTTGGCCGAAATCTATAAGAGCATTTATATAGGTGGCCAAATTTTCTTCCTTCTTTCCTTTAGGGTGGCCGAATTCTTCATGTGATTCCACTAGGGTTGCCGCAATTTTCTTCTACAAAAGAGGAGTTGTGTTGCACCCAAATACACATGTCTTTTAAGACTTCAAACCCTAATCCAACTCATTGATTTTTATTCTTTTATTTTGACTAAATAAAAAGACTCCTTATTTGATTAAATAAATAAAATTAATTATTTATTTCCTTATCAAACAAGTCTTTTACTTTTAGGAAAGATTTGTTTCTTTAATTAAACAATTAATTAATAAATTAACTAATTCTTATTTAATTAAAACAAATGAAACAAAATAATATATTAGGTTAAAACTTTAACCTTGCCGCCCCACTTGTATAAAATTGGGCCTAATATTATTTTCTTATTTCATTTAATCCATTGGACTTTAAATAAAAAGCCCACATGTGAACCAGACCCATTCTTACTAAAAGAAACAAGCCCACATGTCTTTCATTAATATATTGTAAGAATTCCCGTTGTTCTTAATTGGCTTATTTCGTGATCAAACCATAAATGGGGATACTTTGTAAGGGTAGTTTAAATGTTGTTGTTAGTGCATTAGGCCCTTTGAAGACCTCATTATTGACAAGCACCAAAGGTAATTTTCTAAGTGCTTTCTTGTCTTGAAGAGATAGTTGCACACACTCACAACTCATGCATATGTTTAATCTTTGTATGTTGTGTTTCTTTTTGTTGTGCATAAATGATTATTTACATCTCTTCTTGCTTGATTTTATGATTGCATCTTGTGTTGAAAACATCATAGCATTTAGGCTTTTAGGATGCATCTTGTTTGACTTTGCACCCCTTGCATCATTGCATGTGGGATGCAAATTTTGGGGCTGTGCGCTGGTCCACCAGCGCCGGTCGACCAGCGCCGCTCACCGGCGCAAATCGCCCAGTGGCGCGCCGCTGGTCGTGCGCTGGTGTGGACCAGCGCCGGCCACCAGCACCGATCGCCCAGTATGGCGCCGCTGGACTGGCGCTGGTGGCAGCGCCTGTCGTCCAACGCTCAAGCCGAAATTGGCTTGTGCGCTGGTCCTGCGCTGGTCCACCAGCGCACAGAGTATTTTTCTGGCGAGTTTTCAAAACGACCTCACTTCACTTATGGCCTCTATATATATGCTAACTTGATTTTAGGTCATTCACAAGAGTTCTTATTCATGCTTCATACTTAGGATATTTTTCAAGAGAAGAAAAATACACAAAGAACTCATTTTTATTTACTCAAACACAATTTCATGATCATCAATCATCATCTAGCATCATCTTAGATCATCTAGATGTCATCTAGCATGGAATCTTCATCATACTTTGCTTGGTAAGCTTTTCACTAATATCTTACATATTTTGTGTTTAATTTATCTAGCAAATCTCAATTAATTACTTGATTGTTATTTTGTATGCTCTAGATACAAAATTGAGATTAGTATGATGTATGTTTGAGAAGTTGTATTGTGCTAGCATATTAGGTTTTATACTTGATATTGATTAGCTTAACTATTTGACATGTCATTTAGTTTTGATATCTAGGATTGTTCTTAATTGCATATTAATCATCTTAGATAAGCATATAGGGTTTCCCTTGCTCTATGTTGCATTTTGGATATTTTCATATATTCACTTAGGGTTGTATTCTCTTCAAGAGAAGCTAAGTCTTGTGTGTAGCAATCGGGATTAGGTTGCTTAGATCGCAAGCAAATTGGACTAGGTTCACTCATACCGGGATTAGGTAGGTGTGTGATTACATCCGGGATTAGGTTGTAATCGTTTGCACATTTAGTGGATTCGAGGTTCGAGTGTGGCTTACTTACATAGCCCGTGGTTTTTCCCGTGAGGGTTTCCACGTAAAAATTCAAGTGTTAATTTAATTTCCGCACCATATTACACTTGCTTGTTTATATTATCTTGAGGGTAATTTCGTAATTTTGACTAATACGAAAAATTGGGTAAAAAGCGTAAAATCTATTCACCCCCCCTCTAGATAGCTTTATACACACCGTGGTATATTTAGTTTCATATATTAATATAATTGAGCAGCCCATTACATAAATAATGTGCATATTATATTCTTAATATATTAAATGCAATTCTAGATGGACCCTTAAATTGGTCCGGTAGAATATATCAAGTGATCCATGCAAGTCCGTGTGGATTGGGGATCTTGGCGGGCCATCTAAATTTAAGCTTCAATAGACATAACCTAATCACAATCAACAAATGATTCACTTAGGTCCGATCCATTAATTTTAACTCATTCCACTAAAGAGCTCAAACTGAACTCTTAAATAAAGATAGAAAAGGAAGATGCTCCTCATTCATACCCTAGACAATCATATTGGAGATAGTATATCCTCGTGATTAATATCAGTAATCGCCAAGAGTTCATAGACCGCCTATAACTCTCCAAGTTACCATATTTACTCATATGACCACGTTTTGAACTTGGATATTTTGACTTGTCCAGAAGCCATGTTTTCAATAGACACTATCGAAAACTCAACGTTGAGATTTAATATCCAATTACCTCAAAACATCCATATGATGATATTATACTCTCATTTAATTAAATGGAGCCACGATGTCCATATCTATAAATGAAGTCCTCTATCGATTAACAAATGAATATCACCAAACTATCGAGGATAGACTATGCAATATAATCGTACTCATTGATAACTCAAATGATATCACTTGCAACCATAAGTCCATCATTTATCACAGGATTAAGATAGACTCTCCGATTGTCCTGATAATGAAAAGACTTTTATCTACTGACGGTTATAGATAAAGTATTTCATTGTGATCCAGTTCAATGCACCCAGTGCACTAGATCCTTTTGCTCGAAGACACTCCGATGATTTTAGACTCATCATATCTCATTTGATCCCACTCAAATGCTAGCAAAAGAATTCTACAACTTTAACAAGATAAAGGTGCCCAACCTTTAGCTTAAGTTGTGAACATTATTTAAGACTAACTAAAGAATTGTGTCTACCACATACATATCCAGATGTACGAACAATTCTTCTTTTCCCATAGTCTTTAGACCTTATGATTATTTACTTTGACAATTATAATATTAAACTATAAATGCTATACGATTTGTTAAACCAGAAATCACTTTATTAATATGAAAAAGATTGTTAATTACAACATTACACTCTTGCTATTGAGCATAATCCTAACAATCTCCCACTTGCGCTATAGCAAATGTGTCATATTTCTCAAGCCCATTTTCTCTAGATGCCCCTCAAAACTCTTCTGAGGTAGAGCTTTTGTGAAGGGATCCGCTAGATTTTCTGCTGACGCGATTTTGGTAATCGTCACGTCACCTCTTTGAACAATCTCCCTTAAAAGATGATACTTTCTTTCAATGTGTTTACCTCTCTTGTGACTTCTCGGTTCTTTCGAATTAGCCACTGCTCCACTGTTGTCACAGTAGATAGTGATCTGCTTATTCGCACTAGGAACCACTTCCAAGTCAATCAAGAATTGGCGGAGCCAAACAGCCTCTTTGGCAGCTTCGCATGCAGCAACATACTCAACTTCCATGGTGGAATCAGCAATACAAGATTGCTTGATACTCCTCCATATAACTGCTCCTCTTCCAATAGTAAACACAGCCCCTGATGTGGATTTTCTGGAGTCAGAATCTGATTGGAAATCAGAATCTGTATACCCAACGGGAACCAAATCCCCTCCAGAGTATACAAGCATATTATCTCTCGTTGTCTTAAGATACTTGAAAATATGCTTGACTGCCGTCCAGTGATCAGGTCCAGGTTTCGATTGAAACCTGCTAACTATGCCAACAGCAAAACAAATATCTGGTCTAGTACAGAGCATTGCATACATGAGACTTCCAACTGCCGAGGCATATGGAACTCTACTCATGAATTGCTCTTCATGCTCATTCTTAGGAACTTGTTCCTTAGAAAGCTTGATTCCATGTCTGAAAGGTAACATACCTTTCTTGGAATCCTGCATGGAAAACCTAGACAAGATCTTGTCTATGTATGAAGCTTGGGATAATGCAATCGTTCTATTCTTTCTATCCCTTATTACTTGGATACCTAGAATAAAACTTGCTTCTCCTAAGTCCTTCATATCAAATTGTTTTGCTAACCATTCTTTTACTGATGTCAATACACCTACATCGTTTCCAATGAGTAGTATATCATCAACATAAAGAATCAGGAAAACCAACTTGTCACCTTTAATCCTTTTGTATACACAAGGTTCGTCAGGATTCTGAATAAATCCAAAACCTTTGACAGCTTGATCAAACCTTATGTTCCAGGATCTGGATGCTTGCTTTAATCCATATATGGATTTCTGCAACTTGCATACCTTATCCACTTGGCCCTTTTCAATGAATCCCTCTGGTTGCATCATGTAGATGCTTTCGTCAAGACTTCCATTTAGGAAAGCTGTCTTGACGTCCATTTGCCAAATCTCTAGATCTAAAGATGCTGCAATGGATAAGAGTATCCTAATGGATTTAAGCATGGCCACAGGAGAGAAGGTTTCCTCGTAATCGATACCTTCTTTCTGTGTATACCCTTTAGCTACCAATCTAGCTTTAAAGGTTTCCACCTTTCCATCCATACTTCTTTTCCTCTTGTATACCCACTTGCACCCAATGGGTTTTATCCCTTTATGCAAGTCTACAAGGGACCAGACTTTGTTATCGAACATAGATTCAATCTCGGATTGCATTGCCTTTTGCCAATGGCGACTATCAACATCCTCCATAGCTTCCTTGTACGTATAGGGATCATCGTCGTCCGGGAGATTCTCCACTGATTCTCCCAGACCGATGTATCTTTCGGGTTGTGTTCTAACCCTCCCACTACGACGAGGAATGGTAGGTTGTTGATCTTGTGTTGGATTGGAACTTACAATTGGGTTAGGTTGTGTGACCTCTCGTGGAATTGTATCTCCTGACATCTCATTCAGGACAATTCTACTTCTAGGCACAAAATCATTCATATAGTCCTTTTCCAGAAATTTAGCATTTGTCGAAACAAATACTTTAAGATCTGAAGGACTATAGAAATAATATCCTTTAGTTTCTTTTGGATACCCTACAAATATACATGTTTCTGAACGGGACTCCATCTTTTCTGTCTTTCCTTTTAACACATGCGCAGGACAACCAAATATCCTTAAGTGTTGTAAACTAGGTTTGCGCCCAGTCCATAACTCATGCGGTGTTTTAGGAACAGACTTGGATGGTACATCGTTTAGAATGTATATAGCAGTTTGTAAAGCATATCCCCAAAAAAAATAGGAAGTGTTGAATAACTCAACATAGACCTAACCATATCCAAAAGAGTTCTATTTCTCCTTTCTGCTACCCCATTCTGTTGAGGTGTACCTGGTGCAGAAAACTGAGAAACTATCCCATTATCAATAAGATATTGCTGAAACTCACCAGATAGATATTCTCCACCACGATCAGATCTCAAGATTTTTATGTGTTTCTCAAGCTGATTTTCCACTTCAGCTTTGAATGCTTTGAACATGTCAAAAGCATCCGACTTATGTCTCATGAGATACACATAACCAAATATCGAGTAATCATCCATGAAGGTGATGAAGTACTCATATCCACCTTTAGCTTGAATGCTCATAGGTCCACATACATCAGTGTGTATCAATCCTAAACATTCAGTGGCTCTTGCACCTTTGGCAGAGAACGTCCTTTTGGTCATTTTACCTTCCAAACAAGATTCACAAGTTGGTAGATCATCAACCTTTAAGTCACTCAAAGGTCCGTCACATACCAATCTTTTAATCCTATTAAGGTTAATATGACCTAAGCGTAAATGCCAAAGGTAGGTTTCATCTGTTGATAATTTTACTCTTTTATGATTAGGTTCCGTTAATTCTGTGTCTAACGAGTGAGAGATATTTCTATGCAAAAAGTATAGACCGTTTTCCAATGTACCTTGGCAAATAATTTTGTCATTCTTACTAATAATAAAAACTTTATTAAAAGTAACCAAATATCCAAATTTATTCAAACAAGAAACTGAAATTAAATTCCTCTTGAATTGAGGTACATAATAAACGTCTATCAATTCTAAATGCCTTCTAGAATCCAAATAAACTCTAATATCTCCCACTGCACTTGCAGACACTAACGTTCCGTTGCCCAAGCACAAATTGATTTCATTCTTACTCAGCTTTCTCCTTTCTTGGAACCCCTGCAAGGAATAACAAACATGATTAGTGGCTCCTGAGTCTATGATCCAAGAATCTGTAGAATCAGCCAAAAAACATGTTTCAAGATAATTCACATTACCTTCTTCCTTCTTATTCTGGGACTTTGGGCAATTTCTCTTCCAATGTCCCTTTTCACCACAAAGGAAGCATTTCCCTTTGATCTTGGTTACTTTCTTGGTCTCCTTCTTGATAGGCCCAAGTTGCTTTTTCTTCTGTTGTTTCTTGACCTTTTGACGGGCCTTAACAGTAGCAACTTTACCAACCATATGAATCTCTTGACCTTTGCCTTTCACAAGGATCTTTTCAGCACTTTGAACATCTTGCATCAGGCCTTGTAAGGTGTATTCCTTTTTGTTCAAAGTGTAGTCCAATTTGAACTGATCAAAGGAATCTGACAATGAATTGACAACCATATCAATCTTTGTCTCACCATCTATCTCAGCGCCATGCAGTTCAACAATGTTGAGATGTGCTATGACTTTCATCATGTGATCTTTCACAGCCTGTCCAGGTTTCATCCTAAGATTCATAAAAGCAGTCACTGCCTCTCTCTTAGTCGTCCTAGACTTCATAGCAAACATCTCCTCTAGAGACATCATTATATCAGCAGCGGACTCCATTCCTTCATGCTGCTGTTGCAACACGTCGGAGATAGTGGCCATAATGTAACATTTTGCCATATCATCTGAAGTCTTCCACTGCTCATACTCATCTCTATACATTATGCTAGATTCATTATTAGGAGCAGGTGGTTTAGGAGTAGTTAGAACAAACTTATGTTTTTCACTTTGCAGCAACAACCCAATTTTCCTTTTCCATGTGACATAATTATCTCCAGTTAAAGTGTTATCTTTCAGGATGTTCATAAGTGATGGGGTCATGATTTCTGAATAAAACAAAACATATATAAGTAAATAATCATGATAAAGCACTTTTAAATATTTATCTTGAATTAAATAAATAACTCAATCATAAAATTCAACGGTGATCTAACACCCATAAATGTTACGCCTCCTTTGGGAGTTCGCACCATTTACTAGTTAGACTAGGTCCCACCTAATTGTTAACATAACAACCAGCGTTTTCAATTTTAGCCTTGCAATTTTATTGATAAGAACTCTTGGGAGGATATCAATAAAATTACATTGAGTGTGTTACCAAGATATCGACCCTCAATTTTCTCTCACGAAAATCCCTCCTTGGGGAGTAGATCTCGTTTGAGTCCATTGTCTAGTCTATCCTTGTAAGGAAGTATGTTGCTAAATTCCATTCATGGACGCCCCTTGGGGGGATTACCAATAAATAATAAAGCTCAACTAACCTTGGAGGCCATAGGTGTTACAAAAACACCTTCTCCCACTCAATTATTTAAGGCGTGTGATTAAATCCCATAGAATGATTTACCGAGTTATCTAGATGCCAATTTAGATACCTAAATCATTCAATGCATGTTCATACCAAAAGAGATATATGCGTGGCACTCCTATTCTATATGTCATGTTATCATACAATAACAAATATTGTAATATTTAAGCATAAATTAAATAGCAACAATTTTGGCCCATCCTAGAAAAACAAGTAAAATTACAATTGTTTAGGAATACAAGTTCTTCAAGTGGCCCATCAACCATACGCTCATCCTTCGGCCCAACCCACGGGCGTGCACAACTCACAACCCCACTAAGGGGCTGCTGTGCGCAGCCCATGAAGACTCCAGGGCTGCCGTGCGCAGCCCACCAAGCTTGGGCTTGCCATGCGCAGCCCAATCCACTCCTAGGGTGCGCACGGTGCTCGTTCTCAGTTCCGGTTGCTTCGTTTTTCATCGTGTCTTCGAATCTTCAAGACCTAAATATATTACGGCAGTATTCAAACAAATAAAATACTGCAATATTTTTATTTTTTTTTTAATCACTGCAATACCTTTTTACATACAAAAAACTGCACATAATAAAAATTAAAAAAAACTGCAGTAGTATAAAAAAAAATACTGCACCTATATATAAAAAAAAAAAAATAAAACCTAGCAATCTACCAAGAAGGAATTATGGCGATGATAGACCACCCTTCTTCTTACAATTCCATAACAAAATTTACATTGAAAATCTAGGACCAAAATCGAGTAATAACAATCCACACAAACATATATAAATCCATACATCCACATGTAATTATATATTTGAATACCTAGAGTGCCATCTCTTTCTAAACATGCATAATCACAATAAAAAGAAATAGATCCACGTATATATACGTTAATTAATTAAAAAGGGTTCAACCTAGGCTCTGATACCAATTGTAGGGAAAAATAAACAAAAGTGATACATGCAGCGGAAGCGATACTAAAAAATAAGATTTAGTGACTTTTAAAAATTTTTCCTTTATGAACCTTAAACCCTTTAATTAATTAAACATGCATATACATTCACAAAAAGTAGATTGCCTTTTGTCGCGTGATCCGATTGACTTACGTCGATGGTAATCCGCAAGATCTTCAATCCTAGCACGAACGTGGATCACCTAGGAGCGTGGTCTCCCTTTTCTTTGAATTGCAAACCTGTGAATGGACAAAACAAAACTTTTCTTTTCTTTGTTAGTCACAAAACAATCAAAAGAATGACTAAGATTATTCCGGTCACTTTTGAGTTCTCAATCTAATGATCGAAACTCACGTGAACCTAGATCGATATCGTATACACAAGCTTATTGATGATTAAGCAAATAGTATGCTATCAAAGAATAATCTAACACTCCTTTTTGTCTTAGTAGAATAAAAACTCTCTATGAATGAAGAAGAAGAAGAAAAAATAAAATCTCAAGCACCAAGCATTGTGTTGGCCGAAATCTATAAGAGCACTTATATAGGTGGCCAAATTTTCTTCCTTCTTTCCTTTAGGGTGGCCGAATTCTTCATGTGATTCTACTAGGTTTGCCGCAATTTTCCTCTACAAAAGAGGAGTTGTGTTGCACCAAAATACACATGTCTTTTAAGACTTCAAACCCTAATCCAACTCATTGATTTTTATTCTTTTATTTTGACTAAATAAAAAGACTCCTTATTTGATTAAATAAATAAAATTAATTATTTATTTCCTTATCAAACAAGTCTTTTACTTTTAGGAAAGATTTGTTTCTTTAATTAAACAATTAATTAATAAATTAACTAATTCTTAATTAATTAAAACAAATGAAACAAAATAATATATTAGGTTAAAACTTTAACCTTGCCGCCCTACTTGTATAAAATTGGGCCTAATATTATTTTCTTATTTCATTTAATCCATTGGATTTTAAATAAAAAGCCCACATGTGAACCAGACCCATTCTTACTAAAAGAAACAAGCCCACATGTCTTTCATTAATATATTAATATAATTGAGCAGCCCATTACATAAATAATGTGCATATTATATTCTTAATATATTAAATGCAATTCTAGATGGACCTTTAAATTGGTCCGGTAGAATATATCAAGTGATCCATGCAAGTCCGTGTGGATTGGGGATCTTGGCGGGCCATCTAAATTTAAGCTTCAATAGACATAACCTAATCACAATCAACAAATGATTCACTTAGGTCCAATCCATTAATTTTAACTCATTCCACTAAAGAGCTAAAACTGAACTCTTAAATAAAGATAGAAAAGGAAGATGCTCCTCATTCATACCCTAGACAATCATATTGGAGATAGTGTATCTTCGTGATTAATATCAGTAATCGCCAAGAGTTCATAGACCGCCTATAACTCTCCAAGTTACCATATTTACTCATATGACCACGTTTTGAACTTGGATATTTTGACTTGTCCAGAAGCCATGTTTTCAATAGACACTATCGAAAACTCAACGTTGAGATTTAATATCCAATTACCTCAAAACATCCATATGATGATATTATACTCTCATTTAATTAAATGGAGCCACGATGTCCATATCTATAAATGAAGTCCTCTATCGATTAACAAATGAATATCACCAAACTATCGAGGATAGACTATGTAATATAATCGTACTCATTGATAACTCAAATGATATCACTTGCAACCATAAGTCCATCATTTATCTCAGGATTAAGATAGACTCTCCGATTGTCCTGATAATGAAAAGACTTTTATCTACTGACGGTTATAGATAAAGTATTTCATTGTGATCCAGTTCAATGCACCCAATGCACTAGATCCTTTTGCTCGAAGACACTCTGATGATTTTAGACTCATCATATCTCATTTGATCCCACTCAAATGCTAGCAAAAGAATTCTACAACTTTAACAAGATAAATGTTCTCAACCTTTAACTTAAGTTGTGAACATTATTCAAGACTAACTAAAGAATTGTGTCTACCACATACATATCCAGATGTACAAACAATTCTTCTTTTCCCATAGTCTTTAGGCCTTATGATTATTTACTTTGACAATTATAATATTAAACTATAAATGCTATACGATTTGTTAAACCAGAAATCACTTTATTAATATGAAAAAGATTGTTAATTACAACATTACACTCTTGCTATTGAGCATAATCCTAACATCTTATTTGTGTGCCTTAATGCTCATTAACATCTCTTCTTGCATGTTAGTTTGATTGCATCTTGCATATCCAATTGCCTTGTCATGCTTAGACTTAGGATTGCATTTTTGCACTGGGCGCTCCCAAAAGCGCTCTACGAACAGCCCCCGTTGGGCGATGTACAGACCTGATCGATTTAATTCGAGCGCTGTAGAGGCGCTCTACAAAGCGCTCTACGTAGAGCGACCTCTCTGATGGCGCTCTACAAAGCGCTCTACGTAGAGCGCCCCTCTGTTTTCTCACAAGAACAGAGCAGGGGGCTCTACAAAGCGCTCTACGTAGAGCGCCCATGGCAAAATTGTGGTGTCACTTATCAAAACGACCACACTTCATCTTGACACCCTATATATATGCCACTTTGACTTTAGGTCAATTACAAGAGTTCATATTCAGATTCCATACTCGGGAGATTTTTCAAAGAGAAGAAAAATTCCAAAGAACTCATTTTTAATTACTCAAACACTTGTTCCATGATCATCAATCATCATCTAGCATCATCTTAGATCATCTAGATGACATCTTGCATGGATTCTTCATCATACTTTGCTTGGTAAGCTTTTCACTAATATCTTACATATTTTGTGTTTCTCTTATCTAGCAATCTCAATTTAATTACTTGTATGTGATTTTATATACTTTGAATACAAGATTGAGATTAGTATGATGTATGTTTGAGAAGTTGTATTGTGCTAGCATATTAGGTTTTGTGCTTGATATTGATTAGCTAAACTAATTGACATGTCATTTAGTTTTGATATCTAGGATTGTTCTTAATTGCATATTAATCATCTTAGATAAGCATATAGGGTTTCCCTTGCTCTATGTTGCATTTTGGATATTCACATATATTCACTTAGGGTTGTTTCTCTTCATAGAGAAAGTAAGTCTTGTGTGTAGCATCTGGGATTAGGTTGCTTAGATCACAAGCAAAATCGGACTAGGTTCACTCATACCGGGATTAGGTAGGTGTGTGATTACTTCCGGGATTAGGTTGTAATCGTTTGCACATTTAGTGGATTCGAGGTTCGAGTGTGGCTTACTTACATAGCCCGTGGTTTTTCCCGTGAGGGTTTCCACGTAAAAATCAAGTGTTAATTTAATTTCCGCACCATATTACACTTGCTTGTTTATTTTATCTTGAGGGTAATTTCGTAATTTTGACTAACACGAAAAATTGGGTAAAAAGCGTAAAATCTATTCACCCCCCCTCTAGATAGTTTTATACACACCGTGCTATAATTAGTTTCATTGTGTTTAAAATCATTTAAGGTTTCGTGAGGTTTTTATAAATAGTTTTTGACAAGTGGGTTTTAAAATACACACAAAACGACTTTGTCAGATATCATTCACGACATCATCTAATGTGGCTTGCAGCTGAACACCGTAAATAGTCATTTACGATGTTCTTTGCGTGCAGTAAAAGGGGTCGTAATACAATTACGACGTTTTTTAAAATATATTGACGACGCGTTTGGTACGCTGTATTTGACGGATATCATTCACGACATCATCTAATGTGGCTTGCAGTTGAACGCTGTAAGTCATTTACAGTGTTCTTTGCGCACAGTAAAAGACCCAATCTGTTGTAGTGCACCCACACTCAGGGCACGTGATATAAATACATCATGTCATTTTCATTAAGGCTCCACCACACTTGAACTAAAGAAACCAACCCAAACTTTCTCTTCCCTCTCTACATCATCTAAGGTATTTTGTGTGCTCCACGTTTCAATTTTCAGACAAAAAAGGTATGAAATGTTGATCCAAACTTGTTATGTTTGATTACAGTATTACGTTTCATCTTTTCTCTTCCAAAAGTTATCTATCTTTGCATCAATTCCTTTGTCATAAGAGGGTCACGAAATGGTGCCCAACTTGTGCTTGATTTATAATGCTTATATAAGGAATTAATTGTTAATGCATGTTGAAGAGATTGATGAAGACTTTGATTGATAATGGTTCTTACATTTATGAAATTTCGAATTTGGGATTTCAAATTAGGTTGTTGAGTTAACTCTCCAAAAGGAATGATGGGTTTTGTTTAACGATGCATGTGACGTGTTTATAGGTTAATTAGAATATCAAATTGCACATCTATGTACTTAATTTAAAAAATTAGGGTTTTGTGTGATTAAAGGGAATTAGGCCTCCCTTGAAGTGGATGTCATTGTTGAGAGTGTTGAATAATTGATCGTGGTTATAGTTTTAACATGAATGTGGTGTGTTGTGTGATATGTGCATGGCTGCTAAATTTTAATGCAAAGTTAAAGTGCGGGTCCAGTGTGAGTCACCCACCCGCACTTCACCTACACTTTACCAGTTAGAGGAAATCTTTTGCTCTAGATTTTAATGCATTATCTTGATTTCTTGATTTGAGTTTTCCTTAATTTGATAATTTTTTCTTATGCAGATGTCCGGGAGAACTAGGAACTCTGCAACGCAAGTAGGACAAGGTTCCGAGAGAAGGTCAAGGAAGTCAACTCAAGTCCCACCGGTGCCCCTTTGTGTCCTAAACTCAGAATTTGAGGACCGATTAGAGTAGTTCCATTGGCGGGATATTGTTGAAGAAAGAGGGGTAGCACTGTAAGAATTGGATACCACTCCTATACCTCAGGTCGTTGAAAGGAGGTGGTGGGAAAATTTTGTTAGTAACCTACCTAGTTATTAAAAGAGAGTGGTTGAAGAGTTCTATGCTAGCATGGTGCCTAAGAATTTTCGTCGAACTGCAACAGTGTTGGTCCGAGGAGTGGAGGTTCGGATGAGCATAAATGACATCAATAGGTACTACAAAACTGAGCTCCCAAATGATGAGGAAGTTGTGGGAAGACTCCATAATGGAGTCACTTGGAATGAATTGTTCATGACGTAAAATATTGATTTTGCAAATGACTTGGTGATTAGACCAATGGACTTCTGGGTGGCCTTAAACTACCACATGAAGCACACCAATTTGAAGTTGGAATTGGGTTTTTGGCATGTCTTCATCTCTCACTCCCTGATTCCCAGGAAGCACAGAACCTTGGTCAATTTCAACACAACCATCGTCCTTTATTGCATTCGACATGGAGAGTTGATAGATGTTGGGTTTCTGGTCAAGCGAGAGATTCTTGAATTCGGGTGCATAAGGGTGGATAAGTAGCCTCTCATATTCCCTAGCCTAATTACCGCTTTTTGTAAGGAGACATGGGTGGATTTCGGGGATGATCCTTCTGAAGATGGACAAAGGCCAGTTGATATGGTCACTTGGAACAACCAACTAAGGGAACAGGACCCTTTCGGTGTCAGACTGAGAACTGGTAGGAAAAAGACTATTCACGGTGCTAGCTCAAGCAGACAGGCAGAGGAGGGTTCAGAGTAGATGGGTTTTGACCAGGAATATATGGACTATGACCAGATGCCCCTACCTCCGCAGGAGCTTTCTGAGGGAGTTCCTTGGCAGACTTTGCTGGATGGGATTCAAAACCTCAGAACTGACGTTCTTGAGAATATGAAGCAGATAGCTGAAGGCAAAGTGGAAACCATTGGGAGTTTTACGGATGTGTGGGACAACATCACCAGCATGAGGAAGGTGCTCGGTGTCTCCCGTTACTCAAACAAGAAGAAGAGACTTGCCCCCTCATCACCACCCATAGGAGGCCCCATCGTTGATCCCTGTGCGGGAGAGCTTCGGGCGGTAATAGAGATGACTAGGAGAAAACATGAAGAGAGGGCCAGAGCAGAACTAGACCCGAAGGGAAATGGGACATCTCTTGAGGCAGAGGCCAAGTCTTTAGATAAGGATTGATCTATCCATCTATCTTATTTTTCTTTCCATTTCTTAAACTCATTTACTTTTCGTATTTTGCTTTAGTTTATTTTTATTTTCGTAGTATTTTGTGAGGATAGATTGTTAAGGATGTTTAGATCGTGTGATATGATTGAATATATTTGCACTTATTGATTATCTTTTGGTAGAAGTTTTGTTCTTAAAGTTAGGTTTTTCATCTCTTGAGAAGATTCATGACAACTTGCACATCTCAGAGGGACAAGCAAGCCAAGAGTGCTCATAAAACGGGCAAAGGACCTATCTTCCATTAAGGGAGTTTCTACCTCTTGATTTTGTGCTTAATTGATAATTGTTGCCGATTGTGGATTTTTTATTCTATCCATTTTTTTTTTTTGGATGATGATATGAGTCAAAGGCTCATTATTGATGCATGAGAGTATACAGGATTACTTGCATATATTCCCCAATTTGGTTTGGGGTTTTTGATCATATACATACTTGCACAAGTTTTGAGCTTATGATAAGATCTGGTTTAGGGGTTGTTATGCCCCCATTCCGCCAATTTTGAGATGATGCTTGCATAGGTTGAAATGTGTGTCGTTGCGCTTTTATGATATATTGTATGATTTGCCTTTATTAGTAGAGCCTTTTTGAGCCCTTGCATTTTCTAGGCATTGATTGTGGATAATTAGTGCCTACGTTTTTCTTTGTGTCTTGTAAGGTGCAAACCGCTAGGCCAGGCTCTTTTGTCTCCAACATTGGGGACAATGTAGAGTTCTGGTTTGGGGGTGTGGACACCTTGTTGAGTCATCTTTTTAAGAGTCTTGAGTCTTTTTAGTGTGCAAAATTTTCAAATTGTCGCTTGACCAAAATTTTCGAGCTTCCATTAGCTTGGGTGCGATGCCTTTATTGTGTGCTTGTGGTGAATTTTCCGTATGCATTTTGAGCTTGTGATGTAGCTTGTTGCCATTTAGGGTTTCACTTGCACCTTTATGGGTTTGTCCCATCCTTTAGGTGTTAAGTTGAGGTGACTTGGCGCTTTCGTGCCTTGTTCTAATAGTGGAGATTTCCGTGAGATTACAAACACAAGCCTTTAAATAGCATATTGAGTGTTATTATTAATTATTATTAAACACCTCTCTCGTCATATGTGTCACATGTCATAGGACATGCATATAATATAGTGGATTGCTTGATGGATGCGTTCATTCCCTTGATAGATGAATTGTGGAAGTGATATTAGGCAATGTGTGTGCAAATACTACTTATAATAGCCTAAACATGCTCTTATCCTTGTTGTGTGCTCCAAATGCCAAACTTAAGGCCAAACACATACTTTTTCATTTGGTACCACATATAACCGTATACCATAGCCTAAACACATGTCTACCTTTGTTACTAATCATGCTAGGATGTGTAAACATGGGAATGAAAGGAGTTAAGCTCAAATTTGTCAAAAAAAAAAAAAAAACGTGTACTAAGGAAAAATGTTGTAAATGTGCGAAGCAAATGACTAAAAATGTAAAAGCACCAAAAAATATGTACTTATGAGCCTTAAGTGTCAAATAGAATTGTGTACACTTCAAAAGAAAAGAAATTGAGAAAAGCAAAAGATCCTTGAAATAGGTACTGTTAAGCACTCACAATGTAGAGTGAAATATTTGAAGCACAACTATGAGTAAATTGAATGCCTAGACGCTAGCGTTTGAACAATTGTGAAAAAAAAGCATTGTATGGGGTATGTGGATAAATTCTATCATGATTGGTGATTTTGAACTCCAAAACTTCCCATGGCCCCATTATAACCAAAGGAAAAGCCTTTTTGATCCATGATGAGTCTAGTTTGGGAATGTCTGTTGAAACATGATCTTTCACGTCCATGGTTTAGTGGTTCCTTCCTAGGTTAGGTTACTAGAAAGTAATGGTTTTTCAAATGATAATTTATATGCAATGCATTAGAATTCTTCATATAACTTCATCTTTGCATATCTTGCACGTGTGGAACTTAGGACTTTGAGTGAAAAGAAAAGAGAGAATCCACATGAGCTTTATAATGAAAGCGAATTATGCTCAAGATAGGGGAGTAAATAGTCCATAATGCATGAGTGCCTTTAGGTGTGGGATTCATGTTCGTGTGAATCTCCCTTTTATATCTCCAAGCCACTTTAGATCATGTTGCGTATACTTTCTTTCCTCTATCACACATTTTGGTATCACATCACTAGTTAAGCTTGCGGCCATTTCAAAAATTTTTGTTCTTGTGTCTAGGTCATTTTTATCTTGCGTCAGTCCTGTTAGTGCGTCCAATTTATTTTTCTTAGCTTTGCTCGAGGACAAGCAAAGGTTTGGTTTGGAGGTATTTGATCGTGACAAAAGTGTTGTTTATTTCGGCTCACATTTCTTTATCCTTAGTCTCGTTCTCTTGCGTTTTAGCGTCTCTTATGGGCTCTTTGTTCATATTTGCAGGCATTTGTACATTTCTGGTGTTAGAAGCAAAATTCAGGATTTTCGAGCGAAAAGGAACCAAAAGATGCAAAAAGAAGGACAAAAGGCATCGGGTGCTCTAGAAGTGCGGGAATAGTGCGGGTTAGTCAACTGCACTCCACCCGCACTGTTGGTACAACCCGGAAGCTGATATCTGAAGAAAAGTTAAAGTGTGGATCAGTGCGGGTCATCCAACCACACTCCACCCGCATTCTATGAAAACCCGGAAGCTGATATATGAAGAGAAGTTAAAGTGTAGGTTAATGCGGGTCATCCAACCACAATCCACCCGTACTCTATGAAAACTCGGAAGCTGATATCTAAAGAGAAGTTAAAGTGTGGGTCAGTGAGGATCTGTGCAGGTTAGTGCGAGTCATCCAACCGCACTTCACCCGCACTCTATGTAAAACTCGGGAGCTGGAATCATGAAGACTTGATAAAGTGCGGGTTAGTGCGGGTCATCCAACCGCACTTCACCTGCACTCTTGATAAAAACCTAGAGGCCGAATTATGAAGAATTGATAAAGTGCAAGTGCCTGCACAGGTGCAGTGTGGGTCCCTACCCTGCACTCGACCTGCACTCCACACCCGCCAGACTGCAACTTTGAAGCATTTCTGACCTTTTTTGTAATCCATATAAATAGAAACACACATTAGATCGAAATATACGTTTTTTTACTCTGAAATTACATTTCCCTTACATCATCTAGATCTAGGAATATTTTCCCTTTCATCAAAACACATTCCACCACCATACTTAACATTCCTACACACCATTTCCACCAATCTCACTTGCAATCCATCTTTACTCAAGGAAGAGCATTAGGAGATTAGAATCAAAGCTTCAAGAAGAAGATCTCACCATGGGTCCTCTCTATCTCTCTTCTTTTAGTTCATATTGTTTATTTACTATGAGTAGATAAACCCCCACTAAGGGGTTAATGTGATTAGTTTAATGGATGTTGGGCATTTGTAAATAAACTCTTTATTCTATATTCAAATCTACCTTTTATGTTTTATTCTCTTGCATTAATTGATTTCTAATATTGACTTGTCTTGGATACACCCTCTTAGCAAGATTGATTTAGAATCTACTTGAGTAGACAACTAGGTATATGTAAGGTTTATGATTTGTATTGGCTTGATTCCATTGCAAAACACTCTATGTCTGTATTAGTTGTTGCTTAGGACATTATTTGAAGAAAGGAAGCTTAAAAAGTGAAGAGCAACGTCTAGTACAAAAGTCGTCTTCAAGAGGTGAAAAACGTCAAAGGTAAATCTTGACTTCCATCCTCTTGCAAGGCGTTAGCGCACACACACACAATTCATACATGTGTGTCCCTGCTTCGTGGTTCAAACATTTGGTATAACACATTCACACACTTCATAGCATGCTCATGCATTGATCTTGTATTGACAAACATTGTGAAATTGCATGCTTTGTGACTATCTCTTTGATATGGCATGCTTGTGTGAATATGTGTTTATTTGTTTGTGTATTTTGTGTTTAGGACTTGAACATGTTCTTATTTAATGCCTTATTGAGTTCCAGTCGTTTCGGTTACTCATTCATAAGGTTTCGAGTCTAAACAAGTTGACTATGCTACTTTTCGTTCTCATTTGTTGTGTTGACTTCATCGTCAGATTCCGAGATGATTTCTCAACCATTTTTCAAAGTTGTGTAGTTGTAGTCATGCGTGAGGGAGTCACAGTTTGTAATCCGAAAACGGATTCAAAATTGGAGTTCGGATACCCAAGATATGGGCTGAAGAACCGAAGGAGCGCGCGAGAGGAGTCGGGAGCACGTGTGGCCACAAGGCTTGCCCATGTGGGAGGCCGTGGGCCCCACGGCCAGGGGAGCCCTCTGCTCCCATGTGGGCCATGCACCCCCCATGGGGAGGAGACGTGGCGTGCTCCGATTCGCTCGAAAAATCTCTCTCTCTCCTCCTTTTAAACCCATCCTTCCCTCCACACTTTGTTGAATTTTGAAGAACACTTGAGAAATTTTCTGCAGAATTCTACAATTTTCGTTTTCTTATTTTGATCATATCTCTCTCATACGAACTCGAAATCAATCGATTCAAAAACCAAAATTGTTGGTCTCGAAGAGAGATACAAACCCCAAGCATTTCTAGAGGCAGCTGACTTCACCATTTTTCTCAGCTGATCCATTTTCAGTACGTGGTCAGTATGTTTGTTTCAACTTCTTCTTTTTCAATTTCATCTTTGATCATCTCTTGATTCTTACTATTTGATTGATGAAATTTGTTGAGAGGTATGTTAGATCACATGCTAGGGTTGTTTGATCATTTGTTAATTGAGATTTAGCTTTGTGATTTGTCTTGAACATATATGTGCTAAACTTGATTTATCATGAAATTGATTCTAGAAAATGTATGTGTGATGTGCTTCATGTTATTTTCTATGTTTTATTTCATGATCTAAGAACTAGGTTTTTTAGTGTGATAAATTGAATATTCATACCTTTGTTCTTATTGATTTGCATGTCTTGATTTCTAGATAATTTTATGATTGTGTGTTGAAATCATATTCTAGACTATCATTGAACATGTACATTTTGCTTGATTGATCATCTAGCTTAATTTGATTGTGTTTGCATCATTTGCATCACTTTAGATCATAGCCTTGCATTAGGTTGAAGTCTCTAGCAAAGTGAGTGAAGCTTTGTGGATAGAGCAAGGAAGACTTGATTAGAGTTGGGAGGACTCGGATAATCAAGCAAGGGAGTCTTGTCTAGGGTCGGGAGGATCCGGATAGGCAAGCAAGAAATCTTCCTAGAGACGTGAGCGTCTTGGATAGGAAGTTGCTTTCTAGAGGTGTAGGACACATCTCGGATAGGAAGTAGGCTTGGTGATTCACTAGCCCGAGGGTAGATTAGGAGTTGATAGCTTGAGCGGATATCATGAGTGATAGCTTGAGTGTGTAAGTCCTTTTTCACATAGTGGATTGCTTCGCCAGTGGTTGTGGTATCAACCCGTGGATGTTTCCTCTTTGAGGTTTTACCACGTTAAAACACTTGTGTTCATTTTTGTTTTTACTTTTCTTTATCTTCCATTTCTTTCATTGATTGCATATCTTGTAAATTTGATTAACTCTTGTTTAAGTGAAATCAACTAGTTTGTCAAATTTAATCAAGTGTGCATTTTCATTGATATATTCCGCATTATTTTTTAATTGAAAGAATTTGGAGCATATACCTATTCACCCCCCCTCTAGGTATATTTCACTACTACATTAAGGGAAATTTCAGTATACACCCTATTTGGTTGTCTATTGCTCTATTGATTGGAAGGGTTTTCGCAAGAATACACCCTTCAAGTGAAATCTAGCTTAATAACCATGATCTTAACCTAATCTCAAATAGGTTGTCTTCACTATACACCCTAGGTTGGCCACCTGTGACAGAATTAGAAGCCACCACTATACACCCTAGGATGGCTACATTAGTGATTTTGCAAGAACTAATCCTTCAAGTAAAATCCGATTAAATAACCCCTAGCTTCATCTAATCTTAAACAGGTGGCCTTCACTATACACCCTAGGTTGGCCACTTGTAAAAGAATTGGAAATCATCACTATACACCCTAGGATGACTACATTAGTAAGAGGTTAAGCCTTTAATAGGTAGATGCGCATTCATGGCTAGAATCCCAACTGAGCAACTAGCGCTATACACCCTAGGTTGGTTGCTTAGGAGGGATTAATCTCTAGTAGGAGGTCTTCACTATACACCATAGGTTGACCCCTTGCTAGAGATACATAACCAACGCTATACACCCTAGGTTGGTTACATTAGATTAAATATGCTTAATTGAGAGTTTGTTGCATTGCCCAATGTTCACTTATGAGTCCATTAACTCCTTAGTCCCCTTATCATATATATCACTCCTTTCGCTTTCCATTTTTAGTCATTGCATTCATTAGTTTATTTTAGTTAATTCATTATTCAAACACCAATCATTTCTCTTTTACTTTTATCACATAACTATTGCTAGAGTATTGATTAGTCATTGCTAGTCCCCCGATCCTTGTGGACAACACCCCACTTGCCGCCATACTTGTGTTTTCAAACCCATTTAAGGCTTTGTGAGGTTCTTATAAATATCTTTTGACAAGTGAATTTACGTACACAAGCGACTTTTGTCAGCAGCGGCGCAAATTTTGATGAGGTCATTTTGTACTCAACAAAAATACATTTTTATGTATTCATTTGAAAACCAAGTTTCACCACTTGAAAATCCACTTAGGATGTAAAATTTAATAAAACGGTAAGCAAGGATTCGTTCCACATGGAATTAGAGTAATTAGTTGAATTAATTAACTAATCTAAAATGCAATAAAGTAAATCATGGTAGTTTGGTTGGTGTATGGTTTGAGAAACCATCAAACATACATGGAAAGTAAATGTAAAAAAAAAAAAAAAAAAAAGAATATGAATAGATTGGAATCCAATATCAACAACCTAGATATGAAAATGATTTATACAATTAATAAGAAGTCTAAGGAAATGATAGAGTAACTAATGGACTTTGAGCACACAATCAAGGATGATCTCATTCGGAAGTGTGTTTAGACCGTCACTACGAACCCTAAACAACTTCCCACCAAAATGCCTAACTGATTAAGGAGAGGGGATCAAGGTGGGATCGGTTAGTGACGATTAAAGGCCTAGGTAATTGCGGTTGACATACCCTCCAATAACCTATCCTATTCACTATGTGCTACAATCAATCAAATGTGTCAATAACTCAACCAATTTTATCACAAATAAATCCTACAACATATTGTAATTAACAAGTGTGTCAATAACTCAATCAATCACATAAGAGCAAGATCTAATTAAAAAGTAAAAAGAACTATAATTGTATAAACATATTATTCAAAGCTTTAACAAATACTCATTGTCCAAAAGTCTCTCAAATCATCCCCCTAGAATAGGGGTTTAATTACACATAATCACAAACAAAGAATGAAGGTAAAATGTAGAGAAACCACCCTTGGGTCTCTCTTGTAAGCTTGATCCTTCCTTGAGCTTCCTTGTTGATCCTAGTGCAAAGATTGAGTGATGAGGATATGTCTAGATAGATTGAGTCAAATGGAAAGTGACAAAGGAGGTGGGTGTAGAAAATGGGTAGAGAGGAGAGTTTTGGGTGAAGTAATCTAGATGTTTGTTGATGAGATTGGAGAGGAGAAATAGTGAGATTATGAGTGGTGGGAGAAGGGATGTATCCCTCAAATGTAAAACTATGATGAATTTAGAGTGTATCAAAAATAGGGCATGAGTGGTCAATTACCAAAACACCCCATGACATGGTAAATTACCATTAAGCCCCTCAAAGGGGTTCATTGCGTAAAATTCCAAGAAATCAGAACTGGTTCGCTGTTGATTTTCATGGTGACTTCAATGGTGACTTTTTAGGCAACGGTCTCTGGGCGTTTTCGCTTGGGGGGTTCACGGTGGCGAAAAGTGAAGGTTGAAACGCGAATCTATTTAAGCTATTCTTTGCGGTGAATTCGCGGTTGAATTATGGTGAACGGATGAGTGACGCTAGTGAAAAGAGAAGATCATGGTTGGAGCACGGTGGGGTTTGGTGAGCCGAGAAAGAGGACTTCATTACGGTCGCATTTAGTTCGTCAATCTTCTGTATCGGAAATCAGCTGGAATAAAGCGGGTTATGATCGTTTCCGACGGCTATAAAAAGCTAGGGTTTTGGCTTACTGGTTGGTTTTTTTTTTCACAGCTGGAGGTTGAAAATGACATGGTAGGGTGTGTTTAACAGGTCTTCGGGGTGTAGTTGGGCTTCACTTGAATCAGATTGGGTCAAAGGTTTGGGCTTCGCGTTTAGGCCACGCATTGGGCATCAGTTTTGGGCCACGCTGAGCCCAGCGCCTATTTAATTGAAACACACCGTTTAAGTGTTGAGCTGGAATGGGCTGCTTATGTGGCAAATTACAATTCAATCCCTTGTATTCTTCTAAATTCGTGATAACTTTAATCCTTCCTCATAATTTACACTTTTGCCCCCAATTGACCAAAATTACTCCAATGCCCTTGAACTTTATAAATACCTAAAAACACTTGAATCACACAATTAAATCACGGGATATTGCTCGAGAATCAAGCGAAAAGAGAAGAAAATAAAGGCCAAAATCATACTAATTTTGGTTCGATCATAAAGCCATTGTTATCTCTTGTAATCAATCCAAGTGTGAGCAAGTTGAGTTGTGGCATCAAAGGCTAGGCCATATAAACTACCGGGATTTGAGAATCTTGGATAAGTTCAAGGTTGTGCGTGGTCTTCTCAACTTGGGAAGAAAATTGATGGAGTTTGTGGTCCTTGTCAAAAAGGAAAGCAAACCAAAAGCATGCACAAAAAGGGCAAGTATCTCACCATCAAGGAGCCATTAGAGCTTCTTCACATGGACCTCATGGGTCCAATGCAAACTAAAAGTCTCGGTGGGAAAAGATATATCTTCGTATGTGTTGATGATTTCTCTAGATTTACATGGACTTATTTCCTTAGAGACAAATCAGAAGCTTTTGAAAAATTTAAAATGCTTTGCACTAAAATTCAAAATGAGAAAGACTTTCATATTAAAAGCATTAAAAAATTAGGAGTGATCATGAGAGAGAATTTGAAAATGCTTGTTTTGAAAACTTTTGCAATAATATAAGTATTTCTAATAAGTTTTCAGCTCCTAAAACACCTCAACAAAATGGGATTGTTAAAAGGAAGAATAGGGTCCTTCAAGAGATGGGTCGTGTGATCTTGTTTAGCAACAATGTCCCTAGGAACCTTTGAGCCAAAGCCGTCAATACGGCTTGCTACGTAGGAAATAGAGTCTTCTTAAGGCCCGCTACTAGGAAAACCTCCTAGGAAATATGGAAGGGTAGAAAGCCAAATGTTAGCTACTTTGCTCATTTGGAAGCAAATGCTACATTCTTAATGACCGTGATCAACTTGGCAAGTTTGAAGCTAAGAGCGATGACGAAATATTTATTGGCTATGCCCTAAATAGTAAAGACTATTAACCATGATGAGGATTTTAATGTTGTTAATGATGATCCACCTTTTGACTATATAGAATCCGGTTTTTGGGTTAGACATCTTCATAACAAAGATGATATCATTATAGATGTTGATGTTGGTGTTAGAACTAGATGTCAAATAGCTAATCAAATTAGCTATACTAGTTACACCTTTCAAATAGAGCCCAAGAAGGTCGATGAGGCCTTAAGTGGTGAGTTTTTGGTTCTTGCCATCACTACTACAAAAATGTTAAAAGACATTGGTGCTTTACATCGGTTTTTAGGTAACCGATTTAAAAATAATAATAAAAAATTAGACATTGGTTCATAAAAACCTGATGTTTTAAATATGGCAGTTTGAAAAGACAATGGTTTTTGGGCAAACCGATATTAAAAAAAAAATGTTTAGACATCGGTTTTTATATGAACCGATGTCTTAAATATTAAGGTTTGAAAAGACAATGGTTTTTGGGAAAGCCGATATTTAAAAAAAAAAAACGTTTAGACATCGATTTTTATATGAACCAATGTCTTAAATATTGCGGTTTGAAAAGCCAACGGATTTTGGGCAAACCAATATGGATTTATTTTACAATAATATATCAGTTTTTGGGCAAACTAATATTGGATAAGTAAAATTTTAAATTTAATAAATTTACTTTTAAATCATTTATTTTTAAAAAATTCAAAAAAAAATAACTTTAAAAAAATTGTTTATTTATTTTTGCACCCTCTTGTTTCATACTAAGAGACACGTTAATAATTCAATTACCCATATAAATTAGGAATCCGAGTCTTATATTTTTTCATTAAATTGCAAGATGCATGTAGAGAAATATATCCCCTGTAGTGAGAGTTGTATTCCAAATCATGCTTATTACAATTGATGTCACAAGTCTCCTATAGAGTGTAGACCCATGACTTGACTATATATGTTTAAAAAAAATGTAATTTTATTAAAAGTTCCAATAAATATTTTTTAATATATGTTTGTCGTATAAATTTAAATTTATCTAACAAGTTTTTTTTTTTTTTTCTAACAACTCATATAGGTTATATATAAATATTGTGTAATTGTTAACAAATCAACTCTTGTAGTCAAGTGGTAAAATAATGACAAATAACAAGTGGTAAATTAATCCAACTTTTGACTTCAGATTTCAAGTTCAAATCCTCATAATGACAAATAAGAAGTGGGGCGGGCCGGCGGTGGTGGCCTGATCCGGCAATGGCGGTGGTGGCTCAACGGCGATGGTCAATCGACAGTGGCGGTGGTGGCCTGATCCGGCGGTGGCGGTGGCGGTGGCCAGATGGCGGCTTGTGGAGACGGTGGTGGTCGAACGATGGATTAATTTTTGTAATACATTAGTTAGATGTCATTGGTTTTATATATAACCGATGTGTTTTTTAAAATCATTTACATCGGTTAAAAACCAATGTTGTTGCATGTAAATTTTCTATATCACTCAAATAGACATCGGTTACAAAATTTTGAAAAACTGATGTCTTCCATGTAAAATAATTGATTTTTTGCGTTTTTTGTAGTAGTGCATGCAAAAATAGCTAAACCAATTTGAAAGAAATGAGGTTTTGACTCTAATTCCTAGACCTAAGAATACCAATGTCATAGGCGCCAAATAGGTGTTTAGGAACTAATCGAATGAAGATGGCAACATTGTGCCCAACAAGGCTTGGCTTGTGGCACAAGGGTACTCTCAAATTGAGGGTATTGATTTTGAGGAGACATTTACTCCTGTTGTCTGTCTTGAGTGTATAACGCTTCTCTTGTCCATATCTTGTGTGTACGAATTCAAATTACACCAAATGGATGTTAAGAGTACCTTCCTCAATGGATTATTCCAAGAAGAAGTGTTTGTTGAGCATGTTAGGATTATGCTCAATAGCAAGAGTGTAATATTGTTTTTGACAATCTTTTCATATTAATAAAGTGATTTTTTATTTAAACAAATTTTATAGCATTTATAGATTGAATATTATAATTGTCAAAAGTAAATAATCATAAGGTCAAAAGACTATGAGAAAAGAAGAATTGTTCGTACATCTGGATATGTATGAGGTAGACACAATTATTTAGTTAATCTTGAATAATGTTCACAACTTAAGTTAAAGGTTGGGCACCTTTATCTTGTTAAAGTTGTAGAATTCTTTTACTAGCATTTGAGTGGGATCAAATGTGTTATGATGAGTCTAAAATCATCGGAGGGTCTTCGAGTAAAAGAATCTAGTGCACTGGGTGCATTGAATTGGATCACAATGAAATACTTTATCTAGAACCGTCAATAAATAATAGTCTTTTCATTATCAGGACAATCGGAGAGTCTATCTTAATCCTGAGATAAATTATGGACTTATGGTTGCAAGTGGTATCATTTGAGTTATCAATGAGTACGATTATATAGCATAGTCTATCCTTGATAGTTTGGTGATATTCATTTGTTTATCGATAGAGGACTTCATTTATAGATATGGACATCGTGGCTCCATTTATTAAATGTGAGTAGAATATCATCATATGGATGTTTTGAGGTTTTAGATATTAAATCTTAACGTTGAGTTTTCAATAGTGACTATTGAAAGATGACTTCTGGACAAGTCATAATATATATCCAAGTTCAAAGTGTGGTCATATGAGTAAATATGGTAACTTGGAGAGCTATAGGCGATCTATGAGCTCTTGGCGATTACTGATATTCTTCACGAGGATTCATTATCTCCTATAAGATTGTCTAGGGTATGAATGAGAATCTATTCCATCTTTATTTAAGAGTGCAATTTTAGTTCTTTAGTGGAATGAACTAAAATTAATAGATTGAACCTAAGTGAATCATTAGTTGATTGTGATTGGGTTATGTCTATTGGAGCTTAAATTTAGATAGGCCCGCCAAGATCCCCAATCCACACGGACTTGCATGAATCACTTGATATATTCTACCGGACTAATTTATGGGTCCATCTAGAATTGTATTAAGGCATGTGGACTTGTTTCTTTTAGTAAGAATGGGCCTAGTTCACATGTGAGCCTTTTATTAAGGTCCAATGGATTTAATAAAATAGAAAAACAATATATAGATATATTAATATATATGGCACATGGCCGAGATATATATATGATATTATATTGTTTTATTTTTATTATTTGATTAAATGGAAATTAATTAATTGATTAATTAATTATTTAATTAAAAATCAAAATCTTTGAATGGATACAAGATCCTTTATTTATTTTGAGTCTCATTAGCTTTCACACAAGTTTTGCATTTTAAGAATATGCAATCATCCATTCATGCTTTTCATGTGAGCATGTTATATGAATTTCATGCTTTTTCATTTGACATTAGCATGTTATAAAAGAATCATCATGTCATGTCATGGAGATAACTATAGGTCATTCACATCATACTTCCTATGTAAATCTTCTAGTCCAAAAATGCATGTTTGAACATAAATATGACATGGATTGTAAACAAGCAAGGTTCACACTTATAGAATTTGAAAACATATATACATATGTACAACCAAGCTTACACAAGTAATCAAAAGAAGAGGCATAAGTTATTTTAAATTTTTACAAGTTACAAGAATGCAAAATAGCTCTCTTTGCTTGAGTTCCCCATATGGGGTCAATCATTGAACACATCACTCCACAAGACATATCCCAATAGATCTACTAAGAATTTTAAATCGAGTAGCATCTAAGGGTTTAGTAAATAGGTCCGCAAGTTGATCATTAGTACCTACATGTTCAAGTACTATGCATTTATTTTCAACAAGCTCTTTAATGAAGTGATGGCGGATGTCAATATGCTTAGTTCTAGAATGTTGCACACTTGCACCGGATTCTTGGAAATATTAATAGCACTCATGTTATCACAAAAGAGAGTGAGAGTACCTTGGTTGAATCTGTAGTCTACTAGCATTTGCTTCATCCATAGGAGTTGTGTGCATCCACTCCCCGTGGCTATGTACTCGGCCTCGGCCGTGGACAAGGAAATCGAGTTTGCTTCTTGCAAAACCAAGACACCAAGTTATTGCCTAGAAAGAAGCAACCGCCCGATGTGCTATTCCTATCATCACAATTTCCTGCCCAATCCGCATCACTATATCCTACAAGACTAGGATTAGTGTCAAATGAGTACTAAATCCCATAATTGGAAGTCCCATTCACATAGCGAATGATCCTCTTTACGGAAGAGAGGTGGGACTCCTTAGGATCCGCTTGGTACCTAGCACACACACCCACACTAAAGGAGATATCGGGCCTACTTACGGTCAAATAAAGCAAGCTTCCTATCATGCCACGATATAACGTTTGTTCCACACTTTTACCACTAGCATCCTTGCTTAGCTTCAAAGTGGTACTCATGGGTGTATCACAATATTTGGCTTTCTCTAAACCAAACTTCTTCACTAGGTTCTTAGCATATTTGGCTTGGGTTATGAAAATCCCATCATCCATTTGCCTAATTTGTAAACCTAGGAAGTAACTAAGCTCACCAACAAGACTCATCTCAAATTCATGAGACATGACATCAACAAATTGTTGGACCTTGGTGTTGTTGGTGGAGCCAAAAACTATATTATCAACATATATTTGAGCTATGAAAAGCTCATCATTGTCTCTCTTGATGAATAGCGTCTTGTCAACACTACCTCTTGTGTAGTTATTGTCAACAAGAAATTGAGTGAGGCGCTCATACTAAGCCCTCGGTGCTTGTTTCAACCCATATAGTGCCTTCTTGAGGCGATAGACATGGTTGGGGTGGTGTGCATCCACAAACCCCTTGGGTTGTTCAACAAACACTTCCTCTTGCAAGAAGCCATTGAGGAAGGCACTCTTGACGTCCATTTGGTGTAATTTGAACTTGTGCACACAAGAAATTGACAAGAGAAGCCTAATAGACTCTAAGCGAGCAACGGGAGCAAAAGTCTCCTTAAAGTCGATACCCTCAATTTGAGAGTACCCTTGTGCTACAAGTCTAGCCTTGTTCTGCACTATGTTGCCCTTCTCATCGGATTTATTCCTAAAAATCCACTTAGTTCCTATCACATGAGAGCTTTTAGGCCTAGGAACTAGAGTCCAAACCTCATCCCAAAATTCATCATTCAAGGCTTCATCAACCTTTTTGGGTTCAATATGAGAGGTGTAGCATGTAAAGCTAATGAGATTAGCTATTTGACGCCTAGTCCTAACACCCTCATTCACATCTCCAATAACATCCTCTTTGTTATGGAGTCTTCTAACCCATGGAGCGGGTTCATTAGAGTCCAAGAGAGGGACTCTAGTTAGGTTGTGTGACCTCATTATTGTCTTTGGACGACCCAACATTGGGAGTCACCACAACCCTCTCCAACGGAGAGTCATCCTCTAAAACATCCTCCTCCTCATGGTCATTAGACTTGAGCCTTGTATCATCAATGACCACATTTGATGATTCCATGATGGTTCGAGTCTTCAAGTTGAAAACTCTATAGGCTCTACTATTCAAGGCGTAGCCAATAAAGATACCCTCATCACTCTTAGCATCAAACTTGCCAAATTGATCACGGTCATTTAAAATGTAGCATTTGCTTCCAAATGTGTGGAAGTAGCTAACATTTGGCTTCCTACCCTTCCATAGCTCATAAGAGGTGTTTCTAGATCCGAGCCTTAGGAAAACTCTATTCCCTATATAGCAAGCCGTATTGACGGCTTCGGCCCATAGGTTCCTAGGGACATTGTTGCTAAGCAACATCACTCGGGCCATCTCTTGGAGGACCCTATTCTTCCTCTCAACAACTCCATTTTGTTGAGGTGTCCTAGGAGCCGAAAACTCATGGGAGATGCCTAAGCTATCACAATAGCTTTCAAAAGAGGCATTCTCAAACTCCCTCCCATGGTCACTTCTAATCCGTTTAATGCTTCTAATGTTAGAATTCATTTCATTTTGTAATTTAGTACAAAACATTTTAAACTTATCAAAAGTTTCGGATTTTTCTCTAAGAAAATATGTCCATGTAAATCTAGAGAAATCATCAACACAAACAAAAATGTATCTCTTTCCACCTAAACTCTCGGTTTGCATAGGACCCATAAGATCCATGTGGAGAAGCTCTAGGGGCTCCTTGGTGGAGAGATACTTGCCCTTTTTGTGCATGCTTTTGGTTTGTTTTCCTTGTTGGCAAGGTCCACAAATACCATTGGCTTTCTTCCCAAGCTTAGGGAGGCCACGCACACACTCGAACTTTCCAAGGGTTCTTAAATCCCTAAGGTTCATGTGGCCAAGTCTTTCATGCCACAACTCTATTTGCTCATCCATGGACACATTGTTTGAGACTATTCTAGCTTCAAGACAATAGCAATTGTCACTAGATCTCATACTTTTCAACAAGGTTTGTCCATCGGGCTTTAGGATAGAGCAATTATCTTTACAAAACAAGATGGAATATCCTTGTTAGGTTGATAATTAGTGTTGGCATTAATTCCATATCAAAACGTGTTTTACTTGTAATGTTTAGTGGTTAGTAAATGAAGGATTTCGAAGACAAAGGACGTCTCAACCATTATTCGTTCAAGTTACCGGCTTTTAAGAGTTTCGAACATTATCGGTCTACAAAGGTATACATGACCTCTTATCTCTTACAAGGCTAGGCACACACTCACACATATCATTCTTGTGTGTCCCTTCATGATTTTATTTCATTTACATTTCACTTTCACACACTTGGCAAAATATGCTCATGCATTCACATTTAGTTAATAAACTTTGTGTTTTGCATTTTCTAGGACTATGTCCGGAAACTAGCATATGTGTGTGTATTTGTGTTTGTATATTTTCATATTTTGTGTTTAGGACTTGAACATGTTCTTATTCAATGCCTTATTAAGTTCTGGTCGTTTCGGTTACTCATTCATAAGGTTTCGAGTCCAAACGTGTTGACTATGCCACTTTACGTTCTCTTACGTTGTGTTGACTTCATCGATGATTTCCGAGATGATTTCTCAACCGTTTTTCAAAGTTGTATAGTCGTTTTTGTGCGTGAGAGAGTCACGGTTCGTAATCCGAAAACAGATTCGAATTTGGAGTTCGGACGCTCGAGATACGGGCCAACGAACCGAGGGTGCGCGGGAGAGGACAGCCCAGGCCGTGGGCCACATGGGCTGGCTGTGGTTGAGGCCGTGGGCCCCACGGCCTGGAGCACCTTCTGCTCCCGTGTGGGCCACGCGCCCCCCACGGCCTGGGGGTGACGTGGCACCACGTGATTGGTTGAAAAATTGCTTCTCTCTCCTCCTATTTCTTCCCTCTCTCTCTCTCATTTTGAATTTCCAAGAAGAAAAATTCTGGTCATCCCGTAAGGCATTCTCTCCAATTTTTCCAAACTTCAAAACACCATATCTTCCTCATCCGGAGTCGGATTTGAGTGATTCAAGTTGGAGAGTGTTCGTATTTGAGTCCTCTAACATCTCCAAGTGGTTTGGTAGCTGTTTGATTGTGATGTCCAGTGGTTGATCACTGAATTCCGAACCAGCTTCATAATCCGAGGTAATGGTCTCATCTTAGGGATTTCTTGTTATTTGACCTTCCAAATGCTTGGGGTTTCTTCTTCTATATCTATGTTATTGTTTTATGAAAGCTATTTGAAAAGGTAGCTTGATTATCATTCCAATTGAAATTCAATTTATGGACTTATGTTGACTAGATTTTATGATTCTAGGTTTTACATTTGTTTGTGAGTTGTATTGTGATTAGAATGGCATCTTAGGTTGTTTGATACTTAATTGAATTAATTTTGTGTTAAAATGACTTTGAGATTTGATTTGGTCCTTTGATTGAAGAAATCAAGGATTTGTGTATTTGTTTGTGATTTAGAGCATATAGGTTTTGATTGATGTAAATCTCAAAACCTTGCTCTATATTTTTGTCTAGTATATTGATTGATTTTAATCTCATATATCTAGTCTTTGATTGTATATTGATAGCATCTTGAATTAGGACTTAATGAACATTTTGTGATTCAAGTGTTATGTGTGTGAATGAGACTTTGAGTATATGTGTTAGGTGTTTCACATGCTTAGGTTTCTATTCATGTATTTTTGCATCTAGACTTGATTAATTGTGTTTTCACATGTTTAGGTCTATTTGTGCCATAGAATGTATTGATCACATGTTCTATGTTGAAATGAATGTTTGCATCATTTGCATTCACATGATCACACTAGGAAGTCCTTGTAAAAGGCATGAAGTCTTGGTTAGAGTCGGGATGACTCGGATAGCCAAGCAAGAAGTCTTGCCTAGAGTCGGGATGACTCGGATAGGTAAGCAAGAAGTCATGGCTAGAGTCGGGAGGACTCGGATAGTCATGCATGGGAGGCTCCCTAGAGGCAAGAGTGCCTTGGATAGGGAGTTGGCTAACATATTGGTAGGCCTAGGCGTGTGGTTAGACATAGACTCCGATAGAGCGGGGTACACGGGATGTGTATGCACTCTTGAGGAATTTCTAATCTACCATCGATGTTGGTTGAGTGTGTTGTCCAATATATGGTGGTTCCGCATCATTGAGGGATTTCATACCTTCCAATAGGGTTGGGTAGGCTTAGACTTCACTAGGTTGGGTGAGCTAAAGATTGGTCACTTTGTGAATGTTCTATGTTTACTTTCCAATAATATAGTACCCAATGGTTGTAGTTCAACCCGTGGATGTTTCCTCCTTGGAGGTTTTACCACGTTAAAAAATCCCTTGTGTTAATTCTTTCTATCTCTTCTCTTATATTTTAATTGTATATTTTGTTGTCTTGATTCACAATATTCACTTGTGATGTATTATGAACCAAGTCGTTGTATAGTGTGATTAGAGTATTCATTCTATAGATCAATTTGTATCTTTGATTCTTTTGTATATTGTAATATTTGTTTAGTGACATTTTGATCACTCTTGTAACACATTGAACATCTTACGAAATACAAGCTTATATTGTTGTTATGTTTATTTGATATTTTACCTCACATGACTTGTTGATATACTTAGACATTTCTCTTATGATTGTGTCATCATATTGTCTATGTATGTCTACCTTGGCTTATTGTGTTGTGTGTAAGGCTACCTTGAGGGACAAACGGATGTTTGTTCAAGGGTTTGAAAAAAGGTGTAAAAACCTATTCACCCCCCCCTCTAGGTATGCTTTAAGCAATTTAACTTCGTTTGTGTACATTCAATCCTTCATCACTTAGATGTGAAATGCTTATTAAATTGGCTTTCAAGCCATCAGTAAATAAAGCATCGGATAAGGAGGGTAAACCGGGAACGGAAATGGTTCCTTTCCCTACAACTTTCTTTTTGGATCCATCACCAAAAGTGACATATCGACCTTCCTCCATAACAAGAGTCTCGAAGAAACTCTTGTTTCCCGTCATGTGCTTAGAGCACCCACTATCTAAATACCAAAAATTAGAAGAATTTGCCTTCAAGGCTATTTGAGCAACATGGCAAACAATTTCATTCTTTCTAATCCACCTAGAAACAATCTTAGCTTTCTTAGTGGTCTTTGGTACATGGGTTCTAGATGTTCTAGGATCATGCATAATAATATTATCATTCCTAGGAACATGCATCATGGCTCTTTTCTTTTTCTTCTCTATCATGCTTCTAGTTTTGCACATTTTAATATATCGAAAGCAATGTGGTCTAATATGACCATCAAATCCACAAAAGTGACAAATAGGAGTAAAATAAGGAATCATACCTTGTCCTTGTCTTTGTGGATGAATGGGTTCAATCCGTCTTCGTTGTTGAACCGGTCTAGATTGCTTCCTAGCTTGAGGTTGCATGATAGGTCTCTTTCCTTTATGAGCCATTTGTGGAGGAATGTTGGCTTGAGGGACCCTAGGGGGTTAAGCTTGAGGTTGCCTTCTTGGCCCCATCTTCACTTGAGCATTTGAACTTTGTCTTATTTCTAACTTCTTCCTAGGAATTTGCACAAATGAAGTTTCTTCGTTCTTCAAGCTCTTGACAAACACGGTCTTGTTAGAGGTTGATGTAAGGATTCCCGTTTTGTTGATTGGCTTATTTCGTGGACAAACCACATGTTGGGGATTGTATGTAAGGGTAGCTTAAGAGTTCGATATTCAAGCTCAAGACCCTCTCATGTCCTCAAGAGTGACAAGCACCAAAGGTATATCTAGTGCTTACTTTTGCTTTGAAGAGATTAGTTGCACACACACACAACATGCATAACTCTTATCCTTGAATGTTGTGTTTATATTTTGTGTGCATTATGCTTAATTGTTTATTCAACATCTCTTCTTGCTTGTTATTATGATTGCATCTTGTGTTTATAACATCATAGCATTTAGGCTTTTAGGATGCATCTTAGTTTACTTTTGTTCCCCTTGCATGATTGCTTGTGGGGTTCAAAATTGTAGGCTGTGCGCTGGTCCACCAGCGCCGGTCGACCAGCGCCGCTCACCGGCGCAAATCGCCCAGTATGGCGCCGCTGGACTGGCACTGATGTGTGCGCTTGACGTCCAGCGCTCAAGCCAAAATGTGCTTGTGCGCTGGTCCTGCGCCTGTAGTCCAGCGCAGGTCCACCAGCGCACAGAGCATTTTTCTGGCGAGTTTTCAAAACGACCTCACTTCACTTATGGCCTCTATATATGCTAACTTGATTTTAGGTCACTTACAAGAGTTCTTATTCATGCTTCATACTTAGGATATTTTTCAAGAGAAGAAAAATACACAAAGAACTCATTTTTAATTACTCAAACATATTTCCATGATCATCAATCATCATCTAGCATCATCTTAGATCATCTAGATGTCATCTTGCATGGATTCTTCATCATACTTTGCTTGGTAAGTTTTTCACTAATATCTTACATATTTTGTGTCTTTCTTAACTAAGCAATCTCAATTAATTACTTGTATGTTATTTTATATATTTTGGATACAAGTTTGAGATTAGTATGATGTATGTTTGAGAAGTTGTATTGTGATAGCTAATTAGGTTTTTAATTAATCTTGATTAGTTAAGCTATTTGACATGTCATCTAGCCATTTATATCTAGGATTGTTTTAATTGCAAAATCATTATCCTAGATAAGCATATAGAGTAACCTAGCTCTAATTTGCATTTTGAATATTCATATATATTCACTTAGGTTGTTTCTCTTCATTGAGAAGTAAGTCTTGGGGCTAAGAGTGCTTAGGCCTCAAGCAAATTGGAATAGGGTTGCTAATAAAGGCCCGCAGGGTAGAAGTGAGGGGTTACAGACCGGAGTGTTAGACGAGGTCTACATAGGTTGTAAACTTCATTTCAATTAGTGATTTCGAGTTCCGAGTGTGGCGCACTATACAGCCCGTGGTTTTTCCCAGTGTTTGGGTTTCCACGTATATATCTTGTGTTATTTAAATTCCGCACATATTACACTTGATATATTATTTTGACTAGTTAGGGGCATTTTTGTCAAATTGACTTGCATGCGAAAATTGGGTAATATTTGATAAAATCTATTCACCCCCCCTCTAGATTAATATATTTAACACGCCTCGAGTATTTAGTTATTTACAGTTGAGATCTTCTTGCCATCTTCATACCCAAGACCCCTCTTGTCACATGGACTCTTTCCAACACCAAGCATATGGTCAAGCTTCTTGGTGCTAGAATCCATCCTAGTCATAGATTCTCTAACTTCTTCAAGCTCCCTCTTTAGACTATCTTCATTCCTCCTAGATAAGACTAACTCCTCTCTTAGCTTACCTTCCATCTTCTTGAATCTTTCCACTTGTTCACTTAAGTGGTCATTTTGAGATGCAAGCTCAAGATTTTCTTCTCTCAACATCTTGATCTTTCTTGTGCTCTTGATTGCTAAATCATTAAACTCGGCATGATATTTAGCAAGCACCTTTTTCTCCACAAATCCATTTATGGAGTTAGAAGAGGAATCACTTTCTTCTCCACTTGAGTCATTTTCCTCTTGATTCATTTCCTCTCTCTCACTAGCACTTTTGCTTTTATGGGAGGAGGCAAAAGCTAGGAGATTAGCCATGAGCTCTTCATCATCCGAAGACTCATCTCCCTCATAGGAGTCATCACTACTTCCACTCCAAGTGGCGGCCATCACTTTCCCCTTTTTCTTCTCAACATGATTTGCACAATCGGGGGCAAAATGACCTATGCCACCACACTCGAAACAACGGACCCCTTTCCTTTCGATCCTTTCTTGCCTAGGTTCAAACTTCTTGAAAGAGCCCTTTTTCTTCAAATCTTGACCTTTTGATCCAAAGCCCTTTCTTCTAAACTTCATAACCTTGTTGAAACTTTTTACAAACAAGGAAAGGTCTTCATCCGAGTCAATCTTCTTTGCCTCCTTTTCATCCTTGGAGGTCTTCAAAGCAATTCCTTTTTGCTTTTTAGGAGGTGTGGAGATAGGACCCTTCCTAGACTCATAAGCTAGAAGTCTCCCAATCACCTCACTCAGCTTCATATCCTTATAACCACTATTTTCTTCTAAAGCCATCACCTTCGATTCAAACCTATCGGGTAGGGATCTTATAATCTTTTGCTTGATTCTCCTATCCGAATATGGATCACCAAGTTGATGACTTTGGTTGACTATATCCATCAACTTGATCTCGAAGTCGTTGAAGCACTCATTCTCCTCCATCTTGAGCATCTCGAATTGAGTTTGGAGGACTTGAAGCTTAGAGTCCTTCACCACTTCGGTTCCCTCATGTGCAATCTCTAGGATGTCCCATGCTTCCTTAGCTATCCTAGTATTTTGAATCAACTTGTATTGATTTTCGTCCGTAGCACACAAGATGGCATGCATCGCCTTCCTATTCCACTTTGAAGCCTCAAACTCTTGCGCGTTCCATTGCGCCTTAGGCTTCAAAACTTCTTCTCCTCCACCATCGGAAGTCATCATGGGTAGATCATATCCGTCTTCCACCGCCATCCATGCACGGTCATGAATTTGGCATATGTAGGATTCCATCTTCCCTTTCCATTGGGAATAGTTCAATCCGGTAAGAAGTGGAGGCTTTGTGCTAGAAGCACCTTCGTTGCCACCACCATTTCCACCGTTTCCACTCCTAGTGTTTATGAATGAATGAAATGAATGCAAATGTATGAATGATCAAAAATCATACAAAATGCAAAACACACCAAAATAAGCAAGGATCACCTATGTATGTCTAGGAACCCGCTCTGATACCAATTGAAACTAATTATAGCACGGTGTGTATAAAACTATCTAGAGGGGGGTGAATAGATTTTAAGCTTATTACCCAATTTTTCGTATTAAGTCAAAATTACGAAATTACCCCTAAATAGATAAAGCAATAAATCAAGTATAAAATACGGAAATTAAATAAGACTTGATTTTTACGTGGAAACCCTCACGGGAAAAACCACGGGCTAGTAAGTAAGCCACTCGAACCTCGAATCCACTAAATGTGTAAAACGATTACAACCTAATCTCGGAAGTAATCACACACCTACCTAATCCCGGTATGAGTGAACCTAGTCCAATTTGCTTGCGATCTAAGCAACCTACTCCCGGATGCTACACACAAGACTTACTTTCTCTATGAAGAGAATAACACCCTAAGTGAATATATGAATATCCAAATGCAACATAGAGCAAGGGAAACCCTATATGCTTATCTAAGATGATTAATATGCAATTAGAACAATCCTAGATATTAAAAACTAAATGACATGTCAAATAGTTTAGCTAATCAAGATTAAGCACAAAACCTAATTAGCTATCACAATACAACTTCTCAAACATACATCATACTAATCTCAAACTTGTATTTAAAGTATATAAAATAACATACAAGTAATTAATTGAGATTGCTTGTTAAGAGAAACACAAAATATGTAAGATATTAGTGAAAAGCTTACCAAGCAAAGTATGATGAAGAATCCATGCAAGAAGACATCTAGATGATCTAAGATGATGCTAGATGATGATTGATGATTGTTAGGATTCCCGTTGTTTTTAATTGGCTTATTTCGTGATCAAACCATATGTGGGGATGCTTTGTAAGGGTAGCTTAGATGTTGTTGTTATTGCTTAGGCCCTTTTGAAGACCTCACTATTGACAAGCACCAAAGGTAATACTCTAAGTGCTTACTTGTCGTGAAGAGATAGTTGCACACACTCACAACTCATGCATATATTTAATCCTTGTATGTTGTGTGTCTTATTTGTGTGCCTTAATGCTCATTAACATCTCTTCTTGCATGTTAGTTTGATTGCATCTTGCATATCCAATTGCCTTGTCATGCTTAGACTTAGGATTGCATTTTTGCACTGGGCGCTTCCAAAAGCGCTCTACAAAAGCGCTCTACGAATAGCCCCCATTGGGCGCTATACAAACCTGATCGATTTAATTCGAGCGCTGTAGAGGCGCTCTACGTAGAGCGACCCCTCTGATGGCGCTCTACAAAGCGCTCTACGTAGAGCGCCCCTCTGTTTTCTCGAGAGAACGGAGCAAGGGGCTCTACAAAGCACTCTACGTAGAGCGCCCATGGCAAAATTGTGGTGTCACTTATCAAAACGACCACACTTCATCTTGACACCCTATATATATGCCACTTTGACTTTAGGTCAATTACAAGAGTTCATATTCAAGCTTCATACTTAGGATATTTTTCAAGAGAAGAAAAATACACAAAGAACTCATTTTTAATTACTCAAACACTTTTTCATGATCATCAATCATCATCTAGCATCATCTTTGATCATATAGATGTCATCTAGCATGGATTCTTCATCATACTTTGCTTGGTAAGCTTTTCACTAATATCTTACATATTTTGTGTTTCTCTTATTTAGCAATCTCAATTAATTACTTGTATGTGATTTTATATTCTTTGAATACAAGTTTGAGATTAGTATGATGTATGTTTGAGAAGTTGTATTGTGCTAGCATATTAGGTTTTGTGCTTAATATTGATTAGCTAAACTAAGTGACATGTCATTTAGTTTTGATATCTAAGATTGTTCTTAATTGCATATTAATCATCTTAGATAAGCATATAGGGTTTCCCTTGCTCTATGTTGCATTTTGGATATTCACATATATTCACTTAGGGTTGTATTATCTTCATAGAGAAAGTAAGTCTTGTGTGTAGCATCCGGGATTAGGTTGCTTAGATCGCAAGCAAAATTGGACTAGGTTCACTCATACTGAGATTAGGTAGGTGTGTGATTACTTTCGGGATTAGGTTGTAATCGTTTGCACATTTAGTGGATTCGAGGTTCGAGTGTGGCTTACTTACATAGCCCGTGGTTTTTCCCGTGAGGGTTTCCACATAAAAATCAAGTGTTGATTTAATTTCCGCACCATATTACACTTGCTTGTTTATATTATCTTGAGGGTAAATTCGTAATTTTGACTAACATGAAAAATTGGGTAAAAAGCGTAAAATCTATTCACCCCCCTTCTAGATAGTTTTATACACACCGTGCTATAATTAGTTTCAATGATCATGAAAAAGTGTTTGAGATAATAAAAATGAGTTCTTGGAATTTGTCTTCTCTTTGAAAAATATCCTAAGTATGAAATCTGAATATGAACTCTTGTAATTGACCTAAAGTCAAAGTGGCATATATATAGGGGGCCAAATCAAAGTGTGGTCGTTTTGATAAGTTGGCCTCATATTTGCCTTGGGCGCTGTACAGCGCCTGTACAGCGCCTGTACAGCGCCCCTGCTCTATTCTCACGAGAAAACAGAGGGGCGCTCTACGTAGAGCACCCTGCGCCTGTACAGCGCTTTGTACAGCGCATGTACAGCGCTCGTACAGCGACCGAATTAAATCGATCAGGTCTGTACACAGCCCAACGGGGGCTGTTCGTACAGCGCTTCTGTAGAGCGCTTTTGGGAGCGCCCAATGCAAAAATGCAATCCTAAGTCTAAGCATGACAAGGCAATTGGATATGCAAGATGCAATCAAACTAACATGCAAGAAGAGATGTTAATGAACATTAAAACACACAAATAAGACACAACATATAAGGATTAAACATATACATGAGTTGTGAGTGTGTGCAACTATCTCTTCAAGACAAGTAAGCACAAAGAGATTTACCTTCGGTGCTTATCAAGAATGAGGTCTTCAAAGGGCCTTAGCAATAACACCTACACTTAAGCTACCCTTACAAAGAATCCCCAACATGTGGTTTGTCCACGAAATGAGCCAATCAACAAATGGGAACCTTACAATTTTTGCCACGCACAAATATTTCATCAAGACTCTTCAAATGATCATGGTTAACACTCTTCTTAACCAACTTTTTCTCAACATATTTCTTAACATGATTATTATTAACATGCATGTCATTCTTTTCAATCCAAATTTTCTTGGTAGGTTTCTTCACATGAATATGATCAATATGCACATTTCTCAAAGCATCAAAGCTATTGTCATGTTTAGAAACTTTCAAAGAAGATTTATCCATTTCACAAGAATGCACATTATTTTTCTTAACCCAAACTTTCCTTGTTGATTTCTTTTCATTAACATGTTCATCATGCATAGTCTCTAATGCCCTAACATGTTTAGAAACAACCAAAGGAAATCTTTTCATCTCACTAGCATGCATCTCATTCCCTAGTTCGTATTGTCTAATATACTTGTAGCATTTAGGTTTGATATGCCCTACAACATTGCAAAAATGACAAACCGGGATAAACTTAGAGATGTTATGTCTAGCACTAGACTTAAACTCATGCTTAGGAGAATGATTAGGTAACATTTTCACATTTTTATCATGTTTCACATTTCCTAGTTTGCATTACCTAACATATTCATAACATTTAGGCCTAATGTGACCAACCACATTACAATACTGACAAACCGGAATGAATTTATAAAAGTTACCTTTTGGGTGTGCATGCTTTGGTTGAGAAGTCGGTTGAGAAGTTCCATAGCTCTTCTTGTCTTTGTCTTTGATGTTGGAAGGAATAGTAGTTGAGTCTTTCTTCTCCTTGGAAATTCTTGACTTGTTCTTGGTTGTAGGAGTCTTCTTAACTTCTTCTACAAAACCCAAGCCACTCATATCTCCATGATGCTTTCCAAGTTTTATCACTTCATCAAGCTTAATGGCTCCAATTTTCATGCCATTAATAGACTCTTTGAGAGATTTGACTTCATCTATAAGGTCACACTCCTTTATCTTCATGATAGACAAAGAGTTCTCTTTTTGCTTAATCTCTCCTTCCATGGCAAACAACTTCATAGTAAAGTCTTCTTTTAGATCATCTAGCTCTTGAGCACTTTCTTCCACCTTTGAGACATACTTTTCAATGGTCTTTTCATGCTCCTTGATGACTTCACTTTGCTTGCTCATCTTCTTTAAAGACACCTTCTTTTCATTGACAAGAGCTTTAAATATCACCACTAAATTGGCATTGATTAACTTCAACTTGTTGTTCTCTTCATTCTTTTGTTGAAGGATCTTGTCATTAAAGCTTATATAATCTTGATTTGAGGAGGCTTTGAACTCTTCATCATTGGAGGAGATTTCACTATCTTCACTACTAGAGGAGTTTTCACTTTCCTTAATACTTGAGGAGTCTTCACTACTATCCTCAAATCTTCCTTCATATATAGCCACGTGAGCAATGTGATTGCTAGTAGATTCTCGATCATCCAAGGACTCATTTTCCTCTACTACATCACTCACACTCATCCATGATTTATCATTGATGGCTCTAATGTAGGCTTTCATTGTATTTCTCCAAAAGGTGTAGTTACCACTATCCAAGAGTGGAGGTCTAGCACTAGAAGCACCTTCCGGCATTGAATCGCCCATAGCTACAAAAATGAAAAATACACAAAAAAAACACAACAAAATAAAACACAAACACTATAATATGGATCTATCTAATTACTTCTAGACACCCGCTCTGATACCAATTGAAATTCCCTTAAGCAATATAGTGTAAAATATACCTAGAGGGGGGTGGGGGGGTGAATAGGTATTTACTCAAATTCTTCCAATATTAAAAATGATGCGGAATATAACAAAGAAAATGCACACTTGATTAGATTTAGCAAAAGAATTGATTTCACTAATACAAGAGTTAATCAATTTACAAGATATGCAATCAATGTAAGATATGAAAGATAAAGAAAAGTAAAAACAAAAATGAACACAAGTGTTTTTTACGTGGTAAAACCTCAAAGAGGAAACATCCACGGGTTGATACCACAACCACCGGCAAAGCAATCCACTATACGAAAAGGACTTACACACTCAAGCTATCAACACATGATATCCGCTCAAGCTATCACCTCCTAATCTACCCTCGGGCAAGTGAACTACCAAGCCTATTTCCTATCCGAGATGTGTCCTACACCTCTAGAAAGCAACTTCCTATCCAAGACACTCACGTCTCTAGGAAGATTTCTTGCTTGCCTATCCAGATCCTCCCGACCCTAGACAAGTCTCCCTTGCTTGATTATCCGAGTCCTTCCGACTCTAATCAAGACTCCATTGCTCTATCCACAAAGCTTCACTCACTTTGCTAGAGACTTCAACCTAATGCAAGGCTATGATCTAAGTGATGCAAATGATGCAAACACAATCAAATTAAGCTAGATGATCAATCAAGCAAAATGTACATGTTCAATGATAATCTAGAATATGCTTTTATCAAACAAAACACAAAAGTATCTAGAAATCAAGACATGCAAATCAATAAGAACAAGGTATGAATATTCAATATATCACACTAAAAAACTAGTTCTTAGATCATGAAATAAAAACTAGAAAATAATATGAGACACATCATATGTAAATTTTCTAGAATCAATTTCAAACAAAATCAAGTTTAGCACATATATGTTCAAGAGAAATCACAAAGCTAAAACTCAATTGACAAATGATCAAATACCCCTAGCATATGATCTAACATACTTCTTAACAAATTTCATCAATCAAATAGTAAGAATCAAGAGATGATCAAAGATGAAATTGAAAAAGAAGAAGTTGAACAAACAACCAAGACCTCGTACTGAAGATCAAGCTGCTGGGAACAATGACGAAGTCAGCTTCCTCTAAAAATGCTTGGGGTTTGTAGCTCTCCTCAAGAAAAATAATTTTGGCTTTTGAATCAATTGATTTTGAGTTCGTATGAGAAAGATATGATCACAATACTAAAACTAAAATTGTGAAGAAAACTGCAGAATTTCGTGGAAATGTTCTTTAAGTTCTTCAACTATTTTGGAGGGAAGGAGAAGTGATTAAAAAGAGGAAAGAGAAGAGTTTTCAGGGCCAATACGAGAGGGCCACATCACCCACCCCGTGGGGGGCGCGTGGGCCTCATAGGACCAGAGAGGGTCCTTGGCCGTGGGCCCCACGGCCTCCCTCACGGGGTGGCTCACGTGGTCTCTTGGCTACTCTAACCTCTCTCGCGCACTCTCACAGTCTTCTACCATATCTTGGGCATCCGAACTCTGATTTCGAATCCATTTTAGGATTACGAACCATGACTCCCTCATGCACGACGAAGACTACACAAATTTGAAAAATGATTGAGAAATCATCTCGGAAAACGATGATGAAGTCAACTCAACGAATGAGAACGAAAAGTAGCGTAGCTACATCGTTTGGACTCGAAACCTTATGAATGAGTAACCGAAATGATCGGAACTCAATAAGGCATTAAATAAGAACATGTTCAAGTCCAAAACACAAAATACACAAACAAATAAACACATATTCACACAAGCATGCCATATCAAAGAGATAGTCACAAAGCATGCAATTCTACAATGTTTGTCTATACAAGATCAATGCATGAGCATACTATGAGATGTGTGAATGTGTTATACCAAATGTTTGAACCACAATGCAAGGACACACATGTATGAATTGTGTGTGTGTGCGCTAACGACTTGCAAGAGGATAGGAGTCAAGATATACCTTTGACGCTTTTCACCTCTTGAAGACGACTTTTGCACTAGACGTTGCTCTTCACCTTTTAGGCTTCCTTTCTTCAAAGAATTTCCTAAGCAACAACTAATACAAATATAGAGTGTTTTGCAATGGAATCAAGCCAATACAAATCATGAACCTTACAGTGATGAATTGATTGAGTGTTGTTTTGTGATAGCTAATTAGGTTTTTGATTAATCTTGATTAGCTAAGCTATTTGACATGTCATTTAGCAATTGATATCTAGGGTTCATTTAATTGATTATATCATCATCCTAGATAAGCATCTAAGGTTACATAGCCTTGTTTGTTATTTGAATATTCATATATATTCACATAGGTTGTATAATCTCTTTATTGAGAATTAAGTCTTGAGGCTAAGATTGCTTAGGCCTCAAGCAATTGGACTAGAGCCACTTTTAAAGGCCCGAGTGGTAGAAGTGGGGGGTTATTGACCGGAGTGTTAGACGAGGTCTACATAGGTTGTAAACTCCATTTCAATTAGTGGATTTCGAGGTTCGAGTGTGGCGCACTAAACAGCCCGTGGTTTTTCCCAGTGGTTGGGTTTCCACGTATACATCAAGTGTTATTTAAATTCCGCACTATATTACACTTGCTTGTATTTTTGACTAGTAGGGGCATTTTCGTAAAATTGACTTGCATGCGAAAATTGGGTAATAATAGCTAAAATATATTCACCCCCCCCCCCCCCCCCCTCTAGATTAATATTCAACACACCTAGTATTTGTTTCAATTGGTATCAGAGCGGGTTCCTATATATACTTAGGAGATCCAAGCTCATTTTTTGGTGTGTTTTGCATTTGAGTGATTTTTGCTCATTTATACATTTTGCATTCATTTGAATTCATTCATTATACACAATGAGTGGATACGGTGGCAACCATGAGGGTGCGTCAAGTACACGACCTCATCCCCTCACCAGTGTGAATTATTCCTCATGGAAAGGCAAGATGGAAGCGTACGTGTGCCAAATCCATGATAGGGCATGGATGGCTATTGAAGATGGGTATGCACCTCCTATGATGACTCCCACGGGTGGTGGAGAAGAAGTACTCAAGCCTAAGGCTCAGTGGTCACCTGAAGAGTTTGGGACTTCAAAATGGAATAGGAAGGCATGGCATGCTTTTCTATGTGTAGTGGATGAAAATCAGTACAAACTGATTCAGAACACTAGGATAGCCAAAGAGGCATGGGATATCCTAGAGGTTGCACACGAAGGAACCGATGTTGTTAAGGATTCCAAGCTACAAGTCCTTCAAACGCAATTTGAGTTGCTTAAGATGGAGGAGGACGATTGCTTCAATGACTTTGAAGTCAAGTTGATGGATATTGTGAATCAAAGCCATCAACTCGGTGATCCTTATTCGGATAGGAGAGTTAAGCAGAAAATTATGAGGTCTCTCCCCGCTAGGTTCGAATCAAAAGTGATGGCTTTAAAGGAGAATAGCACTTATAAGGACATGAAGCCGAGCGAGGTAATTGGAAGACTCCTCGCCTATGAATCTAGGAAGGCTCCTAGTATTTCACCTCCTAAAAAGCAAAAATGAATTGCTTTGAAAATTTCCAAGGTTGAGAAGGAGGAAAAAGGTGACTCGGACGAAGACACGGCATTGTTGCTTAGGAGATTCAAGAAATTCATCAAGTTCGAGAAGAAAGGCTTTGGATCCAAAGGCCAAGACTTGAAGAAAAAAGCTCCCTTCAAGAGTTTTAAGCCTAGGCAAGAGCATAGTGAGAAGAAAGGGGTCCAATGCTATGAGTGTGGTGGTATAGGTCACATCTCACCCGATTGTGGGAACTTGAAGAACAAGATGGCAAAAGTGATGACCGCCACTTGGAGTGAAAGTGATGACTCCGGAAAGGGAGACAAGTCATCCAGTGATGATGAGCTTACCATCGACTACACGGCATTTGGGGCCACTTGTGTAGAAGATAAAGTTGTTGGTAAGAAAGCCTTGACTAGTGATCCCATAGAAGAAAAAGATGAAGAAGTAGCTCTAGAGGAGATAAGTGTAGCTACTCATTGGGATATGGCTCTCATTGACTCAAGAGACCAAGGTGAAGGTCTTAATAAGGGAGATGACTCCATTAGTGAGAAGGAGAGTGGAGGAGATAACTCAAGTGAAGATGACTCCTCATCTAACTCTACAAATGGAAGTGTAGAGAAAATGGATGTTAATGACTTTATAGTCAAGTGTGAAAGCTCATTGAAGAAGAACAATAGAAAGTTGAAGATTTTAGAGGATGAAAATCTAGAGCTTTCAACACACAATGACCACTTAAGTAAACAAGTGGAGGCATCCAAGAAGATTGAAGACAAGCTAAGGGATGAGCTAGCTATGTCTAAGAGGAATGAAGAAGGGTTGAAGAGAAAGCTTGATGAAGCTATAGAGTCATTGAATAGGATGACTACAAGCACCAAGAAACTTGACCACATTCTTGGTAGTGGAAAGAACCCTTGTGACAAGAGAGGTATTGGGTATAGAGAAAGCAAGGAGATCACTACTCCAACCAAGACTGTCTTTGTCAAGAGTTTGGGCAAGATAGAAGCCTCGCCGGTGCACACTCCTAGGAAGAAAATTGATCTAGGACAATGTTCAATAAGTGCACAAGTGAAGGAAGCTCCAAGGAGACAACCTCAAGCTCAAAAAATTCCTCAACCTAACTTCCCTCAAGCTTATATTCATCAAGGGAAGAGGCCAATCATGCAAAATGGATCAAGGAAGCAAGCTAGATCGGTTCAACAACAAAGAAAGTTTGAACCCGCTCAACCACAAAGTCATGGGAAGGCTCCTATGCATGCACAAGGACATAGTATGAATTCTAAATTTATCCCTACATGTCACTTTTGTGGTATTGATGGTCACATTAGACCAAATTGCTTTCATTTCATTAAATTATGTAAAATCAAAAGCATGATTGAAAAGAGAATGACAAGAGCTAGAATGCATGCTAATAGGAAGGAAAATATTCATATTCATGATCCTATTATTTCTAGAACTCTTGAACCATTGTCCACTAGGAAGAAAAATGTCATATCTATGTGGATAAAGAAAGATGAACCCGCTTGCTACGAGACTAACAAGTCTCAAATAGGTTCAACTAAGTCCAAAGGACTTGGTAGGTCCATAGGACCTCATGACCTTCATTGATGAAGGATGATGATGACCCCATATGGGGAACTCAAGCAAAGAGAGCTAATTGCATACTTGTTGCATGCAATTTTTTGAAAAATCTTATGCTTCTTTGTTGATTGCTTGAGTAAGCTTGGTTGCACAAATGTATATATGTTTTCAATTCAATAAGTGTGAACCTTGCTTGTTTACAATCCATGTCATATTTATGTTCAAACATGCATTTTTGGACTAGGAGATTTACTTAGGAAATATGATTTGAATGACCTATAGTTATCTCCATGACATGATGATTCTTAATGACATGCTATTGAATATTGAAAAGCATGAAATTCATATGACATGCTCATATGAAAAAGCATGAATTGATGATTGCAATTTTTAAATGCAAAACTTGTGTGAAAAAGCTTATGAGACTCAAAATGAATAAAGGATCTTGTATCCGTTCAAAGAATTTTAAAATCCAAATGTCTCTCTTTCTTTATTGGTTGAACATGGCTACTATCATACGGATACCATCCGAAAAAATCGAATAGGTTGCAAAGTCGCTCATGCCATGTTTCGCTTATAAAGTTGGATATAGTTGCTTATAAATTAAAATCAATAAAAACTCTATATCCTTGCTTCTCTTATGACATTGGTGAAATTGGTTTGAATTCTTATTAGAAACCTTTGTCATTTGCTTTGCCAAATACCATTGTATTTTGGACTTGAATGCTACATGTCTTGTATGCAAAGCATTTTTTATTCACACATTTTATCAAAATAAATCTCCTTGTTTCTCTCCATTTGATAGAGTTGCATAAAGTGCATTTTATGATTATGCAAATGACTTGAATGCTATCATCTCTCTTTGCTAAGTGACCCGGTTGGGGACTACTCATTTGCCTATATCATGACAAAAAGGGGGAGTAGAATGGTGGTAAGGGGAGTTGCAAATTGTGGTAGCAATTATGCATGTTGGGGAGACAATACATTGAGGGGGAGTAACCCATTGAGGGGGAGCATTGCATTCACAATTATTGCATGATGTTGTAGTTGTACTTAAATTCTTAGAATGCAAATGCTTGTTTATGCTCTCACTTGATTCATCTCACTTTTTACTTGTATTGGAAAGCATGATGTTGTAGTTGTACTTAAATTCTTAGAATGCAAATGCTTGTTTATGCTCTCACTTGATTCATCTCACTTTTTACTTGTATTGGAAAGTATAGAAACTTTGCTTTTAGGGATTGATTGTTCTACAAGAGATTGAAGACTTCAAGATTTTTTTTCACTATTATATCTCTTTGTAAAGTAGAAAATCATTGTTGACCCGTAGTTTCTAATTTTTGTGAGGAATCAATGAGAGTGGTGGTTTTGTCATGAAATAGCCAAAGGGGGAGATTGTAAGGATTCCCATATCTTGATTGGCTTATTTCGTGGACAAACTGATCGCCGCTGGATAGTTCTATAAACTATTGTAATTAATGTGGCGTGGTTGTGTTTATCTGCAAGCGCACGGATCGTTACGATCGCATAGTGGCTGGTACGGTTCGTTCCACAGGGATTCTGTGAGGTATCTTTTATCGGTTTTAGTTCTTATATGTTATTTATACTAATTACACATATTTACATTATTTACAACATATTTACATGCATGAAAAGTAAATGGTGGAGGATGGCACAAATAAGCATTTAAACTAAATTTACACTAAGATGCAAATAAAGTAAAGAAGGATGGCAAGTGAGCAATTAAACTAATTAATAACTACATTAAACTAAGATGGCATTAACTACAACTAAATTACTTTACAACTAAGGATTGTCATCTCCTTAGTAACTAATTAATTTATCAACTAAACTACAACTACAATTATCTAAATTAAATTAACTAAACTAATTAATTAAACTAATTAAACTAATTACCATCTAATGCAATGATCTTGCAAAAGTGGTAATGAGAGATAGGATGTTGGGATATTGATGTACACATGTAATTATCCAATCAATCAGTTGATTCCTATTGACCTAGGATAGTCTTTAACCATTAATAAAGACACATACATCAATATTCATTTATGTATAGTCTAAATTGTATTATATGCTAAACAATTGGTTAATTGAATCAACATATATATATAAAGTAAAGCTCATCATAGAAAATCAACACATATATTAGATAATATACAAAGTACACCAAAACCCAACATCAACACTTAGTTACATAACTAAGGTGGTGAGGTGGTGATAATTAAATTACATTAAACTAACTAAACTAAGCTAATCTAAGCTATTCTAGACTAATTATGGTAACTCTAAGGTATTTTGGATATTTTTGGGAGGTCATGTTTAGGTTAGGGGAGGAAAACTATATATAGGGGACTGTTTTGGGGAAGTTTGGACGGAAATATCTTCAAGTCGGTCAAGTGGGCGGGCTTGTCATCCATGGCCGGCGAGTTCTTGCCCACCGCCGAAGCTCGCCGCGAAGGAATTGAAGACGGTGGCGAGTTCTGACCTTCTGGACCGCGGGAATGAAGTCTCCCCATGAACCCGCCAAGAATTGGCGAGCTTGGATGCTCTGGAAGGCGGAAGAATGGCCGCTGAACCGAGCTTGAAGGTGTGCTCAACCATGGAGGTTTAGAGGATTTGTTGGAGTTGAAAACCTTTGCATGGGAGGCTAAAAGTGGGTGCAAAGTGACCGGAGGAGCTCCGGCAACAATTCTGGGCGGTCGGCCGCCGGAAACGGTGTCGAAAAATGGTCGAAAACGGCCGTCGAAGTCGCCGGGTCGGTACCGGTTCGGGTCGGGTCTGACCGGGTCGGGCTAACCCGGTTTGCTAAGGAAGACGACCTGACGTCATGCTGACGTCAGGCGTGACGCAAGCAGCTTCAAAACGACATCGTTCCAGGCTGCTGAGGTGCTGACGTGTACGAGGGCCAAAACGACGTCGTCTAGGGCTGACGTGGCGCGCGTTCTGTGCGTTGGCTGGCTAATTGTAGTTTGCACGCCTGATCTTTCCTCTATTCATAGAATCTTCAATAATTGCCCGAATATTGCACTTTTGCCCCTAAATTGTCCAAAATGACTATTTTGCCCCTGAACTTCCCAATTCACCTGAAACACTTATTTATCCGTTAAATACCCGGTTTTACCCGAGGAATAAGCACAAAAAGATAGGAAAAGGGGGCGCTAAATGTGAACATTTGGAGCGCGATCAGACCCCCAAACCTAACTTTTGCTCGTCCTCGAGCAAAACAAAAACTAACAATTAAAAACTACTAAAGCATAAATAAATCATAAACTAATTAGTCCGCTTTCGTGGGAGAACGATGGCACTTAGCACGTGCCACAAGCCTTTTAAACCCCTAGGTGTCCCTAGTAGGAGGAGTGTAGTCTCCTGAGGGTTTACCGCTACGATACCCACAAACGTAAAGCTAACAATTAAAACTAAAAATTAAAAACAATTTGCGAAAGACAAGCCATACAAAATGAGATATACAAGAGTTGTGTGTATGAGGAGTCACATATGTGAAAACCGCTGAGTGGTGGGTAACATAAAGTCATTCAAATGACTGAAACGCACAATGCAAATCCCACACTCAAAATGGCAAAGCATCAAATTCTACATACTCTAATGCTTCGGATGTAATTTGCCTCGACTCTAATCTCACTAGATTTCACTCTGTTTTTCTCTCAGAGTCCTAGGCACACTCTCTATCAAACACATGCGTTTTGGAAGTTATGTAAATGGAATTCAAATATATAACGCATGTGAGTATCAGAAATAAAGCACATTTTTAGTGAATTGATCTCATGAAGGAATTGAATGCCATGAACGTGGTAGAGCATATTTAAATTTGCATTCCCGAAATAGACTTCCTAAAAGATCAATTGGACTCTCCCTAATTTGTATTGGCCATGGGTGTAGTGTATGGAAATGGTAGAGATAGGGTACGGAAAATTACTAACCAAGTCAAGGTGTTTTATACAATACATTTTAGAATTATAAGCTCTATATAACTTTAAACTTTATATTTTCAAACAAGCGTCTAGGCTTTAACTTTAATTTCGATTTGTGCTAATTGGTTACTCTAATCTTGAGTAACATTTCATTGAAGTACAAAGGCTTTAAGTGCTCAATTTTTAACACTTATATTTTGAAAGCCCTACTTTTAGCACAAATATAAAATCCGCCTCAGTACACGCTTTTACAACTTTTAGAGCTTATCAATTAAATCTTCTAATTTGTACACCTTAACAAGATTAATAACTTAGGTGAGGCTAAGTGTTTAGGTTAGTGGTTTGTGATGGTGATGTGGTAGGTTTATGTGTTTAGGTTAAGTGTTTGGCCATAATTCAACAATGAAGCACTCATAATAGGGATGCGGATGTGTTTAGGATTATTCGTGAAACACTAACAAAATCCTAATATCATTTCTAGAAGTCCGTCTATCATAGGAATACGAATTCAACATGTTATCCACATTTATGAATGTTCTATGGCAAACAATGCAATTGATACGATGAGATCACAATGAAAAACATATCGAAGAGTGTATAAGAGTAGAAACATAATTACCCTCAGAAATGAACGCTAAGGCACAAAACTCACGGGTAGTCTCCATTATTAATCCTAACAATCAAGTACGGAGTCTCGTCCACTTAGACACTAAGAGAAAGGGACTAAATTCACATCATGCAAAGCAATCCTAGACTGACAAAAAGTTATCCAGGACTCAGCAACTAACACATGCGAAAGAGTCCTCAATGGCACTAGTCAAAACATCTCATTCAAATAATTTATTCAAAGATGGCATATCGCAAAAATTTCAAAATTTTGACTCAAAAACACAAAAACACAATATTTACAACACAAAAATCACAAAAATTGAAAAAATGACACAAATGTGTAATGTGTCCACACCCCCAAACCTAAACTCAACATTGTCCGCAATGTTGTAAACTTGAAGTACATGGACAAGGAATTTGTGATTTGGAAATATGAGCACAAAGCATCCTAACACATATACAACTAAACACAAACACAAACAAAAACACCATGTGAAGATGTATCGAAAAAAAAATTGAGGAAAATGTTTCGACAAAAACTGTCAACTGTTAAAACTCGTACAACGTCTGATTTTGCATGTATATATTAAAATATATTCCATAAAACATGCTCAAATTTTGAGACAATAATATAGACATGCAAATGAACACTTTTCATGAAGAAAACATTTTAAAATTCAGTTCGGAAAAGTGTGATAACAGACGTCGAAAACAGGTCACGTGCAAAAATTTGAAAACAGGGCACGTCCGTGACCTTCGGTCGAAGAAACACTCATAACTTTTAAACCGCCGGCCAGAACTTTACGTTCTTTATATCGTTGGAACCGTATCGAAAACAAGATTAACGCAACGCGGGCGGAAAAATTTATTTCTTCACCGATTAGTACAGTTTTTACAAAACATTTTACCCAAAATTTTCGAAACAGGGCATCTTTACAAGGTTTGAAAAACAACAACAAAAATAAAACAAAAATACAATAAAATATATAAATACAATCCTAATATCTACAACTAACATAGAAACATATATATACAATCTTAATTATCCACCACTAATCAAATTTCAAAAAAACAATCCTAATCACTAGTCAACACAATCAATTCACACTCTTAAGCTAACCAATAGATATACTTGAAGTAAAAGCTCAAAAGTAGAAGATTGGACCTGAGAATTAGCATTCGTAGGATGGTGTGCTTCGTGGTATGGTGTGGTGGCCGGGTTTAGGTTGGCGGGTTCATTTCCGTCGCATGAAGTCACGATGGTTCTCCAGATGGTGCGGCGGCTTCGTTTCTTTTGGAAGGCGGGCTTATTCCCGCGGCATGAGGTCGCCGTGAACTTGGCGAGTTCACTCCATCTGGAAGGCGGTTCATATCCCGCCGCATGAGGTCGCCTACTCCCCTCAGCACACTCCGGCGGGTTCTGGTCTTTTTTACGGCGGGCTTAATCCAGCCGCTATGAAGTCGCCGTGGACTCCGCGGTTTCTTTCCATCCGTCCGGCGGGTAATGTCCCGCCGCCATGTCTCGCCAAAGGTCCAAAAAGAACTCGGCGGCTTTGTTGGGCGGGCTCATTCCCGCGGACTCATCCCGCCGTAGGGATTTCTTCTTCTTGATTCCAAACCCTACACACACAAAAATCACACAAACAACTATCACAAGCACATGCTATACAAATGATAAGTAAGGAGTCCAAAAACCCCCAAACCTATCTAATTCTATACATCTCATAGCATACTTGCAATTTTAATGGATAATTAAGAGATTCAAGACTAACACAAAATAACAATACAAATATGAAATAAATAAAAATAAGACTAAAACTAAAACCAACAAAATATACGCTGCACGTTTAGTGAAGTCCCCGGCAGCGGCGCCATAAACTTGATCGCCACTGGATAGTTCTATAAACTATCGTAATTAATGTGGCGTGGTTGTGTTTATCCGCAAGCGCACGGATCGTTACGATCGCATAGTAGCTAGTACGGTTCGTTCCACAGGGATTCTGTGAGGTATCTTTTATCGGTTTTAGTTCTTATATGTTATTTATACTAATTACACATATTTACATTATTTACAACATATTTACATGCATGAAAAGTAAATGGTGGAGGATGGCACAAATAAGCATTTAAACTAAATTTACACTAAGATGCAAATAAAGTAAAGAAGGATGGCAAGTGAGCAATTAAACTAATTAATAACTACATTAAACTAAGATGGCATTAACTACAACTAAATTACTTTACAACTAAGGATTGTCATCTCCTTAGTAACTAATTAATTTATCAACTAAACTACAACTACAATTATCTAAATTAAATTAACTAAACTAATTAATTAAACTAATTAAACTAATTACCATCTAATGCAATGATCTTGCAAAAGTGGTAATGAGAGATAGGATGTTGGGATATTGATGTACACATGTAATTATCCAATCAATCAGTTGATTCCTATTGACCTAGGATAGTCTTTAACCATTAATAAAGACACATACATCAATATTCATTTATGTATAGTCTAAATTGTATTATATGCCAAACAATTGGTTAATTGAATCAACATTGAATGTACACAAACGAAGTTAAATTGCTTAAAGCATACCTAGAGGGGGGGGGGGGGGGGGGGGGGGGTGAATAGGTTTTTACACCTTTTTTCAAACCCTTGAACAAACATCCGTTTGTCCCTCAAGGTAGCCTTACACACAACACAATAAGCCAAGGTAGACATACATAGACAATACAATGACACAATCATATGAGAAATGTCTAAGTATATCAACAAGTCATGTGAGGTAAAATATCAAATAAACATAACAACAAAATAAGCTTGTATTTCATAAGATGTTCAATGTGTTACAAGAGTGATCAAAATGTCACTAAACAAATATTACAATATACAAAAGAATCAAAGATACAAATTGATCTATAGAATGAATACTCTAATCACACTATACAAAGACTTGGTTCATAATACATCACAAGTGAATATTATGAATCAAGACAATAAAATATACAATTAAAATATAAGAGAAGAGATAGAAAGAATTAACACAAGGGATTTTTTAACGTGGTAAAACCTCCAAGGAGGAAACATCCACGGGTTGAATTACAACCATTGGGTACTATATTATTGGAAAGTAAACATAGAACATTCACAAAGTGACCAATCTTTAGCTCACCCAACCTAGTGAAGTCTAAGCCTACCCAACCCTATTGGAAAGTATGAAATCCCTCAATGATGCGGAACCACCATATATTGGACAACACACTCAACCAACATCGATGGTAGATTAGAAATTCCTCAAGAGTGCATACACATCCCGTGTACCCCGCTCTATCGGAGTCTATGTCTAACCATACGCCTAGGCCTACCAATATGTTAGCCAACTCCCTATCCAAGGCACTCTTGCCTCTAGGGAGCCTCCCATGCATGACTATCCGAGTCCTCCCGACTCTAGCCATGACTTCTTGCTTACCTATCCAAGTCATCCCGACTCTAGGCAAGACTTCTTGCTTGGCTATCCGAGTCATCCCGACTCTAACCAAGACTTCATGCCTTTTACAAGGACTTCCTAGTGTGATCATGTGAATGCAAATGATGCAAACATTCATTTCAACATAGAACATGTGATCAATACATTCTATGGCACAAATAGACCTAAACATGTGAAAACACAATTAATCAAGTCTAGATGCAAAAATCCATGAATAGAAACCTAAGCATGTGAAACACCTAACACATATACTCAAAGTCTCATTCACACACATAACACTTGAATCACAAAATGTTCATTAAGTCCTAATTCAAGATGCTATCAATATACAATCAAAGTCTAGATATATGAGATTAAAATCAATCAATATACTAGACAAAAAATATAGAGCAAGGTTTTGAGATTTACATCAATCAAAACCTATATTCTCTAAATCACAAACAAATACACAAATCCTTGATTTCTTCAATCAAAGGACCAAATCAAATCTCAAAGTCATTTTAACACAAAATTAATTCAATTAAGTATCAAACAACCTAAGATGCCATTCTAATCACAATACAACTCACAAACAAATGTAAAACCTAGAATCATGAAATCTAGTCAACATAAGTCCATAAATTGAATTTCAATTGGAATGATAATCAAGCTACCTTTTCAAATAGCTTTCATAAAACAATAACATAGATATAGAAGAAGAAACCCCAAGCATTTGGAAGGTCAAATAACAAGAAATCCCTAAGATGAGACCATTACCTCGGATTATGATGCTGGTTCGGAATTCAGTGGTCAACCACTGGAAATCACGATCAAACAGCTACCAAACCACTTGGAGATGTTAGAGGACTCAAATACGAACACTCTCCAACTTGAATCACTCAAATCCGACTCCGGATGAGGAAGATATGGTGTTTTGAAGTTTGGAAAAATTGGAGAGAAGTCTAGACGGGAAAAACTGAAATGTTCTTCTTAGAAATTCAAAATGAGAGAGAGAGGGAAGAAATAGGAGGAGAGAGAAAGGTCTTTTTGACCAATCATGTGGTGCCACGTCACCCCCAGGCCGTGGGGGGCGCGTGGCCCACACGGGAGCAGAAGGGGCTCCAGGCCGTGGGGCCCACGGCCTCAACCACGGCCAGCCCATGTGGCCCACGGCCTGGGCTGTCCTCTCCCGCGCACTCTCGGTTCGTTGGCCCGTATCTCGAGTGTCCGAACTCCGAATTCGAATCCGTTTTCGGATTATGAACCGTGACTCTCTCACGCACGAAAAAGACTATACAACTTTGAAAAACGGTTGAGAAATCATCTCGGAAATCATCGATGAAGTCAACACAACGTAAGAGAACGTAAAGTGGCATAGTCAACACGTTTGGACTCGAAACCTTATGAATGAGTAACCGAAACGACCGGAACTCAATAAGGTATTGAATAAGAACATGTTCAAGTCCTAAACACAAAATACGGAAACATACAAACACAAATACACACACATATGCTAGTTTCCAGACATAGTCCTAGAAAATGCAAAACACAAAGTTTATTAACTAAATGTGAATGCATGAGCATATTTTGCCAAGTGTATGAAAGTGAAATGTAAATGAAATAAAATCATGAAGGGACACACAAAAATGATATGTGTGAGTGTGTGCCTAGCCTTGTAAGAGATAAGAGGACATGTATACCTTTGTAGACCGATAATGTCCGAAACTCTTAAAAGCCGGCAACTTGAACGAATAATGGTTGAGACGTCCTTCGTCTTCGAAATCCTTCATTTACTAACCACTAAACATTACAAGTAAAACACGTTTTGATATGGAATTAATGCCAACACTAATTATCAACCTAACAATCTCCCCCTTTGGCAAATTCCATGACAAAACCCCTAAACAAACACTAAAACAATTACAAAAAAAATTTGGTCACAATGAGTACAATGAGTTACACATATAGACACAAATTATAAATCAAGTCTTGAACTTCATCTTGGTCTTCTCTTGATATTACCTAAAAAAAACTTGAAAGCACAAGAATATCCAAGAGACACCAAGTATGGCAATATCCAAGTATCCAATCATAGGCAAGAAAATAATAACATATAAGTTCAAATGGATCAAGTATGCTCCCCCTTAATACATACTATCCATCAATATATTCTAAGCCAAGATTCAACAAAAAATATTACATGCCATATAGTTCAAGCTAGATACCAAATATACAAAAACAACTAACATAAGGCTAAGTAAGCTAGATATCTCCCATGTGTTTCTCATATTTCTCCCCCTTTTTGACATGATATGAAGCCAAAGGGAAAGAGTAAGAAATTATACCTCATGAAGCTTTCTAGCCACTTGTGCCACCAAGGAAAGAAGAACGGTGTGCGGATCTCACATATTGCCTTGTTGGAGTTGATTTTCCTTCCAACTCTTTGATCCTCTCATCTTGAGCAACAAGCTTTGCACTAAGGTCTTCAATCTTCCTTTGTGACGCCTCAATCAACCTATGAGATTCTTCAACCTCTTTCCTCAATTTTAAAGCCCAACTAGGAAGAGCGGGTGAGTTAGGGACATGGTTAGAATCAAGAGAATCACCAAAAAGCCTAAGTACATCATTAGACTTTCCCTTGTCCTTGTATGACATGGTTGCCATACGTTTCTCACTCAACTTCTCTAAGGGAGGAAGCATAACATCACCATCAAGATTCCTCACACCTTTAGCTAAGCACAATTGAGTTATAAACCCCGGAAAAGCCAATTTCTTGTCCAAACGACTAGTACAAGCCGCACTTTGAATTTGCTCCACAAGCAATTCACCAAGGTTTATAGGTTGGTTAGTAACCAAGGCATACACAATCTTAATCTTGTCTCTATTGAGCTCTGAAGCATTAGTAGAAACGATAAGATTGGAGCATACAAATAAATGCCAAAATGCACTAATTTTTGTTAGCTCACCTTGCCTAATAAAAGCACGTTTCCCCCACACAAAATCATCATCATCACAAAGAGTCTTACCCATTAAATCAAGGTTTTCCAAGACATCAACATCAAGGAAATCCGATTCAATGTCAACGGACAAGTTAAGAAATTCATTAACCTTCCTAGGGCAAACTCTAAAGACAACTTTCCTTATGCTAAGAGTAGCACTAGTCACAGTAGAACCGGATTTGTAAGCATTATAAAATTCTCTAACAATGGTCTCATTAGATACTCCTAACATGTTGACCCATGAAATCCAATTCCTACTCTTAAGCACATCATAGACATATGATCCAATACAAGAGTCCAAGTCAATACCCCTTTCTTGAATTATCTTTTTGCACCCAAAAATTCCCAATTCATCAACTTTGTTACCTTTGGAAATTTTGGACGAAATTGTAGGTTTCGACTTGGCAATGGGAGATGAAGAAGTATTTCCACCAACCTTCTTTGCTTTACCCATGATCTTGCAACACAAAACAAACTAAAAACAAAGTGAGAGGAAACAAAGAAACAAATAAGAAACCAATAAACATATACAAAGGCAAAACACTATATTTAATAAATCACCATGCAAGTAAGAATTTATCATAGCATCTTCATGATTTATCAAGAATAAGAATAATGCCAACAATTAACAACCTTGAAGAACATGTGAACATGTCATAAAAGAGAACAAGAATTTAGCATATTATGCTCCCCCTTGATAAGTGCCTCATCTAAAATCAAGATAGACAAATGTTCACAAAAATCACCACACAATCACATCACAAGCAATTTTTATTAGATTTGCAAATAAGCTTCACATATCTAAGAGAGTTACATCAAGATTTTCAATCACTCTCATATGTCATCAAAAATTGCTAAAGTATCACAAATACTAATTAAGCAAAAGTGAGTGTGTGAAGATTTTGCTTCAAGTATATGAAAAGAAGTAGTTTGATAATCAAGCATGCATACAATTTCAACATCTATTCATCTTAGGCCTTTCCATAAAAAGGTCAAACCGGTTATCATCCGAAATTTTGCTTATAAAGAGAATAGATTTCAACATGTGAGCGTGTGTGTGCATGTGGCTCGTCAACCCATTTCTATTTGTCAACCCGAGCTCATTTGATTATTCAACTATACTCCAAAAGCCTTTTATTTTATTTTTTTTATTTTTATTTTTCTTTTTTATTAAGGCTTGAATCAAAGAAATTTTTTTTTTTTTTTATGATTCAATTCAACACTTCTTTGATTTTTCTAACATAAACATATACACCTCATGGCGGCTTTCACTCATCACAATGACGTAGCCCTTTCCAACATTGGGTGGCTTCACAACCAAGGTGTGTAGCCCTTTCCATGAGGGTGCTCGTTGAGTTCTATGTTGCCGAAGCAAATGGATACCAACCATTGGTCATTTTTAAATGTACTAGTCCTTAGGACTTCAAGGTGTATCCAAAGCGAACATCAATCAAGCTCAACATACTTAACAAAACATACAAGAGAAGCAAAGTGCATTTTTGAAACCAAGTTCAAGGCTTAAAAGCACATGATCTAAAAGCAAGTAAAGAGACTTACTTAAGATCTCTACTTCTCAAGAGAGTAGCTATCAAAGAATATGAAGCTCACATTATTCAAAAATTAGCCACTCAACAATCATACAAATAACAACACGCTTCATGAAATAAGATCAATGTGAACACTTATCACCAAAAGATCTTAAGCTAGCAAATGTCAAAGAGTACCATATAAACACTATATTAGTTCTCAATTATGACATGCTTCATGAAAGTGATACAAACAATGAGTTGATAGATGAAAAATCAAGTAAACAAGCAATATGATATAGAGATACCTTCGCAAGCTATTTTCACCAAATACAAAGCCTTCACCCTTTTTATGAGTCCTCTTGGCTTGTGAGTCCTCATGACTACAAGTTATAGGTGTGTCGATTCCAAGAGACTAAAGGCAATGTAATCCAACTCAAACAAAAAAAAATGACTTTCTCTAAAAGCCATAACAATAATGTTATCATATAGATTCCCAAAAAAAACTTCTCAAAAGTTAACCAACAAATTTTGACTATCAAAACAAACAAAGTGAGATAGCTAAGTTCATGTCAAGTTGTAAAGATACAAAGCAACAAGCTAAGCCTCTTAACAACGACACTAGTCTTAAAGCTAACTCACATGTGCAACTTACACTAATGGTAAGAGCACTCACCCTTGACAAATTTTGTCTTGGGTGGACAAACACGAACATCATCAAGATTCTCTTTGACCACAATGTTGAACCTAGAGTAAAGTTCTTCCACAACTTGATTCACAATAATATCATTAATACTCTTCTTCTCAACATTGTTAGCAACACATGCATGGTCAAACTTTGTAGGATATGCATTCTTCACCTTCCGGATATTCTTAGCATGCTTTGACAAATTATCATGCTTTCCATATTCAAAAGCTTTAGCATGCATAGAATTAGGTCCAATCGCTCTATTCCTAGATGCATTTTCTAAGTTGCAATATTCAATGAATTTATAGCACTTGGGCTTGATATGGCCTAAGGTATTGCAAAAATGACATATGGGAACAAAAGGAGAGATTTTACCTTCCGGTGGTGGTGGAGGACAAGTGGGAGTTTCAAGGGGTACCTTATTCTTCAATTTTTTCTTTTTCTTGGAACGTCTCTTCTTAGGAGCTTTCTCTTCAATGATAGCTTCACTAGTAGGAAGTGATGCTTCTATGAGCTTCTCTTCAACCACCGCTACACTTGAGCTCTCTAAGTTCATATTAGAGATGATCCTATCCTTTTCAAGCAAAATACCCTCAACTTCGCAAAGCTTCTTTTCAATAGCATTCTTTTCACGCAAGAGCCTACGAGTTGTAGCAACAAACTCATCCACTTGAATCTTGATCAAGTCCTCCTTCTCATCAATCTCACTCAAAGCTAATTTCAACTTCTCCTCAAGAAACTTCACCTTAGCCAAAAGATCAATGTAGGATGGATTATCATTTAAACACTCTTGATGACTTTGATCAATCTCCTTATCCAATGAATCTTGATTAACATCCTCTAGAGTAGAGTGAGAAGCCATGAATGCAACAAAGTTGCTTACTAGCTCTTCTTCACTAGAAGACTCATCACTTGAGCTCTCCTCATCACTAGAGGCATCATCTTCACTCCATGTAGCCGCCATAGCCTTTCCCTTCTTGTCCCTCTTAGAATCACCACTAGGACAATCCGAAGCATAATGTCCAAACTTCTTGCACTTGAAGCATTGAACCTTCCTATTGCTCTTAGCATGGCCACTCCTCTCATGAGGTGGAGTAAAGGACTTCTTGACTTCCTTGTCCCTTGAGTACTTGCCACTTGACTTGGCACCTTTCCTCATGAACTTCCTAAACTTCCTAACCAATAACGCCATCTCCTCATCATCATCGCTACTACTAGCTTCCTTGACAACCTTGAGAGCTAAACCCTTGTTCTTAGCCTTTGGTTTCATGCACGCCTCAAAAGTTTGAAAAGATCCTAGCAACTCATCTATGCTCATGACGTCAACGTCCTTGCTCTCTTCAATGGCGGTAACCTTGGCTTTGAACCTCTTTGGAAGTGATCTAAGAATCTTCCAATTTAGCCTCTCACCGGAGATAGGAGTACCAAGTGCTTGGCATTGGTTGGCGATGTCTAGAAGCTTATCTTGGAAGTCAATAAACTTGTCTTCCTCACCCATTTGCAAAACCTCAAATTGGGAAGTGAGCAATTGAAGACGAGACTTCTTCACTGCTTTAGTCCCCTCATTGGTGACTTGGAGAGCCTCCCATGCCTCCTTAGCGGTTTCTAGGTTTTGAATGTAGGAGAATTGCCTACTATCAACACCTCCAAAAATAGCATTCACCGCCCGATGATGCCATTTCGCTAACTCAAACTCATTAGTAGACCACTCACTCCTAGGCTTGGAAACGATCACTCCATCCACAATCTTGTTAGGAGCAAGGTAACCTTCTTCAACGGTCATCCAAGCTCTCTCATCAATAGATCGGATGTAAGCCTTCATCCTCAATTTCCAAAACCCGTAGTTGTGACCCTTGAGAAGAGGAGGCCTAGAATTCGAAGCCCCTTCGGTCATCACATCATCTTGGAAAACCATTCTAGCAAATACCTAAGCAATCCACTCGTAAGTGTAAACCGGATCTCGCCGAGTGCCGTCCGACGACCCGCTCTGATACCAATTGAATGTACACAAACGAAGTTAAATTGCTTAAAGCATACCTAGAGGGGGGGGGGGGGGTGAATAGGTTTTTACACCTTTTTTCAAACCCTTGAACAAACATCCGTTTGTCCCTCAAGGTAGCCTTACACACAACACAATAAGCCAAGGTAGACATACATAGACAATACAATGACACAATCATATGAGAAATGTCTAAGTATATCAACAAGTCATGTGAGGTAAAATATCAAATAAACATAACAACAAAATAAGCTTGTATTTCATAAGATGTTCAATGTGTTACAAGAGTGATCAAAATGTCACTAAACAAATATTACAATATACAAAAGAATCAAAGATACAAATTGATCTATAGAATGAATACTCTAATCACACTATACAAAGACTTGGTTCACAATACATCACAAGTGAATATTATGAATCAAGACAATAAAATATACAATTAAAATATAAGAGAAGAGATAGAAAGAATTAACACAAGGGATTTTTTAACGTGGTAAAACCTCCAAGGAGGAAACATCCACGGGTTGAATTACAACCATTGGGTACTATATGTTAGGATTATGCTCAATAGCAAGAGTGTAATGTTGTAATTAACAATCTTTTTTATATTAATAAAGTGATTTCTGGTTTAACAAATCGTATAGCATTTATAGTTTATATTATAATTGTCAAAGTAAATAATCATAAGGTCTAAAGACTATGGGAAAAGAAGAATTGTTCGTACATCTGGATATGTTTGTGGTAGACACAATTCTTTAGTTAGTCTTGAATATTGTTCACAACTTAAGTTAAAGGTTGGGCACCTTTATCTTGTTAAAGTTGTAGAATTCTTTTGCTAGCATTTGAGTGGGATCAAATGAGATATGATGAGTCTAAAATCATCGGAGTGTCTTCGAGCAAAAGGATCTAGTGCACTGGGTGCATTGAACTGGATCACAATAAAAAGCTTTATCTAGAACCGTCAATAGATAATAGTCTTTTCATTATCAGGACAATCGGAGAGTCTATCTTAATCCTGAGATAAATGATGGACTTATGGTTGCAAGTGATATCATTTGAGTTATCAATGAGTACGATTATATCGCATAGTCTATCCTCGATAGTTTGGTGATATTCATTTGTTAATCGATAGAGGACTTCATTTATAGATATGGACATCGTGGCTCCATTTAATTAAATGAGAGTATAATATCATCATATGGATGTTTTGAGGTAATTGGATATTAAATCTCAACGTTGAGTTTTCAATAGTGTCTATTGAAAACATGGCTTCTGGACAAGTCAAAATATCCAAGTTCAAAACGTGGTCATATGAGTAAATATGGTAACTTGGAGAGTTATAGGCGGTCTATGAACTCTTGGCGATTACTGATATTAATCACGAGGATACACTATCTCCAATATGATTGTCTAGGGTATGAATGAGGAGCATCTTCCTTTTCTATCTTTATTTAAGAGTTCAGTTTTAGCTCTTTAGTGGAATGAGTTAAAATTAATGGATCGGACCTAAGTGAATCATTTGTTGATTGTGATTAGGTTATGTCTATTGAAGCTTAAATTTAGATGGCCCGCCAAGATCCCCAATCCACACGGACTTGCATGGATCACTTGATATATTCTACCGGACCAATTTAAGGGTCCATCTAGAATTGCATTTAATATATTAAGAATATAATTTGCACATTATTTAAGTAATGGGCTGCTCAATTATATTAATATATTAATGAAAGACATGTGGGCTTGTTTCTTTTAGTAAGAATGGGTCTGGTTCACATGTGGGCTTTTTATTTAAAGTCCAATGGATTAAATGAAATAAGAAAATAATGTTAGGCCCAATCTTATACAAGTGGGGTGGCAAGGTTAAAATTTTAACCTAAAATATTATTTTGTTTCATTTGTTTTAATTAAATAAGAATTAATTAATTTATTGATTAATTGTTTAATTAAAGAAACAAATCTTTCCTAAAAGTAAAAGACTTGTTTGACAAGGAAATAAATAAATTAGTTTTATTTATTTAATCAAATAAGGAGTCTTTTTATTTAGTCAAAATAAAAGAATAAAAATTAAGGAGTTGGATTAGGGTTTGAAGTCTATAAAGTTGAAAAGAATTAGGGTTGAATTTTAGTCACCCTATATAAGTGACATGATGAAATTCGGCCAACCCTAATCTTGGACTACATAGAATTCGGCAACCCTAAAGGAAAAAGAAGAAAAAATTCGGCCAACCTATATATATGTTCTTATAGGGTTCGGCCACCACAATCCATTGTGCTTGAGTTTTTTATTTCTTTCTTCTTCTTCTTAATTCTAAGAGAGTTTTTATTCTAAAAGGACAAAAAGGAGTGTGAAATTATTCTTTGATAGTATACAATTGCTTAATCATCAATAAGCTTGTGTATACGATATCGATCTAGGTTCACGCGAGTTTCGATCATTAGATTGAGAACTCAAAAGTGACCGGAATAATTTTTGACATTCTTTTGATTGTTTTGTGACTAACAAAGAAAAGAAAGTTTTTTGTTTGGTCCATTCATAGGTTTGCAATTCAAAGAAAAGGGAGACCACGCTCCTAGGTGATCCACGTTCGTGCTCGGATTGAAGGTCTTGCGGATTACCATCGACGTAAGTCAATCGGATCACGCGACAAAAGGTAATTTACTTTTGTTAATGTATATGCATGTTTATTGATTAAAAGGGTTTAAGGTTCATAAAGGAAAAATTTTAAAAGTCACTAAATCTAATTTTAGTATCGCTTCCGCTGCGTGTACTACTTTTGGTATTTTTCCCTACACTATATTATTGGAAAGTAAACATTGAACATTCACAAAGTGACCAATCTTTAGCTCACCCAACCTAGTGAAGTCTAAGCCTACCCAACCCTATTGGAAAGTATGAAATCCCTCAATGATGCGGAACCACCATATATTGGACAACACACTCAACCAACAACGATGGTAGATTAGAAATTCCTCAAGAGTGCATACACATCCCGTGTACCCCGCTCTATCGGAGTCTATGTCTAACCATACGCCTAGGCCTACCAATATGTTAGCCAACTCCCTATCCAAGGCACTCTTGCCTCTAGGGAGCCTCCCATGCATGACTATCCGAGTCCTCCCGACTCTAGCCATGACTTCTTGCTTACCTATCCAAGTCATCCCGACTCTAGGCAAGACTTCTTGCTTGGCTATCCGAGTCATCCCGACTCTAACCAAGACTTCATGCCTTTTACAAGGACTTCCTAGTGTGATCATGTGAATGCAAATGATGCAAACATTCATTTCAACATAGAACATGTGATCAATACATTCTATGGCACAAATAGACCTAAACATGTGAAAACACAATTAATCAAGTCTAGATGCAAAAATCCATGAATAGAAACCTAAGCATGTGAAACACCTAACACATATACTCAAAGTCTCATTCACACACATAACACTTGAATCACAAAATGTTCATTAAGTCCTAATTCAAGATGCTATCAATATACAATCAAAGTCTAGATATATGAGATTAAAATCAATCAATATACTAGACAAAAAATATAGAGCAAGGTTTTGAGATTTACATCAATCAAAACCTATATTCTCTAAATCACAAACAAATACACAAATCCTTGATTTCTTCAATCAAAGGACCAAATCAAATCTCAAAGTCATTTTAACACAAAATTAATTCAATTAAGTATCAAACAACCTAAGATGCCATTCTAATCACAATACAACTCACAAACAAATGTAAAACCTAGAATCATGAAATCTAGTCAACATAAGTCCATAAATTGAATTTCAATTGGAATGATAATCAAGCTACCTTTTTAAATAGCTTTCATAAAACAATAACATAGATATATGAAACTAATTAATGCACGGTGTGTATAAAACTATCTAGAGGGGGGGTGAATAGATTTTACGCTTTTTACCCAATTTTTCGTGTTAGTCAAAATTACGAAATTACCCTCAAGATAAAATAAACAAGCAAGTGTAATATGGTGCGGAAATTAAATTGACACTTGATTTTTACGTGGAAACCCTCACGGGAAAAACCACGGGCTATGTAAGTAAGCCACACTCGAACCTCGAATCCACTAAATGTGCAAACGATTACAACCTAATCCCGGTAGTAATCACACACCTACCTAATCCCGGTATGAGTGAACCTAGTCCGATTTTGCTTGCGATCTAAGCAACCTAATCCCGATTGCTACACACAAGACTTAGCTTCTCTTGAAGAGAATACAACCCTAAGTGAATATGTGAAAATATCCAAAATGCAACATAGAGCAAGGGAAACCCTATATGCTTATCTAAGATGATTAATATGCAATTAAGAACAATCCTAGATATCAAAACTAAATGACATGTCAATTAGTTTAGCTAATCAATATCAAGCACAAAAACCTAATATGCTAGCACAATACAACTTCTCAAACATACATCATACTAATCTCAATCTTGTATTCAACAAATATAAAATCACATACAAGTAATTAAATTGAGATTGCTAGATAAGAGAAACACAAAATATGTAAGATATTAGTGAAAAGCTTACCAAGCAAAGTATGATGAAGAATCCATGCAAGATGTCATCTAGATGATCTAAGATGATGCTAGATGATGATTGATGATCATGGAACAAGTGTTTGAGTAATTAAAAATGAGTTCTTTGGAATTTTTCTTCTCTTTGAAAAATCTCCTAAGTATGGAATCTGAATATGAACTCTCATAATTGACCTAAAGTCAAAGTGGCATATATATAGGGGGCCAAAACAAAGTGTGGTCGTTTTGATAAGTTTGCCCACTATTTGCCTTGGGCGCTGTACGTAGGGCGCCATTGTACAGCGCCCTTGCTCTGTTTTCACGAGGAAACAGAGTGGCGCTGTACGTACAGCGCTCTGTACCGCGCTATGTACAGCGCCCCAATAGCGACCCAACAGCGACCGATTAAATCGATCAGGTCTGAACAGCGCTCAATGGGCGCTGTTCGTACAGCGCTTCTGTAGAGCGCTTTTGGGGGCGCCCAGTGCAAAAATGCAATCCTAAGTCTAAGCATGACAAGGCAATTGGATATGCAAGATGCAATCAAACTAACATGCAAGAAGAGATGTTCATGAGCATTAAGGCACACATAAAAGACACACAACATATAAGGATTAAACATATGCATGAGTTGTGAGTGTGTGCATCTATCTCTTCAAGACAAGTAAGCACTTAGAATATTACCTTTGGTGCTTGTCAATAGTGAGATCTTCAAAAGGGCCTAAGCAATAACAACAACATCTAAGCTACCCTTACAAAGCATCCCCACATGTGGTTTGATCACGAAATAAGCCAATTAAAAACAACGGGAATCCTAACAATCTCCCCCTTTGGCTATTTCGTGACAAAACCACCACTCACATTGATTCCTCACATAGAATTAGAAACTTACGGGACTACAATGATTATCTACATTACAAAGAGATAAGAAAGTAAAAACTTCAAGTCTTCAATCTCTTGTAGAACAATCAAGCCCTGAAAATAAAGTTTCTAGCATTTCCAATACAAGTAAAGTGTGAGATTAATCATGTGAGAACAATACCAAGCATTTGCATTTTTAGAATTTAGGCACAACATTAGCAAATGTATGCAATGAATGATAAATGCAATGCTCCCCCTCAAAGGGTTACTCCCCCTCAATGTATGTTCTCCCCAAAATGCACAAAAACTTCTATATTTTGCAACTCCCCTTACCATTTCCTACTCCCCCTTTTTGTCATGATATAGGCAAAGGAGTAGTCCCCAACCGGGTCACTCAAAGCAACGAGAGATAGAAGCATGCAAGATATGCATATACATATAAGTCACTTTATGCACTTCAATTAATTTGAGAGAAACAAGGAGATTTATTTGAGAAAATGTGTGAATCCAACATGCTTTGCATACAAGACATATAGTATTCAAGTCCAAAATACAATGGTATTTGGCAAAGCAAATGACAAAGGTTTCTAATTTGAATTTAAACCAATTTCACCAATGTCATGGGAAAAGCAAGGATATAGAGATTATTGATTTCAATTTTAAGAGCAACTATATCCAACTTTATAAGTGAAACATGGCATGAGTGACTTTGCACCCTATTTGATTTTTCCGGATAAGAAATCCGTATGATAGTAACCATGTTCAACTAATAAAGAAAGAGAGACATATGGAATGTAAATTCCTTTGAACGGATACAAGATCCTTTATTCATTTTGAGTCTCATTAGCTTTCACACAAGTTTTGCATTTTTAAGAATATGCAATCATCAATTCATGCTTTTCATGTGAGCATATTGTATGAATTTCATGCTTTTTCATTTAGCATAAGCATGTTATTAAAGAATCATCATGTCATGGAGATAACTATAGGTCATTCACATCATACTTCCTATGTAAATCTCCTAGTCCAAAAAAGCATGTTTGAACATAAATATGACATGGATTGTAGATAAGCAAGGTTCACACTTATAGAATTGAAAACATATATACATATGTACAACCAAGCTTACTCAAGCAATCAAAAGAAGAGGCATAAGTTATTTCAAATTTTTTGCAAGATACAAGAATGCAAAATAGCTCTCTTTGCTTGAGTTCCCCATATGGGGTCAATCATAGAACATCACTCCACAAGACATATCCCAATAGATCTACTAAGAGTTTTAAATCGAGTAGCATCTAAGGGTTTAGTAAATAAGTCCGCAAGTTGATCATTAGTACCTACATGTTCAAGTACTATGCATTTATTTTCAACAAGCTCTCTAATGAAGTGATGGTGGATGTCAATATGCTTAGTTCTAGAATGTTGAACCGGATTCTTGGAAATATTAATTGCACTCATATTATCACAAAAGAGAGTGAGAGTACCTTGGTTGAATCCGTAGTCTACTAGCATTTGCTTCATCCATAGGAGTTGTGTGCATCCACTCCCTGCGGCTATGTACTTGGCCTCGGCCGTGGACAAGGAAATCGAGTTTTGCTTCTTGCAAAACCAAGACACCAAGTTGTTGCCTAGAAAGAAGCAACCGCCCGATGTGCTCTTCCTATCATCACAATTTCCTGCCCAATCCGCATCACTAAAGCCTACAAGACTAGCATTAGTGTCAAAAGAGTACCAAATCCCATAGTTGGATGTCCCATTCACATAGCGAATGATCCTCTTCACGGAAGAGAGGTGGGACTCCTTAGGATCCGCTTGGTACCTAGCACACACACCCACACTAAAAGATATATCGGGCCTACTTGCGGTCAAATAAAGCAAGCTACCTATCATGCCACGATATAGAGTTTGTTCCACACTTTTACCACTAGCATCCTTGCTTAGCTTCAAAGTGGTACTCATGGGTGTATCACAACGTTTGGCATTCTCTAAACCAAACTTCTTCACTAGGTTCTTAGCATATTTGGCTTGGGTTATGAAAATCCCATCATTCATTTGCCTAATTTGCAAACCTAGGAAGTAACTTAAGCTCACCAACAAGACTCATCTCAAATTCATGAGACATAACATCAACAAATTGTTGGACCTTAGTGTTGTTGGTGGAGCCAAACACTATGTCATCAACATATATTTGAGCTATGAAAAGCTCATCATTGTCTCTCTTGATGAATAGTGTCTTGTCAACACTACCTCTTGTGTAGTTATTGTCAACAAGAAATTGAGTGAGGCGCTCATACCAAGCCCTCGGTGCTTGTTTCAACCCATATAGTGCCTTCTTGAGGCGATAGACATGGTTGGGGTGGTGTGCATCCACAAACCCCTTAGGTTGTTCAACAAACACTTCCTCTTGCAAGAAGCCATTGAGGAAGGCACTCTTGACGTCCATTTGGTGCAATTTGAACTTGTGCACACAAGAGATGGACAAGAGAAGCCTAATTGACTCTAAGCGGGCAACGGGAGCAAAAGTCTCCTCAAAGTCGATACCCTCAATTTGAGAGTACCCTTGTGCTACAAGTCTAGCCTTGTTCCGCACTATGTTGCCATCCTCATCGGATTTGTTCCTAAATATCCATTTTGTGCCTATGACATTAGTGGTCTTAGGCCTAGGAACTAGAGTCCAAACCTCATTCCTTTCGAATTGGTTTAGCTCTTCTTGCATGACAAGAACCCAAAATTCATCATTTAAGGCTTCTTCAACCTTTTTGGGTTCTATTTGAGAGGTGTAGCATGTAAAGCTAATTAGATTAGCTATTTGACGCCTAGTCCTAACACCCTCATTAACATCTCCAATAACATCTTCTTTGTTATGGAGTCTTCTAACCCATGGAGCGGGTTCATTAGAGTCCAAGTTAGGAACTCTAGTACTAGGTTGTGTGACTTCATTAGATGTCCCATCATTGGGAGTCACCACAACCCTCTCCAAAGGAGAGTCATCCTCTAAGACATCCTCCTCCTCATCATTTTTGGACTTGAGCCTTGTATCATCAATGACAACATTTGATGATTCCATGACGGTTCGAGTCTTCAAGTTGAAAACTCTATAGGCTCTACTATTCAAGGCATAGCCAATAAAGATACCCTCATCACTCTTAGCATCAAACTTGCCAAGTTGATCACGGTCATTTAAAATGTAGCATTTGCTCCCAAATGTGTGGAAGTAGCTAACATTTGGCCTCTTGCCTTTCCATAATTCATAGGAGGTGTTTCTAGTACCGGGCCTTAGGAACACTCTATTTCCTATATAGCAAGCCGTGTTGATGGCTTCGGCCCATAGGTTCCTAGGGACATTGTTGCTAAGCAACATCACACGGGCCATCTCTTGGAGGACCCTATTCTTCCTCTCAACAACTCCATTTTGTTGAGGTGTCCTAGGAGCGGAAAACTCATGGGAGATGCCTAGGCTATCACAATAGCTTTCAAAAGAGGCATTCTCAAACTCCCTCCCATGGTCACTTCTAATCCGTTTAATGCTTCTAATATTAGAATTCATTTCATTTTGCAATTTAGTACAAAGCATTTTAAACTTATCAAAAGTTTCGGATTTTTCTCTAAGAAAATATGTCCATGTAAATCTAGAGAAATCATCAACACAAACAAAAATGTATCTCTTTCCACCTAAGCTTTCGGTTTGCATAGGACCCATGAGATCCATGTGGAGAAGCTCTAGGGGCTCCTTGGTGGAGAGATACTTGCCCTTTTTGTGCATGCTTTTGGTTTGTTTTCCTTGTTGGCAAGGTCCACAAATACCATTGGCTTTCTTCCCAAGCTTAGGGAGGCCACGCACACACTCGAACTTTCCAAGGGTTCTTAAATCCCTAAAGTTCATGTGGCCAAGTCTTTCATGCCACAACTCAACTTGCTCATCCATGGACACATTGTTTGAGACTATTCTAGCTTCAAGACAATAACAATTGTCGCTAGATCTCATACCTTTCAATAAGGTTTGTCCATCGGGCTTTAGGATTGAGCAATCATTTTTACTAAACAAGACGGAATATCCTTCATCACTTAGATGTGAAATGCTTATTAAATTGGCTTTCAAGCCATCAACAAATAAAGCATCGGATAAGGAGGGTAAACCGGGAACGGAAATGGATCCTTTCCCTACAACCTTCTTTTTGGATCCATCACCAAAAGTGACATATCCACCTTCCTCCATAACAAGAGTCTCGAAGAAACTCTTGTTTCCCGTCATGTGCCTAGAGCACCCACTATCCAAATACCAAAAATTAGAAGAATTTGCCTTCAAGGCTATTTGTGCAACATGGCAAACATTTTCATTCTTTCTAATCCACTTAGCAACAATTTTAGCTTTCTTAGTGGTCTTTGGTACATGTGCTCTATTATTCCTAGGATCATACAAATCAATATTATTATTCCTAGGAACATGCATCATGGCTCTTTTCTTTTTCTTCTCTATCATGCTTCTAGTTTTGCACATTTTTATATAGCGAAAGCATTGTGGTCTAATATGACCAACAAATCCACAAAAGTGACAAATAGGAGTAAAATAAGGAATCATACCTTGTCCTTGTCTTTGTGGATGAATGGGTTCAATGCATCTTCGTTGTTGAACCGGTCTATGTTGCTTCCAAGCTTGAGGTTGCATGATAGGCCTCTTTCCTTTGTGAGCCAATTGAGGAGGAATGTTGGCTTGAGAAACTCTAGGGAGTTTAGCTTGAGGTTGCCTTCTTGGCCCCATCTTCACTTGAGCATTTGAGCTTTGTCCTATTTCTAACTTCTTTCTAGGAAGTTGCACAAGTGAAGTTTCTTCTTTCTTCAAGCTCTTGACAAATATGGTCTTGTTAGAGGTTGAGATCTTCTTGTCATCTTCATACCCAAGACCCCTCTTGTCACATGGACTCTTTCCAACACCAAGCATATGGTCAAGCTTCTTGGTGCTAGAATCCATCCTAGTCATAGATTCTCTAACTTCTTCAAGCTCCCTTTTTAGACTATCCTCATTCCTCCTAGATAAGACTAACTCCTCTTTTAGCTTATCTTCCATCTTCTTGAATTTCTCCACTTGTTCACTTAAGTGGTCATTTTGAGATGCAAGTTCAAGATTTTCTTCTCTCAACATCTTGATCTTTCTTGTACTCTTGATTGCTAAATCATTAAATTCGGCATGATATTTAGCAAACTCCTTTTTCTCCATAAATCCATTCATGGAGTTAGAGGAGGAATCACTTTCTACATCACTTGAGTCATTTTCCTCTTGACTCATTTCCTCTCTCTCACTAGCACTTTTGCTTTTATGGGAGGAGGCAAAAGCTAGGAGATTAGCCATGAGCTCTTCATCATCCGAAGACTCATCTCCCTCATAGGAGTCATCACTACTTCCACTCCAAGTGGCGGCCATCACTTTCCCCTTTTTCTTCTCAACATGATTTGCACAATCGGGGGCAAAATGACCTATGCCACCACACTCGAAACAACGGACCCCTTTCCTTTCGGTCCTTTCTTGCCTAGGTTCAAACTTCTTGAAAGAGCCCTTTTTCTTCAAATCTTGACCTTTTGACCCAAAGCTCTTCCTTCTAAACTTCATAACCTTGTTGAACCTTTTTACAAACAAGGCAAGGTCTTCATCCGAGTCAACCTTCTTTTCCTCCTTTTCATCCTTGGAGGTTTTTAAAGCAATTCCTTTTTGTTTTTTAGTGGGTGTGGAGATAGGCCCTTTCCTAGACTCATAAGCTAGAAGTCTCCCAATCACCTCACTCGGCTTCATATCCTTATAACCACTATTTTCTTCTAAAGCCATCACCTTTGATTCAAACCTATCGGGTAGAGATCTCATAATCTTTTGCTTGATTCTCCTATCCGAATATGGATCACCAAGTTGATGGCTTTGGTTGACTATATCCATCAACTTGATCTCAAAGTCGTTGAAGCACTCATTCTCCTCCATCTTAAGCGTCTCGAATTGAGTTTGGAGGACTTGAAGCTTGGAGTCCTTCACCACTTCGGTTCCCTCATGTGCAATCTCTAGGATGTCCCAAGCCTCCTTAGCTATTCTAGTATTTTGAATCAACTTGTATTGATTTTCGTCCATGGCACACAAGATGGCATGCAACGCCTTCCTATTCCACTTTGAAGCATCAAACTCTTGCGCGTTCCATTGCGCCTTAGGCTTCAAAACATCTTCTCCTCCACCCGCGGGAGTCATCATAGGGAGATCATATCCGTCTTCCACCGCCATCCATGCACGGTCATGAATTTGGCATATGTAGGATTCCATCTTCCCTTTCCATTGGGAATAGTTCAATCCGGTAAGAAGTGGAGGTCTTGTGCTAGAAGCTCCTTCGTGGCCACCACCATTTCCACCGTTTCCACTCATAGTGTTTATGAATGAATGAAATGAATGCAAATGTATGAATGATCAAAAATCACACAAAATGCAAAACACACCAAAATAAGCAAGGATCACCTATGTATGTCTAGGAACCCGCTCTGATACCAATTGAAACTAATTAATGCACGGTGTGTATAAAACTATCTAGAGGGGGGGTGAATAGATTTTACGCTTTTTACCCAATTTTTTGTGTTAGTCAAAATTACGAAATTACCCTCAAGATAAAATAAACAAGCAAGTGTAATATGGTGCGGAAATTAAATTGACACTTGATTTTTACGTGGAAACCCTCACGGGAAAAACCACGGGCTATGTAAGTAAGCCACACTCGAACCTCGAATCCACTAAATGTGCAAACGATTACAACCTAATCCCGGTTGTAATCACATACCTACCTAATCCCGGTATGAGTGAACCTAGTCCGATTTTGCTTGCGATCTAAGCAACCTAATCCCGATTGCTACACACAAGACTTAGCTTCTCTTGAAGAGAATACAACCCTAAGTGAATATGTGAAAATATCCAAAATGCAACATAGAGCAAGGGAAACCCTATATGCTTATCTAAGATGATTAATATGCAATTAAGAACAATCCTAGATATCAAAACTAAATGACATGTCAATTAGTTTAGCTAATCAATATCAAGCACAAAAACCTAATATGCTAGCACAATACAACTTCTCAAACATACATCATACTAATCTCAATCTTGTATTCAACAAATATAAAATCACATACAAGTAATTAAATTGAGATTGCTAGATAAGAGAAACACAAAATATGTAAGATATTAGTGAAAAGCTTACCAAGCAAAGTATGATGAAGAATCCATGCAAGATGTCATCTAGATGATCTAAGATGATGCTAGATGATGATTGATGATCATGGAACAAGTGTTTGAGTAATTAAAAATGAGTTCTTTGGAATTTTTCTTCTCTTTGAAAAATCTCCTAAGTATGGAATCTGAATATGAACTCTCATAATTGACCTAAAGTCAAAGTGGCATATATATAGGGGGCCAAAACAAAGTGTGGTCGTTTTGATAAGTTTGCCCACTATTTGCCTTGGGCGCTGTACGTAGGGCGCCATTGTACAGCGCCTGTACAGCGCCCTTGCTCTGTTTTCACGAGGAAACAGAGTGGCGCTGTACGTACAGCGCTCTGTACCGCGCTATGTACAGCGCCCCAACAGCGACCCAACAGCGACCGATTAAATCGATCAGGTCTGAACAGCGCTCAATGGGCGCTGTTCGTACAGCGCTTCTGTAGAGCGCTTTTGGGGGCGCCCAGTGTAAAAATGCAATCCTAAGTCTAAGCATGACAAGGCAATTGGATATGCAAGATGCAATCAAACTAACATGCAAGAAGAGATGTTCATGAGCATTAAGGCACACATAAAAGACACACAACATATAAGGATTAAACATATGCATGAGTTGTGAGTGTGTGCATCTATCTCTTCAAGACAAGTAAGCACTTAGAATATTACCTTTGGTGCTTGTCAATAGTGAGATCTTCAAAAGGGCCTAAGCAATAACAACAACATCTAAGCTACCCTTACAAAGCATCCCCACATGTGGTTTGATCACGAAATAAGCCAATTAAAAACAACGGGAATCCTAACAATATAGAAGAAGAAACCCCAAGCATTTGGAAGGTCAAATAACAAGAAATCCCTAAGATGAGACCATTACCTCGGATTATGATGCTGGTTCGGAATTCAGTGGTCAACCACTGGAAATCACGATCAAACAGCTACCAAACCACTTGGAGATGTTAGAGGACTCAAATACGAACACTCTCCAACTTGAATCACTCAAATCCGACTCCGGATGAGGAAGATATGGTGTTTTGAAGTTTGGAAAAATTGGAGAGAAGTCTAGACGGGAAAAACTGAAATGTTCTTCTTAGAAATTCAAAATGAGAGAGAGAGGGAAGAAATAGGAGGAGAGAGAAAGGTCTTTTTGACCAATCATGTGGTGCCACGTCACCCCCAGGCCATGGGGGGCGCGTGGCCCACACGGGAGCATAAGGGGCTCCAGGCCGTGGGGCCCACGGCCTCAACCACGGCCAGCCCATGTGGCCCACGGCCTGGGCTGTCCTCTCCCGCGCACTCTTGGTTCGTCGGCCCGTATCTCGAGTGTCCAAACTCCGAATTCGAATCCGTTTTTGGATTACGAACCATGACTCTCTCACGCACGAAAACGACTATACAACTTTGAAAAACGGTTGAGAAATCATCTCGGAAATCATCGATGAAGTCAACACAACGTAAGAGAACGTAAAGTGGCATAGTCAACACGTTTGGACTCGAAACCTTATGAATGAGTAACCGAAACGACCGGAACTCAATAAGGCATTGAATAAGAACATGTTCAAGTCCTAAACACAAAATACGGAAACATACAAACACAAATACGCACACATATGCTAGTTTCCGGACATAGTCCTAGAAAATGCAAAACACAAAGTTTATTAACTAAATGTGAATGCATGAGCATATTTTGCCAAGTGTGTGAAAGTGAAATGTAAATGAAATAAAATCATGAAGGGACACACAAAAATGATATGTGTGAGTGTGTGCCTAGCCTTGTAAGAGATAAGAGGACATGTATACCTTTGTAGACCGATAATGTCCGAGACTCTTAAAAGCCGGCAACTTGAACGAATAATGGTTGAGACGTCCTTCGTCTTCGAAATCCTTCATTTACTAACCACTAAACATTACAAGTAAAACACGTTTTGATATGGAATTAATGCCAACACTAATTATCAACCTAACAAACATATATATATAAAGTAAAGCTCATCATAGAAAATCAACACATATATTAGATAATATACAAAGTACACCAAAACCCAACACCAACACTTAGTTACATAACTAAGGTGGTGAGGTGGTGATAATTAAATTACATTAAACTAACTAAACTAAGCTAATCTAAGCTATTCTAGACTAATTATGGTAACTCTAAGGTATTTTGGATATTTTTGGGAGGTCATGTTTAGGTTAGGGGAGGAAAACTATATATAGGGGACTGTTTTGGGGAAGTTTGGACGGAAATATCTTCAAGTCGGTCAAGTGGGCGGGCTTGTCATCCATGGCCGGCGAGTTCTTGCCCACCGCCGAAGCTCGCCGCGAAGGAATTGAAGACGGTGGCGAGTTCTGACCTTCTGGACCGCGGGAATGAAGTCTCCCCATGAACCCGCCAAGAATTGGCGAGCTTGGATGCTCTGGAAGGCGGAAGAATGGCCGCTGAACCGAGCTTGAAGGTGTGCTCAACCATGGAGGTTTAGAGGATTTGTTGGAGTTGAAAACCTTTGCATGGGAGGCTAAAAGTGGGTGCAAAGTGACCGGAGGAGCTCCGGCAACAATTCTGGGCGGTCGGCCACCGGAAACGACGTTGGAAAACGATCGAAAACGACCGCCGAAGTCGCCGGGTCTGTACCAGTTCGGGTCGGGTCTGACCGGGTCGGGCTGACCCAGTTTGCTGAGGAAGACGACCTAACGTCATGCTGACGTCAGGCGTGACGCAAGCAGCTTCAAAACGACATCGTTCCAGGCTGCTGAGGTGCTGACGTGTACGAGGGCCAAAACGACGTCGTCTAGGGCTGACGTGGCGCGTGTTCTGTGCGTTGGCTGGCTAATTGCAGTTTGCACCCCTGATCTTTCCTCTATTCACAGAATCTTCAATAATTGCCCGAATATTGCACTTTTGCCCCTAAATTGTCCAAAATGACTATTTTGCCCCTGAACTTCCCAATTCACCTGAAACACTTATTTATCCGTTAAATACCCGGTTTTACCCGAGGAATAAGCACAAAAAGATAGGAAAAGGGGGCGCTAAATGTGAACATTTGGAGCGCGATCACAAACCACATGTTGGGGTTGATTGTGTAAGGGTAGTTTAGGTGATTGAACTTCATGCTCGAAAGCCCTTTCAAGACCTCAAGGGACAAGCACGCTAAAGGTATAATTTCTAGTGCTTGGTTTTCTTTGAAGAGATTTAGTTAGCACACACACACTTAGCATACTTGTTCATGTGTGCATACTCTTCACATGTCACTTTACACACTAGCACTTTGGTTGATATATCTTGTTGTTTGTATATGTGCTTAGTAATTCATTTCCCGATATAATTCGGAAACGTCCGCGCTTGCACTAATAAGTGCTTGGTTTCGTGCGAAGACCGCCTACGGAGAATGCCCTTGGCTTCTCCTTGGATTTCACCTCTGTTGGTGATCGGCGGTTATGATCGGTGGCCTAGCCACCGAACGAAACTGCCGTTTAGACCTGATTGATTTTTCTCTTGGGTTTGATTCGGCGGTTGGATCGGCGGTCACGAAACCGCCGAATGAAACCGCCGTTGTTCCCTTGGTCTTCTCGGGTTCAATTCGGCGGTTAAGAACGGCGGCCTGGCCACTATTTAAAACCGCCGAACGGTGCGTTTCAGGGGCAAACTTGTCTTTTCACATGCCCAATTCTTGTTGTCTATAAATATCTTACTTTCTCATTATCTGAATAAGTTCTTTGACTCCTTAGAACCCTAAACTTAAAAGAGAGATTTTTGAGAAAAAATCAAATCAAGAACTCACCTTTAACCACTCAAATCAAATCCTTTTTGCATCAAATTTCATATTGCATCTTCTATGACTATATAGAATGCATCCATGATTGGGTTTGCATCATCACAACTTTCTTGGTAAGATTTTGATTAAATTCATCTTATTTTAGTATTTTTACTATCAAGCTATTCTCTTTTAATTTACTTGTATGTTTTTTATCATATGATAAATACAAGAATAGAGAATTGATTGAGTGTTGTTTTGTGATAGCTAATTAGGTTTTTGATTAATCTTGATTAGCTAAGCTATTTGACATGTCATTTAGCAATTGATATCTAGGGTTGATTTAATTGATTATATCATCATCCTAGATAAGCATCTAAGGTTACCTAGCCTTGTTTGTTATTTGAATATTCATATATATTCACATAGGTTGTATAATCTCTTTATTGAGAATTAAGTCTTGAGGCTAAGATTGCTTAGGCCTTAAGCAATTGGACTAGAGCCACTTTTAAAGGCCCGCGTGGTAGAAGTGGGGGGTTATTGACCGGAGTGTTAGACGAGGTCTACATAGGTTGTAAACTCTATTTCAATTAGTAGATTTCAAGGTTCGAGTGTGGCGTACTAAACAGCCCGTGGTTTTTCCCAGTGGTTGGGTTTCCACGTATACATCAAGTGTTATTTAAATTCCGCACTATATTACACTTGCTTGTATTTTTGACTAGTAGGGGCATTTTCGTAAAATTGACTTGCATGCGAAAATTGGGTAATAATAGCTAAAATCTATTCACCCCCCCCCCCCCCCTCTAGATTAATATTCAACACACCTAGTATTTGTTTCAACCTTGAAGCTAAGTAAGGATGCTAGTGGCAAAAGTGTGGACCAAAGCTTTTATCGTGGCAGAATTGGTAGCTTACTTTACTTGACTACAAGGCCCGATATAGCTTTTAGTGTTGGTGTGTGTGCTAGGTACCAAGCGGATCGTAAGGATTCCCATCTATCCACAATGAAGAGAATCATTCGATATGTGAATGGGACATCCGCCTTAGGATATGGTACTCTTTTGACACTAATGCTAGTTTGGTTGGCTTTAGTGATGTAGATTGGGCAAGAAATTGTTATGACCGGAAGAGTACATCAGGCAGTTGCTTCTTCCTAGGGAACAACTTGTCTCTTGGTTTTGCAAGAAGTAAAACTCAATATCCTTGTCCACAGCTGAAGCAAAATACATAGCCGGAAGGGAGTGCTTGCACGCAACTCCTATGGATGAAACAAATGCTTATGGACTACGGCTTTGATCAAGGTACTCTAACCCTTTATTGTGATAATTTAAGTGCTATTAGCATTTTCAAGAATCCTGTACAACACTCTAGGGCTAAGCATATAGATATTAGACATCACTTTATTAGGGAGCTAGTTGAAAATAAATGCATTGCACTTGAACATGTTGGAACCAATGATCAACTAGAGAATTTATTCACAAAACCACTAGATTCAACTAGGTTTAAGGCACTTAGTAGGTCTATTAGGATTTGCAATATGCATTGATTTGGTTTGGTTTTTGACCCAATGATGGGAGCTCATGCAAAGAGAGTCAACTTGCATGAATTAAAATGGGCAAAACTTTGAGCAACTTTATGCTTCTTCATTAATTGCTTGAGAAACTTGGTTGCACATATATACTTATATGGTATTTTATATAATAAGTGTGCACCATTGCTTTGTTTGTAATCCATGCCATTTTTTTAGTTCATTAATGCATTTTTGGACTAGGAGAATTAATTGGGAAATACAGTTAAATGACATATAATTTATTTCCATGACATGAGAACTTTATTATGACTTGCTTGAATTGATATGCATGATACTTTTGATTGCTCAACTTTGAATGCAAATGTGTGTGTGAAAGCAAATGACAAGACTACAATCAATAAGGATCTTGTATCCATTCAATCAATAAGGATGTTACATCCAATGTAATATAGTCTCTCTTCTTAAGGTGCAAACAAGGTTACTATCATATGGATGTCTCATCCAAAAAAATCAAATGGGATTTTAAATATCCATGTCTTGGTTCGCCTTTATGGATTGATATAGTTACTATTTTCTTACAAAATTTTTAGAAACTATATCTTGTTTGCTAATGATAAAAGGATATAAATTGGTTTGAATTCTTTGGAATTGCTTTGTCTAATACCATTGCTTGACCTTTTATGTTATATGTCTTGCATACAATGCAACATCTTCACACATTCTTCTTGAAATAAATTTCTTTGAATCTCTCTCAATTATTTCAATTGCATAAAGTTTGTGTATATGATTATGCAATCATCTTTTGTGCTAATAACTCTCTTTGCTAAAGCAACCCGGTTGGGGATACTCTTTTGCCTATCTCATGACAAAAAGGGGAAGTAGTATTTATGAAAGATAGGGGAGTTTTTGGTATGTTGTTTGTTGTGGGAGAAATATGTTTTGAGGGGCAGTTATCCATTTAGGGGGAGCATTGCATTGCACTATATTTCATATTGCTTTACTTTAATGCAAATGCTTTTATATTTGAGCTTTCATTTTTGATCACCTCACATACACTTGTCTTGGAAAGTGTAATTGCTATGTTTTGTAGGGTTTGTTTATTCCACAAGAGAATGAAGACTTGAAGATCTAGACTTTGGTATCTCGATCTATGTATTGTAGAAAAACATTTGTTAACCATTAGCTTCTTTTTGTGAGGATTAATTGTGAGTAGTGGTTTTGTCACAAAATAGCCAAAGGGGAAGATTGTAAGTTTCTCATATTTTAATTGGTTTATTTCGTTGACGTTTCACATTGGGGTATAATTTGTAAGGGTAGATTAAGTTCTTCATTGTTCATGATCAAACGTCAATGGCATCCACAAAACCTCAAGCTCAAGAGTACTTCAAAGGTATATCACTTGTTCTTGACTCTTTGAAGAGATCTAGTTGCACACACACACAATTCATGCATTTCTTTATCTCTTACATTTGTGTGTTCCTTGAAGGTGTGCATTTATGTTTCAACTCACTTCATGCATGCTCATTATTTCTTGTATTTGTTTTCCCATGTCCATGCTATTTTTTGTGTCAAAAATTGCATTTGGAGTGTTTAGCACGGTACGAACAGAGCACGTCTTCCAAAGATGTTGCGCAGTTCATGCGCTATTGATGCACGGTTCATACCACACACATGCGAGAAGACATCACATTCCAGCAAAGTTGCGTTGTACGTGCGCGGTTCATGCACGGTTCGTACCGCACATATGCGTGACAAATTGTTGTCTAGTGATGTTGCGCGGTATGTGTGCTGTTCATGAGATCTACGTACTGCGTATTTGCACCTATTTTGCGGCAACTTACTTTCCATTAAGTGTGCACGGTTCATGTGCTATCCGAACCGCGCATCTGCCCAATTTTTGTTTTTCTTTAGTCTTCTGATGAGGCCGTTTGTTACTCAACAAAATTATGTTTTATGTTCTTTTGAAAACCGAATTTTAACCACTTAAAAATCCTTTAAGATAATATTTCTTAGCAAGTGGTAAGCAAGATTCGTTCCACAGGGAGATGGAGAATGTATTGGATCAATTGACTAATCTTAAACAATAAAATAAATCATTGAAAATGTATAGTTGTTTGGGTTTTACAACCCACAATGTAAGGATTCCCTTTAATTGATTGGCTTATTTCGTGGTCAAACCACATGTTGGGGTTTGGTTGTAAGGGTAGTCTAGGTGATTAGTTGAAGATCAAGACCCTTTCCAAGACCTCAAGGTTGATAAGCACCAAAGGTAAAATTCTATGTGCTTACTTGTCTTGAAGAGTGAAATTCCCTTAAGCAATATAGTATAAAATATACCTAGAGGGGGGGTGAATAGGTATTTACTCAAATTCTTCCAATATTAAAAATGATGCGGAATATAACAAAGAAAAAGCACACTTGATTAGATTTAGCAAATGAATTGATTTCACTAATACAAGAGATAATCAATTTACAAGATATGCAATCAATGTAAGATATGGAAGATAAAGAAAAGTAAAAACAAAAATGAACACAAGTGTTTTTACGTGGTAAAACATCAAAGAGGAAACATCCACGGGTTGATACCACAACCACCGGCAAAGCAATCCACTATATGAAAAGGACTTACACACTCAAGCTATCACTCATGATATCCGCTCAAGCTATCAACTCCTAATCTACCCTCGGGCTAGTGAATCACCATGCCTACTTCCTATCCGAGATGTATCCTACACCTCTAGAAAGCAACTTCCTATCCAAGACGCTCATGTCTCTAGGAAGATTTCTTGCTTGCCTATCCGGATCCTCCCGACCCTAGACAAGACTTCCTTGCTTGATTATCCGAGTCCTCCCGACTCTAATCAAGACTTCCTTGCTCTATCCACAAAGCTTCACTCACTTTACTAGAGACTTCAACCTAATGCAAGGCTATGATCTAAAGTGATGCAAGTGATGCAAGCACAAACAAATTAAGCTAGATGATCAATCAAGCAAAATGTACATGTTCAATGATAGTCTAGAATATGATTTCAACACACAATCACAAAAGTTATCTAGAAATCAAGACATGCAAATCAATAAGAACAAAGGTATGAATATTCAATTTAGCACATTAAAAACCTAGTTCTTAGATCATGAAATAAAACATAGAAAATAACATGAAGCACATCACACATATATTTTCTAGAATCAATTTCATGATAACTCAAGTTTAGCACATAAATGTTCAAGACTAATCACAAAGCTAAATCTCAATTAACAAATGATCAAATAACCCTAGCATGTGATCTAACATACTTCTCAACAAATTTCATCAATCAAATGGAAAGAATCAATAGATGATCAAAGATGAAATTGAAAAAGAAGAAGTTGAAACATACAAACTGACCACGGACTGAAAATGGACCAGCTGAGAAAAATGCCGAAGTCAACTACCTCTGGAAATGCTTGGGTTTGTAGCTCTCTTCAAGACCAACAATTTTGGTTTTTGAATCGAATGATTTCGAGTTCGTATGAGAGAGATATGATCAAAACAAGTAAACAAAAATTGTAGAAAACTGATGCGAGAAAATCAAGTGTTCTTCAAAAAATTGCACAAGTGTGGAGGGAAGGAGGTTAGCTTAAAAGGAGGGAAAATGAGAGATTTTCCGAGCGAATCATGTGCTGCCATGTCACCACCCCGTGGGGGGCACGTGGGGCCCACGGGAGCAGAGGGTTCCCTTGCCCGTGGGGCCCACGGCCTCCCTCACGGGCTGGCCAAGTGGCCACACGTGATTCACACTTCTCTCATGCGCTCCCTCGGTTCGTTGGCCCATATCTTGAGCATCCGACCTCCGATTTCGAATCCATTTTGGATTACGAACCATGACTCCCTCACGCATGACTACGACTACTCAACTTTGAAAAATGGTTGAGAAATCATCTCGGAATCCGATGATGAAGTCAACACAACAAATGAGAATGAAAAATAGCATAGTCAACTTGTTTAGACTCGAAACCTTATGAATGAGTAACCGAAACGACTGGAACTCGATAAGGCATTAAATAAGAACATGTTCAAGTTCTAAACACAAAATACGAAAACAAATAAACACATATTCACACAAACATGCCATATCAAAGAGATAGTCACAAAGCCTGCAATTTCACAATGTTTGTCAATACAAGATCAATGCATGAGCATGCTATGAAGTTTGTGAATGTGTTATACCAAATGTTTGAACCACGATGCAGGGATACACATGTATGAATTGTGTATGTGTGCGCTAACGCCTTGCAAGAGGATGGAAGTCAAGATTTACCTTTGACGATTTTCACCTCTTGAAGACGACTTTTGCACTAGACGTTGCTCTTCACTCTTTAAGCTTCCTTTCTTCAAATAATGTCCTAAGCAACAACTAATACAATAATAGAGTGTTTTGCAATGGAATTAAGCCAATACAAATCATAAAACTTACAAAGAGATAGTTGCACACACTCACAACTCATGCATATGTTTAATCCTTGTATGTTGTGTGTCTTATTTGTGTGCCTTAATGCTCATTAACATATTTTCTTGCATGTTAGTTTGATTGCATCTTGCATATCCAATTGCCTTGTCATGCTTAGACTTAGGATTGCATTTTTGCACTGGGCGCTCCCAAAAGCGCTCAACAAAAGCGCTCTACGAACAGCCCCCGTTGGGCACTGTACAGACCTAATCGATTTAATTCGAGCGCTGTAGAGGCGCTCTACAAAGCGCTCTACGTAGAGCGACTTCTCTGATGGCGCTCTAGAAAGCGCTCTACGTAGAGCGCCCCTCTGTTTTCTCACGAGAACAGAGCAGGGGGCTCTACAAAGTGCTCTACTGATCGCCGCAAATGTGGTACGCGATAGTTCTATAAACTACCGGTAAATGATATGCGTGCGAGTTTATACCCTTTCGCAAGTATACGAATCGTTTACCACGTATAGTGGTTACGAGTAAGGGTTTCGTTCCCACGGAGGAAGTGTTGTATACTTAAGTTGGTTCTACGCCTATGTTATAGTCATGTATTTACACTATAAACACTAATTACATGCATAAAAAGTAAAGGGAGGATGGTGGCAAGACAATTACACTAGCTAATAACTAAATTACACTAAGAATGGCATGAATTGAATAACAACTAAATTATACTAAATTTAACTACAACTAAGGTTTGTCATTCCTTAGCAATTAATTAACCTAATTAACTAGATTACCACTACAATTATCTAATTTAACTAATTTAACACTAATTAACTAAATTAACTAAACTCATGCATGGTCATGCAAGAGTGAGGATTGGATATGCAAATGCTAGGAAATAATGTTCATGCAATAAATCCAATTCCTAGTTAATGGCAATATGCTTACAAGATTGGTTTTCACCAACCTAAACTAGGATAAAGACACATACATAAATGATCATCCATGCATGTTATTGAAATCTCAATTAGTCTAAATCCATTACATATCAATTAATTGATTAATCAACTAACATGTATATATTAAGCACAAGCACATAAACACATCAACCAACTATTGAATATTATTACAATCTCATCAAAATCCCAACATAAACATATAGTTACAACAACAAGCTAAAGCAAGAAAAGGAGATAAAGAAGACAACACAAACACTTGGTGAAGTCCTCAAGCTAGCTAAACTCCTCCTTGACTTTCCCAAGCTTGGAAACAATGGTGGTTTGTGAGATTCTAAGCTATTCTAAGAGAATTTAGAGTGATTGTGTATTTGTTTGGATATTAGGGATGGTGTTTAGGGTTAGGAGAGAAGAATATATATATAAGGGAGTGTTTTGGGCGTGCAAAAAGGGCAGAGTCGGTCTGGTCGGCGGGCTTGGATCCCCTGGCCGAAAGTCGCCGCGCGTAAAATGGACGTTCTCGCGAGTTTGTACCTTCTGGATGGCGGGAATAAAGCCGCCGCATGAACCCGCCGTAGTTTGGCGAGTTTGGACACTCTGGAACGCGGGAAAGAAGCCGCCCAACCAAGCTTGCAAGCTTGCACATCCATGGAAGTTGGTGGACTTGGAGGACATGCAAAACTTGTGCATGGAGGCTTGAAAATGGGTCCATCGTGTTCGGGAGGAGGAGGACAGCCGATCTGGGCAGAAAACCGTGGGAAAAACCGTCGAAAAATGGTTGAAAATGGTCGGAGAAGAAGTCGGGTCAGTCGGGTCACGGGTCGGGTCAACCGGGTCGCGGGTCGACCCGGCTGAAGGTTGAAGACGCCATGACATCATCGTGACGTGGCCCTCTGCCAAAACGATGCCGTGTGCTTGCTGACGTGGCTGCTGCGCTGACCTTTGCTGGATAATTACAGGTAGCCCCCCTAAACTCTCCTCAAATCACAGAAATGTCAATACTTTCCTGAAATTTGCACTTTTGCCCCTGATTTCTCCATATTGACAACAATGCCCCTGAACTTCCCTAATTACCTGAAACACTTATTTATTCCATTAAATACCCGGTTTTACCCGAGAAACAAGTACAAAAATATAGAAAAAGGGAGCGCTAAATGTGAACATTTGGAGTGCGATCATCTACAAAGCGCTCTACGTAGAGCGCCCATGGCAAAATTGTGGTGTCACTTATCAAAACGACCACACTTCATCTTGACACCCTATATATATGCCACTTTGACTTTAGGTCAATCAAGTGAGTTGATTTTCTGATTTCATACTTAGAACATTTTTCAAGAGAATAAAATTACAAAGAACTCACCTTTAACCACTCAAATCAAACCCCTTTTGCATCAAATTTCATATTGCATCTTCTATGTCTATATAGAGTGAATCCATGTATGGGTTTGCATCATCACAACTTGCTTGGTAAGATTTTGATTAATTTCATTTTATTTTAGTATTTTAAATACCAAGCCATCTCTTTTAAATTACTTGTATGTTTTAGATCATATGCTAAATACAAGTTAGAGATTATTTGTGATGAAAATGATTGAGTGTTGTTTTTGATAGATATCTAGGTTTTTATAATCTATGATTATCTATGCTATTTGACATGTCATTTAGCCATTAATATCTAGGATTGCTTTAATTGCAAATTCATCATCCTAGGTAAGCATCTAGAGTACCCTAGCTCTATATTGCATATTTGGATATCATTGCTTATTCACATAGGGTTGTGCATCTCTTTTGAGAGATTGAAGTCTTGTGTGATTGACCGGGATTAGGTCGGACACCGGGAATAGGTGGTCACATAAGCAAGTAGGACTAGAGCCACTTTTAAAGGCCCGCGTGGTAGAAGTGGGGGGTTATTGACCGGAGTGTTAGACGAGGTCTACATAGGTTGTAAACTCCATTTCAATTAGTGGATTTCGAGGTCCGAGTGTGGCGCACTAAACAGCACGTGGTTTTTCCCAGTGGTTGGGTTTTCCACGTAAACATCAAGTGTCATTTATTATTTCCGCATCTTATTACACTTGTATGTATTGTTGACTTGCTAGGGGTATTTTCGTAAAATTGACATGCACGCGAAATTGGGTAAAAATTAGATAAAATCTATTCACCCCCCCCCCCCCCCCCTCTAGCTTTATATTATACACACCGCGTATTAGTTTCAATTGGTATCAGAGCAGGTTCCTAGATATACTTAGGTGATCCTTTGCTCATTGTTGGTGTGTTTTTGCATTTTGTATGTTTGTTTGATTTCTTCATACATTTTGCATTCTTCTCTTTTGCATTCATTCAACGCAAACACTATGAGTGATTTCGTGAGAGAAGAAATTGACTCCGTTGAGGAGATGCCTCTCTTACTAGAGAGATTTAGGAGATTTGTGAAATTAACCACCTCACATCCTAAGAAGAAGTTGACCACCTCACCTCCTAAGAAGAAGAAGACAATTGCTTTGGAGACTTCGAAGCATGACAAGAATGAGGGTATCTCTATTGAAGACATGGGACTCAATGACAAGTCAAACCAAGGAGTGTCTTCAAGAGAGGGGATTCAGTGCTACGAATGTGGAGGATTCGGGCATTTCTCCTCGGAGTGTGGAAACTTTAAGGATAGAAGAAAAGGGAAGGCGTTGGCCACCTTATGGGATAAATATGAAGATGACAAAAATCCTTCAAGTGATGAAGAACTTGCCATCATCTACACGGAATTTGGAGCCAAGAGTGTAGAGGTTGAAGAAGATGGCAAAGTTGCTTATCCTTGTGATCCCCAAGAAGAACTAGGTATAGAAGTAGTTGGTGTAGCTACTCATCGGGATTTGGCTCATTCCTCATCAAGAGAAAAATTTGATGATCTTGATGAAGGAGATGACTCCATTGGTGAAATGGAGAATAGAGGAGATGACACAAGTGTTGAATATTTGTCATCTAACTCCTCAAATGGATATGTGGAGGGTATGGATCCTAATGACTACAAAGTCAAAGTTGAGAGCTCGATGATGAGGAACAAGGAAGAAATTAGAAGATTAAAAGAAGAGAATCTAGAGCTTTCAACACTAGTAGACCACTTGTGTGAAGAAGTGGTAAGATCCATGGCGGATGAAGATAAGCTAAAAGAAGACTTAGCCTTATCTAAGAGGAGAGAAGAAGAGCTGAAAAGAGAGCTTGAAGAAGTTAAGGTCTTAATGGCTAAGATGACTTCAAGCACCAAGATGCTTGACCACATGTTGGGAGTAGGAAGAAAGCCAAGTGACAAGAGAGGTCTTGGCTACATTGATGACAAGGATGCCTCCTCCACAAGCAAGACATCCTTGGTCATGGACATGGACTCCAATATGTCCCCTCCTCCTCAACACCCTAGGAACAAGATTGACCTAGGAGAGTGTTCAAGAAGTGCCCAAGTGTTTGAGGCACCAAAAGGTCAAGCTCAAGCTCACACCCAAAGGGCTCCTCACACTATCTTCCCTCAAACTCAAAAACAACATGGGAAGAGTTCAGTCATGCAAGCTCAGACAAGCAAGCAACCTCGTCTTGGTTATCAACAAAGGAGGAGAGATCCTATCCAACAACCAAGACAACCACAACAACTAGGGAAAGCACCTATCCATGCTAAAGGGAATGGTATGATTCCTAACTTTATTCCCACTTGTCATTTTTGTGGTATTGTTGGTCATATTAGACCAAGTTGCTTGCATTACATTGAAATGTGTAGAGCTAAAAGCATGTCTGACAAGAAAAAGGCTAGAGCTAAGATGCTTCATAAAAAGGAAGAAAATCATTTGCATGATCCTTTTTCATCTTGTACTCTAGAACCTTTATCCACTGGGATTGACTTTGTGTCACCTAAGTAGATTAAAAATGATGAACCCGCTTGCTACGAGACTAACAAGTCTCAAATAGGTTCAACTAAGTCCAAAGGACTTGGTAGGTCCATAGGACCTCATACCCTTCTTTGAAGAGGTATGGAATATTGACCCCATATGGGGAACTTAAGCAAAGAGAGCTATTTTGCATTCTTGTCACTTGCAAAAAATTTGAAATATCTTATGCTTCTCTTTTTGTTGCTTGAGTTAGCTTGGTTACACTATGTATATATATTTTCTATTCAATAAGTGTGATCAATGCTTGTATTGCAATCCATGTCATATTTATGTTCAAACATGCATTTTTGGACTAGGAGATATTTACATAGAATATAATTTGAATGACCTATAATGATCTCCATGACATGATGATTGCTAAATGACATGCTAAATGTTAATCTTGAAAAGCATGTTTTGGTGATTGCAATTTTTAAATGCATAACGTGTGTGAAAAAGCTTATGAGACTCAAATGAAAAAGGATCTTGTATCCATTCAAGGATTTTAAAATCCAAATGTCTCTCTTTCTTTATTGGTTAAACATGTCTACTATCATACGGATATCTTATCCGGAAAAATCAAATAGGGTGCAAAGTCGCTCATGACATGTTTGGCTTATAAAGTTGGATATAGTTGTTCTTAAATTAAAATCAATGAAAACCTATATCCTTGCTTCTCTCATGACATTGGTGAAATTGGTTTGAATTCATATTAAAAACCTTTGTCATTTGCTTTGCCAAATACCATGGTATTTTGGACTTAAATGCTACATGTCTTGTATGCAAAGCAATTTTTTGATTCACACATTTTCCTTAATTAAATCTCCTTGTTTCTCTCCAATTAATTGAGATTGCATAAAGTGACTTATATTGATTATGCAAATATTTAGAATGCTTCTATCTCTCTTTGCCTTGAGTGACCCGATTGGGGACTACTCCTTTGTCTATATCATGACAAAAAGGGGGAGTAGGTTGTGGTAAGGGGAGTTGCAAATTGTAGTAGCAATTGTGCATGTTGGGGAGAATACTTATTGAGGGGGAGTAACCCTTTGAGGGGGAGCATTTGCACATACATACATTGCATGATGTTGTACTTAAATTCTTAAATGCAAATGCTTGTTTGATCTCACTTGATTCATCTCACCTTTTCTTGTATTGGAAAGTATAGAAACCTTGTTTTTCAGGGATTGATTATTCTACAAGAGATTGAAGACTTCAAGTTTATTTTATCTTATCTCTTTGTAATGTAGAATATCATTATAGACCCGTAGTTTCTATTTTGTTATGAGGAATCATTGTGAGTGGTGGTTTTGTCACGAAATAGCCAAAGGGGGAGATTGTAAGGATTCCCTTTAATTGATTGGCTTATTTCATGGTCAAACCACATGTTGGGGTTTGGTTGTAAGGGTAGTCTAGGTGATTAGTTGAAGATCAAGACCCTTTCCAAGACCTCAAGGTTGATAAGCACCAAAGGTAAAATTCTATGTGCTTACTTGTCTTGAAGAGATAGTTGCACACACTCACAACTCATGCATATGTTTAATCCTTGTATGTTGTGTGTCTTATTTGTGTGCCTTAATGCTCATTAACATCTCTTCTTGCATGTTAGTTTGATTGCATCTTGCATATCCAATTGCCTTGTCATGCTTAGACTTAGGAGTGCATTTTTGCACTGGGCGCTCCCAAAAGCGCTCTACAAAAGCGCTCTACGAACAGCCCCCGTTGGGCGCTGTACAGACCTGATCGATTTAATTCGAGCGCTGTAGAGGCGCTCTACAATGCGCTCTACGTAGAGCGATCTCTCTGATGGCGCTCTACAAAGCGCTCTACGTAGAGCGCCCCTCTGTTTTCTCTCGAGAACAGAGCAGGGGGCTCTACAAAGCGCTCTACAAAGCACTCTACGTAGAGCGCCCGTGGCAAAATTGTGGTGTCACTTATCAAAACGACCACACTTCATCTTGACACCCTATATATATGCCACTTTGACTTTAGGTCAATCAAGTGAGTTGATTTTCTGATTTCATACTTAGAACATTTTTCAAGAGAAGAAAATTACAAAGAACTCACCTTTAACCACTCAAATCAAACCCCTTTTGCATCAAATTTCATATTGCATCTTCTATGTCTATATAGAGTGCATCCATGTATGGGTTTGCATCATCACAACTTGCTTGGTAAGATTTTGATTAATTTCATTTTATTTTAGTATTTTAAATACCAAGCCATCTCTTTTAAATTACTTGTATGTTTTAGATCATATGCTAAATACAAGTTAGAGATTATTTGTGATGAAAATGATTGAGTGTTGTTTTTGATAGATATCTAGGTTTTTATAATCTATGATTATCTATGCTATTTGACATGTCATTTAGCCATTAATATCTAGGATTGCTTTAATTGCAAATTCATCATCCTAGGTAAGCATCTAGAGTACCCTAGCTCTATATTGCATATTTGGATATCATTGCATATTCACATAGGGTTGTGCATCTCTTTTGAGAGATTGAAGTCTTGTGTGATTGACCGGGATTAAGTCGGACACCGGGAATATGTGGTCACATAAGCAAGTAGGACTAGAGCCACTTTTAAAGGCCCGCATGGTAGAAGTGGGGGGTTATTGACCGGAGTGTTAGACGAGGTCTACATAGGTTGTAAACTCCATTTCAATTAGTGGATTTCGAGGTCCGAGTGTGGCGCACTAAACAGCCCGTGGTTTTTCCTAGTGGTTGGGTTTTCCACGTAAACATCAAGTGTCATTTATTATTTCCGCATCTTATTACAGTTGTATGTATTGTTGACTTGCTAGGGGTATTTTCATAAAATTGACATGCACGCGAAAATTGGGTAAAAATTAGATAAAATCTATTCACCCCCCCTCTAGCTTTATATTATACCCAACCGCGTATTAGTTTCACACAAAATTGCAATTAAAATAAACATACAAAAGTGATATGAAAAATAGAAAACTCAACAATCTTGATAAGAGAGATGATAAAAACAATTAATATAAGCTAGGGAATAGATTGAGTTACTCATGGATTTGGGTAATGCTTTCAAGCCTCAATAATGATCAATCTCGTTAATGCTAAAAATTTGTTTTCTAAGGTGTGTTTAGGTCATTACTATGAACACTAAACACATTCCCACCTCAATGCCTAACCGATTAAGGAGAGGGGGTCAAGGTGAGATTAGTTGAGTACAAATCAAGGTTTGGATTAATGGGGTTGATATACCCACCACTAATCAATTCTATTCACTAAGTTCTTCAACAAATCAAGGGTGTCATTCCAAGATTAGTTTCACAACAAATTATCCCACATAATATTATGATCTACTAGTGATATACAATGCAAATCACAATAAGCATAAGATCTAAATATAAAGTGAATAGGAAACAAGTAGAGATTCAATTACAAATAGCTAAGCAAATACCTATAACCACAAGTTCCTCAAATCTATCCCCTAGATTAGGGGTTTAGTTACACATAGTTACAATCAAATGAATAGGAAGTAAATAGTTAAGGAAATCACCCTTAGGCCTCCTTCTTTAGAGCTTGCTCCTTCCTTTCCCTTGATGCTCCTAGTGTCAAGAATGGTAGAAGAGGATGTGTCTAGATAGGTGGGTGTCTAATGGTAAGTGACAAAGGTATGAAAATAGAGAGAATGGGAAGAGAGGAATGGTTGAGTGTAGTAATCAAGACATTTGTGTTGAGGTTTTGGATGGAAAAGACAGTTCAAGTTTAGAGAATGGAGGAGATTGAAGAGTGAAAAATTGATGAAAAACTAGGGTTAGATTTAGTAGGAATTCGTGCTCTCTAAGAATGGTGTGTGTTTTCAAGTTTGGAAGAAGAAGCATATATATAGGAGCCTTGGACATGCACTGATAACTGCTTGAAAATCCGATGTGGCAAGGTGTCACCACTTCTGTCGCCATGGTGACACCATGTGGCGACAAGCGATTAAGCCTTCTGAGATTCATATGTCGCCACAATCTTCATCTTTTTCGCCATGTTGCAAATTGCGACACTGAGTAAACTTGGTTGTGTCGCCACTTCTCGTTGCTTGTCGCCATGGCGACACCATGTGGCGACAACCCCTGTTTCTTTCAAAAACCTTCTGTCGCCATGGCGACGCTAGTGGCGACATTTCTATGTCGCCATTTCTCAAGTGGCGACAGAAGTGGTGACACTTGGCTTCCTTTTTTGTCACCATATGTCAAGTGGCGACATAAAGCGGCGACGAGACCTGATTGATTAAGCTTGGAATAAAACCTTCTGTCGCCATGGCGACACAAGTGGCGATGCTTTATGGAGACAATGCCCTGTTTTGCCAACTTATGCACCTTTTGAACCAAACTTCTCTTCTTCTTCACAAAAGCTCTTGTGACCTAAATAAACCTAAAGTGCTCAATTTAACACTATTAAATATGGGGACCCGCCCGAGAATCAAGCATAAAGAGACAGGAATTAAGGCCAAAATCATACCAAATTTGGCTTGATCATCTTCAAAACAGTGTAGTTTTGATGGGGTTCATATATAAACCTCTCTTTCTCTTCTTTGAACATTAACCCACGAATTTAATACCTTAAGAAGAGAAAGTGAGTTGTTTCTAGAGAGAGAGAGAGAGAGAGAGAGAGAGATCCAAGACTTCATTTTTACTCTACCAATCGCAAATCCCATGTGCATCTAGCATCTCCATTCAACATCCAAGCATGGGTCTTCTTTGTTTTCATAACTAGGTACGTTGAATTTTTAGAATTCATTATTTCCGTAATTGTTCATCTTTGCCTAGGTTTAGCACTTATTGTGTGATTAAATGCATGATTCCTTTTTTCTTAAGCTTATTTTGAATATTTTTGAGTTATTGTTTGTTGATTGAGATTGTTCTTCATGATAGCTTCATCTAGGACATTCTTGCCCTCTCTAGCTAAGTCTTTATGTTTTGCATCTAGACATTGATAATTAGGAATTGTTCTTGCATATTTAATTTTCTAATTAAGCATTTAGTGTTTACCTAGCATTAATTCCATTTAGAATATTTTGATATATTCACTTAGGTTGAGTCAACTCTCGTGACTAAGAGTGTTAGTGCATAATCAATTGGTTTAGAATCACTATTAAAGGTCCGTGGGTAGAATGTACTGTGTTAGTGATCAATTATGGTTTAATTAGAGGTCAACCTAGGTTGTAAACTTTCATTCAAATAGTAGATTAGAGGACCGTAAGCGAGTAAAGCGACTAGATGGATAGCTCGTGAGTTTTGCGCAGTTTGAGGGTTTCTCATGTAAATCAATTATCGTATTTTTATTGTTTTCCGCACTTTATGTCGTTGATTGCTTGCTTTTTATTATTGGGTGATTTGATAATATTGATTAATTGAAAGTTGGTAATTATTTTTGCTTAAAACATATCCTCCGCCCCCTAGGTTGTATTATATACACTATGCGTATTTTCAAGATATATTTGTATTTATGATAAACCAATAGGGATAATTTAGTCCTTAAAAAAATTCATTAAATCTGACAACAGATTCTATCATAATCACTTTGTGAAAGTAACCCCCACCTTCTTAAAATTGCTACCAAATCAACCCAGATTCTCAAATAATCACTTTTAGAAATTTTACCAAACATCATTTTTATGTCAAAATTATTAAATAATCAGATTTTAACTTCTCAAAGTAATACTAAACAAGGCCTCAGTCACATATATTATGGTGTTTTGAGCTGAACAAATCACAACCACTGATCTCTTGTTCATTGGTTAATTTCTCATAAAAACGAGCAAATATTAAAGAATTAATTTCACTGATCTACAAATAATGAAAATTTTCTAAGAAATCTGTTTCACATATTAATTGATACAAATATGGTTTCTTCCTACAAAGAATTAATTTTCACATAACTATACAAACTAATATACCGGTTTTTAACAAAGAAATAACTATAGGTATTTGCACAAATAATAGTCTCCAATCTTGGAGGCTTCAATCTCCAGCTCTCTCATCAGTGACCCATGGATGCTCAGCTGCAACATCTAATCTAATTCTTTGCATTGGATCTGCATATCAGAACAATAACACTGGACAAATATTATTTTACTTTGTTGTTTTCAGCATTTGAGTAAGATCATATAACAAGTACAAAATTTTGGCATTTTCAATTTGTTTTCACCGATACATAATCTAACATGAGAAAACAGAATTCACCTTTACAGAGAAGGCCTTGGAGCAAATCTTTTAGCTCTGGATCCAATTCTTCTGGGAGTGAGAGAGGACTATTTACAATCTGTCTTGATCAGGAATTTAATCATATAATGAACAAATAATAGAAAGTACATAAAATGGAAATATATAACAAGAAATGTCACCTGATGATAAGTTTCAGGAAAGTTTACAGCAAGAAAAGGGAAGCAGCCAACTACTATATAATACAATGTAACACCTATTGCCCACGTGTCCGCGGCTTTTCCGTGATAAACTGTATCTGTCATGTGTAAAATAGCTTGAATCAATTACCAGTCATAAGTTATTGTTTCTCAACATTTTGATGTATGGAATGGTGCTTATTTTTGAATGAAGCATGGCTAGTTTTTATGACTTGTTATTTTTGGATTGATGTACATACCTAAATAGCACTCAGGTGGAGTAAGAGCTAGGGTTCCGGGGCATCTCCGGAGCTCATCGTTCTCATCCTGCAAAATCGAAAAAAGGTCAGTTATGCACAAAAGGCTTTAAGCAGTTCACACAGCATCAACTGGTTATCACCTCAAAAGCGTGGCTGAAACTGAAATCACCAATCTTCACTCTTCCATTTCCTGTCAGCAAGAGATTTGCGGGTTTTATATCTCCATGCACGATATTCTGTCAGAGTAAGAAATACATAAGACATCGAATCAAAGCAAAATCAATAACAATCAATCATTTCTTTGATTTCAACTTTAGCATATAGATTTTTTATTTTTATTTGTTTACTTACATGACTATGCAAATAAATGAGACCTGCAATTATATCCTTGACGTAACTTCTTGCAGTTTTTTCATCAGTCTGTGAAATGTTGCTGATAGGGATTGCCTTCTACATACTCAAGAACTGCATTATTACAAGTAAAACAAGTCAAGAAAGCAAGAGATTTCAGAGAATTCAAGCTATAGCTCTCATTGAATCGCATGATTTTGTTCATATATATATATACCCATATAGAGATGATCTGCTTTTTGATCATCAATCACTTCAAAGAGATTAACTATATTTGGATGATCCAACCTCTTCAGTATTGAAACCTGCAAATGATAAAAAAAAAAAAAAAAACAGATCGATCTTCACATCTGAAAGCGGTATAAATATCATGAAGAATCCTCCATTGTTTTACCAGAGTGATTAGAAACATCTTACTTCTCTATAAACATTTTCCATGGCTGATTCTGATTGAGTCACACGAACTTTGCGCAGACGAGACTTGCATACTGTCTACAACAACCACCAAATTGTATAATAAATTGTGCTTAAACCTTAAAGGAAGATAAACTCCAAAACCTCTAAATTTCATTATAACAATCCCAAAATTTTCAGTTACCTTGATAGCATATGGAGTTCCATCCTTACTGTTTCGATACAATGCCTGCACCAAGTGCACATCAATAGTTTTTACTTTTTATTGCTTTTAACATGGAATAAGAATCTAGTAACTTCAAATTTCTTTTATCATATATATTATACCACTTTTCCATAGCTTCCGCGGCTGATCTTCCGTTCTTTTACATACTCATTGATCATCTTTTTCCGTTTGGAATTCTACAGTATCAACCCACAAAACTGTGTCAAATTTTATACAGTTGTTTTTACCCCTGAATTATGCAAACCACACTAGTTTTCACCATCACTAATCAGTTAGAGAAACAAAATGAAACATACCCATAATCAACCTCAAACTCAATTGATATGAGACTAGTCATTTTTCAATTTACAAAACAGAAGAGCATGTAATTATATTTTCATTACCTTTGTTAAAATGAGTGAAGTAGTCTCCTTAACAGGGACTTTCTTGCAAGTTTGGCCTGCAAACAAGCCTTTAGAGGAAACCCTTTGTGGAAATCTCTCTCTTCACTTTCTAAATCTTCAGAGAAGATATTAGATTTTATGGGGATGAGCAGCATGGGATGCATAGCAGCAGCAGCTTATGTAGAAGAAGCAATTTTATCAAGCCTGCTTAATTGACAACCATTTGCTTTTATCGACATAAAATAAAGTCACCCAATTTCAAGTTCTGCAGCAATTCACCTTCAATTTCTCAGTCCTTTTTTGAGAAAAACTGACTCTAATTACCAAGAAAACATGTGAAAAGGAGACTATTTTCCAGGAAAAAAAAAAATGATGCGACCTGCTAGTTATACAAGAGATAACAAATCGTGTCGAGGGAGTTGAGATCCTCGTCTTCTCCTCTCCTCTCTCGTCTCTTCAACCAAACAATGGATTGGGGCTCTTCTCATTGCCCTCTTCCTCCAACCCTCTCCCTCCCTCAATCTCCTTTGTACAATGCAGAGCCTTAGTTTTGAATTTGCTATTTCCCTACACTTAATAAAAAATATATATATATATTGGGGGGAGGGGGCGTGGATTGTCTTTTAGTCCCCGTAATTTACTTTAATCTGCATTTAGTCCATGATATTTTGGTGTTAGAAGTTTTAGTCCTTCTATAACATAATCGGTTAAAAGGACAAAATCTGACATGGTAGTCGTGTAAAATGACTCTATTGCCCCTGATGAATGCTGCTCCCTCTGAAAAGACTATAATACCCTTATTTTTGTCTTTTATGGACAAATTTATATAATGGAAATTTACAATTTTACCCTAAATAATAAAATACATTAAAATAAAATAATATATATATATATATATATATTAATTGCATTTAAATTAATAAATTAAATTAAATTAAATAATAAAAACAACTCCACCACCATCTAGTACTTTCATTATCACCTCCACCACCATCTCCATCTTCATCCATAACCAAACAAAAATCGGCCACTACCACCACCACCAAACACAAATCCAAACCTGAACCCACCCACCATATTTATCTACTGAAATTTGGAAAACTCCATCTCATCAATCTTCTTCATCCAAATTAAAAACCCAGATCCCACCAAAATAAAAACCCAGAATCTTCTTCGGCATGTCCAGGCTTTTTTTCCCAATCGGCCGCTGAATCTACTTCTCCGAGGTTCCCGCATCGTTCGCCATTGTCATCGCGACCTTCGTCTGATCTAATCTCTCTCGCTTGACTGATCTCTTAATTTGAGTGTTGGGTTTCTATGATTTGTTTCTAGGTTTAGATTAGGGTTTTGGTTGGTAAAATATAAAGATGTACATATAGATAGTAAAATATAAATAATAAAAATATTGAATATATATATATATATATATATTAATATATTAGAATATTATATATATATATATATATATATATTTTTTTTTTGGGGGGGGGGGGGGGGGGGGGTGGTGGTGGATTGTCTTTTAGTCACCGTAGTTTACTTTAATCTGCATTTAGTCCATGATATTTTGGTGTTATAATTTTTAGTCCTTCTATAACATAATCGGTTAAAAGGACAAAATCTGACATGGTAGGCGTGTAAAATGACTCTACTGCCCCTGATGAATGCTGCTCCCTCTGAAAAGACTATAATACCCTTATTTTTGTCTTTTATGGACAAATTTATATAATGGAAATTTATAATTTTACCCTAACTAATAAAATACATTAAAATAAAATAATATATATATATTAATTGCATTTAAATTAATAAATTAAATTAAATTAAATAATAAAAAACAACTCCACCACCATCTAGTACTTTCATTATCACCTCCACCACCATCTCCATCTTCATCCATAACCAAACAAAAATCGGCCACTACCACCACCACCAAACACAAATCCAAACCTGAACCCACCCACCATATTTATCTACTGAAATTTGGAAAACTCCATCTCATCATTTTTATCATCCATCTCATCAATCTTCTTCATCCAAATTAAAAACCCAGATCCCACCAAAATAAAAACCCAGAATCTTCTTCGGCATGTCCAGGCTTTTTTTCCCAATCGGCCGCCGAATCTGCTTCTCCAAGGTTCCCGCGTCATTCGCCGTTCGCCGTTGTCATCGCAACCTTCGTCTGATCTCATCTCTCTCGCTCGACTGATCTCTTGATTTGAGTGTTGGGTTTCTATGATTTGTTTCTAGGATTAGATTAGGGTTTTGGTTGGTAAAATATAAAGATGTATATATAGTTAGTAAAATATAAATAATAAAAATATTGAAAATATATAAATAAATAAATATATATATATATATATATATTAATATATTAGAATATTATAATATTTTGGGGAAATAGGGAAATGGGGATGGGAGCACCTACCCCCGTCCCCATCCCCATTTCTAGAAATTTGTGGGGGAAATGGGGAAATGGGGATGGAGCCGGGTCCCCCCGTCCCCCCTCATTACCCCATTTTCCCCCAAAAAATTTCCCCCAGATGGGGATGGGGGAGCGGGGTTTTGGGGCCTTGGGGGAAACTGGCCATCTCTAGTTGGTGTTGATTTCAGGTGGTCGAATGGCGGTTTCTGGGCTTGAATTGTGCGGCGGTGATGTTGTAGTGAGGCGGCAGTGTTGTGGTAGTGATGGTCTGGATTTCATTGGTGTTGGATTTTTTTTTTTTTTTTTTTTTTTTATCTAGTGGGGGTGATGTTGAATCTGGGTTCTGGGTTTTGGTTTGATTTTTATCTAATGTGGTTATGGGTTTGATGAATTTGATGATGTTTGTTGAAGAGAGAGAGAGATTTATGAGATAAGAAGGTGATTGGGTGGTGGTAATTATTTTAATATTATTTAATTATTAAATTATTTAATTTAATAATAATTATTTGTTTTTTTAAATTAATTTATAAATTACTATTATACCCTTTGGTTATATAAGATTCTATAACATCTGATGTTATTTTACCATTTTACCCTCGTTGACCCTTGTTGACTTGACAGAGCCCTAACAGAATTGGACGGTTGGGACGAAAATACATATTGTCAAAATAATGATCGACTACAAATTACAATTCTAAAAAACCATGGACTAAATGCAGATTAATGCAAACTACAGGGACTAAAATACAATTTTCCCTATTAAAAAAATCACCTAAATGAGTTCAACTATATATATAAACTTGGATTTTTATGCCATTTTTGTTATTCACAAAACAAATATTATTAAATTCTACAACTTTGTAATCAATAATACTAGATTAGCATTAAACTTAAAAATCAGTCTATAATTTTATGTCATTAAACAATCTTGTGTCTATACAGACTTTGTTATATGTAAATATAAAAAATTTATAATTTATTTTCTCAAATTTAATGTTTATATACTCGTGGAACATAACCCGTATGACAATTTTTCTTTTTAGAAAATTATTTTCTAAATTAAGGGTATCTAAGTCGCTAGCATTGCACCAACAGGAGCGTAGCTCAGCTGGTAGATAAATGAGCTTGTAGGACTTGGGCAAATGACTCTTAGATCAGCGGCTCGAATCTTACCAATGGTGAAAGCTTTCAAAAATATATACCTGGTCCCGAATTAATAGATTTTGTCACAAAAAAAAAGTCGTCATAAAAAGAAAACAACCTAGAATTTTGAAAGTCATTAAACTCATGTTATAATTTTTCTTTTTGTTTTGAACTATAAATTCGAGATTTTGAAGAGAGAGATACCACTAAAACCCGCGACCTTATAATCTCTTCAACAACTCTAGTTAGAAATTAGAATTGATCTGCACAAATTGTATAATAAATGCCACAAAATTTAACGTTCACAACTGAAATATGATTGCAATAACCCTCAACAAACTGAATATGACACGTACTAACCTACAAAATTTGTTAACGAGAGCCACCATCAACCTTTTTAGAGAATTGATTTTTCCATATCTAGGGGCCAACTTGAGGATTGAAGTTGGGGGTCCACAATGTATCTAACGAATTTTTACGGCATGCATGATGATAACACAAACAATCAAATTAGCAATTTCTGATCCTACGTATTTCGTCTTAAGAAAGAATCAATAGTTTTTTATCCACAGGAGCGTAGCTCAGTTGATAGATGAACGAGTTTAAGATTTGGGCAATGACTCCCAGGTCGTCTATATATGTTGATAGATAGTGTCAAAAAAAAATAAAAAAATCAATAGTTTTAGGTTACTTAATCATAGTGCTAACGATGATTTTCAAAAGTCAAGACTAGTACAAAGTACAAACCTAAAAACCATTTAACATACTTAAATAAATTTTCAATTAAATTAGAGGAAATGACAATGTCAAATATAATTAACACCTCATAAAACTTTATAGAAACCATAACAAAATACAATAATCTGAAAATTGTATACCAAACTTATAAACTGTTATTGAAAGACCGTTGAGTTTAATAGGACCAATATATCATTTAGAACTATCAAAAGAAAATGGATATGCACAGATTTGCACTGATATGCACTTTATTTATCAATAACAGAATTAACACATAAAATTGCTTGGGAGTAGTAGAGACGGTGTGGTTTGTGGCTTTGTTGAGGTTAATTTTGTTTTAATTTTTTTTTTAAGTTTGTTGATAAAAGGGACTCATAGCACTCATTTTATGAATTAGTATAATTACTTTTATATTTTAATTTACTACTAAATGAGGACATAAATAATTGGTTTTTCAATAATAAAATGGGTACGGATATTGACACCCATAAATATGATAAACACACCCATATTTATAAGTACACCCATGTCTAAAATTTAAAATTAGGACTAATTGCACAAACATCCCCTGAGTTTAGGTATAATTGCATGTATATGAAATTTTTACCCATAATTGCACAAACATCCCCTGTAATTAGTTGACTTCGTTAAATCTAACCATTGTCCACAATTTTAACCAAAAAATGACTAAAGTGCCCCTAGTTACCTATTTTATTATTAATTATATATATATACTTTATTTTTTTTGACAATTTATATATATACTTAAAATAATAATTTTAAACAATACTTAATTTATTTATTTAACAATTTTTATAATCCATTTTTTACATTTTTATAATCCATTTTTTTAAATAAATAAATTAAGTATTATATATAATTATTATTTTTAAGTATATATATAATTATTTTTAAAAAAATATATATATAATTATTTTTTTAAGTATATATATAATTATTTTTTTAAGTATATATATAAATTGTCAAAAAAAAAAAGAGTATATATATAATTAATTATAAAATAGGTAACTAGGGGCACTTTAGTCATTTTTTGGTTAAAATTGTGGTCAATAGTTAGATTTAACGAAGTCAACTAATTACAGGGGATGTTTGTGCAATTATGGGTAAAAATTCTGTAAATGCCTCACTTTTGATTGGCGTATTTCGTTGGCAAAATCACAATGGGGTTCTATATGTAAGGGTAGCTTAGAATGGAAGAAAACCTCATTGTGGAATGAAGAGCTTCAAGGAAGGTAAATTTCTTGACTTAACTCTATTTTGAAGAGATGTAGTTGCACACACTCACATTGGTTGCATGTTTTGTTGATTGCTTCCTTGTTTGATAATTGCCACACCATGCTAGTCTCTAGGTTGCATCCACTTGTCACTTCCCACTTGCACTTCATGTTTTGTTTGTTGGAGTAGAAAGTAGACTTCGATACCTTTCCAACGATATATTATTCGAAAGGTTTCGATGTCGTTTGGTCGTATTTTGGGGCACTCAAAACTTGAACTGATGCACTGTCCTTGTTTTTCCGCAGCCTAGACCGCTGCCCAGGCATGTTGCCTCTTGAGCGGTACGCTCAGCGAGCCACATCAGTGTCTTCTCGCCTGATGTACCGCTGCCCAGGCACCTTGCCTCTTGAGTGGTATGCTCAGCGAGCCACATCAGTCTCTTCTCGCTTGATGTACCGCTACCTAGGCATATTGCCTCTTGAGCGGTACACGTAGCGGTTGCCCGTGAGAAGCTGAATCGTTTCCTTCAAAAACGACATCATTTCATGTGGATCTATTATATATATGTCTTGTTTGCCTTGGCTCGTTTTCTAGAGCAAAAAATTACACATTTGAGAGCTTCTTGAGCTTCTTCCACTTCAAGGCATCAAGACTTCATCTTTAAGGTTCCAAAACACAAACACCCTTCATCTTGCATCTTTCATTCATCATCTAACATGATTCTAGGTTGATTTCATTTAGGGTTTTTAGTTTTGCTCACATGACTTGTATCTAGAACATCATTCTCATATCTATATGTTCTTGCTTTACAAGATAGCTTTTTTATCACTTGAATTGATTCAAGATTGCATCTTTATGACTTGACTTAGTTTCAAGATTGTTTTATTGTGGTTTGTGAGTTGTTTTGTGATAGATAATGCATATAGGATTTTGGTTGCTTATTTAGTATTGTTATATGCATGTCATCTAGTAATATGATGTCTAGGAATGTCTAACATGTTCATCCATGCCTAGATAAGCTTAAATGTCTAACCTTGCATTTTTAGCATCTTGAGTATTTCACATATTCACCTTAGGTTGTGCTATCTCTTCACTTTAGAGACAAGTCTTGTATTTACCTCTTAGGTAGTTTGCAAGCAAGGGACTAGAGTCACTATTAAAGGCCCACGGGTAGCAAAGACGGATTAGTAAATTTAGGTGTGAAGTGATCAACCTAATTTGTAATCGTATTTACAAATAGTGGATTCGAGGTTCTCGTGTGGCGCACATAACAGCCCGTGGTTTTTCCCCGTGTGGGTTTCCACGTAAATATTGTGTGTCCTTTAATTTCCGCACATGTATGCTTGCTTTTGTATATTGACTAGATTGGGGCTTTTTCGTAATTTGGACTAATCTCAAAAAATTGGGTAAAAATGTTTAAAATCTATTCACCCCCCCTCTACATTAATTTAGGACACGTTTATATTTATTTTCAAATTCCATATACATGCAATTATGCCTAAACTCAGGGGATGTTTGTGCAATTAGTCCTTAAAATTAAATCATTACTATGAACACCCATCTTAATGCCAATAGTACCCTTATTTAAATGAATGTATTTATTTTAATACAATTTATTTATAAACCCTCTTAAGTTATTAACACACCCAATATCATAAATGATAAATTCTTAATTTTTTTTTTCCTTATATGCATTTCTATCCTTCTAAAAGTTCCTCCAGGTGGGTTATTGGTGTACACAGGAGAGACGTGGAAGGACGACGCTGAATGCACACAAATTTGCGATTCAAAGGGATTACATTCACACAATTCGGTGGATATTGCAAACCAAAGAATCCACCAGGTTCTATTGGTGATTGTTATTGTAAAATGTAATTCCTAATTTAAAAATAAATAAATAAATAAAAATAAAAAAAACCTATTATATGACTATGAGTCTCTCATAGATTCGAAGAATAAATCCAGTTACAATTTGCAAAAAAAAATAAATTCTTAAGTTCTCCATGTTTGGTAGTAAATTCTTTGCCATCAACAACTGTATAAGATATCTTCTCAATATTTAAAAATCTCAAGCGTCGTCTATATTGATAATAATCAAATTGTTGATACCTATTACAACAAATTTCACATCCTCATACCACCATTGATCTCCTAGATACACAACGATATATATACTGTTATCTTTAAAAAAATTATTTTTCACTTTTTGTTTATTGATAGAGTTCATAAGAAAAAATAAAATAAAAATATACGTACCTCTGTATGATCAGAGTACTTAGAAAATTCTTTTTTCATTACTTTGTTATATGATAATATGAGATTTTGATAATTGAAATATAATTATGATTTAATTAGGGTTTTTTATTATTATTATTTTTTTATTATTTTTTGTTTTAAAATAAAGAGATATGGGTGTAATTAATGGGTGTACATAGTATTTGGTTTATTTTTAATTAAACTAATTTGTCCTTATTAGTAAATTTCTATTGGGATATTTTTATAATTAAATTTTTTATTAAAATATAGGTGTGCTTATCATATTTATGGGTGTCAATATCACCACCCTAATAAAATTACATTACTACATAAGGATTTTTATATAATTGGCTTGAAAACATTGCAGGGGCCATTGCCCTTGGGCCCCTGCTGGCCTCTACACTCTTCCACCCCTGCATATCAATGACGTCTTTTTTTGGAAAGATTAACATGAGATTGTTGTTTAAGGAACCACGTATTCTATTTCTCGATATTTCTTAGTTGGTGAAGTATTGAAAATTGATACGTTTGTGTGTGACCAATCATGCTGAAGATTGGGCATTTTGATATTATATTGGATACTCGTCCTATCATGAACTATAAAAGTCTTTTTCTTGTTAATAAACTCAACAAACTAAGGAGATTGATTTTGGTTGGTCATGACTGTTGAGTTGGCAGAGTTATCCACTCAGACCACCGCTGTACTTTCTTCTGTCTCAACTCTCAACTTACAATTACTTGTATCCTTTGATTTCTAAGTTTATGTTGATTTAGATCATTAATAAATTCTCTAAATTTATTACCCAATCTCTCTTAGAAAAGTTTCAATGAGACACTCATTAACATGTGTTCTTCACATGGGCTTGTTCCTACCCTAAACGTGTCTTACTATTTAGGACTAATTGCACAAACATCCCCTAAGTTTAGGCATAATTGCATGTATATGGAACTGTTACCCATAATTACACAAACGTCCCTACAGTTAGTTGACTTCTGTTAACTCTAACCGTTGACGACAATTTTAACCCACAATGGCTAAAGTGCCCTAGTTACCTATTTTATTATTTAAATTAATAATTAAAAAACAAAACTAAAAAGATAAAGAAAACAAAAAAACAAAATCAATCATTTTAAAATATATATATATTAAAAATATTAGAACTTCAACGGTGGATTTTTAACTTTCTAGGTTGAAGTTCTAATTTGTTTTTTTTTTTTTTTTTTTAAATGGATGTGGTTAACTGGTTGTGGTATTGATGGATTTAGGTTTTTATTTGTGGATTTGATTTTTGGTTGTTGTTTGAGGATTTGAGTTTTGGTCTTGATTTGTGGGATTGAGTTTTAGTTTTTGTTTGTTAATTTTATTTTTGGTTTTTGTTTGGGGGTTGAGAAAATGAAAGAGAAAAAAAACGATTGATTTTGTTTTTTTGTTTCCTTTGTTTTTTCTGTTTCGTTTTTTAATTATTAATTTAAATAATAACATAGGTAACTTGGAGCACTTTAGTCATTGTAGGTTAAAATTGTGGTCAACGGTTAGAGTTAACAGAAGTCAACTAACGAAGGGAGATGTTTGTGCAATTATGGATAAAAGTTCCATATGCATGCAATTATGCCTTAACTTAGGAGACGTTTGTGCAATTAGTCCTACTATTTAAGTCTAGGTGAGACTTTACTTGGCTCTCAATTTTCCTTTACTGAGTGTCGAGTGATGTGATAAGCCACAATCAACCACCTCTTGGGATTCAGCATCCTCATTGGCAAGACATTCTTTAGGGCCAGGGGTGGAGCCAGGATTTTGGCTTTGAGGGGGCCAACACGTACAAAAGCTATTGTTTAAGGTTCGGTCACGCAAGACAAATGTAATGTGTCTCTTTTTGATATGTCAAAAATCATTTATAATTAAATGTATCCAATTTTTAGATCGAATTACATTTCAATTACATAATCAAAGAGTTTTTGAGAAAATCGTTTTACTTCCTTTTTCAAAATTGATGTCTAATTTATTATTATTATTATTATTATTATTATTATGTACAAATCCATGTAAATCTAAGTTTTTCAGATCCTGTATTTTTTTTTTGTGTGTATTTTTTGGAATGGATGATGCTCCAACAGTCAAAAGGCCCAAACCCAAAACCAAATCAATCAAGTTTTGTATAAATTTTTAAATTAAAAATTATTGTCCATGTTAGACACACACATTGCCCAATATCCTCTCTCCTGTCTCTCAAGTTATGTACTTCTTACACCGTCTCTAACCTCTGCAAATATTATCCACCATTTTCATTGCAATTGATTTTGTTCTTTGTCTCTCAAAATGATTATTACTCTCGATAAACTCATCAAGACCTCATCTTTTTGCAAGGCTGAGACATAGTGATACAATAATAATCTCTCCTACTTAATTTTTAGTACTTATTTTCTTGACTGAAAAACCAATACATTGAAATTTCTGGGGGGGGTATGGGTGTGGCCATGCCACACCGTCGACCCCCCTTTAAATCCACCCCTGTTTGGGACTCTTCCGTATCGCCCACCCTTTTGGCCATAATTTACTCTGATACTAATTTGTCACGACCTGATCCACTAGTAAGAATATTGTTCGTTTTTGCTCAATAGACCTCACCGCTTTATTCTTGGCATGGCTTGCCTTATCCAAAATATGTCTTACTAGATGATACTTTTAATGCCCTTCACTTCATCTTACTAGCTTTAGTGCCCTTCACTTCTTCTTTCTCGAGGCTGTTGAGATGCCACGTCATGTATACATACATTCACAATAGGATTTTGTAGGGCCGGTCCTGACTTTTTAGAGTTTCGGGGAGAAAAATATAAAATGGAACCTGTTATATGTGAAATTCACCCGCGTGATGTGTTACCTAAGAAACTACTACAAAAATGTTAAAAGACATCGGTTTTTAGGTAACCGATTTAAAAAAAAAACTTTTAGACATCGGTTCATAAAAAACCGATGTAAAAAACCGATGTCTTAAATATTGTAGTTTGAAAAGACAACGGTTTTTGGGCAAACTGATATTTAAAAAAAAAAAAAACTTTTAGACATCGGTTTTTATATGAATCGATATCTTAAATATTGTAGTTTGAAAAGACAACGGTTTTTGGGAAATCTGATATTAAAAAAAAAATGTTTAGACATCAGTTTTTATATGAATCGATGTCTTAAATATTACGGTTTGAAAAGACAACGGTTTTTGGGAAAACCGATATTAAAAAAAAAAAAAAAAACGTTTAGACATCGGTTTTATATAAACCGATGTCTTAAATATTGCAGTTTGAAAAGAACATGGTTTTTAGGCAAACCGATATGGATTTAATTTACAATAAGATATCGATTTTTGGGCAAACCAATATTGAATAAGTAAACTTTTAAATCATTTATATTTTAAAAATTAAAAAAAAATTAAAAAAATTGTTTATTTATTTTGCACCCTCTTGTTTCATACTAAGAGACACGTTATTAATTCAATTACCCATATAAATTAGTAATCCGAGTCTTACATTTGTTTACTAAATTGCAAGATACATGTAGAGAAATATCTCCCATATAGTGAGAGTTGTATTCCAAATTATGCTTATTACAATTGATGTCACTAGTCTCTAGGGTTGCACATTTTCCCCCGGGTCCCATCCCCATTTGGGGAAAATATTTTTTGGGGAAATGGGGAAATGGGTGAGGATGGGGATGATTTTCATCCCCAAATTGAAATGGGAATAGGGATAAGGAGACCCTCCCCCATCCTCATTTCCCTATTTCCCCATTTTCCTCACTAATATATTGAACCCATCCCTATTTCCCCATTTCCCCTAAAACATTATAAATATAATTATAATTATATATAAATATATATATATATTTAATTTTTTTATTATTTGAAAACCTAACTATATAAACCTCATTTACACTAATGGATTATTGAAATACTTTATTTTATAATGGATTTTCTTTTATATTTGTAATGCACTAATGGATTTTATTTTGTATCTATAATATATTTTTTTTAATTTGTAATTTTTAGTCAAATGGAGAAATGGGGAAACAAGGAAATGGGGAAAAACGGGAAAAATGGGGAACTTGGGTTGAGGATGGAGGTACCTCCCCCCAAAATTCCCCATCCCCATTTTCCGCAAATGGGGAAATGGGGAAATGGGGAGGGATGGAGAAGGGTCTAGGAAGTGGGGATGGGGATGGGGGGACCTATATCCATCCTTATTTCCCTAATGTGCAACTATACTAGTCTCCTATAGAGTATAGACCCATAACTCGACTATATATGTTTTAAGAAATATAATTTTATTAAAAGTTTTAATAAATATTTTTTAATATATGTCTATCGTAGAAATTAGAATTTTAATTAGTTGAATAAATTTAAATTTATCTAACAAGTTTTTCCTTTTTTTTTTTTCCTAACAACTCATATAGAATATATATAAATATTGTGCAATTGTTAACACATCAAATCCTGTAGTCAAGTGGTAAAGGCTTACAACTTTTGAACCACTTACAACTTTTGACTTGATGTTTCAAGTTCAACTCCTCATAATGACAATTATTATCAGGAGTGGGCGGGTGGTGGTCGATGCCGAAATTTTTTGAAGAATCGTTGTCTTCCATGTAAAAAATCCAATTTCTTTTACGTTTTTTGTAGTATTGAGAAGAGCCGAAATAGTGGAAGACCAATCATGCCACGTCAATCCATTAATGAAGCCATACGCTTGCATGTCAAGTAAACTAAATCGGGCAAGAGACCCAAAGAGGCAAGAGATCTACCCACCAAAGATCTCTGGTCAACGAGATGTTCTCCTTCGATTAAGAAGATTTCCAGTTCTACTAAACCAAAATAGATGGTCAAGAGATCTACTTCGAAAAGGAAACAAACATATCCTCTTCAAAAGACACTAGAATCCCAATCAGGTAATAATCGGTCTATTTCTATACATGTTTTAGGTCCCCATTTCCTATTATGTATGCTTTGTTCTCGGGTGAAATTAGATATTTTATGTGTTTGTTGAGCATGTGTAGGTCACATTTCATAGAAGAGGTGATTTGGAGAAAAGAAGTCAAAAGATGGAGAAAATGAGCAAAAAGGATGATGCTCTGCGGTTCATATCGCAAGCCAGGCAAGGAGCGCAAACCGCGACATCAATCGCGAAGATTTCTAGAAGTTTAATGCGACATAGACTGCGGTCTAGGAGCATGTGTTCGTGCCGCAACACACACTACAGAAAAAATGAATTTCGGCCAGTGCAGAACAGCAATATTGGGGGGCCCATATCTCTCAGCTCTGATGTGTGTCCTACCACCTATGGATTGAAAGCCCCGGAAATCTAGTTTCCATCGTACTTTTCGGATCGCAATTTCGATATTCCTAGAAGAGGTTATGTCTGTTTTAGTACCCGATGGTCAGATCAGTCATAATTCCATGAATAGTGATGGGATTTATTTTGCAAGTTGTCGGAATGGAAAATATTACCTTCTTGGATATGAGTGTGAGTCTTGGGAAGCAAATAGACATCTAATTCTTATCTTCCTTCAATAAGTAATCAATTTGGATGGATTAGAAAAGAAATAGAATTCCAAAAAGGCAAGTATTCTCAATGGGAATAGATTTCCTTGTTGCTTAAGGACATGGCCTAGCCGTACACCTATTTAATCCCCTTTAAGCCATAATTTTGGGAGACCAGCCGGGACACAAGCCAAGGGAAGTCCTAAGCCACCAAGGGGGCCGTCCCTCATCACACCACCACCATTGTTGCACTTGGAAGCTTGAAGAAGACACTCATGGGTTTTATCAACTCTTTCATTTCTTTTTTTAATCTTTTCATGTGTAATTAATTACATACTAGGGAATCGATGTGAACCTATGTGATGCACTTGTTTTTGATTTAATTCTATATTTATTCATCAATTCGAATTTAGATTTGTTCAATTCATTATATGTCTTGATTCTTGCCTTGTGTTGATCTATGGAAATTAATTGATACTTGTCTAGGATTTTAATAATTTATAAATTGATTTAGGAAGGTCTTTGCACAAAGTTGGAGAAAGTAGGCCAAAATAGGAGCAAAAACCTATGGAAGCAGAACCTCGCTGGACAGAACCCACGAAATAAAGCCACGGGAGGAAGTCAGCTTGAAAGAGCTCGCCAGCCAAAAGACATGAACACGCTGGGATATTATCCACGGATTCAGTCAACGAAACATCGCCCACTAGGCAGAAGGTGTGAACTCGCTGAGGATGTCTGAAAAAGCTCGCTAGTTCATACTCGAGAGAAAGAAGTCGCGAAGCAAGGGATCCGACGTCGTGGAGGCTCTGCAAGAATACCCTACGGTATGTATCCGTGGGAATAAACCAGCAGAACGAAGCCGTGTGAGACTCGTCAAGGACAATTACATCATTTCCTTTCCCAATTTTGATCTAAAGATATAAATATACACTTTTCTGATGTAATAAACACAAGTGAAAGATATTAAGAGATAATTAGACTCTACCTTTATCATAGAATAGATCTAGAAAATCATTTGTTCATCTTTTCAATTACTTAAGCTTCAAGACACTTTAGCTTAGTTGAGTAATTAGTTAGATCAGATCTTGAGAGCTACTTTGATAGTATTTGCTACGGAGAAAGGTTCTTCTCCTTTGGAATCTGACAAGAATTCAAGGGTTGTATTTCTACCTTTTATTTTTACTTATGTTATTCATAGATATCATGTGTAACTAAACCACTTTTGTTAGGGGATCTATGTTAGTAACGATGTAAGCTACCTTGTTTATCACTCTTCTTTATAATTAGTCACCTTGTGCTTATCAATGTTTAAATGATTAAATCATGACATGTTTTCTCATAGACTCTTGAAGAACATGTATTGATAATTTGTACTTGAGTTCATGGAATACTTACTTCATATCTTTTGATGTGTGTATTGTCATCAAATAACTCATTAAGTAGAGTGTGTTGATTAATGGTAATATCTTTGTAAATCCACACACTTGATTGCAGTTCCACGACCAAACACTTACCTACTGTTCCAACTAAGACCTTAGAGGATACCTTGAGTGAGTTGTTGAATGTGCTTTTAATATAAATTGAACTAGCCTTAGTGACTTTGATCATAAACGTATATGAGTGGTTACTTGGTGGTGTATCATTGTTAATTTCATACCTCCCCTAACATCTTTATCTTATTAATCTTCAATCTCATTTTACTATTGCATTAGATTAGCCCTTAAGCATTAATCTGTTACTTAGTTGCTTCTCGAAGCATTAGACCAATCATTGTACTTTCTACACGTCCTAGCTCCTCGTGGGAACGATAACCCGTACTTGTGCACCCTATACGAGTTAAACGACTTGTGCACTTGCAAAGGGTGAAACACTCGCACACCCCCTTAGATAGCTGAGGTAGAGTAGGGTAGGTCAACTGTAGTTTAATTAGAACGGGTGCGGGTGTGTCACCTCACATCTCTTAACAGGTTCATATTAATGTCCATAAACAAATGCTCGCAATTCTTCAAAGCACTCAAAAATGGGGAAAGGGGTTGAATGGAATGAAGAGTGCGAGAAGGCTTTCTAGCAATTAAAGGAGTACTTGGGCCGAGCACCGGTTCTCTCTAAACTAGTAGTTGGCAAGACGATATACCTGTACCTATCTCTCATAGAGGTAGCAACCAGCTCTGTCCTAGTCAGATTAGAGAACAGAATCCAAAAACCAATGTATTACACCAGTAAAGCTCTGCTGCTAGCTGAAACCAAATATTCGCCTACTAAAAAGATGTCCCTTACACTAGTTGTTGCAGCAAGGAAGCTAAGGCCATATTTCCAGACATATAAGGTAGAGGTTTACACTAATTGCCCTCTCAAATAAATCTTGTAGAAACCAGAAGTGTCGGACAGACTGACCAAATGGGTGATAGACTTGAGCGAGTTTGACATCAAGTACATCACGAAAGCGTTGCTCAAAGGACATGCGGTGGCGCACTTCGTAGCTGAATTTACTGAGCCAGATACTGAAGTGGTGAGAATGATGGAAGAGAAGGAAAAAAAGACTTTTCAATGGAGATTGCATGTCGATGGTTTGTTAAACACCCATGGTAGTGGGGTGGGGATAGTGATATCTGCCCTAGAAGGATTTATTGTCGAATGTGCCATGAGGTTTGACTTCAAGGCAACCAACAATCAGGCCGAGTATGAAGCCTTACTAGCCAATTTAAGGGTATGCGTTGCATTGGGGGCAGACGAAGTTGATATTTTCAGTGACTCACAGGTCATGGTCAACCAGGTTTTGGATGAGTATTAATCGAAAGATGAGTGTATGATGGCCTATTTGGGTGCAGCAAAGATTCTGCTAAAATGGTTCAAAGACTACAAGATCACTCAGATTCCGCATGAAGAGAATGAGAAAATGGATGCATTATCCAAATTAGCATTCGCAACAGCTTACATCTTGTTCAAGTCCGTCCCATTTGCGCATTTGGCCTGACCGATGTAGTATTTTTGCTTTGAAAAAGTTGCAAATTCATTCACAGGGATCGGAATATAGAAATTGGGTTAATGCTAATAAGTCTAGATCAAACTATTTACAAGCATGAAAGTATACAAACATAGTTAAATAGCTTAAAGTATACCTAGAGAGAGAGGGGGGGGGGGGGGGGGGGGGGGGGGGGGATATGAATAGGTTTTTACCCTTTTTTCAATCCCTTTAACAAACTTACATTTGTCCCTCAAGGTAGCCTTACATACAATACATAAACCAAGAATTCATACATAGACAATATAAGCATGTGATCATTTAAGTATAGTCTATGTATATCAATTAGTTGCATGAGGTATAATAACACAAAAACTCAATAACATGGAATACTTGTATTTCAATAATTTGTTCAATGTATTACAAGTATTAACACATATAACAATACACAAAGGTAACACTATACAAAAGAATTATATTTACAAATATGATCAAATGAATTTGTTTACAAATCACACTTCACAAAATCTTGTTTCAATATACATCATAAGTGAATAATATGCAACAAGATAACAACATACACATAGACAAATATAAGAGTTAGAGATAGAAAGAATTAACACAAGAGATTTTTTAACGTGGTAAAACCTCCAAGGAGGAAACGTCCACGGGTTGAACTACAACCATTGGGTACATATATATTGAATGATAGATTAGAAATTCCTCAAAAGTGATCAACCTATGATCTACTCTCTATTAGAGTCTATGTCTACCCAATCCTTATTGGAAGACACAAAATCCCTCAATGATGCGAAACCACCATATATTGGACTTAATACCAAACTAACATCGTTGGATGATTAGAAATTCCTCAAGCATGCATACACATCCCATGTACCACACTCTATTGGAGTCTATGTCATACCAAACGCCTGGGCCTACTAATAATGTAGCCAATTCCCTATCCACGGCACTCATGCCTCTAGAGAGCCTCCCATGCATGACTATCCGGACCTTCCCAATCCTAGCCATGACTTCTTGCTTGGTTATCCGGACCTCTTGTCATAACCAAGACTTCCTTGCTTGACTATTTGGACACCTTGTCCTAGTCAAGACTTCATGCCTTTTACAAGGACTTCTTAGTGTGATCATGTGAATGCAAATGATGCAAACAATCATTTCAACATAGAACATGTGATCAATACATTCCATATAACAACTAGACCTAAACATGTGAGAACACAAGTAATATAGTCTAGATGCCAAAACATGAATTAAACCTATAACATGTGAAAAACACCTAACACAAAAGCTTCTAGTTTCATTCCCACACATAACACTTAAATAAATCATAATCATGAAGCACATATTCAAGATGTTATAAACATATACATAAATGCTAGAATCACAAAATATATTCAATGAATATTCTAGCCAAAGATTTAGACCAATGATATAATGAATAATCAATTATATCCTAGATGTCTCTAAAAACATAAACACAAGTGCCAATCCTAGATTTGTTCAATAAGAGGATCTAAGCACATGTTAAGGTTATTGACTATAAAATACATCAATCAATACACAAATAACCCTAGATATCAAACTAATCACAATACAACTCTTAAGCATGTGAAAAGCCTAGAATCTAAGAAACTAATTCACATATGTCTCTAATTAGACTTTTGATTAGGTTTGATTATGAAGCTATCTTTCTCAATAGCATTCACCATACATATACATACATATAGAAGAAGAAACCCCAAGCAAATTGAAGGTTATAAAAGAAGAAATCTCAAAGATATGAACACTACCTTACAATCACGAGCTGGTTCGGTTTTTTGGATAGAACTACCACAAAAATCGATCAAATAGCTGCAAGACCACTTGGAAAAGGTAGAGGACTCGATTAGGAACAATCTCCAACTTGAATCAACCAATTCTAACTTCGTATGAGAAAGTTATGGTGTTTGGAAGGTGAGAAAAATTGAGAGAAAAATTCTGGTCTAAGATTTCTAATTTTTGCTTCTTGAAATGAATTGGAGGGAATTGGAGAATTTAAAAGAGATGAAAGAGAGGGAGAGCTACAACCAATCACAACTTGCCACATCACCTCCATGTGTGGACCGTGTGTGGCACATGTGGGCAGAGGGGTGTGCTGGCCATGTGTCAGATGTGGACACCATTGCTTGGCCTTTGGCCTAGCAAACTCCTTTTGCGCTCCTTTCGCGTTCTTCAGTTGTATTCGGGCCTCCGAACTCCAATTTTGAATATGTTTTTGGATTATGAATCATGACTCCCTCATGCACAACAAAGACTAAAAAACTTTGACAAAAGGTTGAGAATTCATCTTGGAAAATGATGACGAAGACAACTCAACGAATGAGAACGCAAAGTAGCGTAGCTACATCGTTTGGACTCGAAACCTAATAAATGAGTAACCAAAATGACCGGGACTCAATAAGGAATCATAAGAGATCATGTTCAAGTCCAAAATCAATAAAACGGAAACAAATAACCACAAGTTCACACAAGTATGCCATTTCCTAGACATAGTCTTAAAACATGCATTTCTAAAATGTATGACAATATGAGTTCAATGCATGAGCATACTAAAACATGTGAATGTGTTATATAAATGGTGTACAACAATGCAGGGACACTTATGAATGATTTGTGTGTGTGTGCCTATGCCTTGTAAGAGGAATGAGGTCAATTATAACTTTGATGAGCAATGAAGCTAATTCCCATTAACAAGCCACCATCTTGCATGAACCGTAGCCGAGTCTTTCCTTGAAGCTTTGTATCATCATGATAATGACCATTAAACAATACAAGATAACCACCGTTTTGATATGGAATATATGCCAAGACAAACCTAAAACCTAACAAAGCACAAAATAAATGTTCATGGCTTAGAATTGATTGAAAATGATTGCAAACTAATCAATTTGAGGCAATTAACAAAAGTTACACTAAAGCTTAATGAAAATGGTAGTGAATGTATGAGAGTGAGAACTAAGGAATCGATGGATCCAACAAGCAAATAATGGGTGTATCAATAACTCTCATGAATCTACATCTATCAAATAAGGGTCTAATTTCTTCTAATGTAATCAACCTAGGGTGTATAGTGTTGATTGTTAATCCTTCACGAATGACCAACCAGGATTCTTGGTGCAGGAAAGCCTGATGCCTTGGATTGGGACTAGATCCCCTTTAAGAAGTGATTGTGGTGCTAAAGTGGCCTTAGTTGCCTATCATGATCATCATCTAATGAGTATTCCTTGTGTAGGAAGGCCCGATGCATTGGACTGGGACTAGACCCCATCCAAGAAGTGATTATGGTGCTAAAGTGACCTTAGTTGCCTGCCATGATCATCGTCTAACCAGGATTCCTAGTGTAGGAAGACTCGATGCCTTGAACTGGGACTAGACCCCCTCCAAGAAGTGATTATGGTGCTAAAGTGGCCTTAGTTGCCTACCATGATCATCATCTAACCAGGATTCTTTGTGTAGGAAGGCTCGATGCCTTGGAATGGGACTAGACCCTATCCAAGAAGTGATTGTGGTGCTAAAGTGACCTTAGTTGCCTGCCATGATCATCGTCTAACCAGGATTCCTAGTGTAGGAAGACCCGATGCCTTGAATTGGGACTAGAGCCCTCCAAAAAGTGATTGTGGTGCTAAAGTGGCCTTAGTTGCCTACCATGATCATCATTTAACTAGGATTCTTTGTGTAGGAAGGCTCGATGCCTTGGACTGGGACTATACCCCATCCAAGAAGTGATTGTGGTGCTAAAGTGACCTTAGTTACCTGCCATGATCGTCGTCTAACCAGGATTCCTAGTGTAGGAAGACCCGATGCCTTGAACTGGGACCAGACCCTCTCCAAGAAGTGATTGTGGTGATAAAGTGGCCTTAGTTGCCTACCATGATCATCGCCTAACCAGGATTCCTCGTGTAGGAAGGCTCGATGCCTTGGATTGGGACTAGACCCCCTCAAAGAAGTGATTTTGGTGCTAAAGTGGCCTTAGTTGCCTACCATGATCATCTCCTAACTAGGATTCCTAGTGCGGGAATGCACGATGCCTAGGACTAAGACTAGACCCTCTCTAGGAAGTGATTGTGGTGCTAAAAGTTGCCTTAGTTGCCTACCATGATCATCGCCTAACTGGGATTCCTGGTGCAAGAAGGCCCGATGTAAGGTTTATGATTTGTATTGGCTTAATTCCATTGCAAAACATTCTATGATTGTATTAGTTGTTGCTTAGGACATTATTTGAAGAAAGGAAGCTTAAAGAGTGAAGAGCAACGTCTAGTGCAAAAGTCGCCTTCAAGAGGTGAAAAACGTCAAAGGTAAATCTTGACTTCCATCCTCTTGCAAGGCGTTAGCGCACACACACACAATTCATACATGTGTGTCCCTACATTGTGGTTCAAACATTTGGTATAACACATTCACACACTTCATAGCATGCTCATGCATTGATCTTGTATTGACAAACATTGTGAAATTGCATGCTTTGTGACTATCTCTTTGATATGGCATGTTTGTGTGAATATGTGTTTATTTGTTTCTGTATTTTGTGTTTAGGACTTGAACATGTTCTTATTTAATGCCTTATTGAGTTCCGGTCGTTTTGATTACTCATTCATAAGGTTTCGAGTCCAAACAAGTTGACTATGCTACTTTTCGTTCTCATTTGTTGTGTTGACTTCATCGTCGGATTTCGAGATGATTTCTCAACCATTTTTCAAAGTTGAGTAGTCATAGTCGTGCGTGAGGGAGTCATGGTTCGTAATCCAAAAATGGATTCAAAATCGGAGGTCGGATGCTCAAGATATGGGCTGAAAATCCGAAGGAGCGCGTGAGAGGAGTTGGAATCACGTGTGGCCACATGGCCAGCCCGTGTGGGAGGCCGTGGGCCCCACGGGCAAGGGAGCCCTTTGCTCCCGTGGGCCCCACGTGCCCCCCACGGGGTGGTGATGTGGCGGCTCCTGATTCGCTGGTAAAATCTCTCCTTTCCCTCCTTTTAAGCTTACCTCCTTCCCTCCACACTTTGTGAATTTTGAAGAACACTTGAACATTTTTCGCATCAGAATTCTACAATTTTGTGTTTACTTGTTTTGATCATATCTCTCTCATACGAACTCGAAATCAATCGATTCAAAAACCAAAATTGTTGGTCTCGAAGAGAGCTACAAACCCAAAGCATTTCCAGAGGCAGCTGACTTCACCATTTTTCTCAGCTGAAGCTTTTTCAGTACGTGGTCAGTGTTTGAATTTCAACTTCTTCTTTTTCAATTTCATCTTTGATCATCTCTTGATTCTTACTATTTGATTGATGAAATTTGTTGAGAAGTATGTTAGATCACTTGCTAGGGTTGTTTGATCATTTATTAATTGAGTTTTAGCTTTGTGATTTGTTTTGAACATATATGTGCTAAACTTGATTTATCATGAAATTGATTCTAGAAAATATATGTGTGATGTGCTTCATGTCATTTTCTATGTTTTATTTCATGATCTAAGAACTAGGTTTTTAGTGTGATATATTGAATATTCATACCTTTGTTCTTATTGATTTGCATGTCTTGATTTCTAGATAATTTTGTGATTGTGTGTTGAAATAATATTCTAGACTATCATTGAATATGTACATTTTGCTTGATTGATCATCTAGCTTAATTTGTTTGTGTTTGCATCACTTGCATCACTTTAGATCATAGCCTTGCATTAGGTTGAAGTCTCTAGCAAAGTGAGTGAAGCTTTGTGGATAGAGCAAGGGAGCCTTGATTAGAGTCGGGAGGACTCAGATAATCAAGCAAGGAAGTCTTGTCTAGGGTCGGGAGGATCCGGATAGGCAAGCAAGAAATCTTCCTAGAGACGTAAGCGTCTTGGATAGGAAGTTGCTTTCTAGAGGTGTAGGACACATCTCGGATAGGAAGTAGGCTTGGTGATTCACTAGCCCGAGGGTAGATTAGGAGTTGATAGCTTGAGCGGATATCATGAGTGATAGCTTGAGTGTGTAAGTCCTTTTTCACATAGTGGATTGCTTCGCCGGTGGTTGTGGTATCAACCCGTGGATGTTTCCTCATTGAGGTTTTACCACGTTAAAATCATTGTGTTCAATTTTGCTTTACTTTTCTTTATCTTCCATATATTACATTGATTGCATATCTTGTAAATTGATTAACTCTTGTCTTAGTGAAATCAATTCATTTGCTAAATCTAATCAAGTGTGCATTTGCCTTGTAATTTTCCGCATTATTTTTAATTGGAAGAATTTGGAGTCTATACCTATTCACCCCCCCTCTAGGTATATTTCACTACTACATTAAGGGAAATTTCACCAGATGCCTTGGACTGGGACTAGACTGATGCAGTAAAATATGTATTTGTTAGGTTTATAGTTTGTGTTGGCATTAATTCCATATCAAAACGTGTTTCTCTTGCAATGTTTAGTGGTTCATATATTGAAGATTTTAGAAGACGAAGAATGTCTCAACCACAATTCTTGCAAGAAGCCGGCATTAAAGAGATATGTGCATCATTGATCATCAAAGGTAATATAAGACCTCATATCTCTTACAAGGCTAGGCACACACACACACATGGCATCCTTGTGTGTTCCTTCATGGTTAAACATCATTGATATAACACATTCACATACTTGATAATATATGCTCATGCATTTATATTATCTTGACAAACTTTGCTTATTGCATGTTCTAGGACTATGTCTAGGAAATAGCATATGTGTGTGTCTTTGTATTTGTATGTTTCCGTATTTTTGTATTTGGACTTGAATATGTTCTATTATGATTCCTTATTGAGTTCCGGTCATTTTGGTTACTCATTCATAAGGTTTCGAGTCCAAACGATGTAGCTACGCTACTTTTCGTTCTCATTCGTTGAGTTGACTTCATCGTCATTTTCTGAGATGATTTCTCAACCATTTTTCAAAGTCTTGTAGTCTTCGTCATGTATGAGGGAGTCACGATTTGTAATCCAAAAACGGATTTGAAATCAGAGTTCGGATGCCCAAGATACGGCTGAAGAACCGAGGGAGCGCACGAGAGAGGTTAGTGGCTATGAGGCCACTTGGCCCACGCCGTGAGGGAGGCCGTGGGCTCCATGGCCAGAGGGGCTCTCTGCCCCTGTGAGGCCCACGCGCCCCAAACGGGGCTGGCCTGAGGTGGCCCTTTTTGATTGGCCAAAAATTGCCTCCTCTCTCCTCTTTTTAAAACTCTTCCATTCCCTCCATTTGTTTTCAAGAAGAAAAGCTTAGAATTCCCGTCAGAATTTTTCTCCCAAATTTTCCCAACTTCCAAACACCATAACTTTCTCAAACGATGTCAGATTTGAGTGATTCAAGTTGGAGAACGTTCGTAATCGAGTCCTCTACCTTTTCCAAGTGATTTGGCAGCTGTTTGATCAACGTTTCTGGTGGTTGCACACAGAAAACCGAACCAGCTCGTGAATCCAAGGTATTGGTCTTATCTTTGGGGTTTCTTTCTTTTTAACCTTCAATTTGCTTGGGGTTTCTTATTCTATATGTATGTGTATGTATTATGAATGCTATAGAGAAAGATAGCTTCATAATCAATCTTAATCAAAAGTCTAATTAGAGACATATGTGAACTAGTTTCTTAGATTCTAGGTTTTTCACATGTTTGAGAGTTGTATTGTGATTAGATTGATATCTAGGATTATTTGTGGATTGATTGATGTATTTTATGATTAATAATCCTCACATGTGCTTAGATCCTCTTATTGAACAAATCTAGGATTAGCACTTGTGTTTGTGTATTTAGAGACTAATAGGATTTAATTGACTATTCATTATATCCTTGCTCTAAATCTTTGGCTAGAATATTCATTGAATATATTTTTGTGATTCTAGCATTTTTGTGTATGTTTATGACATCTTGAATATGTGCTTCATGTATATGATTTATTCAAGTGTTATGTGTATGAATGAAACTAGGAGCTTTTGTGTTAGGTGTTTTTCACATGCTCTATGTTTAATTCATGTTTTGGCATCTAGACTACTTTACTTGTGTTCTCACATGTTTAGGTCTAGTTGTTCCATAGAATGTATTGATCACATGTTCTATGTTGTATTGATTGTTTGCATCATTTGCGTTCACATGATCACACTAGGAAGTCCTTGTAAAAGACATATATGTTTTGTAGACTAAGGGTGTTGAATTGAGCATACATGTGTTAATTGTTTTCTCATAACAATCATGTTTAAGGTTAATTTGTATGCTCACCAAGGTTTTGACATAAGTCACGGAAGAGTTTTTTTAAAACTAGTGCGTCAACCTATTCACCCCCCCCCCCCCCCCCCCCTCTAGGTTGTTTAGTATAACCTTGTAGGCATTTTCAATTGGTATCAGAGCGGGTCACTTAAAGCAATTAGTGTGATTTGGGATCTGCAAGGTTATTTACTATGATAACAACCTTTAGTCTATTTTTGTTTGTAATGGTTGTCCTCCTTTGTTGATTGGGAAAATGTTTGTTTTGTTGAAAATGCTCATGATAGACTTCGCTATGTCTTGTGATGAGCAAGCTTGGTTGGATTGTCAAGAAAGGTTTCTCTTCTCCATGTTTTATATTTGATGGAGTAGTTTCTTCAAACCAATATGTTCATGAAGTATGAATGAGGTTTATTTTTGAGAAGTTGAAACTTTTAGACCTTTTTGCCATTTATAGTGGTGTAAGTTTTTAAACACCTTGCTCTTTATAAAGATTCAAATATGGAAAAAGAGGCATGGAATAGATTCCAAGCTACTTGTGAAAAAGGTTCTTCCTCGTTTTATATTTCATTTGTCTACTAACAATTTTGTTGATAAGCTTGAAAAGCATGTTAGTGACAAAAGTAAAGAAGAAGAAGTTTTCTCGGAGGAAGATCGTTCTAGACATGATCACTTGAGTTTGCAACTCAATGAAGAAGATTGCAAATCAAAGACCACCAACTTCAACATGATGGCAAGAGCTCAATCTCTTGAGAAGGAAAGAGATAAAGTTTTGAAGGAAGTTGAAGTGAAGAATGGAGTGATCAAATGTCTAGAAAAGAAGACGGTTGAAGATGCTCTTGTGTTAGATAGTTTAATAAATGATTTTGCTAATAAATTGTTTTATTTCTTATAGGAAATGATCAAAGGCAAGGAAGAGGAGTTGGCAATCATGAAGGCCAAAGAGCTTGGTGATCTTCATGAAGATTCAAGTGACTTAAGCTTTGTAGTTGAGCAAGTTAAGTCTCCTACAACTAAAGGCAAGTCACTAAGGAACAAAAGGATTTCAAAGGCCAATCTTCCAAGGTCAAGTACAAAATCAAGAAGAGTAAGGAGCCTTCACCGTCGGTACACTCTCACCCAAATAGTAACATCTCCTTATGTATTCTGGTTTGCAATTTTTGAATTGTTGTAGTGCATACTAAATCTATATGCCATGAGTATATTAGACAATGCAAACTAGGGAATGAGATGCATGTTAGTGAGATGAGAAAATCATCTATGAATGTTTCTTGCATGATAACACTTTGAATTTTGTGCATGATAACGATAATCATGTAAAGAATATTGTCATGAAGATTTGGGTGAAAATGAGTGTTTCACATGATCATATGCATAGTCTTGATAATATCTTTGTTGATAGCAATAATGTTGTGTAAAACATGAGAATATCTTTATAGAGAAGATAGTTGATGTTTATCTTCTAGATATAGTATTGCTTTGAGAAATGATCATGATGGTTTATGTGTTTGTGCTCCTTAGACCAAATGGGTCAAGGGTGAGTGCTCTTACCATTAGTGTAAGTTGCACATGTGAGTTGGCTTTAAGATTAGTGTCTAGTTTTGAGTAACTTAGCTAGCTAGCTTTGTTTCTCTATAACTTTGACATGAACTTAGCTATCTCACAAATATCATTATGATAGTCAAAATCCGTTGATTAACTTTTGAGAAGTTGCATATCATGAAATCTATTTGGTGATAATCATGTTAAGACTTTTGGAGAAAGTCATTTTTGTTATTGTTTGAGTTGAAATGCATAGTCTTTATTCTCTTGGGATGAAACACCAACAACTTGTTGTCATGAGGATAAACAAGCCAAGAGAGCTTATAAAAAGAGCGAAGGCTTTGCATTTGATGAAAACGCTTGCTTAGGTATTTCTATACCATAATGCTTGCTTTCTAGCTTTTCATCTTTCGACTCTATGTTTGCATTACATCATGTAGCATGTCATATTATAGAACTAGTATAGCATTCATATGGTTCTCCTTGACATTTGCTCTCTAAAGATCTTTTAGTGATGTGTTCATAATGATCTTATACATGATGCTTGAAATGCTTGTGTGATTGTGAGTGGCTTGATGAGCAAAACTTTAATTGAATATCATTGTCTTTAAGAGCCACTCACTTGAGAAGTAATGATCTTTAACAAGTAACTTGTATTGTTTCTAGATCATGCACTTGAGCTTGAAAATCTTATTTTTTGAAACGTGCACTAATGCCTCTCTTATATGTTTTAGTTTTTGAGTATGTGTGGTTGAAAGTATGTAGATTATGGATGCATCTAGAAGCCTATTGCTTAGTACATGATAGATGACCTATGGTATGTATCCATTTTGCTTCGGCACTACATAGTAATCAACGAGCACTCTCATGGAAAGAGCTACACACCTTGGTTGTGAAGCCACCTAATGTAGGAAAGGGCTACGCCATTGTGATGAGTGAAAGCCGCCATGAGGAGTATATGTTTTTGTTAGTAAAATCAAAGAAGTGTTAAAATGAATCATAAAAAAAAATCTTTGATTCTAAGCCTAAAAGAAATGAAAAATAAAAGGCTTATTGGTGTATAGTTGAGAATTGTGAAAAAGCTCGGGTTGACAAATAGAAACGGGAAAATGAGCCACATGCACACACACGCTCACATGTTGATATCTATTCTTTTAAAGCAAAAACCGGATGAATATCGGTTTGACCTATTTTTGGAAATGCTTTAGATGGATAGGTGTGGAAATTATTTGCATGTTAATGTCACAATTACTCCTACTATATATGTGAGAAGCATTCACACACACACATTTTGCTTATGTGCTTGATTCATTAGCAATGTGAGAATATTTTTGAGAGATTAATGAAAATCTATGATTCTCTCTTGGACTTTGAAAAGTGATGAAATATTTTCTCTAATTGCTTGAATGTGTGATTGTGTGGATCTCGTTGTGAACAATATTCTATCTTGATCTTAGATAGAGCACTTATCAAGGAGGAGCATAGTATGCTAGACTTTGTTCTCTTTTATGATATGTTCACATGCTTCGAGTTGATTCATAATCCCTTGTGAACAAATCTACTTGGTGATAATATGTGAAGCATATGTTTAGGGGGAGCTTTAGTTTATTCAACTTCGCTCTCTATACGATTTGTTTGCTTAATATCTCGTTCTTTATCTCTTGTATCCTTTGTGTATTCCTTGACAAAAATGGGGAAAAATGTATACCTCACCATGTGTGGAGAAATGTTCCAAATGTGAGAGTATTGTTTCTCTTTGTGCTTAATTGAGACTTTGTCTTAAGGGGGAAAATTCTTGTCTTAAAGAGGAGAAAAAAATTCTTGCTTAATAAGGTTAAGGAGCTTAGGGAGAGCTTTAAATATAACATTTATTTGAGATAAAGCATTTGTTTGAGATAAGGGAAGTTATTGTTTGTTTGGCATATTTTGTTTTAATATGATGAATCTTGAAGATGTTATTTCATATGTCTTGATATGCATGATGATTCTTCATAATGATATATGCCTTTGTATGTTTGATCACAATTAATGCATGAATCTTTTTGTAATAATTGTATGATTGTGTTTGCAATCACCTTCTCCTTGTTTGGGGTTGTATAGTAGTTGAGATTGCAATCAATTTCTTCATTTTTGAGGTTGATAAGAGAGTAATTGCAATGAATTCCTCTTTGTGTGGGGCTGATAGTAATTGTAGTTATAATCAATTTAGTTGAGTGTAGTTGCAATGAGTTCCTCTTTGTTTTGGGGTCGATAGTAATTGTGGTTGTAATCAATTCAATTGATTATGGTTGCAAAACATTCCTCCTTGCTTAGAGTGATAGTAATTGTGGTTGTAATCAATTATATTGCTTGTAGTTGCAAAATATTCTTCCTTGCTTAGAGTGTTAGTAGTTGTTGTTATAATCAAATCTCTTCTTGAATGGGGTCGAGATGATTGTTGTTGATACTAATTCCTTCATATTTGGGGTTGATATGATTGTTTATGCAATTGTTGAATTTGGTAGAAATGACCCATGTTCTAAAGAGTAAAATTTATACATTTGTGATTCATTTTACCTTGATGAGTTTGTTTTGTTGTCTAGATTTGTATAACCTTACTAGGTTAACATCGATAACAACAAGAATCAAAGGAGAAGATATAAGAGCTAAACACAAAGGTGGTTCAACAAGATGCAAAAATCAAGAACTTGGAAGAAAGCATTTTTTCAAGCAAAGCATCCACCTCCAAATATGAGGTCTTCAAATCGTTCAACGTTCTTTGGTGGCACAAGTTGCTAGCAAAGCTTTTGTGATCTCAAGGTATCTTTTCTCTTTTCCTTTTGGCTTCATTTTATGTCAAAAAGGGGGAGAAGTATGATATTGTTTTAGCATATCTTCTTTATGTATGTGTTAAGTATTGAACTTCATATGGCGTGTAATATCTTGGTTAAGATATCTTTGTTGGATGCATGTATTTAGGGGGAGCATACATGATCCATTTGAACTTTAAATGTGTTATTTTCTTGCCTAAGATTGTATATTGCCATATGTGTTGTCCCTTGGATATTCTTGTGCTTTCAAGTTTATTTTTAGGTGATATCAAGAGAAGACCAAGATGAAGTTCAAGACTTGTTGTTTTAATTTGTGTCTATATGTGTAACTCATTGTACTCATTGTGACCAAATTTTCTTTGTAATTGTTTTAGTATATGTTTAGGGGTTTTGACATGGAATTTGCCAAAGGGGGAGATTGTTAGGTTTATAGTTTGTGTTGGCATTAATTCCATATCAAAACGTGTTTCTCTTGTAATGTTTAGTGGTTCATATATTGAAGATTTTAGAAGACGAAGAATGTCTCAACCACAATTCTTGCAAGAAGCCGGCATTAAAGAGATATGTGCATCATTGATCATCAAAGGTAATATAAGACCTCATATCTCTTACAAGGCTAGGCACACACACACACATGGCATCTTTGTGTGTTCCTTCATGGTTAAACATCATTGATATAACACATTCACATACTTGATAATATATGCTCATGCATTTATACTATCTTGACAAACTTTGCTTATTGCATGTTCTAGGACTATGTCTAGGAAATAGCATATGTATGTGTCTTTGTGTTTGTGTGTTTCCGTATTTTTGTATTTGGACTTGAATATGTTCTATTATGATTCCTTATTGAGTTCCGGTCGTTTCGGTTACTCATTCATAAGGTTTCGAGTCCAAACGATGTAGCTACGCTACTTTTCGTTCTCATTCGTTGAGTTGACTTCATCGTCATTTTCTGAGATGATTTCTCAACCATTTTTCAAAGTTTTGTAGTTTTCATTGTGTGTGAGGGAGTCACGGTTCGTAATCTGAAAATGGATTCGAAATCAGAGTTCGGATGCCCAAGATACGGCTGAAGAACCGAGGGAGCACGCGAGAGAGGTTAGTGGTTATGGGCCCCACGGCTAGAGGGGCTCTCTGCCCCTGTGAGGCCCACGTGCCCCCCAAGGGGCTGGGCTGAGGTGGCCCTCTTTGATTGGCCAAAAATTTCCTCCTCTCTCCTCTTTTTAAAACTCCTCCATTCCCTCCATTTGTTTTCAAGAAGAAAAGCTTAGAATTCCCGTCATAATTTTTCTCCCAAATTTTCCCAACTTCCAAACACCATAACTTTCTCATACGATGTCGGATTTGAGTGATTCAAGTTGGAGAACGTTCGTAATCGAGTCCTCTACCTTTTCCAAGTGATTTGGCAGCTGTTTGATTAACTTTTCTGGTAGTTGGACACAGAAAACCGAATAAGCTCGTGAATCCAAAGTATTGGTCTTATCTTTGGGGTTTCTTTCTTTTTAACCTTCAATTTGCTTGGGGTTTCTTCTTCTATATGTATGTGTATGTATTATGAATGCTATAGAGAAAGATAGCTTCATAATCAATCTTAATCAAAAGTCTAATTAGAGACATATGTGAACTAGTTTCTTAGATTCTAGGTTTTTCACATGTTTGAGAGTTGTATTGTGATTAGATTGATATCTAGGATTATTTGTGGATTGATTGATGTATTTTATGATTAATAATCCTCACATGTGCTTAGATCCTCTTATTGAACAAATCTAGGATTAGCACTTGTGTTTGTGTATTTAGAGACTAATAGGATTTAATTGACTATTCATTATATCATTGCTCTAAATCTTTGGCTAGAATATTCATTGAATATATTTTGTGATTCTAGCATTTTTGTGTATGTTTATGACATCTTGAATATGTGCTTCATGTATATGATTTATTCAAGTGTTATGTGTATGAATGAAACTAGGAGCTTTTGTGTTAGGTGTTTTTCACATGCTCTAGGTTTAATTCATGTTTTGGCATCTAGACTACTTTACTTGTGTTCTCACATGTTTAGGTCTAGTTGTTCCATAAAATGTATTGATCACATGTTCTATGTTGTATTGATTGTTTGCATCATTTGCATTCACATGATCACACTAGGAAGTCCTTGTAAAAGGCATGAAGTCTTGACTAGGACAAGGTGTCCGGATAGTCAAGCAAGGAAGTCTTGGTTAGGACGTGAGGTCCGGATAACCAAGCAAGAAGTCATGGCTAGAGTCGGGAGGACTCGGATAGTCATGCATGGGAGGCTCCCTAGAGGCATAAGTGTCTCGGATAGGGAGTTGGCTATTATATTGGTAGGCCTAGGCGTATGGTTAGACATAGACTCCAAAAGAGCGGGGTACACGGGAGGTGTATGCACTCTTGAGGAATTTCTAATCTTCCATCGATGTTGGTTTTGTGTGTTGTCCAATATATGGTTGTTCCGCATCATTGAGGGATCTCATACTTTCCAATAGGGTTGGGTAGACTTAGACTCCACTAGGTTGGGTGAGCTAAAGATTGGTCACTTTGTGGATTCTCTATTTTTACCATCCAATATATATAGTACCCTAATGGTTGTATTTCAACCCGTGGATGTTTCCTCCTTGGAGGTTTTACCACGTTAAAAAATCTCATGTGTCAATTCTTTCTTTCTCTCTTTTATATATGTTTATGTGTATGTTTTAATCTTGTGGTACAATATTGTGTAAAGTGTGATTTGTAATCAATATTCATTTTGATCATTTTTGTATATACAATTCATTTGTGTAAATATAATTCTCTTATTCTTTGATTCTTTTGTTTAGATATATTTAGATTGATATTTGTATATACATTGAACATTAATATTAATACATGTATCCTTTGTTTTGGTTTTAATATTTTTCCTTCATTAGCAAGTTGTAGTAGTTTTACTTAGTGTACTTACATTGTAATATTCAAAACACAACTTGTGGAATTCGATCTTAATTGAATATCTTTTATATAAGATACATTGTTTGTTGGTATATGTTTTGTAGACTAAGGGTGGTGAATTGAGCATACATGTGTTAATTGTTTTCTCATAACAATCATGTTTAATGTTAATTTGTATGCTCACCAAGGTTTTGACATAAGTCACGGAAGAGTTTTTTTAAAACTAGTGCGTCAACCTATTCACCCCCCCTCTAGGTTGTTTAGTATAACCTTGTAGGCATTTTCAGTATTCAATTTACTAAGAAAGTTCGTTCACTGGGATCAGTGATTCTATCGGTCGAAGGCCAATTAATATAGCAAGGATTACTCTAAATGCGAAAAACTAAATTGCATAATGCTTTGCTTTTGAAATCTGTTTAATTATAAGAATAACCTAAATTATGAATACTTGAACTAAAACTAAAATCAAATCAAATCACACAAGGGATGAATATATGGAGAGAAATACTAGGGAATCAATACACCTTTCTTAGACACTCAATGCTCACAATCAGTCTCGTTAAACACTTCAATCTAGTTTACGGGCTTGTTTTCAAGATAAATCAATTAAGTTCAAATATCCTTTCTATTATTCACACACGGTCATGTAATAAACAACAAAATAATGATCTAGGGTTTTTCCCATTACTCACACACGGTCATGTAATGAGCAATTGTTAAAACCCTTGTTTTACACAAAACTCTAAGCCAAATTCTTATAGCACGGTCATGCATATATCAATTTTCTTGTTTATTAATCTTGTTATTAAGATTTAAATGGAACGGTCATCCACATCTAAATCATAATCTCATGGATACACTAAGCCACAAAACTCAAATCACTAGCGATCACAAAACAATAAAAGCAAGTAGAATAGAGCTATTAATTCAATAAGCAAAACTAAAACCCAATTGATTAACAAAAGATAGACTAATTGTTTATAAAGAGTTGTCCAAAATCAGTTACATCAATCCCTTAGTTAAAGATTTAGTTACACATCAATGGAGAAGATAATAACATAAAAGAGATGTAAAGAAAACCCATATGTATGGTGGTCGGAGTGATGTGGGACGGCCCCCTTCTGTGGCATGGAAACTCCCTTGGCTGTCTATTGAATTGAAAAGAATAGAAAGTATTTATTGGTGATTTTTCCTTGTGAACCCTCAATTCTTCTTTGGTTTAGGAAATCCACCAAGTGGAAAGTAGAATGAAACAAGGAATAAGAATCCTTTCCTAACTTGGATTTCCTCTCTTGATAATTGACTCCTAATTTGAGTTTAAGAAGTTTCCCAAACATGTCTTGGTCTTCTAGAGTCATTAGAATTTGATTTGGAAAGTTTTTGGAATAGTTCTGGACCAGTTCGGAGTGGAAATCCGCCAAAAATACGTAACACCGCTCTCTAGGTCAATCCAGGGGTCAGCCGCGGTCTGAACCGCAAAGTTCTTCTGCTCGTTACTACTGCCCAGGTCGCTCCGTAGACACTTGTGCATGAACCGCATTTTGGGCCGCGGTGGACTTTCTAGCTTTGACCTATGGTTACTAAATCGATCATAACTTCTTCTAGGAATATCAGAATTATGATCCAAAAAGTGCAACGGAAACTAGACTTCTGGGGCTTTTAATCCATAGGTGGTATGACACACAATTCAATTGGAGCTGAGAGATATGGGCCCTGCAACTTTGTAGTTCTGCATTGGCTAAAATTCACCTTTCCACGGTTTCTTCTAATTTGCTCCTTTTCTCCATCTTTTGACTTCTTTTCTTCCAAAATAAGATTCAACACCACTTTTATGGAATGTGACCTACACATGCTCAACAAACACATTAAACAACCTAATTTACTCGAGAACAAAGCATAAATAATAGGAAATAGGGGCCTAAAACATGTATAGAAATGGACCGATCAAATACCCCCAAACCTATATTTTGCTAGTCCTCGAGCAAAAGTAAAATTAAAAACAAAAACTAAAAACAACAAAAATCTAAAATTAAAACCTAAGCTAAGCCACTTTCGTAGGGAACATGATAGCATTGAGCGTATGTGAAACAAATACGCGGTGTGTTTAATATATAAAGCTAGAGAGGGGGGGGGGGGGGGGGGGGGGGTGAATAGATTTTATCTAATTATTACCCAATTTTCGCGTGCATGTCAATTTTACGAAAATACCCCTAGCAAGTCAAATATACATACAAGTGTAATAAGATGTGGAAATAATAAATGACACTTGATGTTTACGTGGAAACCCAACCACTGGGAAAAACCACGGGTTGTTTAGTGCGCCACACTCGGACCTCGAAATCCACTAATTGAAATGGAGTTTACAACCTATGTAGACCATGTCTAACACTCCGGTCAATAACCCCCCACTTCTACCACGCGGGCCTTTAAAAGTGGCTCTATTCCAATTGCTTATGTGACCACCTATTCCCGGTGTCCGACCTAATCCCAGTCAATCACACAAGACTTAAATCTCTCAAAAGAGATGCACAACCCTATGTGAATATGCAATGATATCCAAATATGCAATATAGAGCTAGGGTACTCTAGATGCTTACCTAGGATGATGAATTTGCAATTAAAGCAATCCTAGATATTAATGGCTAAATGACATGTCATATAGCATAGATAATCATAGATTATAAAAACCTAGATATCTATCAAAAACAACACTCAATCATTTTCATCACAAATAATCTCTAACTTGTATTTAGCATATGATCTAAAACATACAGGTAATTTAAAAGAGATGGCTTGGTATTTAAAATACTAAAATAAGATGAAATTAATCAAAATCTTACCAAGCAAGTTGTGATGATGCAAACCCATACATGGATGCACTCTATATAGACATAGAAGATGCAATATGAAATTTGATGCAAAAGGGGTTTGATTTGAGTGGTTAAAGGTGAGTTCTTTGTAATTTTCTTCTCTTGAAAAATGTTCTAAGTATGAAATCAGAAAATCAACTCACTTAATTGACCTAAAGTCAAAGTGGCATATATATAGGGTGTCAAGATGAAGTGTGTTCGTTTTGATAAGTGACACCACAATTTTGCCATGGGCGCTCTACGTAGAGCGCTTTGTAGAGCCCCCCTGCTCTGTTCTCGCGAGAAAACAGAGGGGCGCTCTACGTAGAGCGCTTTGTAGAGCGCCTCTACAGCGCTCGTACAGCGACCGAATTAAATCGATCAGGTCTGTACAGCACCCAACGGGGGCTGTTCGTAGAGCGCTTTTGGGAGCGCCCAGTGCAAAAATGCAATCCTAAGTCTAAGCATGACAAGGCAATTGGATATGCAAGATGCAATCAAACTAACATGCAAGAAGAGATGTTAATGAGCATTAAGGCACACAAATAAGACACACAACATACAAGGATTAAACATATGCATGAGTTGTGAGTGTGTGCAACTATCTCTTCAAGACAAGTAAGCACATAGAGATTTACCTTTGGTGCTTATCAACCTTGAGGACATGAGAGGGTCTTGAGCTTGAATATCTATCACTTAAGCTACCCTTACATACAATCCCCAACACGTGGTTTGTCCACGAAATAAGCCAATCAACAAAACGGGAATCCTTACAGTGTGCTACAAGCCTTTAAACCTTTAGGTGTCCCTAGTAAGAGAAGTTTTGTCTTCTGAGGGTTTATAGCTATGCTACCCACAAACATATTTCTACGAATAGCCAAATAATCAAGATGCAAACTCACATGTACCATTCAAGCCAATGCATGCTAGAGCCAATAAGTAAAGACTAAAGCTAAGTCACAAATTTGAATGCATTGCTCAATTTTAATGAAAAGCCCAAGCTCAAGACATTCTAGCTTCAAAAACACATTCGCCAAACACCATAGATATAATTCACCTCAACTCTAATTCTCACAAGATATCGCTCATATTTCACACAGAACCTAAGCAAATGCACTCATCAAGCATATGCGAAAGAAGTTATGCATAAGAAATTTCAAATTATAATCGCATATGAATATATAATTGAAAGAACGCTTGATTTGTTTACAAAAGATCTCATGAAAAGAATCAAACATTAAGAACAAGATAAAGCACATGTTTACCTTACTCTTGAGATAGCATCCCCAAAAGATCAATTAGGTCTTTTCTTTGGTTGTAACGGGGCCATTGGGTGTATGCTAAGAAAGAATGGGAAAATGATAGCAATCAAACCTAGGATCATATTGAGAAATTCTTCAGCAAACTTCATACTCGGCCGACTTTCTTCGAATTCTTCATTCTACTTGCATCCAAGCTTCTTGAACAATTTTGGTTCATCCTCCTTCTTGAGTTGACTTTGAATTTTCATTGTAACGCTATTTTCCTTTTCTCTTTTATTTGATTCATCATCTCATTCATTTATCTTTTTATTATTATTATTATTATTAATATAACACTTTTCAATACATTTCTTCTTGACACAACTTTGGTGTTTGTCTTCTTGCTATTTCCTTGGTACATGCACATCACGAGTCACCCATTTCGAACTCCCTTCAATCATCTTCATCACTTCTTCTATATGATCCCAAGCTATAAGGTATGGCTAAATTATGGTTTATTGGGATTAAGTTAATGTGGGTGATGAAAGAAAAAGGCTCATTGTGTTTGGCTTCAAACAGGGCTATGGAGCACACATATAAGGTAGGAAATGAAACAAATTATAGCACGGTGTGTATAAAACTATCTAGGAGGGGGGGGGGGGGGGTGAATAGATTTTAAACTTATTACCCAATTTTTCATGTGAAGTCAATATTACAAAATTACCCCTAACTAGATAAAGCAATAAATCAAGTATAAAATGTGTGGAAATTAAATAACACTTGATTTTAACGTGGAAACCCTCACGGGAAAAACCACAGGCTAGTAAGTAAGCCACACTCGAACCTCGAATCCACTAAATGTGTAAAACGATTACAACCTAATCCCAGAAGTAATCACACACCTACCTAATCCCGGTATAAGTGAACCTAGTCCAATTTGCTTGCAATCTAAGCAACCTAATCCCGGAAGCTACACACAAGACTTACTTTCTCAATGAAGAGAATAACACCCTAAGTGAATATATGAATATCCAAATGCAACATAGAGCAAGGGAAACCCTATATGCTTATCTAAGATGATTAATATGCAATTAGAACAATCCTAGATATTAAAACTAAATGACATGTCAAATAGTTTAGCTAATCAAGATTAAGCACAAAACTTAATTAGCTATCACAATACAACTTCTCAAACATACAACACACTAATCTCAATCTTGTATCAAAAGATATATGAAAATCATACAAGTAATAAATTGAGATTGCTTGTTAAGAAAAACACAAAATATGTAAGATATTAGTGAAAAGCTTACCAAGCAAAGTATGATGAAGAATTCATGCAAAAAAGACATCTAGATGATCAAAGATGATGCTAGATGATGATTGATGATCGATGATCATGAAAAGGTGTTTGAGTAAATAAAAATGAGTTCTTGGAATTTTTCTTCTCTTTGAAAAATATCCTAAGTATGAAATCTGAATATGAACTCTCTTAATTGACCTAAAGTCAAAGTGGCATATATATAGGGGGCAAAATCAAAGTGAGGTCGTTTTAAGTAAGTTGAAAAGGAACGCACCGATCGACGGTTTCAATCGGCGGCCAAGCTGCAGATTTCAACCGCCGAATGGCTCCCGTGAAAGACAGGGGAACAATGGCGGTTTCGAAACTGCTGTTCAAACCGCCGATCAAGACCGAGAGAAAAAATACAATCAGGTCTAAACGACGTTTACGATCGGTGGCCACGAAACCGCCAATCTAACCGCCAATTTGATCCATAGGCCTCTGGACTCAAATGGCGGTTTCATTCGGCAGCCAGGCCACCGATCATAACCGTCGATCACCTTAAAGAGGTGAAATCAAATGAGAAGCCAAGTGCATCTCCGTAGGCGGTCTTCGCGTAAAACCAAGCACATCCTAGTGCATGCGTGGACGTTTCCGAACAATATTAGGAAACGAATTGCTAAGCACAAAAGCACACAACAAAATACAACATCAAGGTGCAAGTGTGAAATGTGACATGTGAAGAGTATGCACACCAATGCAAGAATGCTAAGTGAGTGTGTGCAACTATCTCTTTAAGACAAGTAAGCACATAGAAATTACCTTCGGTGCTTATCAAGACGAGGTCTTCAAAGGGCTTCGAACAATAAAACCAACACCTAAGCTACCCTTACAAAGAACCCCAACATGTGGTTTGTCCACGAAATGAGCCAATCAACAAATGGGAACCTTATAAGAAATATTTAAGGCCTTTTAAGTGAGTTCAAGCACACATTGCCTATATCACTTCTAATGGTTCAACCAAATCAAGAGCAAAGTCCACATGTGATATCTTTTTTTTTTTTTTTTTTTTAATGAGAATTGTTCTTTAATGCTCAATGTACAACTATAGAGATCGAATCTAATGCTAAGAACCTACTGAGTGTTTAAGAAGTAGAAACAAAATAATCCCTCATATCATGTCATTTATGTATGCTTTTTGGCTTAGTGAACTCACAAAGGTAGTCTCCACTATTAATCATGGCAATCCAACTAAGCATCCTATCCACTATCACATCAAGAGCATGTCATAAATTTGGAAAATGCGATGCACTACTCTAAGTGGCAAGAAGTTAGTTTAAACTTAGTGATTAAAGCATATATTATGGCTCTTAAAGCACACAAAAGAAATCACACAAAAGAAGCATCTCAATATGGAGGACAAAAATTCAAAAACTAGTGACTTTTGAAATCGACCTATGTCTGTTCTTTAATGTATATCTCTCAAATTACTTAACAAATGTTAACCAATTTTAACACAAGATAATAGACATGAAAATGCACACTTTTAATTTAGAAAATATTTCAAAATTGGCATTGGAAAAATGAGAAAACAGACGACGAAACAGTGCATGCACCATTTCGCAACAACAGGGCATTATTGCCCATGACCTTTGGTCGAAGAACTATTAATAACTTTTAAACCACCGTCTAGAATTTTACATTCTTAATACCGTTGGATTTGTATTGAAAAAACGAAGAAGACAACGTAGACAGAAATTTTTATTTCCTCACCAATCAATATAGTTTTAACAAAACATTTGCCTTAAAATTTTCAAAATAGGGGTCATTTCTTTCACAGATTTGATAAAGAATAGAAAAATCAAACAAACACGAATTCGCACACCCCCAAACCTAATCTAAACATTGTCCTCAATGTTTGTATGGCATTAAAAGCTTGGACAACAAATAAAGAAAAAAGCATGGAAAGCAAGAACTCGATACACAAAAACAAAAGAAAGAAAACTAGAAACTAAAAACAAAAACAAAAACTATTTACCTAGGTGGGTTGTCTCCCACCAAGCGCTTAATTTAACATCTTGGTAAGATGCGTGCAGGACGACTCAATCAAATTCCAATGTCTCGAATTTGCGCCTATATGTGATTCGGTCTTGGAAAAAAAATTCGCGCGCCAGTATATTCCTACACACAATAAGCAAAGGCAAGTAAATGTTCACTATAAAGTGTAGTGAAATAAGTTCAGAAAACCACTTATTCCACTTGCTTTTTTGTAGGCGACTCGGAAAAGTAATGGGAGGGACATAAGGCTTGAGTTCCTTATATAGGAGCGGTGCCTTGAAAGGGACATCATCCGCTTCCTTCACTTTTTCTTCTGTCTCCTCCTTTTCTACTTCTTCATCATTAGAAAGGATGGTGATAGCCTTTTCTTGCTCCGATTGGCATGGGAAAATAATGGAAGAGATATAAGGCTTGAGTTCCTTATATAGGAGCGGTTCCTCGAAAGGTATATCTTCCGCTTCCTTTACTTTTTCGTCCGTCTCCTCCTTTTCTATATCTTCACTTGCAACACTTGAACAATCATCATAAAATTCAGGACTCACTATGGTATCAACAATCTCACCATCTGAAGAGATTGTGGTAGCATCTTCTTGCTCCAGATGGCTCAGGAACTCTTCATACTCTCGCTCTTGCATAGCTTTAGCGATGTTCTTAAGGTGCACTAAAGTTCTTTCCACAAAGGCTTCCACGTTTTGATGTATTGATTTGGTTTATTGAGCTAAGTTATTCACTATATCCTCAAGTGATAGCTTTCTTGGTTGGTAGGGCGAGATAAGCTGCTCATAGGTATTGCCCTCATTGTAGCTCCATGAGAAATCTTGATTATTCCTCCAATCCATGTTGTAAGAATTGTTATATGGGTCGTAGCTCAGCCCTGGATTGTAGAAATCTCCATATGGTCTGCTCATAGGTTCCGGATTGTAGGGTTTCGGACATTCACTTATAAAAGGACAGCTCCACATATCATGCCCGCAATTTCCACGTTGACTACACACCACAACACTTACTTTTCTTTCCTCATCATAAGCAAGTTGCCCATAGAAATCCATTGTTCCTAAAAGAAAGAAAATCGAAAAAGAAAAAGAAAACAAAAATCTAAAAATAAAAATAATAAATAATAACTAATGACACGACTACCTAACTAAACTAACTAGATTCAACTAATAGAATATATATCAATCCCTGGTAGCGGCATTAAAATTGATGCAGTAAAATCTGTATTCAATTTACTAAGAAAGTTCGTTCACTAGGATCAGTGATTCTATCGGTCGAAGACCAATTGATGTGGCAAGGATTACTCTAAATGTGAAAAATTAAATTGCATAATGCTTTGCTTTGGAAATCCGTTTAATTCTAAGAATAACCTAAATTATGAATACTTGAACTAAAACTAAAATCAAATCAAATCATATAACGGATGAATATATGGAGAGAAATACTAAGGAATCGATACACCTTTCTTAGACACTCAATGCTCACAATCAGTTTCGTTAAACACTTCAATCCAGTTTACGGGCTTGTTTTCAAGATAAATCAATTAAGTTCAAAGATCATTTCCATTATTCACACACGGTCATGTAATAAACAATAGAATAATGATCTAAGGTTCTTCCCATTGCTCACACACGGTCATGTGATGAGCAATTGTTAAAACCCTTGTTTTACACAAAACTCTAAGCCAAATTAACACAGCACGGTCATACATATATCAATTTTCTTGTTTATTAAGCTTGTGATTAAGATTTAAATGGAACGGTCATCCACATCTAAACCATAATCTCATGGATACACTAAGCCACAAACTCAAATCACTTGCAGTCACAAAATAATAAGAGCAAGTAGAATAGAGCTATTAATTCAATAAGCAAAACTAAAACCCAATTGATTAACAAAAGATAGACTAATTGTTTACATAGAGTTGTCCAAAATCGGTTACATCAATCCCCTAGTTAAAGATTTAGTTACACATCAATGGAGAAGATAAAAACATAGAAGCGATGTAGAGAAAACCCATATGTGTGGTGGTCAGAGTGATGGGGGACGGCCCCCTTCTGTGGCTTGGAACCTCCATTGGCTGTCTATTGAATTGAAAAGAAAAGAAAGTATTTATAGGTGATTTTTCCTTGTAAACCCCCAATTCTTCTTTGGTTTAGGAAATCCACCAAGTGAGAAAGTAGAATGAAACAAGGAATGAGAATCCTTTCCTAACTTGGATTTCCTCTCTCGATGATTGACTCCTAATTTGAGTTTAAGATGTTTCCCAAACATGTCTTGGCCTTCTAGAGTCATTAGAATTTGATTTGGAAAGTTTTTGGAATAGTTCTAGACCAAATCGGAGTGGAAATCTGCCAAAAATACATAACACTGCTCCTTGGGTCGCTCTGGGGGTCAGCTGCGGTCTGAACCGCAGAGTTCTTCTGCTCTTTACCGCTGCCCAGGTCACTCCATAGACACTTGTGCACGAACCACGGTTTGGGCCGCGGTGGACTTTCTAGCTTTGACCTGCGGTTACTAAATCGGTCATAACTTCTTCTAAGAATATCGAAATTGCGATCCAAAAAGTGCATCGAAAACTAGATTTCCAGGGCATTCAATCCATATGTGGTAGGACACACAATTACGGCAGAGTTGAGAGATATGGGCCCCGTAACTTTGCGGTTCTACATTGGCCAAAATTCACCTTTCCACGGTTTCTTCCAATTTGCTCATTTTCTCCATCTTTTGACTTCTTTTCTTCCAAAATAAGATTCAACACCACTTCTATGGAAAGTGACCTACACATGCTCAACAAACACATTAAACAACCTAATTTACTCGAGAACAAAGCATAAATAATGGGAAATAGGGGCCTAAAACAAGTATAGAAATGGACAGATCATAGACCACCTATAAGAAGTGATTATGGTGCTTAAATGGCCTTAGTTTCCTACCATGATCATCACCTAACCGGGATTCCTGGAGCAGTAATGCCTGACTGAAATTCCCTTAAGCAATATAGTGTAATATATACCTAGAGGGGGGGTGAATAGGTATATACCCAAATTCTTCCAATATACAAAAAATATGCGGAATAGAACAATTAAAAGCACACTTGATGAATCTTAACAATTGAATTGATTTAATCAACACATGTGAAAATCAATATACAAGTAATGCAATCAATACAAACATATGGAAGATAAAGAAACATAAAAACGAAACTTGACACAAGTATTTTTATGTGGTAAAACCTCAAAGAGGAAACATCCACGGGTTGATACCATAACCACCGGCAAAGCAATCCACTATATGAAAAGGACTTACACACTCAAGCTATCAACACATGATATCCGCTCAAGCTATCACCTCCTAATCTACCCTCAGGCTAGTGTGTAAGGATTCCCAATTATTGATTGGCTTATTTCATGGACAAACCACATGTGAGGCTTGTTGTAAGGGTAGCTTAGGAATTGGTGAAAGTTCAATGGCCCTCTCAAGACCTCAAGAGAAGAAGCACTAAAGGTAAATTCTAGTGCTTACATGCTTTGAAGAGATCATAGTTGCACACACTCACAACTCATGCATATTTCTTATACTTATATGTTGTGTGTTTTCATATGTGTGCATTCATAATTGTTGAATATCTCTTCATGCATGTTTATTTAATTGCATCTAGTTTATTGAAATGCCATGACATGTTTAGGCATTAGGATGCAAAGTCATGAATTTTATTCATGCATGTTTGAATTGAGTGCATCTTGTTCAATGATAATACCATGACATGTTAGGCATTAGGATGCATTCAATACCCACACTTGCACTTCATGATTAGTCTTAAGTGTGGTGTAATTCATTTTCGTTTGTGTGATCGGAAATGTTCGCGCTTGCACGATGGTGTGCATGTCTTAGCGCGATGGTTGACCACTTGAGAAGGTCTCATCCTTCTCTTGGATAAGTGGTAGTTTTGGTTTGGTTGTTTGGAGTAAAATGTCTAGTTTCAAGAGATTGGATTTTAATGATTTAAATGATTTTCAAAACTGACCTATGTATGGTCTTGTGGCCATAACTTTTTACACAAAGCTTCAAAATGAGTTTTGAAAATTTCTGTACAAACTAGACACCCATACCTTTCCAACGGTATATTATTCATAATATTGCATGACCGTTGGATTGGTTTTAAAATCTCCAAAGTTACAACCAAAACAGGGCAACTCTGTTGTTGTCCGTTTCTGACCTTTGGTCACGCAATTGACCATAAATTGTTTTGCAGACATCGAAATGTCATTCTGTAAAAACAAGTAGAAAGTAGACATCCATACCTTTCCAAAAATATATCATATGAAATGTTTCGATGTCGTTTGGTCATGTTTCGAAGCGCTCGAATCTTGAGTCGCTACACTGACGCGAGTACCGCGAAAATGCCCATATTTTTTCCATTTCTTCCAAAACGACATAGTTTCACTTGGGCATTATAAATACATATCTTTATCATCATTTTGAGGGAAGAGCCACAAAATCAAACCCTAGAGAGAGAGGCTCCATATTCTTGGGAGAGAAAGAGAGACTTGAGAGAAAAAGCTTAAAGATTACATCTTTATCTCTCTAAACCCATTCCCACATGCACAAATCATCATCTAGGCATCATCTAGGTTCATCTAGCATGTGCTAATGCATGGGTCTTCTTCAACATACATGGTATGATTTGTTGAACACTTTTATCTTACATAATTAGTGTTTTTACTTATCAATTTATCTCTTTTATCACTTGTATGTTCTTTGAGTAATTTCTACATACATGATTGAGATTATGTGTTGATTGGGTTATTTATGTTAGCTAGGTTTTCATGCCTATTTTATATTTAGCTAATTAATCTCATTATATGATTGAGATTATTTTTGATAGCTTAATTGATTAGGTCATTATTGCCTAAAAGCTACACCATAAACATTCTTGTGTGATTTATTTATAACTAGGTTGATAAATTATTTTTTAATCAACTAGTTAATCTTTTGAATGTTTGTGGATTTTTTGTGATAGGTTTGTTTCTAGGATTGGTTATCCTTTACTTAGCTAAAGTTGTATGTTATGACATATAGCTATTTTCATATCTATGATTGATTTTATTGTCATCATATAATCCTAGGTAAGCATCTAGAGTACCCTAGCTCTATATTGCATATTTGGATATCATTGCATATTCACTTAGGGTGTTGATCTCTTCGGAGAAGTAAGTCTTGTGTGATAGACCGAGATTAGGTCGTACACCAGGATTAGGTGGTCACATGAGCAAATTGGACTAGGTCAACTTTTACAGGCCTGCGGGTAGTGGTAGCGGGATATTGGTCGGGATTAGGCCGTCAAACCGAGATTAGGTTGTATACGCTATCACAATTAGTGGATTCGAGGTTCGAGTGTGGCGCACTTACCAGCCCGTGGTTTTTCCCTGTTGAGGGTTTCCACGTAAAAATCAAGTGTTGTTTATATTTCCGCACCATATTACACTTGATTATTGTTTTGTGAATTGGGGTTATATTTGTAATAGTGACTAATCCGAAAATTTGGTAATAACGGATTAACAACCCTTTCACACACCCTCTAAGTCATATTTTAAAAGACACGCATGCGTAAATGGGAATTCATTATTCCTTTCATAGTGAACTACCAAGCCTACTTCCTATCCGAGATGTGTCCTACACCTCTAGAAAGCAACTTCCTATCCAAGACGCTCACGTCTCTAGGAAGATTTCTTGCTTGTCTATCCGGATCCTCCCGACCCTAGACAAGTCTCCTTGCTTGACTATCCGAGTCCTCCCGACTCTAATCAAGACTTCTTTGCTCTATCCACAAAGCTTCATTCACTTTGCTAGAGACTTCAACCTTATGCAAGGCAATGATCTAAGTGATGCAAATGATGCAAATCACAATTAAATAAAGTATGATGATCAATCAAACTCTATGAACATGCTTAGAGAAATCCTAGGACATGCTTTCAACACACAATCACAAAAAGCCTAGAAATCAAAGCATGTGAATCAATAAGAACAAGATATGAATATTCAATATATCACACAAAAATCTTAGTTCTTAGATGATGAAATTAAACCTAGAATATAACATGAGGCACATCATATACAACATTTCTAGAATCAATTTCAAGATAGGTCAAGTTTAGCAATATATGTTCAATTGAAATCAAATGGCTAAAACTTAACAATCAATAGATCAACCACCCCTAAAATATGATCTAAAAACATTCTAAACACATATCATCTATCAATTAGGAAGATTAAAAGAAATGATCAAAAGATGAAGTGAGAAGAAGAAGTTTCACATACAAAAGTTGAACCTCGTACTGAAATCAGATCACTGGGAAAAATGACGAACTCAACTGGCTCTGAAAATGCTTGGGGTTTGTAGCTCTCTTCAAGACCAACAAGTTTGGTTTTTGAATCACTCAATTCGGAGTTGAAATGAGAGAGATATGATCAAAATAAGAAATCAAAAATTGTAAATAATTCTGCACGGGATTTCGAATATAAATTGAGGGAAAAAAGATGAAGAAGAGTGAGGATGACGTGAGCCAATCAGGGGCTGCCACGTCAGCACCCCGTGTGGGGCGCGTGGGCCACACGGGACCAGAGGGGTGCCCTGGCCGTGGGTCCCACGGCCTCCACACGTGGTGGCCAATGCATGGCCTTTGGCCAAGCTTGCCTCTCGCGCGCTCCCTCACGTTCTTTAGCCGTATCTTGGGCATTCGAACTCCAATTTCGAATCCGTTTTTGGATTATGAACCGTGACTTCCTTATGCATGACTACGACTATAAAAATTTGAAAAATGGTTGAGAAATCATCTCGGAAAATGATGATGAAGTCAACTCAACGAATAAGAATGCAAAATAGCGTAGCTACATCGTTTGGACTCGAAACCTTATGAATGAGTAACCGAAACGACCGGGACTCAATAAGGAATCATATAAGAATATGTTCAAGTCTAAAATACAAAACACACAAACAAATAAACACAAATTCACACAAGTATGCCATATCAAAGAGATAGTCATAAAACATGCAAATCTACAATGTTTGTCTATTAGAGACCAACGCATGAGCATAATAAGAAGTGTGTGAATGTGTTATACCAAATGTTTGCACTACGATGCAGGGACACACATGTATGAATTGTGTGTGTGTCCGCTTACACCTTGCAAGATGATGGAAGTCTAGATATACCTTTGATGCTTTCACCTCTTGAAGACGACATTTGCACTAGACGTTACTCTTCAACTTTTAAGCTTCTTTTCTTTCAAGAACATCCTAAGCAACAACTAATACAAATATAGAGCGTTTTGCAATGGAATCAAATACAAATCATGAACCTTACACTGACGCCTTGGATTGGGACTAGACCCCCTCCAAGAAGTGATTGTGGTGCTAAAGTGGCCTTAGTTGCCTACCATGATCATCGCTTAACCGGGATTCCTGGTGCAAGAAGGCTCAATGCCTTAGACTGGGACTAGACCTCCTCTAAGAAGTGATCATGGTGCTAAAGTGACCTTAGCTGCCTACCATGACCATCGCCTAACTGGGATTCCTGATGCATAGAAGCTCGGTACCTTTGACCAGGGCCAAGCCCTTCAAAGAAGCAAGTCAAACTTAAAACTGTCATAATCTCTACAATGGCTGAGCATGCAATAAGGGAACGGGTTAGGCAATCATGACACATCATCAAAGGCAAGCAATCTAGTCAAGCAAAATACAAAGGGGTGCACAGTTATAGCAGCTAAAATCAATGAGAAAAAATGGATTGCAAATCATGACACATCATCAAAGGCAAGCAATCACAAAATGAAGCAAGCATCAAGGGTGCGAAGGCACTAGTTTAGAATTACATGCCATTAGGACCAAGGATCAGCTGGCTTGGCACTCCAAATTAGAAATTGAAAAGAGCAATTAAGGGTGTAAAAACACCAATTCAGGATTACAGACCACGGGGACAAAGGTCAAACTAGCTTGGCCCCCCCAAATGAAGCAAAAAAAAAAAAAAAAAAAAAAAAAAAAAAAAAAAAAAAACAAGTAAATTGATGCATAAATTGTTGAAGAAATGGCTTGGCTTTTACTAGTCATGTTGTTGGTCCTACACGTCCTAAAGATCCTCCCCCTCTATGGCGGTCCTCTCTGGTCTGCTTCCCTCTTTCCCTTCATGCACCTACTCTGCCATATCCATCATGGCTTCCCCCTGTCCATACTATCCCGGCAGCGTTCCAACATCCTACCCACCTTACTCCTTTTCCTTAGTCACCTCACCCTTGGAGGGACCGCTACTACTCGTTGTGACATCAGCCAAAATCATTGCAGACCCACGTGTAGTGGCAGCTTCGGCCTTAAACTTCTCAGCTGTTGTCAGGATGTTATTCCGATCCCAGCCATGGATCTGGTTCAGGTCAAAGTCAGACAAGGCATCCTGGGCAACATGAAGAGTGGCAAGGAAATATCCTTCAGTGGTGGCCTCATCAACAATAGCATTAACCTTCTTCTTCTTGGTCGCTAGCTGCATGCTTAATTAGTTCTTTTGATCAGCACAACGGGTGGACCGGAGCACCTTCTTCTCCCACTTGTGTTTCCAATGTATAGCTTGCCTAGTAGCCGTGGCCTAAGCCTCATCCACCCTTCACTTATCAGTAGCTAAGTGGAGCATGGCGTGTTCAAGCTATGAAAGCTAGGACTCAACAGCACCTCTTCTGGCCTCGAATAAGAGAATCTCCTCCTGGAAGGAGACCACCAGTTACTCTAAAGTAAGGAAGCACTTGAAGCCTTGGTCAAAGACGACATTAGTGCCAAGCTAAGATAAACTACCAAATTTCACTAAGTAAAAGAGAACAAAGGGAGAAGTTACCATAGCAACGGAGCCTGATCCCATTGCCACCTCCTCGCCAGTAGGAGTCAAAGACAAGGAAGTGAGACCCCTGCCTTTATAGCACCACCTGAAGCTTACCACTACGTTTTCCTCACTCAATGCTCAGACCTCTTTTTCCTTAGGGATCGGTGCCTTTCAAGTCTTGAGGCTCCCTTTACTCTTTTCAACGATGGGCTTACTAGAGCGGACAGAGCCAAAAGCAGTCTTAAATGAGGTAGAGCTAGAAGCGTGAGCAGGGGACAGTGGAACAGGGATGACAAATTTACTTCAGTCGTGCCCCAATCGAGCCTCCAACTCCAGGACACTAGAAGAGCCGGACCGAAGCACGGATGGAGCAAACTTGGGAATCCCAACTAGGATTAGCCCTTGCTTTGTCTCCTCCTCCTTCTTGACCTCCTTCAACATAGGTAGCGAGGAGGGGTCATCACCGAGGCATTCCTGTCATTGGGAACATCATGAGCAAGAGAAGCAGCCTCACTTGACTAGATACATGTGCAAGAAACTAAGGCTTGGCAAGATTGAACATACGAATACGCATGAGCTAGAAACCAAGAGAAGTAGAACAACTGGACAAAAGAGCGAGAAGAGGGCATATCGATAGCGGGGGCCGACACTTTCAGGACTAGGTCCACTTAGGACTAATTGAAGAGGTCACCACCACGGCCCAAAGGGTCGTACTTCTTATCTTTGATGCTCTAGAAGATCTTCATGGACTCCTCCAAGATGGTTCCGATGACCTGCTTGAAATTCCCTTAAGCAATATAGTGTAGATATACCTAGAGGGGGGGTGAATAGGTATATGCTCCAAATTCTTCCAATTAAAAATAATGCGGAAAATTACAAAGCAAAATGCACACTTGATAAGATTTAGCAAATGAATTGATTTCACTAAGACAAGAGTTAATCAATTTACAAGATGTGCAAACAATGTAATATATGGAAGATAAAGAAAGTAAAGCAAAATTGAACACAATGATTTTAACGTGGTAAAACCTCAAAGAGGAAACATCCACGGGTTGATACCACAACCACCGGCAAAGCAATCCACTATACGAAAAGGACTTACACACTCAAGCTATCAACACATGATATCCGCTCAAGCTATCACCTCCTAATCTACCCTCGGGCAAGTGAACTACCAAGCCTACTTCCTATCCGAGATGTGTCCTACACCTCTAGAAAGCAACTTCCTATCCAAGACGCTCACGTCTCTAGGAAGATTTCTTGCTTGACTATCCGAGTCCTCCCGACTCTAATCAAGACTTCTTGCTTGGCTATCCGGAACACTTTCCTAGCCAAGACTTCTTGCTCAAGACAAAGCTTCACTCACTTTGCAAGAGACTTCAACCTTTCACAAGGCAATGATCTAAGTGATGCAAATGATGCAAGCACAATCAAATTAAGCTAGATGATCAATCAAGCAAAATGTACATGTTCAATGATAGTCTAGAATATGATTTCAACACACAATCACAAATGTTATCTAGAAATCAAGACATGCAAATCAATAAGAACAAAGGTATCAATATTCAATTTAGCACACTAAAAACCTAGTTCTTAGATCATGAAATAAAACATAGAAAATAACATGAAGCACATCACACATATATTTTCTAGAATCAATTTCATGATAAATCAAGTTTAGCACATAAATGTTCAAGACTAATCACAAAGCTAAATCTCAATTAACAAATGATCAAATAACCCTAGCATGTGATCTAACATACTTCTCAACAAATTTCATCAATCAAATGGAAAGAATCAATAGATGATCAAAGATGAAATTGAAAAAGAAGAAGTTGAAAATCATACACTGACCACGGACTGGAAATGGACCAGCTGAGAAAAATGCCGAAGTCAAATGCCTCTGAAATGCTTGGGGTTTGTAGCTCTCTTCGAGACCAACAATTTTGGTTTTTGAATCGAATGATTTCAAGTTCGTATGAGAGAGATATGATCAAAACAAGTAAGCAAAAATTGTTGAAAAACTGATGCGGGAAATGAAGTGTTCTTCAAAAATTGCACAAGTGTGGAGGGAAGGAGGTTGGCTTAAAAGGAGGGAAAGGAAAGAATTTACGAGCGAATCACGTGCTGCCATGTCAGCACCCCGTGGGGGGCGCGTGGGGCCCACGGGAGCAGAGGGCTCCCTTGCCCGTGGGGCCCACGGCCTCCCACACGGGCTGGCCAAGTGGCCACACGTGATTCACACTCCTCTCGCGCGCTCCCTCGGTTCGTTGCCCCATATCTTGAGCATCCGACCTCCGATTTCGAATCCGTTTTCGGATTACGAACCGTGACTCCCTCACGCACGACTACGACTACTCAACTTTGAAAAATGGTTGAGAAATCATCTCGGAATCCGACGATGAAGTCAACACAACAAATGAGAACGAACAGTAGCATAGTCAACTTGTTTGGACTCGAAACCTTATGTATGAGTAACCGAAACGACCGGAACTCAATAAGGCATTAAACAAGAACATGTTCAAGTCCTAAACACAAAATACGAAAACAAATAAACACATATTCACACAAACATGCCATATCAAAGAGATAGTCACAAAGCATGCAATTTCACAATGTTTGTCAATACAAGATCAATGCATGAGCATGCTATGAAGTGTGTGAATGTGTTATACCAAATGTTTGAACCACGATGCAGGGACACACATGTATGAATTGTGTGTGTGTGCGCTAACGCCTTGCAAGAGGGTAGAAGTCAAGTTTTACCTTTGACGATTTTCACCTCTTGAAGACGACTTTTGCACTAGATGTTGCTCTTCACTCTTTAAGCTTCCTTTCTTCAAATAATGTCCTAAGCAACAACTAATACAATCATAGGAGTGTTTTGCAATGGAATTAAGCCAATACAAATCATAAACCTTACAATCTCCCCCTTTGGCTATTCCATGGCAAAAGCACTCAACCTCACCATACAATGTTTCACTCAAATAAACTCAAATGATAGCATACTCTCAATCTCACATTACAAAGAAATTCCTAGACTAAAAAGTCTTCAAGTCTTCAAGAATTCTTCTTTCGGTCTTCAAAGTACCTATAGAGAAAATAGCAACCAAAAAGAGATCTTCTCTAAAGAAGAATGGTGAGTTATTTAACCAAACAACAAACATAGAAGATATCCCTTATCTCATACACAAATGCATTATCTCAAGTGAATAAAATATGTTCATATTAAAGCATTCCCTTAGTTTCCCAATTTCCAAGAACCAACTATCCTTAACATTGTCAAGAAAGAATTCTTTCTCCCCCTTAAGACAAGAATTCTCCCCCTTAAGACAAAGTCACAATTAAGCACAAAGAGGAATAAGATTCACACAATTGGAACAATTTCCACACAAGGTGTGAAGTATACAAAAACTCCCCAATATCAAACATGGTGAGGTATACATTTTCTCCCCCTTTTTGTCAAGGAATAGACAAGGGACACAAGAGATAAAGAACGAGATATTAAGCAAACAAATCGTATAGAAAGCGAAAGTTGAATAAACTAAAGCTCCCCCTTAACATATGCTCCACATATTATCAACAAGTAGATTTGTTCACAAGGGACATCACACAATCACACAATCAAGCAATAAGAGAAAATATTTCATAACTTGTCAAAGTCCAAGAGAGAATCATAGATTTTCATTAATCTCTCAAAAATATTCTCACATTGCTAATGAATCAAGCACATAAGCAAAATGTGTGTGTGTGAATGCTTCTCAAATATATAGTAGGAGTAATTGTGATATCAACATGCAAACTCTATCCACACCTATCCATCTAAAGCCTTTCCAAAAATAGGTCAAACCGATATTCATCCGGTTTTTGCTTTTAAAATGAATAGATATCAACATATGAGCGTGTGTGTGCATGTGGCTCGTTTTCCCGTTTCTATTTGTCAACCCGAGCTTTTTCACAATTCTCAACTATACACCAATAAGCCTTTTAATTTTTCATTTCTTTTAGGCTTAGAATCAAAGATTTTTTTTTTTTTTTTTAAATGATTCAATTCAACACTTCTTTGATTTTACTAACAAAAACATATACTCCTCATGGCGGCTTTCACTCATCACAATGGCGTAGCCCTTTCCTACATTGGGTGGCTTCACAACCAAGGTGTGTAGCCCTTTCCATGAGGGTGCTCGTTGATTACTATGTAGTGCCGAAGCAAAATGGATACATACCATAGGTCATCTATCATGTACTTAACAATAAACTTCTAGATGCATCCATTATCTACACATATTCAACCACATATACTCAAAACTAAAACATATAAAGAAGCATTAGTGCACTTTTAAAAAAATATGATTTTCAAGCTCAAGTGCATGATCTAGAAACAATAAAAGATACTTGTTTAAGATCATTACTTCTCAAGTGAGTAGCTCTTAAAGACAATGATATGCAATTAAAGTTTTGCTCATCAAGCCACTCACAATCACACATAGACAATAATCAACACAAATCATGTCAATGGATCTTTGAAGAGTTTTAAACCTCTTTTTGTCCAAGGACTTAGTAAACAAATCCGCAAGTTGATTTTTAGTAGGCACATGCTTTAGAGAAACAATAGAATGTTCAACATGTTCTCTAATGAAATGATGCCTAATATCTATGTGCAATGATATCATGCATACAAAGAGTTGAAAAGATGAAATAGAAAGCAAGCTTTTAGAGTAGAGAAATACCTTAGCAAGCTTTTTCACCAATGAAAGGTCTCCGCTCTTTTTATGAGCTTTCTTGGCTTGTTTGTCCTCATGACAACAAGTTGTTGGTGTGTCATCCCAAGAAAATAAAGATCAAACACTTTCCAACTCAAACAATTATATAAAATGACTTTCTCTAAAAGTCTTAACAAAAATTTTCACCAAATAGATTTCAAAATTCAACTTCTTTAAAGTTAATCAACAAATTTTGACTATCATAGTGATTATGAGAATATTAAGTTCATGTATTGACTAGAGACACTAAGTTTGAATACTAGACCTAGCACATTAAAAATGGCATAGTTAAGCATCAAACCTAGAACTCTTATCAAACAAGAACAAAAATATTCTCATATGTGCTACTCAATCAAGTATGAGAGCACTCACCTTTGACCATATTGGTCTTAGGTGAACCAACACAAACAACATCATGATCATTACGCATGGCAATATGAAATCTAGAAGATAAATCATCAACTATCTTCTTCATGAAAACATCACTCATATTAAAGTCAACATTTTTGCCACGCACAAATATTTCATCAAGACTCTTCAAATGATCATGGTTAACACTCTTCTTAACCAACTTCTTCTCAACATATTTCTTAACATGATTATTATTAACATGCATGTCATTCTTTTCAATCCAAATTTTCTTGGATAGGTTTCTTCACATGAATATGATCAATATGCACATTTCTCAAAGCATCAAAGCTATTGTCATGTTTAGAAACTTTCAAAGAAGATTTATCCATTTCACAAGTATGCACATTATTTTTCGTAACCCAAACTTTCCTTGTTGATTTCTTTTCATTAACATGTTCATCATGCATAGTCTCTAATGCTCTAACATGTTTAGAAACAACCAAAGGAAGTCTCTTCATCTCCCTAGCATGCATCTCATTCCCAAGTTTGCATTGTCTAATATACTCATAGCATTTAGGTTTGATATGCCCAACAATATTGCAAAAATGACAAATCGGGACAAACTTAGAGATGTTATGTCTAGCTCTAGACTTAAACTCATGCTTAGGAGAATGATTAGGTAACTTTTTCACATTTTTATCATGTTCCACATTTCCTAGTTTGCATTGCCTAGCATATTCATAACACTTAGGCCTAATGTGACCAACCACATTACAATAATGACAAACCGGAATGAATTTAGAAAAGTTACCCTTTGGGTGTGCATGCTTTGGTTGAGAAGTCGGTTGAGAAGTTCCATAGCTCTTCTTGTCTTTGTCTTTGATGTTGGAAGGAATAGTAGTTGAGTCTTTCTTCTCCTTTGAAATTCTTGACTTGTTCTTGGTTGTAGGAGTCTTCTTAACTTCTTCTACAAAACCCAAGCCACTTTTATCTCCATGATGCTTTCCAAGTTTTATCACATCATCAAGCTTAATGGCTCCAATTTTCATGCCATTAATAGACTCTTTAAAGCTTTAACTTCATCTATAAGCTCACACTCTTTTATCTTCATGATAGACAAAGAGTTCTCTTTTTACTTAATCTCTCCTTCCATGGCAAACAACTTCATTGTAAAGTCTTCTCTTAGATAATCTAGCTCTTGAGCACTTTCTTCCACCTTTGAGACATTCTTTTCAATGGTCTTTTCATGCTCCTTGATGACTTCACTTTGCTTGCTCATCTTCTCCAAAGACATCTTCTTTTCATTGATAAGAGCTTTAAAAATCACCACTAAATTGGCATTGATCAACTTCAACTTGATGTTCTCTTCATTCTTTTGTTGAAGGATCTTGTCATTGAAGCTTATAAAATCTTGATTTGAGGAGACTTCAAACTCTTCATCATTGGAGGAGATTTCGCTATCTTCACTACTTGAAGAGTTTTCACTTTCCTCAATACTTGAGGAGTCTTCACTATTATCCTCAAATCTTCCTTCATATATAGCCGGGTGAGCAATATAATTGCTAGTATATTCTCGTTCATTCGAGGACTCCTCTTCCTCTTCTTTATCACTCACACTCACATCACTCCAAGAAGCCGCAATAGCTAATCCTTTCTTAGACTCTCTCTTCTCATTAGCACGCTTGGTGGAGATAAATCCAATCCCTTTGCATTCATGGCATTGAATTAACTTCTTCATAGATTTATCCTTGCAATCTACCACTTCTTTTGGAGTGATCTTCTTCTTGACTTCCTCTCTCTTAGAACATATGTTCTTTAGAAATTTCTTGAAAGTTCTCACCATACAAGCCACATCATCTTCACTCTCCTCATTGGTTACCTTGAGTGCTATTCCCTTACCTTCAATCTTCGGCTTGAACCCAAGCTCATAAGTTTGTAGAGACCCAAGAAGCTCATCAACCCTCATAAGATCGACATTCTTGCTTTCTTCAATTGCGGTCACCTTTGCATTAAATCTCTTAGGCAAGGATCTCAAGATCTTCCAATTAATTCTCTCTTGTGGATATAGCTCTCCCAAAGTTTGACTTTGGTTGGTGATATTCAAGAGTCTAGTTTGGAAGTCTACTAACTTCTCATCCTCATTCATAACAAGACTTTCAAATTGAGAAGTAAGCATTTGTACTCTAGACCTTCGAACCGCTAACGTACCCTCATTGGTAGTTTGCAAAGTATCCCATGCTTCCTTTTGCCGATTCAAGGTTTTGGATGTAGATAAATTGAGTACAATCTACACCTCCAAAAATAGCATTCATCGCCCGATGATGCCATTTAGCATTATCAAAATCAATGGCCGTCCATTCGGCTCTAGGCTTCGCAATCATAGTGCCATCTTCAATCCTTTTGGTAGGCAACTCATAACCTTCCTCAACACTTATCCATGCTTTTTCATTAATGGATCTAATGTAAGCTCTCATCCTAATTTTCCAAAAGGAGTAGTTACCACTATTCAATAGAGGAGGTCTACCACTAGAAGCACCTTCCGGCATTGAATCACCCATAGCTACAAAAATGAACAAACACAACAAAACACAACAAAACAAAACACAAACACTATAATATGGATCTATCTAATTACTTCTAGACACCCGCTCTGATACCAATTGAAATTCCCTTAAGCAATATAGTGTAGATATACCTAGAGGGGGGGTGAATAGGTATAGGCTCCAAATTCTTCCAATTAAAAATAATGCGGAAAATTACAAAGCAAAATGCACACTTGATAAGATTTAGCAAATGAATTGATTTCACTAAGACAAGAGTTAATCAATTTACAAGATGTGCAAACAATGTAATATATGGAAGATAAAAGAAAGTAAAGCAAAATTGAACACAATGATTTTAACGTGGTAAAACCTCAAAGAGGAAACATCCACGGGTTGATACCACAACCACCGGCAAAGCAATCCACTATACGAAAAGGACTTACACACTCAAGCTATCAACACATGATATCCGCTCAAGCTATCACCTCCTAATCTACCCTCGGGCAAGTGAACTACCAAGCCTACTTCCTATCCGAGATGTGTCCTACACCTCTAGAAAGCAACTTCCTATCCAAGACGCTCACGTCTCTAGGAAGATTTCTTGCTTGACTATCCGAGTCCTCCCGACTCTAATCAAGACTTCTTGCTTGGCTATCCGGAACACTTTCCTAGCCAAGACTTCTTGCTCAAGACAAAGCTTCACTCACTTTGCAAGAGACTTCAACCTTTCACAAGGCAATGATCTAAGTGATGCAAATGATGCAAGCACAATCAAATTAAGCTAGATGATCAATCAAGCAAAATGTACATGTTCAATGATAGTCTAGAATATGATTTCAACACACAATCACAAATGTTATCTAGAAATCAAGACATGCAAATCAATAAGAACAAAGGTATCAATATTCAATTTAGCACACTAAAAAACCTAGTTCTTAGATCATGAAATAAAACATAGAAAATAACATGAAGCACATCACACATATATTTTCTAGAATCAATTTCATGATAAATCAAGTTTAGCACATAAATGTTCAAGACTAATCACAAAGCTAAATCTCAATTAACAAATGATCAAATAACCCTAGCATGTGATCTAACATACTTCTCAACAAATTTCATCAATCAAATGGAAAGAATCAATAGATGATCAAAGATGAAATTGAAAAAGAAGAAGTTGAAAATCATACACTGACCACGGACTGGAAATGGACCAGCTGAGAAAAATGCCGAAGTCAAATGCCTCTGAAAATGCTTGGGGTTTGTAGCTCTCTTCGAGACCAACAATTTTGGTTTTTGAATCGAATGATTTCAAGTTCGTATGAGAGAGATATGATCAAAACAAGTAAGCAAAAATTGTTGAAAAACTGATGCGGGAAATGAAGTGTTCTTCAAAAATTGCACAAGTGTGGAGGGAAGGAGGTTGGCTTAAAAGGAGGGAAAGGAAAGAATTTACGAGCGAATCACGTGCTGCCACATCAGCACCCCGTGGGGGGTGCGTGGGGCCCACGGGAGCAGAGGGCTCCCTTGCCCGTGGGGCCCACGGCCTCCCACACGGGCTGGCCAAGTGGCCACACGTGATTCACACTCCTCTCGCGCGCTCCCTCGGTTCGTTGCCCCATATCTTGAGCATCCGACCTCCGATTTCGAATCCGTTTTCGGATTACGAACCGTGACTCCCTCACGCATGACTACGACTACTCAACTTTGAAAAATGGTTGAGAAATCATCTCGGAATCCGACGATGAAGTCAACACAACAAATGAGAACGAAAAGTAGCATAGTCAACTTGTTTGGACTCGAAACCTTATGTATGAGTAACCGAAACGACCGGAACTCAATAAGGCATTAAACAAGAACATGTTCAAGTCCTAAACACAAAATACGAAAACAAATAAACACATATTCACACAAACATGCCATATCAAAGAGATAGTCACAAAGCATGCAATTTCACAATGTTTGTCAATACAAGATCAATGCATGAGCATGCTATGAAGTGTGTGAATGTGTTATACCAAATGTTTGAACCACGATGCAGGGACACACATGTATGAATTGTGTGTGTGTGCGCTAACGCCTTGCAAGAGGGTAGAAGTCAAGTTTTACCTTTGACGATTTTCACCTCTTGAAGACGACTTTTGCACTAGATGTTGCTCTTCACTCTTTAAGCTTCCTTTCTTCAAATAATGTCCTAAGCAACAACTAATACAATCATGGAGTGTTTTGCAATGGAATTAAGCCAATACAAATCATAAACCTTACACTGCTTGTTCCAGTCCACATTGCCAACGAACTGGGTAAGGAATCATTGCTCCTCCCCGGTAATGAATACATCCTGCCCCCACTCTCCCTCTACCATAATCCACTCACTCTTCAAGTCCCTATCCTTCTTTTTGGTATTGGGAACCGCAAACCCCATATTGTTAGAATGGTGTAGATAGAAGAACCCCATTAGGCCAACTGTCAACGAAGAGACTTGGAAGAGATACCGTAGCTCATTACACCTCGGTTTCTCAATGACTAGCCTCTTTCCACACACTTCCCTCCACATTCTCAGGAAGGCAATAAGGTTATGCCATGAGCCAGGATCATATGTATAAGGGCAAGTTAGAAAGCGTGCAGAGTGCGGCGTAGAGTAGGGTGGAGTGGGAGCCGAAGACCACAACTAAATAAGGACATATGGATGTGTAGCTGGCCTTTGAACGGGGAGTAAGCACTATAGCCCTTGACCAGAAGTGACAGAGTAACGTCATGTGGAATACCATACTCACAGCGGAGCGTGGTTAAGGTCTCCTTGGTGGCCGTGGAGTCAGGAACGCAACCAAACCCCTCCGGCATGATTGACATCAGCCCAATCGCTATCGAAATGGTATCGGCTCCATCCTCCTCGTCCCGTTCCCATTTTCAGTCGATTCCTCCTCTGAAACAAAGAGAGGAGAATCTACATCAATGGTAAAACTGGTCCTAACATAAGTGTTCCAGCCAGATTGCCACAACTTGATCGCGCATCCCTCATCATTAGAGAGATGATGGTTCTTCCTTTTCTCCCACAAAGGGGGAGGGAGGAGTCCTCAGGCGAACCTGGGTCAGAAGGGTAATCGAGGAACTCTGAAACAAATACTCAGTGTGTATGATATTAATCTAGAGGCGGGGTGAATAGATTTTAACCGATTTTTCCCAATTTTCGTGTATGGTCAAGATTACGAAAATGCCCCTAATAGTCAATATAATATAGCAAGTGTAATATGGTGCGGAATGTAAATAATGCTTGATATTTATATGGAAAAACCACGGGCTACTAAGTGCGCCACACTCGAACCTCGAATCCACTAAATGTGTTAAAGATTACAACCTAATCCCATTATATAATCACACACCTACCTAATCCCGGTATAAGTGGACCTAGTCCAATTGCTTGTGATTTACGCAACAATCCCGGAAGCTACACAAGTCTTACTTCTCAATGAAGAGATAAAGAGCCTATGTGAATATATGAAATATCCAAAATGCAATAAAGAGCTAGGGAACCCTATATGCTTATATAGGATGACAATATGGTAATTAAAATAATCCTAGTTATTAATAGCTAAATGACATGTCAAATAGCTTAGCTAAACATAGATTATAAAAACCTAGATAGCTATCACAATACAACACTCAATCAATTCATCACAAATAATCTCTAACTTGTATTTAGCATATAATCTAATAACATACAAGTAATTAAAGAGATATCTTAATATGAAAAACACTAAAATTAGATGAAGTTAGTGAAAAACATACCAAGGAAGATGTGATTGTTAGGATTATGCTCAATAGCAAGAGTGTAATGTTGTAATTAACAATCTTTTTCATATTAATAAAGTGATTTCTGGTTTAACAAATCGTATAGCATTTATAGTTTAATATTATAATTGTCAAAGTAAATAATCATAAGGTCTAAAGACTATGTGAAAAGAAGAATTGTTCGTACATCTGGATATGTATGTGGTAGACACAATTCATTAGTTAGTCTTGAATAATGTTCACAACTTAAGTTAAAGGTTGGGCACCTTTATCTTGTTAAAGTTGTAGAATTCTTTTGCTAGCATTTGAGTGGGATCAAATGAGATATGATGAGTCTAAAATCATCGGAGTGTCTTCGAGCAAAAGGATCTAGTGCACTGGGTGCATTGAACTGGATCACAATGAAATACTTTATCTATAACTGTCAATAGATAATAGTCTTTTCATTATCAGGACAATCGGAGAGTCTATCTTAATCCTGAGATAAATGATGGACTTATGGTTGCAAGTGATATCATTTGAGTTATCAATGAGTACGATTATATCGCATAGTCTATCCTCAATAGTTTGGTGATATTCATTTGTTAATCGATAGAGGACTTCATTTATAGATATGGACATCGTGGCTCCATTTAATTAAATGAGAGTATAATATCATCATATGGATGTTTTGAGGTAATTGGATATTAAATCTCAACGTTGAGTTTTCGATAGTGTCTATTGAACACATGGCTTCTGGACAAGTCAAAATATCCAAGTTCAAAATGTGGTCATATGAGTAAATATGGTAACTTGGAGAGTTATAGGCGGTCTATGAACTCTTGGCGATTACTGATATTAATCACGAGGATACACTATCTCCAATATGATTGTATAGGGTATGAATGAGGAGCATCTTCCTTTTCTATCTTTATTTAAGAGTTCAGTTTTAGCTCTTTAGTGGAATGAGTTAAAATTAATGGATCGGACCTAAGTGAATCATTTGTTGATTGTGATTAGGTTATGTCTATTGAAGCTTAAATTTAGATGGCCCGCCAAGATCCCCAATCCACACGGACTTGCATGGATCACTTGATATATTCTACCGGACCAATTTAAGGGTCCATCTAGAATTGCATTTAATATATTAAGAATATAATTTGCACATTATTTTAGTAATGGGCTGCTCAATTATATTAATGTATTAATGAAAGACATGTGGGCTTGTTTCTTTTAGTAAGAATGGGTCTGGTTCACATGTGGGCTTTTTATTTAAAGTCCAATGGATTAAATGAAATAAGAAAATAATATTTTGGCCCATTTACTCTAAGTGGGGCGGCAAGGGTTAGTTTAACCTAATATATTATTTTGTTTCATTGTTTTAATTAAATAAGAATTAATTATTTATTAATTAATTGTTTAATTAAAGAAACAAATCTTTTCTTATCAGGAAATATATTTCCTAAAAGTAAAAGTAAAAGACTTGTTTGATAAGGAAATAAATAATTAGTTTTATTTATTTAATCAAATAAGAAGTCTTTTTATTTAGTCAAAATAAAAGAATAAAAGATCTATGAGTTGGATTAGGGTTTGATGTCTTAAAAACTAGATGGAAATTAGGGTGCAACATAAGCCTATGGTGGGCATGTGTTTTGCGGCAACCCTAGTTATTTCTAGGTTAGGATTTCGGCAACCCTAATAATAAAAGAAAAGAAGAAGCAAACTTAGGCCACCTATATATTGACAAGTATAGAATTCGGCCACCACATGTGTTCATGATACAAATTTCTTCTTCTTCTCAATTCATAGAAAGTTTTTATTCTACTAAAACAAAAAGGAGTGTTAGATTATTCTTTGATAGTATACTATTTGCTTATTCATCAATAAGCTTGTGTATACGATATCGATCTAGGTTCACGCGAGTTTCGATCATTAGATTGAGAACTCAAAAGTGACCGGAATAATCTTAGTCATTCTTTGATTGTTTTTATGACTAACAAAGAAAAGAAAAGTTTGTTTTGTCCATTCACAGGTTTGCAATTCAAAGAAAAGGGAGACCACGCTCCTAGGTGATTCACGTTCGTGCTAGGATTGAAGATCTTGCAGATTACCATCGACGTAAGTCAATCGGATCACGCGACAAAAGGTATTCTACTTTTATTATTGTATATGTATGTTTAATTAATTAAAGGGTTTAAGGTTCATAAAGGAAAAATTTTTAAAAGTCACTAAATCTTATTTTTTAGTATCGCTTCCGCTGCGTGTACTTCTTGGTATTTTTCCCTACAGTGATGATGCAAAACCATGCATGGATGCATCATATATGGTCATGGATGATCCTAGATGAACTTTGATGAACAAAGGAAAAGCTTTGAGTGTTTAAAGTTGAGTTCTTGTGAATTTTTCCTCTTGAAAAATATTCTAAGGAAAAATATGATTTTTGAACTCTTAAAAAAGACCTAAAAACATAGAGTCATATATATATATATATATGTGACTTAAACAAAGTGTGGTCATTTTGGAAAAATCGCACCCAATTGTGCATTATGCGCTGGTGAGTGCACTGATCAAGTAGCGCACAGCCTATGAAATGCATAAGTGTTGGTCGACCAGCGCAGGTGAAGGGCGTAACACCAGCGACAGAACACTGGGCAAGTTGCACTAGTGTGCTTATGCTGGACGACTAGCGCACAACCAGCGATAGACCACTTGGCGATCTGCGCTGGTCTAGCGCATGATGACCAGCACACAGCACACTCCTTTTATGCTCACACATAAAAGTGCAAGGGTAAAAAGGTAAAGAAAATGCATCCTAATGCCTAACATGATATGTCTTATAATCACAAGATGCAATCAATATACTCATGCAAGAAGAGAGATTAATTAATCAATAATGCACACATAATACAAACACATAACATTCAAGAATAAGAATTATGCAAGTGTTGTGTGTGTGTGCAACTACATCTCTTCAAAGCAAAGTAAGCACTAGAAATTTACCTTTGGTGCTTCTTCTCTTGAGGTATTGAGAGCCTAAACTACCCTTACAAAAACCCCAAATGTGGTTTGTCTACGAAATAAGCCAATCAATAAACTGATACCTTACAACCACTTTTTATGTCGAATCATCAAACATTTTAAAAGACAAGAAGGGGAGAGATGCAGTTATAAAAGTGAAAATGGCAAACTAAAGAACAAAAGAAATAGCCTGAAAAAGAGAAATTTGAAATGTCTGTGAAATGAGTAAATGGTGGGAGAAGTGATACAGTGGCCCTACTTATAGAGGAGGGGGCAACCTCACCACCAGATCGATCTGGACCGTTGAGAAAGATCAACGGTGGAGATTGCTTCGAAGAACTGCCCTGATTGGACGTTTGATGGCTGTGCAAACATACTTTTTGACTAGAGGCCTTACCCCTATGTGACACATGGCAAAGAAGAATGATGGCATGCATACGTTACTCCCCAACATGCCCCACACTGTAACATTTATTGCCACTTCTTTCTCATTCTCAATGCGACAATAAAGGGGCACCAAGGGGTGGAAAAGGAAATTGGACGAGGTTAGCCCTCCATATGGCTACCACACCAAGCCTCCAACGCTTTGAAAACATCCACAACATTCAAGGCAGGGGGGCAATTGTTAACCACCAAAAAATGACCAAGGAGAATCAAATGAGCACTTCCCCCAACGTACCACAGTAGAACTAGAGCCGGGACAGGGTTCCCTAGTTCGTCAGTTTTTCCCCAGTAAGTTCCTTATATTTTAATTGGCTTGTTTCGTTGACAAACCACATTTGGGATTTAAATGTATAAGGGTAGACTAAGTCTCCATTGTGGTTAATCAAGCTGTAGGGAAAAAACGAATGCACGCAGCGGAAGCGAGACTAAAATAGGTTTAGTATATTTCAAATTTTTTTCCTTTTTAAAGATAAACCTTAACCCTTTAATTAATTAACATATAATAAAGATTTCATACCTTTGTCGCGTGATCCAATTGACGTTGCGTCGATGGTAATCCGCAAGATCTTCCAATCCAATCATGAACGTGAATCACCTAGGAGCGTGGTCTCCCTTCTCTTTGAATTGTGTATCTGAGGATGGATAACAAAACTTTTTCTATTTCGTTAGTCACAACAAGTTCCAAGAGACAACAAAGAATGTTCTGGTCACTTTTGAATTCACAATCATTAGATCGAAACTCGCGTGAACCTTATTCGAAGATGTGCACAAAGCCTTTTGATATCAAAGCTAGCAGTGCACTATTGAAATAAGAACAATTCTTTTTTCTTTCCCTCTTAACCAAAATTCACTATGTCTAAGAGTTCGATTGTATTTTCCAAACTTAAGAAAAAATAACTCTCAAGCCTTGCATTAGGGGGTGCCCGAATTCTACACAAGCCATATATAGGGTGACCGAAATCCTTGCCCTAAAATAACTAGGGTTGGTCGAATTCCCTTGCCTATCAGGGTTGTCTCATTCTATGATTAAGGTGTAGGGAAAAATACCAAGAAGTACACGCAGCGGAAGCGATACTAAATTATTAGATTTAGTGACTTTTAAAAAATTTTTCCTTTATGAACCTTAAACCCTTTTAATCAATAAACATGCATATACATTAACAAAAAGTAGATTACCTTTTGTCGCGTGATCCGATTAACTTACGTCGATGGTAATCCGCAAGACCTTCAATCCGAGCACGAACGTGGATCACCTAGGAGCGTGGTCTCCCTTTTCTTTGAATTGCAAACCTGTGAATGGACAAAACAAAACTTTTCTTTTCTTTGTTAGTCACAAAACAATCAAAAAAATGTCTAAGATTATTCCGATCACTTTTGAGTTCTCAATCTAATGATCGAAACTCGCGTGAACCTAGATCGATATCGTATACACAAGCTTATTGATGATTAAGCAATAGTATACTATCAAAGAATAATCTAACACTCCTTTTTGTCTTAGTAGAATAAAAACTCTCTATGAATGAAGAAGAAGAAGAAAAATAAAATCTCAAAACACATCTATGTGGTGGCCGAACCCTATAAGAACACTTATATAGGTTGGCCGAATTTTTCTTTCTTTTTCCTTTAGGGTTGCCGAATTCTATGTAGTTTTAAATTAGGGTTGGCCGAATTTCATCGTGTCACTTATATAGGGTGACCGAAATTCAACCCTAATTCTTTTTAACTTTATAGACTTCAAACCCTAATCCAACTCATTGATTTTTATTCTTTTATTTTGACTAAATAAAAAGACTCCTTATTGATTAAATAAATAAAATTAATTTATTTATTTCCTTATCAAACAAGTCTTTTACTTTTAGGAAAGATTTGTTTCTTTAATTAAACAATTAATCAATAAATTAATTAATTCTTATTTAATTAAAACAAATGAAACAAAATAATATATTAGGTTAAAACATTAACCTTGCCGCCCCACTTGTATAAAATTGGGCCTAATATTATTTTCTTATTTCATTTAATCCATTGGACTTTAAATAAAAAGCCCACATGTGAACCAGACCCATTCTTACTAAAAGAAACAAGCCCACATGTCTTTCATTAATATATTAATATAATTGAGCAGCCCATTACATAAATAATGTGCATATTATATTCTTAATATATTAAATGCAATTCTAGATGGACCCTTAAATTGGTCCGGTAGAATATATCAAGTGATCCATGCAAGTCCGTGTGGATTGGGGATCTTGGCGAGCCATCTAAATTTAAGCTTCAATAGACATAACCTAATCACAATCAACAAATGATTCACTTAGGTCCGATCCATTAATTTTAACTCATTCCACTAAAGAGCTAAAACTGAACTCTTAAATAAAGATAGAAAAGGAAGATGCTCCTCATTCATACCCTAGACAATCATATTGGAGATAGTGTATCCTCGTGATTAATATCAGTAATCGCCAAGAGTTCATAGACCGCCTATAACTCTCCAAGTTACCATATTTACTCATATGACCACGTTTTGAACTTGGATATTTTGACTTGTCCAGAAGCCATGTTTTCAATAGACACTATCGAAAACTCAACGTTGAGATTTAATATCCAATTACCTCAAAACATCCATATGATATATTATACTCTCATTTAATTAAATGGAGCCACGATGTCCATATCTATAAATGAAGTCCTCTATCGATTAACAAATGAATATCACCAAACTATCGAGGATAGACTATGCGATATAATCGTACTCATTGATAACTCAAATGATATCACTTGCAACCATAAGTCCATCATTTATCTCAGGATTAAGATAGACTCTCCGATTGTCCTGATAATGAAAAGACTATTATCTACTGACGGTTCTAGATAAAGCTTTTCATTGTGACCCAGTTCAATGCACCCAGTGCACTAGATCCTTTTGCTCGAAGACACTCCGATGATTTTAGACTCATCATATCTCATTTGATCCCACTCAAATGCTAGCAAAAGAATTCTACAACTTTAACAAGATAAAGGTGCCCAACCTTTAACTTAAGTTGTGAACATTATTCAAGACTAACTAAAGAATTGTGTCTACCACATACATATCCAGATGTACGAACAATTCTTCTTTTCCCATAGTCTTTAGACCTTATGATTATTTACTTTGACAATTATAATATTAAACTATAAATGCTATACGATTTGTTAAACCAGAAATCACTTTATTAATATGAAAAAGATTGTTAATTACAACATTACACTCTTGCTATTGAGCATAATCCTAACAATCTCCCACTTGCGCTATAGCAAATGTGTCATATCTCTCAAGCCCATGTTCTCTAGATGCCCATCGAAACTCTTCTGAGGTAGAGCCTTTGTGAAGGGATCCGCTAGATTTTCTGCTGACTGCGATTTTGGTAATCGTCACTGTCACCTCTTTGAACAATCTCCCTTAAAAGATGATACTTTCTTTCAATGTGTTTACCTCTCTTGTGACTTCTTGGTTCTTTCGAATTAGCCACTGCTCCACTGTTGTCACAGTAGATAGTGATCTGCTTATTCGCACTAGGAACCACTTCTAAGTCAATCAAGAATTGGCGGAGCCAAACAGCCTCTTTGGCAGCTTCGCATGCAGCAACATACTCAGCTTCCATGGTGGAATCAGCAATACAAGATTGCTTGATACTCCTCCATATAACTGCTCCTCCTCCAATAGTAAACACAGCCCCTGATGTGGATTTTCTGGAGTCAGAATCTGATTGGAAATCAGAATCTGTATACCCAACGGGAACCAAATCCCCTCCAGAGTATACAAGCATATTATCTCTCGTTCTCTTAAGATACTTGAAAATATGCTTGACTGCCGTCCAGTGATCAGGACCAGGGTTTCGATTGAAACCTGCTAACTATGCCAACAGCAAAACAAATATCTGGTCTAGTACAGAGCATTGCATACATGAGACTTCCAACTGCCGAGGCATATGGAACTCTACTCATGAATTGCTCTTCATGCTCATTCTTAGGAACTTGTTCCTTAGAAAGCTTGATTCCATGTCTGAAAGGTAACATACCTTTCTTGGAATCCTGCATGGAAAACCTAGACAAGATTTTGTCTATGTATGAAGCTTGGGATAATGCAATCGTTCTATTCTTTCTATCCCTTATTACTTGGATACCTAGAATAAAACTTGCTTCTCCTAAGTCCTTCATATCAAATTGTTTTGCTAACCATTCTTTTACTGATGTCAATACACCTACATCGTTTCCAATGAGTAGTATATCATCAACATAAAGAATCAGGAAAACCAACTTGTCGCCTTTAATCCTTTTGTATACACAAGGTTCGTCAGGATTCTGAATAAATCCAAAACCTTTGACAGCTTGATCAAACCTTATGTTCCAGGATCTGGATGCTTGCTTTAATCCATATATGGATTTCTGCAACTTGCATACCTTATCCACTTGGCCCTTTTCAATGAATCCCTCTGGTTGCATCATGTAGATGCTTTCGTCAAGACTTCCATTTAGGAAAGCTGTCTTGACGTCCATTTGCCAAATCTCTAGATCTAAAGATGCTGCAATGGATAAGAGTATCCTAATGGATTTAAGCATGGCCACAGGAGAGAAGGTTTCCTCGTAATCGATACCTTCTTTCTGTGTATACCCTTAGCTACCAATCTAGCTTTAAAGGTTTCCACCTTTCCATCCATACCTCTTTTCCTCTTGTATACCCACTTGCACCCAATGGGTTTTATCCCTTTAGGCAAGTCTACAAGGGAACCAGACTTTGTTATCGAACATAGATTCAATCTCGGATTGCATTGCCTTTTGCCAATGGCGACTATCAACATCCTCCATAGCTTCCTTGTACGTATAGGGATCATCGTCGTCCGGGAGATTCTCCACTGATTCTCCCAGACCGATGTATCTTTCGGGTTGTGTTCTAACCCTCCCACTACGACGAGGAATGGTAGGTTGTTGATCTTGTGTTGGATCGGAACTTACAATTGGGTTAGGTTGTGTAACCTCTCGTGGAATTGTATCTCCTGACATCTCATTCAGGACAATTCTACTTCTAGGCACAAAATCATTCATATAGTCCTTTTCCAGAAATTTAGCATTTGTCGAAACAAATACTTTAAGATCTGAAGGACTATAGAAATAATATCCTTTAGTTTCTTTTGGATACCCTACAAATATACATGTTTCTGAACGGGACTCCATCTTTTCTGTCTTTCCTTTTAACACATGCGCAGGACAACCAAATATCCTTAAGTGTTGTAAACTAGGCTTGCGCCCAGTCCACAACTCATGCGGTGTTTTAGGAACAGACTTAGATGGTACATCGTTTAGAATGTATATAGCAGTTTGTAAAGCATATCCCCAAAAAGAAATAGGAAGCGTTGAATAACTCAACATAGACCTAACCATATCCAAAAGAGTTCTATTTCTCCTTTCTGCTACCCCATTCTGTTGAGGTGTACCTGGTGCAGAAAACTGAGAAACTATCCCATTATCAATAAGATATTGCTGAAACTCACCAGATAGATATTCTCCACCACGATCAGATCTCAAGATTTTTATGTGTTTCTCAAGCTGATTTTCCACTTCAGCTTTGAATGCTTTGAACATGTCAAAAGCATCCGACTTATGTCTCATGAGATACACATAACCAAATCTCGAGTAATCATCCGTGAAGGTGATGAAGTACTCATATCCACCTCTAGCTTGAATGCTCATAGGTCCACATACATCAGTGTGTATCAATCCTAAACATTCAGTGGCTCTTGCACCTTTGGCAGAGAACGTCCTTTTGGTCATTTTACCTTCCAAACAAGATTCACAAGTTGGTAGATCATCAACCTTTAAGTCACTCAAAGGTCCGTCACATACCAATCTTTTAATCCTATTAAGGTTAATATGACCTAAGCGTAAATGCCAAAGGTAGGTTTCATCTGTTGATAATTTTACTCTTTTATGATTAGGTTCCGTTATTTCTGTGTCTAACGAGTGAGAGATATTTCTATGCAAAAAGTATAGACCGTTTTCCAATGTACCTTGGCAAATAATTTTGTCATTCTTACTAATAATAAAAACTTTATTAAAAGTAACCGAATATCCAAATTTATTCAAACAAGAAACTGAAATTAAATTCCTCTTGAATTGAGGTACATAATAAACGTCTATTCAAATCTAAATGCCTTCTAGAATCCAAATAAACTCTAATATCTCCCACTGCACTTGCAGACACTAACGTTCCGTTGCCCAAGCGCAAATTGATTTCATTCTTACTCAGCTTTCTCCTTTCTTGAAACCCCTGCAAGGAATAACAAACATGATTAGTGGCTCCTGAGTCTATGATCCAAGAATCTGTAGAATCAGCCAAAAAACATGTTTCAAGATAATTCAAATTACCTTCTTCCTTCTTGTTCTGGGACTTTGGGCAATTTCTCTTCCAATGTCCCTTTTCACCACAAAGGAAGCATTTCCCTTTGATCTTGGTTACTTTCTTGGTCTCCTTCTTGATAGGCCCAAGTTGCTTTTTCTTCTGTTGTTTCTTGACCTTTTGACGGGCCTTAACAGTAGCAACTTTACCAACCATATGAATCTCTTGACCTTTGCCTTTCACAAGGATCTTTTCAGCACTTTGAACATCTTGCATCAGGCCTTGTAAGGTGTATTCCTTTTTGTTCAAAGTGTAGTCCAATTTGAACTGATCAAAGGAATCTGACAATGAATTGACAACCATATCAATCTTTGTCTCACCATCTATCTCAGCGCCATGCAGTTCAGCAATGTTGAGATGTGCTATGACTTTCATCATGTGATCTTTCACAGCCTGTCCAGGTTTCATCCTAAGATTCATAAAAGCAGTCACTGCCTCTCTCTTAGTCGTCCTAGACTTCATAGCAAACATCTCCTCTAGAGACATCATTATATCAGCAGCGGACTCCATTCCTTCATGCTGCTGTTGCAACACAGTCGGAGATAGTGGCCATAATGTAACATTTTGCCATATCATCTGAAGTCTTCCACTGCTCATACTCATCTCTATACATTATGCTAGATTCATTATTAGGAGCAGGTGGTTTAGGAGTAGTTAGAACAAACTTATGTTTTTCACTTTGCAGCAACAACCCAATTTTCCTTTTCCATGTGACATAATTATCTCCAGTTAAAGTGTTATCTTTCAGGATGTTCATAAGTGATGGGGTCATGATTTCTGAATAAAACAAAACATATATAAGTAAATAATCATGATAAAGCACTTTTAAATATTTATCTTGAATTAAATAAATAACTCAATCATAAAATTCAACGGTGATCTAACACCCATAAATGTTACGCCTCCTTTGGGAGTTCGCACCATTTACTAGTTAGACTAGGTCCCACCTAATTGTTAACATAACAACCAGCGTTTTCAATTTTAGCCTTGCAATTTTACTGACAAGAACTCTTGGGAGGATATCAATAAAATTACATTGAGTGTGTTACCAAGATATCGACCCTCAATTTTCTCTCACGAAAATCCCTCCTTAGGGGAGTAGATCTCGTTTGAGTCCATTGTCTAGTCTATCCTTGTAAGGAAGTATGTTGCTAAATTCCATTCATGGACGCCCCTTGGGGGGATTACCAATAAATAATTAAGCTCAACTAACCTTGGAGGCCATAGGTGTTACAAAAACACCTTTCTCCCACTCAATTATTTAAGGCGTGTGATTAAATCCCATAGAATGATTTACCGAGTTATCTAGATGCCAATTTAGATACCTAAATCATTCAATGCATGTTCATACCAAAAGAGATATATGCGTGGCACTCCTATTCTATATGTCATGTTATCATACAATAACAAATATTGTAATATTTAAGCATAAATTAAATAGCAACAATTTTGGCCCATCCTAGAAAAACAAGTAAATTACAATTGTCAGGAATACAAGATCTTCAGGTGGCCCATCAACCATACGCTCATCCTTCGGCCCAAACCCCATGGGCGTGCACAACCCACAACCCCACAAAGGGGCTGCCATGCGCAGCCTATAAGGCCTTCAAGGCTGCCGTGCGCAGCCCACCTTGTAATGGGCTTGCCATGCGCAGCCCAATCAACTCCTAGGGTGCGCACGGTGCTCGTTCTCGGTTCCGGTTGCTTCGTTTTGCTTCGTGTCTTCGAATCTTCAAGACCTAAATATATTATGGCAGTATTTAAACAAATAAAATACTGCAGTATTTTTTTTTTTTTTTTTTAATCACTGCAGTACTTTTTACACATAAAAAACTGCACATAATAAAAATAAAAAAAACTGCAGCAGTGATAAAAAAAATACTGCACTTATATTAAAAAAATAAAAACCTACCAACTACCAAGAAGGAATTATGGCGATAATAGACCACCCTTCTTGTTACAACTCCGAAACAAAAATTACATTGAAAATCTAGGGCCAAAATCGAGCAATAACAATCCACATAAAACATATATAAATCCATACATCACATGTAATTATATATTTGAATACCTAGAGTGCCATCTCTTTCTAAACATGCATAATCACAATAAAAAGAAATAGATCCACGTATATATACGTTAATTAATTAAAAGGGTTCAACCTAGGCTCTGATACCAATTGTAGGGAAAAATACCAAGAAGTACACGCAGCGGAAGCGATACTAAAATTATAGATTTAGTGACTTTTAAAAATTTTTCCTTTATGAACCTTAAACCCTTTTAATCAATAAACATGCATATACATTAACAAAAAGTAGATTACCTTTTGTCGCGTGATCCGATTGACTTACGTCGATGGTAATCCGCAAGACCTTCAATCCGAGCACGAACGTGGATCACCTAGGAGCGTGGTCTCCCTTTTCTTTGAATTGCAAACCTGTGAATGGACAAAACAAAACTTTTCTTTTCTTTGTTAGTCACAAAACAATCAAAATATGTCTAAGATTATTCCGGTCACTTTTGAGTTCTCAATCTAATGATCGAAACTCGCGTGAACCTAGATCGATATCGTATACACAAGCTTATTGATGATTAAGCAATAGTATACTATCAAAGAATAATCTAACACTCTTTTTGTCTTAGTAGAATAAAAACTCTCTATGAATGAAGAAGAAGAAGAAAAATAAAATCTCAAAACACATCTATGTGGTGGCCGAACCCTATAAGAACACTTATATAGGTTGGCCGAATTTTTCTTTCTTTTTCCTTTAGGGTTGCCGAATTCTATGTAGTTTTAGATTAGGGTTGGCCGAATTTCATCATGTCACTTATATAGGGTGACCGAAATTCAACCCTAATTCTTTTCAACTTTATAGACTTCAAACCCTAATCCAACTCATTGATTTTTATTCTTTTATTTTGACTAAATAAAAAGACTCCTTATTTGATTAAATAAATAAAATTAATTTATTTATTTCCTTATCAAACAAGTCTTTTACTTTTAGGAAAGATTTGTTTCTTTAATTAAACAATTAATCAATAAATTAATTAATTCTTATTTAATTAAAACAAATGAAACAAAATAATATATTAGGTTAAAACATTAACCTTGCCGCCCCACTTGTATAAAATTGGGCCTAATATTATTTTCTTATTTCATTTAATCCATTGGACTTTAAATAAAAGCCGACATGTGAACCAGACCTATTCTTACTAAAAGAAACAAGCCCACATGTCTTTCATTAATATATTAATATAATTGAGCAGCCCATTACATAAATAATGTGCATATTATATTCTTAATATATTAAATGCAATTCTAGATGGACCCTTAAATTGGTCCGGTAGAATATATCAAGTGATCCATGCAAGTCCGTGTGGATTGGGGATCTTGGCGGGCCATCTAAATTTAAGCTTCAATAGACATAACCTAATCACAATCAACAAATGATTCACTTAGGTCCGATCCATTAATTTTAACTCATTCCACTAAAGAGCTAAAACTGAACTCTTAAATAAAGATAGAAAAGGAAGATGCTCCTCATTCATACCCTAGACAATCATATTGGAGATAGTGTATCCTCGTGATTAATATCAATAATCGCCAAGAGTTCATAGACCGCCTATAACTCTCCAAGTTACCATATTTACTCATATGACCACGTTTTGAACTTGGATATTTTGACTTGTCCAGAAGCCATGTTTTCAATAGACACTATCGAAAACTCAACGTTGAGATTTAATATCCAATTACCTCAAAACATCCATATGATGATATTATACTCTCATTTAATTAAATGGAGCCACGATGTCCATATCTATAAATGAAGTCCTCTATCGATTAACAAATGAATATCACCAAACTATCGAGGATAGACTATGCGATATAATCGTACTCATTGATAACTCAAATGATATCACTTGCAACCATAAGTCCATCATTATCTCAGGATTAAGATAGACTCTCCGATTGTCTTGATAATGAAAAGACTATTATCTACTGACGGTTCTAGATAAAGCTTTTCATTGTAACCCAGTTCAATGCACCCAGTGCACTAGATCCTTTTACTCGAAGACACTCCGATGATTTTAGACTCATCATATCTCATTTGATCCCACTCAAATGCTAGCAAAAGAATTCTACAACTTTAACAAGATAAAGGTGCCCAACCTTTAACTTAAGTTGTGAACATTATTCAAGACTAACTAAAGAATTGTGTCTACCACATACATATCCAGATGTACGAACAATTCTTCTTTTCCCATAGTCTTTAGACCTTATGATTATTTACTTGACAATTATAATATTAAACTATAAATGCTATACGATTTGTTAAACCAGAAATCACTTTATTAATATGAAAAAGATTGTTAATTACAACATTACACTCTTGCTATTGAGCATAATCCTAACATAAGGAGTCTTATGTGTGGCCGAAATCCTCACTAGAATCCAAACCCTAATCCAACTCTATAGTGTTTTTTCCTACTATGACTTTATAAAAGACTTCCTTATTTGACTAGATAAATAAATCCCTTATTTATCTACTTACCAAATAAAGTCTATTATATTTATTATACTACCACAATAGTATACTACTAAGAAACATATTTCCTAGTCAGAAAAAGATTTTGATTTTTAATTAAATAATTAATTAATCAATTAATTAATTCCTATTTAATTAAATAATAAAATAAAATAATATATTAGACTTTTCTATAAGCCTTGCCGCCCACATACATATACATGGGCTATATATTATTTTCTTATTTCATTTAATCAATTATACCTTAAAAAAAGGCCCACATGTGAACTAGGCCCAATTTTACTAAAAGAAACAAGTCCACAGCCTTAATACAATTCTAGATGGACCCATAAATAGTCCGGTAGAATATATCAAGTGATCCATTGCAAATCTGTGTGGATTGGGGATCTTGGAGGGTTATCTAAATTTTAAGCTCCAATAGACATAACCCAATCACAATCAACAAATGAACTTTGGATATTGGAGATAGTGAATCCTCGTGAATAATATCTGAAAGTTCTCAAGGTGGTGTTCAATATATTAATCTAAAAGGGGGGGGGGGGGGGGGGGGGGGGTGTTGAATAGATTTTAACTATTATAACCCAATTTAGCATGTATGTCAATTTTACGAAAATGCCCCTAATAGTTGATCAGTCTATTTCTATGCTTATATTTTGCCCTTTTTTGCTTTGTTTATGTTTGTTTCTTGGGTCCTTTTGGTGGGTGATGTTTGTTAAGTCTTTGCAAGTCTCTTTCCATAGAAATGTGATCGGATCGTATACCAGAGATGATGGAGTAAAAGATGCAGAAAAGGCATTTATTCCCATTTTCCGCGGCCCATGCGCCATCATGCAGGTGCACCGTCGGCGGTGCACAGGCCCGTGTAGTCTTCCTTTTCCGCGGCCCATGCCGCTCAAGAGGCAAGTGCCTCCCAAGCGGCCCTCAAGCGAGCATTCAGTTTTGTTGAGTTGGTTTTTCCGCTGCCCATACACGTGTCTACCCAGTGGCCGTCAAGCGGTAGACGTCTCCTCATCCTCTCGTTACTGCAGAAGACCATTAAAAAGAAGGAAAAAGAGAAAAGAAAGGGGAGTCGACATATAGACAGATAGAGAGAGTTTTAACACCACCAGTCATCATTCTTTCATTCATCCCATCAGAGGAGATTACTTGGAGCAGGAAGACGACGGAGATATCAAGTCAGAAGCATCCACCATAATGGGTTCTATCTCATCTCTTCTATGTTTTTGTCTCTCCATTGATGTGTAACTAAACCTTTACTAGGGGATTGATTGTAACCAAATTTTGGACAACTCTAGGAATCAATTAGTCTATCTTTTGGTTAATCCATTGGGTTTTAGTATGTCTATTGAATTAATTGCTCTATATTATTGATTCATATTATTTTGTGGCCTCAATGATATGAGTTTGTGATTTAGTATCCATGAGATTAGGGTTTGGATGTGAATGGCCTTTCATTTAAATCCAATCCTAAGCTTAATAGACTTGAAAGTTAATGTTTGCATGGCCTTGTTGCATTGATTTGGCTAGAGTTTGTTCATAGGGATTTCATTACCATCACTCGAACATGGCCTTTGTGCGAGTGGTGGAAGGAGATCGTTCTTAATTGTTTATCAAAAAAGCCCTAAACTTATTGAAGTGTGTTATTGAGACTAATGAGAGCATTGAGTGTCAGAGAGGTGCATAGATTCCCTAGTATCTCCCCCATATATTAATTTTTGATTTGTTATTCGTGATTTGATTTTTAGTTCAAGTCTCATAATTAGGTTAATTCTAGAGTTAAACAATTTTTCCAAAGAAAAGCATTATGCAATTAATTTTTCGCACTTAGAGGAATCCTTGCTAGATTAATGGCTTTGACCGATAGAATCGCCGATCCCAGTGAACGAACTTTCTTAGTAAATTGAATACAGTTTACTTCATCACTAGTCACAAAAAATATAACAAGGGTAATATGGTGCAGAAATTAAATAACACTTGATATATAGTGGAAACCCACCACTGGGAAAAAACCACGGGCTGTTTAGTGCGCCCACTTGAACTCGAAATCCTGAAACCTGACTGGGTTATCGAGCTTGAAGAGTTTGAAGAGTTAGATCCTTTAGTTGAGGATATGGGTGATCAAGGTGAGCAACGTGACCGGGTTATTCGAGCTGAAAGAGAGGATCATGATGAACAAGGTGTTCAGAATAGACAGGAAATTCGAGACAATCCACCGGGTCCTCCAAGACGTGCACTAGAAGATGAGATCAGACTAATGAGAGAGTCTGGACAGCCTATGTTGGGAGACCAACCTCAGCCTATTGTGTTAGATGCCATAGCCAGGAGTTATGAGTTGAGGGGTAGCCATTTAAACATGCTGCCATCTTTTCACGGTTTGGCAACAGAAGACTGCCTCCAGTTTATGAAGGATTATCAAGCTACCGTAGGGAATTTCTCGATGGGCCGATTGACAGAAGAGCAGTTGAGGATGAGGTGTTTTCGGTATTGTATGAAGGACAAGGGCATCAAGTGGTACAATTCAGTAAGGGCAGGATCTTTGAGATCATGGGTTGATGTGTGCACTGCATTCTTCAACAGATTTTTCCCTGCTTCTAAAGCAAAAGAAGTCCAGATCAAGATAGCTAGTTTCAGTGAAGAAGATGGTGAGTCGTTCCATGAAGCATGGTCACGATATAAGGAGCTATTAGATCAAATTCCCCCTCACATGGTGACAGAGGAGTACAAAGTCCGCACTTTTTATGATGGATTGACACCTTTCACACAGAACATTGTTGACAACGCCTGTGGGGGTATCATTACCAGGAAATCTGCTTTAGAGATTGCTGAGATCTATGAAACTTTGGCTCTAAACTCCCAACATAGAAGTTCAATGGTCAGAAAGGGAGGTAAGTATGAGGTCAACCAGACAACTGGGGTGGAAATTCAGATGGCGAATCTAGCTAAGCAAGTACAAGCTATGATGGCCCAAAACTCGAATAGGGCTCAACAGCAGTTAGGGGTGAACTCAGTGCAAGATGGAGATGGGATACCATTTGAGACAGAGGAGGTTCAAGCTTTCAATTACCAAAGAGGGAGGAACGATCCTTACTCGAATACCTACAACCCTGCATGGTGTAACCATTCGAATTTATCTTATTCTGACCCTAACACTGCTCTTAATAGTCATCAGCTCATTCAACAGAACACTCAGGGAACAAATCAAGGAGGGTACAACAGAGGCACTTACCAAGGTCAAGGTTCCAATAGTCAACCTCAACAATGGAACAATGCAGCTAATAGAGACAGTACCACCTATCAGCCGAAGAAGAGATCTTTGGAAGAAATTGTGACATCCCTTGCTGAGAATACAGAGCGTTTCTCACATGATACAAATCAGAGAATTAACAACGTTGAGGCATCCATTAAGAATTTAGAAACACCGATGGGGCAAATAGTCTACGCAGTCCGCAAGAATGAACTAGGAAGGTTTCCTAGCCAATCAGAGCAAGCCAAGGCATTGACTGTGTTGAGAAGTGGGCGAGTGTTAGACACTGAAGTTGTCAGGGGGCAACAGAAAGAGGGCACCAGGGGATCAGAAGAGGTGAGTGAGAAGGAGACTAACGCAGAAGAAGAGGTAGTGGTAGAGACACCCAAGAAAACCTCAGTTTTACACAAGTCATCAGACTCTTATGTTCCACCCCCTCCATATGTTCCACCAATTCCTTTTCCTGGGAGGCTTAAAAGGGACAAGCTCAGCAAGGATTTCAAAGAAATTTTTGATGTTCTGTCCAAGGTACATGTGAACTTGCCTTTACTTGAGATGATAGAAAAGATGCCTGCCTATGCAAAAATTTTCAAAAGCCTTCACACCAACAGGCAGAAATTTAGGCCGAATCATCAAGAATACATAGCAGGTAGTGCTAGTGCAGTTTTGCAGAAGGAACTTCCTCCCAAGCTGAAAGATCCGGGCAGTTTTCTGCATCAATATCACGGTAGGAGGTACCCAACTTGAAAGAGCAATGCTAGATTTAGGTGCCAGTATTAATTTGATGCCGTATTCTATTTACAAGCAGCTAGGGTTAAATGAGTTGAAGCCTACAACAATGTCACTTCTGTTAGCAGATGGTTCGGTAAGATATCCGAGAGGGCATGTTGAAGATGTTCTGGTCCAAGTTGGGAAACTTATAATTCCTGCTGATTTTGTGGTATTAGACATGGAGGATGTGAGCAAAGAGACTAACATGAGACCTGTTCTTTTGGGTAGACCGTTCATGGCAACAGCAAAGACATTTATTGATGTGCAGAATGGAAAACTTTCAATGATAGTGTTAGATGAGACAGTGGAGTTCAAACTTTTTGAAGCATCATCATACCCTGCCGGAGCTGATGATTGTTCATTCATCGAGGTTTTAGACCCTGGGGTTGATGGAGTATTCAAGGATGAGGATTTGGCAGATTGGGATTGGGATGATCAAGACGACATGACTGAAGATAGTTCTGAACTAGCTGAAGAAGAAGTTGCAGACTTCTAAGTTTCAACTGTCAGTTTTGCCAATGATCCACCACCAAAGTTGGAACTCAAGGAGTTACCAACAACTCTGAAGTATGTGTATCTAGGTGATAATGAGACATACCCGGTAATTGTTGCTTCAGAATTGCAGAGTACCGAGGAAGAAAGGCTCATTGGGGTTCTACAGAAACATAAGTCAGCTATAGGATGGTCAATTGAAGATATCAAGGGAATCAGTCCAACAATTTGCATGCACAAGATATTTCTCGAAGAAGAGTCTAGACCGTCAAGAGAAGCCCAGAGGAGATTAAATCCGATAATGAAAAAGGTAGTGAAGAAAGAGGTCCTGAAACTTTTACAAGTGGGGATAATTTATCCCATATCAAACAGTAAGTGGGTCAGCCTGATTCACGTGGTTCCTAAGAAATCAGGTATTACCGTGGTTCGCAATGAGCAGAATGAGTTGGTTCCGCAGAGGCTTTAGACAGGATGGAGGGTGTGTATCGACTACAGGAAGCTGAACACTGCTACTAGAAAAGATCACTTCCCTCTTCCATTCATAGATCAGATGCTCGAGCGATTGGCAGGGCACAGTCACTATTGTTTCCTCGACGGGTACTCAGGTTACAATCAGATAGCTATCGCACCAGAAGATCAAGAAAAAACTACTTTCACTTGTCCATTTGGGATGTTCGCATACAGAAGGATGCCATTCGGTCTCTGCAATGCACCAGGTACTTTTCAGAGGTGCATGATGTCAATATTTTCAGATATGTTGGAAGAGATCATTGAGGTATTCATGGATGACTTCTCAGTGTTTGGGGATTCATTTGATTTGTGTTTGCACAACCTTACCTTAGTCCTTAAGAGATGCGAGGAGAACAATTTGGTGTTGAACTGGGAAAAGTGCCACTTCATGGTACAACAAGAGATAGTTCTGGGACATGTGATTTCAAGAAGAGGAATTGAAGTGGACAAAGCCAAGGTGGAGGTGATCAGTAGTTTACAGCCTCCAAAATCCGTGAAAGATGTGCGGTCGTTTCTTGGGCATGCGGGTTTTTACAGAAGATTTATAAAGGATTTTTCGAAGATAACAAGGCCCTTATGTTTACTTCTACAAAAAGAAACTGAGTTTGAGGTGACTGAAGAGTGCATGGTAGCTTTTAACACTTTGAAGAGTGCATTGACTACCGCACCAGTAATAATTCCGCCTAATTGGGAATTGCCCTTTGAATTGATGTGTGACGCTTCGGATTATGCTATCGGAGCAGTTTTGGGGCAGCGAGTAGATAAGGTTCCGCACGCAATATACTATGCTTCTCGAACCTTAAATGACGCTCAATTGAACTACTCAACAACTGAGAAGGAGCTCATCGCAGTAGTCTTTGCATTGGAGAAATTCCGAACTTACTTGGTGGGCGCCAAAGTCATTGTATATTCAGACCATGCAGCCCTTCGTCATCTTCTTCAGAAAAAAGGATGCCAAACCTAGATTGATTCGGTGGATCCTCCTGTTACAAGAATTTGACTTGGAGATACGAGACAAGAAAGGTAGTGAGAACGTGGTTGCTGATCATCTAAGCAGGTTGGTATAGATAAACCCGGATGAGGTGGACAGATTGCCATTGCATGAGAAGTTTCCGGATGAACAATTGTTGGCTGTGCTGGATAGTGAACCATGGTATGCTGATCTGGTTAACTATTTGGTAAGTGGGGTAGTCCCAGAGGATTTGAACTCACAAGGAAGAAAAAGGTTCATTACAAAAGCGAAAAAATACTTTTGGGATGACCCTTATTTGTACACTCATGGTCCTGATTCTGTGATAAGAAGATGTGTTCCTGAGTCAGAGCAGATAGACGTTCTGAAATTTTGTCACGAGCTGCAATGTAGAGGACATTTTGGTGCAAGAAAGACAGCCTTGAAAGTGTTGCAATCTGGATTCTTCTGGGAATCGTTACATAAAGATACAATCCGGTTTTGTTTGGCATGCGACAGATGCCAACGTACGGGGAGCATAAGTAAGCGAAATGAGATGCCCTTATCTGGAGATTTGATAATAGAGCTTTTGATGTCTGGGGCATAGATTTCATGGGACCATTCCCACCATCTTGTGGTTATAGTTACATCTTGGTAGCAGTTGATTATATGTCAAAATGGGTAGAAGCAAAGGCCACAAGGAATAATGATGGTCAAACTGTGGTGAAATTTGTGAGGGAGACGATATTTGCAAGATTCGGGACTCTTAGAGCTATCATTAGCGATGGAGGTACGCATTTTTGCAACAGATCCTTTGCTGCACTTTTGAAGAAATATGGTGTAAGGCATAAGGTTGCTACACCATACCACCCACAGACTTCAGGACAGGTTGAGGTCAGCAACAAATAAATAAAGAGTATCCTAGAGAAGACTGTTAATTCCACTCGAAAGGATTGGGCGTTGAAGTTAGATGATGCATTGTGGGCCTACAGGACAGCTTTCAAGACGCCTATTGGGATGAGTCCATATAGGTTGGTCTTTGGGAAGGTGTGTCACCTTCCAGTAGAACTCGAGCATAGAGCCTTATGGGCGGTCAGGAAGTTGAACTTTGATTATGACAAGGCCGGTGAGGAGAGGAAACTTCAGCTGTGTGAACTCGAGGAATTTCGCTTGGAAGCGTATGAGAGTGCAAAACTATACAAGGAAAAGACTAAGTTGATACATGACAAGATGATAGTGCATAAAGACCTTCGTCCCGGTATGCAAGTGCTGGTGTTCAACTCCCGGCTGAAGCTGTTTCCCGGTAAGTTGAAGTCTAGATGGTTTGGACCATTCAGGGTCACACAAGTTTTTCCCCATGGAGCTGTAGAAGTGCAAAACGAGAAGAATGGCAACATGTTCAAGGTGAATGGGCATCGGGTTAAGCCTTACATTAAGGATTTCGGAGCTGTCGTTTGATTGGAGGATTCCGTGCTTGTAGAGCCGTAGAGCTCTCACACGTCTTGCCTAGACGCTAAATAAAGCGCTTGGTGGGAGGCAACCCACCTAGGTAACATTTTTTTGTCTTTCGTTTATTTCTTTAGATTAAATTGAGTCAGTAATTAGTGTGAGTCATTTGTTTAGTGAAGGATATTTTTCATTCCAGGTTTGGGGGAATCAAGATTTCCGGTTGTGTTGAGCTATGAGCAGATATGTTTTATGTGTGTGTTGTTTGCCTTGATCAAACCAGGTTAGAACTGCACGAATTATGGAATTAGCGCTTGGTAGACCGCTCAAGATGCACATGCACGAGCCACGGTACGAGCAACTTCAACACCACTGGAATGGCTCGCCACCTAGACCGCTCAAGAGGCATTGTGCATGGCCAGCGGTAAGTGAAGACCTGATGCTTGTAGAGTTTCACGCGGGATGCACCGCCCAAGAGGCACAGTGCCCACACAGCGGGCAATATTTAATTGCAACACTAGAATGGCTCGCTCAAGGGACCGCTCAAGAGGCATTGTGCATGGCCAGCGGTTAATGACGTTCAGATTCTCTCCATGATTTAACGCCGCCTACACCGCCCAAGAGACAGCTGCACAAGCCACGGCCAATATTTAATTACATCACTGGTTTGGCTCGCTTGGTAGACCGCTTAAGTGGCGTGTACCTGACTAGCGGTACGCCCGGCGGTCACTTACGCAAAACGGTGCGTTTGGACTCTCCAGGTAAGTTTTCTTTTTTCTCTCTCTTTACCGCTGATCGGACCGCTGCCCATGCAGCGTGTCTCGTCAGCGGTTGGTCCAATTTTGCCCTATCCTATAAATAACTGGCGAGCAGTTTTGTGGGTCTCATTTGACCCACAAACGGCTGCGCCCTTTTATTCTCTCTTCCTCCTCTTTCTTTTCTTCTCTCTCAATTTCTCTCTATAGTCTCTACTCTCCTAAATTTCGACTACAAGGTATGCTTTCTCTTCTCTCTTCTATTTTACTTTAATGGCATTAACTTATGAAGTTTTGATTTTACAATGTGGTATGAAGAGATTGAGAGTTTTTCATGCTCAAATTCGGATTCTAAGTTTTAATCACCAATGGGCTTTGTTCAAATTGATCTATTTAGCATGATTAAGTTTATTGGGTTGTGTTTTTCACTTGGTATATAAGGAATTCCGAAAATTGTTGTTCTTAGGAGAGTTTGAATGTTTTTGCTTGAATAATGGTTGCCATGCTTGATTTTGAAGGATATATTTGGTTTAGATGAACTTGCATGTGATTTATTTGGTCTTGCATGTGATTTATTTGGTCTTGCATGTGATTTATATGGTATTATAAACATATTTGGAGCTGAATTTTGAAACGAAATGCTGCCGAATTTTTGGTAGAAATTTGTGTGTAATTTTGGCTTGTGTTATCTGCAGATGGCAAGGACTGCTATAGGGAAGCGTCCTCGGGTCAGTACATCCGATAAGGGGAAACAAAAGGCATTGCCAAAACAAGCACAACACAAGGACTTTAAGAGCCGGTTTAGCAATTTCCTCAGGTGACCTTGGATTATTGAGAGGGGAATTGATGTTGAGAGTTTGGTACAGACACCTGTTCCACAGATGGTTACAGACCGCGGATGGGGTGGATATGTTGCACGCCCACCAAGGCCGAACAGGGGGATTGTGACAGAGTACTATGCTAGTGCTGTACCAGGGAGACTGTTGGTTGGAGAACCAGTTTTAGTGCAGGGTGTTGAGGTTCATATAACTCCGGAGGCCATTAATCAGTACTTTGATGCTCCGGAGGTGGCTATCAGTAACGGTCGAGGGATAGAGTATATTGCAGATCTTGACCCCTATAGAGGACGAGTGGCTGCAGGCCTTAGGATGGATGGACAGGCGGAATGGGGTACATTAGTGAAGATGTACCAGCGCGACACGCATGCCGATGTTGCCTTTTGGAACCTTTTCCTGACATACTCATTGATGCCATCCCAGCACCGTTCAGAGATCTTTTATGACCAGGCCCGTGTGTTGCTACGTTTAAGGTCAGGTGGCCCTATCAATATTGGACGGGTGATTTTCAATGCCATTCAAGACGCCAGTGCGCACGATGACCAGTCCATGGTTTTTCCGTGTTTGATCACTGCTTTCTGTAGACAGGCAGGCATTGATGTGAGTGCAGGGTTAGAGAATCATGACCCGAGTATGATGAACTTGACGAACTGGAACCAGCAGTTAGTCCTGAGGGGCCTTCCTCCTATTGGAAATTATGGGGAGAGAAGACGTCGCCGAGAAGAGCGAGAGGCAAGAGAGGCTGAGGCAGCTGCACTTTTACAAGACCAGCCTCAAGGGGCACCACAGGCCCCTCAGATAGGCGGAGCTCAGCCAGGAGGTGATCCATTTACCACTCTTTTGCAGGCTATGCAGACACATATGTATTTACACTTCGCGCAGTTGGAGGGTCGATTAGATACTCGTTTTGACACTATCGAGGCAAACATAGAGGAGCTGCGTGGGATGCTGACTAGCCGGTCTTCTATGGCTAGTGGGAGTGGAGTGCCATTTCAGCCTCCTATTCCTGACCAGGATCCTTTTGCAGCCGGTGGATCAGGTGTCGAGCCGCAGGACTTTGACCAGCGGACCCCGATTTTGAACTTTGATGATGAGCAGCAGATGCAGGATGACACGATAGACTCCGATCAGGGGACCGAGATCTTACAGCTCTCCGATGAGGATGGAGGAGATTAGCAGGCTATGATTTTTTTTTTCTTTTTCTTTTTGAACTTTTATTTGCTTTTGTTTTTTCTTTTGTTTTTCTTGCCTGTCTTTTCTTGCTTGTCAACATTGAGGACACTGTTGAGTTTAGGTTTGGGGGTATGTTGAGTCTTGGGTTATGTTTTTCAGTGTTTTAGAGTCTGTCGTTCCTGCAGCAACCTTGATGAGATATTTTGGTTTTTGACTTTGAAATGATATGCTTAAATCACTGGGTTTAAACTAACATCTTGCCACTTAGAGTATTGCATTGCATTTTCAAAATTTATGACATGCTCCGGATGTGATAGTGGATAGGATGCCTAGTTGGATTGCCATGATTAATAGTGGAGACTACCCTGTGAGTTCACTAAACCAAAGTGCGTACATAAATGACATATATGAGGGATTATTTTGTTTCTACTCTTTAAACACTCAATAGGTTCTTAGCTTTAGATTTGATCTCTATAGGTTGAACATTGAGCATTATAGAGCATTCATCATAAAAGATTTTCACATGTAATCTTTGATCTTGAGTAAGTCGAACCAGTGGAAGTGATGTTAGACTATGTGTGCATGAACCACTTAAAAGGCCTGTAATATTTCCTACCCTATGTGTGTGTGCTCCATAGCCCTGTTTGAAGCCAAACACTGATTGCTTTTTCTTTCTTCACCACATTTACTGTAACCCATGTAAGCCATATTATAGCCATACCTGTTAACTTGGGATCATGCTTTGAGATTGTGAAGAAGGTTGAAGAGTTCGCATAAGAAGTTGTGCGAAAGTGATACGAGTCAAATGAAGAATGAGCTGCATTCAATCCAAATGTAAGAGGCAAGGTTGTATATTTTGTTTGTTAAAAAAAAAAAAAAAAAAAAAAAAAAGAAAAAGAAAGTTTTGCCACCAAAATGAATGGTGAGTTGCGTATGCCAGAAAAAGAATCTAAGGAACACAACATGTCAAAGGACTTAAGTGTTGTATCTACTCTCGAAGGAGTGGGCAAAAGTGAATGGTGAATTAAGGGGACATCAATGAATGGTAAGTGGCATTATTCCACTTACAAAGGAAGTCAATGAAGACCTAAGAGCTTGTGCCAAGTCGTAAAGGTAACTGAAGACTCTCATTGAATGATCCTAGGTTTTTGAACTCCTACATCCCGTTCTTTTCTAACCTTCACCCAATAGCCCCATTACAACCTAATGAAAAGTCTAATTGATCTGCTGGTTATCCTTACTATGAAAGTAGAAGTGTATGTGTGTTTATCTTGCTCATAATGATTCGATTCTTTTCATGAGATCTTTGCATTCAAATCAAGCGTTCTTTCAATGATATATTCTTATGCGATTATAATTTGAAATTTTGTGTGCATAACTTCTTTCGCATATGCTTGATGAGTGTATTTGCCTAGGTTCTGTGTGAAATATGAGCGATATCTGGTGAGGCTTAGAGTCGAGGCGAATTACATCTATGGCGTTCGGCAAAGTGTTCTTGATGCTAGAATATCTTGAGTTTGGGCTTTTCATCTAAAACTGAGCAATGCATTCAAATTTGTGACATAACGTTAGTCTTTACCTATTGGCTTTTGCATGCATTGTTTTAATCTGAGCATTAATCGATTGCATCTCGAATGATTGGTTTTGTGGGATATGTTTGTGGGTGTCATAGCTGAGAACCCTCAGGAGACAACACTCCTCCTACTAGGGACACCTAGAGGTTTAAAGGCTTGTAGCATGTGCTCAATGCTATCGCGTTCCCTGCGAAAGTGGCTTTATTAGGATTTAGTTTTTCAGTTTAGGAATGTTTGGTTTTGCTCGAGGACTAGCAAAAGATAGGTTTGGGGGTATTTGATCAGTCTATTTCTATGCTTATATTTTGCCCTTTTTGCTTATGTTTATGTTTGTTTCTTGGGTCCTTTTGGTGGGTTGATATGTTTGTTAAGTCTTTGCAGGTCTCTTTCCATAGAAATGTTGATCGGATCGTATACCAGAGATGATGGAGTCAAAAGATGCAGAAAAGGCATTTATTCCCATTTTCCGCGGCCCATGCCGCCCATCATGCAGGTGCATCGTCGGCGGTGCACCAGGCGCCCGTGTAGTCTTCCTTTTCCGCGGCCCATGCCGCTCAAGAGGCAAGTGCCTCCCAAGCGGCCCCTCAAGCGAGCCATTCCAGTTTTGTTGAGTTGGTTTTTCCGCTGCCCATACACGTGCCTACCCAGCGGCACGTCAAGCGGTTAGACCGTCTCCTCATCCTCTCGTTACTGCAGAAGACCTATAAAAAGAAGGAAAAAGAGAAAAGAAAGGGGAGTCGACATATAGACAGATAGAGAGAGTTTTAACACCACCATTCATTCATTCTTTCATTCATCCCATCAGAGGAGATTACTTGGAGCAGGAAGACGACGGAGATATCAAGTCAGAAGCATCACACCATAATGGGTTCTATCTTCATCTCTTCTATGTTTTTGTTCTCTCCATTGATGTGTAACTAAACCTTTACTAGGGGATTGATGTAACCAATTTTGGACAACTCTATGTAATCAATTAGTCTATCTTTTTGTTAATCAATTGGGTTTTAGTCTTGTCTATTGAATTAATTGCTCTATATTATTGATTCATATTATTTTGTGGCCTCAATTGATATGAGTTTGTGATTTAGTTTATCCATGAGATTAGGGTTTGGATGTGAATGGCCTTTCCATTTAAATCACAATCATAAGCTTAATAGACTTGAAAGTTAATGTTTGCATGGCCTTGTTGCATTGATTTGGCTTAGAGTTTTGTTCATAGGGATTTCATTACCATCACTCGACACATGGCCTTTGTGCGAGTGGTGGGAAGGAGATTCGTTCTTAATTGTTTATCAAAACAAGCCCTAAACTTTATTGAAGTGTTTATTGAGACTAATTGAGAGCATTGAGTGTCTAAGAGAGGTGCATCGATTCCCTAGTATCTCCCCATATATTCATTCTTTGATTTGTTTATTCGTTGATTTGATTTTAGTTCAAGTAATCATAATTAGGTTAATTCTAGAGTTAAACAATTTTTCCAAAGAAAAGCATTATGCAATTTAATTTTTCGCACTTAGAGTAATCCTTGCTAGATTAATTGGCTTTGACCGATAGAATCGCCGATCCCAGTGAACGAACTTTCTTAGTAAATTGAATACAGATTTTACTTCATCACTAGTCACAAAAATATAACAAGTGTAATATGGTGCAGAAATTAAATAACACTTGATATATACGTGGAAACCCAACCACTGGGAAAAACCACGGGCTGTTTAGTGCGCCACACTTGAACCTCGAAATCCACTAATTGAAATGGAGTTTACAACCTATGTAGACCTCGTCTAACACTCCAGTCAATAACCCCCCACTTCTACCACGCGGGCCTTTAAAAGTGGCTCTAGTTCTAATTGCTTGAGGCCTAAGCAACCTTAGCGCCAAGACTTAATTCTCAATGAAGAGATAATGCAACCTATGTTAATATGTATGAATATTCAAATAACAAACAAGGCTAGGGAACCTTAGATGCTTATCTAGGATGATGATATAATCAATTAAATCAATCCTAAATATCAAGAGCTAAATGACATGTCAAATAGCTTAGCTAATCAAGATTAAGCAAAAACCTAATTAGCTATCACAATACAACACTCAATCAATTCATCACAATTAATTCTCTTTTCTTGTATTTAGCATATGATCTAAAACATACAAGTAATTTAAAAGAGATGGCTTGATAGTAAAAATACTGAAATAAGATGAAGTTAATCAAAATCTTACCAAGCAAGTTGTGATGATGCAAACCCATGCATGGATGCATTCTATATAGACATAGAAGATGCAATATGAAATTTGAAGCAAAAATGATTTGATTTGAGTGGTTAAAGGTGAGTTCTTGATTTGATTTTCTCTCAAATATCTCTCTTTGAAGTTTAAGGTTCTAAGGAGTAAAAGAACTTATTTAGATAATGAGAAAGTAAGATATTTATAGACATCAAGAACTGGGCATGCGAAAAGACAAGTTTGCCCTTGAAACGCACCGATCGGCGGTTTCAATCAGCGGCTAAGCCGCCGATCATAACCGTCGAATTGAACCCCGACAAGACCAAAGGAACAACGGCGGTTTCATTCGGTGGTTTCGTAACCACCATCCGACCGTCGAATCAAACCCGAGAGAAAAATCAATCAGGTATGAACGGCGGTTTCGTTCGGCGGCCAGGCTGCCGATCATAACCGCCGATCACCAACAGAGGTGAAATCCAAGGAGAAGCCAAGGGCATTCTCCGTAGGTGGTCTTCGTGCAAAACCAAGCACTCATTAGTGCAAGCGCGGACGTTTCCGAACAATGTCGGGAAACAAATTATAAGACACATAATACACAACAAGATATAACAATCAAAGTGCTAGTGTGTAATGTGACATATGAAGAGAATGCACACAAAAGTAAGAATGCAAAGTGTGTGTGTGCTTCTAAATCTCTTCAAAGAAAGTTAAGCACTAGAAGTATACCTTTGGTGTGCTTGACAACCTTGAGGACTTGAAAGAGTCTTGAGCTTGATAATGAATCACTTAAGCTACCCTTACATATAATCCCCAACACGTGGTTTGTCCACGAAATAAGCCATCAAGATATGGGAATCCTTACAAAATCAATAATCGCCAAGAGCTCATAGACCGCCTATAGCTCTCCAAGTTACCATATTTACTCATATGACCACATTTTAAACTATGGATATTTTTGTTAGGATTATGCTCAATAGCAAGAGTGTAATGTTGTAATTAACAATCTTTTTCATATTAATAAAGTGATTTCTGGTTTAACAAATCGTATAGCATTTATAGTTTATATTATAATTGTCAAAGTAAATAATCATAAGGTCTAAAGACTATGGGAAAAGAAGAATTGTTCGTACATCTGGATATGTATGTGGTAGACACAATTCTTTAGTTAGTCTTGAATATTGTTCACAACTTAAGTTAAAGGTTGGGCACCTTTATCTTGTTAAAGTTGTAGAATTCTTTTGCTAGCATTTGAGTGGGATCAAATGAGATATGATGAGTCTAAAATCATCGGAGTGTCTTCGAGCAAAAGGATCTAGTGCACTGGGTGCATTGAACTGGATCACAATGAAAAGCTTTATCTAAAACCGTCAATAGATAATAGTTTTTTCATTATCAGGACAATCGGAGAGTCTATCTTAATCCTGAGATAAATGATGGACTTATGGTTGCAAGTGATATCATTTGAGTTATCAATGAGTACGATTATATCGCATAGTCTATCCTCGATAATTTGGTGATATTCATTTGTTAATCGATAGAGGACTTCATTTATAGATATGGACATCGTGGCTCCATTTAATTAAATGAGAGTATAATATCATCATATGGATGTTTTGAGGTAATTGGATAATTAAATCTCAACGTTGAGTTTTCAATAGTGTCTATTGAAAACATGGCTTCTGGACAAGTCAAAATATCCAAGTTCAAAACGTGGTCATATGAGTAAATATGGTAACTTGGAGAGTTATAGGCGGTCTATGAACTCTTGGCGATTACTGATATTAATCACGAGGATACACTATCTCCAATATGATTGTCTAGGGTATGAATGAGGAGCATCTTCCTTTTCTATCTTTATTTAAGAGTTCAGTTTTAGCTCTTTAGTGGAATGAGTTAAAATTAATGGATCGGACCTAAGTGAATCATTTGTTGATTGTGATTAGGTTATGTCTATTGAAGCTTAAATTTAGATGGCCCGCCAAGATCCCCAATCCACACGGACTTGCATGGATCACTTGATATATTCTACCGGACCAATTTAAGGGTCCATCTAGAATTGCATTTAATATATTAAGAATATAATTTGCACATTATTTAAGTAATGGGCTGCTCAATTATATTAATATATTAATGAAAGACATGTGGGCTTGTTTCTTTTAGTAAGAATGGGTCTGGTTCACATGTGGGCTTTTTATTTAAAGTCCAATGGATTAAATGAAATAAGAAAATAATGTTAGGCCCAACCTTATACAAGTGGGGCGGCTAGGTTAAGGTTTTAACCTAAAAATATTATTTTGTTTCATTTGTTTTAATTAAATAAGAATTAATTGATTTATTGATTAATTGTTTAATTAAAGAAACAAATCTTTCCTAAAAGTAAAAGACTTGTTTGATAAGTAAATAAATAAATTAGTTTTATTTATTTAATCAAATAAGGAGTCTTTTTTATTTAGTCAAATAAAAGAATAAAAATAAAAGAGTTGGATTAGGGTTTGAAGTCTATAAAGTTAAAAAGAATTAGGGTTGAATTTTAGTCACCCTATATAAGTGACATGATGAAATTCGGCCAACGCTAATCTTACACTACATAGAATTCGGCAACCCTAAAGGAAAAAGAAGAAAAATTCGGCCAACCTATATATATGTTGTTATAGGGTTCGGCCACATCAATTAATTGGTGCTTGAGTTTTTATTTTCTTTCTTCTTCTTCTTAATTCTAAGAGAGTTTTTATTCTAGAGAGACAAAAAGGAGTGAAAAATTATTCTTTGATAGTATACAATTGCTTAAACATCAATAAGCTTGTGTATACGATATCGATCTAGGTTCACGCGAGTTTCGATCATAAGATTGAGAACTCAAAAGTGACCGGAATAATTTTGACATTCTTTTGATTGTTTTGTGACTAACAAAGAATAGAAAGTATTTGTTTGGTCCATTCACAGGTTTGCAATTCAAAGGAAAGGGAGACCACGCTCCTAGGTGATCCACGTTCGTGCTCGGATTGAAGGTCTTGCGGATTACCATCGACGTAAGTCAATCGGATCACGCGACAAGAGGTAATTTACTTTTGTTGATATATATGCATGTTTATTGATTAAAAGGGTTTAAGGTTCATAAAGGAAAAAATTTTAAAAGTCACTAAATCGTTTTTAGTATCGCTTCCGCTGCGTGTAACACTTTTATTTGATTATTTTTTCCCTACAATTTTGACTTGTCCAGAAGCCATGTTTTCAATAGTCACTATCGAAAACTCAACGTTGAGATTTAATATCCAATTACCTCAAAACATCCATATGATGATATTATACTCTCATTGTATAAATGGAGCCACGATGTCCATATCTATAAATGAAGTCCTCTATCGATTAACAAATGATCTCACTCAAATGCTAGCAAAAGAATCTACAACTTTAACAAGATAAAGGTGCCCAACCTTTAACTTAAGTTGTGAACATTATTCAAGACTAACTACAAAATTGTGTCTACCTCATACATATCCAGATGTACAAACAATTCTTCTTTTCTCATAGTCTTTTGACCTTATGATTATTTACCTTGACAATTATAATTATAAATGCTATAAAATTTTGTTAAATAAACAGAAATCACTTTATTAATATGATAAGATTGTCAATTACAATATTACACTCTTGCTATTGAGCATAATCCTAACACAAGCTTCAAAGGCACTCTCAAGTCATTAAGCTCGAGAGCACTTCAAAGGTATATCACTTGTGCTTAACTCCTTGAAGAGAACTAGTTGCACACACACACACTTCTTCATGCATGCTTTGCTCATCTTGCATTTGTGTATCAATTCTAGTATGTGTGCTTTCTTTACACTTTTCACATGTACACTTGATTGTTAGATCTAAGTGTGGTTTTGTGTGTTGAAATTTGTTTCATGATGATTGATCGGAAACTTCCACGCTGCACGATGGTGTACTTGTTTTTAGTGTGATGAGTGACCACCAGAGATGGGTCTAGTGCGTGGGTCCTTGTGTGCAGGTCTCTACCCACGCACCACCCACGTAGTGCTCTCGGGTTATTTTTACAAGTCCCGGTGCACCGGTGACTGCGTTGGTAGTGCGTTGGTCTCTACCGGCATAGTGTTCTTAGGTTTCTTTTCATGCACCCAGTGTCCAATTTCAGCATAAATTTTCCAAACTGTCGTAGTTTCATTTAGGGCTCTTATTTATATGATGTCTTTTCTCTTGTTCATTTTGAAGAGTTTAAAATCACACCTTTGAAAGATATAGTGTTTCCCAAGAGAAAGAAACTCCCAAGAACTCACATTTACTCAACCAAACATATTCCTATGAGCATCAAGCATTATTCTAACATCATCCAAGCATGTGTCTTCTTTCTTTCTTTGACTAGGTAATTTGAACATGCTTTAGAACTTCTTATTTCATCTTTTGTACATGTTTGCCTAGGTTTATCATTTAGTTTGTTATTAAATGCGAAATATACAAACGTAGTTAAATTGCCTAAAGCATACCTAGAGGGGGGTGAATAGATTTTTACACCTTTTCAATCGCTTGAAACAAACTCAAGTTTGTCCCTCAAGGTAGCTTATATTACAACACATAAACCATACATACAAGTATAGACAAGATAAGTATGTGATCATTAAAGCATTGTCCATACATCAATAAGAATCAAGAGGAAGAATAACATTAAAAACTCATCAATAAAGAATACTTGTATTTCCAATAATGTTTAATGTGTTATAAGTATCAATCAAATATAACTATACAAAAGAATCAAAGAACAAAAGAATTACATATACAACTATGATCAAAATGATTTGCTTTCATATCACACTTAACAAAATCTTGTTACAATATACATCACAAGAGAATATTATACAACAAGATTAAAACATACACATATACAAATATGAGAGAGAGAGAGAGAGAGAGAGAGAGAGAGAGAGAGAATTAACACAAGTGATTTTTTAACGTGGTAAAACCTCCAAGGAGGAAACATCCACGGGTTAAACTACAACCATTGGGTAATATATATATTGGATGATAGATTAGAAATTCCTCAAAAGTGATCAACCTATGATCTACTCTCTATTGGAGTCTATGTCTACCCAATCCTTATTGGTAGATAAGAAATCCCTCAATGATGCGAAACCACCATATGTTGGAGTCCATGTCTAACCAACATCGTTGGAAGATTAGAAATTCCTCAAGAGTGCATACACATCCCATGTACCACTCTCTATTGGAGTCAATGTCTATCCAAACGCCCGGGCCTACCAATAATGTAGCTAACTCCATATCCAAGGCACTCATGCCTCTAGAGAGCTGATCGCACTCTAAATGTTCACATTTAGCGCTCCCTATTCCTATCTTTTGTGTTCGTTTCCGAGCACTTTTGTGTATATAATGTGTGTTTTAGCTATGTGCAGGTAAATATCCCATATGGAAGGTGTTTGTACTGAAAGTGGGCAAAATAGGGCAATTTTGTGTGAAGAAGTCCAAGGTTGGTTTGTGCGGCTGGAATGAACCCGCCTAGCAGGAGAGCATGAACCCGCCGAGGACCAAGGCTAGCTCAGACCTTCGGGAAGGCTAGACATGTCCCGCCGCACGAACCCGCCAAGATTCTAGCTAGTTCGTGTGGCTAGACATTGCCCGCGGAACCAAACCCGCCTAGATTCCCGCTAGCTCGTGCGGCTGGACATAACCCGCCGTCCAAGCTCGCCAAGACCAAGGCTGGTTCGCGCGGCTAGACATTGCCCGCCGCACGAACCCGCCTTACCCTTGTCCGAGCCAAAATTATGATATTTTCAGGGGCATTTCAATCTTTTCACACCCCATTCATGCCCAAAACTTGCCACCATATATATACATCCCTTTTGCCTCTCTTTCAATCGGTTACACCACCTAACTTTGCTCCAAGAAACCACTTTTCTTGGATTGATCATCACAAAAGAGAGAGGGCAACTCCAAGCTTCCATAGGGGATTTTCCTCCATGGAAAGCCTTCCATGGAGAGTAGAGATATAGAGAAATGAGAGGCTTGGGTGTCAAAACCGAGCCAAGGAAGTTTCATAGTAAGGGAGACCTATTGGAGGCTTGTCTTCAAGGGTTATTTCTTCATTTACTCATCTCTTGTATTTCTATTGATGTATAACCCATTTGGGAATATTGTAACCTACACTTATGTTAATATATGTATGATTGTTCTTATGCTTTGATTTGGTATTGATTCATTCCTTAGATGTATAGTGATTAAGCTCTTTTTGTTATATTCATGTGTATGGATGATTATATATTGATATGAATGATGAATGAGATTAGGAGTAGATTAACTAAATGATTAGGAGTAGTTGTAATCAAATATCTCATTTGTTTATGTATGTTGACGTATGATTCCCTATGTATGTGTTTAGAGTGATTAGAGTGATTAAGAGTTGAGATTGTGCTTGGATAACCATTCTTTGCATAATCTTGACAATTAGCTTTAAGGAATGGAAATAGCTTATGTGTGCATAATTATGCCACTTTAGCTTTTGTTCATAGTTCTTGTGCTTAATGGGTCTAAACCCTAGACACAATCACTCTTCCGGTTGGAAAGTGATGACATGATTTCGGGAATTCCCTAATCAAGATTTTGGGGTAATTTCCCTAATCAAGAGAACGAACCCTTTACTGAATTAATTGAATTTACATGCTAAACAATCGACATAGATTTGCATATTGTGTTTGGTAAACCGATTTCCCATATGTGTTATATATCTTGTTTTTCTCCAAGCCACCATTATTTTCGTAGCTAGGGTGTCTTGCCTTTAGGAGTAGATTAACTTAATTAGGAGTAGATTAATTAGATAGCCAAGACACCCGGCTACATTTCTACCTTAGTTAATTAATTTACATTTCTGCACACACACAACCGCTTTCCTTTTTACATGCTTTAATAAACACTAGAACTAGATACAGTTAACGAATCCATTCCCTATGGAACGAACCGTACTTGCCGCTATGCGATCGTAATGATCCGTGCGCTTGCGGAAAAACATACGTGCCCCATTTATTTTACGATAGTTTAGAGAACTATCATGTGTCCCGTGTGCGCCGACCAAGTTGTTGGCGCCGCTGGGGATACTTTATTATAGACTGTTTCGGGGCGCAGCAAGAGCCTCCAATGCATAGCTATCCGGATCTTCCCGATCCTAACCATGACTTCTTACTTGGTTATCCGGACCTTTTGTCCTAACCAAGACTTCCTTGCTTGACTATCCGGACACCTTGTCCTAGTCAAGACTTCATGCCTTTTACAAGGACTTCCTAAGTGTGATGCATGAATGCAAATGATGCAAACAAGCAATTCAACATAGAACATGTGATCAATAAATTCCATGGAAACTAGACTTAGTCATGTGAGAACACAAGTCAAAATAGTCTAGATATAAAACTTGAATTAAAACCTAGAGCATGTGAAAACACCTAACACATATGGCTCCTAGTTTCATTCACACATCTAACACTTGAATCAATCATATACATGAAGCACATATTCAAGATATTAGAAACATACACAAAAATGCTATAATCACAAAATGTGTTCAATGAATATTCTAGCCAACATTTAGAGTAAGGATATAATGAATAATCAATTAAATCTTATTCGGCTCTAAAAACAAAATAACAAGTGCTAATCCAAGATTTGTTCAATTAGAGGATTAAAGCACATGTCAAGGTTATTGATCATAAAATGAATTAATCAATTCATAAATAACCCTAGATATCAAACTAATCACAATACAACACTCAAACATGTGAGAAACTAGAATCAAGGAAAACTAATTCACATTTGTCTCTAATTAGACTTGATTATGTTTGATTATGAAGCTATATTTCTCAATAGCATTCATCATACATACACATACATATACAAGAAGAAACCCCAAGGTAATTGAAGGTTATAAAAGAAGAAAACACAAAGATAAGTCAAATACCTTTGATTCACAAGCTAGTTCAGTTTTGTGGGTAGAACCACTGGAAAACTCAATCAAACAGCTACAAGACCATTGGAAAAGGTAGAGGACTTGATTACAAAACTTCTCCAACTTGAATCAATCAATTCGGAGTCCAAATGAGAAAGTTATGGTGTTTGGAAGATGAGAAAGTTTGGAGAAAATTTTGCACGTGTTTTTCAATTTTTCTTCTTTGAAATGAAATGGGAGGGAAAGGATGACATTTAAATGAAATGAAGAGAGAGAATTCAGTGATGAATCAGAGGCTGCCACCTCACCAACCCATCAGAGGTGCATGAGCCTCACCGGGCAGTGAGGTGAGTGGGTCGTGAGGCTTACAGCCGCCTCATGGGCTCACCACCAAATGGCCTTTGGCCATTCTTGACTCCCTCGCACTCCTCTCACGTTCTTCGGCCGTATTCGGGCCTCCGAACTCTGAATTCTAATCCGCCTTCAAATTATGAACCATGACTCCCTCATGCACAAGAAAAACAATGAAACTTTGACAAAAGGTTGAGAATTCGACTCAATACACAATGACGAAAACAACACAATGTTTGAGAAAGCAAAGTAGCATAACATCCTAGTTTGGACTCGAAACCTAATGAATGAGTAATCGAAATGACTGGGACTTAATAAGGAATCAAATAAGATCATGTTCAAGTCCAAATACAATAAAACACAAACATATAAATACAAGATCACACAAGTATGCCATTTCCTAGACATAGTCTTAAAACATGCAATTCTACAATGCATGACAATATGAGTTCAATGCATGTGCATACTAAAACATGTGAATGTGTTATATAAATGGTATACAACAATGCAGGGACACTCATGAATAAATTGTGTGTGTGCGTGCCTATGTGTTGTAAGAGAAATGAGGTCTAATATACCTTTATTGTGTAATGTAGAGCATTCCTCTTTGAAGACACCTTCTTGCATGAATTGTGGCCAAGTTTTTCTTTGAAGCTTTGAATCAACATTTCTAAGACCACTAAGCAATACAAGAAAAACATCGTTTTGGAATGGAATTAATGCCAAGAAAAACCAAAAACCTAACAATCTCCCCCTTTCGTAAATTCCTTGTCAAAACCCATATACATATACTAAAACAATTACAAAGAAAATGTGGTCACGATGAGTATATTGAGTTGCACATTACTAGACACCATTTTCAACAACAAGTATTGAACTTCATCTTGGTCTTCTCTTGATATCACCTAAAATAAACTTGAAAGCACGAGAATATCCAAGAGACAACACATATGGCAATATTCATTTTTAGGCAAGAAAATAAAACATTTAAGTTCAAATGGATCATGTATGCTCCCCCTTAATACATGCTATCCAACAAAATATTCTAGCCAAGATCAATAAAAAATATTAAATGTCATAAAGTTCAAACTTGATACCAAAATACACCAAAAATAAAAACTAAAAAAAATGAGACTGAGCAAGCTAGATATATATCTCTCATATTTCTCCCTCTTTTTGACATGATATGAAGCCAAAAGGAAAGAGTAAGAAAATATACTTCAAGATACTTTCTAGCCACTTGTGCCACCAAGGAAAGTTGTTCCAATATACATCATAAGTGAATAATATTCAACAAGATTAAAACATATACTAAAACAAATAAGAAAGAGAGAGATAGAAAGGATTGACACATGAGATTTTTTGAAACGTGGTAAAACCTCCAAGGAGGAAATATCCACAGGTTGAACTACAACCATTGGGTACTATATATATTGGATGATAGATTAGAAATTCCTCAAAAGTGACCAACCTTGATCTACTTCCTATTGGAGTCTATGTCTACCCAATCCCTATTGGAAGATACAAAATCCCTCAATGATGCAAAGCCACCATATATTGGAGTCCATACTGTAAGGTCTCATTTCACTGATTGGCTTATTTCGTGGACAAACCACAATTAGGGTTCATTGTAAGGGTAGCTTAGGTATTGGTGTTCAAGTTCATGCCCTTTCAAGACCTCATCTTGATAAGCACCGAAGGTAAAATTCTAAGTGCTTACTTGCTTTTAAGAGATGGTTGCACAAACTCACAACTCATGCATAGTGTTTAATTCTTGTATGTTGTGTGTCTTATATATGTGCATTAATGTTCATTAATCTCTCTTCTTGCATGTCCTTTTGATTGCATCTTGAATGTCCAAATGCCATGTCATGCATAGGCTTAGGATTGCATTCTTGCAAAGGGCGCTATCAAAAGCGCTCTACAGAGGCGCTGTATGAACAGCGCCCATTTCAGACCTAATGGAAATTAGCCTTTTAATGCATCAGACCTGATGCATTTTATTGAAGGCGCTGTACGGTCGCTCTAGAAAAGCGCTCTACGTACAGCGCCTATCTCAGACCCGAGAGATCAAAGTTGAGGCGCTGTTCAGGTGTTGTACAGAAGCACTGTTCGAACAGCGCCAATGAAGAATGTTCTTCATTTTCCCAGATAGGCCCTATACAAGTTGCTCTACGTATAGTGCCCAAGGCAAAAATAGGGCAACTTATCAAAACGATGTCACTTCATTTTGAGACCCTATATATATGTCTCTTTCATCTTAGGTCATCTTTAGAGAGTTCAAAAGCATATTTTTACTTAGCATATTTTTCCAAGAGAAATATTTTACCAAAGAACTCACCTTTCTTTACTCAAACACCTTTCCATGATCATCAAACATCATCTAGCATCATCCTTGATCATCTAGATATCATTTTGCATGGAGTTTTCAACACACTTTGCTTGGTAAGTTTTTCACTTATATTTTACATATTTTGTGTCTTTCTTCCCAAGCAATCTCATTTATCACTTGTATGTCATTGATATATATCTTAGATACATGCTTGAGATTAATGTTTTGAATGTTTAAGAGTTGTATTGTGATAGCTTTCTAGGTTTTCATAATCTATGTTTAGCTAAGCTTTTTGACATGTCATTTAGCTCTTGATATCTAGGATTGCATTTATAGTTATATCTTCATCCTAGATAAGCATATAGGGTTCCCTAACTCTTTATTGAATTTTGGATATTTCATATATTCACATAGGCTCTTTATCTCTTCATTGAGAAGTAAGACTTGTGTAGCTTCCGGGATTAGGTTGTGTAAATCACAAGCAATTGGACTAGGTTCACTTATACCGGGATTAGGTAGGTGTGTGATTATATACCGGGATTAGGTTGTAATCTTTAACACATTTAGTGAATTCGAGGTTCGAGTGTGGCTTACTTACTAGCCCGTGGTTTTTCCCGTGAGGGTTTCCACGTAAATATCAAATGTTATTTAAATTCCACACATATTAGACTTGTTATATTATTGTGAATAGTTATGGGCATTTTTGTAATCTTGACCATACACGAAAATTGGGTAAAATTAATTAAAATCTATTCACCCCCCCCCCCCCCCCCCCCCCCCTTCAGATAATATATTACACACCATTAATTTGTTTTACATACCAAACCAATATCATTGGAAGATTAGAAATTCCTTAAGAGCCAATGCACATCCCATGCAACACTCTCTATTAGAGTTTATGTCAAACCAAACGCCCAGGCCTGCCAATAGTGTAGCCAACTCCCTATCTAAGGCACTCATACCTCTAAAGAGCTTCATCTGCACAGCTATCCGGACCTTCCCGATCCTAGCCTTGACTTCTTACTTGGTTATTTGGACCTCCTATCCTAACCAAGTCTTCCTTGCTTGACTATCCAGACACCTTGTCCCAGTCAAGACTTCATGCCTTTTACAAGGACTTCCTAGTGTGATCATGTGAATGCAAATGATGCAAACAAGCAATTCAACATAGAACATGTGATCAATACATTCCATGGAACAACTAGACCTAAACATGTGAGAACACAAGTTATAATAGTCTAGATGCAAAACATGAATTAAACCTAGAGCTTGTGAAAACACCTAACACAAATAGCTCATAGTTTCATTCACACAAATAACACTTGAATAAATCATATATATGAAGTACAAATTCAAGATGTTATAAACATACACAAAAATGCTAGAATCACAAAATGTATTCAATGAATGTTTTAGCCAAAGATTTAGAGTAAGGATATAATGATAAATCAATTAAATCCTAAATAGCTATAAAAAAACATACATATGAATTAATCCTAGATTTTATCAATCAAAGGATCAAAACACATTTCAAGGATTATTAATCTTAAAATGATTCAATCAAGTCACAAATAATCCTAGATATCAAACTAATCACAATACAACTCTCATTCATGTGAAAAACCTAGAATCTTAAAAACTAGTTCATATATGTCTCTAATTAGACTTTTGATTAGGTTTGATTATGAAGCTATCTTTTGTAGAGAAAATTGCACGCGGCGGAAGTGAAAATAGGTTTAGTATAGTTTAAAATTTTCCAAAAAGTAGAACCTTAACCCTTGATTAATTAACATATATAAAAGTATTGTACCTTTGTCGCGTGATCTGATTGACGTTGCGTCGATGGTAATCCGCAAGATCTTCCAAACCAATCATGAACGTGAATCACTTAGGAGCGTGGGTTCCCTTTCTTTGAATTGTGTACCTGACGATGGATAACAAAAAACTTTTTCTTTGTTAGTCACTATAACCTTCCAAGAGAAAACGAAGAACGTTCTGGTCACTTGTGAATTCTCAATCTATTGATCGAAACTCGCGTGAACCTTAATCGAAGTTGTGTACAAAGTCTTTTGATATAAAAGATAGTAGTACACTATCGAAAATAAAACGTTTCTTCACCTATTTCCTCTTGGCCGAAAATCACACCTTATGCCTTAGAGTTGGATTTCTATTTTTGAGCAAAAGAAATAATTCTCTCTTTTCATTAGGGTGGCCGAATTCTATACCATATATTATATATGGTGGCTAAAATCTTCCGCCAAATAGGATTTATGTCTTTTAACCTAAATCATAACCCTAGGTAGATTTCTTTAGAATTACAAACCCTAATCCAACTCTTTAGTGTATTTATGACCATATCAAAGACTTCCTAATTTGACTAGATAAATAAATTCCTTTTATTTATCTACTTACCAAATAAAGTCTTTTATATATATTATACTACTAACAATAGTATAACACTAAGAAACTTATTTCCTAGTTAGAAATTGTTTTTGATTCTTAATTAAATAATTAATTAATAAATTAATTGATTTTCATTTAATCAAATAATAAAATAAAATAATATAATAGACTAATATATTGGCCTTGCCGCCGAAGTACCCTACATGGGCCATATATTATTTTTCCATTTTATTTAATCCATTGGACCTTAATAAAAAGGCCCACATGTGAACTAGGCCCATTTTTACTAAAAGAAACAAATCCACATGCCTTAATACAATTCTAGATGGACCCATAATTAGTCTGGTAGAATATATCAAGTGATATATGCAAGTCCGTGTGGATTGAGGATCTTGGCGGGCTATCTAAATTTAAGCTTTAATAGACACAACCTAATCACAATCAACAAATGATTCACTTAGATTCGATCTATTAATTTTAGCTCATTCCACTAAAGAGCTAAAATTGAACTCTTAAATAAAGATAGAATAAGTAAATATTTCTCATTCATACCCTAATCTTATTAGAGATAGTGTATCCTCGTGAATAATATCAGTAATCGCCAAGAGCTCATAGACCACCTATAGCTCTCATAGTTACCATATTTACTCATATGATCACATTTTGAACTTGGATATTCTGACTTGTCTAGAAGTCATGTTTTAATAGACGCTATCGAAAACTCAACGTTAAGATTTAATATCCAATACCTCAAAATGTCCGTATGATAATATTATACTCTCATTTTAATAAATGGAGCCATGATGTCCATATCTATAAATGAAGTCCTCTATTGATTAGCAAATGAATATCACCAAACTATCGAGGATAGACTATGCTATATAATCGTACTCATTGATAGCTCAAAAGATAACACTTGTAATCATAAGTCCATCATTTATCTCAGGATTAAGATAGACTCTCTGATTGCCCTCATAATGAAAACTTTTATCCACTGACGGTTCTAGATAAAGTATTTCATTGTGATCCTATTCAATGCACCTAGTGCACTAGATTCTCTTACTCAAAGACACTTTGATGATTTTAGACTCATCATATCACATTTGATCCCACTCAAATGCTAGCAAAATAATCTACAACTTTAACAAGGTAAAGGTGCCTAACCTTTATCTTAAGTTGTGAACATTATTCAAGACTAACTAAAGAATTGTGTCTACCTCATACATATCCAAATGTACGAACAATTCTTTATTTCTCATAGTTTTTTGACCTTATGATTATTTACTTTTGACAATTATAATATTTAAACTATAAATGCTATAAGATTTGTTAAACCAGAAATCACTTTATTAATATGAAAAGATTGTCAATAACATTATTACCACTACTACAAAAAATGCAAAAGAAATAGTTTTTGAAATTTTTAAAACCGATGTCTTTTTGAGTGTTTTAGAAAAAAAAAATGCAAAAGACATCGGTTTTTAACCGATGTAAAATAAGAGAAAGGACATCGGTTTTACTTAAAACCAATTTAAAAACCCAAGAGAAAAGACATCGGTTTTAGTTAAAACCGATTTAAAAACCCTGATGTAAAATTGATGTATTACAAAAATTAATCCCACCATCGCCGGGCTGTTCCACCGTCCAACCCCACCTCTAATAATAATGACAATTAATTGTCATTATGAGGAATCGAACTTGCAACCTCAAAGTCAAAGTGGTAAGCCTTTACCGCCAGACTACAAGATTGGATGTGTTAACAATTGCACAATATTTATATATAACCTATATGAGTTGTTAGAAATAAAAAAATAAATAGATAAATAAATAATTAAAAAAACTTGTTTGATAAATTTAAATTTACTCAACTAATCAAAATTCTAATTTCTACTACAAACATATATATATATTAAATAAATTTTATTGGTGGGCTTATTTTTCATTTCATTTTTTATTGTGTGGTTTTATGTTCTGCTGAAGATACTTTTGTGCAAACTTTTTCCCCAAAACTATATCTTTTGGCAACGAAATAAATTTTTTCATCCAAACTGGATTCTTCGATTTTTCGATACGAATCCAACGGTATAAAGAACGTAAAATTATGGGCGGTATTTTGAAAGTTATGATCAATTATTCAGTCAAAGGTTAGAAGCGATTGGAGATATTTTTGTGCAAACTTTTTCCTTAAAACTGTATCTTTTGGCAACGAAATAAATTTTTTTGTCTATGGTGGATTCTTTGATTTTTTGATATGAATCCAACGGTATAAAGAACGTAAAATTCCGGGCAGTATTTTGAAAGTTATGATCAATTATTCAGTCAAAGGTCAAAAGCAATTGGAGATGTTTTTGTGCAAACGTTTTCCTTAAAACTGTATCTTTTGGCAATGAAATAAATTTTTTTGTCCATGGTGGATTCTTTGAGTTTTTGATACAAATCCAATGGTATAAAGAAAGTAAAATTCCGGGCAATATTTTGAAAGTTATGATCAATTGTTCAGTCAAAGGTCAGAATTGAAGCGATTGGAGATATTTTTGTACAAACTCTTTCCTTAAAACTGTATCTTTTGGCAAGGAAATAAATTTTTTTGTCTATGTTGAGTTCTTCAATTTTTTGATACGAATCCAACGGCATAAAGAACGTAAAATTTTGGGCGGTATTTTGAAAGTTATGATCAATTATTCAGTCAAAGGTCATAAGCGATTCGCGAATCCGCGAGTGAGCTGTTTTCATCACTCATTTTCACACTTTTCCAAATCAATTTTTGGAATATTTTCTGAATTAAAAGTGTTTGTTTGCATGTCTAATTTCTTGTGTCAAAATTTGAGCAAATAACATTGAGTATTTTTAGAGATGTGCACTTGAATGTGGACATAGGTCAGATTTGCATAGCAGAATTTTGCTTTTGAATCCACATCGGTTTTTATAAAAACTGATGTCTAAACTCTTGTTTTTAATATCGGTTTTTATAAAAACCATTGTCTTTTCAACGCAAAATTTAAGACATCGGTTTTTATAAAAACCGATGTCTAAACGTTTTTTTTTAATATCAGTTTTCTTAAAAACCGATGTCTTTTGAAACTGTAATTTTTAAGACATCGGTTTTTATAAAAACCGATGTCTAAAAGCTTTTTTAAAATCGGTTACCAAAAACCGATTTCTTTTAGTGATTTCTAGTGATGTCTTTTAACATTTTTGTAGTAGTGTACACTGTTGCTATTGAGCATAATCCTAACATCTTTCTCAATACATTCACAATACATACACATACATATAGAAAAAGAAACCCCAAGCAAATTGAAGGTTATAAAAGAAGAAATCACAAAGATATGACCAATACCTCAAGATCACGAGCTGGTTCGTATTTCTGGGTAGAACTACCAGCAAATTCGATCAAACAGCTGCAAGACCACTTGGAAAAGGTAGATGACTCGATTATGAATAATCTCCAACTTGAATCACTCAATTCTGATTTCGTATGAGAAAGTTAGGGTTTTTTGAAGGTAAGAAAAAGTTGAGAGAACATTCTGCACATAAGGATTTCTATTTTTGTCTTCTTAAAATGAAATGGGAGGGAATGAAGGATTTTAAAAGAGATGAAAGAGAGGGAAAGATGAGCCAATCACGTGTTGCCACCTCAGAACCCTGTGAGGGGTGCGTGAGGCTCACGGGAGCAGAGGAGGCTGATAGCCGTGAGCCTCACGGCCTCCTCACTCGCCCCTCCTTGTTTGGCCATTGGCCAAGCAAGCTTTCCTTGCGCTCCGCTCCCGTTCTTCGGCCATATTCGGGCCTCCGAACTCCGATTTCAAATCTGTCCTTGGATAACGAATCGTGACTCCCTCACACATAATGATGACTATGAAACTTTGATAAAAGGTTGAGAATTCATCTCGAAAAATGACAACAAAGACAACTAAACAAATGAGAACGAAAATTAGCGTAGCTACATCATTTGGACTCGAAACCTAATGAATGAGTAACCGAAATGACTAAGACTCAATAATGAATCAAATTAGATCATGTTCAAGACTAAATACAATAAAACACAAACATATAAACACAAGATCACACAAGTATGTCATTTCCTAGACATAGTCTTAAAACATGCAATTCTACAATGTATGACAATATGAGTTCAATGCATGTGCATACTAAAACATGTGTGAAAGTATACAAACGTATTTAAATTGCTTAAAGCATACCTAGAGGGGTGGGGGGGGGGGGGGGGGGGGGGGTGTTGAATGGGTTTGTACATCTTTTTCAATCCCTTGAAAACAAACTCATGTTTGTCCCTTAAGGTAGCTTTACATACAATATATAAATCAAACATTCATACATAGATAAGATAAGCATGTAATCATTTGCATGAGGAAGAATAACATTAAAATCTCAGTAACAAATAATATTTGTATTCCAATATTTGTTCAATGTGTTACAAGTATAAATAAATATAACAATACACAAAAGAATCAATATATAAAAGAATAATATATACAAGTATGATCAATATGTTTTGCTTTACAATTCACACTAAACAAATCTTGATTCCAGATACATCACAAGTGAAGAATGTACAACAAGATTAAAACAAACACATATACAAATAAGAAAGAAAGAGATAGAAAGAATTAACATATGAGATTTTTTAACATGGTAAAACCTCCAAGGAGGAAACATCCATGGGTTGAACTACAACCATTGGGTACTATATATATTAGATGATAGATTAGAAATTCCTCAAAAGTGACCAACCTTGATCTGCTTCCTATTGGAGTCTATGTCTACTTAATCCTTATTGGAAGATACAAAATCCCTCAATAATGCGAAGCCACCATATATTGGAGTCCATACCAAACCAACATCGTTGGAAGATTAGTAATTCCTTAAAAGCCAATGCACATCCCATGCAACACTCTCTATTGGAGTCTATCTCTAACAAAACGCTTGGGCCTGCCAATAATGTAGCCATCTCTCTATCTAAGGCACTCATGCCTCTAGAGAGCCTCCCAAGCATAGCTATCCGGACCTTCCCAATCCTAGTCATAACTTCTTGCTTGGTTATCCGGACCACTTGTCCTAACCAAGTCTTCCATACTTGACTATCCGGACACCTTGTCCTAGTCAAGACTTCATGCCTTTTACAAGGACTTCCTAGTGTGATCATGTGAATGCAAATGATGCAAACAAGCAATACAACATAGAACATGTGATCAATACATTCCATGGAACAACTAGACCAAAACATGTGAGAACACAAGTTACACTAGTCTAGATGCAAAACTTGAATAAAACCTAGAGCATGTGAAAACACCTAACACAAATAGCTCCTAGTTTCATTCACACAAATAACACTTGAATAAATCATATACATGAATCACAAATTCAAGATATTACAAACTGTTAACCGCTAAAAATGGCTTAAGAAAATCAAAGGAGTACTTTCCCCGGTGCGCTGAATCAAAGCCGGAGCTGACACACAGATCCCCCTATAAGGTACTCCGACCCCGGTGAAAGCAGGCCTTTGTTAGGATTATGTTCAATAGCGAGAGTGTAATGTTGTAATTGACAATCTTTTTCATATTAATAAAGAAATTTCTGGTTTAACAAATCTTATAGCATTTATAGTTTAACATTATAATTGTCAAAGTAAATAATCATAAGGTCTAAAGACTATGAGAAAAGAAGAATTGTTCGTACATTGATGTGTAAAATCGTGTTATAAAAACCTAACTCGCAAGTGCACGAATCGTGAGATAAGTACAGCGACAAGTAGGGATCGTTCCCACGAGGAAAAGTGATTAATTAGTTATAACTAATTCTAATTAAAGCTAAGCAATTAACATTATCCAAGAGAGATTGTTTGATTGATTGATTGATTGAGTATGATTAACTAAATTAAACTAGAAAACAATTAAAAAGAATATGTGAATGTGATCAAGAGGTGAGAGGACTAGGTCATCAATGCTCCCCAACTATGTTTACTCAATGCTTCGAATTGACTTTGATAAAAGATGTAACTCAAGTTAAGGATTCGTTCTTATCTTATTTATGATTGTTACCGTATGATCCTGGGATGAATCAAGTGTTCTCAATTATAATTTACCCATAGATCAATGGCGCAAACTACAACCGAGAACCCATTAAGTGCAAGAACTAATGAACCAAAACCTACTTGCATAGATCAATGCTAAGATCAGTTTTACCCATTCAATTGAATATTAATTAAGGTTACGTGTAGATCAACACTCCAAACTTAATTGTTAAATTATCAAAACCCTAAATTCATGCCAACGTATGATCATGCATCAACACAAACAAAGAATTGAGACGTAGAATGAATTGAATGAATCAAAACTTAAATTAAGAAAATATAGTCAATTCTAACAAAGAGTATTCATAGAGGTTCACATTGATTCCCTAGTATGGATTAGTTACACATCATGAAAATAACAAGACAAGAGATAGAGGAGATAAAACCCATTGAGGCCTTCAACGACTTCTTCCCATCTTCCATGGTGAGTCTTCTTCGTCTTGCAAACCCTCGATGTGTAAAGATGGATGATGGTGATGGGGGATGGCCCCCTTGGTGGCTTGGGACCTCCCTTGGGTGGTTCTCCAGCTGGTCTCTTCAGATTCTCCCGAAATTAGGTTTCAAAGGGGTTTAAATAGGTGTAGATGCAATGCCATGCCCTTAAACAACAAGGAAATCTATTCCTTTTGAGAATACAAGCCTATTTGGAATTCTATTTCTTTCCTAATCTGTCCAAATTGATTACTTATTGAAGGAAGATAAGGATTAGATGTCTACTTGCTTCCCAAGACTCCCACACATGTCCAAGAAGGTAATATTTCCTGTTCCGACAACTTGCGAAACAAATCCCGAACGCATTCGCAGATTTTATGACTGACTGATCTGACCTTCGGGTACTTAAATGGGCATAACTTCTTCTAGAAAATTTGGATCACCAATCCGTAAATTGGGTTGGAAACTAGACTTCTGGGGCTTCAAATCCATAGGTAGCAGGACACACAGTTCAATCGGAGCTGAGAGATATGGGCCCCGCAATAATGATGATCTGCACTGTGACGGGCTACCGCTGCGCCAGAGCGGTTTTGGCAGCGGTTTACACTGTTTTGCACCGCTTTCATGCCGCTGTGTGGAAATTGACAGCGGTCTTTCATGATGGTTGATGGCCATTTGCATAAAAGTCCCTCAAATCTACCAAAATCACCTTTTTTCTCTGAAATACTTCAAACATATCACTTGAATCCAACAACCTGAAAAATGCTCAAACACACAAATTAAATCCCAAAAAGACTCGAGAAATAAGCAATTGATTGGAGGAATGGGAATCAAAAACATATACAATAAATGACCGATCATACATCTGGATATGTATGAGGTAGACACAATTCTTTAGTTAGTCTTGAATAATGTTCACAAATTAAGTTAAAGGTTGGGCACATTTATCTTGTTAAAGTTGTAGAATTCTTTTGTTAGCATTTGAGTGGGATCAAATGAGATATGATGAGTCTAAAATCATCGGAGTGTCTTCGAGTAAAAGAATCTAGTGCACTGAGTGCATTGAACTGGATCACAATGAAAAGCTTTATCTAGAACCGTCAATAGATAATAGTCTTTTCATTATCAGGACAATCGGAGAGTCTATCTTAATCCTGAGATAAATGATGGACTTATGGTTGCAAGTGATATCATTTGAGTTATCAATGAGTACGATTATATAGCATAGTCTATCCTCGATAGTTTGGTGATATTCATTTGTTAATCGATAGAGGACTTCATTTATAGATATGGACATCGTGGCTCCATTTATTAAATGAGAGTATAATATCATCATATGGATGTTTTGAGGTAATTGGATATTAAATCTCAACGTTGAGTTTTCGATAGTGTCTATTGAAAACATGGCTTCTGGACAAGTCAAAATATCCAAGTTCAAAACGTGGTCATATGAGTAAATATGGTAACTTGGAGAGTTATAGGCGGTCTATGAACTCTTGGCGATTACTGATATTAATCATGAGGATACATTATCTCCAATATGATTGTCTAGGGTATGAATGAGGAGCATCTTCCTTTTCTATCTTTATTTAAGAGTTCAGTTTTAGCTCTTTAGTGGAATGAGTTAAAATTAATGGATCGGACCTAAGTGAATTATTTGTTGATTGTGATTAGGTTATGTCTATTGAAGCTTAAATTTAGATGGCCCGCCAAGATCCCCAATCCACACGGACTTGCATGGATCACTTGATATATTCTACCGGACCAATTTAAGGGTCCATCTAGAATTGCATTTAATATATTGATAATATAATTTGCACATTATTTTAGTAATGGGCTGCTCAATTATGTTAATATATTAATGAAAGGCATGTGGGCTTGTTTCTTTTAGTAAGAATGGGTCTGGTTCACATGTGGGCTTTTTATTTAAAGTCCAGTGGATTAAATGAAATAAGAAAATAATATTTGGCCCATTTATTCTAAGTGGGGCGGCAAGGGTTAATTTTAACCTAATATATTATTTTGTTTCATTGTTTTAATTAAATAAGAATTAATTAATTTATTAATTAATTGTTTAATTAAGAAACAAATCTTTTCTGATCAGGAAATATATTTCCTAAAAGTAAAAGTAAAAGACTTGTTTGATAAGGAAATAAATAATTAGTTTTATTTATTTAATCAAATAAGAAGTCTTTTTATTTAGTCAAAATAATAGAATAAAAGATTTATGAATTAAATTAGGGTTTGAAGTCTTAAACTAGATGGGAATTAGGGTGCAACACAAACTCTTTTAAGCTTGTATGTTGCGGCAACCCTAGTCCATTTTAGGTTAGAGAATTCGGCCACCCTAAACGAAAAGAAGGAAAGAAAATTTTGGCCACCTATATATTCATACTTATAGAATTCAGCCACTAGAGGTTCTGTGTGCTTGAGATTCTATTTTCTTCTTCTTCTCAATTCATAGAAAGATTTTTATTCTACTAAAACATAAAAGAGTGTTAGATTATTCTTTGATGGTACACTAATTGCTTGTTCATCAATAAGCTTGTGTGTACAACATCGATTTAGGTTCACGCGAGTTTCGATCACTAGATTGAGAACTCAAAAGTGACCGGAATAATCTTAGTCATTCTTTTGATTGTTTTTGTGACTAACAAAGAAAAGAAAAGTTTGTTTGTCCATTCACAGGTTTGCAATTCAAAGAAAAGGGAGACCACGCTCCTAGGTGATCCACGTTCGTGCTAGGATTGAAGATCTTGCGGATTACCATCGACGTAAGTCAATCGGATCACGCGACAAAAGGTATTATTCTTTTGTTAGATAATATATATGTTTAATAGATTAAAGGGTTTAAGGTTCATAAAAGGAAAAATTTTTAAAAGTTACTAAATCAATTTTTAGTCTCGCTTTCACTGTGTGTACTTCTTGGTATTTTTCCCTACAATTGGTATCAGAGCCTAGGTTGAACCCTTTTAATTAATTAACGTATATATACGTGGATCTATTTCTTTTTATTGTGATTATGCATGTTTTAGAAAGAGATGGCACTCTAGGTATTCGCATATATAATTACATGTGATGTATGGATTTATATATGTTTTATGTGGATTGTTGTTGCTCGATTTTGGTCCTAGATTTTCAATGTATTTTTGTTATGGAATTGTAACAAGAAGGGTGGTCTATCATCGCCATAATTCCTTCTTAGTAGTTGCTAGGTTTTATTATTTTTTTTAATGTAGGTGCAGTATTTTTTTAATACTACTGCAGTTTTTTATTTTAATTTTTTAGTGTGCAGTTTTTATTTTGTAAATATACTGCAGTGAATAAAAAAAAAAAATTAATACTGCAGTATTTATTATTTTATACTGCCGTAATATATTTAGGTGTTGAAGATTCGAAGACACGAAGAAAAAGGAAGCAACCGGAACCAAGAACGAGCACCGTGCGCACCCTAGGATTGGATTGGGCTACGCATGGCAAGCCCAAACTTGTTGGGCCGTGCACGGCAGCCCTGGGAGTCTTCATGGGCTGCGCACAGTAGCCCCTTTGTGGGGTTGTGGGTTGTGCACGCCCATGGGGTTGGGCCGAAGGATGAGCGTATGGTTGATGGGCCACTTGAAGATCTTGTATTCCTAAACAATTGTAATTTACTTGTTTTTCTAGGATGGGCCAAAATTGTTGCTATTTAATTTATGCTTAAATATTACAATATTTGTTATTGTATGATAACATGACATATAGAATAGGAGTGCCACTCATATATCTCTTTTGGTATGAACATGCATTGAATGATTTAGGTATCTAAATTGACATCTAGATAACTTGGTAAATCATTCTATGGGATTTAATCACACGCCTTAAATAATTGAGTGGGAGAAGGTGTTTTTGTAACACCTATGGCCTCCAAGGTTAGTTGAGCTTTATTATTTATTGGTAATCCCCCCAAGGGGCGTCCATGAATGGAATTTAGCAACATACTTCCTTACAAGGATAGACTAGACAATGGACTCAAACGAGATCTACTCCCCAAGGAGGGATTTTCGTGAGAGAAAATTGAGGGTCGATATCTTGGTAACACACTCAATGTAATTTTATTGATATCCTCCCAAGAGTTCTTGTCAATAAAATTGCAAGGCTAAAATTGAAAACGCTGGTTGTTATGTTAACAATTAGGTGGGACCTAGTCTAACTAGTAAATGGTGCGAACTCCCAAAGGAGGCGTAACATTTATGGGTGTTGGATCACCGTTGAATTTTATGATTGAGTTATTTATTTAATTCAAGATAAATATTTAAAAGTGCTTTATCATGATTATTTACTTATATATGTTTTATTTTATTCAGAAATCATGACCCCATCACTTATAAACATCCTGAAAGACAACACTTTAACTGGAGATAATTATGTCACATGGAAAAGGAAAATTGGGTTGTTGCTGCAAAGTGAAAAACATAAATTTGTTCTAACTACTCCTAAACCACCTGCTCCTAATAATGAATCTAGCATAATGTATAGAGATGAGTATGAGCAGTGGAAGACTTCAGATGATATGGCAAAATGTTACATTATGGCCACTATCTCCGACGTGTTGCAACAGCAGCATGAAGGAATGGAGTCCGCTGCTGATATAATGATGTCTCTAGAGGAGATGTTTGCTATGAAGTCCAGGACGACTAAGAGAGAGGCAGTGACTGCTTTTATGAATCTTAGGATGAAACCTGGACAGGCTGTGAAGGATCACATGATGAAAGTCATAGTACATCTCAACATTGCTGAACTGCATGGCGCTGAGATAGATGGTGAGACAAAGATTGATATGGTTGTCAATTCATTGTCAGATTCCTTTGATCAGTTCAAATTGGACTACACTTTGAACAAAAAGGAATACACCTTACAAGGCCTGATGCAAGATGTTCAAAGTGCTGAAAAGATCCTTGTGAAAGGCAAGGGTCAAGAGATTCATATGGTTGGTAAAGTTGCTGCTGTTAAGGCCCGTCAAAAGGTTAAGAAATAACAGAAGAAAAAGCAACTTGGGCCTATCAAGAAGGAGACCAAGAAAGTAACCAAGATCAAAGGGAAATGCTTCCTTTGTGGTGAAAAGGGACATTGGAAGAGAAATTGCCCAAAGTCCCAGAATAAGAAGGAAGAAGGTAATTTGAATTATCTTGAAACATGTTTTTTGGCTGATTCTACAGATTCTTGGATCATAGACTCAGGAGCCACTAATCATGTTTGTTATTCCTTGCAGGGGTTCCAAGAAAGGAGAAAGCTGAGTAAGAATGAAATCAATTTACGCTTGGGCAACGGAACGTTAGTGTCTGCAAGTGCAGTGGGAGATATTAGAGTTTATTTGGATTCTAGAAGGCATTTAGATTTAATAGACGTTTATTATGTACCTCAATTCAAGAGGAATTTAATTTCAGTTTCTTGTTTAAATAAATTTGGATATTCAGTTACTTTTAATAAAGTTTTTATTATTAGTAGAATGACTAAATTATTTGCCAAGGTACATTGGAAAACGGTCTATACTTTTTGGATAGAAATATCTCTCACTCGTTAGACACAGAAATAACGGAACCTAATCATAAAAGAGTAAAATTATCAACAGATGAAACCTACCTTTGGCATTTACGCTTAGGTCATATTAACCTTAATAGGATTAAAAGATTGGTATGTGACGGACCTTTGAGTGACTTAAAGGTTGATGATCTACCAACTTGTGAATCTTGTTTGGAAGGTAAAATGACCAAAAGGACGTTCTCTGCCAAAGGTGCAAGAGCCACTGAATGTTTAGGATTGATACACACTGATGTATGTGGACCTATGAGCATTCAAGCTAGAGGTGGATATGAGTACTTCATCACCTTCATAGATGATTACTCGAGATTTGGTTATGTGTATCTCATGCGACATAAGTCGGATGCTTTTGACATGTTCAAAGCATTCAAAGCTGAAGTGGAAAATCAGCTTGAGAAACACATAAAGATCTTGAGATCTGATCGTGGTGGAGAATATCTATCTGGTGAGTTTCAGCAATATCTTATTGATAATGGGATAGTTTCTCAGTTTTCTGCACCAGGTACACCTCAACAGAATGGGGTAGCAGAAAGGAGAAATAGAACTCTTTTGGATATGGTTAGGTCTATGTTGAGTTATTCAACACTTCCTATTTCTTTTTGGGGATATGCTTTACAAACTGCTATATACATTCTAAACGATGTACCATCTAAGTCTGTTCCTAAAACACCGCATGAGTTGTGGACTGGGCGCAAGCCTAGTTTACAACACTTAAGGATATTTGGTTGTCCTGCGCATGTGTTAAAAGGAAAGACAGAAAAGATGGAGTCCCGTTCAGAAACATGTATATTTGTAGGGTATCCAAAAGAAACTAAAGGATATTATTTCTATAGTCCTTCAGATCTTAAAGTATTTGTTTCGACAAATGCTAAATTTCTGGAAAAGGACTATATGAATGATTTTGTGCCTAGAAGTAGAATTGTCCTGAATAAGATGTCAGGAGATACAATTCCACGAGAGGTTACACAACCTAACCCAATTGTAAGTTCCGATCCAACACAAGATCAACAACCTACCATTCCTCGTCGTAGTGGGAGGGTTAGAACACAACCCGAAAGATACATCGGTCTGGGAGAATCAGTGGAGAATCTCCCGAACGACGATGATCCCTATACGTACAAGGAAGCTATGGAGGATGTTGATAGTCGCCATTGGCAAAAGGCAATGCAATCCGAGATTGAATCTATGTTCGATAACAAAGTCTGGTCCCTTGTAGACTTGCCTAAAGGGATAAAACCCATTGGGTGCAAGTGGGTATACAAGAGGAAAAGAGGTATGGATGGAAAGGTGGAAACCTTTAAAGCTAGATTGGTAGCTAAAGGGTATACACAGAAAGAAGGTATCGATTACGAGGAAACCTTCTCTCCTGTGGCCATGCTTAAATCCATTAGGATACTCTTATCCATTGCAGCATCTTTAGATCTAGAGATTTGGCAAATGGACGTCAAGACAACTTTCCTAAATGGAAGTCTTGACGAAAGCATCTACATGATGCAATCAGAGGGATTCATTGAAAAGGGCCAAGTGGATAAGGTATGCAAGTTGCAGAAATCCATATATGGATTAAAGCAAGCATCCAGATCCTGGAACATAAGGTTTGATCAAGCTGTCAAAGGTTTTGGATTTATTCAGAATCCTGACGAACCTTGTGTATACAAAAGGATTAAAGGCGACAAGTTGGTTTTCCTGATTCTTTATGTTGATGATATACTACTCATTGGAAACGATGTAGGTGTATTGACATCGGTAAAAGAATGGTTAGCAAAACAATTTGATATGAAGGACTTAGGAGAAGCAAGTTTTATTCTAGGTATCCAAGTAATAAGGGATAGAAAGAATAGAACAATTGCATTATCCCAAGCTTCATACATAGACAAGATCTTGTCTAGGTTTTCCATGCAGGATTCCAAAAAAGGTATGTTACCTTTCAGACATGGAATCAAGCTTTCTAAGGAACAAGTTCCTAAGAATGAGCATGAAGAGCAATTCATGAGTAGAGTTCCATATGCCTCGGCAGTTGGAAGTCTCATGTATGCAATGCTCTGTACTAGACCAGATATTTGTTTTGCTGTTGGCATAGTTAGCAGGTTTCAATCGAAACCTGGTCCTGATCACTGGACGGCAGTCAAGCATATTTTCAAGTATCTCAAGAGAACGAGAGATAATATGCTTGTATACTCTGGAGGGGATTTGATTCCTGTTGGGTATACAGATTCTGATTTCCAATCAGATTCTGACTCCAGAAAATCCACATCAGGGGCTGTGTTTACTATTGGAGGAGGAGCAGTTATATGGAGGAGTATCAAGAAATCTTGTATTGCTGATTCCACCATGGAAGCTGAGTATGTTGCTGCATGCGAGGCTGCCAAAGAGGCTGTTTGGCTCCGCCAATTCTTGATTGACTTGGAAGTGGTTCCTAATGCGAATAAGCAGATCACTATCTACTGTGACAACAGTGGAGCAGTGGCTAATTCGAAAGAACCAAGAAGTCACAAGAGAGGTAAACACATTGAAAGAAAGTATCATCTTTTAAGGGAGATTGTTCAAAGAGGTGACGTGACGATTACCAAAATCGCGTCAGCAGAAAATCTAGCGGATCCCTTCACAAAGGCTCTACCTAAGAAGAGTTTCGATGGGCATCTAGAGAACATGGGCTTGAGAGATATGACACATTTGCTATAGCGCAAGTGGGAGATTGTTAGGATTATGCTCAATAGCAAGAGTGTAATGTTGTAATTAACAATCTTTTTCATATTAATAAAGTGATTTCTGGTTTAACAAATCGTATAGCATTTATAGTTTAATATTATAATTGTCAAAGTAAATAATCATAAGGTCTAAAGACTATGGGAAAAGAAGAATTGTTCGTACATCTAGATATGTATGTGGTAGACACAATTCTTTAGTTAGTCTTGAATAATGTTCACAACTTAAGTTAAAGGTTGGGCACCTTTATCTTGTTAAAGTTGTAGAATTCTTTTGCTAGCATTTGAGTGGGATCAAATGAGATATGATGAGTCTAAAATCATCGGAGTGTCTTTGAGCAAAAGGATCTAGTGCACTGGGTGCATTGAACTGGATCACAATGAAAAGCTTTATCTAAAACCGTCAATAGATAATAGTCTTTTCATTATCAGGACAATCGGAGAGTCTATCTTAATCCTGAGATAAATGATGGACTTATGGTTGCAAGTGATATCATTTGAGTTATCAATGAGTACGATTATATCGCATAGTCTATCCTCGATAGTTTGGTGATATTCATTTGTTAATCGATAGAGGACTTCATTTATAGATATGGACATCGTGGCTCCATTTATTAAATGAGAGTATAATATCATCATATGGATGTTTTGAGGTAACTGGATATTAAATCTCAACGTTGAGTTTTCGATAGTGTCTATTAAAAACATGGCTTCTAGACAAGTCAAAATATCCAAGTTCAAAACGTGGTCATATGAGTAAATATGGTAACTTGGAGAGTTATAGGCGGTCTATGAACTCTTGGCGATTACTGATATTAATCACGAGGATACATTATCTCCAATATGATTGTCTAGGGTATGAATGAGGAGCATCTTCCTTTTCTATCTTTATTTAAGAGTTCAGTTTTAGCTCTTTAGTGGAATGAGTTAAAATTAATGGATCGGACCTAAGTGAATCATTTGTTGATTGTGATTAGGTTATGTCTATTGAAGCTTAAATTTAGATGGCCCGCCAAGATCCCCAATCCACACGGACTTACATGGATCACTTGATATATTCTACCGGACCAATTTAAGGGTCCATCTAGAATTGCATTTAATATATTAAGAATATAATTTGCACATTATTTTAGTAATGGGCTGCTCAATTGTATTAATATATTAATGAAAGGCATGTGGGCTTGTTTCTTTTAGTAAGAATGGGTCTGGTTCACATGTGGGCTTTTTATTTAAAGTCCAATGGATTAAATGAAATAAGAAAATAATATTTGGCCCATTTATTCTAAGTGGGGCGGCAAGGGTTAATTTTAACCTAATATATTATTTTGTTTCATTGTTTTAATTAAATAAGAATTAATTAATTTATTAATTAATTGTTTAATTAAGAAACAAATCTTTTCTGATCAGGAAATATATTTCCTAAAAGTAAAAGTAAAAGACTTGTTTGATAAGGAAATAAATAATTAGTTTTATTTATTTAATCAAATAAGAAGTCTTTTTATTTAGTCAAAATAATAGAATAAAAGATTTATGAATTAAATTAGGGTTTGAAGTCTTAAACTAGATGGGAATTAGGGTGCAACACAAACTCTTTTAAGCTTGTATGTTGCGGCAACCCTAGTCCATTTTAGGTTAGAGAATTCGGCCACCCTAAACGAAAAGAAGGAAAGAAAATTTTGGCCACCTATATATTCATACTTATAGAATTCGGCCACTAGAGGTTCTGTGTGCTTGAGATTCTATTTTCTTCTTCTTCTCAATTCATAGAAAGATTTTTATTCTACTAAAACATAAAAGAGTGTTAGATTATTCTTTGATGGTACACTAATTGCTTGTTCATCAATAAGCTTGTGTGTACAACATCGATTTAGGTTCACGCGAGTTTCGATCACTAGATTGAGAACTCAAAAGTGACCGGAATAATCTTAGTCATTCTTTTGATTGTTTTTGTGACTAACAAAGAAAAGAAAAGTTTGTTTGTCCATTCACAGGTTTGCAATTCAAAGAAAAGGGAGACCACGCTCCTAGGTGATCCACGTTCGTGCTAGGATTGAAGATCTTGCGGATTACCATCGACGTAAGTCAATCGGATCACGCGACAAAAGGTATTATTCTTTTGTTAGATAATATATATGTTTAATTGATTAAAGGGTTTAAGGTTCATAAAAGGAAAATTTTTTAAAAGTTACTAAATCAATTTTTAGTCTCGCTTCCGCTGCGTGTACTTCTGGGTATTTTTCCCTACAAAAACACCCTACAGAAAAGCTCCTAGTTTCATTCATACACATAACACTTGAATAAATCATATACATGAAACACATATTCAAGATGTCATAAACATACACAAAAATGCTAGAATCACAAAATATATTCAATGAATATTCTAGCCAAAGATTTAGAACAAGGATATAATGAATAGTCAATTAAATCCTATTAGTCTCTAAATACACAAACACAAGTGCTAATCCTAGATTTGTTCAATAAGAGGACCTAAGCACATGTGAGGATTATTAATCATAAAATACATCAATCAATCCACAAATAATCCTAGATATCAATCTAATCACAATACAACTCTCAAGCATGTGAAAAACCTAGAATCTAAGCAACTAGTTCACATATGTCTCTAATTAGACTTTTGATTAAGATTAATTATGAAGCTATCTTTCTCTATAGCATTCATAATACACACACATACATATAGAAGAAGAAACCCAAAGGTAATTTAAGGTTATAAAAGAAAGAAACCCCAAAGATAAGACCAATACCTTGGATTCACCAGCTGGTTCGGATTTCTGTGTGGAACCACCAGAAATATAGATCTAACAGCCACCAAACCACTTGAAAAAGGTAGAGGACTTGATTACGAATGTTCTCCAACTTGAATCACTCAAATCCGACTTCGTATGAAGAAGTTATGATGTTTGGAAGGTGAGAAAATTTGGGAGAAAAATTCTGACGGGATTACACAATCTTTTCTTCTTGAAAACAAAATGGAGGGAATGGAGGGAAATAAAAAGGAGGAGAGAGAAGGGAAAAATGGGCCAATCAAGAGTGGCCATGTCACCCCAGCGCGTGGGGGGCGCGTGGGCCACACGGGGCTAGAGAGCCTCTCTGGCCGTGAGGCCCACGGCTCCCACACGGCTTGGGCCATGTGGCCTCTTGGCCACTCACTCCTCTCGCGCGCTCCCTCACGTTCTTCAGCCGTATCTTAGGCATCCAAACTAACTCCAATTTTGAATTTGTTTTTGGATTACGAACCGTGACTCCCTCGCGCATGACGACGACTACACAACTTTGAAAAATGGTTGAGAAATCATCTTGGAAAATGACGATGAAGTCAACTCAACGAATGAGAACGAAAAGTAGCGTAGCTACATTGTTTGGACTCGAAACCTTAAGAATGAGTAACCGAAATGACCGGAACTCAATAAGGAATCAAATAAGAACATATTCAAGTCCAAAAAAAAAATATGGAAACATACAAACACAAAGACACACACATATGCTATTTCCTAGACATAGTCCTAGAACATGCAAAAAGCAAAGTTTGTCAAGATAGTATAAATGCATGAGCATATATTATCAAGTGTGTGAAAGTGATATATAAATGATGTTTAACCATGAAGGAACACACAAGGATGCCATGTGTGTGTGTGTGCCTAGCCTTGTAAGAGATATGAGGTCTTATATTACCTTTGATGATCAATAAAGCACATATCTCTTTGAAGCCGGCATTTTGCATGAATTGTGGCCAAGACTTTCTTCGTCTTCATAAATCTTCAACATATGGACCACTAAACATTACAAAAGAAACACGTTTTGATATGGAATACATGCCAACACAAACTATAAACCTAACACGTGGTTTTTCCCGTGAGGGTTTCCACGTAAAAATCAAGTGTTATTTAATTTCTACATTTTATACTTGATTTATTGCTTTTTCTAGTTAGGGGTAATTTCATAATATTGACTTCTCACGAAAAATTGGGTAATAAGTTTAAAATCTATTCACCCCCCCCCCCCCCCCCCCCCTCTAGATAGTTTTATACACACCGTGCTATAATTTGTTTCAATTGGTATCAGAGCGGGTTCCTAGATATACATAGGTGATCCTTGCTTATTTTGGTGTGGGTTACATTTTGTGTGATTTTTTATCATTCATACATTTGCATTCATTTCATTCATTCATAAACACTATAAGTGGAAACGGTGGAAATGGTGGTGGCAACGAGGGTGCTTCTAGCACAAGGCCTCCACTTCTTACCAGATTGAATAATTCCCAATGGAAAGGGAAGATGGAATCTTACATATGTCAAATTCATGACCATGCATGGATGGCGGTGGAAGACGGATATGATCTACCCAAGATGACTCCCGGTGGTGGAGGAGAAGAAGTATTGAAGCCTAAGGCGCAATGGAACGCGCAAGAGTTTGAGGCTTCAAAGTGGAATAGGAAGGCGATGCATGCCATCCTATGTGCAATGGACAAAAATCAATATAAATTGATTCAAAATACTATGATAGCTAAGGAAGCATAGGACATCCTAGAGATTGCACATGAGGGAACCGAAGTGGTGAAGAACTCTAAGCTTCAAGTCCTCCAAACTCAATTCGAGATGCTCAAGATGGAGGAGAATGAGTGCTTCAACGACTTCAAGATCAAGTTGATGGACATAGTCAACCAAAGTCATCAACTTGGTGATCCATATTCGGATAGGAGAATCAAGCAAAAGATTATAAGATCTCTCCCCGATAGGTTTGAATCAAAAGTGACAGCTTTAGAAGAAAATAGTGGATATAAGGATATGAAGCCGAGTGAGGTGATTGGGAGACTTCTAGCTTATGAGTCTAGGAAGGGTCCTATCTCCACACCTCATAAAAAGAAAAAAGGAATTGCTTTAAAAACCTCCAAGTATGAAAAGGAGGTGAAGAAGAATGACTCGGACGAAGACCTTGTATTATTTGTGAAGAGATTCAAGAGGGTCATGAAGTTCGGGAAAAAGGACTTTGGTTCCAAAGGTCAAAACTTCAAGAAAAAGGGTTCCTACAACAAGTTTGAGCCTAGGAAAGAGAAGACCAAAAGGAAAGGGGTCCGATGCTTCGAGTGTGGTGGGATAGGTCACTTTGCCCCCGAATGTGCAAATCACAATGAGAAAAAAAAAAGAAAAGTGATGGCCGCCACTTGGAGTGGAAGTAATGATGACTCCATTGAGGGAGATGAGTCTTCGGATGATGAAGAGCTCATGGCTAATCTCCTAGCTTTTGCCTCCTCCCATAAAAGCAAAAGTGCTAGTGAAAAAGAGGAAATGAGTCAAGAGGAAAATGACTCAAGTGGACAAGAAAGTAATTCCTCTTCTAACTCCATAAATGGATTTGTGGAGAAAAAGGTGCTTGCTAAATACCATGCCGATTTTAATGATTTAGCAATCAAAAGCAAAAGAAAGATCAAGATGTTAAGAGAAGAGAATCTTGAGCTTTTATCTCATAATGACCACTTAAGTGAACAAGTGGAAAAATTCAAGAAGATGGAAGATAAGCTAAGAGAGGAGTTAGTCTTATCTACGAGGAATGAAGAAAGTCTAAAGAGGGAGCTTGAAGAAGTAAGAGAGTCTATGACTAGGTTGGATTCTAGCACCAAGAAGCTTGACCATATGCTTGGTGTTGGAAAGAGTCCATGTGACAAAAGGGGTCTTGGGTATGAAGGTGGCAAGAAGATCACAACCTCTAACAAGACCATGTTTGTGAAGAGTTCGAGGATCGAAGAAGCCTCATTCGTGCAAATTCCTAGGAAGAAGTTAGAACTGGGACAATGTTCAAATGCACAAGTGAAGATGGTGCTAAGAAGGCAACCTCAAGCTCAACCCCATAGGGTCCCTCAAGCTAACATTCCTCCACAATTGGCTCACAAAGGAAAGAGACCAATCATGCAACCTCAAGCTAGGAAGCAATCTAGACCAGTTCAACAACGAAGATGGATTGAACCCATTCATCCACAAAGACAAGGACAAGGACAAGGACAAGGACAAGGACAAGGTATGATTCCTTATTTTACTCCTATATGTCACTTTTGTGGATTTGATGGTCATATTAGACCACATTGCTTTCGATATATTAAAATGTGCAAAACTAGAAGCATGATTGAGAAGAAAAAGAAAAGAGCCATGATGCATGTTCCTAGGAATGATGATATTGTTATGCATGATCCTAGAACATCTAGAGCCCATGTACCAAAGACCACTAAGAAAGCTAAGATTGTTTCTAGGTGGATTAGAAAAAATGAAAATGTTTGGCATGTTGCTCAAATAGCCTTGAAGGCAAATTCTTCTAATTTTTGGTATTTAGATAGTGGGTGCTCTAGGCATATGACGGGAAACAAGAGTTTCTTCGAGACTCTTATTGTGGAGGAAGGAAGATATGTCACTTTTGGTGATGGATCCAAAAAGAAAGTTGTAGGGAAATGAACCATTTCCGTTCCCGGATTATCCTCCTTATCCGATGCTTTATTTGTTGTTGGCTTGAAAGCCAATTTAATAAGCATTTCACATCTAAGTGATGAAGGATATTCCGTCTTGTTTAGTAAAAGTGATTGCTCGATCCTAAAGCCCGATGGACAAACCTTGTTGAAAGGTATGAGATCTAGTGACAATTGTTATTGTCTTGAAGCTAGAATAGTCTCAAACATTGTGTCCATGAATGAGCAAATAGAGTTGTGGCATGAAAGACTTGGCCACATGAACTTTAGGGATTTAAGAACCCTTGGAAAGTTCAATTGTGTGCGTGGCCTCCCTAAGCTTGGGAAGAAAGCCAACGGAATGTGTGGACCTTGCCAACAAGGAAAACAAACCAAGAGCATGCACAAAAAGGGCAAGTATCTCTCCACCAAGGAGCCCCTAGAGCTTCTCCACATGGATCTCATGGGTCCTATGCAAACCGAGAGTTTAGGTGGAAAGAGATACATTTTTGTTTGTGTTGATGATTTCTCTAGATTTACATGGACATATTTTCTTAGCGAAAAATCTGAAACTTTTGATAAGTTTAAAATGCTTTGTATTAAAATACAAAATGAAATGAATTCTAACATTAAAAGCATTAAATGGATTAGAAGTAACCATGGGAGGGAATTTGAGAATGCCTCTTTTGAAAGCTATTGCAATAACTTAGGCATCTCCCATGAGTTCTCAGCTCCTAGGACACCTCAACAAAATGGAGTTGTTGAGAGGAAGAATAAGGTCTTTCAAGAGATGGCCCGAGTGATGTTGCTTAGCAACAATGTCCCTAGGAACCTATGGGCCGAAGCCGTCAATACGGCTTGCTATATAGGGAATTGTGTTTTCCTAAGGCCCGGATCTAGAAACACCTCCTATGAGTTATGGAAGGGTAGGAAGCCAAATGTTAGCTACTTCCACACATTTGGAAGCAAATACTACATTTTAAATGATTGTGATCAACTTGGCAAATTTGATGCTAAGAGTGATGAGGGTATCTTTATTGGCTATGCCTTGAATAGTAGAGCCTATAGAGTTTTCAACTTGAAGACTCAAACCATCATGGAATCATCCAATGTTGTCAATGATGATACTAGGCTCAAGTCTAATGACCATGAGGAGAAGGAAGTTTTAGATGATGACTCTCCTCTGGAGAGGGTTGTGGTGACTCCCAATGTTGGGACGTCCAATGACAATAATGAGGTCACACAACCTCTTACTAGAGTCCCTCTATTGGACTCTAATGAACCCGCTCCATGGGTTAGAAGACTCCATAACAAAGAGGATGTTATTGGAGATGTGAATGAGGGTGTTAGGACTAGGCGTCAAATAGCTAATCTCATTAGCTTTACATGCTACACCTCTCAAATTGAACCCAAAAAGGTTGATGAAGCCTTGAATGATGAATTTTGGGTTCTTGCCATGCAAGAAGAGCTAAACCAATTCGAAAGGAATGAGGTTTGGACTCTAGTTCCTAGGCCTAAAAGCACTCATGTGATAGGCACTAAGTGGATTTATAGGAACAAATCCGATGAGAATGGCAACATAGTGCGGAACAAGGCTAGGCTTGTAGCACAAGGGTACTCTCAAATTGAGAGTATCGACTTTGAGGAGACATTTGCTCCCGTTGCCCGTTTAGAGTCCATTAGGCTTCTCTTGTCCATTTCTTGTGTGCACAAGTTCAAATTGCACCAAATAGATGTCAAGAGTGCCTTCCTCAATGGCTTTGCAAGAGGAAGTGTTTGTTGAACAACCCAAGGGGTTTGTGGATGCACACCACCCCAACCATGTCTATCGCCTCAAGAAGGCTCTATATGGGTTGAAACTAGCACCGAGGGCTTGGTATGAGTGCCTCACTCAATTTCTTGTTGACAATAACTACACAAGGGGTAGTGTTGACAAGACGCTATTCATCAAGAAAGACAATGATGAGCTTTTCATAGCTCAAATATATGTTAATGATATAGTGTTTGGCTCCACTAACAACACCAAGGTCCAACAATTTGTTGATATTATGTCTCATGAATTTGAGATGAGTCTTGTTGGTGAGCTAAGTTACTTCCTAGGTTTACAAATTAGGCAATTAGATGATGGGATCTTCATTACCTAAGCCAAATATGCCAAAAACCTAGTGAAGAAGTTTGGTTTAGAAAATGCCAAACATTGTGATACACCCATGAGTACCACTTTGAAGCTAAGTAAGGATGCTAGTGGTAAAAGTGTGGAACAAACTCTATATCGGGGCATGATAGGTAGCTTGCTTTATTTGACCGCAAGTGGGCCCGATATATCTTTTAGTGTGGGTGTGTGTGCTAGGTACCAAGCGGATCCTAAGGAGTCCCATCTTTCTTCTATAAAGAGAATCATTCGTTATGTGAATGGGACATCCAACTATGGAATTTGGTACTCTTTTGACACTAATGCTAGTCTTGTAGGCTTTAGTAATGCGGATTGGGTAGGAAATTGCGATGATAGGAAGAGCACATTAGGCGGTTGCTTCTTTCTAGGCAACAACTTGGTGTCTTGGTTTTGCAAGAAGCAAAACTCGATTTCCTTGTCCACGGCCAAGGCCGAGTACATAGCCGCAGGGAGTGGATGCACACAACTTCTATGGATAAAGACTACGGATTCAACCAAGGTACACTCACTCTCTTTTGTGATAACATGAGTGCCATTAATATTTCCAAGAATCTGGTCCAACATTCTAGAACTAAGCATATTGACATCCGCCATCATTTCATTAGAGAGCTTGTTGAAAATAAATGCATAGTACTTGAACATGTAAGTACTAATGATCAACTTACGGACCTATTTACTAAACCCTTAGATGCTACTCGATTTAAAACACTAAGTAGATCTATTGGGATATGTCTTGTGGAGTGATGAGTTTTGTAATTGACCTCATATGGGAAACTCAAGCAAAGAGAGCTATTTTGCATTCTTGTCACTTGCAAAAAAAAAAATGAAATATCTTATGCCTCTTCTTTTAATTGCTTGAGTAAGTTTGGTTGCACATATGTATATATGTTTTTCAATTCAATAAGTGTGAACCTTGCTTGTTTACAATCCATGTCATATTTATGTTCAAACATGCATTTTTGGACTAGGAGATGTACAAAGAAAGTATGATTTGAATGACCTATAGTTATCTCCATGACATGATAATTCTTTAATAACATGCTAATGTCAAATGAAAAAGCATGAAATTCATATAACATGCTCACATGAAAAGCATGAATTGATGATTGCATATTCTTAAAATGCAAAACTAGTGTGAAAGCTTATGAGACTCAAAATGAATAAAGGATCTTGTATCCGTTCAAAGGTATTTATATTTCAAATGTCTCTTTTTCTTTATTGGTTGAACATGGCTACTATCATACAGATATCTTATCCGGAAAAATCAAATAGGGTGCAAAGTCGCTCATGCCATGTTTCGCTTATAAAGTTGGATATAGTTGCTCATAAATTAAAATCAATGAAAACTCTATATCCTTGCTTTTCTCATGACAATGGTGAAATTGGTTTGAATTCTTATTAGAAACCTTTGTCATTTGCTTTGCCAAATACCATTGTATTTTGAACTTGAATGCTACATGTCTTGTATGCAAAGCATGTTTGATTCACACATTTACTCAAATAAATCTCCTTGTTTCTCTCCAATTTATTGAGATGCATAAAATGACTTATATTGATTATGCAAATATCTTGCATGCTACTATCTCTCGTTGCTATGAGTGACCCGGTTGGGGACTACTCCTTTGCCTATATCATGACAAAAAGGGGGAGTAGGATATGGTTAGAGGAGTTGCAAATTGTAGTAGCAATTGTGCATATTGGGGAGAATATACATTGAGGGGGAGTAACCCGTTAAGGGGGAGCATTGAATACACATACATTGCATAATGTTGTGCCTAATCTTTTAATATGCAAATGCTTGTTTTTTGTTCTCACTTGATTAATCTCACTCTTACGTGTTTTGGAAAGTTTAGAAACTTTATTTTCAGGGATTGATTATTCTACAAGAGATTGAAGACTTGAAGTTTTATTTTCTTATCTCTTTATAATGTAGAAAATCATTGTAGTCCCGTAGTTTCTATTTTTTTGTGAGGAATCAATGTGAGTGGTGGTTTTGTTACGAAATAGCCAAAGGGGGAGATTGTAAGGTTCCCATTTGTTGATTGGCTCATTTTGTGGACAAACCACATGTTGGGGTTCTTTGTAAGGGTAGCTTAGGTGTTGGTGTTATTGCTCAAAGCCCTTTGAAGACCTCGTCTCAATAAGCACCGAAGGTAAATTTCTATGTGCTTACTTGTCTTGAAGAGATAGTTGCACACACTCACAACTCATGCATATGTTTAATCCTTGTATGTTGTGTGTCTTATTTTTGTGCTTTAATGTTCATTAACATCTCTTCTTGCTTGTTATTTTGATTGCATCTTGTATGTCCAATTGCATGTTCATGCATAGTCTTAGGATTACAATTTTGCATTGGGCGCTGTTGAAAGCGCTCTACAGAGGTGCTGTTCGAATAGCGCCCATCATGACCTGGTTGAAAATGCATTTTTAAATGCATCAGGTCTGATGTATTTTTAGGTGGCGCTGTGCGAGCGCTGTACAGAAGCGCTGTTCGTACAGCGCCCCTCTCAGACTCGACAGACCAGATTCTTGGCGCTGTACACCAAGCGCTCTACGTACAGCACCCAAGGCAATTTCATGCCAACTTATTCAAAACGACCACACTTTGATTTGGCCCCCTATATATATGCCACTTTGACTTTAGGTCAATAAGAGAGTTCATATTCAGATTTCATACTTAGGATATTTTTCAAAGAGAAGAAAAATTCCGAGAACTCATTTTTAATTACTCAAACACCTTTTCATGATCATCAATCATCATCTTTGATCATCTAGATGTCTTTTTGTATGGATTCTTCATCATACTTTGCTTGGTAAGCTTTTCACTAATATCTTACATATTTTGTGTTTTTCTTAACAAGCAATCTCAATTTATTACTTGTATGATTTTCATATATCTTTTGATACAAGATTGAGATTAGTGTGTTGTATGTTTGAGAAGTTGTATTGTGATAGCTAATTAGGTTTTGTGCTTAATCTTGATTAGCTAAACTATTTGACATGTCATTTAGTTTTAATATCTAGAATTGTTCTAATTGCATATTCATCATCTTAGATAAGCATATAGGGTTTCCTTTGCTCTATGTTGCATTTGGATATTCATATATTCACTTAGGGTGTTATTCTCTTCATTGAGAAAGTAAGTCTTGTGTGTAGCTTCCGGGATTAGGTTGCTTAGATCGCAAGCAAATTGAACTAGGTTCACTTATACCGGGATTAGGTAGGTGTGTGATTACTTCCAGAATTATGTTGTAATCGTTTTACACATTTAGTGGATTCGAGGTTCGAGTGTAGCTTACTTACTAGCCCGTGGTTTTTCCCGTGAAGGTTTCCACGTAAAAATCAAGTGTTATTTAATTTCCGCATTTTATATTTGATTTATTGCTTTTTCTAGTTAGGGGTAATTTTGTTATATTGACTTCTCACGAAAAATTGGGTAATAAGTTTAAAATTTATTAAACCCCCCCCCCCCCCCCCCCTAGATAGTTTTATACACACTGTGCTATAATTTGTTTCATCTCTCTATTAAGTTCGGTAGCATTAGAAGACCCAACAAGATTGGCACAAACAAAGAGATGCCAAAAGGCACTCACGTTAGTCAACTCACCTTGTCTAATAAAAACACGTTTTCCCCACTCAAAATTATCTTTGTCACAAAGAGTTTTTCCCATCAAATCAAGGTTTTCCAAGACATCAACATCAAGGAAATCCGACTCAATATCATTAGGCAACCCTAGAAACTTGTTCAATTTCCAAGAGTTGACTCTAAAGACAACACCTCTCATATTCATAACGGCATCTTCAACATTAGTACTTTCCTTAAACACATGATAAAATTCTTTAACCATGGTTTCATTAGCTATTCCTAGCATGTTAATCCAAGTACTCCATTTTCTCTCAATGATGACCTTATGCACATATGAATCAATACATGAATTCAAATCAATACCTTTCTCTTGTAAAATCTTTTTGCACTCATAAGCTCTCAAAGGCCTAAACTTGTTGGCTTTGATTGTCTTAGAAGAAGAAGTAAGATTAGAATTGTCAACGGGCTTTGAAGAATTGCTAACTCCAACTTTTTTAGCTTTTCCCATGACCTTGTATCACAAAAACACTAAAAACACAAGTGAGTGGAAACAACAAAGCAAGTTAGTGACCAATAAACATATACAAAGGCAAAAACATCATTTTTGAACAAATCAATATGCAAATCAAGAATTATCATAGCATTTTAATGATTTCTCAAAAATAAGAATAATGCCAACAAACAACTATCTTAAAGAACATGTGAACATATCATAAAAGAGAACAAAAACATAGCATATAATGCTCCCCTTTGATAAATGCCCTATCTAACATCTAAATAGACAATTGTTCACAAGAATCGCCACACATTCACATCACAAGCAATTTTAATAGATTTTCAAATAAGCTCCATATAGCAATGAGAGTTACACCTAGATTTTCAATCACTCTCATATATCTTCAAAAATTGCTAGAGTATCAAAATACTAAATAAGCAAATGTGAGTGTGTGAAGATTTTGCTTCAAGAATATGAAAAGAAGTATTTTGATAATCAAACATGCAAACATTTTGAACATCTATTCAGCTCAAGCAATTCCGTAAAAAGGTCAAACAGATTATCATCCGAAATTTTGCTTTTTAAAAAGAATAGATTTCAATATGTGAGCGTAGTGTGTGCATGTGGGTCGTCAATCCATTTCTATTTGACAACCCAAGCTAATTTGATTATTCAACTATACTCCATAAAGCCTTTTTGTTTTGTTTTAGGCTTGAATCAAAGATGATTTTTTTTTTTTAATGATTCATTTCAACACTTCTTTGACTTTTTTTATAAATAAAAAAAACATAAACATATACAACCTCATGGCGGCTTTCACTCATCACAATGGCGTAGCCCTTTCCTACATTGGGCAGCTTTACAACCAAGGTGTGTAGCCCTTTCCAAGAGGGTGCTCATTGAGTTCTATGCTGCTGAAGTAAATGGATACCAAACATTGGTCATTTTTAAACGTACTAGTCCTTAGGACTTCTAGTTGTATCCAAAACTTACATTAATTAAACTCAACATACTTAACCAAGCATATAAAAGAAGCAAAGTGCATTTTTTTTAAAACCAAGTTTAATGGCTTAAAAGCACATGATCAAAAAGCAAGTAAAGAGACTTACTTAAGATCTCTACTTCTCAAGAGAGTAACTTTCAAAGAATATGAAGCATATTTTTCAAAACTTGCCACTCAACAATCATACAAACACTAACACACATCATGATTAAGATCAATGTGAATAATTATCACCAAAAGATCTTAAACTAGCAAATGTCAAAGAGGACCATACAAACACTATATTAGTTCTCAAGTATGACATGCTTCATGAAGTAATACACACAATGAGTTGAGAGATGAAAATTTAAGTAAGCAAGCAATGTGATATTAGAGATACCTTCGCAACCTATTTTCATCAAATGCAAGGCCTTTACCCTTTTTATGAGTCCTCTTGGCTTGTATGTCCTTATGACAACAAGTTATAGGCATGTCTATTCCAAGAGACTAAAGACTATGCAGTTCAAATCAAACAACAACAAAAATGACTTTCTCTAAGAGTCTTGACATGATTGTCACCATATAGATTATTTAAAAATAAAAATAAAAAAACTTCTCAAAAAGTTAATCAATAGATTTCGACTATTATAACAAGAATGTGAGACAGCTAAGTTCATATCACGTCATAGAGATACAAAGCAAACAAGCTAAGTTTCTGATGTGCTCGTAACGGTTCTAATGAACTATCCCCAGTGGCGCCAAAAACTTGATCGGTGCACGGGACGGTTCCCTAAGGAATGTGAGCGTGGTGGTTTATCCGCAAGTGCACGGATCGTTACGATCACGTAGCAGCAAGTATGGTTCGTTCCACAGGGAGGTGTTTACCTTAAATCGGTTATAAGTCTTATAAAATATATACAAAATATAATTACACTAATTACATGCAAGAAAAGTAAATGGAGGATGGTTGCAAGCAAGTTAACTAGCTAATGGCTAAATTACACTAAGATGGCAAGAATTGAAATACAACTAAGTTACACTAGAATTAACTACAACTAAGGGTTGTCAATCCCTTAGGCAATTAACTAATCTATCAACTAAGCTTACCACTACAATTATCTAAATTAAACTAACTTAACTAATTACCACTAATGCTATGGTCATGCAAGAGTGATAATGAGAGTGAGTGGTATGGGAAATAAGATGTTAGGAAGTTGGTGTACAAGTTCAATCACCTAATTACTAAGTTGATTACAATTAAGCACAAAGGGTGGTCTTAAACCATGAATAAAGACTCATACATAAATATTCATTCATGTATGATCTAAATTGTATTATATGTTAATCAATTGGTTAATTAAATCAACACATACATAGCTTGAAGCTCAAACATAGGTAATCGACAAATATCATAGATAATATTACAAGTACACCAAATCCCAACATCAATAGTTTAGTTACACATATAATTTCAAGCTAAAGGAAATAAGAGAGAAAGAGAGACAACCCAATATCTTGGAGAGTCTTCACAATAAAACAAGCTCCTCTTGCTTTCCAAAGCTTGGAATCCACATGCAACCAAGCTTACTTACTAACTAAGGTGGGTTGAGTGTTCTTGGTGAGGTTCTAAGCTCTTCTAAGGTTATTTATGTGATTTGTAGGGTTATTTGGATATTAGGGATAGTATTTAGGGTTAGGGAAAGTTGTATATTTATAGAGGGGAGTGTTTTGGGCGTGAAAGAGGCTAAGTCAGTTGTCCTGGCGGGCTTGGATCCCCTGCCTGGCGGGTTTGTTCCCGCCGTAGGAACTCGCGGCAATTTCTAGAAGTTGGCCGCAAGTTGTGACCTTCTAGACTGCGGCTTCTTTCCCGCAGCATGAAACTGCAGTATTCCAGCAAGTTTGGATGTATTTGGGTGTGAAAGAACCCGCTGGAAGTGAGCTTGAAAGCTTGCTCGGCCATGGAAGTTTGGAGCTTTTGTTGGAGTTGAAAACCCTTGCATGGGAGGCTCAAAATGGGTGCAATGGGACTGCCGGGATGTGGGCTACGATTTTGGGTAGAAAATCACCAAAAAATCAGCCGAAAATAGGTCGAAAACGGTCGAAGAAGAGCCGGGTCATCGCCGGGTCGACCGGGTCTAAACCGAGTCATACGCGGGTCGGGTCGGGTCAACCAGGCTGTAGCTAGAAGACGACCTGACGTCAACGTGATGTCAGGCGTGTCGTAAGCAGGGCCGAAACGACGTCGTTCCAGGGGTGACGTGGCAGCTGATGCAGTGCTTTGCTAGCAAATTACAATTTGTACCCTTGATCTTTCCCTTATTCACAAAATCTTCAATAATGTCCCGAATATTGCACTTTTACCCCTGAAATGTCCAAAATGACAATAATGCCACTGAACTTCCCTAATTACCTGAAACACTTATTTATTTCATTAAATACCTGGTTTTACCCGAGAAACAAGTACAAAAAGATAGGAAAAGAGAGCGCTAAATGTGAACATTTGGAGCGCGATCAGTTTCTTAAAAACATAACACTAATCTTAAAGCTAACACACATGTGCAACTTATACTATTGGTAAGAGCACTCACCCTTGACATGTAGGGAAAAATCGCAGTACATGCAGCGGAAGCGAGACTAAAAATCAGATTTAGTATGTTTTAAAAATTTTTCCTTTTATGAACCTTAAACCCTTTAATCAATTAAACATATATATTATCTAACAAAAGAATAATACCTTTTGTCGCGTGATCCGATTGACTTACGTCGATGGTAATCCGCAAGATCTTCAATCCTAGCACGAACGTGGATCACCTAGGAGCGTGGTCTCCCTTTTCTTTGAATTGAAAACCTGTGAATGGACAAACAAACTTTTCTTTTCTTTGTTAGTCACAAAAACAATCAAAAGAATGACTAAGATTATTCCGGTCACTTTTGAGTTCTCAATCTAGTGATCGAAACTCGCGTGAACCTAAATCGACGATGTACACACAAGCTTATTGATGAACAAGCAATTAGTGTACCATCAAAGAATAATCTAACACTCTTTTATGTTTTAGTAGAATAAAATCTTTCTATGAATTGAGAAGAAGAAGAAAAAATAGAATCTCAAGCACCAAGCATTAGAGTGGCCGAATTCTATAAGTGTGTATATATAGGTTGCCAAACTTTCTTCTCTTCCTTTCTTTTAGGGTGGCCAAATTCTCTAACCTAAATGGACTAGGGTTGCCGCAACATACAAGCTTAACAGAGTTTGTGTTGCACCCTAATTCCCATCTAGTTTAAGACTTCAAACCCTAATTCAATTCATAAATCTTTTATTCTTTTATTTTGACTAAATAAAAAGACTTCTTATTTGATTAAATAAATAAAACTAATTATTTATTTCCTTATCAAACAAGTCTTTTACTTTTACTTTTAGGAAATATATTTCCTGATCAGAAAAGATTTGTTTCTTAATTAAACAATTAATTAATTCTTATTTAATTAAAACAATGAAACAAAATAATATATTAGGTTAAAATTAACCCTTGCCGCCCCACTTAGAATAAATGGGCCAAATATTGTTTTCTTATTTCATTTAATCCATTGGACTTTAAATAAAAAGCCCACATGTGAACCAGACCCATTCTTACTAAAAGAAACAAGCCCACATGCATTTCATTAATATATTAATATAATTGAGCAGCCCATTACTAAAATAATGTGCAAATTATATTCTTAATATATTAAATGCAATTCTAGATGGACCCTAAATTGGTCCGGTAGAATTGTAGGGAAAAATTACCAAAGAAGTACACGCAGCGGAAGCGATACTAAAAATTAGATTTAGTGACTTTTAAAAAATTTTCCTTTATGAACCTTAAACCCTTTAATTAATTAAACATACATATACAATAACAAAAAGTAGAATACCTTTTGTCGCGTGATCCGATTGACTTACGTCGATGGTAATCCGCAAGATCTTCAATCCTAGCACGAACGTGGATCACCTAGGAGCGTGGTCTCCCTTTTCTTTGAATTGCAAACCTGTGAATGGAAAAAAACAAAACTTTTCTTTTCTTTGTTAGTCACAAAACAATCAAAAGAATGACTAAGATTATTCCGGTCACTTTTGAGTTCTCAATCTAATGATCGAAACTCGTGTGAACCTAGATCCATATCGTATACACAAGCTTATTGATGATTAAGCAAATAGTATACTATCAAAGAATAATCTAACACTCCTTTTTGTCTTAGTAGAATAAAAAGCTCTCTATAAATGAAGAAGAAGAAGAAAAAATAGAATCTCAAGCACCAAGCATTGTGTTGGCCGAAATCTATAGAAGCACTTATATAGGTGGCCAAATTTTCGTTCTTCTTTCCTTTAGGGTGGCCGAATTCTTCATGTGTTTCTCCTAGGGTTGCCGCAATTTTCCTCTACAAAAGAGGAGTTGTGTTGCACCCAAATTCACATGTCATTTAAGACTTCAAACCCTAATCCAACTCATAGATCTTTTATTCTTTTATTTTGACTAAATAAAAAGACTCCTTATTTGATTAAATAAATAAAATTAATTATTTATTTTCTTACCAAATAAGTCTTTTACTTTTAGTATACTACCAACAATAGTATAACATTAGGAATCATATTTCCTAATCAGAAAAGATTTGTTTCTTAATTAAACAATTAATTAATAAATTAATTAATTCTTATTTAATTAAAACAAATGAAACAAAATAATATATTAGGTTAAAACTTTAACCTTGCCACCCCACTTGAATAAAATTGGGCCTAATATTATTTTATTATTTCATTTAATCCATTGGACTTTAAATAAAAAACCCACATGTGAACCAGACCCATTCTTACTAAAAGAAACAAGCCCACATGTCTTTCATTAATATATTAATATAATTGAGCAGCCCATTACATAAATAATGTGCAAATTATATTCTTAATATATTAAATGCAATTCTAGATGGACCCTTAAATTGGTCCGGTAGAATATATTAAGTGATCCATGCAAGTCCGTGTGGATTGGGGATCTTGGCGGGCCATCTAAATTTAAGCTTCAATAGACATAACCTAATCACAATCAACAAATGATTCACTTAGGTCCGATCCATTAATTTTAACTCATTCCACTAAAGAGCTAAAACTGAACTCTTAAATAAAGATAGAAAAGGAAGATGCTCCTCATTCATACCCTAGACAATCATATTGGAGATAGTGTATCCTCGTGATTAATATCAATAATCGCCAAGAGTTCATAGACCGCCTATAACTCTCCAAGTTACCATATTTACTTATATGACCACGTTTTGAACTTGGATATTTTGACTTGTCCAGAAGCCATGTTTTCAATAGACACTATCGAAAACTCAACGTTGAGATTTAATATCCAATTACCTCAAAACATCCATATGATGATATTATACTCTCATTTAATAAATGGAGCCACGATGTCCATATCTATAAATGAAGTCCTCTATCGATTAACAAATGAATATCACCAAACTATCGAGGATAGACTATGCGATATAATCGTACTCATTGATAACTCAAATGATATCACTTGCAACCATAAGTCCATCATTTATCTCAGGATTAAGATAGACTCTCCGATTGTCCTGATAATGAAAAGACTATTATCTATTGACGGTTCTAGATAAAGCTTTTCATTGTGATCCAGTTCCATGCACCCAGTGCACTAGATCCTTTTGCTCGAAGACACTCCGATGATTTTAGACTCATTATATCTCATTTGATCCCACTCAAATGCTAGCAAAAGAATTCTACAACTTTAACAAGATAAAAGTGCCCAACCTTTAAATTAAGTTGTGAACATTATTCAAGACTAACTAAAGAATTGTGTCTACCACATACATATCCAGATATACGAACAATTCTTCTTTTCCCATAGTCTTTAGACCTTATGATTATTTACTTTGAAAATTATAATATTAAACTATAAATGCTATACGATTTGTTAAACCAGAAATCACTTTATTAATATGAAAAAGATTGTTAATTACAACATTACACTCTTGCTATTGAGCATAATCCTAACAAGAATAAATCAAGTGATCCATGCAAGTCCGTGTGGATTGGGGATCTTGGCGGGCCATCTAAATTTAAGCTTCAATAGACATAACCTAATCACAATCAACAAATGATTCACTTAGGTCCGATCCATTAATTTTAACTCATTCCACTAAAGAGCTAAAACTGAACTCTTAAATAAAGATAGAAAAGGAAGATGCTCCTCATTCATACCCTAGACAATCATATTGGAGATAGTGTATCCTCGTGATTAATATCAGTAATCGCCAAGAGTTCATAGACCGCCTATAACTCTCCAAGTTACCATATTTACTCATAAGACCACGTTTTGAACTTGGATATTTTGACTTGTCCAGAAGCCATGTTTTCAATAGACACTATCGAAAACTCAACGTTGAGATTTAATATCCAATTACCTCAAAACATCCATATGATGATATTATACTCTCATTTAATAAATGGAGCCACGATGTCCATATCTATAAATGAAGTCCTCTATCGATTAACAAATGAATATCACCAAACTATCGAGGATAGACTATGCGATATAATCGTACTCATTGATAACTCAAATGATATCACTTGCAACCATAAGTCCATCATTTATCTCAAGATTAAGATAGACTCTCCGATTGTCCTGATAATGAAAAGACTTTTATCTATTGACGGTTCTAGATAAAGCTTTTCATTGTGATCCAGTTCAATGCACCCAGTGCACTAGATTCTTTTACTCGAAGACACTCCGATGATTTTAGACTCATCATATCTCATTTGATCCCACTCAAATGCTAGTAAAAGAATTCTACAACTTTAACAAGATAAAGGTGCCCAACCTTTAACTTAAGTTGTGAACATTATTCAAGACTAACTAAAGAATTGTGTCTACCACATACATATCCAGATGTACGAACAATTCTTCTTTTCTCATAGTCTTTAGACCTTATGATTATTTACTTTGACAATTATAATATTAAACTATAAATGCTATACGATTTGTTAAACCGGAAATCACTTTATTAATATAAAAAAGATTGTTAATAACACTATTACACTCTTGCTATTGAGCATAATCCTAACAATCTCCCACTTGCGCTATAGCAAATGTATCATATCTCTCATTCCCATGTTCTCACCCCTATATACAATTTCCCTTAAAAGGTGATACTTCCTTTCAATGTGTTTTCCTCTCTTATGACTTCTTGGTTCTTTCGAATTAGCCACTGCTCCACTGTTGTCATAGTAGATAGTGATCTGCTTATTCGCACTAGGAACCACTTCCAAGTCAATCAAGAATTGGCGGAGCCAAACAGCCTCTTTGGCAGCCTCGCATGCAGCAACATACTCAGCTTGCATGGTGGAATCAGCAATACAAGATTGCTTGATACTCCTCCATATAACCGCTCCTCCTCCAATAGTAAACACAGCCCCTGATGTGGATTTTCTGGAGTCAGAATCTGTATACCCAACGGGAATCAAATCCCCTCCAGAGTATACAAGCATATTATCTCTCGTTCTCTTAAGATACTTGAAAATATGCTTGACTGCCATCCAGTGATCAGTACCAGGTTTCGATTGAAACCTGCTAACTATGCCAACAACAAAACAAATATCTGGTCTAGTACAGAGCATTGCATACATGAGACTTCTAACTGCCGAGGCATATGGAACTCTACTCATGAATTGCTCTTCATGCTCATTCTTAGGAACTTGTTCCTTAGAAAGCTTGATTCCATGTCTGAAAGGTAACATACCTTTCTTGGAATCCTGCATGGAAAACCTAGACAAGATCTTGTCTATGTATGAAGCTTGGGATAATAAAATCGTTCTATTCTTTTTATCCCTTATTACTTGGATACCTAGAATAAAACTTGCTTCTCCTAAGTCCTTCATATCAAATTGTTTTGCTAACCATTCTTTTACTGATGTCAATACACCTACATCGTTTCCAATGAGTAGTATATCATCAACATAAAGAATCAGGAAAACCAACTTGTCGCTTTTAATCCTTTTGTATACACAAGGTTCGTCAGGATTCTGAATAAATCCAAAACCTTTGACAGCTTGATCGAACCTTATGTTTCAGGATCTGGATGCTTGCTTTAATCCATATATGGATTTCTGCAACTTGCATACCTTTTCCATTTGGCCCTTTTCAATGAATCCCTCTGGTTGCATCATGTAGATGCTTTCGTCAAGACTTCCATTAAGGAAAGCTGTCTTGACGTCCATTTGCCAAATCTCTAAATCTAAAGATGCTGCAATGGATAAGAGTATCCTAATGGATTTAAGCATGGCCACAGGAGAGAAGGTTTCCTCATAATCGATACCTTCTTTCTGTGTATACCCTTTAGCTACCAATCTAGCTTTAAAGGTTTCCACCTTTCCATCCATACCTCTTTTCCTCTTGTATACCCACTTGCACCCAATGGGTTTTATCCCTTTAGGCAAGTCTACAAGGGACCAGACTTTGTTATCGAACATAGATTCAATCTCGGATTGCATTGCCTTTTGCCAATGGCGACTATCAACATCCTCCATAGCTTCCTTGTACGTATAGGGATCATCGTCGTCCGGGAGATTCTCCACTGATTCTCCCAGACCGATGTATCTTTCGGGTTGTGTTCTAACCCTCCCACTACGACGAGGAATGGTAGGTTGTTGATCTTGTGTTGGATCGGAACTTACAATTGGGTTAGGTTGTGTAACCTCTCGTGGAATTGTATCTCCTGACATCTCATTCAGGACAATTCTACTTCTAGGCACAAAATCATTCATATAGTCCTTTTCCAGAAATTTAGCATTTGTTGAAACAAATACTTTAAGATCTGAAGGACTATAGAAATAATATCCTTTAGTTTCTTTTGGATACCCTACAAATATACATGTTTCCAAACGGGACTCCATCTTTTCTGTCTTTCCTTTTAACACATGCGCAAGACAACCAAATATCCTTAAGTGTTGTAAACTAGGCTTGCGCCCAGTCCACAACTCATGCGGTGTTTTAGGAACAGACTTAGATGGTACATCGTTTAGAATGTATATAGCAGTTTGTAAAGTATATCCCCAAAAAGAAATAGGAAGTGTTGAATAACTCAACATAGACCTAACCATATCCAAAAGAGTTCTATTTCTCCTTTCTGCTACCCCATTCTGTTGAGGTGTACCTGGTGCAGAAAACTGAGAAACTATCCCATTATCAATAAGATATTGCTGAAACTCACCAGATAGATATTCTCCACCACGATCAGATCTCAAGATTTTTATGTGTTTCTCAAGCTGATTTTCCACTTCAGCTTTGAATGCTTTGAACATGTCAAAAGCATCCGACTTATGTCTCATGAGATACACATAACCAAATCTCGAGTAATCATCCGTGAAGGTGATGAAGTACTCATATCCACCTCTAGCTTGAATGCTCATAGGTCCACATACATCAGTGTGTATCAATCCTAAACATTCAGTGGCTCTTGCACCTTTGGCAGAGAACGTCCTTTTGGTCATTTTACCTTCCAAACAAGATTCACAAGTTGGTAGATCATCAACCTTTAAGTCACTCAAAGGTCCGTCACATACCAATCTTTTAATCCTATTAAGGTTAATATGACCTAAGCGTAAATGCCAAAGGTAGGTTTCATCTGTTGATAATTTTACTCTTTTATGATTAGGTTCCGTTAATTCTGTGTCTAACGAGTGAGAGATATTTCTATGCAAAAAGTATAGACCGTTTTCCAATGTACCTTGGCAAATAATTTTGTCATTCTTACTAATAATAAAAACTTTATTAAAAGTAACCGAATATCCAAATTTATTCAAACAAGAAACTGAAATTAAATTCCTCTTGAATTGAGGTACATAATAAACGTCTATCAAATCTAAATGCCTTCTAGAATCCAAATAAACTCTAATATCTCCCACTGCACTTGCAGACACTAACGTTCCGTTGCCCAAGCGCAAATTGATTTCATTCTTACTCAGCTTTCTCCTTTCTTGGAACCCCTACAAGGAATAACAAACATGATTAGTGGCTCCTGAGTCTATGATCCAAGAATCTGTAGAATCAGCCAAAAAACATGTTTCAAGATAATTCACATTACCTTCTTCCTTCTTATTCTGGGACTTTGGGCAATTTCTCTTCCAATGTCCCTTTTCACCACAAAGGAAGCATTTCCCTTTGATCTTGGTTACTTTCTTGGTCTCTTTCTTGGTAGGCCCAAGTTGCTTTTTCTTCTGTTGTTTCTTGACCTTTTGACGGGCCTTAACAGTAGCAACTTTACCAACCATATGAATCTCTTGACCGTTGCCTTTCACAAGGATCTTTTCAGCACTTTGAACATCTTGCATCAGGCCTTGTAAGGTGTATTCCTTTTTGTTCAAAGTGTAGTCCAATTTGAACTGATCAAAGGAATCTGACAATGAATTGTCAACCATATCAATCTTTGTCTCACCATCTATCTCAGCGCCATGCAGTTCAGCAATGTTGAGATGTGCTATGACTTTCATCATGTGATCCTTCACAGCCTGTCCAGGTTTCATCCTAAGATTCATAAAAGCAGTCACTGCCTCTCTCTTAGTCGTCCTAGACTTCATAGCAAACATCTCCTCTAGAGACATCATTATATCAGCAGCGGACTCCATTCCTTCATGCTGCTGTTGCAACATGTCGGAGATAGTGGCCATAATGTAACATTTTGCCATATCATCTGAAGTCTTCCACTGCTCATACTCATCTCTATACATTATGCTAGATTCATTATTAGGAGCAGGTGGTTTAGGAGTAGTTAGAACAAACTTATGTTTTTCACTTTGCAGCAACAACCCAATTTTCCTTTTCCATGTGACATAATTATCTCCAGTTAAAGTGTTGTCTTTCAGGATGTTTATAAGTGATGGGGTCATGATTTCTGAATAAAACAAAACATATATAAGTAAATAATCATGATAAAGCACTTTTAAATATTTATCTTAAATTAAATAAATAACTCAATCATAAAATTCAACGGTGATCCAACACCCATAAATGTTACGCCTCCTTTGGGAGTTCGCACCATTTACTAGTTAGAATATGTCCCACCTAATTGTTAACATAACAACCAGCGTTTTCAATTTTAGCCTTGCAATTTTATTGACAAGAACTCTTGGGAGGATATCAATAAAATTACATTGAGTGTGTTACCAAGATATCGACCCTCAATTTTCTCTCACGAAAATCCCTCCTTGGGGAGTAGATCTCGTTTGAGTCCATTGTCTAGTCTATCCTTGTAAGGAAGTATGTTGCTAAATTCCATTCATGGACACCCCTTAGGGGGATTACCAATAAATAATAAAGCTCAACTAACCTTGGAGGCCATAGGTGTTACAAAAACACCTTCTCCCACTCAATTATTTAAGGCGTGTGATTAAATCCCATAGAATGATTTACCGAGTTATCTAGATGCCAATTTAGATACCTAAATCATTCAATGCATGTTCATACCAAAAGAGATATATGAGTGGCACTCCTATTCTATATGTCATGTTATCATACAATAACAAATATTGTAATATTTAAGCATAAATTAAATAGCAACAATTTTGGCCCATCCTAGAAAAACAAGTAAATTACAATTGTTTAGGAATACAAGATCTTCAAGTGGCCCATCAACCATACGCTCATCCTTCGACCCACTCCCATGGGCGTGCACAGCCCACAACCCCACAAAGGGGCTGCCATGTGCAGCCCATAAGGCCACACAAGGCTGCCATGCGCAGCCCACCAAGGTTTGGGCTTGCCATGCGCAGCCCAATCCACTCCTAGGGTGCGCACGGTGCTCGTTCTCGGTTCCGGTTGCTTCGTTTTTCTTCATGTCTTCGAATCTTCGACACCCAAAAACATTACAGCAGTATAAAATAATAAATACTGCAGTATTAAATTTTTTTTTTTTTTTTATTCACTGCAGTACTTTTACATATAAAAACTGCACTAAAAAATTAAAAAAAAAAACTGCAGTAGTTAAAAAAAATACTGCACCTATATTAAAAAAAAATAAAACCTAGCAACTACCAAGAAGGAATTATGGCAATGATAGACCACCCTTCTTGTTACAATTCCATAACAAAAATTACATTGAAAATTTAGGACCAAAATCGAGCAACAACAATCCACATAAAACATATATAAATCCATACATCCATATGTAATTATATATGCGAATACCTAGAGTGCCATCTCTTTCTAAACATGCATAATCACAATAAAAAGAAATAGATCCACGTATATATACGTTAATTAATTAAAAGGGTTCAACCTAGGCTCTGATACCAATTGTACGGAAAAATACCGTAGTACACGCAGCGGAAGCGAGACTAAAAATAGATTTAGTATAGTTTAAATATTTTTCCTTTTATGAACCTTAACCCCTTTAATCAATTAAACATATATATTATCTAACAAAAGAAGAATACCTTTTGTCGCGTGATCCGATTGACTTACGTCGATGGTAATCCGCAAGATCTTCAATCCTAGCACGAACGTGGATCACCTAGGAGCGTGGTCTCCCTTTTCTTTGAATTGCAAACCTGTGAATGGACAAACAAACTTTTCTTTTCTTTGTTAGTCACAAAAACAATCAAAAGAAGACTAAAATTATTCCAGTCACTTTTGAGTTCTCAATCTAATGATCGAAACTCGTGTGAACCTAAATCGATGTTGTACACACAAGCTTATTGATGAACAAGCAAATAGTGTACCATCAAAGAATAATTTATTCACTCTTTTATATTTTAGTAGAATAAAATAGATCTCTCTATGAATTAAGAAGAAGAAGAAAATTGTCTCTCAAGCTCCAAGCCTTAGGTGTGGCCGAATTCTATAAGTACACTTATATAGGTGGCCAAATTTTCTTTCCTTCTTTCTATTAGGGTGGCCGAATTCTCCAAGTAAAAAGGGACTAGGGTTGACGCAATACACAAGCCAAAAAGAGTTTGTGTTGCACCCTAATTCCTATCTAGTTTAAGACTTCAAACCCTAATTCAATTCATAAATCTTTTATTCTTTTATTTGACTAAATAAAAAGACTTCTTATTTGATTAAATAAATAAAATTAATTATTTATTTTCTTATCAAACAAGTCTTTTAATTTTAGTATACTACTACCAATAGTATAACTCTAGGAATCATATTTCCTATTCAGAAAAGATTTGTTTCTTAATTAAACAATTAATTAATAAATTAATTAATTCTTATTTAATTAAAACAATGAAACAAAATAATATATAGGCTAATATATTAACCCTTGCCGCACCACTTAAAATAAATGGGCCATATATTATTTTCTTATTTCATTTAATCCATTGGACTTTAAATAAAAAGCCCACATGTGAACCAGACCCATTCTTACTAAAAGAAACAAGCCCACATGTCTTTCATTAATATATTAATATAATTGAGCAGCCCATTAAATAAATAATGTGCAAATTATATTCTTAATATATTAAATGCAATTCTAAATGGACCCATAAATTGGTCCGGTAGAATATATCAAGTGATCCATGCAAGTCCGTGTGGATTGGGGATCTTGGCGGGCCATCTAAATTTAAGCTTCAATAGACATAACCTAATCACAATCAACAAATGATTCACTTAGGTCCGATCCATTAATTTTAACTCATTCCACTAAAGAGCTAAAACTGAACTCTTAAATAAAGATAGAAAAGGAAGATGCTCCTCATTCATACCCTAGACAATCATATTGGAGATAGTGTATCCTCGTGATTAATATCAGTAATCGCCAAGAGTTCATAGACCGCCTATAACTCTCCAAGTTACCATATTTACTCATATTACCACGTTTTGAACTTGGATATTTTGACTTGTCCAGAAGCCATGTTTTCAATAGACACTATCGAAAACTCAACGTTGAGATTTAATATCCAATTACCTCAAAACATCCATATGATGATATTATACTCTCATTTAATAAATGGAGCCACGATGTCCATATCTATAAATGAAGTCCTCTATCGATTAACAAATGAATATCACCAAACTATCGAGGATAGACTATGCGATATAATCGTACTCATTGATAACTCAAATGATATCACTTGCAACCATAAGTCCATCATTTATCTCAGGATTAAGATAGACTCTCCGATTGTCCTGATAATGAAAAGACTTTTATCTATTGACGATTCTAGATAAAGCTTTTCATTGTGATCCAGTTCAATGCACCCAGTGCACTAGATTCTTTTACTCGAAGACACTCCGATGATTTTAGACTCATCATATCTCATTTGATCCCACTCAAATGCTAGTAAAAGAATTCTACAACTTTAACAAGATAAAGGGTGCCCAACCTTTAACTTAAGTTGTGAACATTATTCAAGACTAACTAAAGAATTGTGTCTACCACATACATATCCAGATGTACGAACAATTCTTCTTTTCTCATAGTCTTTAGACCTTATGATTATTTACTTTGACAATTATAATATTAAACTATAAATGCTATACGATTTGTTAAACCAGAAATCACTTTATTAATATGAAAAAGATTGTTAATAACACTATTACACTCTTGCTATTGAGCATAATCCTAACAGTTCATCAATAAGCTTGTGTGTACAACATCGATTTAGGTTCACGCGAGTTTCGATCATTAGATTGAGAACTCAAAAGTGACCGGAATAATCTTAGTCTTCTTTTGATTGTTTTGTGACTAACAAAAGAAAAAGAAAAGTTTGTTTATCCATTCTCAGGTTTGCAATTCAAAGAAAAGGGAGACCACGCTCCTAGGTGATTCACGTTCGTGCTAAGATTGAAGATCTTGTGGATTACCATCGACGTAAGCCAATCGGATCACGCGACAAAAGGTATTCTTCTTTTGTTGGTTTATATATATGCTTAATTAATTAAGGGGTTAAGGTTCATAAAAAGGAAAAATTTTAAAACTACTAAATCTATTTTTAGTCTCACTTCCGCTGCGTGTACTACAGTATTTTTCCCTACAGTCCACACCAGATTCTAGAATGTGGATCCCTAAAGAACACACATCCCCCAGTTTGCCACTTTCCCCTCCTATATCTTGTTCAGAGTTAGGGAGCACGAGCACATCTCGTTCACATTTGAATATGTGAACATTTTAATGAATTGGGTGTATGTGCAAGTTGTTGGCTAGAAGAATGGCCGGATTTGATTTTTAAATATTGTACATTTTGTTCTATTTGTAATTATTCACTACGGACAATTAAATAGGTTTAGGGGTCATTTGACCCACAACCTTGGATATTAACTGTTTAGTATGTATTACTTGTTATGTAATTCCCTGAGCATTAAGCTAGGGATGTATATATTTTGTGTGAAGTGTGTATGTGCAGGTTTTAGAGTCATTAAAACACAGGAAAAAGGGCCCAAGGATAGGGCATATGCCTACCGCAACTTCAAGCCTGACGGGAACAAAGAAAGAAGTCGTCAGGCAAATGGAGCAGACTCGAGGAGGATTTTATGTCATTTCAGCGACTTCATACCACTGGACATTAGCCGCGAATGGAAAAACCAAAGCCACAGAAAAATCAAGCAAAAGTTTGCAAGAACTAACTGGCGGGAAAGAACCCGCCAGCCAGAATAACCAAACTCGTGAGATTTCAGATGAAAAGACCACGACCTTGGATCAGCTGGAATAGTGCCGCGAGACAAAAGGGGTAAACCCACGAGAGAACTTAGCTAAAGTTAGAAGCAGGATGTTCTGTACTCGTGAGTTCAGTCCACGGGAATAAGCTCGCACACGAACCCGCGGAGTTGACCTAAGTTGGTTTTAAAAGGTAAAAAGCAATCTTTTAGATTTGAGTTTTCAGATCTACAAGTTTTTGCTCTCAACTCAAACACTTTTTCTTCTAGATCTTCATTCAAGGTACTCCTAAGGACTTATCTCTTGTACTTATTTTCCAAGTCTTCTCTCCTTCTACATTTTCTTTGATTCTTGATTATATAGTGATGTTATGTTGCTAAAATTTTGAGAAATAGAAGGTAGAGCCTAATCGATAACATCTAGAGATATTTGCATGCTAAGTTGATAAGTTGGTCTGAAATGAATAGGATGAGTAAGTATGCTATATTTCTTAAATGAAGTGAATTTGTAGATTTAAGGCATGAATGGTGTTAATGATATGTATTGTAACATATGCCTTAAGTAATGAATGACATGACAAGACTATGTGCATAATAGCTCACACACACACTTTAAGTAGATATTGTAAGCAGTAAGAAGTAGTTTAAGATATTTAAGCTATTTAGATAGTAGTATTAACTAGTTCCAGTAATCTTTGCTAACTTATAGTCTATTCTACCAATTTGTTCACTCGAGGGAGATGGAAAACACCATCGAAGATGTGTTAGTGTCTGAATTTTTCGAGAGGAATATCCTTGACTCTATGGCTTGTGAAGACCATGTGATAGAAGAGGGTCAAAAGGTAGATTGGGTAGAGATGTTAGTTTGGCCTAGCGCCACAGTGGAAGAAGAGGAAACTGGAGAGCACATTCTTTGGGATGAGCAACCACTTACAATTTCCTCTCCTATTTTAGAACTCAAACCACTTCTTTCTACTTTGAACTATGCATTCCTTGGTAGGAATGAGACACTTCCGGTCATTATTGCATCAGACTTGCAACCGAAAGAAGAGAATGAATTGATCAACGTCTTGGGATACTACAGAGAGGCAATCGGGTGGTCGTTGGATGACTTGAAGGGAATTAGCCCCACCATTTGCATGCATAAAATCTATCTTGAGGACGGTTCCAAGCTGACTATAGAGGGTCAAAGGAGCTAGTCAAGAAGGAAGTCCTTAAGTTATTAGAAAATGGGATCATTTACCCCATTTCAGATAGCAAGTGGGTTAGCCCTATACATGTAGTACTAAAGAAGTCTAGTTTAACTGTGGTGTAGAATGACGACAACGAGTTGGTACTACAGAGGGTTCAGATGGGTTGGCGAGTATGCATAGACTACAAGAAACTCAACATAGCCACCAAAAAGGATCATTTTCCGCTGCCGTTCATTGATCAGATGTTGGAACGTCTGGCCGGTTATAGTCACTACTGCTTTTTAGACGGGTACTCCGGGTACAACCAAATCATTATTGCTCTAGAAGACCAAGAGAATACCACTTTCACGTGTCCTTTTGGTACATTTGCCTACAGGAGGATGCCATTTAGACTATGTAATACACTGGGAACATTTCAGAGGTGCATGACATCTATATTTTCAAATATGGTGGAGGGCATCATAGAGATCTTCATGGACGATTTCTCAGTGATGGGAAATTCTTTTGGAGATTATTTGAGGAACCTGACTTCAGTATTGGCAAGGTGCAAGCAAGCTCATTTGATATTAAACTGGGAGAAAATAGTGTTAGGAAACATTATCTCGGGTAGAGGCATTGAGGTGGATAAGGCAAAAATTGACATTATGAGGAGTTTGCAGCCCCCAAGAACAGTTAGTGAAATAAGAGCATTCTTGGGGCATGCAGGGTTTTATATGAGATTCATTAAGGACTTCTAGAAGCCTTCGAGGCCACTATGTCGATTGTTTCAGATGGAGATTGAATTCGACTTCGATGAGAGGTGCATGGCAGCATTCAATGAACTTAAGGAGTTGTTGACCACTGCACCCATCATGAGGCCGCCTGATTGGAGTTTGCCCTTCGAGCTTGTAAGGATTCCCATTTATTGATTGGCTTGTTTCGTGGACAAACCACATGTGGGGTTTATTGTAAGGGTAGCTTAGGTATTGGTATTCAAGCTCAAGGCCCTTTCAAAACCTCATCTTGATAAGCACCAAAGGTAAATTTCTAATGCTTACGTGCTTTGAAGAGATCTAGTTGCACACACACACAACTCATGCATAAATGTTATTCTTATATGTTGTGTGTTTTCATATGTGTGCATTCATAATTGTTGAATATCTCTTAATGCATGTTTATTTAATTGCATCTAGTTTATTGAAATGTCATGACATGTTTAGGCATTAGGATGCAAAGTCATGAATTTTATTCATGCATGTTTGAATTGAGTGTATCTTGTTTAATGATAATGCCATGACATGTTAGACATTAGGATGTATTCAATACCCACACTTGCACTTCATGATTAGTCTTAAGTGTGGTGTAATTCGTTTCCGTTTGTGTGATCGGAAACGTCCGCGCTTGCACGATGGTGTGCATGTCTTAGCGCGATGGTTTGCCACTTGAGAAGGTCTCATTCTTCTCTTGGATAAGTGGTAGTTTTCGTTTGGTTGTTTGGAGTAGAGTGTCTAGTTTCCAAAGATTGGATTTCAATGTTTACATGATTTTCAAAACTGACCTATGTATGGTCTTGTGGCCATAACGTTTTACACAAAGCTTCAAAATGAGTTTTGAAAATTTTTGTACAAACTAGACACCCATACCTTTCCAACGGTATATTATTCGTAATATTTCATGACCGTTTGGATTGGTTTTAAAATCTCCAAAGTTACAACCAAAACAGGGCAACTCTGTTGTTATCTGTTTTTGACCTTTGGTCACTTAATTGACCATAACTTTTTCTACAGATATCGAAATGTCATTCTGTAAAAACGAGTAGAAAGTAGACATCCATACCTTTCCAACGATATATCATATGAAAGGTTTAGATGTCGTTTGGTCATGTTTTGAAGCGCTCGAATCTTGGGCCGCTGCACTGACGCGAGTACCGCGAAAATGCCCATAATTTTTCCACTTCTTCCAAAATGACATAGTTTCACTTGAACATTATAAATACATATCTTTCTCATCATTTTGAGGGCAGAGCCACAAAATCAAACCCTAGAGAGGGAGGCTCCATATTCTTGAGAGAGAAAGAGAGACTTGAGAGAAAAAGCTTAAAGATTACATCTTTATCTCTCTAAACCCATTCCCACATGCACAAATCATCATCTAGGCATCATCTAGGTTCATCTAGTATGTGCTAATGCATGGGTCTTCTTCAACACACATGGTATGATTTGTTGAACACTTTTATCTTACATAATTAGTGTTTTTACTTATCAATTTATCTCTTTTATCACTTGTATGTTCTTTGAGTAATTTCTACATACATGATTGAGATTATGTGTTGATTGGGTTATTTACGTTAGCTAGGTTTTCATGCCTATTTTATATCTAGCTAATTAATCTCATTATATGATTGAGATTATTTTTGATAGCTTAATTGATTAGGTCTTTATTGCCTAAAAGCTATGCCATAAATATTCTTGTGTGATTTATTTATAACTAGGTTGATAGATTGTTTTTTAATCAACTTGTTAATCTTTTTAATGTTTGTGGGTTATTTGTGATAGCTTTGTATCTAGGATTGGTTATCCTTTACTTAGCTAAAGTTGTATGCCATGACATATAGCTATTTTCATATCTAGGATTGATTTTATTGTCATCATATAATCCTAGGTAAGCATTTAGAGTACCCTAGCTCTATATTGCATATTTGGATATCATTGCATATTCACTTAGGGTGTTGATCTCTTCGGAGAAGTAAGTCTTGTGTGATAGACCGGGATTAAGTCGTACACCGAGATTAGGTGGTCACATGAGCAAATTGGACTAGGTCCACTTTTACAGGCCTGCGGGTAGTGGTAGCGGTAGCGGGAGCGGGATATTGGCCGGGATTAGGTTGTATACGCTATCACAATTAGTGGATTCGAGGTTCGAGTGTGGTGCACTTACCAGCCCGTGGTTTTTCCCTGTTGAGGGTTTCCACGTAAAAATCAAGTGTCGTTTATATTTCCGCACCATATTACACTTGATTATTGTTTTGTGAATTGGGGTTATATTTGTAATATTGACTAATCCGAAAATTTGGTAATAACAGATTAACAACCCTTTCACACACCCTCTAAGTCATATTTTAAAAGACACGCACGCGTAAACGGGAATTTGTTATTCCTTTCAATTGGTATCAGAGCAGGTTCCTAGACATACTTAGATGATCCTTGTCATATTTGCATGTCTTGCATTTTGTGTGTTTTGATAAATACATACATATGCATTCATTTCACTCAAACATTATGTGTGGATTTGAGAGAATAGAGGGAAATTTGACCTCCAAAAGGGAGAGGAAAGAAATTGGCTCCGATAAAGAGGTGATCATAAAAGCTCAACCACAACCCATGAGGATGCCTCATTCAAAGGTCCAACATCCTTGGAGGCAAGTTTTTCATGCTCAACCACAAAGGCACCAACATTCGGCGATTGCTCCAAGGAGAAGCCAATCGGTGCATCATCAAAGACAACCTCATCAACATGGCAACGCCTTGATGAGAGCTCAAAAGCGATGGTATAAATTCTATCTTTATACCTACTTGTCTTTTTTTGTGGTATGTTTTAACTACATCATGTTATGTAGAATTAAGAGCATGAACCGTAGGGCTAGCTTGCATGAACCTAGAAATATGTCAATGACCGCTAAAATGAAAAGGTGGAAACTAGGTGGGTTAGAAATTTTAAAACCCGATTGCATGTGTGCTAACATGTCACTCGTAGATGCTACTAGGTCTAACCAACTTGGTATGTCTATATGGTTTTGTCCCTTGCCCTGATATGGTACGTTTTTGACCTCATATGGGGAACTCAAGCAAAGAGAGCACTTGCATACTTGTTGCATGCAAAAATTTGAAAAAATTTATGCTTCTTTAATTATTGCTTGAGTAGCTTCGTTGCACATGTGCTTACATGTTTTTACTTCAATAAGTGTGAACCAATGCTTGTATTGCAATCCATGTCATATTTATGTTCAAACATGCATTTTTGGACTAGGAGATATTCATAGGAAGTACTCTTTGAATGACCTAAAATGATCTCCATGACATGATGATTGTTAAATGACATGATTAAAATGAGAAAAGCATGATTTCAAATGACATGCTAAAAATGGAAAGTATGATTTGTTGATTGCATTTTCTTAAATGCAAAAATAATGTGTGAAAAGCAAATGAGACTCAAATGAAAATCAAAATGTCTCTTTTTCCTTACTTGTGGAACATAGCTACTATCATACGGGTATCTTACCCGGAAAAATCGAATAGGGTGCAAAAAGTCACTCATGCCATGTTTTGCTTGTAAGGTTGGATATAGTTGCTCATTAAATTGAATTCTTTGAATAATCTATATCCTTGCTTTTATTCATGACAAATGGTGAAATTGGTTTGAATTCTTAAAGGAAACCTTTGTCATTTACTTTGCCAAATACCATTGCTTTTGGATTTGAATGCAACATGTCTTGCATGCAAAGCATATTAATCACACATTTTTTATGAAAATAAATCTCCTTGTTCTCTCCAATTAATTGAGATGCATAAAGTGCATTATATGATTATGCAAATGACATGTATGCTACTATCTCTCTTTGCTACAAGTGACCCAGTTGGGGACTACTCCTTTGCCCATCTCATGACAAAAAGGGGGAGTAGTATATAGTTAGGGGGAGAATGCTAATTGCTAAATTATTGTAGCATTCACATGATTGGGGAGTTTGTTACTTTGAGGGAGAGTAACCCGTTGAGGGGGAGCATTTGCACTTCACATAATTTGCATGATGTTGTGCTTAAATTCTTATTGCAAATGCTTGTTTTATCTCACATGATTAATCTCACATATACTTGTATTGGAAAGTATAGAAACTTTGTTTTGAAGGATTGATTGTTCTACAAGAGATTGAAGACTTGAAGATATGTCTTTTAATTATCTCTTTGTAATGTAGAAAATCCCTTTAGTTTCTATTTATGTTGTGAGGATTAATGTGAGTGGTGGTTTTGTAACGAAATAGCCGAAGGGGGAGATTGTAAGAATTCCCATTTATTGATTGGCTTGTTTCGTGGACAAACCACATGTGGGGTTTATTGTAAGGGTAGCTTAGGTATTGGTATTCAAGCTCAAGGCCCTTTCAAGACCTCATCTTGATAAGCACCAAAGGTAAATTTCTAGTGCTTACATGCTTTGAAGAAATCTAGTTGCACACACACACAACTCATGCATAAATGTTATTCTTATATGTTGTGTGTTTTCATATGTGTGCATTCATAACTATTGAATATCTCTTCATGCATGTTGCCATGACATGTTTAGGCATTAGGATGCAAAGTCATGAATTTTATTCATGCATGTTTGAATTGAGTGTATCTTGTTTAAGGATAATGCCATGACATGTTAGGCATTGGGATGCATTCAATACCCACACTTGCACTTCATGATTAGTCTTAAGTGTGGTGTAATTTGTTTCCGTTTGTGTGATCGGAAACGTTCGCGCTTACACGATGGTGTGCATGTCTTAGCGCGATGGTTGACCACTTGAGAAGGTCTCATTCTTCTCTTGGATAAGTGGTAGTTTTCGTTTGGTTGTTTGGAGTAAAGTGTCTAGTTTCCAAAGATTGGATTTCAATGTTTAAATGATTTTTAAAACTGACCTATGTATGGTCTTATGGCCATAACGTTTTACACAAAGCTTCAAAATGAGTTTTGAAAATTTCTGTACAAACTAGACACCCATACCTTTCCAACGGTATATTATTCGTAATATTTCATGACTGTTTGGATTGGTTTTAAAATCTCCAAAGTTACAACCAAAACAGGGCAACTCTGTTGTTGTCCGTTTCTGACCTTTGGTCACTCCATTGACCATAACGTTTTCTACAGATATCAAAATATCATTCTGTAAAAACGAGTAGAAAGTAGACATCCATACCTTTCCAACGATATATCATACGAAAGGTTTCGATGTCTTTTGGTCATGTTTTGAAGCGCTCGAATCTTGAGCCGCTGCACTAACGCGAGTACCGTGAAAATGCCCATAATTTTTCCACTTCTTCCAAAATGACATAGTTTTACTTGGGCATTATAAATACATATCTTTCTCATCATTTTGAGGGCAGAGCCACAAAATCAAACCCTAGAGAGAGAGGCTCCATATTCTTGAGAGAGAAAGAGAGACTTGAGAGAAAAGGCTTAAAGATTACATCTTTATCTCTCTAAACCCATTCCCACATGCACAAATCATCATCTAGGCATCATCTAGGTTCATCTAGTATGTGCTAATGCATGGGTCTTCTTCAACACACATGGTATGATTTGTTGAACTCTTTTATCTTACATAATTAGTGTTTTTACTTATCAATTTATCTCTTTTATCACTTGTATGTTCTTTGAGTAATTTCTACATACGTGATTGAGATTATGTGTTGATTGGGTTATTTATGTTAGCTAGGTTTTCATGCCTATTTTATATCTAGCTAATTAATCTCATTATATGATTGAGATTATTTTTGATAGCTTAATTGATTAGGTCTTTATTGCCTAAAAGCTATGCCATAAACATTCTTGTGTGATTTATTTATAACTAGGTTGATAGATTGTTTTTTAATCAACTTGTTAATCTTTTTAATGTTTGTGGGTTATTTGTGATAGCTTTGTATCTAGGATTGGTTATCCTTTACTTAGCTAAAGTTGTATGCCATGACATATAGCTATTTTCATAACTAGGATTGATTTTATTGTCATCATATAATCCTAGGTAAGCATCTAGAGTACCTTAGCTCTATATTGCATATTTGGATATCATTGCATATTCACTTAGGGTGTTGATCTATTCGGAGAAGTAAGTCTTGTGTGATAGATCGGGATTAGGTCGTACACCGGGATTAGGTGGTCACATGAGCAAATTGGACTAGGTCCACTTTTACAGGCCTGCGGGTAGTGGTAGCGGTAGCGGGATATTGGCTGGGATTAGGTTGTATACGCTATCACAATTAGTGGATTCTAGGTTCGAGTGTGGCGCACTTACCAGCCCGTGGTTTTTCCCTGTTGAGGGTTTCCACGTAAAAATCAAGTGTCGTTTATATTTCCGCACCATATTACACTTGATTATTGTTTTGTGAATTGGGGTTATATTTGTAATATTGACTAATCCGAAAATTTGGTAATAACGGATTAACAACCCTTTCACACACCCTCTAAGTCATATTTTAAAAGACACGCACGCGTAAACGAGAATTTGTTATTCCTTTCAGAGCTAATGTGTGATGCTTCCAACTATGCAGTTGGGGCAGTACTAGGACAGAGGGTAGAAAAGATCCCACATGCCATCTATTATGCTTCGAGAACTCTGAATGACGCACAGTTGAACTACTCAACAACAGATAAGGAGTTGTTAGCAGTGATCTTTTCATTGGAGAAGTTCATATCATATCTGATTGGAGTAAAGGTCATAGTATTCACTGATCACAATGCTTACTGAGCCCTTCAGAAGCTGAATTATGATCTGACTAAAGTAGAAGAGGAGCGAAAACTTCAACTGAACGAGCTTCAGGAACTTAGAGACGAGGCATATGAGAATGCCATGATTTATAGAGAAAAGACCAAAAGAATTCATGACAAGAACATAGTCCTAAAGGATTTACATTCGAGCATGCTGGTCCTTCTGTTCAACACTAGGTTAAGGTTGTTTCTAGGGAAGCTAAGATTAAGATGGTACGGACCTTATAGAATACTCCAAGTGTTCTCATATGGAGCTATCGAGTTAATGAATGAGAAGAACAGGGATACGTTTAAGGTGAACGGACATAGAGTAAAGCCATACTTACAGGGAATGGACGAAGTAAGAATGTTGGAATAGATAGTACTTACAGAGTCATAGAGCTCTCATGCATCTTACCTAGACGGTAACTCTAGCGCTTGGTTGGAGGCACCCCCACCTAGGTACATATTCTTTGTAATTATCAGTTTTAAGTAGTTTAGAAAGAAGTAAGTATTTAGTATATATATTTTTGTATCAAGCAATTGCATATGTTTGGTTATAGTATTTATGCTACGCAAATGTTAGGATTGAAATGGGAAAAATAGCAATAACAAGTTAGCAAAAGCAAGAGCCACGGGATTAGACCGTGAGCCAATTCTCGTGGAGGAGTGAGAACATAGCCACAGAATGGCTCTGGAAAGCTCAGCCACTTCATACCACTAGAACAAACCAGCGAGCCAGAAGAGATGATCTCGCGAAGGGAGATGAGGACAATCCGCGGGTTCATTCTGCGAGATTATTCTTGCCAACCAGAAGAAATAAATTCGTGAGGATCTAAAAGGTATTCACCACGGGTTCCATCTCGCGGGAACAAACCTGTTGACCCATGGCAACAAGCTCGCCTAGTAGTGAGCGACTTCATATAGAGAGAAATGACCCGCAGTACCAAGCCCGCGACAAGCCTCAACAAGTATCACATTCTATCCCACCCAAATCTACCAAGGACTTGTTGAAATCAAGATTTGACATGTATGTAACTTAGAACAGACTCATTCTAAGTTAGTCACACTACGTTGATATGATTCTTGAGAAATTCAACAAGAATGATTCTAAGGTGTCCAAAATACCAGTAGATATAAATCTACATCTATCCAATAATAAATGTGAGAGTCTCTCAATTGGAATATTCTAGAGTGATAGGAAGTTTGATGTATCTAACGAGCTGTACTAGACCAGATATAGCTAATGCAGTTAGCCAACTGAGTAGATACACTAGTAATACAGGAACCTATTACTGGAAAGGAATAGTAAGAGTACTAAGATACTTACTATTCACTCGAAATTATAGGCTGCATTATACCAGATATCATGTTGTTCTAAAAGGATATAGTGATGCAAATTGGATATATGATATGAAAGATTCAAACTCTACTAGTGGGTATGTGTTCATATTAGAAGGTGTAGACGTATCCTGGGAATCCTCTAAACAGACATATATAATCATATCCACAATGGAATCTGGGTTTATTGCTTTAGATAAATGTAGTGATGAAGCTGAATGGCTACGCCAATTCTTAGAGGATATTCCAAGGTGGCCACAGCCTATGCCGACGATTTGCATCCACTATGATAATCAATCAACAACAGGAATAGCACATAGCAACATGTATAATGAGAAGTCTAGATATATACGTCGAAGACATAATATCGTTAAACAACTACTCTCAACTGGGGTTATCTCTGTTGAATACATAAAGTCAAAGGATAATATTACGGATCCGCTAACCAAAAGATTAAATAGGGAAAACTCATGTCATTTATGAATGAATTTGAATAATTTTGTTGGGAAGTCTAGCATTAAGATGAATTTTATTCAATGAATTGAGCAAAAAATTTGAATTTAAAATAGACATAAGCGTGATCGATATCAGGCGTGTGTAGAGATGCACATTTGGGGAATGGGGATCCCCCCATCCCCATCCCCATCCCCATCCCCATCCCCACTTCACAGACTTCAACCCCCACCCCACCCCCCAACTCCCCATTTGGGGGAAATGGGGATGGGGAATTTTGGGGGGAGATATATCCATCCTCATCCCCAGTTCCCCATTTTCCTAGTTTTTCTCTGTTTCCCCGTTTCCCCTGGTCCCCCGTTTCCCCATTTGACTAAAAATTACAAATTAAACTAAAAAAACAAACATTCCATTGCAAATACAAAATAAAATCCATTAGTGCATTACAAATATAAAATAAAGTGTTTCAAATAATTCAAAATTTCAAACTATATATAGTTAAAAAGAGTAAATGTGTATATATAGTTAGGGTTTTCAAAGAATAAAAACAAAATTTAAAATATATATTATAATTATATTTATATATGTTTGGGGAAAATGGGGAAATGGGGATGGGGTACCTCCCCCCATCCCCATCCCCATTTCAGATTTGGGGATGATTTTCATCCCCATTCCCCTCCCCCATTTCGCCATTTTTCTCCAAAAAAAAATCGCCATTTCCCCATTTGGGGATGGGGACGCAGGGAAATGGGTATCCAGGGGAAAATGTGCAACTCTAGGCGTGTGATTATTAGCTTTGATTGCCGGTTGGTAATTAGTCATCTCTATTCTCAATAAGATCCCCTAAACCTCACCGCACTTGATTAGACCAGACAATGGGTCGTGTTATTGCGAATTCGTGTCGTTTCGTGTTTGGGTCGTGTTAAAATTGCTCCACCTGAACCCGACCCGTTAGCTTAATGGGTTGAAATATACAAACCCGAAACCATTTGTTAAATTAATGGGTAACCCAACCCGGCCTGTTACAAAATATTATATTTGAGATTTATTAAAAAGTTGAAAATAAATAATACTGAAGCATGATCAAACTCATGCAATCAAGTTAACTAGCTACTTTTAGAGTTTTAGGGTTAGGGTTAGGGTTATAATATTGTGAAATAATTGATTTAGAGTTTTAGAGTTTTTAATTTAGAAATTTTTCCTCTTTCAAAAAAGAAAAAAATTAGAAATTTAAAAAAAAATTAATTAGTAAAATATATTCTAACTATAATTATAGAGAATTTTTTTATATAAATTCCATAATGTGACTATACAAAGATTTTTTTAATAACTTTCAAAAACACATTTTAAAAAAAAAAATCTTTATATTAATGGGTTATCGAATTAACGGTTTTTTTAAGGATAAACCCGAAACCGACCCATTATATTTCGTGTGTTAATGGGTTGACTCATTAACAACCCGATCCGATAAACTTGACCCATAAACCGCTATTTTCGAATGGGTTTGGATCGTGTGAATGGATTGTGTAAAATTTTACCGGGTCTAGCTATGACAAGCTTCATATTTTATTATTATTTGCAAACCTTTAACGGCCACATTACCTGGAAATCAAATCGAGATGAATTGAATTTTTCAAAACGTTGCGTGTGGGAAATGTCAACTTCACACACCGTAAATCCCAAAGCCAAGAAATAAATAAAATATTGAAAAACAAATTATTAATATAATAATTGGAGATTTGCAAAACAGTCCTGAGGTTTGATTTAATTTTCAAAAACAACTCTCAAGTCTCGAGTTCCAAATTTAGTTACAAATATGTTTAGCATATACAAAAACCACTTTATAGTTTCAAAATTTAATTAAAAACCCTTCTAAGGCTACGTTTGGAAATTGAAAGAACTTCTCAAATTACAACTTCTTAGAAGTTGATATTTTAAAAGTAGAGCTTTTACTAGTAAAGATTTTGGTGACAAGTTGTTAATCGTTTAGTTTAAATAGTGTGATTGTTTAATTTTGAAAAAATAAATTATATATAGTTAAAAAATGACATATAATGATTAGAGTTTAATAGGTTTATCAAGATTTTTATTTAAAAGGAGTGCATATAATTAATAAAATATAATGAGAATACTTTTTCATATTTTAAAGTTTAAAAACCAAACTCAAAAAATTCTTTTAGAGAAACCTAAAATTTGAGTTTCTTTTGGTAGACTATACATAAATAGCTCTTTTTTAATAGTCTAAAGCTGTATTGAAGTGGCAACTAAACACAACAAAAATTTGATACTCTTTTTGCCGGTAGAAAACCCTTGTAAAAAGGATTTAATTTAAATTTAGAGAGTGTATTCAATCTAGACTTCATTGGAGTTTGGTGGATTTGTTTTAAATGATGGATTCCACGGATTCCATAGATTTCATATAGATTTGGGATATTATTATTTTCCACCCTGAGTTTTGAGGTATTAGACGTTTTGCACCCCCTTGTTTTGGTATTGGCCAATTTCCACCCTGACATTTCATTTAATAGTCAAAATGCACCCTCCCATTAACAATCGTAAGTCAACTGTTAAAACTTGAAAAATGAGAAGGGTACATTGGTAACTTTATCCTAAAACATAATAAAAATTAAAATAATATAAAACAAATTAAAATAGTAATAAATAAAATTAAAATCCTTGCACTTTCTCTCTCCACATCTCATCTTCATCGTTTCTCTGTATTCTTTTCATTGTCTCTCTCTCTCTCTCTCTCTCTCTCTCTCTAATGGTTTCGGTTGGTGCCGACAAGGAATGGAAGATCGGCGATGGTTGGCGATGGGATGGATTTGAGAGTGTTGGTGGTTGTGTGTGAGTTCGGGTTTTGTTTGGCCGCCGGAATGGTGGGGTTTGATTTGAGTGTTCGTTATTGATTTTAGGGATGGTGGTGGTTGTGTTTAGGTGTGGGTTTTGTTTGGATGAATTTAGGTTTCCAGATCTTGTTATGTTAAAAAAAAAAATCCAAATCTTATTCAATTTGCAGATTTTTTTTGGCATTTTGTGGAGATCCAATGGACCCATTTCCATACATCAGGTTTTGTTAAAAGAAAAAAAAAAATCCATATCCTATTATGTTGAATATATTTTTTTTCCAGTTCTTGTTCAACTTGCATTTAATTTTTTTTTTTTTTTTTTTTTCATTTTGTGGAGATCAAATGGATCTCTTTTTATTTATTTATTTATTTTAATTCATTAAAAAAAAAAAAAAAAAAGATGCACCGTCCATCTCAGATTTTAATTTTAATTTTAAACGCTTTTTTTTTTTTTTTTAAATTTTAAAATTTAATAGAAAGAGGCAAATGGGTTTATGATGATGATGAATTGGGTATGGATTTGGTTGAGGTTTGGTGTTGGTCTTCGATTTGGTTGAGGTTTGGATGATCAATAATCCTTTTTTAATTTAATTTAAATTTTATGGTATGGGTTTATGATGGCGGTCTGGGTGTCATGGTGATAAACTGATAATGGTTGATGATTTTTTTTTTTCTAGGTTTGTTTGTGTGTTGAATGTTGATATCTTTTTCTAGTTTGGAATCTCTGGACGATGATGGTGATGAAGATGATTTAAAAAACAAAAACAAAATTAAAAACTGAAAAAGAGAGGGTGCAAGGGCAACAATGTCATTTTACATTATGTTGATGTCAGAAGAACACTTTTCCATCCAAAACTAACGGCAGGGTGGAAAATGGCTAATACCAAAACAAGAGGGTGCAAAATGACCAATGTCTCAAATGTTAGGGTGGAAAATAATAATATCCCTATAGATTTTGTTAGAGTTCTCTATCGATTTTGTTGGACTTTTACATAAAATTATATGAAATTGGATGAATTTTTAATGATCTGTCTTGAAAAAAAATATTAATTATTCATCGTATAATAGTTTGAGACAGATTAAAAATATATATAATAGTTTGAGACTATCGATCACCAACAAATTTATATGGGCCGAACTTTTATTTATATTAATCAAATTTATGAAATTTTGATATTATAAAACAAATAATGGACTTTTTAAATTTTAATTATCAAGGCTAATTGTTATATATATATATATATATATATATATATGTTCAAGTCAGTGCGCACTGATATAACTTCATCATTGTGTTGGATGTGGACCATTAGATTTATATACTTTGACTCAAAGTGTATGCACTTGTCAAAGCTTCTCCATAATCAGTGGTCCACATATATTGGTACTGATATAATTATATCAGTACGCACTGATATATATATATATATAAACATTCGAGTCCTCCATGCCGAAAGACAAAATATCTCATAAAAAAACATTATAAAAGTGAACATTTTAACAATTCAACCTCAAACTCCAAAATATAACAACTTTGGAATGATGTTCATTATAAAAGTTGGAAAGAAATTATTCCACATGTGCTTACTCATTCTTCGATCTTCATTTTCATTGTTGTCATTTTGCATAGCAACAAATTTATACGATATTTTGGTTTATTTTAATCACATTAATGATTATTTTATATTATACAAAAAAAAAAAATTGATTTTTTTGTTAATTTTAATTATCAAGGTCAATTGTTTGATAATTATTTTTTTTTTGGGTTAATTTCAATACATTATAAATGTCAAATCCATCAAAATTTACAAGGGTTGGAAAGATTTGTTATAGGCTTTTTTATTTATAAATCTAATTTTAAAATTCATCCAATTTCATATAATTCTATTACTTACGCTATGTTTGGATTGAAGGAAGAGAAAGGAAAAAAAATGATAAGTTAATGAGGAAATGAGAGGAAAGAATAGTGCTTTTAGTGATTGTTGTTTGGATGACTATGAATAGAAAGGAAAGGAAATGAATGCAATATTAATAGGGTTAGTTTTGGGTATTGAAAAAAATTCATTAACTTTTAATTCATTTCCCTCATTTTCCATCCAATTTTGGAGAGAAACCAAATTGGGTGAGAAAGAAGAAATTATTCCCTCCATTTCCCTTCTTACCATTTCCTTTCCATCTCACTTAACAACCAAACGAGATAAGAAATCCACCAATTTCCTTTCCTTTCCTTTCATATTATATCAAACCAAACCTAGTGTTAACCAAAATCTAAAAAGTCAATAACTTTTTAAATACGCTTAGATTTATTTGGATTTCTTAAAAGTCAAGATTGATACACCTATATTTTAATGGAATTTTTACATATCTAGATTGAATACACCTAGACTTTTATATACTTCTTACAAATCTAAATTGAATACATTCGTTAGACGCCATTTGGCTTCATTTTCTAAGACATATTTTCTGTTTTTAGAGTCTCAAAAACAAAAAAAAAAAAAAAACATGTTCGGTAGTCGTTAAAAAAACAAAAACATGGGAAACCCTTTTTTTAATTAATGCATTAAAGAAGAGTGCAGGGAAAACAAATTATTGATTTTTTTCATTGTTTTGTTTTAATTTTCGTGGGGTCCATTTAGTTAGGTTATTAATTATTTTATTTTTCTATGGAAATAAAATTATAATTTTTAATATATCTATTAAGAGATAATGATATTTTTATTTATCCACTTAACAATAATAATAATAATAAATTATATATCACATATAATAGTTGATTATTTGTAATTATGAAAAAAAAAATCTTTGAAATTAGTAAATATTTTTTTTTGGAAAAAAGTAAAAAAAACACATATCAATATTTAATTAATTTAAATTACAACAATAATATATATATATATATATATATATATATATATATATATATATATATATATATATATGACTTAATTTTTTTGACTTCAATATCTCACATATTGGATTAAATAACACATGAACACAAAAATGGTTGAGATGTTGAAGTCAAAAAATTAAATCAGAAATTTTAGTCGATATAGCTTGACTATATATATAAAAGTATATATATATATATATATATATATGACTTAATTTTTTGACTTCAATATCTCACATATTGGATTAAATAACACATGAACACAAAAATGGTTGAGTCGTTGAAGTCAAAAAATTAAATCAGAAATTTTAGTCGATATAGCTTGACTATATATGTAAAAGTATATTTTTTAACTACACAATATTATTTTTACTCTTAAAATATATTGTAAAATATGTTTTCAAAACAATTTCAATAAATATATATTATATCAATACACTTTTTTTTTTTTTGGTAATATTGTTTTCAATTAGTAAAAAAAAACATGAAAAGTCACCAATAAATTTTAAATTAATTTCAACTGATTTTATTAATAAAATCAATTGAAAATGTATATATATATATATATATATTTAATTTTTTATTAATAAAATCAATTTAAATTAATTTAACTATACACTACATTGCTTTTACTCTTACAACATATTAAAAAGAGTAATGCTAGAGGACCCAAAAATCCAACCCAAATTTTGGACCCAAACCATGTGGCACACATCACATAGGGTATGGGAAAGAGTGAAGTGGGGCCATATTGTGTTTGATGTGTGCCACATAGGTTTGGGTCCAAAATTTGGGTTGGTTTTTTGGGTCCTCTAGCATTACTCTATTAAAAATATATATCTTCAAAACAATTACATTGAATGCATATTATAATAATAATAATATATATATATATATTTTAGAATACTACTTTTAGTTTTTGCTACTAGACGAATCTTTAGATCCTTAAAAATTTAAAATTTAAAAATCAATTTCTTATTTTTAAATGGAAATATATAAAACAGAAAACAGAAAATATAAAACATTACCGAACAAACCCTTAAATTCTAACCAATTCTATATCGAACATATCCTCCATTCCTCCTTAAACATGAAGGTTTTTCTTGTAAAATGATTAAACTTTAGGTGTAGTTTTGCAAGTCGCCCAATTAATCAATCGATTAATTTAATAAAAGCAAGCAGACTCACCATTAAACAAGAAGCAACTCACCAAAAACCAAACCAAACCAAACCCCACATGAAGAAAAAAGAATCTTAAACTGCTTCTCAAGCATGCAAGGTGTACAAAGTTCCATGCTCGATTTCAAATAAAAAAAAATTAAAAAAAAAGTTTCAATTTTTTTAGACGGGTACAAAGAGAGGAACCAAATCTTTGACTCTTGTTGTTTTGTTTGTCTGAAAAAAATATAAATCAAGTTTAGACACGTAATTTGCGGGAGCCTGCTTTAACGGACATTTCTCCACGTTGATGTCTTTGTGTGTTTCTTTTTTGGGTTCTAAAAGATGCAATTATTGGAAGCTAAAGTGAGTGGATGATAGATTGAATATTCAAAGAGTTCACAACAGCAATTTCTCATCTGGGTAAGTTTCAAAATTTCAAGCTGTGATTTTTACTCTTCTTTTTTTTATGATGCCTTTTTTGTTGGTTGATCGAGTCTTGGATTCAAATTCTCATCTGGGTGTTGCTGTTTTCGATCGAATTTATTATTCTTCTCCTTTTGTGATTCTATGCTACTTGAATTTTACTTAAAGAGTATAATCTTGATTGATTTTCTGATTAGTTGATCTATTTTCTGTGTTTTCTTTGTTTAATGATGTGATTTTGATTGGAAACTTCAATGAAGATTGTGAGGAAAGGTAGTACAGGATAAGTTTTGTTCTGAAGATTGTGCTAATCTAGATAGGTGAACTCAACTGTGTAGAGCAATAGAAGTCATAATTTATGCTCTCTTATTTGTTTCTTATTATTTCTTGTAAGTTTTAATCTAAAGTATGTTCTTTGTAAGCTTTTCATTTCATATAAGTGGTTGCCATTGAATTGAAATTTCATGCTATCAGATTTTGAGTTGGGAGACACAGATCTTTTATGGTCCTATACTAGTATTGTCATCATTATAAACGCCCCCCATATTGATACCCCTACAGCATTCAATCACCATAACCAAAAGACAAAGACTTGAATTCCATAAGAAGCATAGATAGCTACAGACTTTATTAACATGTAACTACAGACTAAAACCGGTCATGCTAATGGTATGTAATCACTTGATCTGTCACGAAGGGTAGAGATCGAAAAATGAGGTAAAGTATTTAAAGAAAGTAAGCCAACAGAATAAAGTAAATATTCCTGTTATGGAGAAGGGTGAAAAGATCATTCAAAGAGTTTGGAAAAGAAAAAAATATCAATGAGCAAGATGCGATACAGGGTGAGACTACTTTTCCATGGTCCAGGAACAGTGACAAATGCTTGTATATTGGTTACTACACAGGTATTGTCATTATTCAAAACACTCCCATGTTGATAACCCTACGATATTCAATCACCTTAACCATAAGATAAACCTTTGAATTCCATAAGAAGCATAATAGAAACAGACTGTATTACCATGTAATTTATGTACTCTTATTTGTTTCTTATTGTACCTTGTAAGTTTTTTCATTTGAAGTGTGTTCTTTGTTAGCTTTTCATTTCGTTGTAGTGGTTGTCATTGAACTGAAATTCTATGCTATCAGGTTTTAAGTTGGGAAACATAGATCTTTTTTGGTATTTGAGATGTTCATTTCATATTCTGAAATTTCATTGCCTTGATTGGTTGAAATCAATGATATGTAGTTGCATGTTAATAAAGTCTCTTTCTATCTATGCTTCTTATAGAATTCAATCGTTTGTCTTTTGGTTATGGTGATTGAATATTGTAGGGTTATCAACATGGGAGTGTTGTACTGTTGTGAATAATGACTATCTGTATAGGGACCATATACAAGCATTTGTCACTGTTCCTGGACCATAGAAAAGTAGTCTCACCCTTCATAGCATCTTGCTTATTGATATTTTTCTTTTTTCAAACTCTTTAAATGGCCTTTTCACTTTTCTACATAAAAGGAATTTTAACTTTGTTTCGTTTTCTTGCTTTGTTTAAATACTTTACCTCATTTTTTTTTATCTCTACCTTTGTGACAGATCAAGAGATTACATACCATACTGTAATATAATAAATATTAGAAACATTTAAACCATTTTTTTTCTTTCTTTCTGTGAATTAGAGATTTTACAGGATGTTGATTTTTTTTTTTAATGTCTATCATCTTATTTGTCACAGGGTAAATCCACTTATGAACATTATTCTATTGATCTGATTTGGAGACGAAGAGAAACATAATAGCATTGGCATTTAAGGGACGAAAGTATGGCTCCTGGAGGAGGAATCTGCAAGGAAATCATTGAGTCTCGCATTGCATTTGCAGATTATGAGACGACAACTTCCAATATAGAGTTAAGGGGTTCCCCTTGTAGAAAAGCCACAACTGGTTTTGGTGGGAATACAACATCAACTAATGATGTGCACGAGCTACTTGAGTGCCCTGTTTGCATGAATTTAATGTACCCGCCGATTTACCAGGTACATCCTTTTGCTTACTAAAACTCAAAACAACAAAACATTTGGTCGTTTCCACTGTGTTCAAGCATTATGTCAAAATCAATAAATGGACAAAGTTCCTAAAATTGGCATTAATTGGCATGGAGGAGTCATACGAAGTAACATAGAAGGGACATGTCATACGAAGTAAAACAATATAAAATTTGTTAACTACTCGGTGTAATTATATTGAGCTAATTTACCAAAGCTAAAGTTGTGCATATTGTAGAAATTGCTGAGTTGTGATTGTTATTTTTTGGAAATGCTGTTCTTCTTTTACTCTGATTTGCTACTCAGCTTTGTCTGACTATCCTTACTAATATCAATGAACATACATTTTCCCACGGCCTTCAGTGAACAAAGTTCCATTCTTCACATCTTCCCCAATTTGAGAGTTATTGAATTATGACATTTCATCGTACACGACTACACGAATAAGTAGTACTTGTAACACAAATAGCAAACTTAATCATCTTGTAGTGATAAGTTCTCTGATTTTCTATGGTAGTGTCCAAATGGCCACACTGTGTGCTCAAATTGCAAGGTCAGAGTACGCAACTCTTGTCCAACTTGCCGCCACGAACTTGGAAATATAAGGTGCTTGGCTCTGGAGAAAGTAGCTGAGTCGCTGGAACTTCCTTGCAGATATCAGATTTTGGGCTGTCATGATATATTCCCATATTACAGCAAGCTAAAGCATGAAAAGAACTGTAAATATCGACCATACAATTGCCCCTATGCTGGAGCTGAATGTTCTGTCACTGGTGATATCCCGTTCCTTGTCATGCACCTCAAGAATGATCACAAAGTTGACATGCATGATGGGAGTACCTTCAACCATAGATATGTGAAAGCCAATGCCCAAGAAGTTGAAAATGCTACGTGGATGTTAACTGTAAGATCTCTCTCTCTCTCTCTCTCTCTCTCTCTCTCTCTTCACAAAACATATATTCTATGATTTTGCCTATTGAAATCTGGATTGTATACACAAATCAATTGACCAAACATATAAATCCATTTCTCTCACTGTTTATTTAACAAATTGTGAATAATTCACTAATCTTGCTTATTGGACCATCAATTCTGACATAATTTTAAAATGAAATTACATTCGTGTTATAACTTCTTTCGTTCTTCCAATCAAATCACTCTTGAGCTTTTAAACTCATCTTGAGATATTTTTGTTCAATTCAAATTATAAAAGGGAAGTGAACATCTTTAGACAGATCTTGGTATTCTATTTCATTTCGTCCATATTCAATTGAGGCTGCTTATTTAGTTTACTGCAAATTCTGCATATAGAAAAGTTGAAATATCAATTGAAGAGGTGAACTTTATTTAAGCTGATATGTATGACCTTGTGCAGTAGTGACCACCCAATAGGTGGTCATCCTATGATTGAACGGTTTAGACCTTTCAACTTGCATGTGTTCGACATGCAATGAAATTGATCCTCTACTATAACCAGCATTCTTTCAACATGTTAATTATGTTGAAGGTTAATTGTCCTAGAATTCCATCTCTGTTTCCTCCCTGTCGAAGGAAATTTGTTTTGAGTCTGCATGATTTCTGGCATAGAGTTTATTTTTATCTTCTTCCCCGCATCACTAACTGTCAACAGGTTGTGGCCAAGATGCATTTCTATATCATGCTCCTATTTGGTGCTATAGAAGACAAACTCGAAATCGAAAATAGTGAAAATTTGAATAGAACAAATTGTGTTTGGACCCAGGGAGTAAATAGTTTTTGTAAACTCTTGTTATTTCAAAAAAAAAAGTATGAGAAGGAAATAAAGGAAATGCTTAGAAATGATTCTCTTGTCTTGTTTTGTATTTTCATATATTTTCTGGTTTTAAACGATGCATTCTGAAAAACAGATGGTAGTGTGTGTGTGTGTGTGTATTTGATGGTAGAGAGTTTTGTCAAATTCTATTTTTGTTTATCAGGCCAAATCCTTTTTTTTTTTTTTTTTTTTTTGAGAAGATCAGGCCAAATCCATTTACAAATGCTAAAAATACTCTAATCTGGTGGTGCAGGTTTTTAATTGTTTTGGCAGGCAGTTCTGTCTGCACTTTGAGGCTTTTCACCTCGGATCAGCACCCGTTTACATGGCCTTCCTGCGATTCATGGGTGATGAAGACGAGGCAAGACAATTTAGTTACACCTTGGAAGTTGGCGGAAATGGTAGAAAACTGACATGGCAAGGGATACCCAGAAGTATCCGCGATAGCCATAGGAAGGTTCGAGATAGTCAAGATGGACTAATCATTCAAAGAAACTTGGCACTTTTCTTTTCCGGTGGTGATAAACAAGAATTGAAGCTGAAAGTAGCCGGCCGTTTATGGAAAGAACAGTGAAAGACATAAACCAGAAACTACATCATAGATTATTCTGTACTAGAAAATTTGCATCAGAATTCAGATATATGAGAGTCGAATAAAAAAAATAGGCTGGTAATATACTAAACAACTTTTATGTACTTCTCTGTAAATTGTAGATATTGATCAATATCACTTTTTTTTTTAACATAACTGATCTATTTGCTGAGGATATAGAGATACCTTTCATTCACATTGATGTTCCTTTTCTGAGTTCATATAATCCTTTTCATATTCGTGCAATAAGCAAAGTCTCAGCTCCATAAAAGTAAACTCATGTTCATGTTCCTGAGGTTAGGCCTGTTCATCCCCCCCCCCCCCCCCCCCGATCCTCAAATCCCCACGTCCTCATTCCCATTTGGAGAAAACAATTTGGGGAAAAATGGAGAAATTGGTGGGGATGGAGCCCTAAATTGAAATGGGGATAGGGATGGGGAGACTCCCCCATTACCATTTCCCATTTTCCCCAAAACATATATAAATATAATAATTATATATGTTAATATATATTTTTTAATTTTTTTTATTCTTTGAAAACCCTAACTATATAAACTCATTTACTCTTTTAACTTCTGTTGACGGTGATTTTTGATGGTCACCAAGTCAATGATTTGTTTTCGTATTACTGCAATTTATGATTGAATATGACTAAAGACTGAGAAGGAATAACAAACGATTACGTGGTAAAACTCCAGAGATTGGAGAAACATCCACGGGTTGTTGCTTTAGCAACAAAGTCGAATTCACTATGAAGAATGATTACAAGAGCATTACACTGTGACCCTCTCTATCTCTCTCTATCTCTTTCTATACTACTTTTCGCGTACCCCCTGTTTATGAATAAAGGGGGTATTTATACATGTTGTTTTTAGGGTTTTGAGGTGGCCGCTAGGGTTTAGTGTTGTGGTCCCCAAGTCTCAAGCGGTTTCCTAGTCCTAATTAGATTATGTTTTCCTTTTTCGGCTGAGTCCAATTCTGGACGAGGTTCTTTCTCCTTTATTTGCGGGAGAACTGCTTGTTTCCTTTTTAAACTCTAATGGTCCGCATCGTTGCTTATTGTGGACACGCTGGTCGCTGATTATGACTGGTATATGAGTGTTGGTGATTGTCTTATTGGTTCCCGAGTATGTGCGCCCGAGTGTGCCCGAGTATGACCGAGTGTGCCCGAGTGAGATCTGCTGCCCAAGCTGATCATCTTCGTTTGTGGTCGGACTACTCACTCTCTTTTCCGAGTAGGTTATCGTGGGGGTCTCTGCTCCATAAGTTGATTTATCTTGATTCCTACTGGCCTGGCCTTCTGTGGTGATGACGTGTCCTTCATAACTATTTTTACCTATAACAATACCCCCTTAAATATTTGAGCCGATCACGCTTAGTCAGGCCCTCTCGGGTCGAATATTTAACCTTAATACTTCTTTATAACTAGTCCTCATTTGCCGTTTTCTGTATTAATGTATCCTCGTTTGAATCAAAGCTTTAAATGACGTGTCTTAATTGCGACCGCACACATTCGATTCATCAATCATTTCAAATCCTTTTGACGTTGACGCTTCTACTCTCCGCCGGCTTATGATTGTTCTCTTGCTGCCACTTGTCCCTTTTTGTTTGGCTGTGGTACGGTGCATTTATGGGACGCAACCTTTCTGCTCACCTGCGCGCAGCCTACGTCATCAGCCCACGCCCCTCTGTTTTCCCGCTTTTTCTGCAGCCTCTCCTAGGGTTTTGGTTTTTTTTGAAATCGAGACGTCGCCTATATATTCTGGTTTCGCATTTTTCACTTTTATCTCTTCTTCCATTATCTTCGCGTGTTCTTCAAAGGAAACTTGTCTGTGTCTCTTGCTTCTCTGTGTGCTTCATTTTGTTTACCAACCCGTTTTTCTAACCCTGCTTTTCTTGAGTTTATCTGCTTCAACCCCCAGATTTTTCCTCGGAGACCCTTCTTCTGCGATCTGCATCGTCTTCGTTCTTCGCTACACCAAGGTTAGTCTTTATGGATTCTGAAGCTAGATACCGTCTTTTTATTGTTGGTATGATTGCTATTGAGCGAAATGATGCTTTCACTGCGTCGGTTGTTCACAGGTTACTAGACGAGCCCGCTGACATTTCTGGACTTTTTCCGGAAAGGCTTGCAACTTCTGAGGTTCCTCCTGCTTCAGAGATCCCTTCTGCTTCTGCCAATTCATCGCCACCTTACTCATACCAGCCTGAAGCTTGGTCGGATTCTTCTTCTTCTGCTTGTACTGATATTCGCTCGAGCAGAAGACCAGGAAAAAGAATGAGTACTCGCAGAATTTATAAGGATTCGCATTCTCGGGAAAGCCAAGTGGTGGCCCAAAGGATTATCGAGGATGACATTGAAGAGGAGCACAGGGCCGCTCGCATTCCCTTCTCCCCCGAGCATATATGTATTTATGATGTGGAGCCGAACGTGGTCGGCCCTGAAGAGGTGATGAAATATATGCGGCGGTTTGACTTGGATAGCGACAGGATTTCGCTGGTTCCGGCCGAGGGTCGGGCTGCATGGAACCCCCCGCCTGGCCATGTGGCGGTCTATGGGGCAATGCTCACTTGTGGCGTCACCCTCCCTTTCCAGCCTTTTATCACATGGTTTCTGGCTGAGGCCCGACTCGCTCCAGCGTAGCTGACCCCAAATAGTTACCGTATTTTGATGTGCATGTGGCACATGTGGCATAGAATGAAGCGGCCACCTCCTACACCTCGCGAGATCCGTCATTTCTATTTGCTGAGGCCGGTGGGGAAGACCGGGATTTATTTCCTTCAGTCGTCTCAGCCCGAGTTATGGATCCCAAAAGATGTTGTGGTCAAGGGCGAGGTCGAGCCGACCACGGAGGAGAAGATGAAGGGGTTTGTTTGGGGCTTCCCTACCTCAAACAAATTTTGGAAAAATAGTTGGTTTTTTGTGGGCAAGGACTGGGGCCAGTCGATCAGCTTTGACTTGGATGGCACTCAGATGACTTGCCGGGTTCCTCGGTACTTCTGTACGCCACAATGGAACCATCTGACTTCAGCCTTTACTGACGAGGAGCTGAAGACTTTGGCTCGGGCAGCAGTCCGCCCTTTAGAGAAGAGGGGGAAACCCTGTCTTTACAATGAGGGGAAGATGATTAAGGCCCGTCTCTTTCCTCAGATTTCTGTGCGCCGCAGACGCCGTAAGTTTATTTGTTGTATGTATTTTTTATTTGCAACCTAATTCCTAAATTTGTCTGCTAACTCGGACCCTTTTTTTTTTTTTTTTGAAGTGTTTGAGGTAGACGTGGTCTGCGACGCTCTGGCCCGCCGAATGAAGGGCATTGTGGAGGCGAGCCGGAAAGCTGCCCTTCGTCAACGAGACGCCGGGATAGCCCTTCCCGAAGAAGAATCAGATGAAAGTGCCCCTGAGGACCCTCCCGAGGGAGATGATGAGGGGGGAGTCCCCAATTATGTTCCCGAGGAGACCCAAGGTCACGGGACGTCTGCCTGTTCTACGGAGGCTGTGGGCGACCTGGAAGACTTTGGAGTAAGTAGGACCTCTCCTGACCAAGGCAATCGAGCAGGTCCATCTTCCAAGGGGAAAGAGAAGGTAGGGGATCCCTCTGAGCCCGAGCAGGCAACTTTTCCCAGCGGATCCCGTTTCCCCCCCTCTGCTACACACCTGCCAAACGTTACCTCTCAAGGTGTTGAAGCAGCTGAGGGACACTCGGATACGGTAGCTCCAGAGGTTTCGACTTCAGCCGAGCTAAATCTTTCTACCCCGGAGATTCCAATTCCTGCTGATCCGATTTCCACCCCCGAGGCAACAACGTTGAAGCGGGGCAGCCCGGGAAAAGGAAAGCCTCGTTTTCTTCTGGTCGCCCTTACCCCAAGATTCCCCGAGTAGTTGCATATGTTGATTCTTCATCGGGCGATGAGGGGGAGGGTGATGTTGAAAAAGAGGCGGGCATGGTCCCTCCGGAGGAGCAGATCAGAGATAATGCTGGTGGTTCAACCGACTTGCCCCGGGCAGCCTCATCTGCTGGACTCCCTAAGGCTGGTGTGAGCGGTTCGGGCTCTTCTCCCCAGATCGATGATCCTACCCCCGAGACAATGCTAAGGGCCATGGCTTCAGGCCGAGCCTATATTGGGGAGGATCTTTGGAGTCACTTCCGGACCGGGACTGTATCTGACCGGCTCTGCAACTTTTTTAACAGTGCTTCCTACGTAAGTAACGCCTTGGTCTCTATGTATAATTTCGTATTCCTCCTCTTTTTACTTACTTCTATTTGCTGTTGACCTGCTGTAGATGGTGGCCGAGATGTCCGGGGCTTGCCAAGTTGGCGAAGCCCAAGCGGAGCGAATAAGGAGGCTGGAAGCCCAATTGAAGGAAAGCGAAGAGCATTGCTCTCGGGCTGAATTAGCTCATCAAGAGGAGGCCAAATCGAATCAGATGCTCCTGAATCAATGCCTAGCGCGGCAAATGGAGGCCGAGCAATGAGCATCTTTTGCTGCGGAGGAGGTCAGGACTCTGCAGGATCAGCTGTCATCCACCCGGGACGCCTTGCTTCGGGCCGAATAGAATGCTGAAGACGCCAAGTCAACTTATGAACGCCGAATCGATGACTTGGAGTGTCAAGCCCTGACAGCTAAGGAACTGTCGAAGGAAGCTAGGCTGGAGATGGAGCTACAAAGCGTTGATCGTTTCAAGAGATCTCCAGCCTATGATGCTTTGCTTCTTCAGGAATTCCAGCGGGGCATGGTCTCGGCTGGTGAATTCTTTAAGCAGAAGAACAGGGCGACTGATCGGGCCAGGGCTAACTGGAGCCTCTCAATTAGGAAGCATGTGGACACATCCCTGGAGTCCCTTCGGATCCAGATGAAGGAGTGGCGAGCATATTGTAGAAGTAAAGGAAAAACGCCACATCCCATGCACCTTGAGGTTCCCACCGCCGAGTCTTTCTCTACTTTTTACGCCTGTGAGAGGGCGGGGTTCAACAACGAGAGACCTGACTTGGGGCCAGTCCCTGGTACCGATTACAGCTACTGGATGGATGAAGAGGAAGATGTGATCGTGTGGCCCTCGGACGACAGCCTTTTGAGCGAATACGTGATGGAGCCTGACCCTGATGTCGGCGGAAGCAGCTCGCAACCCCCCGCGCCTTCCTCTTGATTTTTGAGCCCTTTTTTGTAACTACCTTTGTATTTTTTTTTTCATACATTGTATTTTTTCTATATATATTTAAGAATAAAATTTACTCTTACATGCTTACTGTTCTATTTTACTGTACGACCAATGCATAAATGGGACGACCTGAACTTGTTTAGTCTGCTTGTACTTGTTTATCTTTGAATTTATGGATCCTTCGGGAATCCTTGGCTATGCTTTAACCGAGTACCTTATGGCCGGTAACTAATTTCAGCCGAGTATCTTATGTAACTGGCTTTTTAATCGATTTAGACCAAGTATCTCATTTAACTGGTAACTAATTTTTGCCGAGTATCTTATGTAACTGGCTTTTAATCGATTAGACCGAGTATCTTATTTAACTGGCTTTTAATCGATGAGACCGAGTATCTTATTTAACTGGTAACTAATGTTTGTCGAGTATCTTATGTAACTGGCTTTTATCTTTGATTTTTGAGGTTGTTTTACCTCCACGTTACGTCGAGGCTCGCCACGACCATACGTTGAGGTCCTTGCACAAGTCACCTAGGACGTCTCCTGGTTTTATCTGTGCAAGGTTTTGTCGAATCGTTGGGGTAATTTGTACCGGCCAACACGATTGCGCATCTCACTAGTCTTTCTAGCGGCGCTCCGAGCAGTTTCCCAGTTATCCTGGTGCCTCGGTTTTACCTTTTTGCTAAGGGACGCGTTTGCATCGCCTTAACTAGGCGGGCATGCTACTACAGCTTTTCCGCCCTTCAAGCACCACTCGTCCGCTCTTTCGCGGCCTTATAGCGCCCGACTCTTTTTGGCGTTTATTCGGTCGGCTTTTGAGTGGCCGCTATTGAAATGTTGCTCATGGATTTTATTGATTCCGCTACACCATACTAGCAACTGAACTTTATTAGATGATCAAAATTAACAAATAAATCTGAAATATTTAACGCGGAAACTAAAAACTGAGCTAAAGCAGAATAAATAAACTGTAGAACCATAATCGGATTCTTTAGGGATAGAAGATCTTCAGATATTGTGCGTTGCATGGTCGGGGTACCAGGCTACCTTCTGGTCGGGCTATCATGTAGGCCCCGTGCCCTACGATTCTCTTGATGATATATGGCCCTTCCCATTTATCGGCGAGAGATCCCGATGATTTATCGTAGCACTAAATCCCCGAGTTGGAATCTCCGCTCCCGAACGTGAGGTACAGCAGCCCTTTGCTGGTATGCGGAATTTCTTACTTGTGCTGCATATCTGATCTCTTCAAGCTCGTCTAGGTTTTGCTGCAGCATATCTATATTGTGCTCGGGGCTGTATAACTGGACCCTGGGGGATGTAAAAGTTGTTTCTGCTGGGATAACAGCCTCTGTCCCAAACGCCAGCGCGAAAGGAGTTTCCCCCGTGGACGACCTTACAGTTGTTCGGTATGCCCATAGTACCTCGGGCAGTTTGTCCGCCCAGCCACCTTTCTTTGCCTCTAGTTTTGCTTTCAATGTGTGCTTGATTACTTTATTCACGGCCTCAGTCTGGCCATTGGTTTGAGGGTGAGCAGGCGATGCATAGTAGTTTGCGATCTTGAATTCTTCACACATTTCTCTAAACTTCTTATTGTCGAATTGAGTTCCATTGTCTGTTATGATGATGCTCAGGATCCCGAACCGATATATTATATTCTTCTTAACGAAGCTGGTGGTGTTTGCCTCAGTGATGTGTACAAGTGCTTCCGCCTCTGCCCATTTGGTAAAATAATCCACTGCCACAATAGCATGCTTTGCTCCTCCCTTTGTTCTTGTGGGCATTGGTCCTATTAGATCGAGTCCCCACATGGCGAAGGGCCAAGGCGAGGTTAAGCTTCTAAGCAATTCTGGGGGTCGCCGAATGTCGTTTTCTACTCTTTGGCATGTTTCGCAACTCTCTGCGAATTGCTGTGCTTCCGTGAACAGAGTCGGCCAGTAGAATCCTTGCCTGAGTATCTTGTGTGCTAAGCTTTTACCCCCGGTGTGGTTCCCACACACTCCACTGTGGACGCTTCTCAGGATCTCTCCAGTCTTTTCACCGGAAATGCATCTCTGCAGCACTTTTGAGAATCCTCTCCTATATAATTCTCCCCTCAGAATCGTGTACCGGGCTGACTTGTATCTGATGCGCTTAGCTTCCACAGTATCCTTCGGTAGTATGTTTTCCTCTAAGTACTTTCTGAGTTTGTATGTCCAGTCGCCCGGGCTAGGTCGGATCTCTGCTATTATGATTTCCTCGGATTCTGCTGTACTTGGTTTAGTCAGGTGTGCCACTGGTATTGCTTTGGATCTGATGCTTGTGGTGGCTGAAGCTAGTTTGGACAAAGCATCTGCTTTTTCGTTCTCTTCCAGAGGGATCTGAGAGATTCTGTACGCTTTGAACTTTTTAAGTAGTCTCTTTGCAATGTCCAAATAAGCTATCATGTGCTCTTCCCTTGCCTGGTATTCATCCAGTACCTGATTGACCACGACCTGTGAATCGCTGTAAACTTCCAGCTCGTCTGCCCCTAATGCTATGCAGACCCTTAGGCCGGCCAACAAGGCTTCATACTCTGCTTGATTGTTGGTTGCCTTGAAATCGAACCTCATGGCACATTCCACGGTATCCCCCTCGGGGGTCGTTATGACTATTCCTGCCCCGCTGCCATGTGTGTTTGATGACCCGTCTACATGCAATTTCCATTGGAATTTAGTAGTCTGTTCATCTTCCATTGCCCTCCTTACCTCGGCGTCTGGCTCGGTGAACTCTGCTATAAAGTCAGATACCGCCTGCCCTTTGATGGCCGCTTTTGGTGTATATCTGATATCGTATTCGCTGAGCTCCACTGCCCATTTGGTCAGCCTTCCCGACACCTCCGGCTTTTGAAGAATGAGTTTTAGTGGGCAGTCTGTATATACCTCTATTGTATGCGCTTGGAAATATGGCCTTAACTTCCTGGCCGATGTGATCAGAGCTAGTGCTATTTTTTCTGCCGGTGAGTACCTGGTTTCTGCCGCTAACAATGCTTTGCTTGTGTAGTACACTGGCTTTTGTATTCCTTCCTCCAGTCGGATCAACACCGAACTTGTCGCCACTTCGGTGACCGAGAGGTATAAGTACAATGTTTCTCCCACCACCGGTTTTGAAAGGATGGGTGCTCTCCCCAAATACTCTTTCAATTTCTGAAAGGCTTCTTCACATTCTGTACTCCATTCGAGCCCTTTCCCCTTTTTTATTGCTTTAAAGAATGGAGCACATTTGTCTGTTGACTTGGCTATAAACCGGTTGAGTGACGCAAGGCATCCCGTTAGCCTTTGCACATCTTTCAGTGTCTTTGGTGAAGCCATTCCTTCTAATGCTTTGATCTTCTCGGGATTTACTTCGATTCCCCTCTGGTGTACCTGAAAACCTAGAAACCTTCCCGAAGGTACCCCGAACACACATTTGCTTGGGTTGAGCTTCATTTGATACTTCCTTAGGACGTCAAAGGTTTCCTTCAAATCTTCCGTGTGTTTTTCTGCAGTGGTGCTTTTGGTCAACATGTCATCCACGTAAACCTCCATGTTTTTCCCAATCTGCCGAGCGAATATCCTATTTACCAACCTCTGGTACGTTGCCCCAGCGTTTTTCAATCCGAATGGCATCACTTTGTAGCAATACAGGCCCTGGTCCGTGGTAAACGATGTCTTTTCCTCGTCTGCCTTGTTCATCCGGATCTGATTGTACCCCGAGTAGGCGTCCATGAAACTCAACAATTCGTGTCCTGCTGTTGCATCTACCAACTGGTCGATCCTCGGTAGTGGGAAACTATCTTTTGGGCAAGCTTTGTTCAAGTCTATGAAGTCTACGCACATCCTCCATTGTTTGTTCTTTTTCTTCACCAACACTACATTGGCTACCCACTCCGGATACTTGACTTCCCTTATCGACCCCGCGGAAAGTAGCTTCTCCACTTCCTTCTTGATTGCGGCGCTTCTTTCTGGATTGAATAATCTCCTTTTTTGTACCACTGGTCGGAACTCTGGGTTGATGGAAAGATAATGCGAAATCACCTTCGGGTCTACCCCTAGCATATCTTCATGACTCCAAGCGAAAACGTCCTTGTAGTTTCTTAGCAGCGTAACAAGTTGGGTTTTGACATGTATGCTCAAACTTGCCCCTACCTTCACTGTCCTACCCGGATCTTCTGGGTCTAGTGCCACCTCTTGAGTCGGCTCGTCTTTCCTGTCCTCTGGTTCTTCTCTGGGATCCAACTCAAAATCTTTCGGCACTTCTGCCCGCTCTTCAGGTTCTCCAGCCTTTTGTTGGGCCGTTACTGTGTATACTTGGTGTACCTCCCTATCTTTATACACTGACAAGTTTGCTCTTCGGGCCATCTCTTACGACCCTTTGACCACTCCAACGCCATATTCGGTCGGGAATTTCATCATGAGGGCATAAGTTGCTGTCACCGCCTTGGCTTTATTCAAAAACGGTCGGCCCAATAAGGCGTTGTACGGCCAATTTTCTGTATCCACTACCACGAAGTCGAGCAGCACTGTTTTTTGGCAAGGAGCCTTCCCGATCTTCACGGGTAGCTTTACCGTGCCAAGTGACCTTACTTCGACTCCTCCAAATCCTCTAAGGGGTGTGGGGAACGGCTGTAAGTCTTTCTTATCTAGTCTCAGCTGGTCATATACTTCTGCACTAAGAATATCTGCTGAACTCCCATTATCAATCAAAATTCGATGAACTTCTCTATGGCCGATCCGTGCGCTGATCACCAGCGCGTCGTTTGGCCTAACATCTACTCCGTGTGAGTCGGCTTCCGTAAACACGATCGGGTCCCAACCCTCCTTGATTCTCTTCGGGTCGGGCTCAATAGAATTGACGTCCAGGTCTCTCCATGCCTCCATGGCCTCCCGAATTTCCTGGGTCCTTTCCCTGTTACTCTTGCCCGTCGCTGGTCCTCCAAAGATGGTGTTAATTGCCCCTTCATCCTCGGCTTTCTTGGGACTAAGCTTTCTTGCCCGTCCGTCCTGTCGACTATCTTTCTGTCCATCCGCCCTGTCCACCTTTTTGAAAACAATGTCCTTCAAATGCCCTTCCCTAATGAGAGTTTCGATGTGGTCCCTTAGTTGGAAACACTTGGACGTCTCGTGCCCATTCTCTTTGTGGAAACGACAATATTTGGTGGTGTCCCTCCGAGCATATGTCGACTGCTTAGGCGGTTCTTTAGACATGTTCTTCTCTTCTAGGATTGCCAGGACTTCTTCTTGATCTTTCTTCAACGGGGTATAATTTGTGTATCTGCCCTGGAACCTCTGCCGTGGTTGATCAGTTTTCGGGTCGTATGCTCGTCGACCATCCCGACCATCCCGACCATCCCGCGCTTTATTCTTCTGTTTGTCACCTTTGGTATCGGGCGCCTTCATCTAGTCTTTGGTTTTGGATCCCTCTGGGCGACCGCCATGCACAAAGTAACCTCCTGTGGCAATTTCCTCTTCTTCGGCCAAGGCGTAACCCCCTGCCATGTCCATCATATCGGCATAGCTGGTTAGTCGGGCTCTTCTAAGGTCAAAGGACAACTGACCGTTCTGAAGGTTGTTGATGAACGCGGCAATTATTGCTTCGTCGTTTGCACTCCCAATTTCGGACACTTCCTGACCGAACCTCCCAAGATATTTCTTCAGCGACTCTTCTTTTCCCTGTTTGAGTTGGGATAAATGAGCCACTGACTTTTTCCTGTGTACATTCCTGAGGAACTGCCTTGAGAAGGCTTTGCTCAGCTCGCTGAAGCTGCTTATGCTTGCTGCCGGCAGTCTTCCAAACCACCGGGAGCCTAGATCCCCAAGAGTCTGGGGAAAATTCAAACATAGTAGTGCATCATTGTGGACATATTGCGCCATAGCGCTCCTATACCTCCGGACGTGCTCTTTTGGGTCGGTATCCTTCTTGAACAGCTCAATGTGGGGCATCCTGAATCTCTCTGGGAAAGGCATCCTCAGAACTCCGTTGGTGAAAGGGCTTCCGGATTCATCATCTCACAGCTCGTTACGCCCATACCGCCTGACCAAAGCATCCATTTGTCGACGATTATTCTGAACTTCCCGGGTGAGACTCTGTATGAGTATGTCTCTGTCCCTTTCAGGTTCCCCTAACGCATTGAAGTTTTTGCTTATGGTCAGTTTTTGGCCCCTCTCTTCCGGATTTAACTCTCTACGATCTCGGTTTAGGCCATGCAGCCGGACTGTGCCCCTTTGGCGCTTGCAATGATGATTCTGCTCACTTTCTTCAGAGGAGGATGACCGGTCTCTCCGGTGACTGCGCCTCCTAGGGTGGTCACGATCCCCGGCTATCCGATCTTGATCGTACCCTTTGTCAGAATCATTCCCCTCTCTATGCTCCCTACTTCTCCTGGCCACTCTCTCAGATAGCATCTCTGGTCTGCCAGTAGGATCTCGTCTTGCCTTTGGGGGTGCATCAGGCGTTGGTATCACCACTGCAGAACGCAATCTTGCTGTCTGCTGGCTTGAGGCGGACAGATTGTGAGGCGACATCAAACCTTCCGTGACAGAAAGGTCAATTTCTTGCCTTGCTGCGTCCGATATGGTTGTTGCAGAGAAGTGCGGAGTCGTTGCGCGATTTCTTCATTAGCTGTAGGGAAACTTTGAATACCAGCCAGGGCGGCTGACTGGTCTGCCGTCGTCAAAGTTGCATCCGCAATATTGAGCGCGGTGTCATCTTCCAACTCGTTACTTGGCATGCCTTGACTGTACTTGGAATCGCTACCATCTCCATCGCCAGCCATTGTTGTCACAAATTTTTGGTAGCCCCTCCTTCTAGTGCCAATTGTTGACGGTGATTTTTGATGGTCACCAAGTCAATGATTTGTTTTCGTATTACTGCAATTTATGATTGAATATGACTAAAGACTGAGAAGGAATAACAAACGATTACGTGGTAAAACTCCAGAGATTGGAGAAACATCCACGGGTTATTGCTTTAGCAACAAAGTCGAATTCACTATGAAGAATGATTACAAGAGCATTACACTGTGACCCTCTCTATCTCTCTCTATCTCTTTCTATACTACTTTTCGCGTACCCCCTGTTTATGAATAAATGGGGTATTTATACATGTTGTTTTTAGGGTTTTGAGGTGGCCGCTAGGGTTTAGTGTTGTGGTCCCCAAGTCTCAAGCGGTTTCCTAGTCCTAATTAGATTATGTTTTCCTTTTTCGGCTGAGTCCAATTCTGGACGAGGTTCTTTCTCCTTTATTTGCGGGAGAACTGCTTGTTTCCTTTTTAAACTCTAATGGTCCGCATCGTTGCTTATTGTGGACACGCTGGTCGCTGATTATGACTGGTATATGAGTGTTGGTGATTGTCTTATTGGTTCCCGAGTATGTGCGCCCGAGTGTGCCCGAGTATGACCGAGTGTGCCCGAGTGAGATCTGCTGCCCAAGCTGATCATCTTCGTTTATGGTCGGACTACTCATTCTCTTTTCCGAGTAGGTTATCGTGGGGGTCTCTGCTCCATAAGTTGATTTATCTTGATTCCTACTGGCCTGGCCTTCTGTGGTGATGACGTGTCCTTCATGACTATTTTTACCTATAACAACTTCAAAATCTAAAACCTAAATCTAATGTTTGTGTTACTTCATATGTGAAGTTGGCTTAGTTTGAAACTTTGAATTATTTGAAACATTTTATTTTACAATGGATTTTATTTTGTATTTATAATGGAATGTTTGTTTTTTATTTTTTTAATTTGTAATTTTTAGTCGAACAGGAAAAATAGGGAATTAGGGATAGAGATGGGGATGGAGATACCCCCTCAAAAAATCCCCATCCCTATTTTCCCAATTTGTGGTTGGAGGTTTGAATATCATTATATATTTTTTACAAGCATGTGTTTTCTCTAAGATATTGTGAAAGAAGATACCCGCGCATGAAGTACATGATAAAATCTTTACACTTTCGTTTAAACAATTTGTTAAACGATTTTGAAAAAATATTACTGTTCCAAAAATTTAAAGTACACTGTACACTTTTTTTTTGGTAAAAGGGGAGGCTAATCAGCCCAGAACAAAAGGAGAACTAGAAATGGAAACAGGGCAGGAGACCCTTCTAACAACAACAGCACCTTTGCTGTCATCTTCCAGAATACTGGAAATATGGGGAGGAGGGTAGTCAAAGATAGTGATACCCAAATTTAATGAGTGACCAAGCTTCGCAAGATAGTCTACATCATTGTTGCTTTCCCTGTAAGCATGTTGTATAGAACAAATCCACTCATTCTTCGTTAGAGATTTGCAGGCATTGATGAGAATGGAAAGGGGATGAAAAAGGGGAGTGGTGTTGCTCAGCAATAACACAGCAGAATTAGAGTCAGACTCCACCAAGACCTTCTTGAATCCAGCTTTCCAAGCCAACTTGAGGCCTTCAAAAATGCCCCACAACTCTGCTTCAATGATGCTACCCGAACCCTTGTTCAGAGCAAAACCCATCAGCCAATTCTTCTCATTATCCTGTATAATCCCTCCAGCAGAAATAGAATTCAGATCAGGGTTTAAGCTACCATCAACATTGAGCTTGACCCAATCCAAAGGGGGGGGGGGAGTCCAAGAGATAGCACAATTTTCCATAGCCACATCTTTATCAATACCAGAATTGGTAGCCAGCCAATCATCAACATACTTCTAAATAATCTTGCCAGGGCAGAGAAGAGGTTGGAAGGTCAAATCAAAAACCTTAGCACATCTCCATTTCCAAATGAACCAGAGAGTAACAGTAAAAAGGAGATAACTAGGGATGCTTTCCAATCACAACTTGTTACACTTTAAATTCTCAAACATCCAGTCACTCCAATCACCCTTATAAGAGTTGCTCTTGGTAGCCCCCTTGCAAATATCTTCCCAAATACCGAGGGAGGTACTGCAACCTCTAAAAACATGATCCATATCCTCAAGAGCATCCTTGCATCTGTTATAAGTGGTATACGTAGTTAAGCCCCTAATGGCTCTATTCTCATTAGTTAATAACTTGCCATGGAGGAGGGTCCATAGAAAATGGAGAGCTTTAGGAGGTAGCTTGAGGTTTCAAATAAATTTCCATTTCCAAGGCTCAACATCTGTATTATTGAATTGACTTTCGTAGGCACTTTTTACAGAGAAGTTACCATTCTTAGATAGGCCCCAAATGACACTATCCTCAGCAGAAATGCTACCACAAGTGTGGATACTAAATATACGATGGACAATATACCAAGGTAAGATAGAACATAATTTCCGCAAATCCCACTCATAAGCAACTAAGTAATCACTAACCTTTTCATTGATTTGATCATCAGAGAGAGGAAAGGAAACATGACTTTACAGCTTACCCAATTCAGGAACCCAATTGTCTGTCCAGAATCTAATGATTCGACCATCCCCAACTCTCCAAGTAACCCCATCAAGAAGAAGTTTAGCCCAATAAGAGACGCCTTTCCAAGTACTAGAGCAGTTCCTATTCTTTAAGCTATCATAGACATCCATACGACCTCCTTTGAGGTACTTTTCTTTAAGCAAACTACCCCACAAACCAGTATCTCTTTGGGACAGCCTCCAGCCAGCTTTGGCCAACAAAGCTTGGTTCATCAATTTCAATTTTTTAATGCCTAACCCTCCAAGATTCCTAGGCAAGCAAACCATATCCCATTTCACAAGATGAATTTTCTTATTTCCAGAAGTAGTGCCCCACAAGAAGTCTCTATTCATTTTATCAAGATTATTGCAAATCTCCGCTGGAAGCTTAATAGATTGCATAGCATAAATAGGGATAGCAGAGGTTACCGCTTTAATTAGAGTACACCTACCCGCCAAGGAAAGTGAAGCACTCTTCCAAGTAGCCAACCTATTTTGGGTTTTTTCAATGATCTTTTTGTAGGTATCCTTCGTAACACGGCCATGGATGAGAGGAACACCCAAATACTTACCCAGATTAGTAGAAACGGGAGACCCACAAACAGCAGCCAACATCTTCGAAATACTGACACTAACATTACTAGAGCAGTGGACTCTTGACTTAGGGAAGCTAACTTGTTGGCCTAAGATGTCACAAAAAATATCAAGGCATTCCCTCATGACTTCAGCTTGTTGCATAGAAGCTTGGCCAAAAAGCATAAGGTCATTCGCAAAGAAAAGGTGAGAGATTTCAGGCCCTTCTCTAGAGACTTTGACCGGCTTCCAAGCTCCCTCAAGAAGTTTCTGATTAATAATGTGAGAGAGCTTTTCCATGCATAGCACAAAAATGTAGGAAGATAAAGGATCCCCCTGTCTAATCCCACATTTAGGGGTGAAGCTATCAGACATTTCACCATTTAAGATAACCTTATATTGCACATTCAAAATACAGCTCATTATAAGGTTATTGAGCCTTCCTTCAATCCCAATTTCTTCTAAAACTTGTTTGATAAAACCCCATTGTAACTTATCATAAGCCTTGGCTAAGTCAATCTTCCAGGCTATGTACCCCACTTTCCCTCTCACATTCTTGAACTTGTGGAGAACCTCTTGGGCAACCATAATGTTGTCTTGGATTTGCCTGCCAGGCACAAACGCCACCTGGTTCGGGCTCACAAGCATAGGAAGTAACACCCTCAGCCTCTGCACAAGAATTTTGCTAATGACCTTGTAGGTAGTATTACATAGGCTGATGGGTCTGAAATGAGTCATATTGGTGGGATTGGACACTTTAGGAATAAGGGAAATAAGGGTTTGGTTTATGTCACTAGGAACACTACCCTTCAAGAAGCAACTAGAAGTCAAGTTGATCAACCCATTCTTGCAAGTATTCCAAAACTTATGAAAAAAGATAGCTGGGAAGCCATCAGGACTAGGGGCTTTAATCCCACCTATGCTAAAAATACTTTGTTTCACATCTTGCTCGCTAATAGGAGTAGACAGACTAACAATATCAACCTCACTCAGCCTAGGGAAAGACTTAGGTAAATTCGAATACATACCAGAACTCAGCTTGGCCGTAAACAATTGCTAGAAATAATGCACTGCAACTTTCTTCATCTCAACACTGTCCCCTGTCCAGCTACCATCTTCTTTGTTCAAGCCCTCAATCTTGTTTCTTCTTCTTCTAATAATAGTAGAGAGGTGAAAGAATTTGGTATTTCTATCACCATCTTTGAGCCAACAATTACGAGATTTTTGTCGCCAAAAAACTTCCTCTAGATCAAGAACGGCCTCATAATCAGTCAGGAGAGTTTTCTCAAGAGTAGAGAGGAATGGAGAATATCTTTCACTAAGGTGCTTTTGAATCCCTTGGATCCTAGCCAGTAATCTTCTCTTCTTGTGAAATATATTTCCGAATTCATCCTTATTCCAACTTCTAAGAGTTCTAGTGTGGTTGGAAATTTTATCAACAACAGATTCACCATGAGAATTCCAGTTGTTATGAATAAGCTCCTCAAAACCCTTGTGTTTAAGCCACATAGCTTCAAAACGGAAGGGCTTGTGAATATAATTCGGACGGTGACTACTCTGGAGTTGAATAAGAACCGGGCAATGATCCGACATAACTCTAGGAAGGTGTCTCACATATCCCTCCGCAAAATGAAGCCTCCAATCCATTGAACAAATGGCCCTATCAAGTCTTTCCCAAATCTCTTCACGAATACCTTTCTTAGTCATCCGTGTGAACTTTGGACCTATAAAACCCAAATCCACCAGTTCGTTTTTGTCAATCTAGTTTCCAAACCCACTATTAGAATGATGAAATCTGCCCCCTCTCTTCTCAGAACTACTAACAATTTCGTTGAAGTCTCCAGCCACCAATTAAGGTAAAGCAAATCACTTCCTAAGAGCATCAAGGTAGTTCCAAAAAGCCTTCCTAGCAGTAACACACGGACTCGCATACACAACAGTGAGAACCCAAAGGGTGTTGTGATCCTCAACCAAAGCAGTGACACTATGTTTGGAACTAGCAATCACATGAAGTTTGATTTTATTCTCATTCCATAGGAGCCAAATGCCTCCTGCAAACCCCTTAGCCTCCACTACAAAACTATTGGGGAAACCCAATTTTTTGATAACATTCAAGGCCTTAGAGCCACTAATTCTTGGCTCAAAAACCGCAACAATCTCAAAGTGATAAATCCCACGTAAGTTAGCAATGTTCCTAGAGAACACCTGCTTCCCAGCCCCTCTCACATTCCATACACAAATCATGAGGAAAGAAGCAGCAACAATTCCTATTCGGAAATCATAACCATGGCCTCTTCTAATTCAGAGGCAACCTTCTCAAAATTATTCTCCAAATGCGGAGCTGATTTACTGAGATTACTGGCATTAGTCTAATTCACGTATCCACCCACTTCATTAATCTCTACAGGTTGACCTTCAAACTTAGTGACATCAATATGGAGTTGCCTTAACACTTGAGCACTATCAAGGTTATCAACTTCTAGTTCTTGAGATATTGGTGTAAATGCAGGAATACTAGTATTGCTAGAGTCCATAGAAACACTAGCATCTCCACGAGTGCCCACCATTTGATCAACTTTGGTCACCAATTTAACTCCTAATTTGGAATTCTTCTTACTACCCTGGGAAGACAACCTTGTAGCCTTTTTTTCTTGGTAGTTTTTTTGGTTAGTAATCTCAGTAAGCACAGCTTTTCCTTTAACCTTGTTGCCTCCATCTCCTATCTTCATCGCCTGAGTTTTACCCTCTGCCATCATAACATCCATGTCTTCACTTAATATATCAAATCGAGAGCCACTCACTCTATCAGTATTAGATGATTTTCCCCTGTCAGAGTTCTTGCTCTTAGTACCATTGTTCACCTGGACTGACTAGTCTATATTATCTTTAGTAAACGCACCATCAGACTTTCTAAAATTAAATGTTCCACTATCAGAAGACTTCCCCATATGCCTATTGTTATCTGCAACACCAAACTTACCACTATCAGAGGGCTTCCCCACATGTCTATAATTATCTGCAGCACCAAAATTACCACTATCATTTCCTCCCATATCTTCCTCTATAGTTTTTACTTCCCTTATTACCATAGGAGACCAAAAGCCAAGGACCATAGATCGATTCTTTTCCATCAGTAGCCTTACTATTAAGATCAACATCAGAAACTTCTTGGTTCTGAGACACTAAACCTTCACTACAATTGTCCTTACTATGGCCGTAACGACCACACTTGAAGCAAATTAAACCCAAATTTTCGTATTAAACCCTAATCGATCTATCCTCAATATTGAGAGCACCTAAAAGGGGTTTGGAGATATCAATTTCTACATAGATTCGTGCAAATCTGCCGCGGGCTTGATTCTCAGTAATAGGATCCACTTTGCACATCTTTCCTAACATTCCACCTATATTCCATAACAGGTCTGAGTCCATCCATTCCATTGGAAGTTTGGACAGCATTATCAAAATAGGCATACTTTGGATAGTATCATCACTAGGGACGAAATTCAGCCTCCATCTTTGTACCACCAAGTAATGGTTAGCAATGACCCAAGGACCACTAGTGAGGACATAGTCCAGATCGTCTTTCATCTGAAAACGAGCAATGAAATAGCCATCTCCAAGATCAGTGAGTTGCCACTGGCCTATTAGGGTCCATTTCTACGATAACTTTGTAAGCATGAAAGTCAAAGTATGTGCACGACCCATATTTTTCAGAATCAATGCATTAGCCCTGGGTTTGTGCAATTGATCCTTCAATTTGGAGGACAACTTCATTGTCGGACCGTTTGGACCATCGGAGACCAGAATATCATCGTGATCGATTTTAAGCTTCTCACTGTTGACTCCAAGACCAGACCATGAGCTTGGATTAGCCATATTCATAAGTTTAGATTTGAAACTACTGCTGGGCTCTTTCCTTACGCCATCAACACCAACATCATTACGGCCACGCACTGTGGATTCATCTCTGGGTCGTTTCGCTTCACCGCAAATCTCCACACTGACAGAATCAACAGCCATCTTGCTAATAGGAGGTTGCTGAGCTAAAAACACAAAGTTCGCACTCGAATTCTCCATGCCCAATGAAAATTAAAAGAAAAACGAGGAAAACAGGAAGAAAACAGGAAGAAAGGGGCGGCGCGTGTGCCATATGCGAATCGTAGAACCAGATCTCCAAGAGACACTCCAAGCGCGTACAACTAATTAGCCCCATGCGCACCTCTTTTTCCTTTTTTTGAGATTTTGTTTTGTTTATACGCTGTACACTTTCGTTTAAACGATATACCAGTACATCCATCAGATCATAACATGAAACGATGTCGTTTTACTCCAAGAGTGGCCTTTTCGTTAGGTCACTAAAACCCTAAACCCTGATTTACACTGAAGAAAAAGAATAGAAGAAATGCTGTTGAGAGCCAGAAATCTGTCCCCATCGAAACTGAAACCCATTTTTTCTCAATCTCTAACAAGAATCACAAAATCCCATCTCCAAAACCCAACAAATTCAACTTCACAGCTCTTGTCAACAACAACAACATCACTCTTCTTCACTTCCTTTTTCTCTTCACAACCCACAAGCACACCACAACCACCTTCTTCCTCTTCATGTTTGGCCCTGACCAGAGATGGAAATTACGACGATGCCACGCCAAAGAACGCCGTCTGTCCCGGCTGCGGGGTCCACATGCAAGACAACAACCCGAAACAGCCGGGTTATTTCACCAATCCCACCAACCAAAATCCACACACTCTCAGAAATGCCCATCTTGTTCCAGTTTCAACAGAATTTGAGTTCTCGAATTCCGTCAAACAGGGTGGAGTCGTTTTCGAACCCGAAAACTCGGACAACCCAGATGTTGAATCCGTTAAAAAACCCGAAAGGCCGGTGGTTTGCGCAAGGTGTCACGCTCTCAGACACTACGGTAAGGTGAAGGATCCGACGGTGGAGAATCTGTTGCCGGATTTTGACTTCGATCACACGGTTGGGAGGAAGTTGATGTCTGCGTCAGGGACGAGATCGGTCGTGCTGATGGTGGTGGATGCATCCGATTTTGACGGGTCGTTTCCGAGGAAGGTTGCGAGGATTGTGTCGGAGACAATCGAAGATAACAAGATTGCTTGGAAGGAAGGTAAATCCGGTAATGTACCTAGAGTAGTTTTAGTAGTTACAAAGATTGATTTGTTGCCTACTTCGTTATCGCCTACTGGGTTCGAACATTGGGTGAGACAGAGAGCTAGAGAGGGTGGAATTAATAGAATTACTAAGTTACATTTTGTTAGTGCTGTGAAAAACTGGGGCTTGAAGGGTCTTATGGATGATGTTGTCGATTTGGCGGGAAAAAGAGGGAATGTGTGGGCGATAGGGGCACAAAACGCGGGGAAGAGTACGTTGTTGAATGCCATTGCCAAGTGTGTTGGTGGTGGTAGAGGAAGAGGAGGAGGAGAGGAAGGGAAGAAGGTTGTAAGTCATTTGACGGAGGCACCTGTGCCTGGGACTACGCTTGGGATTGTGAAAGTGGAAGGAGTTTTTCCCTCTCAGGCGAAGTTGTTTGACACGCCTGGGTTGTTGCATCCCCATCAGATTACCACTAGGTTGACTAGAGAGGAGCAGAAGCTTGTTAATGTTACCAAGGAGTTGAAACCGAGAACGTATAGGATCAAGGTTAGTATGTGCTTGGATATTGGTTTTGGTTGACAATATATAAAATGACTAACATGATAAAGTTGTGATCTTTTTTCCTTTTTGGAAATATGTGTTCTAGTGCATTCATTTAGTGATGAATAAATTAAATGATTTTATTGATTATATGATCAGAAGATTCTTTTACTTGAAAAAACTGATGCATTTTAATATGTTTTTGTGGGTGGATTGAACTGAATAGTAGGGATTCAAGTGGTACACTCCAAATTAATATTTTCCAAGTTTTGTGTAGGTGGGAATTGAGTTTTCAGATTTTAATGTTCTGGCAGCAATGAGGTCTATTCTAAATAATTAACGGTGGTTTGTATTTTGTTGCATTGTTCACTCTTAGAGGCACTTTTTCTTTAGAGTGTAGACAGCAGCGAGACATGAAATTAGAATTTCACTATAATTTGATTTGCAAGACTTAGTCAATGTCAAATCCATGCGTAGGAAGGATTGTTAAGATATTCCAGTGATCATTTTGATAAATTCATCAAGAAATTATTTATTATTTAGATGCTTACTTTTCTATAATACTAGTTTGTGCGGTCATGGAGTTTGACTCAACCCTGTAAGGATATATATATGCATATATATATATATATATTCTGGTTTATCAGTTTTCTACGACCTAGTTAATAAGATCCTTGTATGTGGTTTGATGTTCTTATTTAAGTAAGATAGTGTTTCTGATTGCTTTCGCAATGTAAGATTTTTGGTGATATTTTTTTTATCTTCATTAAATGTTTGTCTCATCTTAGCATCATTTGTTTGTGGCAGGCAGGTTATTCAGTCCACATTGCTGGGCTCATGCGGCTGGATGTTGAAGAATTATCGGTAGATTCTGTTTATATTACTGTATGGACATCACCTTACCTTCCACTGCACATGGGGAAAACAGAAAATGCCCACACGATGCTAGAAGATCATTTTGGTCGTCAGTTACAGGTACATTACTTTTTTATTTCAATTGATGTTAGTTGCATTCATTTTACAGAACTGTAACTAGGACAGTCTTGTATGAGTATATAAACTTTTATAAACACCACATGCCTGCTTCTTTGGCTTCTAAGAGGGTTCTCATGGATGTATGTGTAGTTCATAAGCCTAAAAAGCTTGACAATGATTACATTGTCACTCTAAATGGTTCATTTTTCGTTCTTTGAGCCTTGAATCATATTTTCGCAATCCAATAATGAAGATTTTGGCTTTGGCATGACTATATATGCCTGACTGACAGTGATTATTACATTGTCTTCTAATCTCTATATGTTTTTTTATTTTTACTTCCAATATTTTTGAATGTTTTTGATTCTTGAATGAAATTATGGCATTCCAATAATGAAGATTTTGGTTTTACAATTATATAAATTTCACACCATCTCCATTTGGTTCTTGCTTTAGCCACCGATTGGAGTGAAACGAGTCAAAGAGCTAGGAAAATGGGTGAGAAAGGAATTTCAGGTCTCGGGCAACAGTTGGGATTCAAGTTCTGTAGATATTGCTGCTGCAGGACTTGGTTGGTTTGCTGTTGGACTTAAAGGCGAGGCAGTATTAGGCGTTTGGAGCTATGAAGGAGTTGATGTTGTCCTCCGCAATTCCTTACTTCCTTATAGATCCCCGGTGTTTGAAGTTACAGGATTTACAGTCTCAAAAATAGTCTCCAAAGCTGACCAAACTCTTAATAAGTCCAAGCGGCAAAGTGAAGATAAGAGGAAACAGAAAGACCTGGAAGAAACAATACCTGCTGAATCATCAATTCATCATTATTAACAGCTGATTCAGGATTGAGTTCATGCTAGCTTTATTAGTGGAAGAAGGATAGAGTATAGGAAAGTCATGCAACACACTCGAGCTGTAAATGGATCTCTTGGAGCAGACTGTGACTTCATTCGGGAAAAATATTCTCAGGGTATAATATCTAGAAGATTGATGTTTCGATTCAACCAGAAGTATAAGCAAACACAAAATGCAGTGATTTCGAGTGGATAGCACAAATGCAGCTAGATTCTTCATCTGATATACCAACAAATGGTTTCCAGATTGAGATTTGTTGTTTTTTGATTACTCAAATGAGTTATCTGTCTGTATAAATATTTCTCTCCTCTCCAGAAACATATAGAGAATAGATAATTTCAGATTCCCGGAAGAAAATTTTAGTTGATAAATGTTGGGATTACTCTTAATTTGGTCTCATGGTTTTGTCATGGTTTGGGGATGATTAGTGTTCAAGCTTCAATATTTATTTATTATTATTTTATTTTTTTTGTAGATATTCTAGAGTTTCACTGTTTAGTGGCCATATTTAATGTGAAAGTCACCAAGTGCTGCTAATTGCAAAACAAATTTGAAGGCTTTACATTCAGTACAGATGAACAGTTTCATCCCCTTATTTCAAAATTTCCCTTGCTTGAGGATTTGAATGAGAGTTTCTGTGATCCCCTTATTGTTATTAATATTCTGAATTTACTTTTTCTTTTTTTATTAAGGAAACAATACTGCTCATATTTCTTCCATAAACGCCCCATGTCCATGGAAAGTTTGCTTTAATAATACTGGTTATGTTGAACCTTATTATTGTCATTTCTTGAAGCATCCAATCAAAACGGAAAAGATGTGTCTGTCTATATAGCTTATTTAATGTAAATATACATTTTTGAGTTTCTAAACGATGACACATCAACATTTCTATTAATTATATATTTACTTTGGCAAATAAATTGGAGAAATGCATATCCTCATATCCAATGCAATTATCTAAAGACTAATATGCTTCAACTTTAAACTAATCGCCATAAAACATTTGTCATACACTTTCCTAATTAATTTGACAGGAAAGAGAAAAGGAGTTTTACTATGTCTTGTACACCAATTGTTCAATTAAATTCCCAAATAAAAAAAATTAAGAATTTGTTTCTGAGTAAAGTATTTAAACGAATTTTTTTTACGTGTATGAAACTAGTGCATTTCTAACAGTGTGTTTGGTAGGTATGAAAAGGGAGAGGAAAGAAAAAGGTGGAGGGAGAAGGGAGAAGGAAATGGGGAAGCATGATGTTTGGTATGAGAGAAAAATAGAAGGAAGAGAAAAATGGGAGGAAAATTTATGGGTGGGACCCACTAAATTTAATCCTCCTAAAAGTGGACGGAAAATGGAGAGAAAAGAGGGAATGGTTTTTGGGTTTAATTGAAATTACAAATTTGCCCATCTTTTTTAATCCTCACAGTATAATATAAGGGTAAAATAGTAAAATTGATAAAGAATATTTTTTATCCTTTGTCTTTTTCTTAACAATACCAAACAAAGGAAATGAAATATCTCTTCTTTCCTTCCTGTTTACTAAACAACTAAAGGGAAAATTATTTTCCTTTCTTTCCCTCATCTTTTCTATCTCTCCAAATCTTTCTATCTTTTATATTTTCTTTCCTCCCTGCCAAACACGCCGTAAAACAATACTAGTTTCACACGTATGAAATTAGTGCATTTGTAAAACAATATTAGTTTTACGCGTATGAAACAAGTGTATTTGTTAAAACAATGTTGGTTTCATGTGTATGAAACCAGTGAAGGTGTGACATTGGATTCATTAAATAATATATATATTTTTGAAGTAAAATAATATGTAAATTAAAATATCTGGATCTGATTGTGAGTTAATATATATATATACACTCTTTAACCAATCACCATAAAATATTTATATCATTCTCTCACCTTATTCATTTTACTGTTAATATCATTGGTGGAAAAAAGTTAGAAATTCCTAGTCAACTCCATATTCTAACTTTTTTTTACCACATCACCTACATATTGAAGTTAGATAATTGCATTGGAGAGAGTTTTTCTAAGAGCATCCCCCAAAAAAACTCTTCTATTTTCACTCTTCAAATGCCTATTTACTTACCTATGTGGCAATTTGAGGAGTGAAAAAAGGAGAGTCCTTCCAAAAGACTCTTCAATTAGAAATAGGTTTTTATTATTTTAATGAAAGCACTCAAATTCCCCCCTTCCCCACCAACAAATCTAATTACCCTCCATTTTTTTTTTTTTGGGGGGTGGTAAAGGGGAAGGCTAATTAGCCCAGAACAAAAAAAAGAACTAAGAACTAGAAACAATCCTAGGTGTAGCAACACCCTTGTAATCATCATCTAGAATGCCAGAAATCTACGGAGGAGGATCTTCAAACACAATGACTCCCAAGTCAAAAGAGTGACCCAAGTTAGCTAGGTAATCAACAACATTGTTGCTTTCCCTGTAAATATGGTGTATAGTGCAGTTCCAAATGATATTGAATAGAGGGTGATGTAGAGGTGTGACGTTGTTCAAGAGAAACATAGCAGATTAGGAATCAAATTCCACCAGCACCTTCCTGAAACCAGCCTTCCAGGCCAACTTAAGACCTTCAAGAATGCCCCATAACTCAGTTTCAAGCACACTACCTGAACCCTTGTTCACCGCAAACCCAGTCAACCATAGTTTTTTATCATCTCTAATTACCCCTCCAGTAGAAATAGATCCTAGATCATGATTTAAGCTACCATCAACATTGAGCTTAACCCAACCAAGGGGAGGAGGAATCCAAGAAGTAAGGCAATTTATCATGACAGAATCTGTCTCCATATCAGTGTTAGCAGCTAACCAATCGTCAACATACCTCAAGATAATCTTGCCTGGAGCTCTAGGAACTTGAAACAACAGATCAAAAACCCTATCACATCTCCATTTCCAGATGAACTAGAGAGTCACAGCAAAAAGGAGTTAGCCAGGAGCTCTTCCCAAACACCATGTACTGCACTTCAGATTTTCAGCCAGCCATTGATTCCAATCGCCCTTGTAAGAGTTGCTCAAAGTAAAACCTTTATCAATGTCTTCCCAAATCTCACAAGAATACCCGCACCCTTTAAAAACGTGGTCTAAGTCTTCATAACCCCCTTTGCATCTATCACAGGTGGTGTCTAAAGTAAGACCCCTAGTAGCTCTCATGTCATTTGTCTAAATTTTGCCGTGGATGAGGGTACATGAAAAATGCAGGACTCTAGGAGGCAGCTTAGGAGACCATATATATTTCCAATTCCAAGGCACCAACTCACAATCAGAAAATTGGCTCCCATAAGCACTTTTCATAGAAAATTACCCACTCTTCGAAAGGCCCCAAATGATAGTATCCTCAACACCATGACTGCCGCCAATGTGAAGCTGAAAATGCGATGCACAACATACCAAGGAAGAACATAAGATAATTTCCTAAAATCCCACCCATTAGCATCTAAATAATCACTAACCTTTTCATGAATTTGGTCACCAGATAGAGGAAGAGAAGCATACCTATCAAGCTTGCCCATGTCATGGATCCAAATGTCAGTCCAGAAACCAATAAAACACCCATTCCCCACTCTCCAATTAACCCCTTCCGTAAGAAGTTTAGCCCCAAAGGTGAAGCCTCTCTAGGTACAAAAACAACTCCTAGAAGTCACATTATCATAAACATTCATCTGATCCCTTTTAAGATACTTATTTTTAAGTAAAACACCCCATAAGCCAGTATCTTTTTGAGACAACTGCCAGCTAGCTTTAGCAAGCAAGGCTTGATTCATCTTCTTCATCTTTTTAATGCCTAACCACCTAGGTTTTTAGGCAAGCACACCGTATCCCAATTCACAAGGTGAATTTTCTTTTTATCAATCATTGTGCCCCACAAGAAGTCTCTTTTAATTTTATCAAGCTTGCTACAAATCTCCAAAGGGAGTTTAATAGATTGCATCACATAAATTGGGATAGCAGAAGTGACAGCTTTAATGAGAGTACTCCTCCCAAGGAAAGGGAGGCACTCTTCCACGAAGCCAACTTACTTTGGGTTTTTATTTGCTAATCGATAGAGAACTTCATTTATAGATATGGACATCGTGGCTCCATTTATTAAATGAGAGTAAAATATCATCATATGGATATTTTGAGGTATTGGATATTAAATCTTAACATTAAGTTTTCGATAGTGTCTATTGAAACATGACTTCTGGACAAGTCAAAATATCCAAGTTCAAAATGTGGTCATATGAGTAAATATGGTAACTAGGGGAGCTATAGATGGTCTATGAGCTCTTGGTGATTACTGATATTTTTCACGAAGATACACTATCTCCAACAAGATTGTCTAAGGTATGAATAAGAAACATTTACTTATTCTATCTTTATTTAAGAGTGCAATTTTAGTTTTTTAGTAGAATGAACTAAAATTAATAGATCGAACCTAAGTAAATCACTTGTTGATTGTGATTGGGTTGTGTCTATTGAAGCTTAAATTTAGATAGCCTGCCAATATCCCCAATCCACACGGACTTGCATGGATCACTTGATATATTCTACTGGACTAATTTATGGGTCCATCTAAAATTGTATTAAGGTATGTGGACTTGTTTCTTTTAGTAAGAATGAGTCTAGTTCACATGTGGACTTTTTATTAAGGTCCAATGGATTTAATAAAATAGAAAAAAAATAATAAATGGCTCATGTTATATACTTGGGCGGCAAGGCTAGTGTATTAGCCTATTATATTATATTATTTTATTATTTAATTAAATGGAAGTTAATTAATTAATTATTTATTTATTTAATTAAAAGTCAAAATCTTTTTCTAACTAGGAAATATGTTTCTTAGTGTTATACTATTGTTGGTAGTATAATAAGAATCAAAGACTTTATTTGATAAGTAGATAAATAAAAGGAATTTATTTATCTAGTCAAATTAGGAAGTTTTTGATTAAGTTACAATTTAATTTATATTCAATATAAATTTGGATAATACACTAAAGAGTTGGATTATGATTAGGATTCTAAAGTTGATATGAATTATGGTGAAACACAAATCCTCTTTTGGGGAGGATTTTGGCTACATGGATGAATCCTCTTTAGGAGAGGATTTCGGCCAACCCTAATATTTTTAGGGGAAGATTTTGGCCAGCCCTAATCCTCTTGGGGTGAGGATTTTGGCCACCATATATATACCCCATCATAGAATTTGGGCACCCCTAATGTTCTTGGAAAGAGTTATTTCTTTTGCTTGAAAAAAATAAAATCCAACTCTAAGATATAGTGTGTGAATTTCAGCCAAGAGGAAAAAGAGAGAAGAAACGTTTTATTTCGATAGTGCACTAGTAGCTTTTTGATCGGCGCGAACGAACGTGATAGTTCTATAAACTATCGGTAAATGATAGGACGCGCGAGTGTTTATACCCTTTCGCAAGTATACGAATCGTTGGCCACGTGTAGTGGTTACGAGTAACGGTTTTGTTCCCACGAGGAGGTGTTTACCTTAAATCGGTTCTAGGTCTTAGATAATATATATATATATATATATATATATATACACACAATATATTTACACTATTAACATGCAATAAAAGTAAAGGGAGATGTCACAAGCTAAACTAACAACTAAACTAAACTAATATTAAACTAAATGCAACTACAACTAAGGGTTGTCAATCCTTTAGGCAATTAACTAACCTAATCACTAAACATACCAATAACAATTAACTAAATTAACTAACTAGCTAAACTAATTACCACTAATGCAAAGTTATGCAAGAGTGATAATGAGATATGTTAGGGAACTAATGAATCATACAGAATACCTAATTACTAGTGGATAACAATTAAGCACTTCAATTATAGGTTAACTAAATTAAGCAAGGTTTGCATTAATCAAGTAAATCCTATTTTGCAAGTTAACAATTGGATTAATCAATTAACAAGCATATATCAATTAAAGCTCAATTCAAATAATAGATACAACTGGTCTCATAGATATAACACATGAACACACCAAATCCTTAACATAGCTATTTAATTACACATTAACAACAAACTAAGGAAATAAGAGAGATAATAGAGACAACCCAATAATCTTGGTGTAGTCTTCAAGCTAGCTCACTCATCTTGCTTCCCCAAGCTTGGAATCAATATGTGGATGCCTTGGATCAAGATTGGCGGCTGGAAAACCACCTTACACACTAGTTACAAGAGGTTTGGTGTTCTTGGTGAACTTCTAGGTTATTCTAAGCTATTTAGGATATTTTAGGGTTTTATGGGTGAACTTTTGATATTAAGTGTTGACGGTGAAATTTCGATTGTCACACACTCAACAATTATATCAATTTAATATAAAACAAGAACATTAAGAACGCATGCAAAAGACAGATTTTATGTGGAAAACCCTTGAATGGGAAAAAACCACGGCGCCCCTGAGGGCAGAAGAATAATACTAGGTTTTCGTTGCCTTGTTACACGCTTAGATCTCTCTTACAATTGCTCTCTTCTCTCTCTCTAGATTTTTGAACCCCTTCCTCATGGGATAGGCGGTTCTATTTATACATGTTTAATTAGGGTTTCCCCTTGTTTTTAGCCGTGTGGGTGGAAGGTTTCCCTCTTTGATTCGTACTAGGATCCTTTCTTGTCACGGATCCGGTTTACTTTCCTTTTTATGATTCCTCGTTGTTCTGGGTCTTCTAAAAGTTTAGGGTTTATTTCTGTGTTTCTGCCGAGTCGGTTCAGGCCCAGTGTACTGGTCCAGCGAGTACCTTCACTTTCTGGGTATCGTATCTTTGGCGAGCACATTTCTACATTCGGCGAGTAGGTATTTAGCTTTGGCGACCATGTCTTTGACTCCCTTTTGGCTTGAGCTATTTTATCATTCTGACTTGTCAAACTTCCTCCCTTGACCCGGTCAATGAGTGACGTGGCAGTCTTTCGTTGGTTCTTTTGATGACGTGGCAGGTTGGCGAATTTATACATACAACAATACCCTCATAAATACTTCGAGCTGAGCGAATGACTTGTTCTTCCAACTTCGTTTGCCTCTGCGAGTAGTATTTATATTTATGTTTATAAGATTTCAACACACTTGGCAATAACTCCCTCTTTCCTTTTTACCACGCGCTGTAATTATTAATTGACTCTTCCGGTGCAAACTTTCAATTTAAACCACACAACTTCTGGCGCTTCCACTTGCTTGACAGGTGAAGGGACATTCTGACGGCTTGGTTATCCCCGAGATGCCACATGTCATTTACTTGGTGGTGACTATTGCGGTTTTGGTGACTGTGGTCGTCATTCTCATTAATTGCGCATCATTGCACTTGATGATTTTTTTTTTTTTGAATTTCAAAGTTCCCTCTTTTTAAGGCCCGATCGTTTCTTTTTCTCCACTTCACTCTTTCCATTTATTCCTCCATCGTTTTTCTCAGAGCAGAAAAGAACAGTTTGATTCTTTGTTTTTATCTACCTCATTTCTTCGAGTACTTGCTACAGTCCTTTCCCTGTGCCTTCTATTGCCGGACGGTTCACCGAAATCGACTATTCCTTCCTCTTTGCGTATCTTTCACGAATCTAGGGTTTTCTGGTGAGTTCCCATGGACCTTTCTTTACGTTCTTCTCTTTTTAATTGGATGATGCAAGCCATGGAGCTTGGTGATAAAAGTACCGCGGATAAAATCGAATCTCTGATTCATAATTTTCGTCCGGATTCTCCGGTCCCAATTTCTGTTTATGTTCCGTCTTCTGAGGATGCTTTTATTCCTAACATCTTTCCTCCGTCTTCTAACAACGATTCTCCCACGATGCCGAGATCTTTTAGACCAACAAGCAGTAAACGACGTGCCTCTAGGGCTCCCCGTGAGTCCCTGCTGGATGCGCAGACGACTGTTGACTCTGATGTTGAGGACCATCAGAGAGATAGGCTGCACTTCTCTCCAAACCGTCCGTGTTCTTTTGATATGGAGGTTAATGTGGTTGGCGAGGACGAGCTCCGCAAATATAAGAGTCGTTTTGATATTCCAGACTCTGTTACCTTGATGTTACCTGGCGATCAGGCAGCATGGAATCCTCCCGAGAACGCGGTCGCCATCTATGGTGCCATGCTCAGCTGCGGAGTAACACTTCCTCTTCAGCCTTTCATCGTGAGGTTTCTCACCGAGGCTCAGATTGCACCGGCACAACTTGCTCCGAACAGCTACAGGATACTGATGTGCCTGTGCCTTATGTGGAAGCTGAAGGGTTATGGGCCCCCTACACCCCGCGAGATCCGCCACTTTTACACTCTAAGGCAGGCGGGCAATGGTGGCACGTACTTCCTCCTTTCTTCGCCGGTGGAGAACTGGATCCCTGAGGGTGTTGCGAACCCTGGTCAAGTTGAGGTCTCTAGTGATGAAAAGAAGAAAGGTTTCATCTGGGGCTTCCTTACTTCAAATAAAAGGTGGAAAAACAGTTGGTTTTTCGCCAGTTGCGAGTGGGGTCGGGATGTGCCAGCTAGCACTCGCCGCAATCTTTTGGCGAAGAAGGTTCCTAGGCATTTCACATCTCCTAAAGCCTGGTCGAAGGCAGCCCCTGCTTTGTTGGATAGGGAGATTTCTCACCTCGCCGCGGCGGCTGTCCTCCCTTTAGACTTAAGGGACAGATCCTTTCTCTTGGATGAGGAAAAAATGATCTCTGAGGGGATTTTTACACGCCTACATGCAAGGCTTCCTCGCTGTAAGCCTTTGTCTATTCCTTCTTTGTTTCTGTTTCTGTTTCGTTTTATTCTGTTAGTTGACACTTTGTTTATTTTTCTTGCAGTGTGTGACTTTGACACCGTTTGCGACTTGCAAGCCCGGGCGGTGAAGAATTCCGAGGCTGCCAGCAAAAGGCATGCTGCTGGTTTGGCCAAGGAGGGAATTGCTGGCCCGGTGGTGATGATCCTTCTGATGGCGAGGACGCCGGTGATGTTACCGGGGGAGGGGTTGAATCGGGGCAGCCCCCTATGCGTGCAGAGGCTGCTGCGACTGTTCTTGTTGCTGCTGCTGCTGCGACTACCCTTGCTACTGCTACTGCTGCGACTACCCCGACTGCGACCACCCCCAGTCGTAAGGGTAAGGAGAAGGTTGGGATTTCAGGAGGGGTCAGTGACATCCCTTTTTTTAACGCGGATGTTCCTGAGACTCCTCTCGATCCTGCGAGTGACCTGGCCCCCAGAGTTAGGAGGAGTAAACGTCCTGCTGAGAGCACGCTTGATCATTCTGCTCGACCTCCCAAGCGGGCTTCACGGGTGGTGCAGTTCGTTGTTTCTTCCGACGAGGAAGGCGCTGAGGAGCCAGCTGTCACCGAGACCCCTTCTACCCAACCGGCCGTTCACGAGGGGCCTGCTGAAGCGGAGAATGTAGCGGCGCCTCCCTCTGAGGGGGTTAATGAACAGACTATCCCCGCTTCTACTTCTCCTTCTCCCCGACCAGCTTCTCCTGCAGTGGTTATGGGCGAGCCGGGTGTCTCAGATCAACCTAGGCCATCTGGCCAACCTGAATCGACTGATCGGCCAGGCCCGTCAAAGCAGCCTGGGACCTATGCTTCCGGTTCGGGTTTTTCCCATGAAGCCCCTCCTGCCGGACCGGTTGAAGCCGATGAAGGGAACGTGTCCCTTTTTGATTTTTCGGCTACTGAAATATGCTCCCACCTGGCTAATAATGATATATACATCGGTGATAGCTGGGGGCATGTTAAAGACAAGTCTTGTAACAGGAAAATAGAATTTTTCTTCAACTGCCACTCCTTGGTAAGTTCTTCGCCGTAAATCTCTATGTATTATTATTTTTCCATATATTTTCTAACTTCGACTATCTTCTTCTTCAGATGATGTCTGAGATGAGTGAGACTTACAAGTATGGGATCAGAGCTTCCCGTGAGATTAAACGCTTGCGCGAGCAGGCTTCTGTTTTGGTAGCTGAAAAGCTCTCAGCTGAAGAATCCCATGCTCAACAGCTCGCTCAGTTAAGAGAATCCTCAGATGGTCATCTGTCTGCTCGGCTGGCCGTCGAAGAAAAACTTTCTACTGCTGAAGAGGAGATTCGCTCGCTGAAGGAGCTTCTATCTACGAGTCAAGAGTCCTTCGCAGCACGTTTGGAGGCCGAGCGGGTGGCTGAGGAGGCTAAGGAGAAGGCTGAGCATGAGGCAGCAGATTTACGCAACCAGTTGTCTTCCCGTGACCTTATCTTTGAAAATTTGAAAGCTGTGCTGGAGGCTGAATCAGTTGACCGCTTCAAGAGATCCCCTGCCTACGATGCGCTTTTGTTGTGCGAATTTGAGAAAGGCATGAGGCAGGCGAAGAAATTCTTTGCCATGAAGGATCATTCTAACGAGAAAGCTCTGAAGCGCTTCGACAGGTCCCTCCAGCAGCACATGGCCAGCGGCGTGGACTCTATTAAAGATCAAATGAGACGATAGAAAGCCCACTACCGTTACAACAGGACTGAACCTCATCCTATGCATCTAGAGATCCCCAGCAAGCGTGCCTTCAATACTTACTACTCAGGTCAGAATGGCAGCTTTTCTGGCTCTGGTGCTGAGCCTGACTTGGGTCCCGTTGCTGGGAGGGACTATGAGCCTTTCATGCCAACGGAGGATGAGGAAGTCATCTGGCCTTCAGATGAGGAGATTGAAGATGAGGAAGATAGCGAGGGCCCTCCTACAGCTGGTTGAGTTTTTGGATTTTTTTTATTGTTTTAGGACTGTAAATTTATTCTTTTTGTTCATTCATTTGTAAATGATACAAAGTTATAAATATATACTTTTCTTTGTTCAGCTGCCTTTGCTGAGTTTTTGGCTTTACTTAGTTTTTCACCAAGTTATTTTTTAGCATATTTTTTGCTTTTATTCAGCTGCCATTGCTGAGTTTTCGGCTTACTCGGTATTTGTCAGGACGTATCCGACCATACACCAAGTTTTTAGCGTATTTTATAGCTATATTCAGCTGCCATTGCTGTATTTTGGCGTACTTAGTATTTGTCAGGACGTATCCGACCATACACCAAGTTTTTAACATGTTTTGTCTTTGCTCAGCTGGCTTTCTGGCTTCTAGGGATTATATTTTCCCGTAATGGCGATCGCCGCTTTTTGCAACTCGGGTTTTTATTTCTCACCAATTATCATTGCTGCGAGTATGAAACTCGTCTTTATGTGATGGTGGCGATATACGATGGCGAATGCCCTTTGTGACTGGCGAGTGAAATTGCGAATTCTCAGTAATAAATTACTCTTTTATTGAATATTTCCTGCAACTTTGTTAACATAGTCATAAAGAAAAATGCTAAAACGAAAAACTGCTCTAAAACATAATAAAAAAGGTTGAAAAAGCTCTAAACTTTGAAAAAGTTAGGGATAATATATCTTCAAGTACTGTGCATTGCATGGGCGGGGTAGTTCACCAAAGCCTTCTCGAGTGATGCGATATGCCCCGTGGCCAGCTATTCCTGTAATTTGATAAGGCCCTTCCCATTTGTCTGCGAGTGATCCTGCAGCTTTGTCTCTTGTTCCCGGATTCACCCTTTTCAGTACTAAGTCACCAAGCGAGAACCTCCTTTCACGCACATGTGAGTTGTAATATCTGGCTACCCTCTGTTGATACGCAGTATTCCTTATTTGTGCGCGCTCTCTTCTTTCTTCTAACTCATCCAGACCGCATTTTAGCATATCAATGTTAAGTTCTGGTTGGAAGAGTTGTACCCTTGGTGAAGAGAATGATGTTTCCACGGGAATGACAGCTTCAGCTCCATAAGCCATGGAATATGGGGTCTCACCTGTTGAACCCCTCTCTGTGGTTCGATACGCCCAGAGCACTTGTGGTAATTTATCTGCCCAGCTGCCCTTTTTGGTTGCCAATTTAGCTTTCAGGTTGTGCTTTATGATCTTGTTTACTGCCTCAGTCTGGCCATTCGTCTGCGGATGTGCTGGAGAGGCGTAGTAGTTGTTGATGCCGTATTTGTCACACAGCTCCCTGAATTTCCTACCATCGAATTGGGTCCCATTGTCCGTGATGATGGTGTTTGGTATCCCGAATCTGTACAGGATATTTTTCTTTACAAAGCTTAGAGTATTCGTCTTGTTATATGTACCAATGGTTCGGCTTCTACCCACTTCGTAAAATAATCCATGGCCACTATGGCGTGCTTTGCCCCTCCAGTTGCTGTTGGCATTGGGCCAATTAAATCAATTCCCCACATGGCGAACGGCCACAGCGAGGTGATACTTTGCAAAAGTTCAAGTGGTTGTCGGATGTTGTTGGCGATTTTTTGACACGCCTCACATCTCGCTGCTACTCTCTTGGCATCGGTGAATAGTGTTGGCCAGTAAAAACCCTGCCTTAATGTTTTGTGGGCTAGGCTGACACCCCCAGCGTGGTTCCCACAATTTCCACTGTGTATGCTTCTCAGGATACCTTCTGCTTCTTCAGGTCCGACACACCTCTGCAGTGCCCTTGAATACCCCCTTTTGTACAGCTCTCCATTGAGTATTGAATATCTTGTAGCTCTATACTTCAACCGTTTTGCTTCTAATGGGTCACTTGGGAGTACATCATTGACGAGATATTCTTTGATTGGTGTGATCCAGCTGTTCCTCTCGCCAAAGACTGCCTCTACTTCTTTTGATCTGACTATGCTCGGCTGCAACAGGCGGATCATGGATATACTTTTGGGCCAGATGTTAATTGTGGCGGATGCCAATTTGGCCAGGGCATCAGCTTGCTCGTTTTCTTCTCTAGGGACATGAACAATTCTGTATTCTTTAAATCTTCCTAATAGTTCCTTTGCTAATTCCAGGTAGGTGATCATGCTTTCATCTCTCGCTTGGTATTCATCTAGTACCTGATTGACAACCACTTGAGAGTCGCTGAAGATTTCTACCTCATCTGCCCCTAGGACTGTGCAAACTTTTAAACCTGCTATGAGTGCCTCGTATTCAGCTTGATTGTTAGTAGCTTTGAAGTCAAAACGCAGGGCACATTCGACTGAATCTCCTTCCGGGGTTGACACTACTACCCCTGCCCCGCTGCCGTGTGTGTTTGACGAACCGTCGACGCGGAGTTGCCATTTGAACACTTTCTTATTTTGCTCCACCATCATTCTAGCCACCTCTATGCTTGGCTCGGTGAACTCCGCTACAAAGTCTGCCACTGCCTGTGCTTTGATTGCTGTCCTTGGGAGATACTCTACATCAAATTCACTTAACTCGATCGCCCATTTTGTTAATCGACCGGATACTTCTGGTTTCTGCAGGATTAATTTCAGTAGGCAGTTGGTGTATACCCTAATTTTATGAGCCTGGAAATATGATCTTAGCTTCCTTGCTGCTGTTATCAGAGCGAGTGCCATTTTTTTAGCCGGCGAGTACCTTGTTTTGGCTGGTAACAGTGCTTTGCTGGTGTAGTATATTGGCTTTTGGATCCCATCTTCCTGTCTTACTAGTACGGAACTTGTGGCTGCTTCTGAGACGGACAAGTACATGTACAATGTTTCTCCTGTTTCTGGTTTTGATAGCAATGGTGCCTGTCCAAGGTAGTCTTTCAAAGCCTGGAACGCTTTTTCGCAATCTTCATTCCACTCAACTCCTTTTCCCTTTTTTAGAGCTTTGAAAAATGGTAGGCATCGGTCTGTTGACTTGGTTATGAATCTGCTCAGCGATGCTAGGCACCCCGTGAGTTTTTAGACGTCCTTCAAAGTTCTTGGCGAGACCATTTTTGCTAGTGCTTGGATCTTTTCAGGGTTCACCTCTATTCCTCTTTGATGTACCTGATATCCGAGAAACCTCCCAGATGGTACGCCGAATACATATTTTGCTGGATTCAATTTCATTCCATACCTGACCAGTACATCGAATGTTTCCCTCAGGTCATCTGTATGTCTATTTGCTGTGATGCTTTTGTCAGCATATCGTCAACGTAGACTTCCATATTTCTCCCTATTTGTCTGGCGAACATTTTGTTGACCAAGCGTTGGTAAGTTACCCCAGCGTTCTTCATGCCGAATGGCATAACTGTGTAACAATACAACCCCTGATCTGTGGTGAACGCTGTCTTCTCTTCGTCTGGCTTGTGCATATTTATCTGGTTATATCCTGAATATGCATCCATGAAGCTCAACGTCTCATGTCTGGCTGTTGCATCGACCAACTGGTCAATCCTTGGTAGCGGGAAGCTGTCCTTGGGGCAGGCCTTGTTCAGATCGGTGAAGTCGACGCACATCCTCCATTGATTGTTTTTCTTTTTCACTAGGACTACATTTGCCACCCACTCCGGGTACTTAACTTCTCTAATTGACCTTGCGGCGAGTAACTTGGATACTTCCTCTTTTATTGCTGCACTTCTTTCTGGGTTGAAGCTTCTCCATTTCTGCACAACCGGTTTGCATTTTTCATTCACAGCCAGATTGTGTGAAATTACGCTCCTATCAATCCCTGGCATATCTTCGTGGCACCAAGCGAAAATCCCCTTATATTCCTTCAACAAGCTTGTCACATCTTTCTTAACTTGTTCAGTCAGCCTTGCTCTGATCTTTACTGTTTTATCTGGTTCCGCTTCATCTAGAACAACTGACTCAGTTGGTTCTTCTTTCTCTCTGCTCATTTTGTCCCTTGGGTCCAGTTCGCAGTTTTCCGGATTATCTTCCTGTACTTCCCTGTCTACCTCGAATATGCTCAAGGTTTCCATCCCCGCTTTATCTTTGAAGATTGATAGGTTGGCGCGGCGAGCCATCTCCTGTGACCCTCTCAATTCTCCGACACCAAATTCTGTAAGGAATTTTATTTTCAACGCATGGGTTGAAGTAATAGCTCGAGCTTTGTTAAGAAACGGTCGGCCAAGTAGAGCGTTATACGGCCAATTATGGATGTCAACTACGACAAAGTCCAACAGGATTGTTCGCCGGCATGGTGCTGTACCAAATCTCACCGGCAGCTTCACAATTCCTAACGACCTAACTTCTGCACCACCGAATCCTTTTAATGGCACATGGAATGGTTCAAGATCTTTTCTGTCCAGCCGTAACTCATCATATACTTTGGCACTTAAGATATCAGCTGAACTTCCATTGTCAATCATCACCAGAAGGACATCCCTATGGGCTATTCGAACCCCCACGACGATCGCATCGTTAGGCTTTGCATCAATTCCGTCTGAGTCTTCTGCTGTAAATGTTATGGGATCATGTCCTTCTCTTCCTTTCTTGGGGTTTCTCTGCACAGAATTGATCTCCATGCTTCTGCTTTCATACATTACTTCCCGAACTTCTGACATCCTTTCTCGATTGCTCCTCCCAGTATGAGGTCCGCCGAAAATGGTGTTTATAGTTACGTTTGGGCTGTTCCTCCTTGGACTACTCCTTTCCTGCCTGTTTCCTTGGTGGTTATCCTGGCGACCAACGTGCTTGTCCCCTTTCAAAGCAAAGTCCTTCAGGTGCCCATCTCTAATCAAGCTTTCAATGTGATCGTGTAATTGAAAACATTTTAAAGTTTCATGCCCATGATCTTTGTGGAATCGGCAGTACTTAGTTGTATCTCTCCTGGCATTTGCTGATTGCTGCCGAGGATATTTGGCGAGTCCCTTGTCTTCTACCATAGACAATATCTCCTCCTGATCGCCAGTTAAAGGGGTGTAATTGTTGTACCTTCCTCGAAACTTATTGGCTCGAGCACTTCCTCTGCCTTCTCTTGGGTATCCTTTTTGGCCCTTCTCATCTTTCTGGTGATCACGTGACTGCGTCTTTTTGTCATCCTTATGGTCCGGTTTTGAGTCAGGCTTGTGTCCATGCACATAGCTACCCCATTGCGCTACTTCTTCTTCCTCCGCCAGTGCATAGTCGCTAGCTATTTCAATAATCTCCTTATAAGTTTTTGGTCTCTCCCTTCGTAGGTCAAAGGATAATTGCCCACTTTGTAACCCATTGGTGAATGCGGCGATCACAGCTACATCACTGGCGTCTTCAATTTGAGCAACCTCCTTCCCAAATCTCGCTAGATATTTCTTGATCGACTCGTTACGTTCCTGTTTCAAATTGGATAGATGAGCGAGTGACTTTCTTCTCTGGACACTCCCCATGAATTGCCTTATGAATGCTTTGCTGAGATTTGAGAAGCTGCTTATACTTCCGGGAGGAAGTCTTCCAAACCACCTAGAGGCAAGGTCGCCGAATGTTTACGGGAAGGTGAGGCATAACAACCCATCGTTGGATGAGTACTGGGCCATAATGTTATGGAATCGGCGAACGTACTCCTTCGGATCCTTATTCTCCTTGTACTGCTCAATGGTTGGCATTCTAAATCTGTCTGGAAATTGGGTGCGGGCAATAGTTTCGATGAATGGGCTATTTGATTCATCATCCGAAGATACATTACGACCATACCTTCGCGCCATTGCTGAAACTTTTCTTGATAGCTCTTGCAGGGTGACATCTCGCTGACCAGTTGGTTCTCCTGCTGGATCGAGTCTACTCTTGATTGTCATTCTACCATGATTGCCTCTCTCATCCGGGCTTCTTCGATCTTCAGTACTCTCGGATCTTCTTCGCTTCGCTCTTTTGGATCGTAATTCCCTTCGTGGACGAGGACTCTTATCTTCAGATGAGATGGAACGGTGTTTCCATCGGTTCCGTTGATATGTGCCGCTGGAATTGACCCTGTGTGTTCGCACCTGGTCTCGTTCCTCCCTGGATTCTTCATTCATCACACCTTTTCCCTTCCTTTGTTTCCTCCCCTCGAAATCCTCAGTGTGGTCCTAGGGAGTCTCCTCAGTGGATTGTCTTGCTTGAGTATCGGGGATTGCAATGTGAACTTCTGATCGTAGCCTTCCGGGTGGATGGATTCCAGGAGTGGTTAACTCGTAAGGAGATGAAACTCCCAACCCTATAGGGAGTGAAAGCCCTATTTTGCTGGCTTCACTGATTAAGTTTACCAATGCAGCTTGGAAGTGCTGCAGAATCCCAGGATCAGCTGCCCTAGTTCCTGGTGTTGCCGCTGATTGTTCCCCGATTGTCACCGCCCTGTCTCCCGTCGGCGTGGTTGGTTCAACAACTAAATCTCCACTGGAGTTACCATCTCTGTCACTGTCGTTGTTCATGCTGTTTAATTCGCAAGGGTTCCTCGAAGTTTCTGTTCAAACGATCCCCCTCCTTCTAGCGCCAATTGTTGACGGTGAAATTTGGATTGCCACACACTTAACAATTATATCAATTTAATATAAAACAAGAACATTAAGAACGCATGCAAAAGACAGATTTTATGTGGAAAACCCTTGAATGGGAAAAAATCACGGCGCCCCTGAGGGCAGAAGAATAATACTAGGTTTTCGTTGCCTTGTTACACGCTTAGATCTCTCTTACAATTGCTCTCTTCTCTCTCTCTAGATTTCTGAACCCCTTCCTCATGGGATAGGCGGTTCTATTTATACATGTTTAATTAGGGTTTCCCCTTGTTTTTAGCCGTGTGGGTGGAAGGTTTCCCTCTTTGATTCGTACTAGGATCCTTTCTTGTCACGGATCCGGTTTACTTTCCTTTTTATGATTCCTCGTTGTTCTGGGTCTTCTAAAAGTTTAGGGTTTATTTCTGTGTTTCTGCCGAGTCGGTTCAGGCCCAGTGTATTGGTCTAGCGAGTACCTTCACTTTATGGGTATCGTATCTTTGGCGAGCACATTTCTACATTCGGCGAGTAGGTATTTAGCTTCGGCGACCATGTCTTTGATTCCCTTTTGGCTTGAGCTATTTTATCATTCTGACTTGTCAAACATCCTCCCTTGACCCGGTCAATGAGTGACGTGGCAGTCTTTCGTTGGTTCTTTTGATGACGTGGCAGGTTGGCGAATTTATACATACAACATTAAGGATTGTGTTTAAGGTTAGGAAAGTTGTATATTTATATGGGGAAGGGTTTGGCAAGCTTTTGGACGAAATATCTCCCAAGTTGGTCTAGCTCGCGGGTTTGGATCCCCTAGCTCGCGGGTTCTTGCTTGTCGACGGAACTCACGATCGAAAATGGAAGTTTATCGCGAGTTGTGACCTTCTGGACCACGGGAAATTTCCCTCGGCATAAAATCGTGGAGTTCCAGCGGTTTTAGACGAGTTTGTGAGGCCAAGAGGTCGATGGAATCAAGCTTGAAGGCTTGGACTTCAATGGAGACTTGGCTTCTTGGAGGAGAGAGAAAACATGTGCATGGGAGCCTAAAAATGGGTCCATTGTGACCGGGGGGATGGTGGCCATCGATTTGGGTTGAACGGCACCGAAAAACTGGTCGAAAATGATTGGGTCAAAGGTCGGGTTGAAACGGTCCGGGTCCGGGTCCGGGTCCGGGTCACGCGGGTCGTGGTGACCCAGCTGAAGCTTGATGACGATGACATCATCGCTACGTCATGCTGACACTCGCTTGCCCAAAACGAAGCTGTTTCTCGTTGTGACGTGGCGCTTTGCTGCATCTTTGCTGGCAGTTTACCATTTGCTCCCCTGCTCTTTCCCTTATTCACAGAATATTCAATACTTTCCCGAATATTGCACTTTAGCCCCTCATTTGTCCAAAATGACATACTTGCCTCTGAATTTCCCTAATTACCTGAAACACTTATTTAATCCATTAAATACTCGGTTTTACCCAAGAAACAAGCACAAAAAGATAGGAAAATGGAGCGCTAAATGTGAACATTTGGAGCTCGATCAAACCCCCAAACCTAACTTTTGCTCGTCCTCGAGCAAACCAAAACAAAAACTAACAATTAACAACTACTAAGCATAAATAACATAAACTAGGCTAGTCCACTGTCGTGGGAGAAACGATGGCACTTAGCACATTGATCGCGCTCCAAATGTTTGTTAGGATTATGCTCAATAGCAAGAGTGTAATATTGTAATTGACAATCTTTTTCATATTAATAAAGTGATTTCTGGTTTAACAAATCTTATAGCATTTATAGTTTAATATTATAATTGTCAAAGTAAATAATCATAAGGTCTAAAGACTATGAGAAAAGAAGAATTGTTCGTACATCTGAATATGTATGAGGAAGACACAATTCTTTAGTTAGTCTTGAATAATGTTCACAACTTAAGTTAAAGGTTGGGCACCTTTAACTTGTTAAATTTGTAGAATTCTTTTGCTAGCATTTGAGTGGGATCAAATGAGATATGATGAGTCTAAAATCATCGGAGTGTCTTCGAGTGAAAGAATCTGCTGCACTGGGTGCATTGAACTGGATCACAATGAAAAGCTTTATCTAAAACCGTCAATAGATAATAGTCTTTTCATTATCAGGACAATCAGAGAGTCTATCTTAATCCTGAGATAAATGATGGACTTATGGTTGCAAGTGATATCATTTGAGTTATCAATGAGTACGATTATATAGCATAGTATATCCTCGATAGTTTGGTGATATTCATTTGTTAATCGATAGAGGACTTTATTTATAGATATGGACATCGTGGCTCCATTTATTAAATGAGAGTATAATATCATCATATGGATGTTTTGAGGTAATTGGATATTAAATCTCAACGTTGAGTTTTCGATAGTGACTATTGAAAACATGGCTTCTGGACAAGTCACAATATCCAAGTTCAAAACGTGGTCATATGAGTAAATATGGTAACTTGGAGAGTTATAGGCGGTCTATGAACTCTTGGTGATTACTGATATTAATCACGAGGATACACTATCTCCAATATGATTGTCTAGGGTATGAATGAGGAACTTCTTCTTATTCTATCTTTATTTAAGAGTTCAATTTTAGCATTTTAGTGGAATGAGTTAAAATTAATGGATCAGACCTAAGTGAATCATTTGTTGATTGTGATTAGGTTATGTCTATTGAAGCATAAATTTAGATAGCCCGCCAAGATCCCTAATCCACATGGACTTGCATAGATCACTTGATATATTCTACCAGACCAATTTATGGGTCCATCTAGAATTGCATTTAATATATTAAGAATATAATTTGCACATTATTTATTTAATGGGCTGATCAATTATATTAATATATTAATGAAAGGCATGTGGGCTTGTTTCTTTTAGTAAGAATGGGCTGGTTCACATGTGGGCTTTTTTAATTAAAGTCTAATGGATTAAATAAAATAAGAAAATAATATTGAGCCCATATATACAAGGTGTGGGCGGCAAGGCTAATTTATTAGTCAAATATATTATTTTATTTTATTTTTTGATTAAATGAGAATTAATTAATTAATTAATTAATTATTTAATTAAGAAACAAAATCTTTTTCTGATCAGGAAATATGTTTCCTAGAATTATACTATTGGTAGTAGTATACTAAAAGTATAAGACTTGTTTGGTAAGAAAATAAATAATTAAGTTTATTTATTTAATCAAATAAGAAGTCTTTTAATTTAGTCATAATTGAATACTACACTATAGAGTTGGATTAGGGTTTGGGTTCTCAAGAGTGTAAGAGTTTTGGTAAAACCTAAATCCTCTTTGAGTGAGGATTTCGGTCACACACAAACTCTCACAAGAGAGAATGCGGCAACCCTAAAAGAATATAGGGTTGAATTTCGGTCACCCTATATAAGGGAGGTGATGAAATTCGGCCACCCTACTACTTGCTTGGCTTGAGAATTTTTTCTTTTGCTTAGAAAATAAATCCTACTCTAGTGATTAGTGTGTGAGTAGATTTTGGCCAAGACACAAGAGAGAAGAGATTATTCTATTTCGATAGTACACTCATTGCTTATACATCAATAGGCTTTTGTGTACAACTTCGAATAAGGTTCACGCGAGTTTCGATCATTAGATTGAGAACTCAAAAGTGACCGGAATAATCTTTGTAGTCTTTTGGATGTTTTGTGACTAACGATAAGAAAAAGAGATTTTGTTTATCCATTCTCAGTTACGCAATTCAAAGAAAAGGGAGACCACGCTCCTAGGTGATTCACGTTCGTGCTAGGATTGAAGATCTTGCGGATTACCATCGACGTAAGTCAATCGGATCACGCGACAAAAGGTATTATGCTTTTGTTAGTTTGTAAATATGTTTAATTAATTTAAAGGGTTAAGGTTAATCAAAGGAAAAATTTTAAAATATACTAAACTTGTTTTTAGTCTCGCTTCCGCTGCGTTGACCGTAATTTTCCCTGCAACTGGTATCAGAGCCTTGGTTGTACCATTTTAATTAATTAACGTATATATACGTGAATCTATTTCTTTTTATTGTGATTATGCATGTTTAGAAAGAGATGGCACTCTAGGTATTCGCATATATAATTACATGTGGATGTATGGATTTATATATGTTTTTATGTGGATTGTTGTTGCTCGATTTTGGTCCTAGAATTTCAATGTATTTTTTTTTGTTTTGGAATTGTAACAAGAAGGGTGGTCTATCATTGCCATAATTCCTTCTTGATAGTTGCTTAATTTTTTTTTTTTAATTAAATAGTGCAGGTTTTTATGTATTAAAAATTTACTGCAGTTTTTTTTTATTTTATTATAGTGCAGTTTTTTTATTGTAATAAATACTGCAGTGATTAAAAAAAAAAAATAATACTGCAGTATTTTATTTGTTTAAATACTGCTGTAATATATTCGGGTATCGAAGACTCGAAGATGTGAAGAATTGGAAGCAACCGGAACCTAGAACGAGCGCCATGTGCACCCTTGGAGTGGATTGGGCTGCGCATGGCAATCCCATATCATGGTGGGCTGCGCACGGCAGCCCTAGTATTCTCATGGGCTGCGCACGGCAGCCCTTTGTGGCTTTGTGGGGTGTGCACGCCCATGGGAGGCAGCCGAGGGATGCGCGGATGGTCGATGGCCACTTGAAGATCTTGTATTCCTAAACAATTGTAATTTACTTGTTTTTCTAGGATGGACCAAAATTGTGGCTATTTATTTTTTGCATAAATATTACAATATTTGTTATTGTATGATAACATGTCATATAGAATAGGAGTGCCACTCATATATCTCTTTTGGTATGAACATGCATTGAATGATTTAGGTATCTAAATTGGCATGTAGATAACTTGGTAAATCATTCTATGGGATTTAATCACACGCCTTAAATAATTGAGTGGGAGAAGGTGTTATGTAACACCTATGGCCTCCAAGGTTTTGAGCTTTATTATTTATTGGTAATCCCCCCAAGGGGCGTCCATGAATGGAATTTAGCAACGTACTTCCTTACAAGGATAGACTAGACAATTGACTCAAACGAGATCTACTCCCCAAGGAGGGATTTTCGTGAGAGAAAATATTGAGGGTCGATATCTTGGTAACACACTCAATGTAATTTTATTGATATCCTCCCAAGAGTTCTTGTCCGTAAAATTGCAAGGCTAAAATTGAAAACGTTAGTTGTTATGTTAACAATTAGGTGGGACCTAGTCTAACTAGTAAATGGTACGAACTCCCAAAGGAGGCGTAACATTTATAGGTGTTAGATCACCGTTGAATTTTTATGATTGAGTTATTTATTTAAATCAAGATAAATATTCGAAAGTGCTTCATCATGATTATTTACTCATATATATTTTTGTTTATATTCAGAAATCATGACCCCATCCCTAATGAATATCTTAAAAGATAATATTTTAACTGGAGATAATTATGTCACATGGAAAAGGAAAATTGGGTTGTTGCCGCAAGCTGAAAAACATAAGTTTGTTTTGTCTGCTCTTAAACCACCTGCTCCTAATTATGAATCTCAGATTCATATGGTTGGTAAAGTTGCTACTGTTAAGGCCCGTCAAAAGGTCAAGGAACAACAGAAGAAAAAGCAACTTGGGCCTACCAAGAAGGAGACCAAGAAAGTAACCAAGATCAAAGGGAAATGCTTCCTTTGTGGTGAAAAGAGACATTGGAAAAGAAATTGCCCAAAGTCCCAGAATAAGAAGGAAGAAGGTAATGTTAATTATCTTGAAACATGTTTTCTGGCAGATTCTATAGATTCTTAGATCATAGACTCTGGAGCCACTAATCATGTTTGTTATTCCTTCCAGGGGTTCCAAGAAAGGAGAAGGCTGAGTAAGAATGAAATCAATTTGCGCTTGGGCAACGGAACGTTAGTGTCTGCATGTGTAGTGGGAGATATTAGAGTTTATTTGGATTCTATAAGGCATTTAGATTTGATAGACGTTTATTATGTACCTCAATTCAAGAGGAATTTAATTTCAGTTTCTTGTTTAAATAAATTTGGGTATTCGGTTACTTTTAATAAAGTTTTTTATTATTAGTAAGAATGACAAAATTATTTGCCAAGGTACATTGGAAAATGGTCTATACTTTTAGCATAGAAATATCTCTTACTCGTTAGACACAGAATTAACGGAACCTAATCATAAAAGAGTAAAATTATCAATAGATGAAACCTACCTATGGCATTTATGTTAGGTTGATAATTAGTGTTGGCATTAATTCCATATCAAAACGTGTTTAACTTGTAATGTTTAGTGGTTAGTAATTGAAGAATTTCGAAGAAGAAGGACGTCTCAACCATTATTCGTTCAAGTTGCCGGCTTTCAAGAGTTTCGGGCATTATCGGTCTACAAAGGTATTCAAAGACCTCTTATCTCTTACAAGGCTAGGCACACACTCACACATATCATTCTTGTGTGTCCCTTCATGATTTTATTTCATTTACATTTCACTTTCACACACTTGGCAAAATATGCTCATGCATTCACATTTAGTTAATAAACTTTGTGTTTTGCATTTTCTAGGACTATGTCCGGAAACTAGCATATGTGTGTGTATTTGTGTTTGTATGTTTCCGTATTTTGTGTTTAGGACTTGAACATGTTCTTATTCAATACCTTATTGAGTTCCGATCGTTTCGGTTACTCATTCATAAGGTTTCGAGCCCAAACAAGTTGACTATGCCACTTTACGTTCTCTTTCGTTGAGTTGACTTCATCGATGATTTCCGAGATGATTTCTCAACCGTTTTTCAGAGTTGTATAGTCTTCGTCGTGCGTGAGAGAGTCACAGTTCGTAATCCAAAAACAAATTCGAATTCAGAGTTCGGACGCCCGAGATACGGGCCGACGAACGAGGGAGCGCGCGAGAGGACAGCCCAGGCCGTAGGCCACATGGGCTGGCCGTGGTTGAGGCCGTGGGCCCCACGGCCTGGAGCAGCCTCTGCTCCCGTGTGGGCCACACGCCCCCCACGGCTAGGGGTGACATGGCACCACCTGGTTGGCCGAAATCTTCCCTCTCTCTCTCCTATTTCTTCCCTCTCTCTCTCTCCATTTTGAATTTAGTTGAAGAAATTTTCAGTTTTCCCGTAATACATCCTCTCCAATTTTTCCAAACTTCAAAACACCATATCTTCCTCATCCGGAGTCGGATTTGAGTGATTCAAGTTGGAGAGTGTTTGTATTTGAGTCCTCTAACATCTCCAAGTGGTTTGGTGGCTGTTTGATCATGATTTCAAGTGGTTGGACACTGATTTCCGAACCAGCTGTAGAATCCGAGGTATGAGTCTCAACTTTGGGATTTCTTGTTATTTGACCTTCCATTTGCTTGGGGTTTCTTCTTCTATATCTATGTTATTGTTTGGTAAAAGCTATTTGGAAAGATAGCTTGATTATCATTCTAATTGAAACTCAATTTGTGGACTAATGTTGACTAGATTCTATGATTCTAGGTTTTACATATATTTGTGAGTTGTATTGTGATTAGAATGGCATCTTAGGTTGTTTGATACTTAATTGAATTAATTTTGTGTTAAAATGACTTTGAGATTTGATTTGATCCTTTGATTATTAAAATCTAGGATTTGTGTATTTGTTTGTGATTTAGAGAATATAGGTTTTGATTGATGTAAATATCAAAACCTTGCTCTATATTTTTGTCTAGTATATTGATTGATTTTAATCTCATATATCTAGCTTTTAATTGTATATTGATAGCATCTTGAATTTGTACTTAATGAACATTTTGTGATTCAAGTGTTATGTGTGTGAATGAGACTTTGAGTATATGTGTTAGGTGTTTCACATGCTTAGGTTTCTATTCATGTATTTTTGCATCTAGACTTGATTATTTGTGATTTCACATGTTTAGGTCTATTTGTGCCATAGAATGTATTGATCACATGTTCTATGTTGTATTGAATGTTTGCATCATTTGCATTCACATGATCACACTAGGAAGTCCTTGTGAAAGGCATGAAGTCTTGGTTAGAGTCGGGATGACTCGGATAGCCAAGCAAGAAGTCTTGCCTAGAGTCGGGTGACTCGAATAGGTAAGCAAGGAGTCATGGCTAGAGTCGGGAGGACTCGGATAGTCATGCATGGGAGGCTCCCTAGAGGCAAGAGTGCCTTGGATAGGGAGTTGGCTATTGTATTGGTAGGCCTAGGTGTATGGTTAGACATAGAGTCCGATAGAGCGGGGTACACGGGAGGTGTATGCACTCTTGAGGAATTTCTAATCTACCATCGATGTTGGTTGTGTGTGTTGTCCAATATATGGTGGTTCCGCATCATTGAGGGATTTCATACTTTCCAATAGGGTTGGGTAGGCTTAGACTTCACTAGGTTGGGTGAGCTAAAGAGTGGTCACTTTGTGAATGTTCTATGTTTACTTTCCAATAATATAGTACCCAATGGTTGTAGTTCAACCCGTGGATGTTTCCTTCTTGGAGGTTTTACCACGTTAAAAAATCTCTTATGTTAATTCTTCCTATCTCTTTCTCTTATATTTTAATTGTATATTTTATTGTCTTGATTCATAATATCCACATGTGATATATTGTGAAGCAAGTCTTTGTATAGTGTGATTAGTATATTCATTCTATAGATCAATTTGTATCTTTGATTCTTTTATATATTGTAATTTTTGTATAGTGACATTTTGATCACTCTTGTAACACATTGAACATCTTATGAAATACAAGCTTATTCTGTTGTGTTGTTTATTTGCTATTTTACCTCACATAACTTGTTGATATACTTAGACGTTGCTCTTATGATTGTATTATCGTATTGTCTATGTATGTCTTCCTTGGCTTATTGTGTTGTGTGTAAGGCTACCTTGAGGGACAAACGAACGTTTGTTCAAGGGTTTGAAAAAGGTGTAAAAACCTATTCACCCCCCCCCCCCCCCCTCTAGGTATGCTTTAAGCAATTTAACTTCGTTTGTGTACATTCAATTTACGCCTAGGTCATATTAACCTTAATAGGATTAAAAGATTGGTAAGTGACGGATCTTTAAGTGACTTAAAGGTTGATGATCTACCAACTTGTGAATCTTGTTTGGAAGGTAAAATGACCAAAAGGTCGTTCTCGGCCAAAGGCGCTAGAGGTGGATATGAGTACTTTATCACCTTCACAGATGATTACTCGAGATTTGGCTATGTGTATCTCATGCGACATAAGTCGGATGCTTTTGACATGTTTAAAGCATTCAAAACTGAAGTAGAAAATCAGCTTGAGAAACACATAAAAATCTTGAGATCTGATCGTGGTGGAGAATATCTATCTGGTGAGTTTCAGCAATATCTTATTGATAATGGGATAGTTTCTCAGTTTTCTGCACCGGGTACACCTCAACAAAATGGGGTAGTGGAAAGGAGAAATAGAACTCTTTTAGACATGGTTAGGTCTATGTTGAGTTATTCAACACTTCCTATTTCTTTTTTGGGATATGCTTTACAAACTGCTATATACATTCTAAATGATGTACCATCTAAGTCCGTTCCTAAAACACCGCATGAGTTGTGGACTAGGTGCAAGCCTAGTTTACAACACTTAAGGATATTTGGTTGTCCTGCGCATGTGTTAAAAGGAAAGACAGAAAAGATGGAGTCCTGTTAGGAAACATGTATATTTGTAGGGTATTCAAAAGAAACTAAAGGATATTATTTCTATAGTCCTTCAGATCTTAAAGTATTTGTTTCGACAAATGCTAAATTTCTGGAAAAGGACTATATGAATGATTTTGTGCCTAGAAGTAGAATTGTCCTGAATGAGATGTCAGGAGATACAATTCCACGAGAGGTTACACAACCTAACACAATTGTAAGTTCCGATCCAACACAAAATCAACAACCTACCATTCCTCGTCGTAGTGGGAGGGTTAGAACACAACCTGAAAGATACATCGGTCTGGGAGAATCAGTGGAGAATCACCCGGACGACGATGATCCCTACACGTATAAGGAAGCAATGGAGGATGTTGATAGTCGCCATTGGCAAAAGGCAATGCAATCTGAGATTGAATCCATGTTCGATAACAAAGTCTGGTCCTTTGTAGACTTGCCTAAAGGGATAAAACCCATTGGGTGCAAGTGGGTATGCAAGAGGAAAAGAGGTATGGATGGAAAGGTGGAAACCTTTAAAGCTAGATCAGTAGCTAAAGGGTATACACAGAAAGAAGGTATCGATTACGAGGAAACCTTCTGACGAACCTTGTGTATACAAAAGGATTATGGGCGACAAGTTGGTTTTCCTGATTCTTTATGTTGATGATATACTACTCATTGGAAACGATGTAGGTGTATTGACATCAGTAAAAGAATGGTTAGCAAAACAATTTGATATGAAGGACTTAGGAGAAGTAAGTTTTATTCTAGGTATCCAAGTAATAAGGGATAGAAAGAATAAAACGATTGCATTATCCCAAGCTTCATACATAGACAAGATCTTGTCTAGGTTTTCCATGCAGGATTCCAAGAAAGGTATGTTACCTTTCAGACATGGAATCAAACTTTCTAAGGAACAAGTTCCTAAGAATGAGCATGAAGAGCAATTCATGAGTAGAGTTCCATATGCCTCAGCAGTTGGAAGTCTCATGTATGCAATGCTCTGCACTAGACCAGATATTTGTTTTGCTGTTGGCATAGTTAGCAGGTTTCAATCGAAACCTGGTCCTGATCACTGGACGACAGTCAAGCATATTTTCAAGTATCTCAAGAGAACGAGAGATGAAACTAAATATACCACGGTGTGTATAAAGCTATCTAGAGGGGGGGTGAATAGATTTTACGCTTTTTACCCAATTTTTCGTGTTAGTCAAAATTACGAAATTACCCTCAAGATAATATAAACAAGCAAGTGTAATATGGTGCGGAAATTAAATTAACACTTGAATTTTTACGTGGAAACCCTCACGGGAAAAACCACGGGCTATGTAAGTAAGCCACACTCGAACCTCGAATCCACTAAATGTGCAAACGATTACAACCTAATCCCGGAAGTAATCACACACCTACCTAATCCCGGTATGAGTGAACCTAGTCCAATTTGCTTGCGATCTAAGCAACCTAATCCCGATTGCTACACACAAGACTTAGCTTCTCTTGAAGAGAATACAACCCTAAGTGAATATATGAAAATATCCAAAATGCAACATAGAGCAAGGGAAACCCTATATGCTTATCTAAGATGATTAATATGCAATTAAGAACAATCCTAGATATCAAAACTAAATGACATGTCAAATAGTTAAGCTAATCAATATCAAGTATAAAACCTAATATGCTAGCACAATACAACTTCTCAAATATACATCATACTAATCTCAATTTTGTATCTAGAGCATACAAAATAACAATCAAGTAATTAATTGAGATTTGCTAGATAAATTAAACACAAAATATGTAAGATATTAGTGAAAAGCTTACCAAGCAAAGTATGATGAAGATTCCATGCTAGATGACATCTAGATGATCTAAGATGATGCTAGATGATGATTGATGATCATGAAATTGTGTTTGAGTAATTAAAAATGAGTTCTTTGTGTATTTTTCTTCTCTTGAAAAATATCCTAAGTATGAAGCATGAATAAGAACTCTTGTAAATGACCTAAAATCAAGTTAGCATATATATAGAGGCCATAAGTGAAGTGAGGTCGTTTTGAAAACTCGCCAGAAAAATACTCTGTGCGCTGGTGGACCTGCGCTGGTGGACCAGCGCAGGACCAGCGCACAAGCCAATTTTGGCTTGAGCGCTGGACGTCAGGCGCTGCCACCAGCGCCAGTCCAGCGGCGCCATACTGGGCGATCGGCGCTGGTGGCCGGCGCTGGTCCACACCAGCGCACGACCAGCGGCGCGCCACTGGGCGATTTGCGCCGGTGAGTGGCGCTGGTCGACCGGCGCTGGTGGACCAGCGCACAGTCCCAAAAATGTATCCCTCAAGCAATTTTGCAAGGGGTACAAAGTCAAACAAGATGCATCTTTAAAGCCTAAATGCTATGATGTTTTCAACACAAGATGCAATCATAAAATCAAGCAAGAAGAGATGTAAATAATCATTTATGCACAACAAAAAGAAACACAACATACAAAGATTAAACATATGCATGAGTTGTGAGTGTGTGCAACTATCTCTTCAAGACAAGAAAGCACTTAGAATATTACCTTTGGTGCTTGTCAATAATGAGGTCTTCAAAGGGCCTAATGCACTAACAACAACATTTAAACTACCCTTACAAAGTATCCCCATTTATGATTTGATCACGAAATAAGCCAATTAAAAACAACGGGAATCCTTACAATCTCCCCCTTTGGCTATTTCGTGACAAAACCATCACTCACATTAAATCCTCACAACAAAATAGAAACTACGGGATTACAATGATATTCTACATTACAAAGAGATAAGAGAATGCAACTTGAAGTCTTCAATCCTCTTGTAGAATAATCAATCCCTGAAAAGAGTTTCTAACATTCCAATTCAAGTAAAGTGTGAGATTAATCATGTGAGAATAATACCAAGCATTTGCATTTTTAGAATTTAGGCACAACATTAGCAAATGTATGCAATGTATGATAAATGCAATGCTCCCCCTCAAAGGGTTACTCCCCCTCAATGTTTTATCTCCCCAAAGTGCACAATAGCTTCTCTATTTTGCAACTCCCCTTACAATATCCTACTCCCCCTTTTTGTCATGATATAGGCAAAGGAGTAGTCCCCAACCGGGTCACTCATAGCAACGAGAGATAGAAGCATGCAAGATATGCATATACATATAAGTCACGTTATGCACTTCAATTAATTTGAGAGAAACAAGGAGATTTATTTGAGAAAATGTGTGAATCCAACATGCTTTGCATACAAGACATATAGCATTCAAGTCCAAAATACAATGGTATTTGGCAAAGCAAATGACAAAGGTTTCTAATTCGAATTCAAACCAATTTCACCAATGTCATGGAAAAAGCAAGGATATAGAGATTATTGATTTTAATTTAAGAGTAACTATATCCAACTTTATAAGCGAAACATGGCATGAGCGACTTTGCACCCTATTAGATTTTTCCGGATAAGATATCCGTATGATAGTAACCATGTTCAACTAATAAAGAAAGAGAGACATTTGGAATGTAATTCCTTTGAACGGATACAAGATCCTTTATTCATTTTGAGTCTCATTAGCTTTCACACAAGTTTTGCATTTTTAAGAATATGCAATCATCAATTCATGCTTTTCATGTGAGCATGTTGTATGAATTTCATGCTTTTTCATTTAGCAAGCATGTTATTTAAGAAACATCATGTCATGGAGATAACTATAGGTCATTCACATCATACTTCCTATGTAAATCTCCTAGTCCAAAAATGCATGTTTGAACATAAATATGACATGGATTGTAGACAAGCAAGGTTCACACTTATAGAATTTGAAAGCATATATACATATGTACAACCAAGCTTACTCAAGCAATCAAAAGAAGAGGCATAAGTTATTTCAAATTTTTTGCAAGTTACATGAATGCAAAATAGCTCTCTTTGCTTGAGTTCCCCATATGGGGTCAATCATAGAACATCACTCCACAAGACATATCCCAATAGATCTACTAAGAGTTTTAAATCGAGTAGCATCTAAGGGCTTAGTAAATAAGTCCGCAAGTTGATCATTAGTACCTACATGTTCAAGTACTATGCATTTATTTTCAACAAGCTCTCTAATGAAGTGATGGCGGATGTCAATATGCTTAGTTCTAGAATGTTGAACCGGATTCTTGGAAATATTAATAGCACTCATGTTATCACAAAAGAGAGTGAGAGTATCTTGGTTGAATCCGTAGTCTACAAGCATTTGTTTCATCCATAGGAGTTGTGTGCATCCACTCCCCGCGGCTATGTACTCGGCCTCGGCCGTGGACAAGGAAATCGAGTTTTGCTTCTTGCAAAACCAAGACACCAAGTTGTTGCCTAGAAAGAAGCAACCGCCCGATGTGCTCTTCCTATCATCACAATTTCCTGCCCAATCCGCATCACTAAAGCCAACTAGACTAGCATTAGTGTCAAAAGAGTACCAAATCCCATAGTTGGATGTCCCATTCACATAGCGAATGATCCTCTTCACGGAAGAGAGGTGGGACTCCTTAGGATCCGCTTGGTACCTAGCACACACACCCACACTAAAAGATATATCGGGCCTACTTGCGGTCAAATAAAGCAAGCTACCTATCATGCCACGATATAGAGTTTGTTCCACACTTTTACCACTAGCATCCTTGCTTAGCTTCAAAGTGGTACTCATGGGTGTATCACAATGTTTGGCTTTCTCTAAACCAAACTTCTTCACTAGGTTCTTAGCATATTTGGCTTGGGTTATGAAAATCCCATCATGCATTTGCCTAATTTGCAAACCTAGGAAGTAACTAAGCTCACCAACAAGACTCATCTCAAATTCAAGAGACATGACATCAACAAATTGTTGGACTTTGGTGTTGTTGGTGGAGCCAAAAACTATATCATCAACATATATTTGAGCTATGAAAAGCTCATCATTGTCTCTCTTGATGAATAGTGTCTTGTCAACACTACCTCTTGTGTAGTTGTTGTCAACAAGAAATTGAGTGAGGCGCTCATACCAAGCCCTCGGTGCTTGTTTCAACCCATAAAGTGCCTTCTTGAGGCGATAGACATGATTGGGGTGGTGTGCATCCACAAACCCCTTAGGTTGTTCAACAAACACTTCCTCTTGCAAGAAGCCATTGAGGAAGGCACTCTTGACGTCCATTTGGTGCAATTTGAACTTGTGCACACAAGAGATGGACAAGAGAAGCCTAATGGACTCTAAGCGGGCAACGGGAGCAAAAGTCTCCTCAAAGTCGATACCCTCAATTTGAGAGTACCCTTGTGCTACAAGTCTAGCCTTGTTCCGCACTATGTTGCCATCCTCATCGGATTTGTTCCTAAATATCCATTTGGTGCCTATGACATTAGTGGTCTTAGGCCTAGGAACTAGAGTCCAAACCTCATTCCTTTCGAATTGGCTTAGCTCTTCTTGCATGGCAAGAACCCAAAATTCATCATTTAAGGCTTCTTCAACCTTTTTGGGTTCAATTTGAGAGGTGTAACATGTATAGCTAATAAGATTAGCAAGTTGGCGTCTAGTCCTAACACCCTCATTTACCTCTCCAATGATATCTTCTTTATCATGGAGTTTCCTAACCCATGGAGCGGGTTCTTTAGAGTCCAAGAGAGGAACTCTATCAATAGGTTGTGTGCCATCATTGTTGACATTAGATGTCCCAACATTAGGCGACACCACAACCTTCTCCAAAGGAGAATCATCACTAAAAATAACCTCCTCCTCATGATCATTAGACTTGAGCCTAGTATCATCAAATACGACATTGGATGATTCCATAACACTTAGAGTCTTTAAATTGAAAACTCTATAGGCTCTACTATTTAAGGCATAGCCAATAAAAATACCCTCATCACTCTTAGCATCAAACTTGCCAAGTTGATCACGGTCATTCAAAATGTAGCATTTGCTTCCAAAAGTGTGGAAGTAGCTAACATTTGGCCTCTTGCCTTTCCATAACTCATAGGAGGTGTTTCTAGTACCGGGCCTTAGGAACACTCTATTTCCTATATAGCAAGCCGTGTTAATGGCTTCGGCCCATAGGTTCCTAGGGACATTGTTGCTAAGCAACATCACACGGGCCATCTCTTGGAGGACCCTATTCTTCCTCTCAACAACTCCATTTTGTTGAGGTGTCCTAGGAGCAGAAAATTCATGGGAGATGCCTAAACCATTACAAAAGGTTTCAAAGGTGGCATTCTCAAATTCTCTCCCATGGTCACTTCTAATCCGTTTAATGCTTCTAATGTTAGAATTCATTTCATTTTGCAATTTAGTACAAAGCATTTTAAACTTATCAAAAGTTTCGGATTTTTCTCTAAGAAAATATGTCCATGTAAATCTAGAGAAATCATCAACACAAACAAAAATGTATCTCTTTCCACCCAAACTTTCGGTTTGCATGGGACCCATGAGGTCCATGTGGAGAAGCTCAAGTGGCTCCTTGGTGGTGAGATACTTACCCTTTTTGTGCATGCTTTTGGTTTGCTTTCCTTGTTGGCAAGGTCCACAAATACCATTGGCTTTCTTCCCAAGCTTAGGGAGGCCACGCACACAATTGAACTTTCCAAGGACACATGATTAGATACAATTCTAGCTTCAAGACAATAACAATTGTCGCTAGATCTCATGCCCTTCAACAAGGTTTGTCCATCGGGTTTTAGGATAGAGCAATAATCTTTAGAGAACAAGACGGAATATCCTTCATCACTAAGATGTGAAATGCTAATTAAATTGGCTTTCAAGCCATCAACAAATAAAGCATTGGATAAGGAGGGTAATCCGGGAACGGAAATGGTTCCTTTCCCTACAACATTTCTTTTGGATCCATCACCAAAAGTGACATTTCCACCTTCCTCCATAACAAGAGTCTCGAAGAAACTCTTGTTTCCCGTCATGTGCCTAGAGCACCCACTATCCAAGTACCAAAAATTAGAAGAATTTGCCTTCAAGGCTATTTGTGCAACATGGCAAACATTTTCATTCTTTCTAATCCACTTAGCAACAATTTTAGCTTTCTTAGTGGCCTTTGGTACATGTGCTCTACTATTTCTAGGATCATGCAAATCAACATTTTCATTCCTAGAAACATGCATCTTGGCTCTATTCTTTCTCTTTTCAATCATGCTTTGTTTTCTACACATTTTAATATATTGAAAGCAATTTGGTCTAATATGACCATCACAACCACAAAAGTGACAAATAGGAATGAAAAAGGGAATCATACCTCGCCTTTGAGTACGTCCATGTCTTTGTGGATATGAGGGTTCAATCCATCTTCGTTGTTGAACCGGTCTTGGTTGCTTCCAAGCTTGAGGTTGCATGATTGGTCTCTTTCCTTTGTGAGCCAATTTGGGAGGAGTGTTGGCTTGAGGAACCTTAGGAGGTTGAGCTTGAGTTTTCCTTCTTGGCCCCATTTTCACTTGTGCATTAGAACTTTGTCCTATTTCTAACTTTTTCTTAGGAGGTTGCACAAATGAAGTTTCTTCATTCTTCAAGCTCTTGACAAATATGGTCTTGTTAGAGGTTGAGATTTTCTTGCCATCTTCATACCCAAGACCTCTCTTGTCACTTGGACTCTTTCCAACACCAAGTAAATGATCAAGCTTCTTGGTGCTAGAATCTATCCTAGCCAAGGACCCTTTAGCTTCTACAAGTTCCCTCTTCAAGCCTTCTTCACTTCTCTTGGACAAGTCTAACTCCTCAATTAGCTTATCCTCTCTCCTCTTCAATCTTTCCACTTGTTCACTTAAGAGGTCATTGTGAGCCGAAAGTTCAAGGTTTTCTTCTCTCAACCTCTCAATCTTTCTTGTGCTTTTAAGTGCTAAATCATTGAACTCGGCATGGTATTTAGCAAGCACCTTTTGCTCCACAAACTTCTTCTTGGAATTAGAAGAGGAGTCACTTTCTTCTTCACTAGAGTCAATTTCCTCTTGACTCAAATCTTCCTTTTCACTAGCACTTTTGCTCTTGTGAGAAGATGCAAAAGCTAGGAAGTTAGCCATGAGCTCTTCCTCACTTGAAGACTCATCTTCCTCATTGGAACCATCACTACTCCCACTCCATGTGGCGGCCATCACTTTACCCTTCTTTCTCTCATTGTGATTCGCACATTCGGGGGCAAAGTGACCAATCCCACCACACTCAAAGCATCGGACCCCTTTCCTTTCGGTCCTCTCTTGTCTAGGCTCAAACTTCTTGAAGGAACTCTTTTTCTTCAAATCTTGTCCTCTTGACCCAAATCCCTTCTTCTTCTTGAACCCCATAACCTTGTTGAACCGTTTCACAAATAAGGCAAGGTCTTCATCCGATTCATGCTTTGCCTCCTTTTCATCCTTAGATGCTTTCAAAGCTATTCCTTTAGACTTCTTAGGAGGAGTAGTGTTGCTAGGAGCCTTCCTAGACTCATATGCAAGGAGACGCCCAATTACCTCACTTGGCTTCATATCCATGTAGCCACTATTTTCTTCTATGGCCGTCACCTTTGATTCAAACCTATCGGGGAGAGATCTCATAATTTTTTGCTTGACTCTCCTATCCGAATACGGGTCTCCGAGTTGATGGCTTTGATTTACTATGTCCATCAATTTGATTTCGAAGTCGTTGAAGCATTCATCCTCTCCCATCCTAAGTAACTCAAATTGAGTTTGGAGGACTTGAAGCTTGGACTCCTTCACCACCTCGGTTCCCTCATGTGCAACTTGAAGGATGTCCCATGCCACTTTGGCAATTTGAGTATTCTGAATAAGCTTGTACTGATTCTCATCCATGGCACACATAATGGCATGCATCGCCTTCCTATTCCACTTAGAAGCCTCAAACTCTTGCGCGTTCCATTGCGCCTTAGGCTTCAAAACATCTTGTCCTCCACCCGCGGGAGTCATCATAGGGAGATCATATCCGTCTTCCACCGCCATCCATGCACGGTCATGAATTTGGCATATGTAGGATTCCATCTTCCCTTTCCATTGGGAATAGTTCAAACCGGTAAGAAGTGGAGGCCTTGTGCTAGAAGCTCCTTCGTGGCCACCACCATTTCCACCGTTTCCACTCATAGTGTTTATGAATGAATGAAATGAATGCAAATGTATGAATAATCAAAAATCACACAAAATGCAAAACACACCAAAATAAAGCAAGGATCACCTATGTATGTCTAGGAACCCGCTCTGATACCAATTGAAACTAAATATACCACGGTGTGTATAAAGCTATCTAGAGGGGGGGTGAATAGATTTTACGCTTTTTACCCAATTTTTCGTGTTAGTCAAAATTACGAAATTACCCTCAAGATAATATAAACAAGCAAGTGTAATATGGTGCGGAAATTAAATTAACACTTGAATTTTTACGTGGAAACCCTCACGGGAAAAACCACGGGCTATGTAAGTAAGCCACACTCGAACCTCGAATCCACTAAATGTGCAAACGATTACAACCTAATCCCGGAAGTAATCACACACCTACCTAATCCCGGTATGAGTGAACCTAGTCCAATTTGCTTGCGATCTAAGCAACCTAATCCCGATTGCTACACACAAGACTTAGCTTCTCTTGAAGAGAATACAACCCTAAGTGAATATATGAAAATATCCAAAATGCAACATAGAGCAAGGGAAACCCTATATGCTTATCTAAGATGATTAATATGCAATTAAGAACAATCCTAGATATCAAAACTAAATGACATGTCAAATAGTTAAGCTAATCAATATCAAGTATAAAACCTAATATGCTAGCACAATACAACTTCTCAAACATACATCATACTAATCTCAATTTTGTATCTAGAGCATACAAAATAACAATCAAGTAATTAATTGAGATTTGCTAGATAAATTAAACACAAAATATGTAAGATATTAGTGAAAAGCTTACCAAGCAAAGTATGATGAAGATTCCATGCTAGATGACATCTAGATGATCTAAGATGATGCTAGATGATGATTGATGATCATGAAATTGTGTTTGAGTAATTAAAAATGAGTTCTTTGTGTATTTTTCTTCTCTTGAAAAATATCCTAAGTATGAAGCATGAATAAGAACTCTTGTAAATGACCTAAAATCAAGTTAGCATATATATAGAGGCCATAAGTGAAGTGAGGTCGTTTTGAAAACTCGCCAGAAAAATACTCTATGCGCTGGTGGACCTGCGCTGGTGGACCTGCGCTGGTGGACCAGCGCAGGACCAGCGCACAAGCCAATTTTGGCTTGAGCGCTGGACGTCAGGCGCTGCCACCAGCGCCAGTCCAGCGGCGCCATACTGGGCGATCGGCGCTGGTGGCCGGCGCTGGTCCACACCAGCGCACGACCAGCGGCGCGCCACTGGGCGATTTGCGCCGGTGAGTGGCGCTGGTCGACCGGCGCTGGTGGACCAGCGCACAGTCCCAAAAATGTATCCCTCAAGCAATTTTGCAAGGGGTACAAAGTCAAACAAGATGCATCTTTAAAGCCTAAATGCTATGATGTTTTCAACACAAGATGCAATCATAAAATCAAGCAAGAAGAGATGTAAATAATCATTTATGCACAACAAAAAGAAACACAACATACAAAGATTAAACATATGCATGAGTTGTGAGTGTGTGCAACTATCTCTTCAAGACAAGAAAGCACTTAGAATATTACCTTTGGTGCTTGTCAATAATGAGGTCTTTAAAGGGCCTAATGCACTAACAACAACATTTAAACTACCCTTACAAAGTATCCCCATTTATGATTTGATCACGAAATAAGCCAATTAAAAACAACGGGAATCCTTACAAGAGATAATATGCTTGTATACTCTGGAGGGGATTTAATTCCCGTTGGGTATACAGATTCTGATTTCCAATCAGATTCTGACTCCAGAAAATCCACATAAGGAGCTGTGTTTACTATTGGAGGAGGAGCAGTTATATGGAGGAGTATCAAGCAATCTTGTATTGTTGATTCCACCATGGAAGCTGAGTATGTTGCTGCATGCGAGGCTGCCAAAGAGGCTATTTGGCTCCGCCAATTCTTGATAGACTTGGAAGTGGTTCCTAGTGCGAATAAGCAGATCACTATCTACTGTGAAGAGCACGAACCTGTCGAAACCGTGTCTAGTTCAGACCTTCGTGCTGGCTAGACATGTCCCCTCGCACGAACCCGCCAAGATTCAGGCTAGTTCGTGTGGCTAGACATTGCCCGCGGAACCGAACCCACTAGTATTCCCGCTAGCTCGTGCGGCTAGACATTTCCCGCCGTCCAAGCTCGCCAAGACTCTGGCTAGTTCGTACGGTTAGACATATCCCGCCGCATAAACCCGCCAGACCCCTGTCCGAGCTAAAATCATGATATTTTCAGGGGTAATTCAGTCTTTTCACACCCCATTCCTGCCCAAATTTGCCTAACATATATATACATCCCTTTTGCCTCTCTTTCAAAGAGTGACCAACCAAAAACACCACTTAGAGCTTGGCTCTACACACCAAAAGAGAGAGAGCAACTCCAAGCCTTCCATGGGGGATTTTCCTCCATGGAAAGGCTTCCATGGAGAGTAGATATGCAGAGATAGGAGGGCTTGTGTGTCAAGCCATAGGAGTTTCATAGATAGGAAGAGCTTTTGGAGGCTTGTCTTCAAGGGTGATTTCTATATTTCTCATATCTTTGTATTTTCTATTGATGTGTAACACTTGTGGGAATATTTGTAAACCAACACATATGTTAATATATGTATGTATTGTTATTTGATTTGATTCATGTATTGTTCTATTCTATGCTATTCATTTATAATCTCTTATTAAGATATTCATGTTTATATAGAGTTGTATATTGATATGTATGTATGAATGAGATTAGGAGTAGATTAACTAATGATGTAGGAGTAGTTGTAATCAAATATCTCATTTATGTATGTATGTTGGTAGAAGATTCATCATGCTATGCTTAGAGTGATTAGAGAGATTGAGAGTTGAGTTTGTGCTCGGATTACCATTTCGGGTATGAATTTGGCTATTAGCCCTATAGAATAGGAAAGGCTTATGCATGACTTTGCTATGATAGCCTTGGTTCATTGTTCTTGTGCTTAATGGGTCTAAACCCTAGACACAATCACTTTTCCGATTGGAAAGTGATGACATGATTTCGGGAATTCCCTAATCAAGATTCTGTGGTAATTTCCTTAATCAAGAGAACGAACCCTTTACTGGATTAATTGGATTCAGATGTTAAACAATCGACATAGATTTGCATAGTGTGTTTGGTGAACCGATATCCCATATGTGTTATATATCTTGCTTATCTCCAAGCCACCTTTATTTTCGTAGTTAGGGTGTCTTGCCTCTAGGAGTAGATTAACTTAATTAGGAGTAGATTAATTAGATAGCCAAGACACCCGGCTACATTTCTACCTTAGTTAATTAGTTTACATCTCCACACACACACAACACACACCACATTTCCTTTTACATGCTTTAATAAACTCTAGAGCTAGATACAGTTAACGAATCCATCTCCTTGTGGAACGAGACCCTTGCTTACATGCTATACTAGTCCTTTGACTCGTTGCATTTGCGAGGTGATAAGAATAGAAATATATTTTCTACTAGGTACAATGACGCCCGGTCACACATTGAAAATACCTACAAGGTTATGCTAAACAACCTAGAGGGGGGATGAATAGATTGACACACTAGTTTTAAAAACTTTTTCGTGACTTATGTCAAAACCTTGGTGAGCATACATATTAACCTTAAACATGATTGTTATGAGAAAACAATTATCACAAGTATGCTCAATTCACCACCCTTAGTCTACAAAACATATATCAATAAACAATGTATCTCTTTTACAAGTATATTTAATAATGAGCAAATTTAAATTCCACAAGTTGTACTTTGAATATTACAATGCAAACTCACCAAGTTAAGCTTTACAATTTGATATAGAATCACAAGATACAATGTTCAAGCACTTACAAGATACAAGAAACAAATGTTGATTCAACCAACAATGTGCGCAACTCTTTCTTTATCAATAACTTGTTTACAAGGATGTGAGGAAATGAAGAGCTTAAACAAGTTATATAGATCATACATACAAATATAAAGAGATAGAGATAGAGACATTTGACACATTGATTTTTACGTGGTAAACCTCCGAAGAGGAAACATCCACGGGTTGAATCCACAATCACCGGCAAAGCAATTCACTATGACGAAAAGGACTTACACACTCAAGCTACCAACTCATGATATCCGCTCAAGCTATCAACTCCTAGTCTACCCTCGGGCCTAGTGAACCACCTAGCCTACTTCCTATCCGATATATGTCCTACACCTCTAGGAAGCAACTTCCTATCCAAGACGCTCACGTCTCTAGGAAGATTTCGTGCTTAGCTATCCGGATCACGAAGATCCTAGTTAAGCTCTCCTAGCTCAACCATCCGGAGTACCACACTCCTAGCTAAGACTTTTGCTTGACTATCCGGACCACATGTCCTAGTCAAGACTCCTTGCTCTTTCCACAAAGCTTCACTCACTTTGCTAGAGACTTCCACCTTTTACAAGGCAATGATCTAAGTAATGCAAATGATGCAAACACATGCAACAAAGAATATATGATCAATACATCCTATGGAAACTATAAATAATCAACGAGCACACTACAACAAAATTGACATTACATAGCATGAGATGAATGCTATAATAGGTAATAGATAGCGTTTAATATGATGCTATCACAGCCCAAGCTATTAAAAGTCTCCAACTAGTTATTGCAATTTATAAATGCTATTGAAGTCTCCAACTAGCTATTGCAATTTATAAATGCTATTGAATGACTTTTTGGAAAGCTATACCAAAATATACAATAGCTTTTTGCAAATGCTACAATTGGATTTCCATTGCACTATTAAAATGCTATAAAATATAAAGTTTTCCTAAATCATAGCTCTTTCTAAATGCTATGAAAGCTATTTGATTACAATTCAAAAAAGCTACAAATAATATTATCAATATATAATGCTATTATTTGGTTATATGAAAGGTAATTCAAATTCCAACATTTTAATCATGAACACATGAATTATACAAAAATTACATAAAAATGATTGGTGCATAAAAAGATTCAAGTAATTTCATTCATATACCAAAATAATTACAAACTTTGTCATATCAAGGTAGTAAAACACAATATCCTCATATACAAAAATACATGTCAATAGAAAAAAAATGGCTAATTGGGAATATGGGAAACTGGATTCTACCACCCTTCATCTGTTCATCTTCAACATACTAAACACAAATTCAAGTGACATTGTACCTGATATGGAGAGGAAAAAAGAATTAACAAAAAGAAAACAAAATTTCAATTTTGGGCATTAAGACATAAAGATGAAAAATTAAAAGAAATTAAGAGAAAAACTATAAAAGAATCCATCATGCGAAATCATAACAAGGAAATGAAAACGTGCTTTTATAAGTTTTGATATAGATAATATAGACCAATAAATAAAAGTAATTGTTGTAAACATACCCATGGATTTTTTTTATTGTATTTGAGTAATTGGATTCAACTAGTGAAATTTGGGATTGAATTATCTGCACAAGTGTAGATTAATTTTTACAAAAATGAAAATGATAAACAAATGTGTAAAAGCAAACAGATCTAAGAAATCACAAAGACTGTAGAATTCATCTACTACTATAGAATCTAAACAGAATTCATCAATCAAAATCACATGAATGGAAAAAGAATTAATCTACTGTAGAATGTAACATTTATACACCACTATTGACACAGATATGAAATGCAAAAACTTAAATGAAATTCATATGCTAAGCTAATTATTTGGTACACTGGTCATTGTTCTAAATCTGAAATTTTTTTATTTTTTATTTTTTTTACTGCAAGTATTATTCATTGAGCCAAAAGGCCAAGAGAAGCAAGGAAGACATAGGAACAACACCTGACAGGAAATACAAACAAACAGAGCAAAACTAACAACAAAAGGTCCCAACAAAACCAACTGAGAACCAAGAAGCTGAAGCTCGACAAAGCAACAACAAGACCAAAGAAAACTAAAAGAAAACGAGCCAATCCTGAGAACAAGACAGCTGTAGGAAAAGCATAGCTACATGAAAACAGATGCTGAAGGAGAAAGAGCATACTGCAGCAAAACAGAAGTCACCAATCAAGCCTACCACAAAGCCACAAGAGACTGCCTGAATCAGGGAAAGAGCCAAACCACCTCTGCACTCAAACGTGATCCCAGCAGTAATAAAACAGTACCAAAGAAAACAAAGAGAACTGCATCAAGCACAAGGCACAAAAACAAGCCTACCACAAAACCGCAAGAACCCACCAAAACCCTTCCAAACTCACTGCCAAAAACTGGAAAAAGCCAACCCACCTCTGAACAAACTAACAAGAAATCAACAGCAACAAAACAGAGCCAAAGAAAGCACAAGAAGGGGGAAGTCTGGATTTAAACATTTTTTTTTAACATCATCAATTTTATAAAGGCTACACCCATAAAAAGGGGGCTAAAGAAGGCTACAAACACACCAACAAAACACCCCAGACCAGCTCAAGAACAAAGCCCAGAAAAGCAGCAGAAAGAAACAAAACAAACACAAAAGCTGGGAAGCATCCCACGGAGACAAAAAGACGAAGCAAAAAGCACGGCTGAGAAGACCAGCTGCCTAAACAAGGAGAAAGCAGAGCACAACAACAACGAAACCGAAACAAACTCAGAAATTTCCCCACACCAGCAAATCCCCCTCCATACTCAAGCCTTTATTTGCTAAATCATCTGCGAAAGAGTTGCTACTTCTAGAATTATAAACTACCACAGTTTTTCCCAGAAAACTCAGAAAACTTCTAATGTCATAAATGAAGTTAACATGCTTCAAGCTTCTAAAATCGGTACCATTCAACCTGGATTTTAATTAACCGTTGAAATCAACAACCTCTATAATGTCCTATCAATCAAAATATGAAATCGAATCTCTATCACATTGTACTTACTCTAGAAAACAAGGTATTTGAAACAAATATAGATAGCGAAACCACAAACAGGTAACAGAAACTAAATCTCTGAGTTCACGTAAATACAATATAAGATAGCAAAACTACATACGAACTAAATCATTGTTTTCAAAATAATTATATTGCACATTAAGACTTTAAACAGTGTACATTGAGAATCAAAGCAAACGAATGGTTTTGAACGAAAAAGAAAAAAAAGTACCTTCTTCTCACCGAGAAAGTTTCGGATCTCGATCGACTTGTTGCCAATGGAAGCGTTGATGGGAAAATGAGCGTACACAAATCTCATCTTGTAGCGGTAACCCTTGGTGACACCGGTGATGAGATTCTCGACGTGGCTGAGGGCGGTCCTGATGGCGGCGCTGGTCTTGCGGGTCCCGAACTACGCTTCGATCTTCAGCTTAAGCTTGCCGGTAGCCTCATCAGTCATCAAATGGAAGTCGAGGTTCACGTGCTTGAGGTTGTGGCTGAGCTTTCTTCTGGGTACTTCCACAATGTTCTTTTTTTTCTTGTTCAAATAAGTATAATAAAAAAATAAAAATATCAATTCCCACTAAGACCAAAAGTTTTGAGTTGTGTGAAATATTAGGCGGGACTAAAATTTTGTTCCTGCTCGCAACTTTTTTTTTTTTTTTCTTAGTTAATTATAGCATATTGTGAAAGCTATAAAATAAGGTTAAATATGGGAAATGAATTGGTTATTGTGTAGCATTTCAGGAATGCTATATTATTACTATTAAAAAATAAAAAAGAAAAGAAAATATTACTTGTTCAATTTCTATTATAGCATTTTATAACAAAAAGCTATTCTAGTTACTTCTTAAATTTCTATCATAGCATTTTATAAAAAGAAGCTATTATTGATGGAAATTTCATAGCATTTTGAAAAGAATGCTATTGAGCAATGCTATAAAAAGTGAAATTTGTTGTAGTGGCACACAATGTACATTTTTCTAGTTTATGATCCAAAACATGACACCATACAAAATGATGCATGAGCATATGAAATGTATGGATAAGGTACACTTCATGAAGATCTAGACATAGGCAACAAAGTTCACAAAACAAAGTAGTCTAGATCTTAAACATGAACAAAAATCTAGAGCATGCAAAATATCTAAAACATGCCAAAGCCTAGATTCTATTCATGTTTCTAAAGCTTGAAAACAAAGCATGTTCATTAAGCATATAATCAAGACTTTAGAACACAAACAACAAAAAATGCTAGAATCACAAAATGTATACAATGAATATTCTAGCAAGTATTTAGAGTAAGGATATAATGAATAATCAATTAAATCCTAATTAGCTCTAAATACAAAATCAAATGTGCTAATCTTAGATTTGTTCAATAAGAGGATCTAAGCACATGTGAGGATTATTAATCATAAAATACATCAATCAATCCACAAATAATCCTAGATATCAATCTAATCACAATACAACTCTCAAACATGTGAAAAACCTAGAATCTAAGAAACTAGTTCACATATGTTTCTAATTAGACTTTTGATTAAGATTGATTATGAAGCTATCTTTCTCTATAGCATTCATAATACATAAACATACATATAGAAGAAGAAACCCCAAGCAAATTGAAGGTTATAAAAGAAGAAATCCCAAAGATATGAACACTACCTTGGATTCTCGAGCTGGTTCGGTTTTCTGTGTGCAACCACTAGAAAATTCGATCAAACAGCTGCCAAATCACTTGGAAAAGGTAGAGGACTCGATTACAAATGTTCTCGAACTTGAATCACTCAAATCCGACTTCGTATGAGAAAGTTATGGTGTTTGGAAGTTGGGTAAATTTGGGAGAAACATTCTGACGGGAATTCTAATTTTTTCTTCTTAAAATTTCAAATGGAGAGAGAGAGGGAAGATATAGGAGGAGAGAGAAGACAAATATTGGCCAACCACAAGAGGCCACATCAGCCCAACCCCGTGGGGGGCGTGTGGGCCACACGGGGGTAGAGAGCCCCTCTGGCCGTGGGGCCCACGGCTCACCCACGGCGTGGGCCACACGTGGCCTCTTGGCCACTTACGCCCTCGCGCGCTCCCTCGGTTCTTCAGCCCGTATCTTGGGCATCCAAAATCCGATTTTGAATCCGTTTTCGGATTACGAACTGTGACTCCATCACGCACGACGTGACTACACAACTTTGAAAAATGGTTGAGAAATCATCTCGAAAAACGATGATAAAGTCAACTCAACGAATGAGAATGAAAAGTAGCGTAGCTACATCGTTTGGACTCGAAATTAAATGAATGAGTAACCGAAACGACCGGAACTCAATAAGGAATCATAATAGAGCATATTCAAGTCCAAATACAAAAATACAGAAATATACAAACACAAAGACACACACATATGCTAGTTTCCGGACATAGTCCTAGAAAATGCAAAACACAAAGTTTACCAACATAATATGAATGCATGAGCATATTTTGCCAAGTGTGTGAAAGTGATATATAAATGAAATTAAATCATGAAGGAACACACAAGAATGCTATGTGTGTGTGTGTGCCTAGCCTTGTAAGAGATATGAGGTCCTTTAATACCTTTGTTGACCAATGATGCACGAATCTCTTAAAAGCCGGCTTCTTGAATGAATTGTGGTTGAGACGTCCTTCGTCTTCTTAATTCTTCAATATACTAACCACTAAACATTACAAGATAAACACGTTTTGATATGGAATTGATGCCAACACTAACTATAAACCTTACACACATGCCACAAGCCTTTTAAACCCGTAGGTGTCCCATGTAGGAGGAGTGTAGTCTCCTGAGGGTTTACCGCTACGATACCCACAAACGTAAAGCTAAAAATTAAAAACTAAAATTTAAAAAAATTTGCAAAAGCCATACAAAATGAGATATCAAAAGAGTTGTGCATTTGAGGAGTCACACATGTGAGAACCGCTGAGTGAAGGACAACCTAAAGTCATTCAAATTGAATGAAACACACAATGCAAATCCCACACTCTAAATGGCAAGGCATCAAATTCAACACACTCAAATGCTTCGAATGTAATTCGCCTCGACTCTAATCTCACCGGATTTCACTCTATTTTTCTCTCAGAGTCCTAGGCACACTTTTTATCAAACACATGCGATTTGGAAGTTATGTAAATGGAAATCAAATATATAACACATGTGAGTATCGAAATAAAGCACATTTTAGTGAATTGATCTCATGAAGGAATTGAATGCAATGAACATGTAGAGCATATTAAAAAATCATATTCCCAAAATAGACTTCCTAAAAGATCAATTAAGTTCTTCCTTACTTATGTTGGCCAAGGTGATTTATGGTGAATGGTATATGGAAGGTATATGGAAGATACTAATCATGCCAAGATGTTTCACATTACACTTTTCAACTCGAAGCTCATTTTAGATTACTCATTTACACAAGCGTCTAGGCTATAATTTTGAACTTTGATTTGTGCTAATTGGTTACTCTTATTGGAGTAGTCATTGCTTTGAAGATTAAGGGCTTTAAGTGCTTAATTTTCAACACTTGGCTTTTGAAAGCCCTTTCTTAGCACAAGTTACAAAATATGCCTTAGTACACGCTATTACAATTTTGAGCTTAACGGTTGAATTCTCTAATTTAGTAGAACTTGACAAGATTAGTAGCTATGTAAGATTAAGTGTATAGGTCTATGGATTAGGGTGTTGTGTGATAGGTTTATGTGTTTGGCCGTATTTATATTGAATCATGCATAAAGGGAAACAGACTTGTTTAGACAATATGATCGTGGGTACTAACAAAGTCCTAATATCATTTCTTGAAGTCCATCTATCATGGGAATACAAATTCAACATGTTATCCACATTTATGAATGTTCTATGGCAAACAATGCAATTGATGCAATGAGATCACAATGAAAAACATATTCGAAGAGTGTTTAGGAATAGAAACATAATTACCCTCAGAAATGAACGCTAAGGCACAAAACTCACGGGTAGTCTCCACTATTAATCCTAACAATTGAGTACGGAGTCTCGTCTACTTAGACACTAAGAGAAAGGGACTAAATTCACATCATGCGAAGCAATCCTAGACTAACAAGAAGTTATCCAGGACTCAGCAATTAACACATGCAAAAGACTTCTCAACGGCACAACTCAAAACATCTCATTCAAACAATTTGTTTAAAGATGGCTCAATTCGCAAAAATTTCAAAATTTTTGATACAAACACGAAAAAACAATATTCACAACACATAAACACAAACACAACACATATGTGTCCACACCCCCAAACCTAAACTCGACATTGTCCTCAATGTTGAAATAATTAAAAACATGGACAAAGAGTTAATCGATTTGAAAATCCGGGCACAAAACATACTAACACATATGTACAATACTTACCACTATACTACAACGACAAATATATACAACACGTATAACAAAACACAAATTTTAAAAACAAAGTAACAAAAATACCATGTGAAGAAAGCTTCTAAACATAGAGGTCAATATTTCAAGAAAACGGTCACTTTCGAATCTGAACAACGTCTTCTTTTCAATGCATATTTTCAAAGATACTCCATAAAACATGCTCAAATTTTGAGAAACGAATATAGACATGCAAAGGAACACTTTTCGTGAAGAAAATATTTCAAAATTCAATTTGAAAAAGTGTGAAAACAGACGTCAAAAATAGGTCACGTGTAGAAATTTGAAAATAGGGCACGTTCATGACCTTCGGTCAAAGAAATGCTCATAACTTTTAAACCACCGCCCAGAACTTTACGTTCTTTATATCGTTGGAATCATATCAAAAAAAACAATGAACACAACGTGGGCAGAAAAAATTATTTCTTCACCGATTGGTACAATTTTTAAGAAACATTTTGCCTCAAAAATTCAAAACAAGGCATTTTCATAAGGTTTGAAAAACAACAACAAAAATAAAAACAAAAATACAACAAAATCATATATATACAATCCTAAATATCCACCACTAATCACATCACACAACCAATCCTAGTCATTAGGCAAACACAATCAGTTCACACTCTTAAGCTAAACAAATGATATAACTTGAAGTAAAAGCTCAAAAGTAAAAGATTGGACCTGAGATTTAGCATTTGTAGGATGGTGTGGCTTCGTGGCATGGTGTATTGGTGCATCCTTGGCGCCGTAGCTTTGTTCCCGTGGGTTTGTTCTTGCGGAGAATTGCGCAGGCTTTAATTCCCTAATCCGCGGGTTCTTTTCCTCAAACTTGAAGTAGCAGGCATTTCTCAGGAATCCGCCGTGGCTTTGTATGTTCTATCCAGCGGGCTTATTCCCGCGGTTATGAAGTTGCGGTGAACTCAGCGAGTTCCTTCCTTCTGGTCTGCCAGTTCCTTCCCGCAGATGCATCTCACGCAAGGTTCCAAGAGAACCCCGTGGCTTTGTTGAGCGGGCATAAACGTGCAGACTCGTCCCGCGGTAGGCACTCTTTAGCCTATTAGCCTGCACACACAAAAACAACACCAAAAACACAAGTATATGCTATGCAAGGTGAAACTAAATATAGCACGGTGTGTATAAACCTATCTAGAGGGGGGGGGGGGGTGAATAGATTTTACGCTTTTTACCCAATTTTTCGTGTTAGTCAAAATTACGAATTTACCCTCAAGATAATATAAACAAGCAAGTGTAATATGGTGCGGAAATTAAATTAACACTTGAATTTTTACGTGGAAACCCTCACGGGAAAAACCACGGGCTATGTAAGTAAGCCACACTCGAACATTGAATCCACTAAATGTGCAAACGATTACAACCTAATCCCGGAAGTAATCACACACCTACCTAATCCCGGTATGAGTGAACCTAGTCCAATTTGCTTGCGATCTAAGCAACCTAATCCCGGTTACTACACACAAGACTTACCTTCTCTTGAAGAGAATACAACCCTAAGTGAATATGTGAAAATATCCAAAATGCAACTTAGAGCAAGGGTAACCCTATATGCTTATCTAAGATGATTAATATGCAATTAAGAACAATCCTAGATATCAAAACTAAATGACATGTCAATTAGTTAAGCTAATCAATATTAAGCACAAAACCTAATATGCTAGCACAATACAACTTCTCAAACATACATCAAACTAATCTCAATCTTGTATTCAACAAATATAAAATCACATACAAGTAATTAAATTGAGATTGCTAGATAAGAGAAACACAAAATATGTAAGATATTAGTGAAAAGCTTACCAAGCAAAGTATGATGAAGATTCCATGCTAGATGACATCTAGATGATCTATGATGATGCTAGATGATGATTGATGATCATGGAAATGTGTTTGAGTAATTAAAAATGAGTTCTTTGTGTATTTTTCTTCTCTTGAAAAATATCCTAAGTATGAAGCATGAATAAGAACTCTTGTTAGTGACCTAAAATCAAGTTAGCATATATATAGAGGCCATAAGTGAAGTGAGGCCGTTTTGAAAACTCGCCAGAAAAATGCACTGTGCGCTGGTGGACCTGCGCTGGTGGACCTGCTCTGAACCAGCGCACAAGCACATTTTGGCTTGAGCGCTGGACGACAGGCGCTGCCACCAGCGCCAGTCCAGCGGCGCACACCTGGGCAATTGGCGCTGGTGGCCTTGCGCTGGTCCACACCAGCGCACGACCAGCGGCGCTCCACTGGGCGTTTTGCGTCGGTGAGCGGCGCTAGTCGACCGGCGCTGGTCGACCGGCGCTGGTCGACCGGCGCTGGTCGACCAGCGCTGGTCGACCAGCGCACAGCCTACATTTTTGTCCCCACAAGCAATCATGCAAGGGGAACAAAAGTAAACCAATATGCATCCTAATAGCCTAAATGCTATGATGTTATAAACACAAGATGCAATCATAAATACAAGCAAGAAAAGATGTAAATAAGCATTGATGCACAACAAAAAGAAACACAACATACAAGGATTAAACATATGCATGAGTTGTGAGTGTGTGCAACTATCTCTTAAAGACAAGTAAGCACTTAGAATATTACCTTTGGTGCTTGTCAATAATGAGGTCTTCAAAGGGCCTAATGCACTAACAACAACATCTAAACTACCCTTACAAAGAATCCCCACATATGGTTTGATCACGAAATAAGCCAATTAAAAACAACGGGAATCCTTACAATCTCCCCCTTTGGCTATTTCGTGACAAAACCATCACTCACATTGATTCCTCACAAAAAAATAGAAACTACGGGACTACAATGATATTCTACATTACAAAGAGATAAGAGAATGTAACTTGAAGTCTTCAATCCTCTTGTAGAATAATCAATCCCTGAAAAGAGTTTCTAACATTTCCAATACAAGAAAAGTGTGAGATTAATCATGTGAGAACAATACCAAGCATTTGCATTTTTAGAGTTTAGGCACAACATTACCAAATGTATGCAATGTATGATAAATGCAATGCTCCCCCTCAATGTATGTTCTCCCCAAAATGCACAAAAGCTTCTATATTTTGCAACTCCCCTTACCATATCCTACTCCCCCTTTTTGTCATGATATAGGCAAAGGAGTAGTCCCCAACCGGGTCACTCATAGCAACGAGAGGTAGAAGCATGCAAGATTTGCATATACATATAAGTCACTTTATGCACTTCAATTAATTTGAGAGAAACAGGGAGATTTATTTGAGAAAATGTGTGAATCCAACATGCTTTGCATACAAGACATATAGCATTCAAGTCCAAAATACAATGGTATTTGGCAAAGCAAATGACAAAGGTTTCTAATTTGAATTCAAACCAATTTCACCAATGTCATGGGAAAAGCAAGGATATAGAGATTATTGATTTCAATTAAGAGTAACTATATCCAACTTTATAAGCGAAACATGGCATGAGCGACTTTGCACCCTATTTGATTTTTCCGGATAAGATATCCGTATGATAGTAACCATGTTCAACTAATAAAGAAAGAGAGACATTTGGAATGTAAATTCCTTTGAACGGATACAAGATCCTTTATTCATTTTGAGTCTCATAAGCTTTCACACAAGTTTTGCATTTTTAAGAATATGCAATTGTAAGTGCCTCACTTTTGATTGGCTTATTTCATGACACACCACATTGGGATTGGTATGTAACGGGTAGCTTAGGACTTCGTGGTTGGCAAGCTTCTGGACTTCCCAAGGTGACTTCAAGAGCTTCTAAAGGTATACCACTTGACCTTGATTCTTGAAGAGATTAGGTGCACACACACACTTGCATGCATCTTTATATATTGAGCTTTTGTTACTATGCTTGTGTTTCATTGTTTAGTGCATCTATGTCTTCTTGCTCACACACTCCTTCATTGCATTTATATGATTGCATTTGTGTGAATCTTAATTGTGTGTCACATGCTTGGTGGTTTTTCATGTTGATATCCATTTCCATGCATGTTTTGTTGATTGCATCTAGCTTATTGAAATGCCATGTCATGTTAGGCATTAGGATGCATTCACTTCCCACACTTGCACTTCATGATTAGTCTTAAGTGTGGTGTAATTCGTTTCCGTTTGTGTGATCGGAAACATCTGCGCTTGCACGATGGTGTGCATGTCTTAGCGCGATGGTTGACCACTTGATAAGGTCTCATTCTTCTCTTGGATAAGTGTTAGATTTGGTTTGGTTATTTGGAGTAAGTGTCTAGTTTCAAAAGATTGGATTTCAAGTTTTTAAGTGTTTTCAAAACTGACCTTTGTATGGTCTTGTGACCATAACTTTTTATGAAAAGATTGAAATTGAGCTTTGTAAAATTCTGGACAAACTAGACTCTCATACCTTTCCAACGGTATATTATTCATAATATTTCATGACCGTTTGGATTGGTTTTGAAATTTCCAAAGTGACCACTAAAACAGGGCATCACAGCTGTTATCCGAATCTGACCTTTGGTCACTCAAATGACCATAACTCTTTCTACAGTTATCCAAATCATGTTTTGTTAATTGGAGTAGAAAGTAGACTTCCATACTTTTCCAACGGTATATTATTTGAAAGGTTTCGATGTAGTTTGGTCATGTTTTGAGTCGCTTGAAAATCAAGCTTTGTGCTGTGACGCTGCGCCGCGGTTTCGGTGCCGCGGTTTGTGACAGCGGCATGCGAGCGACAGCAATTTGCTGCGGTCCAAGTGCCGTCTTGGCTGACCGCGGCACCTAGACCGTGGCAGACCTGGTTCCCGACCCTGTTTTGTAATTTTGCCATATCTCACTCGTTTGGAGTCCGATTTGGCTCATTTTTGGAGCAAAAGTCACGAAATTTATAGGGCTATCATCTTAGCACTATAAATACATCTTTTTCTCTCATTTGTATCCAAGGAAACAAAAGATACACAACCCTAGAGAGAGATTAAGAGTTTCCTAGAGAGAGAAAGCTTCATGAAAGCTTGATTGACTCTCCAAACCCAAAACCCATCTTCTTCATGCATCATTGAACATCTTTAAAGCATGGGTCTTCTTGGTTTCTTGACTTGGTAAGTAGAACAAACATCACATCTTCATTTATTGTTCTATCTTAGTCAAGACATGTCTTTGATTGCTTAGTTTAGCAAATCTTCACTCCTATTGCATATTTAGTGAAGTTATGACATGATTGGGTTTTGTTTGTGATAGCTTACATGATTAGGTTGATTTTCCCTAAATAGCTAACCCTAGAACATTCTTGTGAAATTGGTTGATGATTAGGTTGATAGATGTATGTTTATTTATCTAGTCAAGTTTTATTGAATGTTCTTGAGATTTTAATTGAGTTCACATGTATGGACATGTTGACATTGTTTGATAGCTAGGATTGTTTTGTGATTGATAACATCTAGCTAAGTCTATATGATTTGCATTTAGACATTATTGATTAGGACTCATTGATTGCATTTGTTAATTGCACATTTATAGTCCTTGCCATGATTATTGACAACTTGTGTTGATTTGGCTTTGTTTGTTGACAATTAGGTTGTTAGAAATCTCTACAACTAATTGAGACCTCATGTATGTGCATGTAGGCTTTATTGATAACTAGGATGTTGATTTGCATTATAACATCTAGTTAAGCATATAGTGTTTAGTCTAGCACTCATTGCATTTGTGCATCATTGTGATACACTTAGACTTTTTGATTCTCTTCTTGAGTCAAAGTCTTGTGACTTCTTGGTGAAGTTTCACAAGCAAGGAAAGTCTTATGGCTACCCGTGAGTAGTGCTCAAGCAATTGGTCGAGTGCCACTGTAAAAGGCCCGTTGGGTAGATTAGGGGTTGCTCACGCCAAGAGTAGTGTATCAGGGGATATCACTAGGGATTGAACCAAGAGTGGCGAGTGGTAGTGTCCATAGCCTGAGGTTATCTAGGGTGAGTGTCCGAGAATCACTTGAGGGTGTAGATTCCTTTTCATATAGTGGATTTCGTTGACTGTGTGTGGCGCACATATCAGCCCGTGGTTTTTCCCCGTGTGGGTTTCCACGTAAAAATTAAGTGTTCTTTAATTTCCGCATTTTACACTTGATTTTATTATATGTGTGTTTTGGGTTAATTGTGATTAATTTTGACTAATCGAAAAATTGGTAATAATCGATTAACAACCCATTCACCCCCCCTCTAGGTTGTTTAGACACGCACGCGAGCTTATATTTGTATTTTCAGCAATCATCAATTCATGCTTTTCATGTGAGCATGCTGTATGAATTTCATGCTTTTTCATTTAGCATTAGCATGTTATTTAAGAATCATCATGTCATGGAGATAACTATAGGTCATTCACATCATACTTCCTATGTAAATCTCCTAGTCCAAAAATGCATGTTTGAACATAAATATGACATGGATTGTAAACAAGCAAGGTTCACACTTATAGAATAGAAAACATATATACATATGTACAACCAAGCTTACTCAAGCAATCAGAAGAAGAGGCATAAGTTATTTCAATTTTTTTGCAAGTTACAAGAATGCAAAATAGCTCTCTTTGCTTGAGCTTCCCATATGGGGTCAATTATAGAACATCACTCCACAAGACATATCCCAATAGATCTACTAAGAGTTTTAAATCGAGTAGCATCTAAGGGTTTAGTAAATAAGTCCGCAAGTTGATCATTAGTACCTACATGTTCAAGTACTATGCATTTATTTTCAACAAGCTCTCTAATGAAGTGATGGCGGATGTCAATATGCTTAGTTCTAGAATGTTGAACCGGATTCTTGGAAATATTAATAGCACTCATGTTATCACAAAAGAGAGTGAGAGTACCTTGATTGAATCCGTAGTTTACTAGCATTTGCTTCATCCATAGGAGTTGAGTGCATCCACTCCCTGCGGCTATGTACTCGGCCTCGGCCGTGGACAAGGAAATCGAGTTTTGCTTCTTGCAAAACCAAGACACCAAGTTGTTGCCTAGAAAGAAGCAACCGCCCGATGTGCTCTTCCTATCATCACAATTTCCTGCCCAATCCGCATCACTATATCCTACAAGACTAGGATTAGTGTCAAATGAGTACCAAATCCCATAATTAGAAGTCCCATTCACATAGCGAATGATCATCTTTACTGAAGAGAGGTGGGACTCCTTAGGATTCGCTTGGTACCTAGCACACACACCCACACTAAAAGATATATCGGGCCTACTTGCGGTCAAATAAAGCAAGCTACCTATCATGCCACGATATAGTGTTTGTTCCACACTTTTACCACTAGCATCCTTGCTTAGCTTCAAAGTGGTACTCATGGGTGTATCACAATGTTAGGCATTCTCTAAACCAAACTTCTTCACTAGGTTCTTAGCATATTTGGCTTGGGTTATGAAAATCCCATTATCTAGTTGCCTAATTTGCAAACCTAGGAAGTAACTAAGCTCACCAACAAGACTCATCTCAAATTCAAGAGACATGACATCAACAAATTGTTGGACTTTGGTGTTGTTGGTGGAGCCAAAAACTATATCATCAACATATATTTGAGCTATGAAAAGCTCATCATTGTCTCTCTTGATGAATAGTGTCTTGTCAACACTACCTCTTGTGTAGCTGTTGTCAACAAGAAATTGAGTGAGGCGCTCATACCAAGCCCTCGGTGCTTGTTTCAACCAATAAAGTGCCTTCTTGAGGCGATAAACATGATTGGGGTGGTGTGCATCCACAAACCCCTTAGGTTGTTCAACAAACACTTCCTCTTGCAAGAAGCCATTGAGGAAGGCACTCTTGACGTCCATTTGGTGCAATTTGAACTTGTGCACACAAGAGATGGACAAGAGAAGCCTAATGGACTCTAAGCGGGCAACGGGAGCAAAAGTCTCCTCAAAGTCGATACCCTCAATTTGAGAGTACCCTTGTGCTACAAGTCTAGCCTTGTTCCGCACTATGTTGCCATCCTCATCGGATTTGTTCCTAAATATCCATTTGGTGCCTATGACATTAGTGGTCTTAGGCCTAGGAACTAGAGTCCAAACCTCATTCCTTTCGAATTGGTTTAGCTCTTCTTGCATGGCAAGAACCCAAAATTCATCATTTTAGGCTTCTTCAACCTTTTTGGGTTCAATTTGAGAGGTGTAGCAAGTATAGCTAATAAGATTAGCAAGTTGACGTCTAGTCCTAACACCCTCATTTACCTCTCCAATGATATCTTCTTTATCATGGAGTTTCCTAACCCATGGAGCGGGTTCTTTAGAGTCCAAGAGAGGAACTCTATCAATAGGTTGTGTGTCATTATTGTTGACATTAGATGTCCCAACATTAGGTGACACCATAACCTCCTCCAAAGGAGAACCATCACTAAAAATAACCTCCTCCTCATGATCATTTGACTTGAGCCTAGTATCATCAAATACGACATTGGATGATTCCATAACACTTAGAGTTTTTAAATTGAAAACTCTATAGGCTCTACTATTTAAGGCATAGCCAATAAAAATACCCTCATCACTCTTAGCATCGAATTTGCCAAGTTGATCACGGTCATTCAAAATGTAGCATTTGCTTCCAAAAGTGTGGAAGTAGCTAACATTTGGCCTCTTGCCTTTCCATAACTCATAGGAGGTGTTTCTAGTACCGGGCCTTAGGAACACTCTATTTCCTATATAGCAAGCCGTGTTGATGGCTTCGGCCCATAGGTTCCTAGGGACATTGTTGCTAAGCAACATCACACGGGCCATCTCTTGAAGGACCCTATTTTTTCTCTCAACAACTCCATTTTGTTGAGGTGTCCTAGGAGCAGAAAATTCATGGGACATGCTTAAACCATTAAAAAAGGTTTCAAAGGTGGCATTCTCAAATTCCCTCCCATGGTCACTTCTAATCCGTTTAATGCTTTTAATATTAGAGTTCATTTCATTTTGAATTTTATTACAAAGCATTTTAAACTTATCAAAAGTTTCGGATTTTTCTCTAAGAAAATATGTCCATGTGAACCTAGAGAAATCATCAACACAAACAAAAATGTATCTCTTTCCACCCAAACTTTCGGTTTGCATGGGACCCATGAGGTCCATGTGGAGAAGCTCAAGTGGCTTCTTGGTGGTGAGATACTTACCCTTTTTGTGCATGCTTTTAGTTTGCTTTCCTTGTTGGCAAGGTCCACAAATACCATTGGCTTTCTTCCCAAGCTTAGGGAGGCCACGCACACAATTGAACTTTCCAAGGGTCCGTAGATCCCTAAAGTTCATGTGGCCAAGTCTTTCATGCCACAACTCAATTTGCTCATCCATGGACACATGATTAGATACAATTCTAGCTTCAAGACAATAACAATTGTCGCTAGATCTCATGCCCTTCAACAAGGTTTGTCCATCGGGTTTTAGGATAGAGCAATAGTCTTTCGAAAACAAGACGGAATATCCTTCATCACTAAGATGTGAAATGCTTATTAAATTGGCTTTCAAGCCATCAACAAATAAAGCATTGGATAAGGAGGGTAATCCGGGAACGGAAATGGTTCCTTTCCCTACAACATTCCTTTTGGATCCATCACCAAAAGTGACATTTCCACCTTTCTCCATAACAAGAGTCTCGAAGAAACTCTTGTTTCCCGTCATGTGCCTAGAGCACCCACTATCCAAATACCAAAAATTAGAAGAATTTGCCTTCAAGGCTATTTGTGCAACATGGCAAACATTTTCATTCTTTCTAATCCACTTAGCAACAATTTTAGATTTCTTAGTGGTCTTTGGTACATGTGCTCTACTATTTCTAGGATCATGCAAATCAATATTTTCATTCCTAGAAACATGCATCTTGGCTCTATTCTTTCTCTTTTCAATCATGCTTTGTTTTCTACACATTTTAATATATTGAAAGCAATTTGGTCTAATATGACCATCACAACCACAAAAGTGACAAATAGGGATGAAAAAAGGAATCATACCTCGCCTTTGAGCACGTCCATGTCTTTGTGGATAAGTGGGTTCAATCCATCTTCGTTGTTGAACCGGTCTTGGTTGCTTCCAAGCTTGAGGTTGCATGATTGGTCTCTTTCCTTTGTGAGCCAATTTGGGAGGAGTGTTGGCTTGAGGAACCTTAGGAGGTTGAGCTTGAGATTTCCTTCTTGGCCCCATTTTCACTTGTGCATTAGAACATTGTCCTACTTCTAACTTTTTTCTAGGAGGTTGCACAAATGAAATTTCTTCGTTCTTCAAGCTCTTGACAAACACTGTCTTGTTAGAGGTTGAGACTTTCTTGCCATCTTCATACCCAAGACCTCTCTTGTCACTTGGACTCTTTCCAACACCAAGTAAATGATCAAGCTTCTTGGTGCTAGAATCTATCCTAGCCAAGGATCCTTTAACCTCAACAAGTTCCCTCTTCAAGCCTTCTTCACTTCTCTTGGATAAGTCTAACTCCTCAATTAACTTATCCTCTCTCCTCTTCAATCTTTCCACTTGTTCACTTAAGTGGTCATTGTGAGCCGAAAGTTCAAGGTTTTCTTCTCTCAACCTCTCAATCTTTCTTGTGCTTTTGAGTGCTAAATCATTGAACTCGGCATGATATTTAGCAAGCACCTTTTGCTCCACAAACTTCTTTTTGGAACTAGAAGAGGAGTCACTTTCTTCTTCACTAGAGTCAATTTCCTCTTGACTCATCTCCTCTTTTTCACTAGCACTTTTGCTCCTGTGAAAAGAGGCAAAACCTAGGAAGTTAGCCATGAGCTCTTCTTCACTAGAAGACTCATCTTCCTCATTGGAGTCATCACTACTCCCACTCCATGTGGCGGCCATCACTTTACCCTTCTTCCTTTCATTGTGATTAGCACATTCGGGGGCAAAGTGACCAATCCCACCACATTCAAAGCATCGGACCCCTTTCCTATCGGTCCTCTCTTGTCTAGGCTCAAACTTCTTGAAGGAACTCTTTTTCTTCAAATCTTGTCCTCTTGACCCAAATCCCTTCTTCTTCTTGAACCCCATAACCTTGTTGAACCTTTTCACAAATAAGGCAAGGTCTTCATCCGATTCATGCTTTGCCTCCTTTGCATCCTTAGATGCTTTCAAAGCTATTCCTTTAGACTTCTTAGGAGGAGTAGTGGTGCTAGGAACCTTCCTAGACTCATATGCAAGGAGACGCCCAATTACTTCACTTGGCTTCATATCCATGTAGCCACTATTTTCTTCTATGGCCGTCACCTTTGATTCAAACCTATCGGGGAGAGATCTCATAATTTTTTGCTTGACTCTCCTATCCGAATACGGGTCTCCGAGTTGATGGCTTTGATTTACTATGTCCATCAATTTGATTTCGAAGTCACTGAAGCATTCATCCTCTCCCATCCTAAGTAACTCAAATTGAGTTTGGAGGACTTGAAGCTTGGACTCCTTCACCACCTCGGTTCCCTCATGTGCAACTTGAAGGATGTCCCATGCCACTTTGGCAATCTGAGTATTCTGAATAAGCTTGTACTGATTCTCATCCATTGCACACATAATAGCATGTATCGCCTTCCTATTCCACTTAGAAGCCTCAAACTCTTGCGCGTTCCATTGCGCCTTAGGCTTCAAAACATCTTGTCCTCCACCCGCGGGAGTCATCATAGGGAGATCATATCCGTCTTCCACTGCCATCCATGCACGATCATGAATTTGGCATATGTAGGATTCCATCTTCCCTTTCCATTGGGAATAGTCTAAACCGGTGAGAAGTGGAGGCCTTGTGCTAGAAGCTCCTTCGTGGCCACCACCATTTCCACCGTTTCCACTCATAGTGTTTATGAATGAATGAAATGAATGCAAATGTATGAATGATCAAAAATCACACAAAATGCAAAACTCACCAAAAAAAAGCAAGGATCACCTATGTATGTCTAGGAACCCGCTCTGATACCAATTGAAACTAAATATAGCACGGTGTGTATAAACCTATCTAGAGGGGGGGTGAATAGATTTTACGCTTTTTACCCAATTTTTCGTGTTAGTCAAAATTACGAATTTACCCTCAAGATAATATAAACAAGCAAGTGTAATATGGTGCGGAAATTAAATTAACACTTGAATTTTTACGTGGAAACCCTAACGGGAAAAACCACGGGCTATGTAAGTAAGCCACACTCGAACCTCGAATCCACTAAATGTGCAAACGATTACAACCTAATCCCGGAAGTAATCACACACCTACCTAATCCCGGTATGAGTGAACCTAGTCCAATTTGCTTGCGATCTAAGCAACCTAATCCCGGTTACTACACACAAGACTTACCTTCTCTTGAAGAGAATACAACCCTAAGTGAATATGTGAAAATATCCAAAATGCAACATAGAGCAAGGGTAACCCTATATGCTTATCTAAGATGATTAATATGCAATTAAGAACAATCCTAGATATCAAAACTAAATGACATGTCAATTAGTTAAGCTAATCAATATTAAGCACAAAACCTAATATGCTAGCACAATACAACTTCTCAAACATACATCAAACTAATCTCAATCTTGTATTCAACAAATATAAAATCACATACAAGTAATTAAATTGAGATTGCTAGATAAGAGAAACACAAAATATGTAAGATATTAGAGAAAAGCTTACCAAGCAAAGTATGATGAAGATTCCATGCTAGATGACATCTAGATGATCTATGATGATGCTAGATGATGATTGATGATCATGGAAATGTGTTTGAGTAATTAAAAATGAGTTCTTTGTGTATTTTTCTTCTCTTGAAAAATATCCTAAGTATGAAGCATGAATAAGAACTCTTGTTAGTGACCTAAAATCAAGTTAGCATATATATAGAGGCCATAAGTGAAGTGAGGTCGTTTTGAAAACTCACCAGAAAAATGCACTGTGCGCTGGTGGACCAGCGCAGGACCAGCGCACAAGCACATTTTGGCTTGAGCGCTGGACGACAGGCGCTGCCACCAGCGCCAGTCCAGCGGCGCACACCTGGGCGATTGGCGCTGGTGGCCTTGCGCTGGTCCTCACCAGCGCACGACCAGCGGCGCTCCACTGGGCGTTTTGCGCCGGTGAGCAGCGCTGGTCGACCGGCGCTGGTGGACCAGCGCACAGCCTACATTTTTGTCCCCACAAGCAATCATGCAAGGGGAACAAAAGTAAACTAATATGCATCCTAAAAGCCTAAATGCTATGATGTTATAAACACAAGATGCAATCATAAATACAAGCAAGAAGAGATGTAAATAAGCATTGATGCACAACAAAAAGCAACACAACATACAAGGATTAAACATATGCATGAGTTGTGAGTGTGTGCAACTATCTCTTCAAGACAAGTAAGCACTTAGAATATTACCTTTGGTGCTTGTCAATAATGAGGTCTTCAAAGGGCCTAATGCACTAAGAACAACATCTAAACTACCCTTACAAAGAATCCCCACATATGGTTTGATCACGAAATAAGCCAATTAAAAACAACGGGAATCCTTGCACAAGGATATAAGAAAGGAGTATAAACCCCCAAACCTATCTATTGGCATACATCTCCTAATGATATGTGGATAAATAAGAGACTTAAGACTCTAAAAACAAAACTAATCCTAAAAATAATAAAAGAAATATGTTCATACATGTAATGAAACACGTAATTCTCTCGAAAAGTGATCATGCAATCTGTGGAAACTCGAAGGCATTTTCAATTTAACATGACTTTCATCATGGCTCTTTACTACCCACACCTTATTACTAGGTGTGTCATTCCTTGCAACGAAAGGAGACTCTTTGGTTTGGTCTAGTTTGTCCTTACGGATCCAAACTTTCGTAACCTTTCTCACTTTTTTCCTAACCATGCTTTCTCTATTTTTGCAAAATACAACATATTTAGCACATTGGCTCTTTTTGTGACCCCTAATAGAGCAAAAATAGCATATAGGAGAAAAGTTAGAAATACTACCTCGGTTGTCTTTCTCCATTACTTCGGCTTGCTTGTGGGCAACCTTCGGAAGGCTTGCTCCACCTTGGGTAGTGAGGGGCTTCTTGGTCAATCTTTGCTTGATCCTCTCCTTTTCCAAAGCCCTGATTAGCAATTCGGCTTTGTCCACTTCCACAATGTAGTCACATATTACTGCTTGTGATACCTTCAAGGCATGGTCTTTCTTGATGAGTTCCTCACTTATAGCCTCCTATGCCTTGTCCATATTCTCTGCTTCCACTTGCATTTCCCTCACTTTCCGAGCAAATTCCTCCTCTTGTTCTACCACCAATATGGAGAGCTCTTGTGCTTTCTTCATTTCAGAGTCTCTCTCATCCTCAAGCATGGCAATCTTCAATACTAAGTCTACACTTAGACTTATCAACTTGTTCTCCTCAACATCCTCATCCTCATGGGCCTCTTTCCTTTCCTCCTTCTTGAGTTCATCTTCAAAGATACTAAGGAGCTTGTCCATGTAATCATCTGAGCTATCCGGATAATTCACCAGTTTGAGCACCTCTTGTGGCCTTGACTCACCATTCCCATGAATGGTAAGTATATTTACTTGCTTACTTTGGGTCGGAAAATTCTCATTGTCTTGCCTTTGGTAATTTTCCGCCACATGCCCCACTTGAGTTGCCGATCTCTCGGTGGATTCTTTAAGGCAAATCATCTGTTGCTCAGTGAATGAGGGGTTGTCTTGATTGCCCCATTGGTGGTCTTGCCATTCTTGATCCTTGCTTGTCTGATGGTTGTAGTGTTGATACAGATACATGGGATGTACTTCTCCTATTACTGGTTGTTGCCCATGATGTGCCATGAGGTTCTCCATATCCCATGACAAGTCAGCCAATTGCATTACCAACTTTGCCTCGGCCTTCTCCTCATGATCACCATTCCTTCCGCTTCGTTGTTGGGAATTTTGACCCAACATCTCATAAACCACATATACCTCCTTGGTGGTTTTCTCCCTCATTGCTTCCCCACAAGCATTGTCAACTGTGGCTTGTGTGAGTCCCGTCAATCCGTCATAGAAGCACTATACTAGTAGGATAAAGGGGAACATGTGATGCGGGCACTGTGCAATGAGTAATTTAAACTGGTCCCAAGTCTCATGGAAGGCTTCTTCAAAGGTTGCTATCTTCCCTTGTATTTCTCGTGTCTTCCAAGAGGGATAGTACCTTGAGAAAAACTTGGTCTCTACCGCCTCCCAAGTAATCAATGATCCTGCAGGTAGAGCCAATAACCACTTCTTTGCCTCATCCTTCATGCAGTACGGGAAGCATCTCATCCTCAACTGATCTTCTGTGAGCTCTCCGAGTCAGATGGTAGTAATGACATCATAGTACTCCTTCATGAACTGAAGGGAATCCTCATCCGTTTAACCTCGGAAGACTGGAAGAGTGTTGAAATGAGAACTCTTCAACTCATAGCTCCGTTGTAAATCACTCAACAGAATCGCTGACGGTTGAGCTCCCATAATCGGAAAAGCAAAGTCCTTTATAAGCCTCGGAGTAACGGGCACATTGGTAGGGTTCTTCATGTTTATCCGAATCCTGAAATAACCAACAAACAAAGATCAAATCGAACAAGATAAGATAGCGGCGCCAAAAACTTGATCGCCGTGAAGGAAAAATAAAAAGTAAACTACAAATAACGAAAATAAAAATACGACTAAAACTAACTAAAGGTAATACGCCTCCCCAGCAGTGGCGCCAAAAACTTGATCGGCATGAATGAACGCGATAGTTCTATAAACTATCGGTAAATGATAGGACGCGCGAGTGTTTATACCCTTTCGCAAGTATACGAATCGTTGGCCACGTGTAGTGGTTACGAGTAAGGGTTTCGCTCCCACGAGGAGGTGCTTACCTTAAATCGGTTCTAGGTCTTAGATAATATATATATATATACACACAATATATTTACACTATTAACATGCAATAAAATTAAAGGGAGATGTCACAAGCTAAACTAACAACTAAACTAAACTAATATTAAACTAAATGCAACTACAACTAAAGGTTGTCAATCCCTTAGGCAATTAACTAACCTAATCACTAAACATACCAATAACAATTAACTAAATTAACTAACTAGCTAAACTAATTGCCACTAATGCAAAGTTATGCAAGAGTGATAATGAGATATGTTAGGGAACTAATGAATCATGCAAAATACCTAATTACTAGTTGATAACAATTAAGCACTTCAATTATAGGTTAACTAAAATAAGCAAGGTTTGCATTAATCAAGTAAATCCTATTTTGCAAGTTAACAATTGGATTAATCAATTAACAAGCATATATCAATTAAAGCTCAATTCAAATAATAGATACAACTAGTATCATAGATATAACACATGAACACACCAAATCCTTAACATAGCTATTTAATTACACATTAACAACAAACTAAGGAAATAAGAGAGACAATAGAGACAACCCAATAATCTTGGTGTAGTCTTCAAGCTAGCTCACCCATCTTGCTTCCCCAAGCTTGGAATCAATATGTGGATGTAGGGAAAAATACCGTAGTACACGCAGCGGAAGCGAGACTCAAAATGGATTTAGTAACTTTTAAAATTTTTCCTTTTATGAACCTTAAACCCTTTGATCAATTAAACATATATATTATCTAACAAAAGAAGAATACCTTTTGTCGCGTGATCCAATTGACTTACGTCGATGGTAATCCGCAAGATCTTCAATCCTAGCACGAACGTGGATCACCTAGGAACGTGGTCTCCCTTTTCTTTGAATTGCAAGCCTGTGAATGGACAAACAAACTTTTCTTTTCTTTGTTCGTCACAAAAACAATCAAAAGAAGACTAAAATTATTCCGGTCACTTTTGAGTTCTCAATCTAATGATCGAAACTCGCGTGAACCTAAATCGATGTTGTACACACAAGCTTATTGATGAACAAGCAAATAGTGTACCATCAAAAAATAATTTATTCACTCTTTTATGTTTTAGTAGAATAAAAATAATGCTCTCTATGAATTAAGAAGAAGAAGAAAAATTGTCTCTCAAGCACAAAGCATTAGGTTGGCTGAAATCTATAAGAGTGTATATATAGGTTGCCAAATTTTCTTCTCTACTTTCTCTTTAGGGTGGCCGAAAATCCTAACCTAAAAGGGACTAGGGTTGCCGCAATTCTCAAGCCCAAAGGAGTTTGTATTGCACCCTAATTCCTATTTAGTTTAAGACTTCAAACCCTAATTTAATTCATAAATATTTTATTCCTTTATTTGACTAAATAAAAAAGACTTCTTATTTGATTTAAATAAATAAAATTATTTATTTATTTTCTTTTCAAACAAGTCTTTCACTTTTAGTAAACTACTACAATAGTATTACTCTAGGAAATATATTTCCTATTCAGAAAAGATTTGTTTCTTAATTAAACAATTAATTAATAAATTAATTAATTCTTATTTAATTAAAACAATGAAACAAAATAATATATTAGGTTATAAAACCTTCTTGCTGCCCCACTTAAACAAATGGGCTATATATTATTTTCTTTATTTCATTTAATCCATTGGACTTTAAATAAAAAGCCCACATGTGAACCAGACCCATTCTTACTAAAAGAAACAAGCCCACATGTCATTCATTAATATATTAATATAATTGAGCAGCCCATTACATAAATAATGTGCAAATTATATTCTTAATATATTAAATGCAATTCTAGATGGACCCTTAAATTGGTCCAGTAGAATATATCAAGTGATCCGTGTAAGTCCGTGTGGATTGGGGATCTTGGCAGGCCATCTAAATTTAAGCTTCAATAGACATAACCTAATCACAATCAACAAATGATTCACTTAGGTCCGATCCATTAATTTTAACTCATTCCACTAAAGAGCTAAAATTGAACTCTTAAATAAAGATAGAAAAGGAAGATGCTCCTCATTCATACCCTAGACAATCATATTGGAGAAAGTGTATCCTCGTGATTAATATCAGTAATCGCCAAGAGTTCATAGACCGCCTATAACTCTCCAAGTTACCATATTTACTCATATGACCACGTTTTGAACTTGGATATTTTGACTTGTCCAGAAGCCATGTTTTCAATAGACACTATCGAAAACTCAACGTTGAGATTTAATATCCAATTACCTCAAAACATCCATATGATGATATTATACTCTCATTTAATAAATGGAGCCACGATGTCCATATCTATAAATGAAGTCCTCTATCGATTAACAAATGAATATCACCAAACTATCGAGGATAGACTATGCGATATAATCGTACTCATTGATAACTCAAATGATATCACTTGCAACCATAAGTCCATCATTTATCTCAGGATTAAGATAGACTTTCCGATTGTCCTGATAATGAAAAGACTATTATCTATTAACGGTTCTAGATAAAGCTTTTCATTGTGACCCAGTTCAATACACCCAATGCACTAGATCCTTTTGCTCGAAGACACTCCGATGATTTTAGACTCATCATATCTCATTTGATCCCACTCAAATGCTAGCAAAAGAATTCTACAACTTTAACAAGATAAAGGTGCCCAACCTTTAACTTAAGTTGTGAATATTATTCAAGACTAACTAAAGAATTGTGTCTACCACATACATATCCAGATGTACGAACAATTCTTCTTTTCTCATAGTCTTTAGACCTTATGATTATTTACTTTGACAATTATAATATTAAACTATAAATGCTATACGATTTGTTAAACCAGAAATCACTTTATTAATATGAAAAAGATTGTTAATTACAATATTATGGAGATCTTATGGAGAACTTCCTGCGCCACAACAATATTGTCTTGGATTTGTTTGCCAGGAACAAACACCACCTGATTAGGGCTAACAAGATCATGGAGCAACACTCTTAACCTTTGGACAAGAATTTTGCTTATGATTTTATAGGCAGTGTTACACAAGCTAATAGGTCTAAATTGCGTCATATTAGTGGGGCTAGGCAATTTAGGTATGAGAGAGATAAGAGTTGATTTATCTCACTAGGAACACACCTATTCATGGAGCAATCAGAAGCCAAACTAATCAACCCAATCTTGCAAGTATTCCAAAACTTTTGGAAGAAAATAGTTAGGAATCCATCAGGCCTAGGAGCCTTAATCCCACCTATACTGAAAGTACTTAACTTAACATCTTGTTCGCTGACATGAGCATTTAAACTCGAGATATCACCCGCATTCAGCCTGGGGAATAACATGGGAAGCTATGAATAAGCACGAATACTTTGCTTATCCATAGAAAGACTTTGGAAGTAGTGAACCGCTTCTTTCTTCATCTCTTCAGTATCCGTAATCCAACTACCATACTCTTTCTTGAGACCCATAATCTTTGTTTCTTTTTCTTCTAATAACAGTAGAGAGATGGGAAAACTTAGTGTTTCTATCCCCCTCTTTGAGCCAACATTTTCTAGACTTTTGTTGCCAGAATATTTCCTCTTGCTCAAGAATGGCCTTATATTCTGTCAAAATATTCTCTTCAAGAGTAGCGAGATACTGAGAATGCCTCGCACTAAGGCATTTTTGGACTCCTTGAATCCTAGCAAGTAGTTTTTTTTATTTTTTTATTTTTATGAAAAATGTTGCCAAATTCTTCTTTATTCCAACTCTTGAGAATATCAGTAAAGCTATGAATTTTGTCAATGACAGAGGCCTCTTAAGGACTCTAACTAGTACGGATTAACTCATCAAAGCTCTTATGTTTAAGCCACATTGCTTCGAATCTGAAAGGTTTGCAATTGATATTCGGAAGATGGCTGCTATAGAGCTGTATAAGAACAGGGAAATGATCTGACCAAACTCTAGGAAGATGTTTCACATACCCCTCAGCAAACTAGAGTCTCCAATCCATCGAACAAAGAGCTCGATCAAGTCTTTCCCAAATCTCCTCACGAACACCTCTTTCAGTCATCCAAGTGAACTTAGAGCCAGTAAATCCCAAATCCACCAAATTATTTTTATCGATCCAATCCCCAAAACCACTATTAGAATGCAAAAGTCTGGCACCCCCTACCCTCACCAACCCCCCCTACCCCCCACCCCCCCTCCCCCCCGCGCTTCATAGAGTTATTAACAATTTCATTAAAGTCTCCAGCCACCAACCACGGCAAAGCAAAACAACCCCTGATAGCATCCAAATAATTCCAAAGAATCTTTCTGTTGATAACACACGGACTAGCATACACTACCGTCAGAATCCAAAAGTTATGTTGATCATGAACCAAGGCTGTGACACTATGCCTAGAGTTAGCAATCACATGTAACTTGATTTTATTCTCGTTCCAAAGTAGCCAAATGCCTCATGAAAAACCTCAGCATCAACCACAAAACTGTTAGAGAAACCTAATTTTTTAATAACAAACCTAGCCTTAGCACCACTAATTCTCGGTTCACGAACTGCCAACATCTCAAACAGATAAAGCCTATTTAAATCAGCAATGTTACCATCGAATACCTTCTTCCCAGCTCCTCTTACGTTCCACACATAAATCATAAGAAGGGAAAAAAAAGGAACTCTATTCAGAGATAACTTTTATAGCCTCTTTCAACTCAAAGGTGACCACATCAAACTTGTTAACCAATTGTGTAACAGGAACACAGTTGTTATTCTAGTTAAGAGAAAAATCACCTTCATTATGTTTCTTAGATTGATCAACATAATTAGCGACATCTATGTGGAGTTGCCTTAACATATTCACACTTTCAGTCTCTCCAAACTCGAGAGTTTGCGTGATTGGTGAGGGAGAGACATTTATGCTATTCTTACTTAAGCTTCCCCTAGTAGAAAACGTAGCCCCTCTGCCTTTCACCACTTTGTCAACATCGGTCACTAGCTTCTTCCTAGAACTGAGATTTTTCCTGCTACCCTGGGAAGGCATCCTTGGAGATTTTCTGCCATGATGGCTTTTCTGATTGGTGATCTCAGTGAGAACCGCTTTACCTTTATGTTTGTTACCTTTATTACCCTTGTTTACCACTCTTGCTTCGTTTTCTACCATATTCGTATCCATGTCAACTCTTAATATGTCAAACCTTGGGCCACTCGCTTTGTCAACAATAGAAGTGTTGATCGCGCTTTAAATGTTCACATTTAAGCGCCCCTTTACTTGGTTTTTGTGACCATTTTTCGAGCATTTTATGTGTTTAACATTGTAAATAAGTCTTTTCAAGTAACTTAGGCATTTCAAGGGCATTTTGGTCCATAGTGATGAAAAGAGGCAATTGAAGCAGAAAACAGAAAAAGAGCAAGACCTGGCAGGTTCATGCATCCTGCTCGGCGGGACATGTCCCACTACATGAAGTCGCGGTGCAAGCAACCTCATCCTGGCGAGTTCTTACCTTCTGCTTGGCTAGAAAGAAGCCCCGTATGAAGCCGCGGGAAGTCACTCGAGTAAGCCTAGTAAGTTCTCACCTTCTACCTGGCTGGAAAGAAGTCACTACACGAAGCCACGGGAAGTCACTCGAGCAATCCTGGTGAGTTCAAACACACCTTTCAGCTGGACATGTCCAACTACACGAAGCCACGGGGAGAATCATCCAAACGCTCGGCGAGTTCATGCTTCCTGGCTAGCAGGAATGAAATCGCCGCACAGAATTGCAGCAACCCTGGCAAGTTCAGACAGGAGTCACGGAGGGACATGTCTCGCGGAACAAGTCCACGAAGAAGGAAGAAACAAGCCTGGTGGGTTTATGTCGCGGGAACAAATCCGCTGCACATACCCGCCGAGCACACTGTCGAGCTGCAAGTGAATTGAATTTCATCCAAAAGCCAATCAAATGAATCTTTTTTGCCACCTAATGTCCTTGGAAGGCCTACATCACCGAGAATGCACAAAATAAGAAAAAGGGGCTCTATGAATTCTCTGAACCAACACACTTAGAAAAAGAAAAGTAGAAGATAGACAATATTAGTTAGAAGAAGAATGGAGAGTTTTGTAGTTGGTTACATAGAGTTTTTGGAAATCAATAGAGAGGTTTGTTAGATAGTTGTAGAAAAGTCAAGATAGCTTTCTTGGCTACTTTCTAGGCAACCAAACACCCATATTTTGGTTCCCTTGTGTGATTACTTCAAGTTGCCTTAGAAGAGTTTGTTTCTTGGATCGCAAGAAAGATCATTTCCATTTCACAATGTAAGGATTCCCATTTATTGATTGGCTTGTTTCGTGGACAAACCACATGTGGGGTTTATTGTAAGGGTAGCTTAGGTATTGGTATTCAAGCTCAAGGCCCTTTCAAGACCTCATCTTGATAAGCACCAAAGGTAAATTTCTAGTGCTTACATGCTTTGAAGAGATCTAGTTACACACACACACAACTCATGCATAAATGTTATTCTTATATGTTGTGTGTTTTCATATGTGTGCATTCATAGTTGTTGAATATCTCTTCATGCATGTTTATTTAATTGCATCTAGTTTATTAAAATGCCATGACATGTTTAGGTATTATGATGCAAAGTCATGAATTTTATTCATGCATGTTTATATTGAGTGCATCTTGTTCAATGATAATGCCATGACATGTTAGGCATTAGGATGCATTCAATACCCACACTTGCATTTCATGATTAGTCTTAAGTGTGGTGTAATTCGTTTCCGCTTGTGTGATCAGAAATGCCCGCGCTTGCACGATGGTGTGCATGTCTTAGCGCGATGGTTGATCACTTGAGAAGGTCTCATTCTTCTCTTGTGAAAATACCTACAAGGTTATACTAAACAACCTAGAGAAGGGGTGAATAGGTTGACGCACCAATTTTAAAAACTCTTTCGTGACTTATGTCAAAACCTTGGAGAGCAAACAAATTAACCTTAAACATGATTGTTATGAGAAAAAACAATTAACACATGTATGCTCAATTCACCACCCTTAGCCTACAAAACATATACCAACAAACAATGTATCTCATATACAAGATATTCAATTAAGATCAAATTCCACAAGTTGTATTTTGAATATTACAATGTAAGTACACTAAGTAAAACTACTACAACTTGTTAATGAAGGAAATATATTAAAACCAAAACAAAGGATACATGTATTAATAGTAATGTTCAATGTATATACAAATATCAATCTAGATATATATCTATACAAAAGAATCAAAGAATAAGAGAATTATATTTACACAAATGAATTGTATATACAAAAATGATCAAAATGAATATTGATTACAAATCACACTATACACAATCTTGCTTCCAAATATATCACAAGTGAATATTGTACCACAAGATTAAAACATACACATAAACATATATAAAAGAGAGATAGAAAGAATTGACACATGAGATTTTTTTAACGTGGTAAAACCTCCAAGGAGGAAACATCCACGGGTTGAACTACAACCATTGGGTACTATATTATTGGAAAGTAAACATAGAACATTCACAAATTGACCAATCTTTAGCTCACCCAACCTAGTGAAGTCTAAGCCTACCCAACCCTATTGGAAAGTGTGAAATCCCTCAATGATGCGAAACCACCATATATTGGACACCACACACAACCAACTGTTAGGATTATGCTCAATAGCAAGAGTGTAATAGTGTTTTTGACAATCTATTCATATTAATAATGTGATTTCTGGTTTAATAAATCTTATAGCATTTATAGTTTAATTATTATAATTGTCAAAAGTAAATAATCATAAGGTCAAAAGACTATGAGAAAAGAAGAATTGTTCGTACATCTGGATATGTATGAGGTAGACACAATTCTTTAGTTAGTCTTGAATAATGTTCACAACTTAAGTTAAAGGTTGGGCACCTTTATCTTGTTGAAGTTGTAGAATTCTTTTGCTAGCATTTGAGTGGAATCAAATGAGTTATGATGAGTCTAAAATCATCGGAGGGTCTTCGAGTAAAAGAATCTAGTGCACTGGGTGCATTGAACTGGATCACAATGAAATACTTTATCTAGAACCGTCAATAGATAATAGTCTTTTCATTATCAGGACAATCGGAGAGTCTATCTTAATCCTGAGATAAATGATGGACTTATGGTTGCAAGTGGTATCATTTGAGTTATCAATGAGTACGATTATATAGCATAGTCTATCCTCGATAGTTTGGTGATATTCATTTGTTAATCGATAGAGGACTTCATTTATAGATATGGACATCGTGGCTCCATTTATTAAATGAGAGTAGAATATCATCATATGGATGTTTTGAGGTATTGGATATTGAATCTTAACGTTAAGTTTTCAATAGTGTCTATTGAAACATGGCTTTTGGACAAGTCAAAATATCCAAGTTCAAAATGTGGTCATATGAGGAAATATGGTAACTTGAAGAGCTATAGGCGGTCTATGAGCTCTTGGCAATTACTGATATTCTTCACGAGGATACACCATCTCCTATAAGATTGTCTAGGGTATGAATGAGAATCATTTACTTATTCCATCTTTATTTAAGAGTACAATTTTAGTTCTTTAGTGGAATGAACTAAAATTAATAGATTGAACCTAAGTGAATCATTTGTTGATTGTGATTGGGTTATGTCTATTGGAGCTTAAATTTAGATAGGCCCGCCAAGATCCCCAATCCACACGGACTTGCATGGATCACTTGATATATTCTACCGGACCAATTTATGGGTCCATCTAGAATTGTATTTAATATATTAAGAATATAATTTGCACATTATTTATTTAATGGGCTGATCAATTATATTAATATATTAATGAAAGGCATGTGGGCTTGTTTCTTTTAGTAAGAATGGGTCTGGTTCACATGTGGGCCTTTTATTAAGGTCCAATGGATTTAATAAAATAGAAAAACAATATATAGATATATTAATATATATGGCACATGGCCGAGATATATATATATGATATTATATTGTTTTATTTTTATTATTTAATTAAATGAGAATTAATTAATTGATTGATTAATTATTTAATTAAGAACCAAAATCTTTTTCTGACTAGGAAATATGTTTCTTAGTAGTATACTATTGTGGTAGTATAATTAAAATAAAAGACTTTATTTGGTAAGTAGATAAATAAGGGATTTATTTATCTAGTCAAATAAGGAAGTCTTTTATATAGTCACAAATACACTAAAGAGTTGGATTAGGGTTTGTATTTTATATATATGCATGTGGAATATATAGATTATATATGCATGAATGCATGCGGAAATATATATATACATATATGCATGCGGAGAATATATATGAGATATACACTATTATTTATGGCAAGTGAATATATATGAGAGATACTTAATATGGCAGCATGTGGTCGCCTAAGATATATATATTAATTATATGTCGCCGAATATAGATATATATTATATTGAGTAAAAAATCTAAAATATTAGATATATATGGCAAGACTTGCGGCCACTAAATAGATATATATATATATTCTTTGTATATTTTAAGAACCCTAATGCAAGGCTTGAGAGTTTTTTTTCTTTTGCTTGAGAAAAATAGAATCCAACTCTTAGACTAGTGTGAGAATTCGGCCAAGAGGAAAAGAGAGAAAAGTTTGTTCTTATTTCGATAGGGCACTAGTAACTTTTATATCAAAAGGTTTTGTGCACAATTTCGAATAAGGTTCACGCGAGTTTCGATCTAACGATTGTGAATTCAAAAGTGACCGGAACATTCTTTGTAGCCTCTTGGAATTTGTTGTGACTAACGAAAAAGAAAAAGTTTTGTTAATCCATCCTCAGGTACACAATTCAAAGAGAAGGGAGACCACGCTCCTACGTGATTCACGTTCGTGATTGGATTGGAAGATCTTGCAGATTACCATCGACGCAATGTCAATCGGATCACGCGACAAAGGTATGATATCTTTAGTATTATATGTTAATTAATTAGAGGGTTAAGGTTCAAATTATGGAAAAATTTTAAACTATACTAAACTCTTTTTTAGTCTCGCTTCCGCTGCGTGGACCATATTTTTCCCTACACCAACATCGATGGTAGATTAGAAATTTCTGAAGAGTGCATACACCTCCCGTGTACCCCGCTCTATTGGAGTCTATGTCTAACCATACGCCTAGGCCTACCAATACAATAGCCAACTCCCTATCCAAGGCACTCTTGCCTCTAGGGGGCCTCCCATGCATGACTATTCGAGTCCTCCCGACTCTAGCCATGACTCCTTGCTTACCTATCCGAGTCATCCCGACTCTAGGCAAGACTTCTTGCTTGGCTATCCGAGTCACCCCGACTCTAACCAAGACTTCTTGCCTTTTACAAGGACTTCCTAGTGTGATCATGTGAATGCAAATGATGCAAACAATCAATACAACATAGAACATGTGATCAATACATTCTATGGCACAAATAGACCTAAACATGTGATATCACAAGTAATCAAGTCTAGATGCAAAATACGAGAATAGAAACCTAAACATGTGAAACACCTAACACATACAATCAAAGTCTCATTCACATATACAACACTTGAATCACAATATGTTCATGAAGTACAAATTCAAGATGCTATCAATATACAATTAAATGCTAGATATATGAGATTAAAATCAATCAATATACTAGACAAAAATATAGAGCAAGGATTTGAGATTTACATCGATCAAAACCTATATTCTCTAAATCACAAACAAATACACAAATCCTAGATTTTATCAATCAAAGGATCAAATCAAATCTTGAGGTCATTTATCACAAAATTAATTCAATTAAGTTCCAAAAAACCTAAGATGCCATTCTAATCACAATACAACTCACAAACATATGTAAAACCTAGAATCATAGAATCTAGTCAACATTAGTCCACAAATTGACTTTCAATTAGAATGATAATTAAGATATCTTTCTCAATAGCTTTTACCAAACATAAAAATAGATATAGAAGAAGAAACCCCAAGCAAATGGAAGGTCAAAAAGAAAGAAATCCCAAAGTTGAGACCATTACCTCGGATTCTGCAGCTGGTTCGGAAATCAGTGTTCAACCACTAGAAATCACGATCAAACAGCCACTAAACCACTTGGAGATGTTAGAGGACTCAAATACGAACACTCTTCAACTTGAATCACTCAAATCCGACTCTGGATGAGGAAGATATGGTGTTTTGAAAATCTGAAAATTGGAGAGAAATGTATTGCGGGAAAACTGAAATGTTTCTTCTTGATTTCAAAATGGAGAGAGAGAGAGGGAAGAAATAGGAGGAGAGAGAGAGGCCATATCAGCCAATCAAGTGGGGCCACGTCACCCCCTGGCTGTGGGGGGCGCGTGGCCCACACGGGAGCAGAGGCTGCTCCAGGCCGTGGGGCCCACGGCCTCACCAACAGCCAGCCCAAGTGGCCTCACGGCCTGGGCTGTCCTCTCGCGCTCTCCCTCAGTTCTTCGGCCCGTATCTTGGGCGTCCGAACTCCGATTTCGAATCTGTTTCCGGATTATGAACCGTGACTCTCTCGCGCACAACAAAGACTAATAACTTTGAAAAATGGTTGAGAAATCATCTTGGAAATCATTGATGAAGTCAACTCAACGAATGAGAACGAAAAGTAGCATAGTCAACATGTTTGGACTTGAAACCTTATGAATGAGTAACCGAAACGACCGGAACTCAATAAGGCATTAAATAAGAACATGTTCAAGTCCTAAACATAAAATACGGAAACATACAAACACAAAGACACACACATATGCTAGTTTCCGGACATAGTCCTAGAAAATGCAAAACACAAAGTTTATCAACTTAATATGAATGCATGACCATATTTTGCCAAGTGTGTGAAAGTGATATGTAAATGAAATTAAATCATGAAGGAACACACAAGAATGATATGTGTGAGTGTGTGCCTAGCCTTGTAAGAGATAAGAGGACCTTTAATACCTTTGTCGACCAATAATGCACGAATCTCTTAAAAGCCGGCTACTTGAACGAATTGTGGTTGAGACGTCCTTCGTCTTCGAAATTCTTCAATTACTAACCACTAAACATTACAAGTTAAACATGTTTTGATATGGAATTAATGCCAACACTAATTATCAACCTTACAATCTCCCCCTTTGGCAAATTCCATGTCAAAACCCCTAAACAAACACTAAAACAATTACAAAGAAAATTTGGTCACAATGAGTACAATGAGTTACACATATAGACACAAATTAACAACCAAAAACAAGTTTCGAACTTCAACTTGGTCTTCTCTTGATATCACCTAAAAAGAACTTGAAAGCACAAGAATATCCAAGAGACAACACATATGGCAATATATATTCATTGGCAAGAAAATAACACGTTTAAAGTTCAAATGGATCATGTATGCTCCCCCTAAATACATGCATCCAACAAAGATATCATATCCAAGATATTACACGCCATATGAAGTTCAATACTTAACACATACATAAAGAAGATATGCTAAAACAATATCATATTTCTCCCCCTTTTTGACATAAAATGAAGCCAAAGGGAAAAGAGAAAAGATACCTTGAGATCACAAAAGCTTTGCTAGCAACTTGTGCCACCAAAAAACGTTGAACGATTTGATGACCTCATATTTGGAGGTGGATGCTTTGCTTGAAGAAATGCTTTCTTCCAAGTTCTTGATTTTTGCATCTTATTGAACCACCTTTGTGTTTAGCTCTTATATCTTCTCCCTTGATTCTTGTTGTTATCGATGTTAACCTAGCAAGGTTATACAAATCTAGACAACACAACAAACTCATCAAGGTAAAATGAATCACAAATGCATAAATTTTACTCATAAGCACATTGGTCATTTCTACCAAATTCAACAATTGCATAAACAATCATATCAACCCCAAACATGAAGGAATTGGTATCAACAACAATCATCTCGACCCCATTCAAGAAGAGATTTGATTATAACAACAACTACTAACACTCTAAGCAAGGAGGAATTTTTTGCAACTACAAGCAATATAATTGATTACAACCACAATTACTATCACTCTAAGCAAGGAGGAATTTTTTGCAACCATAATCAATTGAATTGATTACAACCACAATTACTATCGACTCCAAAACAAAGAGGAACTCATTGCAACTACACTCAACTAAATTGATTATAACTACAATTACTATCGGCCCCACACAAAGAGGAATTCATTGTAATTACTCTCTTATCAACCTCAAAAATGAAGAAATTGATTGCAATCTCAACTACTATACAACCCCAAACAAGGAGAAGGTGATTGCAAACACAATCATACAATTATTACAAAAAGATTCATGCATTAATTGTGATCAAACATACAAAGGCATATATCATTATGAAGAATCATCATGCATATCAAGACATATGAAATAACATCTTCAAGATTCATCATATTAAAACAAAACATGCCAAACAAACAATAACTTCCCTTATCTCAAACAAATGCTTTATCTCAAATAAATGTTATATTTAAAGCTCTTCCTAAGCTCCTTAACCTTATTAAGCAAGAATTCTTTTCTCCCCTTTAAGACAAGAATTCTCCCCCTTAAGACAAAGTCTCAATTAAGCACAAAGAGAAACAATACACTCACATTTGGAACATTTCTCCACACATGGTGAGGTATACATTTTCCCCCTTTTTGTCAAGGAATACACAAAGGATACAAGAGATAAAGAACGAGATATTAAGCAAACAAATCGTATAGAGAGCGAAGTTGAATAAACTAAAGCTCCCCCTAAACATATGCTTCACATGTTATCACAAAGTAGATTTGTTCACAAGGGATTATGAATCAACTCGAAGCATGTGAACATATCATAAAAGAGAACAAAGTCTAGCATACTATGCTCCCCCTTGATAAGTGGTCTATCTAAGATCAAGATAGAGTATTGTTCACAACGAGATCCACACAATCACACATTCAAGCAATTAGAGAAAATATTTCATCACTTTTCAAAGTCTAAGAGAGAATCATAGATTTTCATTAATCTCTCAAAAATATTCTCACATTGCTAATGAATCAAGCACATAAGCAAAATATGTGTGTGTGTGTGTGAATGCTTCTCACATATATAATAGGAGTAATTGTGACATCAACATGCAAATAATTTCCACACCTATCCATCTAAAGCATTTCCAAAAATAGGTCAAACCGATATTCATCTGGTTTTTGCTTTAAAAGAATAGATATCAACATGTGAACGTGTGTGTGCATGTGGCTCGTTTTCCCGTTTCTATTTGTCAACCCGAGCTTTTTCACAATTCTCAACTATACACCAATAAGCCTTTTATTTTTCATTTCTTTTAGGCTTAGAATCAAAGATTTTTTTTTTATTTTTTATGATTCATTTCAACACTTCTTTGATTTTACTAACAAAAACATATACTCCTTATGGCGGCTTTCACTCATCACAATGGCGTAGCCCTTTCCTACATTGGGTGGCTTCACAACCAAGGTGTGTAGCCCTTTCCATGAGGGTGCTCGTTGATTACTATGTAGTGCCGAAGCAAAATGGATACATACCATAGGTCATCTATCATGTACTAAGCAATAGGCTTCTAGATGCATCCATAATCTACATACTTTCAACCACACATACTCAAAAACTAAAACATATAAGAGAAGCATTAGTGCACTTTTCAAAAAATAAGATTTTCAAGCTCAAGTGCATGATCTAGAAACAATACAAGTTACTTGTTTAAAGATCATTACTTCTCAAGTGAGTAGCTCTCAAAGAAATTGATATTCAAATTAAGTTTTGCTCATCAAGCCACTCAACAATCACACAAGCATTTCAAGCATCATGTATAAGATCATTGTGAACACATCACTAAAAGATCTTTAGAGAGCAAATGTCAACAAGAACCATATGAATGCTATACTAGTTCTATAATATTACATGCTACATGATGTAATGCAAACATAGAGTCGAAAGATGAAAAGCTAGAAAGCAAGCATTAGGGTATTGAAATACCTAAGCAAGCTTTTTCATCAAATGCAAAGCCTTCGCTCTTTTTATGAGCTCTCTTAGCTTGTTTGTCCTCATGACAACAAGTTGTTGGTGTTGCATCCCAAGAGAATAAAGACCATGCATTTCAACTCAAACAACAACAAAAATGACTTTCTCCAAAAGTCTTAACATGATTATCACCAAATAGATTTCATGATATGCAACTTCTCAAAAGTTAATCAACGGATTTTGACTATCATAATGATATTTGTGAAATAGCTAAGTTCATGTCAAAGTCATAGAGAAACAAAGCTAGCTAGCTAAGTTACTCAAAACTAGACACTAATCTTAAAGCCAAGTCACATGTGCAACTTACACCAATGGTAAGAACACTCACCCTTGACCCATTTGGTCTTGGGAGCACAAACACAAAAACCATCATGATCATTTCTTATGGCAATATAATATTTAGAAGATAAACATCAACCATCTTCTCTATAAAGATATTCTCATGTTATACGTAACATTATTGCCAACAACAAAGATATTATCAAGACTATACATATGATCATGTGAAACACTCATATTCACCCAAATCTTCTTGACAATATTCCTTACATGATTATCATTAACACGCACAAAATTCAAAGAGTTATCATGCAAGAAACATACATAGAAGATTTTCTCATCTCACTAACATGCAACTCATTTCCTAGTTTGCAATGTCTAATATACTCATGGCATATATATTTAGTATGCACTACAACATTTCAAAAATTGGCAAACCGGAATACATAAGAAGATGATACTATTTGGGTTAGAGTGTACCGACGGTGAAGGCTCCTTACTCTTCTTGATTTTGCACTTGACCTTGGAAGATTGGCCTTTGAAATCCTTTTGTTCCTTAGTGACTTGCCTTTAGTTGTAGGAGACTCAACTTGCTCAACTACAAAGCTTAAGTCACTTGAATCTTCATGAAGATCACCAAGCTCTTTGGCCTTCATGATTGCCAACTCCTCTTCCTTGCCTTTGATCATTTCCTACAAGAAATAAAACAATTTATTAGCAAAATCTTTTATTAAACTATCTAACACAAGAGCATCTTCAACCGTCTTCTTTTCTAGACATTTGATCACTCCATTCTTCACTTCAACTTCCTTCAAAGCTTTATCTCTTTCCTTCTCAAGAGATTGAGCTCTTGCCATCATGTTGAAGTTAGTGGTCTTTTATTTGCAATCTTCTTCATTTAGTTGCAAACTCAAGTGATCATGTCTAGAACGATCATCCTCCGGGAAAACTTCTTGTTCTTTACTTTTGTCACTAACATGCTTTTCAAGCTTATCAACAAAATTGTTAGTAGACAAATGAAATATAAAACGAGAAGAACCTTTTTCACAAGTAGCTTGGAATCTATTCCATGCCTCTTATGCCATATTTGAATTTTTATAAAGAGCAAGGTGTTTAAAAACTTACACCACTATAAATGGCAAAAAGGTCTAAAAGTTCCAACTTCTCAAAAATAAACCTCATTCATACTTTATGAACATATTGGTTTGGAGAAACTACTCCATCAAATATAAAACACGGAGAAGAGAAACTTTTCATGACAATCCAACCAAGCTTGCTCATCACTAGACATAGCAAAGTCTATCATGAGCATTTTCATCAAAACAAACATTTTCCCAATCAACAAAGGAGGACAACCATTACAAACAAAAATAGACTAAAGGTTGTTATCATAGTAAATAACCTTGTAGATCCCGAATCACACTAATTGCTTTAAGTGACCCGCTCTGATACCAATTGAAAATACCTACAAGGTTATACTAAACAACCTAGAGGGGGGGTGAATAGGTTGACGCACTAGTTTTAAAAACTCTTTCGTGACTTATGTCAAAACCTTGGTGAGCAAACAAATTAACCTTAAACATGATTGTTATGAGAAAAAACAATTAACACATGTATGCTCAATTCACCACCCTTAGCCTACAAAACATATACCAATAAACAATGTATCTCATATACAAGATATTCAATTAAGATCAAATTCCACAAGTTGTATTTTGAATATTACAATGTAAGTACACTAAGTAAAACTACTACAACTTGTTAATGAAGGAAATATATTAAAACCAAAACAAAGGATACATGTATTAATATTAATGTTCAATGTATATACAAATATCAATCTAGATATATCTATACAAAAGAATCAAAGAATAAGAGAATTATATTTACATAAATGAATTGTATATACAAAAATGATCAAAATGAATATTAATTACAAATCACACTTTACACAATCTTGCTTCCAAATATATCACAAGTGAATATTGTACCACAAGATTAAAACATACACATAAACATATATAAAAGAGAGATAGAAAGAATTGACACATGAGATTTTTTTAACATGGTAAAACCTCCAAGGAGGAAACATCCACGGGTTGAACTACAACCATTGGGTACTATATTATTGGAAAGTAAACATAGAACATTCACAAAGTGACCAATCTTTAGCTCACCCAACCTAGTGAAGTCTAAGCCTACCCAACCCTATTGGAAAGTGTGAAATCCCTCAATGATGCGAAACCACCATATATTGGACACCACACACAACCAACATCGATGGTAGATTAGAAATTCCTGAAGAGTGCATACACCTCCCGTGTACCCTGCTCTATCGGAGTCTATGTCTAACCATACGCCTAGGCCTACCAATACAATAGCCAACTCCCTATCCAAGGCACTCTTGCCTCTAGGGAGCCTCCTATGCATGACTATCCGAGTCCTCCCGACTCTAGCCATGACTCCTTGCTTACCTATCCGAGTCATCCCGACTCTAGGCAAGACTTCTTGCTTGGCTATCCGAGTCACCCCGACTCTAACCAAGACTTCATGCCTTTTACAAGGACTTCCTAGTGTGATCATGTGAATGCAAATGATGCAAACAATCAATACAACATAGAACATGTGATCAATACATTCTATGGCACAAATAGACCTAAACATGTGATATCACAAGTAATCAAGTCTAGATGCAAAATACGAGAATAGAAACCTAAACATGTGAAACACCTAACACATACAATCAAAGTCTCATTCACATATACAACACTTGAATCACAATATGTTCATGAAGTACAAATTCAAGATGCTATCAATATACAATTAAATGCTAGATATATGAGATTAAAATCAATCAATATACTAGACAAAAATATAGAGCAAGGATTTGAGATTTACATCAATCAAAACCTATATTCTCTAAATCACAAACAAATACACAAATCCTAGATTTTATCAATCAAAGGATCAAATCAAATCTCAAGGTCATTTATCACAAAATTAATTCAATTAAGTTCCAAACAACCTAAGATGCCATTCTAATCACAATACAACTCACAAACATATGTAAAACCTAGAATCATAGAATCTAGTCAACATTAGTCCACAAATTGACTTTCAATTAGAATGATAATCAAGCTATCTTTCTCAATAGCTTTTACCAAACATAAAAATAGATATAGAATAAGAAACCCCAAGCAAATGGAAGGTCAAAAAGAAAGAAATCCCAAAGTTGAGACCATTACCTCGGATTCTGCAGCTGGTTCGGAAATCAGTGTTCAACCACTAGAAATCATGATCAAACAGCCACCCTCCAAGTTAGAGGACTCAAATACGAACACTCTCCAACTTGAATCACTCAAATCCGACTCCGGATGAGGAAGATATGGTGTTTTGAAAATCTAAAAATTGGAGAGAAATGTATTGCGGGAAAACTGAAATGTTTCTTCTTGATTTCAAAATGGAGAGACAGACGGAAGAAATAGGAGGAGAGAGAGAGGCCATATCAGCCAATCAAGTGGGGCCACATCACCCCTGGCCATGGGGGGCGCGTGGCCCACACGGGAGCAGAGGCTGCTCCAGGCCGTGGGGCCCACGGCCTCACCAACGGCCAGCCCAAGTGGCCTCATGGCCTGGGCTGTCCTCTCTCGCGCTCTCTCGGTTCTTCGGCCCGTATCTTGGGCATCCAAACTCCGATTTCGAATTTGTTTTTGGATTACAAACCGTGACTCTCTCACGCACGACGATGACTACACAACTTTAAAAAATGGTTGAGAAATCATCTCGGAAATCATTGATGAAGTTAACTCAACGAATGAGAACGAAAAGTAGCATAGTCAACATGTTTGGACTTGAAACCTTATGAATGAGTAACCGAAACGACCGGAACTCAATAAGGCATTAAATAAGAACATGTTCAAGTCCTAAACATAAAATACGGAAACATACAAACACAAAGACACACACATATGCTAGTTTCCGGACATAGTCCTAGAAAATGCAAAACACAAAGTTTATCAACTTAATATGAATGCATGACCATATTTTGCCAAGTGTGTGAAAGTGATATGTAAATGAAATTAAATCATGAAGGAACACATAAGAATGATATGTGTGAGTGTGTGCCTAGCCTTGTAAGAGATAAGAGGACCTTTAATACCTTTGTCGACTAATAATGCACGAATCTCTTAAAAGCCGGCTACTTGAACGAATTGTGGTTGAGACGTTCTTCGTCTTAGAAATTCTTCAATTACTAACCACTAAACATTACAAGTTAAACACGTTTTGATGTGGAATTAATGCCAACACTAATTATCAACCTTACATCTTGGATAAGTGGTAGTTTTGGTTTGGTGTTTGGAGTAAAATGTCTAGTTTCAAGAGATTGAATTTTAATGATTTAAATGATTTTCAAAACTGACCTATGTATGGTTTTGTGGCCATAACTTTTTACACAAAGCTTCAAAATGAGTTTTGAAAATTTTTGTACAAACTAGACACCCATACCTTTCCAACAGTATATTATTCGTAATATTTCATGACCGTTTGGATTGGTTTTAAAATCTCCAAAGTTACAACCAAAACAGGGCAACTCTGTTGTTGTCCGTTTCTGACCTTTGGTCACTCAATTGACCATAACTTTTTCTATAGACATTTAAATGTCATTCTATAAAATAAGTAGAAAGTAGACATCCATACCTTTCCAATGATATATCATACGAAAGGTTTCGATGTCGTTTGGTCATGTTGCGAAGCGCTCGAATCTTGAGCCGCTGCATTGACGCGAGTACCGCGAAAATGCCCATAATTTTTCCACTTCTTCCAAAACGACATAGTTTCACTTGGGCATTATAAATACATATCTTTCTCATCATTTTGAGGGCAGAGCCACAAAATCAAACCCTAGAGAGAGAGGCTCCTTATTCTTGAGAGAGAAAGAGAGACTTGAGAGAAAAAGCTTAAAGATTACATCTTTATCTCTCTAAACCCATTACCACATGCACAAATCATCATCTAGGCATCATCTAGGTTCATCTAGCATGTGCTAATGCATGGGTCTTCTTCAACACACATGGTATGATTTGTTGAACACTTTTATCTTACATAATTAGTGTTTCTATGATTTGTTGAACACTTTATCTTACATAATTAGTGTTTCTACTTATCAATTTTATCTCATTTATTACTTGTATGTGTTTAGATTAATTTCTACATACATGATTGAGATTATGTGTTGATTGGGTTATTTACGTTAGCTAGGTTTTCATGCCTATTTTATATCTAGCTAATTAATCTCATTATATGATTGAGATTATTTTTGATAGCTTAAATGATTAGGTCATTCTTGCCTAAAGCTATGCCATAAACATTCTTGTGTGATTTATTGATAACTAGGTTGATAGATTGTATTTTAATCAACAAGTTAATCTTTTGAATGTTTGTGGGTTATTTGTGATAGCTATTGTATTAAGGATTGGTTATCCTTAACATAGTTAAAGTTGTATGCCATGTCATATAGCTATATTTGATATCTAGGATTGATTTTATTGTCATCGTATAATCCTAGATAAGCATTTAGTGTACCCTAGCACTTCTTGCATATTTGGATATTCATTGCATATTCACATAGGGTGTTTGATCTCTTCGAAAAATGTAAGTCTTGTGTGATAGACCGGGATTAGGTCGCTACACCGGGATTTGGTGGTCACATGAGCAAATTGGACTAGGTCCACTTTTACAGGCCTGTTGGTAGTGGTAGCGGGATATTGGCCGGGATTAGGCCGTTAAACCGGGATTAGGTTGTATACGCTATCACGATTAGTGGATTCGAGGTTCGAGTGTGGTGCACTTACCAGCCCGTGGTTTTTCCCTGTTGAGGGTTTCCACGTAAAACTTCAAGTGTCGTTTATATTTCCGCACCATATTACACTTGTTGTTTATATTGTCTAGTTGGGGAATTTTCATAAAATTGACTAATCGCGAAAATTGGGTAATATCGTTTAAAATCTATTCAGCCCCCCTCTAGATTAATATTATACACACCGAGTATTTGTTTCACACAAGAATTTCGATTGGTGATGTTTCCTTTGTTTGTATTTCTTAGTAACTTTGATTCTATGTGTAACTAAATCCTCCTTGTTAGGGGATTAGATGTAATTCTTGTATGAACCTTGCCATATAATCAATCATATTGCTATCACCTTCTCAAGTTATGCATGTGCCTTTTAATTCATGTATGTGTGGTAGTTGCAACTACCAATTCTTCATTAATGCACAATAACTTGATGAACTAGTATGCTTAAGACCATTTATTGCATGTACCTATTATGCCATCTATGTTGTAGAGAGTACTAACTTGTAAATCTCTACTAACACTTTGAGTAAATCTCCTCTAATCACTTTTCTAGTCTTAGATCATGATTGGAGTTGAGGTTTAATGATTATGATTTCACATGAATAGATGCATGTTAGGGAATTGTGATTGAGCTTAAAGAATGATTGATTAGTATATGGGTTAATACTTGAATGAATCTATTCCCTAGCAACTTTTAATCTAGAATTTAAATCAATTAGTTGTAATTGTTACTTAGCCAATTTCAATCTTAGCATAGTTAATGTGTTAATCATCTAGATAATTTAATTAGACCTTTATTAGCTTAGTTTGGAGATTGTAGAGATTTTCTATTTAGGCGTAAAAATATTGCTAGTCCTTCATGGGAACGATACCCTTACTTGCTCACTATACTAGTCCAACGACTTGTGCACTTGCAATAGGGTCACCAGACTCGCGCGTCCCTCTAATATAATCGAGGTAGAATAGATTAATTTGTTGTGACATTTGTAGAACCGGTTCGGGCGTGTCAAGTGTTACCCGTATCAAAAAGCTTGCCCTTTGCACCATTATTCATCTGATAATTCTTGCCCAGATAAGCCTCATTATTTTCACCATCAAACTTTCCAACACTCAAATTTCCACTCCCTGAAGGCTTCTGGACAAACTTATTTTTCTAAGTAACATCAGAATTCCCATTGTCATACCTTCCATTCCTTCCTTTTAATTGTCTATTACCCTGTCTGTTGATACTCGCTTTTTCCGTCGTTAAGAAATCGCAAGGATCAAAAGATTAGTTCATTTAAAAGGGGGTTTCCTACGCAATGTGCTCTAAACTAGCAAAAGACTAGTAAAGCGGCAAGCGAGGGTATCGTTCCGCAGGGAGGTGTGATTCGTCAACCATTTCAAGTTCTAGAGTTTATTGTAAGCATGTAAATAGAATGCGGAAATGTGAGAATGGTGTGTGTGAAATGTATGTACAATGCGGCATGTATGTGTGTAGAGAGAATGAAAATGAAAATAAATAAAAATAAAGAGAATATGGAAGGGTGAGAATGGTGTTTAAAGTGATAAATAAAATGGTGGATAGGAGAGATGCATGAAAATGGTCACACAAGGTTCAACAAGTTCACCATACATAAGTGCACAAATAGGTGGTTGTTAGACATTAAGGACATCCAATTTTAGTTAAGGGTTCGTTCTTGCCTCAATCTGATTTATACCGAGAGCTAACGGTTGAAGAGTGTGTCGAGAGCCTCTCAAACACGAAACCGCAACCAACATATGTGAACCGATTCTACAAACAAAACAACATTGAGCCCCAATGATAGCTTCGTAATGTAAAATGGCAACGTGAAAGTCTAATGAATGTGGAAAGAGTAATTATATCTCCGACCATAACTCACCTAGAGCCCCTAGCGTGATAGATGGCCAAAGACCAATAATTGTAACTCTAACCATGACTCACTTAGAGCCCCTAGAATGAGAAATAGCTAAAGTCCAATTGTTAACAAGAACATAGAACCAAATCTCATATAATATGGCAATTAATAGGTTCATCCATTCTTCCTAGCTAATTAGCCAAGACTATGTCCGGAGAGCCCCTCCAAAGGCACAATCCTAACACTAAGTCACTCAAACCCATCCATGAACATGCAATTTCAACCTTCCATCAACATACAAACACAAAATGGGATATTTGATTACAACTACTCCTAATTTACATTAATCTACTCCTAATCCCATCCATGAGTACATGTTAATTTCCAATCATCCATAAACATGCATTTCAAGATAAGAGATATATTCTACAACAATCAAGAATGAATCAAAACACAAATTGGATATAAAAACAACCACATGTATATTGAGCACAAATTAGGTTTACAAATATTCCCAAGTGGGGATTACACATCTAAGAAAACAAGAAATACAAAGAGAATGAGATAAAAGAGAAAACCCAAGTGGAAAGCCCCTCCAAAATGTGCTAATCTCCTTTGATCCATGCTTGGCTTGAAATTGGTCCAAAGACCCTCATTTCTCCTTGCAATCTACTCCTAAATGGATGGATGATGGGTAGAAGATGAGGTGGGGAGCATCCATGGATGCTCTTGCAAGCTTATCTCTCTCTTATTTGGTGAAGAAAATGAAGAAGAAGAAGAAGAAGAAGAAGAAGAGGAAGTGTGTGGGGTGTGTATTTGATCGCACTCCAAATGTTCACATTTAGCGCTCCCTTTTCCTATCTTTTTGTGCTTATTCCTCGGGTAAAACCGGGTATTTAACGGATAAATAAGTGTTTCAGGTGAATAGGGAAGTTCAGGGGCATAATTGTAATTTTGGACAATTCAGGGGCAAAAGTGCAATATTCGGGCAATTATTGAAGATTCTGTGAATAATGGAGAAGTCAGGGGTACAGATTGTAATTTTCCAGTCAAAGTCAGCGCAACAGCCATGTCAGCATGCTAGACGACGTCGTTTTGGGCTGTCTTCAGCGCGCGTCAGCGTGACGTCAGCATGACGTCACGCGTCTTCCTTAGCTAGACGGGTCAGCACAGACCCGCGACTCGACCCGGTTGCCCATCAACCCGGTTCTGACCTGGCATCTTCGGTGACCGTTTTTGACGGTTTTTCGGCCACTTTTCCAGCGTTTCTCCTCCCAAATCGACGGCCACCATCCTCCCGATCACTTTGCACCCACTTTTAGCCTCCCATGCAAAGGTTTTCAACTCCAACAAATCCTCCAAACCTCCATGGTTGTGCAAACCTTCAAGCTCGGTTCAGCGGCCATTCTCCCGCCTTCCAGAGCGTCCAAACTCGCCAATTCTTGGCGGGTTCATGTGGCGACTTCATTCCCACAGTCCAGAAGGTCAGAACTCGCCGCCAACTTCATTTTCTTCGCGGTGAGCTTCGACGGCAGGCAAGAGCCCGCCGGCCAGAGATTACAAGCCCGCCGGGATGACCGACTTGAAGATATTTCTGTCCAAAACCTCCCCAAAACAGTCCTCTATATATATATTTCCTCCCCTAACCTAAACACTACCTCCCAAATATCCAAATAGCTCCCAACTAGTTTAGTTTAGCTAGATTATCTTAGTTTAGTTTAGTGTAATGTAATTTATCACCATCCACACCACCTTAGTTGTTTATGTAACTAAGTATTGATGTTGGGTTTGGTGTACTTTGTATATTATCTAATATATGTGTTGATTTTCTATGATGAGCTTTACTTTATATATATGTTGATTCAATTAACAAATTGTTTAGCATATAATACAATTTAGACTATACATAAATGAATATTGATGTATGTGTCTTTATTAATGGTTTTAGACTATCCTAGGTTAATAGAAATCAACAAATTAATTGGATAATTGCACTTGTACACCAATATCCCAACATCCCAAGTCTCATTACCACTTTTGCAAGACCATTGCATTAGATGGTAATTAGTTAGTTAATTAGTTTAGTTAGTGTAATTTAGATTAAAAATGATCTTAGTATAGTTGTAGTTTAATTAGTTATAATTGATGTAGTGTAATTTAGTTGTAGTTAATGCCATCTTAGTTTAATTAGTTATTAGTTAGTTTAATTGCTTTCTTGCCATCCTCTTAGTTTAATTGCTCACTTGCCATCCTCACAATTTACTTTTCATGCATGTAAATATGTTGTAATTAGTGTAAATAGTATATAATATATATAAGACTAAAACCGATAAAAGGTACCTCACGGATTCCCTGTGGAACGAACCGTACTCGCCGCTATGTGATCATAACGATCCGTGCGCTTGCGGATAAACAAACGTGCCCTGTTTATTTTATGGTAGTTTATAGAACTATCGCGTGTCCCGCGTGCGCCGATCGAGTTATTGGCACCGCCGGAGGACACTGTATTATAGACCGTCACGGGGCGTGTCAGTATTCTGTTGGGAGAGAAGAGTATAAGGGGTTTATATAGTGTTGGGAGGTTAGGGCTGAAGGTTGGGGTGAATGGATGAAACTGCCCCTAAAATTCACCCAAAAAATAACTTTCTGGAGTGATTCGGCGATTTAGATCGGCGGCCTGGCCGCCGTTTGAAGTAGCCGTTTAGACCTGACAGCGTTTCAGCGTTTTCAGCTTCGTGCACCGTTACGGAAATGGCCATAACTTCCTGTAGAAAGCTTAGAATTGTAATCCGCAAAATGTTCTAGAAACTAGACTTCCGGGGCTTTCCGAATATATAAAGATATCAATGTGGTTCTATTTGAGGAGGAAGATATGACCTCCGCAAGTTGACCATTCTGCACGCGTATATACAATTTCAGCCCTTTTTGCTCCATTTTGCCTCCTCAACTAATTTTTAAGCTCAAATACCTGTTGTAGGGAATATGTACCTACACAAGGCTCAAAATAAAACATTATATACAAAATTACGCTCGAAAACGAGATAAACGATCGGAAATGGGGGACCTCAAATAGGTATAAAATAGTCCGATCATCTGTCGTAAGACACCAATAGCCAGGGACCATTAGAAGAGCTTTCTTTTTCATCGTCAGGTTTACTGTTACATTCAATAAGAGTATCAACTTGAATCGATTCCACGAATCCCTCTCTGCAATTGTCCTTGCTATGACCATAACGATCACATTTGAAATAAATAGAGCCCAGACTTTCATACTCCACCCTAATGGATCTATCCTCAATGTTAAGAGCACCTAAAAGGGGTTTGGAAATATCGATCTCAACACAAATTCGAGCAAATCTACCTCGAGCTTGATTCTCAGTTATAGGACCCACTTTACACATTTTCCCCAACATTCCACCTAGACTTCATAGCAGGTCTAAGTTCATCCACTTCATTGGAAGTTTGGACAATCTCACCTAAATAGGCATACTTTGAATCGAATCATCACTAGGAACGAAATTCGGTTTCCATCTCTGCACAACCAAATAATGATTCGCAGTGACCTAAGGACCACTAATGAGCACATAGTTTAGATCTTCTTTCATTTGAAACTGAGCAACAAAGTAACCGTCCCCAAGATCCGTGTAAGTGTCTCACTTTTGATTGGCTCATTTCGTTGACAAAACCAAAATGGGGTTCAAATATGTAAGGGTGATCGCGCTCAAAATGTTCATATTTAGCGCTCCCTTTTCCTATCTTTTTGTGCTTGTTTCTTGAGTAAAACCAGGTATTTGATGGATTAAATAAGTGTTTCAGGTAATTAGGGAAATTCAGGGGCATTGTTGTCATTTTGGACAAATCAAGGGCTAAAGTGAAAAATTCGGGAAAGTATTGAATATTCTGTGAATAAGGAGAAGATCAGGGGAGCAGATTGTAATTTGCCAGACAAAGTCAACATCAGCACCACGTCACCTGTATCAGACGATGTCGTTTTGCCTCTGCTGCGTCAGACCTAACATCAGCATGACGTCATGTCATTTTCTTGCTCCAGTCGGGTCGACCCGACCCGCGTATGACCTGGTTCTGACCCGGTTGACCCGGCGAATGACCCAATCTATTTCGGTCGTTTTCCTACCATTTTTCCGGCGTTCTCTGCCCAGATAGACTGCCTAGTATGAGCCTCTCGTGCACGTGATGTTTCTCACCTCCAAGTCCTCCAACCTCCATGGATGTTCAAGCCTTCAAGCTTGATTCTAGTGGATTCTTGCACGCCCAAAGACGTCCAAACTCGCCAAGGTTCCACGGTTTCATGCCGCTGGAACATTCCCGCAGTCCAAAAGGTTCAAACTCACGGCCAACTTCCATAAAATCTCCACAAATTTCGACAGCGAGAATGAACCCGTGAGACAGAGGATCCAAACCCATAGAAACAGCCGACTTGGAGATATTTCATCCAAAACCTTGCCTAAACACTTCTCTCTATATATGTAAGGTTCATGATTTGTATTGGCTTGATTCCATTGCAAAACGCTCTATATTTGTATTAGTTTTTGCTTAGGATGTTCTTGGAAGAAAAGAAGCTTAAAAGGTGAAGAGCAACGTCTAGTGCAAATGTCGTCTTCAAGAGGTGAAAGCGTCTAAGGTATACTTCGACTTCTATCCTCTTGCAAAGCGTTAGCACACACACACACACAATTCATACATGTGTGTCTCTGTATCGTAGTTCAAACATTTGGTATAACACATTCACACACTTCTTAGTATGCAGATGCATTGGTCTCTTTTAGACAAACATTGTAGAATTGCATGCTTTGTAACTATCTCTTTGATATGGCATGCTTGTGTGAATTTGTGTTTATTTGTTTATGTATTTCATATTTTGGACTTGAATATGTTCAAATTTGATTCCTTATTGAGTTCCGATCGTTTCGGTTACTCATTCATAAGGTTTCGAGTCCAAACGACTTAGCTAGGCTACTTTGCGATCTCATTCGTTGAGTTGAATTCATCATCGTTTTCCGAGATGATTTCTCAACCTTTTATCAAAGTTTCTTAGTCATCGTCGTGCGTGAGGAAGTCACGGTTCGTAATCCGAAAATGGATTTGAAATTGAAGTTTGGATGCCCAAGATATGGCTGAAGAACGTGAGGGAGTGCGCGAGAGGCAAGCATGGCCAAAGGCTATGCATTGCCCAAGCCGTGTGGGAGCCGTGGGACCCACGGCTAGAGGAACTCTCTGGTCCCGTGTGGCCCACGTGCCCCCCACTGGCTTGGCTAAGGTGGCCTCTTTTGGTTGGCCGAAAATCCTCTCTCTGTCCTCCATTTAAACACCTCTCCTTCCCTCCAAACAATAAAAGAACTTGAAGAACATTTTGAAAAGAAATTTCTGCAAAAATTCTTCACATTTTAGTTTTAGTATTTTGATCATAACTTTCTGATACGAACTCAAAATTGATTGATCCAAAAATCAAAATAGTTGGTCTTGATGAGAGCTACAAATTCCAAGCATTTCCAGAGGCAGTTGACTTCGTGATATTTCTCAGTGGACTGATTTTCAGTACGTGGTCAAACTTTGTATGTTCAATTTCTTCTTTTTCATTTCATCTTTGATCATCTCTTTTATTCTTACTATTTGATTGATGAAATATGTTGAGAAGAATGTTAGATCATATGCTAGGGTGTTATGATTGATTGTTTGTTAAGTTTTAGCATTGTGATTCACTTTTGAACATAGTTTGCTAAACTTGATTTTGTTTGAAATTGATTCTAGAAATGCTATATGTGATGTGCCTCATGACATGTTCTAGGTTTAATTTCATGTTCTAAGAACAAGGTTTTATAGTGTGATATATTGAGTATTCTTGACTTGTTCTTATTGATTTTACATGCATTGATTTCTAGGTATTTTTGTGATTGTGTGTTGAAAGCATATCCTAGTATATCTCTAAGCATGTTCATAGAGTTTGATTGATCATCATACTTTATTTGTTGTGATTTGCATCATTTGCATCACTTAGATCATAGCCTTACATTAGGTTGAAGTCTCTAGCAAAATGAGTGAAGCTTTGTGGATAGAGCAAAGAAGTCTTGATTAGAGTTGGGAGGACTTGGATAATCAAGCAAGGAGACTTGTCTAGGGTCGGGAGGATCCGGATAGACAAGCAAGAAATCTTCCTAGAGATGTGAGCGTCTTGGATAGGAAGTTGCTTTCTAGAGATGTAGGACACATCTCGGATAGGAAGTAGGCTTGGTGATTCACTAGCCCGAGGGTAGATTAGGAGTTGATATCTTGAGCGGATATCATGAGTTGGTAGCTTGAGTGTGTAAGTCCTTTTCGTATAGTAGATTGCTTTGCCAGTGGCTGTGGTATCAACCCGTGAATGTTTCCTCTTTGAGGTTTTACCACGTAAAAATCCTTGTGTCAATTTTGCTTTACTTAAGGGAAATTTCATTTGGTATATTCTACACTACTCCTTAAGGGAAATTTCATTTGGTATTAGAGCGGGTGTCTAGACGCACTTAGATAGATCCTTTCTTTGTAGTGTTTGTGTTTTGTTTGTGATAATCATGATTAAGGAAGTGTGTTCCTATGTGGCTTCTTTTGTTGAACATATTGACTTGGATGTGAAAAAGATCAATGATCTTATTTTTGAAAATGAACATTTATCCAAAGTCAATATGTCCCTCAACAAGAAGCTAGAAGATCATGGTATTGGCTCAAAAGAATTCAATGAACTTAAAGACAAGATTCTAAGTCTAGAATTGAATCTAAAAGATAGCAATGATAGACTTGACATCTTGAAGCAAGAAATTGAGCAAAGGGATATTTCTCTTGTTAGTGCTAAAAGACTAGAAAACATGCTTAAAGCCAAAATTAGTGAGCACTTAACTCAAGAGAAAAAGTATGAACAATGGCTAGATAAATCACGTAAAGATGTTATGTTTAGTGATAACATTGCGGAAAAATATGCCATTAAAATTAGGGTGCTTCATGAGAAACTTGATGAGGCTAATATGATGATTAGCAAGATGTCATCTAGCTCTAACAAAGTTGAAACCCTCATTAAAAGTGGAAAGCATCCATGTGACAAAAGAGGTTTGGGTTATATCAATGAGAAGTAGATTCCTTCATCTAACAAATCTACTTTTGTCAAAGCAAGCATTGAAACAAATGTAGGTACACTCACTCAAGATAAATCTATGAAAGTTACCGGAGGTGCCTCTTCATCAACAAGAATGTTCAATGGAAGAACTCAACAACATAAACATCAAGGAGCAACTACCTCAAATGCAAGAGGTGGAGCATCAAGGGTTGCACATCAAAGAGGAAAAATTATGAGAAGTCCAAAAGAGTTGGAAGCAAATGCAAATGGTAAATTTCTCAAATTTATTCCTATTTGTCATCATTGTAATATGGTAGGACATATTCGACCTAGATGTTTTGAGTATATTCGAAATTACAAATTTGATAATGCTTTTCATGATATGTCTTTGAATGGACCTAGGCAATCATCCATGTATGGATATAGAAATAGACCTAGGAAGACCTTGGAAAAGCATGTTGTGAAGAATGTTGTTGATGACTTGCTTGCTAAATCTTGTGTTGTGCCTCACTCTACTATGCATAAGAAAATTGATATGCTTTGTTTGATATTTTTGAAAATGTGACCAATGAGGTCAAGGTGCATGTTAAAAAGCCTAACATTGAGTCAAAGCATGTTGGTAGTAAGAGTGAGAGGTATGTTGTGAAAAATGTATGGATTAGAAAAGATACATCTAAATGTCATGTTGCATAATATGCTTTACGTGCCAACTCCTCCTATTCTTGGTACCTAAATAGTGGTTGCTCTAGGAACATGACCGGGAACAAAGAGTTCTTTAAGAATCTTGTTTTAAAGGATGGAGGTTGGGTTACTTTTGGTGATGGTACCAAAAAGCAAGTTCTTGGCAAGGGAACAATTTATATCCCCGGATTGCCTAAACTTCACGATACTTTATATGTTGATGGGTTACAAGCTAACTTGATAAGTATTACTCACTTGTGTGAAATTTTTAAGGAAGTTAGTTTTAACAAAGATGTGTGCACTATAATTGATAAAAAGGGCAATGTTGTCCTAAGAGTCAAAAGGTCTAGAGACAATTGCTATTGTTTTGAGATAGATCCTCTAACTTGCAACATGGCACATGAGTGCAACAAGCTTGATTTGTGGCATCAACGTTTGGGTCACATGAATTTTAAAGATTTGAAAAAGCTTGAAAAACATGGCATTGTTAGAGGTCTTCCTAATCTTGGTAAAAAGCTTGAGGTGGTTTGTGAACCTTGCCAATTAGGTAAGCAAACCAAAGTATCTCGTAAGAAGAATTCTTACATAGCTACCAAGAGACCTTTAGAACTTGTGCACATGGACCTAATGGGGCCAATTCAAACCGAGAGCATCAATGGCAAAAAGTACATTTTTGTATGCGTTGATGATTTCTCTAGGTTTACTTGGGTTTATTTTTTTAAAAACAAGACCGAGGCTTTTGATTACTTTAAAAAGTTTTGTAATCAAGTTCAAAATGAAAAAGGTCTTGGTATCAAGAAAATATGTTGCATTAGGAGTGATCATGGGACGTAATTTGAAAATGCAAAATTTAGTGAGTTTTGTGATGGTTTAGGGATTTCTCATGAGTTCTTCGCACCTAGAACTCCTCAACAAAATGGTGTTGTTGAGAGAAAAAACCGTGTCTTGCAAGAGATGGCTAGGGTCATGCTCAATAGCATGAAAGTCCCTAGAAACCTATGGGCCGAAGCGGTCAATACCACTTGTTATGTGTCTAATCGTGTTTTTAGGAGGCCCGGCACAAAACAAACGTCCTATGAGCTATGGAAGGGCAAGAAGCCTAATGTGAGTTACTTCCACACTTTTGGGAGAAAATGTTATATTTTGAATGATAGAGATCACTTAGGAAAGTTTGATGCTAAAAGTGATGTTGGTCTCTTTCTTGGGTATGCTATTAATAGTTGTGCATATAGATTCTTTAACCTGACTACTAAGACTATCATGGAGTCTATCAATGTGAAGATAGATGATCTTAGCATGCTTAATTTGTGTGATGATAATGGTGTCAATGAACCTAAAGAAAACATGTTGAATGACACTAAAACACTTATTGATGTGGCTAGTCGTGTTTCTAGTCAAAATGATAAAAATGATAGTCATGTTGAAGTTGAAAGTCAAGGGTTGGAAAATGCTTTAAATGATAATCAACAAAATGACCAAGTTGTTGAACATTCTCACCCAAGACTTAGAAACTTACATTATCAAGAAGACATCGTAGGTGATTTAAATGAAGGGGTTAGAACAAGAAATCAAATTGCTAACCAAATTTCTTATGCTTGCTACGCTTCTCAAATTGAACCCAAAAATATTAATGAAGCAATTGTTTATGAATATTGGGTTGGGGCTATGCAAGATGAACTTAATCAATTTGAGAGGAATGAAGTGTGGTCCTTGGTTCCTAGACCTAAAGATATAAATGTAATTGGCACTAAATGGGTTTATAGGAATAAGACCGATGAAAGTGGCAAGATTGTGAGGAATAAAGCTAGACTAGTGGCTCAAGGTTACACTCAAGTGGAATGTGTTGACTTTGATGAGACGTTTGCCCCGGTTGCTCGTCTCGAGTCCATTAGACTTTTGTTGTCCATTGCATGTATTAAAAAGTTCAAATTATTTCAAATGGATGTCAAAAGTGCTTTCCTCAATGGATACCTTCAAGAAGAAGTGTATGTTGAACAACCTAAGGGTTTTGTAGACCCACACTCTCCTAATCATGTGTTTAAGTTGAAAAAAGCTCTCTATGGCCTTAAACAAGCTCCAAGAGCTTGGTATGATAGGTTGACTCAATACCTTATTGACAACCAATATAGGAGAGGTGGCATTGATAGAACTTTGTTTATCAAACATCATGATCATGATATTTTTGTTGCACAAATATATGTTGATGACATTGTTTTTGGGTCTACTAATAAAACAAAGGTTGATGAATTTGTATGTGTTATGTCAAGTGAATTTGAAATGAGCATGGTAGGTGAGTTGAATTATTTTCTAGGAATGCAAGTAAAGCAAACTAGCATGGGCATAATGTTGAACCAATCTAAATATACTAAAAATCTAGTTAAGAGATTTGGCCTAGAAAATGGAAAAGATTTTGAAACTTCCATGAGCACCACTTTAAAACTTGACAAAGATGAAAAAGAGAAAAGTGTTGACCAAAGCCTTTATAGAAGCATGATAGGTAGTCTACTTTACCTAACGGCTAGTAGACCCGACATTTGCTTTAGTGTAGGCTTGTGTGCTAGATTCCAAGCAAATCCCAAGGAATCTCACTTGAAAGCCGTCAAAAGGATCATTAGGTACATCAAAGGAACTCATAGTCTTGGTCTATTCTATTCATTTGATACCAATGATATCGTTGTAGGCTATTGTGATGCGGATTGGGCGGGAAACATAGATGACCGTAAAAGCACATCGGGCGGTTGCTTTTATGTTGGTAATAACTTGGTTTCTTGGTCAAGTAAGAAATAAAATTTGGTTTCCCTTTCTTCTTTCGAAGCCAAATACATTGCGGCCGGAAGTGATTGCACACAATTACTTTGGATGAAACAAATCCTTAAGGATTATGAGATAGAACAAGGAAAAATGACACTTTATTGTGATAACTTAAGTGCCATTAACATTTCTAAAAATCCGGCTCAACACTCCCGCACAAAGCACATAGACATTAGGCATCATTTCATTAGAGATCTAGTTGAGCATTCTATTGTTACTCTAGAGCATATGCCTATTAAAAATCAACTTACGGACTTGTTCACTAAACCTTTGGACAAAGAGAGGTTTAAAACTCTTAGAATGTCCATTGGCATGATTTGTGTTGATTAATGTCTTTGTGTGACTATGAGTGGCTTAATAAGCAAAACTTTATTTTAATATCAATATCTTTGAAAACTACTCACTTGAGAAGTAGTGATCTTAAACAAATATCTTTTATTGTTTCTAGATCATGCACTTGAGCTTGAAAATCTTATTTTTTAAAAGTGCACTAATGCTTCTCTTATATGTTTTAGTTTTGAGTTTTTGTGGTTGAATATGTGTAGATAATGGATGCATCTAGAAGTTTATTGCTAAGTACATGATAGATAACCTATGGTATGTATCCATTTTGCTTCGGCACTACATAGTAATCAATGAGCACCCTTATGGAAAGGGCTACACACCTTAGTTATGCAGCTACCCAATGTAGGAAAGAGCTACGCCATTGTGATGAGTGAAAGCCGCCATGAGGAATATATGTTTTTGTTAGTAAAATCAAAGAAGTGTTGAAATGAATCATAAAATAATAATAATAATAATAATAATCTTTGATTCTAAGCCTAAAAGAAATGAAAAATAAAAGGCTTATTGGTGTATAGTTGAGAATTGTGAAAAGCTCGGGTTGACAAATAGAAACGGGAAAACGAGCCACATGCACACACACGCTCATATGTTGATATCTATTCTTTTAAAAGCAAAAATCCGGATGAATATCGGTTTGACCTATTTTTGGAAATGCTTTAGATGGATAGGTGTGGATAGAGTTTGTATGTTGATATCACAATTACTCCTACAATATATGTGAGAAGCATTCACACACACAGATTTTGCTTATATGCTTGATTAATTAGCAATGTGAGAATATTTTTGAGAGATTAATGAAAATCTATGATTCTTTCTTGGACTTTGACAAGTTATGAAATATTTTCTCTTATTGCTTGATTGTGTGATTGTGTGGTGTCCCTTGTGAACAAATCTACTTGGTGATAATATGTGGAGCATATGTTAAGGGAGAGCTTTAGTTTATTCAACTTCGCTTTCTATATGATTTATTTGCTTAATATCTCGTTCGTTGTCTCTTGTGTCCCTTGTCTATTCCTTGACAAAAAGGGGGAGAAAATGTATACCTCACCATATTTGATATTGGGGAGATTTTGTATACTTCACACCTTGTGTGGAAAAATGTTCCAATTGTGTGAATCATATTTCTCTTCGTGCTTAATTGTGACTTTGTCTTAAGGGGGAGAATTCTTGTCTTAAGGGGGAGAAAGAATTCTTTCTTGATAATTTTAAGGATGGTTGGTCCTTGGGAATTGGGAAATTAAGGGAATGCTTTAATGTGAAAACAATTTATTCACTTGAGATAATGCATTTTTGTATGAGATATGGGATGTCTTCTATATTTGTTTTTGGTTATTAACTCACCATTCTTCTTTAAAGAAGATCTCTCGTTTGGTTTGCTATTTTCTTTCATAGGTACTTTGAAGACCAAACGAGGAACTCTTGAAGACTTTTTAGTCTAGGAATCTCTATGTAATGTGAGGATAAGAGTATGCTATCAACTTGAGTTTATTAGAGTGAAACATTGTATGGTGAGGTTGAGGTTTTGCCATGGAATAGCCAAAGAGGGAGATTGTAAGGTTCATGATTTGTATTGGCTTGATTTCATTGCAAAATGCTCTATCTTTGTATTAGTTGTTGCTTAGGATGTTCTTGGAAGAAAAGAAGCTTAAAAAGTGAAGAGCAACGTCTGGTGCAAATGTCGTCTTTAAGAGGTGAAAGCGTCAAAGGTATACTTCGACTTTTATCCTCTTGCAAGGCGTTAGCGCACACACGCACACACAATTCATACATGTGTGTCCCTGCATCGTAGTTCAAAGATTTGGTATAACACATTCACACACTTCTTAGTATGCACATGCATTGGTCTCTTATAGACAAACATTGTAGAATTGCATGCTTTGTAACTATCTCTTTGATATGGCATACTTGTGTGAATTTGTGTTTATTTGTTTATGTATTTTGTATTTTGGACTTGAATATGTTCGTATTTGATTCCTTATTGAGTTTCGGTCGTTTCGGTTACTCATTCATAAGGTTTCGAGTCCAAACGACTTAGCTAGGCTACTTTGCGTTCTCAGTCATTGAGTTGAATTCATCATCATTTTCCGAGATGATTTCTCAACCTTTTGTCAAAGTTTCTTAGTCGTCATTGTGCGTGAGGAAGTCACGGTTCATAATCCGAAAACGGATTCAAAATCGGAGTTCGAATGCCCAAGATATGGCTGAAGAACGTGAGGGAGCGCGTGAGAGGCAAGCATGGCCAAAGGCCATGCATTGCCCAAGCCGTGTGGGAGCCGTGGGACCCACGGCCAGAGGACCTCTCTGGTCCCGTGTGGCCCACGCGCCCCCCATGGGCTTGGCTAAGGTGGCCTCTTTTGGTTGGCCGAAAATCCTCTCTCTCTTCTCCATTTAAACACCTCTCCTTCCCTCCAAATAATAAAAGAACTTGAAGAACATTTTGAAAAGAAATTTCTGCAGAAATTCTTCACATTTTAGTTTTAGTATTTTGATCATAACTTTCTAATACGAACTCGAAATTGATTGATCCAAAAATCAAAATTGTTGGTCTTGATGAGAGTTACAAACCCCAAGCATTTCCAGAGGTAGTTGACTTCGTGATATTTCTCAGTGGACTGATTTTCAATTCGTGGTCAAACTTTGTATGTTCAATTTCTTCTTTTTCATTTCATCTTTGATCATCTCTTTTATTCTTACTATTTGATTGATGAAATATGTTGAGAAGAATGTTAGATCATATGCTAGGGTGTTATGATTGATTGTTTGTTAAGTTTTAGCATTGTGATTCACTTTTGAACATAGTTTGCTAAACTTGATTTTGTTTGAAATTAATTCTAGAAATGCTATATGTGATGTGCCTCATGACATGTTCTAGGTTTAATTTCATGTTCTAAGAACAAGGTTTTATAGTGTGATATATTGAGTATTCTTGACTTGTTCTTATTGATTTTACATGCATTGATTTCTAGGTATTTTTGTGATTGTGTGTTGAAAGCATATCCTAGTATATCTCTAAGCATGTTCATAGAGTTTGATTGATCATCATACTTTATTTGTTGTGATTTGCATCATTTGCATCACTTAGATCATAGCCTTGCATTAGGTTGAAGTTGTTAGAATTATGCTCAATAGCAAGAGTGTAATGTTGTAATTGACAATCTTTTCATATTAATAAAGTGATTTCTGGTTTAACAAATCTTATAGCATTTATAGTTTAATATTATAATTGTCAAAGTAAATAATCATAAGGTCTAAAGACTATGAGAAAAGAAGAATTGTTCGTACATCTGGATATGTATGAGGTAGACATAATTCTTTAGTTAGTCTTGAATAATGTTCACAACTTAAGTTAAAGGTTAGGCACCTTTATCTTGATAAAGTTGTAGAATTCTTTTACTAGCATTTAAGTGGGATCAAATGAGATATGATGAGTCTAAAATCATCAGAGTGTCTTCGAGTAAAAGAATCTAGTGCACTGGGTGCATTGAACTGGATCACAATGAAAAACTTTATCTAGAACCGTCAATAGATAATAGTCTTTTCATTATCAGGACAATCGGAGAGTCTATCTTAATCCTAAGATAAATGATGGACTTATGGTTGCAAGTGATATCATTTGATTTATCAATGAGTACGATTATATAGCATAGTCTATCCTCGATAGTTTGGTGATATTCATTTGTTAATCGATAGAGGACTTCATTTATAGATATGGACATCGTGGCTCCATTTATTAAATGAGAGTATAATATCATCATATGGATATTTTGAGGTAAATGGATATTAAATCTCAACGTTGAGTTTTCGATAGTGACTATTGAAAACATGGCTTCTGGACAAGTCAAAATATCCAAGTTCAAAACGTGGTCATATGAGTAAATATGTTAACTTGGAGAGTAATAGGCGGTCTATGAACTCTTGGCGATTACTGATATTAATCACGAGGATACACTATCTCCAACATGATTGTCTAGGGTATGAATGAGGAACATCTTCTTATTTTATCTTTATTTAAGAGTTCAATTTTAGCTCTTTAGTGGAATGAGTTAAAATTAATGGATCGGACCTAAGTGAATCATTTGTTGATTGTGATTAGGTTATGTCTGTTGAAGCTTAAATTTAGATAGCCCGCCAAGATCCCCAATCCACACGGACTTGCATGGATCACTTGATATATTCTACCGGACCAATTTATGGGTCCATCTAGAATTGCATTTAATATATTAAGAATATAATTTGCACATTATTTATTTAATGGGCTACTCAATTATATTAATATATTAATGAAAGGCATGTGGGCTTGTTTCTTTTAGTAAGAATGGGTCTGGTTCACATGTGGGCTTTTTATTTAAAGTCCAATGGATTAAATGAAATAAGAAAATAATATATGGCCCATTTATATAAGTGGGGTGGCAAGGTGAATATATTAACCTAATATATTATTTTGTTTCATTGTTTAATTAAATAAGAATTAATTAATTTATTAATTAATTGTTTAATTAAGAAACAAATATTTTTCTGATCAGGAAATATATTTCCTAAGGTTATACTATTGGTAGTAGTATACTAAAAGTAAAAGACTTGTTTGGTAAGAAAATACATAATTAATTTTATTTATTTAATCAAATAAGAAGTCTTTTTATTTAGTCAATAAAAGAATAAAAATACTTATGAGTTGGATTAGGGTTTGAAGTCTAAAGGTTGATGGATATTAGGGTGCAACACAAACCCTTTTGGTATGGGATTTGCGGCAACCCTAGTGCCATTATAGGAAGATTTCGGCAACCCTAAATGAAAGAGGAAGCAAAATTCGGCCACCCTATATATTTCATATGATAGGGTTCGACCACCTCTAGTTATTCATTGATTCAATTTTCTTCTTCTTCTAAACTCATAGACAAGTATTTGATTATTCTACTAAGACATAAAAGAGAGAAGAGATTATTCTTTTGATGGTACACTAATTGCTTGTTCATCAATAAGCTTGTGTGTACAACATCGAATTAGGTTCACGTGAGTTTCGATCATTAGATTGAGAACTCAAAAGTGACCGGAATAATCTTTGTATTCTTTTGATTGTTTTGTGACTAACAAAAAAAAAAAAGAAAAGTTTGTTTGTCCATTCTCAGGTTTGCAATTCAAAGAAAAGGGAGACCACGCTCTTAGGTGATTCACGTTCGTGCTAGGATTGAAGATCTTGCGGATTACCATCGACGTAAGTCAATCGGATCACGCGACAAAAGGTATTCTTCTTTTGTTGGTTTATATGTATGCTTAATTAATTAAAGGGTTAAGGTTCATAAAAAGGAAAAATTTTAAAACATACTAAATCTATTTTTAGTCTCGCTTCCGCTGCGTGTACTACGGTATTTTTCCCTACAGAAGTCTCTAGCAAAGTGAGTGAAGCTTTGTGGATAGAGCAAAGAAGTCTTGATTAGAGTCAGGAGGACTTAAATAATCAAGCAAGGAGACTTTTCTATGGTCGGAAGGATCCGGATAGACAAGCAAGAAATCTTCCTAGAGAAGTGAGCATCTTGGATAGGAAGTTGCTTTCTAGAGGTGTAGGACACATCTCGGATAGGAAGTAGGCTTAGTGATTCACTAGCCCGAGGGTAGATTAGGAGTTGATAGCTTGAGCGGATATCATGAGTTGGTAGCTTGAGTGTGTTAAGTCCTTTTCGTATAGTGGATTGCTTTGCCGGTGGTTGTGGTATCAACCCGTGGATGTTTCCTCTTTGAGGTTTTACCACGTAAAAATCCTTGTGTCAATTTTTGCTTTACTTTTCTTTATCTTCCATATCTTACATTGATTGCATATCTTGTAGATTGATTTACTCTTGCATTAGTTAAATCAATTCATTTGTTGAATCTTATCAAGTGTGCATTTTCTTTGTTATATTCTGCATTATTTTAATATTGGAAGAAATTGGGCCTATACCTATTCACACCCCCCCCCCCCCCCCCCCCCCCCCCCCTCTCATAGGTATATTCTACACTACTCCTTAAGGGAAATTTCAATATATATTCACCTTTCCCAACCTAAAACACAATCCCTAATATCCAAAGTTACAGCAATAAACCCTAACTTAGACCAAATATCATAAATTAGCTTAGAATTACTTTAGTCTAGCTTACAACTACAGCACCTCAACACTACATGGTTCATGTGGATTTCTAGCTTAGAAGAAGGAGGCTTGGTGCTTGATTGAAGACAAGAAGCTTACCAACTTGTGGTTTCTTCTTACTCTTTTACTTCTCTTCTTTATTTGTATTTCATGAACATGTATGTGTAATATACTTTGAATGTTGAGGAATGGATTTTATATGATTTATCTTGTATTTAATTGATCTTATCTTTACCATATCCATCTTGAGTTATTATATGTTGATTGGAGCTTATTTGAATGTATACATGTTGTTAATTGATCACTAGTAACATGTAAACTTTGTTTTCCAACATTGATTATCTCTAGTGGAGAGGATTGAGTTAGTATTTGCATGTCCATGCATATTAGCTAGTTCTCATGTTCTAGGATTGTAAACATCTTTATTATTGTCATTCTATATCCATAGTTGATGGTAATCGAGTGGTAGGATTATATTGCATATTCCATAGAACAGAAGGTGCTTAATTGTGATCAATTAATATATTCCTTGTCATTTGTATCTTTGCTCTTGCATAATCTTTGCAAGAATTAGTTAGTTAGGTTAGTTAATGATAATTTAGTTAGTTGTAGTTAATTTAGTGTAACTTAATTGTATTGCTTTAGTGATAAGTTACTTGCTTACTTAGGTGTCTCTTTAATTTGTCATTGTAGTATAGAGATTGCGTATCCTAGATCGTAGGATTCGCATCGCTTTTAGTTTTCCGCATTAGTGTAATTTAATCTCCATTTATCTTTACATGCCATTTTAGTGTAATCGTCGCGCATTAGATTAGTTGTAGCTTACTTGCGACCATCCTCATTTACATTTCGATGCATTTGTAATTATTGTAAATATTGTAATTAGCTTAATTATAACATAAGACATAAAACCGACTTTACGTATACAACCTCCTCCGTGGGAACGATACCCTTACTCGTAGCCACTATACGTGGCCAACGATTCGTATACTTGCGAGAGGGTAAAAATACACTCGCATGCACGTACCATCATTTACCGCAGTTATAGAACTGTCATATCCCGCGTGCGTCAATCAAGTTTTTGGCACCACTGGGGATAGTTCATTAGAACCGTTACGTGTGCATCAAAGGGTAGCTTAGGATTGAAGTAATCCTCATCAAATGACAAAGGACCTTATTGTGGACATCATGAGCTTCAAGGAAGGCAGTTTACTTGTCTTGAGTTTTAATTGAAGAGAATTAGATTGCACACACATACATCTCATGCATTTACACTTCTTGTATCATGTTGTGTGTTTCTTGTTGGTGCATATTCTCTTTTCATGCATGATCACTCCAATGTAATTTACTTGATCATTGCCATGGCTATTGGCCTTGAAAATTACATGATTTTGTACTTCTGACCGCTCCCATGATCGCTGTGATTTTTCACAGCAGTAGAGACAACGGTTCACGGACAGTGTCGACCGCTCCCATTACCGCTGTCAATTTTCGCAGCGGTTGGCTTGACAGTGTGTACCGCTGTCGTGACCGTTGTGGCTTTCACAACGGTACCAACAGCGGTCGACGGCTGATAGGTTTTTTGAAATGTGACCTTTCACATTCTCACACACTTCTCTATAAATACACCCTATTCTGTAGTCTCTTTCAAGGTTTTGAGTTTCAAATCAACTAGAGAGAGTTTTTAGAGTGACTTCAAGGAAAAGCAACCAAGATTTGATCTTTCCTAATCGAAACCAAAAACCTATCATCCTTTAATGGTTCATTCATCATCCAGCATCTTCTAGGTATGATTTCTCATGGGTTTTCTTCATTACTCACATGACTTGTAGTTAGAACATCATCTACATCATTTTATATGTTCTTACTTTATAAGATAGCTTTTTTATTGTGATTTGTGAGTTGTTTGTGATAGCTATTGCATATAGGTTTTGATTTGCACATTTAGCTAAGTTGTATGCATGTCATATAGCTATATGATATCTAGGAATGTCTTTAACATGTTCATCCATGCCTAGATAAGCTTAAATGTTTGACCTTGCACTTATACACCTTGAATATTGTACATATTCACTTTAGGTTGTTTATCTCTTCTCTTTGAGAGACAAGTCTTGTATTTGCCTTTTGGTAGTTTGCAAGCAAGGGACTAGATTCACTTTTGAAGGCCTGCGGGTAGTAGTGGAAGATTAGTAACCGTGTAAGGTTTGACGTGGTCAACCTCGGTTGTAATTGCCATTACAATTAGTGGATTGAGGTTCATGTGTGGCGCACATAACAGCCCATGGTTTTTTCCCGTGAGGGTTTCCACGTAAAAATCGAGTGTCATTTATATTCCGCTTTATTACACTTGATTTTATTTTATGACTAGTTAGGGGTTTTTCGTAATATTGATTAATCGCAAAAAAGTTGGTAATAATCCGATTAAAATCTATTCACACCCCCCCCCCCCCCCCCCCCCCCCCCCCCTCCTAGATTATATTAAGGCACGTTTTATATATTTTCAATTGGCATCAGAGTGGGTTCCTTAACATAATTAGGAGATCCATTGCTTTTGATAGTGTCTCTTGCATTTATTTGATTTCTTTTGTGTCTTGTGTGTTTAGCTTGTTTGTGTGCATTCATACCATTCTCACCTAAACACAATGAGTGGAAATGGAATTGGAGGTGAGGGTGCCTCTACCACAAGACCCCCCTTGCTCACCGGGGTCAATTACGCATCATGAAAGGGCAAAATGGAAGCATATGTGTGCCAAATTCATGACCGGGCATGGATGGCGATTGAAGATGGGTACACGCCACCTATGATGACTCTTACGGGTGGTGGAGAGGAAGTCCCCAAGCCGAAGGCATAATGGACCCCCCAAGAGTTTGAGGCTTCAAAATGGAACAACAAAGCCATACATATAATCCTATGTGTCATAGATGACAACCAATACAAACTCATTCAAACTACAAGGATAGCAAAGGAAGCTTGGGACATATTGGAGACGGATCATGAAGGAACCGAGGTGGTAAGCTTCAAGTCCTCCAAAAACAATTTGAGACCATAAGGATGGAGGAGGATGAGTGCTTCAATGACTTCCAAGTGAGGCTTATGGATATTGTGAATCAAAGTCACCAACTTGGTGACCCTTTTTCGGATAGAAAGATCAAGCCAAAGATCATGAGATCGCTTCCCGAGAGGTTTGAATCCAAAGTGACCGCTTTGGAAGATAATAGTGACTACTCAAGGATGAAGCCAAGTGAAGTAATTGGAAGGCTTTTGGCCTATGAATCTAGGAAGGATCCTACATCTACACCTCCAAAGAAGCAAAAGTGTTTTGCCTTGAAGAGCATCAAGGTAGAGAAGGATGAAGAAGACTCGAATGAAGAAATTGCTTTGATGGCAAAAAACTTCAAGCAATTTATAAGATTTGAGAAGAAAGGTTTTGGCTCCAAGGGAAAGTTTATGAAAAAGAAGGCTCATTTTAAGAAAGTAGAGCAATCTCAAGAGAAAGACCACAAGAAAGGTGTCCAATGCTATGAATGTAGTGGCTTTGGACATATTGCTCCGGAATGTGCAAATTTGAAAAAGAAGAAAGGAAAGGCCATGGCGGTTACTTGGAGTGATAGTGATGACCTAGAAGATGAAGACAAGTCTTCAGATGATGATGAAGACCAAGTTGCCAACTTCATTGCTTTCTCATCCCTTACAATAGCAATGAAGTTATGAGTGATAAAGAAGAGGAAGAGGACAAGCAAGAAGAAGTAGATGAAAATGACTCAAATGGTAGGAGCAACTCCTCAATGTCTAATTTTAAGTTTGATAAAGAGATGGACTATGATGACTTCATGAGATTTTTTGAGAACTCAAGATTGAAGAAGAAAAAGGAGATACAAAATTGAAAGGGGAGAAGCTCGAATTGACTTCCAAAATGACTCATTTGAGCCAGAAAATGAGTAAAGCAAAAGAGATGGAAGAAGGGTTGAAGATAGAGTTAGTCTTGGCCAAGAAGAATAAAGAAAGCTTAAGGAAATAGTTCATGGAAGCAAAAGGGTTGATAACTAAGATGACTTCCGGAACCGAGAAGCTTGACAAGATGCTATCTTGTGGGAAAAGTCCTAGTGACAAGAAGGGGTTAGGATATGTGGAAGAAATGGAAGCCACATCCTTGAAGAAGACAACATTTGTCAAGAGCAAAGATGTTGAAAATGCTCAAACCCCTCAACAATCAACCAAGTGGGTTGAAGTTGGTGAATCCTCCATGCAAGCACAAGCAAGGATTCCAACAAGAGTTCCACCCCCACAAGCTAGAGCTCCACAACCAAGACCTCCACAACAAAGGATCCCACAAGCTCAACATGGGGTCTTTCTTGCTTAACCTAGAAGACATGCCAACTTGGCTCAACCACAAAGGAAAGAGTTGCCTCAACATCCAAGAGCAACTCAAACTAGAAGGAGGCCATAAATGCTTGCACAAGGCTATGGTATGAACTCATATTTTACTCCTACTTGCCATTTTTGTGGAATTGAAGGCCACATTAGGCCTAATTGCTTTAAATATATTAAATTGTGTAGAAAAGAAAGCATGACTGATAAAAATATGCTTAGAAGAGCCACAATGCATGCACCTAGGAAACTTAGAGCTAATGGACCAATGGCTCCTAGGAATGACCATGTTGCTTCTAGGATGAATAGAAATGATGAGTATTATTGCTATGTGGCCCAAATTGCCTTGAAAGCAAATGCCTCTAACACTTGGTACCTTGATAGTGGGTATTCTAGGCACATGACCGGAAATAAGAGTTTCTTTAAAACTCTTGTGATAGAGGATGGTGGATTTGTCACCTTTGGTGATGGATCTAAGAAAAAGGTCATAGGGAAAGGGAATATATCTTCCTGGTTTACCCTCATTGCCCAATGCTCTTTATTTAGATGGCTTGCAAGCCAATCTCATTAGTATATTACATTTGAGTGATGACGGGCTTTCGGTTATGTTTGGCAAAGTTGATTGCTCTATTCTTAAGGAAAATGGGCAAGTTTTGTTGAAAGGCAAGAGATCAAGTGACAATTACTATTGTCTTGAGTCCAATCTCATCTCTTGTAACTTGTCTACTAGTGAGCAAGTTGAAGTGTGGCACCAAAGATTTTGCCATATGAACTACAGGGACTTGAAAGTCCTTGATAGGTTAAATGTTGTTAAATGCCTTCCTAAGCTAGGGAAAAAGGTTAAGGGAGTTTGTGGACCTTGCCAACAAGGAAAGCAAACCAAGAGTGTGCACAAGAAAGGTAAATACCTTTTCACCAAAGAGCCTTTGGAACTTCTCCATATGGACCTTATGGGTCCCATCCAAACCGAAAGTTTAGGTGGTAGAAGATACATTCTTATAGCTGTTGATGACTTCTCTAGGTTCACATGAACTTACTTCCTTAGAGAAAAGTCTGAAGCCTTTGAGAAATTCAAAATACTTTGTGTCAAAATTTAAAATGAGAAAACTTCTCACATTAAAAGCATTAAGAAAATTAGGAGTGATCATAGGAAAGAATTTGAAAATGCTAGCTTTGAAAATTTTTGCAATAGCTTATGCATTTCCCATGAATTTTCGACCCATAGGACTCCTCAACAAAATGGTGTTGTTGAGAGGAAGAATAGAGTCCTCCAAGAGATGGCCCGAGTCATGTTGCTTAGCAACAAAATCCCTAGGAACCTTTGGGCCGAAGCCATCAATACGACTTGTTACATAGGGAATAGAGCATTCCTTAGACCCGGGACTAAACAAACATCCTATGAGTTATGGAAGGGTAGAAAACTCAATGTGAGCTACTCCCACATCTTTGGAAGCAAGTGCTATATACTAAATGACCGAGATCAACTTGGCAAGTTTGATGCCAAGAGTGATGAGGGTATTTTCATTGGGTATGCACTTAATAGCAAGGCCTATAGAGTTTTTAATCTAAAGACTTAAAGTGTTATGAAATCATCAAATGTTGTCTTTGATGATTGTAGGCCTAAACATGATGACCATGAGGAGGATGTTTGTGAGATAGATGACCTTCCTTTGAAGGAGAGTGGTGAGACTTCAAGTGGTGTGAAGTCAAACCAAGATGAAGAGGATGATTTACCTCTTAATAGAGTTCTTCCTTTTGACACTAATGAACCCGCTCCTTGGTTTAGAAAACTCTATGATAAAGATGATATCATTGGAGATGTTAGAGAGGGTGTTAGGACTAGGCATCAAATAGCTAATCAAATTAGCTATACTCGTTACACCTCTCAAATAGAACCTAAAAAGGTTGATGAAGCCTTGGAGGATAAGTTTTGGGTTCTTGCCATGCAAGAAGAGCTAAACCAATTTGAGAGAAATGAGGTTTGGACTCTTGTTCCTAGACTTAGAAACACCAATGTCATAGGCACTAAATGGGTGTTTAGGAACAAATCCGATGAGGATGGCAACATTGTGCGAAACAAGGCAAGGCTTGTTGCACAAGGATACTTGACACACCCCGGAACGGTTCTAATAAAGTATCCCCGGCGGCGCCAATACCTTGATCGGCGCACGCGGGACACGCGATAGTTCTATAAACCATCGTAATATAAATGGGGCGTGTATGTTTTTCTGCAAGCGCACGGATCGTTACGATCGCATAGCGGCAAGTACGGTTCGTTCCACAGGGAGTTGTGAGGTACCTTTTATCGGTTCTAGTCTTATATGTTATATATACTAATTACACTACTTACAACATATTTACATGCAAGAAAAGTAAATTGTGGAGGTGGCAAGTAGGCAATTAAACTAAGAGGATGGCAAGAAAGCAATTAAAACTAACTAATAACTAAATTAAACTAAGATGGCAAATTATCTAAACTATACTACAACTAAGGATTGTCATCTCCTTAGCAACTAATTAATCTATCAACTAAACTACAACTACAATTATCTAAATTAAATTAACTTAACTAATTACCATCTAATGCAATGATCTTGCAAAAGTAGTAATGAGAGATGGGATGTTGGGATATTGGTGTACAAGTGCAATTATCCAATTGATTAGTTGATTTCTATTAACCTAGGATAGTCTTAAAACCATTAATAAAGACACATGCATTAATAATCATTCATGCATAATCTAAATTGTATTACATGCTTATGAATTTGTTAATTCAAACAACACATATATGAATTAAAGCTCAATATAGAAAATCAACTCATATCATAAATAATATACAAAGTACACCAAATTCCCAACATCAATATTAGTTACATAAAATAACTAAGGTGGTGGTGAGAATTAAGTTACACTAAACTATTCTAAGCTAAACTAAGCTAAACTAAGCTAATTGTGTGACTTTCTAAGGTATTTGGATATTTGGGAGGTGTGGTTTTTGTGCACAAAAGAGGTATATTTATAGAGGAAGTGATTTGGGCATGGTTTGGGGTGTGAAAAGACCAGAATACCCCTGCAAAATATCTTCATTTCAACTCGGATGGGGTCTGGCGGGTTCATGCGGCGGGATATGTCTAGCCGCACAAACTAGCCAGAATTTTAGCGAGCTTGGACGGCGGGAAATGTCTAGCCACACGAACTAGCTAGAATCTTGGCAACTTCATGTTGGTGGGCTCTTTCCAGCGGCACGAACTAGCCCGTTCATTGGCGAGCTTGGATGATGGGACATATCTAGCCTTCCAGAAGGTCTGAACTAGCCATGGTGCTCGGCGGGTTCATGCTCCCCTGCTCGGCGGGTTCATTCCAGCCATACGAACCAGCCGTAGTCTTCTTCACTATTCACATAATATTCAATACTTCTCCAAATCTTGCACTTTTACCCCTTATTTGTCCAAAATGACAATAATGCCCCTGAACTTCCCTAATTACCTGAAACACTTATTTTATCCGTTAAATACCCGGTTTTACCCGAGAACAAGCACAAAAAAGATAGGAAAAGGGGGCGCTAAATGTGAACATTTGGAGCGCGATCAATACTCTCAAATTGAGGGTATTGACTTTAAGGAGACTTTTGCTCATGTTGCCCATCTTGAGTCCATAAGGCTTCTCTTATCCATTTCTTGTGTGTACAACTTCAAATTACACCAAATGGATGTCAAGAGTACCTTCCTCAATGGCTTATTGCATGAGGAAGTGTTTGTAAAGCAACCCAAGGGGTTTGTGGATCCACACCACCCATCTCATGTCTATCGCCTCAAGAAGGCTCTATATGGGTTGAAACAAGCATTGAGGGCTTGGTATGAGTGCCTCACTCTTTATCTTATTGACAATGGCTACTTTAGAGGTAGTGTTGACAAGACATTGTTCATCAAGTGCACTAAAATGAGCTATTCATAGCTCAAATTTATGTTGATGACATTGTATTTGGTTCCACCAACAACTTGAAAATTCAATAATTTGTTGATGTCATGTCTCATGAATTTGAAATGAGCATGGTTGGTGAACTAAATTACTTCCTAGGCTTGCAAATCAAGCAAATGCATGATGAGATCTTCATATCCCAAGCTAAATATGTTAAGAGCCCAGTGAAGAAGTTTGGCCTTAAAAATGCCAAACATTGTGACACACCTATGAGCATAACCTTGAAACTTAGCAAAGATGCTAGTGGAAAAGATGTTGAGCAAAGTCTATATCGTGGCATGATAGGTAGCTTGCTTTACTTAACCGCAAGTAAGCCCGATTTTTGTTATAGTGTGGGTGTTTGTGCTAGGTACCAAGCAAATCCTAAAGAGTCTCACCTTGTTGCTGTGAAAAGGATCATTCGATTTGTGAATGGTATCTCAAATCATGGGATTTGGTACTCCTTTGACACTAATCCAAGTCTTGTTAGATTTAGTGATACCGATTGAACAGGAAATTGTGATGATAGGAAAAGTACATCGGGCAGTTGCTTTTTCCTTGGGAACAATTTGGTTTCTTGGTTTTGCAAGAAGCAAAATTCAATTTCCCTATCCACAGCCGAGGCGGAATACATTGCCGCCGGAAGTGCTTGCACTCAATTGATGTGGATGAAACAAATGCTAGCCGATTATGGCTTGGAGCAAGGTACTCTTACCTTATTTTGTGATAATATGAGTTCCATAAACATTTCTAAGAATCTCGTCCAACATTCTAGGACTAAGCACATTGACATTAGACACCATTTCATAAGAGAGCTAGTTGAGAGCAAAACCATTGCATTGGAACATGTGGGAACAAATGACCAACTAGCGGATTTGTTTACAAAACCCTTAGACACTCTTAGATTTGGGAACCTTAGCCAGTCTATTGGGATTTGTCACTTGGGTTGAAACGGTATGTCTTAACCCCATATGGGGAGCTCAAGCAAAGAGAGCAAAGTTTCATGATCATGCATTGTGCTACATTGATAAATTTTATGCCTCTTATTTAATTGCTTGAGATGATTGGTTGTACATGCTTATGTGTATTTTTCTCCTAATAAGTGTGCTACATTGCCTTGCTTGCAATCCATGTCATATTTATGCTCAAACATGCATTTTTGGAATAGGAGATGTACTTTGGAAGTACTTGTTGAATGACCTATAATTGATCTCCATGACATGATAATTCTTTCTAATGACATGCTTAAGATGAAAAATGTGAAATGTTTGATTACTAAATCTTGAATGCAAATATGTGTGCAAAAGCAATATTGAGACTCAAATAAATAAGGATTTTATAATTTGTAAGGTCACATTTGTTGATTGGCTCATTTTGTGGACAAACCATAATTAGGGTTCATTGTAAGGGTAGCTTAGATATTGGTGTTCAAGTTCATGCCCTTTCAAGACCTTATCTTTATAAGCACCGAAGGTAAAATTCTAAATGCTTACTTGCTTTGAAGAGATAGTTGCACACACTCACAACTCATGCATAGCGTTTAATTCTTGTATGTTGTGTGTCTTATTTTTGTGCATTAATGTTCATTAACATCTCTTCTTGCATGTTCTTTTGATTGCATCTTGTATGTCCAAATGGCATGTCATGCATACTCTTAGGATTGCATTTTTGCAAAAGGACGTTGTACGAATAGTGCCCATCTGAGACCTGATTGGAAATGGGTTTTAAATGCATCAGGTCTAATGCTTTTTTCAAAGGCGTTGTACGGTTGCTGTACAAAAGTGTTGTACGTACAGCACCTATCAATGACCCGAGAAGATTAGCGTTGTGGCACTGTTCAGGCGCTGTACAAAAGCGCTCTACGAATAGCGCCTATGAAGATGTTCTTCGTGTTCTTCATATTTTCCAAAAAGGCATTGTACAAGTCGCTCTACGTATAGCAACTCGTACAACACCCAAGGCAAAATCAGTGTCACTTTTCAAAACGATGTCACTTCATCTTGACACCCTATATATATGCCTCTTTCATCTTAGGTAATCTTTAGAGAGTTCAAAAGCATATTTTTACTTAGCATATTTTTCCAAAAGAAAATTTTCACCAAAGAACTCACCTTTCTTTACTCAAACACCTTTCCATGATCATCAAACATCATCTAGCATCATCCTTGATCATCTAGATATCATTTTGCATGGATTTTTCAACACACTTTGCTTGGTAAGCTTTTCACTTATATCTTACATATTTTGTGTCTTTCTTCCCAAGCAATCTCATTTATCACTTGTATGTCATTGATATATATCTTAGATACATGTTGAGATTAGTGTTTTGAATGTTTGAGAGTTGTATTGTGGTAGCTTTCTCGGTTTTCGTAATCCTTGTTTAGCTAAGCTTTTTGACATGTCATTTAGCTCTTGATATCTAGGATTGCATTTATTGTTGTATTTTCATCCTAGATAAGCATATAGGGTTCCCTAGCTCTTTATTGCATTTTGGATATTTCATATATTCACATAGGCTCTTTATCTCTTCATTGAGAAGTAAGACTTGGGTAGCTTTCGGGATTAGGTTGCGTAAATCACAAGCAATTAGACTAGGTCCACTTATACCGGGATTAGGTAGGTGTGTGATTATATACCGGGATTAGATTGCAATCGTTTACACATTTAATGGATTCGAGGTTTGAGTGTGGCGCACTTACTAGCCCGTGGTTTTTTCCGTGAGGGTTTCCACATAAATATCAAGTGTTATTTACATTCCACACCATATTACACTTGTTATATTATATTGACTATTAGGGGTATTTTCATAATCTTGACCATAAACGAAAATTGGGTAAAATCGGTTAAAATCTATTCACCCCCCTCTAGATTAATATTGTACACACCGAGTATTTGTTTCATAATCCATTGTCTCTCTTTCTTTATTTGTAGAACAAGGCTACTATAATACGGGTATCTCACCCGGAAAAATCAAAAAGGGCACAAAGTCACTCATGTCTTGTTTTGCTTATAAAGTTGGATATAGTTGCTCATTGAAATGCTTAAACTCTATATCCTTGCTTTTCCATGACAAAGGGTGAAATTGGTTTGAATTCTTTTAGGAAACCTTTGTTGTTTGCTTTGCCAAATACCATTGCTTTTGAACTTGAATGCAACATGACTTGCATGCAAAGCATCTTTGTCACACATCTTTTTCTTATCATAAAACTCCTTGAATCTCTCTTACTTAATTGAGTTGCATAAAATTGCTTATATGATTATGCATATGTGCTTGTGCTACAAGCTCTCCTTGCTAATGCTTACCTATTAAGGGAGACTCCCTTTGCCTATCTCATGACAAAAAGGTGGAGTAAGGTTGGGGAGATTATGTGCCATTCTTGGCATTGCATTTAGGGGGAGTTGAGAGAGAGTAACCCATGTTGGGATTGCATTTAGGGGGAGTTACATTGCATTGCATGTTTACATTATTTTTTATTGTATTACCTTATTTCCTTGTTTAGCAATTGCAATTACTCTTGTTATAAGCACCTCTCACACACTTGGTGTTGGAAGGTATATTTCTTGTTGATTGTGTGTAGGCTGGTTTTTTTTCTACAAGCTTGGAATTAACTTGAAAATGTTCAAGACTTAGTCTAGGAGCTTTATTGTAATGTAGAAAAACTTTTGTTGACCAACAATTTTTTGTTTTTGTGAGGATGCTTTGTAAGTGTTGGTTTTGTCACGAAATAGCCAAAGGGGGAGAATGTAAGTGCCTCACTTTTGATTGGCTCATTTCGTTGACAAAACCACAATGGGGTTCAAATATGTAAGGGTAGCTTAGGATTGAAGTAATCCTCATCAAATGACAAAGGACCTCATTGTTGACATCATGAGCTTCAAGGAAGGTAGTTTACTTGTCTTGACTCTTAATTGAAGAGAATTAGATTGCACACACACATATCTCATGCATTTACACTTCTTGTATCATGTTTGTAAGGTTGATAATTAGTGTTGGCATTAATTCCATATCAAAACATGTTTATCTTGTAATGTTTAGTGGTTAGTAATTGAAGAATTTCGAAGACGAAGGACGTCTCAACCACAATTCGTTCAAGTAGCCGGCTTTTAAGAGATTCGGGCATTATTGGTCGACAAAGGTATTAAAGGACCTCTTATCTCTTACAAGGATGGGCACACACTCACACATATCATTCTTGTGTGATCCTTCATGATTTAATTTCATTTACATATCACTTTCACACACTTGGCAAAATATGCTCATGCATTCATATTAAGTTGATAAACTTTGTGTTTTGCATTTTCTAGGACTATGTCCGGAAACTAGCATATGTGTGTGTCTTTGTGTTTGTATGTTTCCGTATTTTGTGTTTAGGACTTGAACATGTTCTTATTTAATGCCTTATTGAGTTCCGGTCGTTTCGGTTACTCATTCATAAGGTTTCGAGTCCAAACAAGTTGACTATGCTACTTTTCGTTCTCATTCGTTGAGTTGACTTCATCGATGATTTCCGAGATGATTTCTCAACCGTTTTTCAAAGTTGTGTAGTCGTCGTCGTGTGTGAGAGAGTCATGGTTTGTAATCCAGAAACGGATTCGAAATCGGAGTTCGGACGCCCAAGATACGGGCCAAAGAACCGAGGGAGCGCGCGAGAGGACAGCCCAGGCCGTGGGCCACTTGGGCTGGCCGTTGGTGAGGCCGTGGGCCCCACGGCCTGGAGCACTCTCTGCTCCCGTGTGGGCCACACGCCCCCCACAGCCAGGGGGTGATGTGGCACCACGTGATTGGCTCCCTTGGCCCTTCTCTCTCCTCCTATTTCTTCCCTCTCTCTCTCCATTTTGAAATTCAAGAAGAAAAAGTTTCAGCTTTCCCGCAAGAACATCCTCTCCAATTTTCAGATTTTCAAAACACCATATCTTCCTCATCCGGATTCGGATTTGAGTGATTCAAGTTGGAGAGTGTTCGTATTTGAGTCCTCTAACATCTCCAAGTGGTTTGGTGGCTTTTTGATCATGATTTCCAGTGGTTGAACACTGATTTCCGAACCAGCTGCAGAATCCGAGGTAATGGTCTCAACTTTGGGATTTCTTGCTTTTTGACCTTCCATTTGCTTGGGGTTTCTTCTTCTATATCTATGTTTATGTTTGGTAAAAGCTATTTGGAAAGATAGCTTGATTATCATTCTAATTGAAACTCAATTTGTGGACTAATGTTAACTAGATTCTATGATTCTAGGTTTTACATATGTTTGTGAGTTGTATTGTGATTAGAATGGCATCTTAGGTTGTTTGGAACTTAATTGAATTAATTTTGTGATAAATGACCTTGAGATTTGATTTGATCCTTTGATTGATAAAATCTAGGATTTGTGTATTTGTTTGTGATTTAGAGAATATAGGTTTTGATTGATGTAAATCTCAAAACCTTGCTCTATATTTTTGACTAGTATATTGATTGATTTTAATCTCATATATCTAGCATTTAATTGTGTATTGATAGCATCTTGAATTTGTACATCATGAACATTTTATGATTCAAGTGTTATATATGTGAATGAGACTTTGAGTGTATGTGTTAGGTGTTTCACATGCTTAGGTTTCCATTCTTGTATTTTTGCATCTAGACTTGATTACTTGTGATATCACATGTTTAGGTCTATTTGTGCCATAGAATGTATTGATCACATGTTATATGTTGTATTGATTGTTTGCATCATTTGCATTCACATGATCACACTAGGAAGTCCTTGTAAAAGGCATGGAGTCTTGGTTAGAGTCGGGGTGACTCGGATATTCATGCATGGGAGGCTCCCTAGAGGCAAGAGTGCCTTGGATAGGAAGTTGGCTATTGTATTGGTAGGCCTAGGCGTATGGTTAGACATAAACTCCGATAGAGCGGGGTACACGGGAGGTGTATGCACTCTTGAGGAATTTCTAATCTACCATCGATGTTGGTTGTGTGTGGTGTCCAATATATGGTGGTTTCGCATCATTGAGGGATTTCATACTTTCCAATAGGGTTGGGTAGGCTTAGACTTCACTAGGTTGGGTGAGCTAAAGATTGGTCACTTTGTGAATGTTCTATGTTTACTTTCCAATAATATAGTACCCAATGGTTGTAGTTCAACCCGTGGATGTTTCCTCCTTGGAGGTTTTACCACGTTAAAAAATCTCTTGTGTTAATTCTTCCTATCTCTTTCTATTATATTTTAATTGTATATTTTATTATCTTGATTCATAATATTCATATGTGAAGTATTGTGAAGCAAGACTTTGTATAGTGTGATTAGTGAATTCATTCCTTAGATCAATTTTGTTTCTTTGATTCTTTTATATATTGTAATTTTTGTATAGTGACATTTTGATCACTCTTGTAACTCATTGAACACTTATTGAAATACAAGCTTACTTTGTAGTTTTGTATATTTGTTCTTTTACCTCACATAACTTGTTGATATACTTAGACGTTGCTCTTATGATTGTATTATCGTATTGTCTATGTATGTCTTCCTTGGCTTATTGTGTTGTGTGTAAGGCTACCTTGAGGGACAAACTAATGTTTGTTCAAGGGTTTGAAAAAGGTGTAAAAACCTATTCACCCCCCCCCCCCCCCCCCCCCCTCTAGGTATGCTTTAAGCAATTTAACTTCGTTTGTATACTTTCAATGTTGTGTGTTTCTTGTTGGTGCATATTCTCTTTTCATGCATGATCACTCTAGTGTAATTTACTTGATCATTGCCATGGCTATTGGCCTTGAAAATTGCATGATTTTGTACCTCTGACCGCTCCCATGACCGCTGTGATTTTTCTCAACGGTAGAGACAACGGTTCACGGACAGTGTCGACCGCTCCCATTATCGCTGTCAATTTTCGCAGCGGTTGGCTTGACATTGTGTACCGTTGTCGTGACCGCTGTGGCTTTCACAGCGGTACCGATAGCGGTCGACAGCTGATAGGTTTTTTAAAATGTGACCTTTCACATTCTCACGCACTTCTCTATAAATACATCCTATTCTCTAGTCTCTTTCAAGGTTTTGAGTTTCAAATCAACTAGAGAGAGTTTTTAGAGTGACTTCAAAAAAAAGCAACCAAGATTTGATCTTTCCTAATCAAAACCAAAAACCCATCATCCTTTCATGGTTCATTCATCATCTAACATCTTCTAGGTATGATTTCTCATGGGTTTTCTTCATTACTCACATGACTTGTAGTTTCAACATCATCTACATCTTTTTATATGTTCTTGCTTTACTAGATAGCTTTTTTATTACTTGACTAGTTTCAAGATTGCATCTTTATTACTTGACTAGTTTCAAGATAGCCTTTTTATTGTGTTTTGTGAGTTGTTTGTGATAGCTATTGCATATAGGTTTTGATTTGCACATTTAGCTAAGTTGTTGCATGTCATATAGCTACATGATATCTAGGAATGTCTTTAACATGTTCATCCATGCCTAGATAAGCTTAAATGTTTGACCTTGCATGTATGTACCTTGAATATTGTACATATTCACTTTAGGTTGTTTATCTCTTTTCTTTGAGAGACAAGTCTTGTATTTGCCTTTTGGTAGTTTACAAGCAAGGGACTAAATTCACTTTTGAAGGTCTGTGGGTAGTAGTGGTAGATTAGTAACCGTGTAAGGTTTGACATGGTCAACCTAGGTTGTAATTGCCATTACAATTAGTGAATTGAGGTTTGTGTGTGGTGCACATAATAGCCTATGGTTTTTCCCGTGAGGGTGTCCACGTAAAAATTAAGTGTCGTTTATATTCCGCTTTATTACACTTGATTTTATTTTGTGACTAGTTGAAAGTATACAAACGTAGTTAAATTGCTTAAGGCATACCTAGAGGGGGGGTGAATAGGTTCTTACACCTTTTTTCAAACCCTTGAACAAACTTTCGTTTGTCTCTCAAGGTAGCCTTACACACAACAAAATAAACCAAGAAAGACATACATAGACAATATGAGAATACAACCATGAGAACAAGGTCTAAGTATATCATCTAGTTGTGTGAGGTATAATAACAAATAAACATAACAACAAAGAAAGCTTGTATTCAAAAGATATTCAATGAGTTACAAGAGTGATCAAATATCACTATACAAAAATTACAATATACAAAAGAATCATAGATACAAAAATGATCAAAAGAATGAATCCACAAATCACACTTTATAAATACTTGCTTCACTATACATCACAAGTGAGTAATATGAAACAAGATAATAACATATACAAATAAAATATAAAAGATAAAGATAGAAAGAATTAACACAAGAGATTTTTTAACGTGATAAAACCTCCAAGGAGGAAACATCCACGGGTTGAAATACAACCATTAGGGAACTATATATATTGGATGATAAAAATAGAGAGTCCACAAAGTGACCAATCTTTAGCTCACCCAACCTAGTGGAGTCTAAGTCTACCCAACCCTATTGGAAAGTATGAGATCCCTCAATGATGCGAAACCACCATATATTGGACAACACACAATGTAGGGAAAAATAGGTGCATGAAGCGGAAGCGAGACTAAAATAGAGTTTAGTATGTTTTAAATTTTTTTCATAAAGTGAACCTTAACCCTTTAATTAATTAACATATAATACTAAAGATATCATACATTTGTCACGTGATCTGATTGACATTGCGTCGATGGTAATCCGCAAGATCTTCCAATCCAATCATGAACGTGAATCACCTAGGAGCGTGGTCTCCTTTCTCTTTGAATTGTGTACCTAAAGATGGATTAACAAAACTTTTTCTTTTTCGTTAGTCACTAAACCTCCAAAAGATAACAAAGAACGTTTCGATCACTTTTGAATTCTCAATCTAATGATCAAAACTCGCGTGAACCTTATTCGAAGTTGTGCACAAAGCCTATTGATGTATAAACTATTAGTGCACTATCGAAGTAAAACGATCTCTTCTCTTTTTCTCTCTTGGTAGAATTATCACACGAATCTCTAGAGTTGGATTTTATTTTTCTCAAGCAAAAGAAAAATATTCTCAAGCCAAAGACCTAGGGCTGCCGAATTCTATACAAAGAATATATATATATATTGGCCGCAGAATACTCTTTGCACAAAATATATATATTAGGTCGCCAAAACCTATTTTTTACAAAATAATATATATATATATCGTGCACCAATTCTTTAGCCCATATACCTATATTGTTGCAGAATCCCACTTGCACATATTATATATCTTAACCGAATTCACTTGCTATATATTATATATATTTATTGAATTCACTTGCCATATATTATATATATTTCCGGATCCTTTATAAATATATATATCTATATATATTCTGGCTAATTGCCATATATATTTTATATATATCTATATATTGAGGTCGAAATCCTTTTCCATGTAGGATTTGTGTCTTTTGACTTAAATCCTAATCCTATGTAGATTTCCTTAGAATTCCAAACCCTAATCCAACTCTTTAATGTATTTGTGACTATATCAAAGACTTCCTAATTTGACTAGATAAATAAATTCCCTTTATTTATCTACTTACCAAATAAAGTCTTTAATATTTATTATACTACCACAATAGTATACTACTAAGAAACATATTTCCTAGTCAGAAAAAGATTTTGATTTAAATAATTAATCAATCAATTAATTAATTTCCATTTAATCAATTAATAAAAATAAAACAATATAATATCATATATATATCTCGGCCATGTGCCATATATATTAATATATCTATATATTGTTTTTCTATTTTATTAAATCCATTGGACCTTAATAAAAGGCCCACATGTGAACTAGGCCCATTCTTACTAAAAGAAACAAGTCCACATGCCTTAATACAATTCTAGATGGACCCATAAATTAGTCCGGTAGAATATATCAAGTGATTCATGCAAGTCCGTGTGGATTGGGGATCTTGGCGGGCTATCTTAATTTAAGCTTCAATAGACATAACATAATCACAATCAACAAATGATTCACTTTGGTCCGATCTATTAATTTTAACTCATTCCACTAAAGAGCTAAAATTGAACTCTTAAATAAAGATAGAATAAGAAATATTTCTCATTCGTACCCTAGACAATCTTATTGGACATGGTGTATCCTCGTGAAGAATATCACTACCTCATACATATCCAGATGTAAGAACAATTCTTCTTTTCTCATAGTCTTTTGACCTTATGATTATTTACTTTTGACAATTATAATATTCAATACATAAATGCTATAAGATTTGTTTAAATCAGAAATCACTTTATTAATATGAAAAGATTGTCAAAAACAATATTACACTCTTGCTATTGAGCATAATCCTAACACACAAAACCAACATCGATGGAAGATTAGAAATTCCTCAAGAGTGCATACACCTCCCGTGTACCCCGCTCTTTTGGAGTCTATGTCTAACCATACACCTAGGCCTTCCAATATAATAGCCAACTCCCTATCCAAGGCACTCTTGCCTCTAGAGAGCCTCTCATGCATGACTATCCGAGTCCTCCCGACTCCAGCCATGACTTCTTGCTTACCTATCCGAGTCATCCCGACTCTACCGACTCTAGGCAAGTTGTCTTGCTTGGCTATCCGAGTCATCCCGACTCTAACCAAGACTTCATGCCTTTTACAAGGACTTCCTAGTGTGATCATGTGAAGGCAAATGATGCAAACAATCAAATCAACATAGAACATGTGATCAATACATTCTATGGTACAAATAGACCTAAACATGTGATATCACAAGTAATAAAGTCTAGATGCAAAATACAAGAATAAAACCTAAAGCATGTGTAATATCAAACACATAAGCTCAAAGTCTCATTCACACATACAACACTTGAATCAAAACATATTCATGAAGTACAAGTTCAAGATGCAATCAAATTACAATAAAATGCTAGATATATGAGATTTAATCAATCAATATTCTAGCCAAAAATATAGAGCAAGGATTCAAGATATAAATCAATCAAATCCTAGATAGCTCTAAAACACAAAATTCAATAATCCTAGATTTCATCAATCAAAGGATCAAATCAAATCTCAAGGTCATTTATCACAAAATTGATTCAATCAAGTCACAAACAACCTAAGATGCCATTCTAATCACAATACAACTCACAAACATGTGAAAAACCTAGAATCATAGAAACTAGTCCACATTTGTCTATAAATTGACTTTCAATTAGAATGATTATGAAGCTATCTTTCTCAATAGCTTTTACCAAACATAAACATACATATAGAAGAAGAAACCCCAAGCAAATTGAAGGTTAAAAAGAAAGAAATCCCAAAGATAAGTCCAATACCTTTGATTCAAGAGCTGGTTCGGATTTCTTTGTGGAACCACCAGAAAACTCAATCAAACAGCCACTAAACCACTTGGAAATGATAGAGGACTCAATTACAAACGTTCTCCAATTCGAATCACTCAAATCCGACTCCGGATGAGGGAGATATGATGTTTGGAAGATGAGAAAATTGAGAGGAGAAAACTGACGGGAAACTTTGCAATTTTTCTTCTTTAAAATCAAATGGAGATAGAGGAGGGAATTTAAAGGAGGAGAGAGAAGAAGATTTCCGGGCCAATCACAAGAGGCCACGTCACCCCAGGCCCTGGGGGGCGTGTGGGCCTCACAGGGGTAGAGAGCCCCTCTGGCCGTGGGGCCCACGGCCTCCCTCACGGCGTGGGCCAAGTGGCCTCACGGCCACCCACTTCTCTCGCCCGCTCCCTCGGTTCTTCAGCCGTATCTTGGGCATCCGAACTCTGATTTTGAATCCGTTTTCGAATTATGAACCATGACTCTCTTACACATGACGACGACTACACAAATTTGAAAAATGGTTGAGAAATTATCTCGAAAAATGACGATGAAATCAACTCAACGAATGAGAACGAAAAGTAGCGTAGCTGCATCGTTTGGACTCGAAACCTTATGAATGAGTAAACGAAATGACCGGAACTCAATAAGGAATCATAATAGAACATATTCAAGTCCAAATACAAAAATACAGAAACATACAAACACAAAGACACACACATATGCTATTTCCTAGACATAGTCCTAGAACATGCAATAAGCAAAGTTTGTCAAGATAGTATAAATGCATGAGCATATATTATCAAGTATGTGAATGTGTTATATCAATAATGTTTAACCATGAAGGAACACACAAGGATGCCATGTGTGTGTGTGTGTGTGCCTAGCCTTGTAAGAGATATGAGGTCTTATATTACCTTTGATGATCAATGATGCACATATCTCTTTAATGCCGGCTTCTTGCAAGAATTGTGGTTGAGACATTCTTCGTCTTCTTAAATCTTCAATATATGAACCACTAACTATTACATGAGAAACACGTTTTGATATGAAATTTATGCCAACACAAACTATAAACCTAACAATCTCCCCCTTTGGCAATTTCCATGACAAAACCCCTAAACATATACTAAAACAATTACAAAGAAAATTTGGTCACAATGAGTACAATGAGTTACACATATAGACACAAATTAAAACTCCAAGTCTTGAACTTCATCTTGGTCTTCTCTTGATATCACCTAAAATAAACTTGAAAGCACAAGAATATCCAAGAGACAACACATATGGCAATATACAATCTTAGGCAAGAAAATAAAAACATTTAAGCTCAAATGGATCATGTATGCTCCCCCTTAATACATACTATCCAACAAAGCATTCTTAGCCAAGATTCAACAAAAAAAAAATATTACATGCCATAAAGTTCAAACTTGATACCAAATATACTAAAACAAAAAGAAATAAAATGAGACTAAGCATGCTAGATATCTCCCACATCTCTTATATTTCTCCCCCTTTTTGACATGATATGAAGCCAAAGGGAAAGAATAAGAAAATATACCTCAAGGAACTCTCTAGCCACTTGTGCCACCAAGGAAGGTAGTGCGGTGTGAGGATCTCACATATTGCTTTGTTGTAGTTGATTTTCCTTCCAACTCTTTGATCCTTTCATCTTGAACAACAAGCTTGGCACTAAGGTCTTCAATCTTCCTTTGTGACGCCTCAATCAACCTACGTGACTCTTCAACCTCATTCCTCAATTTTAAAGCCCAACTAGGAAGAGTAGGTGAGCTAGGGACATGGCTAGAATCAAGAGATTCACCAAAAAGCCTAAACATATCACTAGACTTTCCCTTGTCCTTGTATGACATAGTTGCCACACATTTCTCACTCAACTTCTCTAAGGGAGGAAGCATAACATCATCATCAAGATTCCTCACTCCTTTAGCTAAGCATAATTGAGTTATAAATCCCGAAAATGCCAATTTCTTATCCAAACGACTAGTACAAGCCGCAATCTCAATTTGTTCCACAAGTAATTCACCAAGATTTATAGGTTTGTTAGTCACCAAGGCATATACAATCTTGATTTTGTCTCTATTAAGCTCCGAAGCATTAGTAAAGCCACACAAAATTGGAGCACACAAATAAATGCCAAAATGCATTAATTTTTGTTAACTCACCTTGTTTAATATAAGCACGTTTCCCCCACACAAAAGTAATATCATCACATAGAGTTCTACCCATTAAATCAAGGTTTTCCAAGATATCAACATCAAGGAATTCCGATTCAATGTCATCAGGCAAGTCTAGAAATTCATTCACCTTCCTAGCACAAACTCTAAAGACAACTTTCCTTATGTCCAAAATGGCACTAGTCACGGTAGAACTTCCTTTGTAAACATGATAAAATTCTTTAACCATGGTTTCATTAGAAACTCCTAACATGTTAATCCAAGGACCCCATTTTCTATCCATAAGCACCTTATAAACATAAGAACCATCACAAGAGTTCAAATCTATACCTCTTTCTTGAATGATCTTCTTGCTACCAAATATTCTCAAATCCTTCACATTTTTGGCTTTGGAAACCTTGGAAGAAAGTGAAGGTTTAGACTTGTCAACAGGAATAGAAGAAGTGTTACCACCAACCTTCTTCGCCTTACCCATGATCTTGTAACACAAAAACACTAAAAACAAAAAGTGAGAGGAAACATAGAAACAAATTAGTAACCAATAAACATATACAAAGGCAAAACATTATATTCAACAAATCATCATGCATATAAGAATTTATCATAGCATCTTCATGATTTATCAAAAATAAGAATAATGCCAACAAACAACAACCTTGAAGAACATGTGAACATGTCATAAAAGAGAACAAGAATTTAGCATATTATGCTCCCCCTTGACAAGTGCCTCATCTAAAATCAAGATAGACAAATGTTCACAAAAATCACCACACAATCACATCACAAGCAATTTTATTAGATTTGCAAATAAGCTTCACATATCTAAGAGAGTTACATCAAGATTTTCAATCATTCTCATGTCATCGAAAATTGCTAAAGTATCCAAATACTAATTAAGCAAAAGTGAGTGTGTGAAGATTTTGCTTCAAGTATATGAAAAGAAGTAGTTTGATAATCAAGCATACAAACAATATCAACATCTATTCATCTTAGGCCTTTCCATAAAAAGGTCAAACCGTTATCATCTGAAATTTTGCTTATAAAGAGAATAGATTTCAACATGTGAGCGTGTATGTGCATGTGGCTCGTTAACCCATTTCTATTTGTCAACCCGAGCTCATTTGATTATTCAACTATACTCCATAAGCTTTTTGTTTTTTTTATTTAGGCTTGAATCAAAGATTTTTTTTTTTTTTTATGATTCAATTCAACACTTCTTTGATTTTTCTAACAAAAAACATATACTCCTTATAGCGGCTTTCACTCATCACAATGGCGTAGCCCTTTCCTACATTGGGCGGCTTCACAACCAAGGTGTGTAGCCCTTTCCATGAGGGTGCTCGTTGAGTTCTATGTTGCCGAAGCAAATGGATACCAACCATTGGTCATTTTTAAATGTACTAGTCCTTAGGACTTCAAGGTGTATCCAAAGCTAACATCAATCAAGCTCAACATACTTAACAAAACATACAAGAGAAGCAAAGTGCATTTTTTGAAACCAAAATTTAAGGCTTAAACGCACATGATCAAGAAGCAAGTAAAAAGACTTACTTAAGATCTCTACTTCTCAAGAGAGTAGCTATCAAAGAATATGAAACTCACATTATTCAAAAATTAGCCACTCAACAATCATACAAATAACAACACACTTCATGAATAAGATCAATGTGAACACTTATCACCAAAAGATCTTAAACTATCAAATGTCAAAGAGGACCATATAAACACTATACTAGTTCTCAATTATGACATGCTTCATGAATGTGATACAAACAATGAGTTGATAGATGAAAAATCAAGTAAGCAAGCAATATGATATAGAGATACCTTCGCAAGCTATTTTCACCAAATACAATGCCTTCACCCTTTTTATGAGTCCTCTTGGCTTATAAGTCCTCATGACTACAAGTTATAGGTGTGTCAATTCCAAGAGACTAAATACAATGTAATCCAACTCAAACAAACAAAAAAAATGACTTTCTCTAAAAGCCTTAACATGATTGTCACCATATAGATACCAAAAAACAAAAAAACTTCTCAAAAGTTAATCAACAAATATTGACTATCATAACAATCAATGTGAGATAGCTAAGTTCATGTCAAGTTGTAAAGATACAAAGCAAACAAGCTAAGCTTCTTAACAACAACACTAGTCTTAAAGCTAACTCACATGTGCAACTTACACTAATGGTAAGAGCACTCACCCTTGACAAACTTTGTCTTGGGTGGACATACACGAACATCATCAAGATTCTCTTTGACCACAATGTTGAACCTAGAGTAAAGTTCTTCCATAACTTGATTCACAATAATATCATTAATACTCTTTTTCTCAACATTGTTAGCAACACATGCATTGTCAAATTTTGAAGGATATGCATTCTTCACCTTCCGGACATTCTTAACATGCTTTGAGAGGTTATCATGCTTTCCATATTCAAAAGCTTTAGCATGCATAAAATGAGGTCCAATCTCTCTATTCCTAGATGCATTTTCTATGTTGCAATATTCAATGAATTTATAGCACTTGGGCTTGATATGGCCTAAGGTATTGCAAAAATGACATATGGGAACAAAAGGAGAGATTTTACCTTTCGGAGTTGGAGAAGCACAAATGGGAGTTTCAAGGGGTACCTTATTCTTCAACTTGTTCTTCTTCTTGGAACGTCTCTTCTTAGGAGCTTTTTCTTCAACAATGACTTCGCTTGTAGGAAGTGATGCTTCTATGAGCTTCTCCTCAACTACCGCGTCACTTGAGCTTCCTAAGGACATATTAGAGATGATCTTATCCTTTTCAAGCACAATACCCTCAACTTCACAAAGCTTCTTGGCAAGAGCATTCTTTTCACCCAAGAGCCTACGAGTTATAGCAACAAACTCATCCACTTGTATCTTGATCAAGTCATCCTTCTCATCAACCTCTCTTAAGGCTATTTTCAACTTCTCCTCAAGAAACTTCACCTTAGCCAAAAGATCAATATAGGTTGGATTATCATTTAAACACTCTTGATGACTTGGATCAATCACCTTATCCAACGAATCTTGATTCACATCCTCTAGAGTAGAGTGAGAAGCCATGAATGCAACAAAGTTGCTCACAAGCTCTTCTTCACTAAAAGACTCATCACTTGAGCTCTCCTCATCACTAGAGTCATCGTCTTCACTCCATGTAGCTGCCATAGCCTTTCCCTTCTTGTCCTTCTTAGAGTCACCACTAGGACAATCCGAAGCATAATGTCCAAACTTCTTACACTTGAAGCATTGAACCTTCCTATTGCTTTTAGCATGGCCACTCCTCTCATGAGGTGGAGTAAAGGACTTCTTGACTTCCTTGTCCCTTAAGTACTTGCCACTTGGCTTGGCACCTTTCCTCATGAACTTCCTAAACTTCCTAACCAATAACGCCATCTCCTCATCATCATCGCTACTACTAGCTTCCTTGACAACCTTAAGAGCTAAACCCTTGTTCTTAGCCTTCGGTTTCATGCACACCTCAAAAGTTTGAAGAGATCCTAGCAACTCATCTAAGCTCATGACGTCAACGTCTTTGCTCTTTTCAATGGCAGTAACCTTGGCTTTGAACCTCTTTGGAAGTGATCTAAGAATCTTCCAATTTAGCCTCTCACTGGAGATAGGAGTACCAAATGCTTGGCATTGGTTGGCGATGTCTAGTAGCTTATCTTGGAAGTCAACAAACTTGTCTTCCTCACCCATTTGCAAAACCTCAAATTGGGAAGTGAGCAATTGAAGACGAGACTTCTTCACCGCTTTAGTCCCCTCATTGGTGACCTGGAGAGCTTCCCATGCCTCTTTTACGGTTTTGAATGTAGGAAAATTACCTACTATCAACACCTCCGAAAATAGCATTCACCGCCCGATGATGCCATTTTGCTAACTCAAACTCATTAGTAGACCACTCACTCCTGGGCTTGGAAACGGTCACTCCATTCTCAATCTTGTTGGGAGCAAGGTAACCTTCTTCAACGGTCATCCAAGCTCTCTCATCAATAGAGCGAATGTAAGCTTTCATCCTCAATTTTCAAAACCCATAGTTATGACCCTTGAGAAGAGAAGGCCTAGAATTCGAAGGCCCTTCGGTCATCACATCATCTTGGAAAACCATACTTGCAAAAACCTAAGCAATCCACATGTAAGTATAAACCGGATCTCGTCGAGTGCCGTCCAACAACCCACTCTGATACCAATTGAAAGTATAAAAACGTAGTTAAATTGCTTAAGGCATACCTAGAGAGGGGGTGAATAGGTTTTTACACCTTTTTTCAAACCCTTGAACAAACTTTCGTTTGTCCCTCAAGGTAGCCTTACACACAACAAAATAAACCAAGAAAGACATACATAGACAATATGAGAATACAATCATGAGAACAAGGTCTAAGTATATCATCTAGTTGTGTGAGGTATAATAACAAATAAACATAACAACAAAGAAAGCTTGTATTCAAAAGATATTCAATGAGTTACAAGAGTGATCAAATATCACTATACAAAAATTACAATATACAAAAGAATCATAGATACAAAAATGATCAAAAGAATGAATCCACAAATCACACTTTACAAATACTTGCTTCACTATACATCACAAGTGAGTAATATGAAACAAGATAATAACATATACAAATAAAATATAAAAGATAGAGATAGGAAGAATTAACACAAGAGATTTTTTAACGTGGTAAAACCTCTAAGGAGGAAACATCCACGGGTTGAAATACAACCATTAGGGTACTATATACATTGGATGATAAAAATAGAGAGTCCACAAAGTGACCAATCTTTAGCTCACCTAACCTAGTGGAGTCTAAGTCTACCCAACCCTATTGGAAAGTATGAGATCTCTTAATGATGCAAAACCACCATATATTGGACAACACACAAAACCAACATCAATGGAAGATTAGAAATTCCTCAAGAGTGCATACACCTCCCGTGTACCCCGCACTTTTGGAGTCTATGTCTAACCATACGGCTAGGCCTTCCAATATAATAGCCAACTCCCTATCCAAGGCACTCTAGGGAGCCTCCCATGCATGACTATCCGAGTCCTCCTAACTCTAGCCATGACTTCTTGCTTACCTATCCGAGTCATCCCGACTCTAGGCAAGTCGTCTTGCTTGGCTATCCGAGTCATCCCGACTCTAACCAAGACTTCGTGCCTTTTACAAGGACATCCTAGTGTGATCATGTAAATGCAAATGATGCAAACAATCAAATCAACATAGAACATGTGATCAATACATTCTATGGTACAAATAGACCTCAACATGTGATATCACAAGTAATAAAGTCAGATGCAAAATACAAGAATAAAACCTAAAGCATGTGTAACATCAAACACATAAGCTCAAAGTCTCATTCACACATAAAACACTTGAATCAAAATATATTCATGAAGTACAAGTTCAAGATGCAATCAACATACAATAAAATGCTAGATATATGAGATTTAATCAATCAATATTCTAGCCAAAAATATAGAGCAAGGATTCAAGATATAAATCAATCAAATCCTAGATAGCTCTAAAACACAAACAAATTCAATAATCCTAGATTTCATCAATCAAAAGATCAAATCAAATCTCAAGGTCATTTATCACAAAATTGATTCAATCAAGTCACAAACAACCTAAGATACCATTCTAATCACAATACAACTCACAAACATGTGAAAAACCTAGAATCATAGAAACTAGTCCACATTTGTCTATAAATTGACTTTTAATTAGAATGATTATGAAGCTATCTTTCTCAATAGCTTTTACCAAACATAAACATACATATAGAAGAAGAAACCCCAAGCAAATTGAAGGTTAAAAAGAAAGAAATCCCAAAGATAAGTCCAATACCTTTGATTCAAGAGCTGGTTCGGATTTCTATGTGGAACCACCAGAAAACTCGATCAAACAGCCACAAACCACTTGGAAATGATAGAGGACTCAATTACGAACGTTCTCCAATTTGAATCACTCAAATCCGACTCTGGATGAGGGAGATATGATGTTTGGAAGATGAGAAAATTGAGAGGAGAAAACTGACGGGAAACTTTGTAATTTTTCTTCTTTAAAATCAAATGGAGAGAGAGAAGGGAATTTAAAGGAGGAGAGAGAAGAAGATTTCCAGGCCAATCACATGAGGCCACGTCACCCCAGGCCGTGGGGGGCGTGTGGGCCTCACAGGGGTAGAGAGCCCCTCTGGCCGTGGGGCCCACGGCCTCCCTCACGGCGTGGGCCAAGTGGCCTCACGGCCACCCACTTCTCTCGCGCGCTCCCTTGGTTCTTCAGCCGTATCTTGGGCATCCGAACTCCGATTTTGAATCTGTTTTTGGATTACAAACTGTGACTCTCTTACGCACGATGAAGACTACACAACTTTGAAAAATGGTTGAGAAATCATCTCGGAAAACGACGATGAAGTCAACTCAATGAATGAGAACGAAAAGTAGCGTAGCTACATCGTTTGGACTCGAAACCTTATGAATGAGTAACCGAAATGATCAGAACTCAATAAGGAATCATAATAGAACATATTCAAGTCCAAATACAAAAATAAGGAAACATACAAACACAAAGACACACACATATGCTATTTCCTAGACATAGTCCTAGAACATGCAATAAGCAAAGTTTGTCAAGATAGTATAAATGCATGAGCATATATTATCAAGTATGTGAATGTGTTATATCAATGATGTTTAACCATGAAGGAACACACAAGGATGCCATATGTGTGTGTGTGCCTAGCCTTATAAGAGATATGAGGTCTTATATTACCTTTGATGATCAATGATGCACATATCTCTTTGATGTCGGCTTCTTGCAAGAATTGTGGTTGAAACATTCTTTGTCTTCTTAAATCTTCAATATATGAACCACTAAATATTACAAGAGAAACACGTTTTGATATGGAATTTATGCCAACACAAACTATAAACCTAACACTAGTTAGGGGTTTTTCATAATATTGATTAATCGCAAAAAGTTGGTAATAATCCGATTAAAATCTATTCACACCCCCCCCCCCCCCCCCCCCCCCCCAGATTATATTAGGGCATGTTTTTTATATTTTCAATCCGTATGCTGCCATTGCCCAATAAGAGTCCATTTATGTGTTAATTTCGTTACCATAAAATTTAGGGTATGGGCACGACCCATGTTCTTCAGAATCAAGGCATTCGCCCAGGGTTTATGCAATTGTTCCTTCAATTTTGGAGAATGCTTCATCATTGGACCAGTTAGGGCATTCGAAAATCAGGATGTCATCACTATCAATTTTGAGCTTCTCCTTGCCATCTCTCAGACCAGACCATGAATTGGGACTTGCCATGATCATAAGTTTGGATTTAAAACTTCCCATGTCTTCTTTTCTGGTGCAATTGGTTGAAACATCATTACGGCCCATCACAACAGAATCAGATCTAGCATGTTTAGCAGTACCACAACTCTCCACGTTCTTAGTCGAATCCACAATCATATTGCTGCTCGGAGGATGAAAGGCTAAAAAAAATGAAAATCTCACTCGAATTCTCCATGTGCAGCGAAAAAGGGAACAAAGGCACAAAGAAACCAGAAGAAAACATGAAGAATGAGGAAAGAAATCGGCGGCGCGTGAACAACACTCGACACCCAGAACCAGTCGTCAATCAAGCACTAGGCGCATTCAAACTAGTCAACCCCACACGCACATATTTTCTCTCCAATATTTTCTCTGGAAGTTTTTCTCTTTGTAGTGGAAGTTACCCTCCATTTTTTCAAGTTAGAAATAATAACTTTTTGAAATGCACTAGTTTCATAATTGAAACTAGTATTATTTTTATGTGGATATGAAAATCATTTGAATGACATTCCAAATTATTAATATATTATTATTAAATATTCAATATTAGTCTCATTTCAAAGATTTAAATGAGACCTTTCTAATGGTATGATTTTTATGATGATAAAATTTATAAATTAAAACTTATTATATATAAATTGAATTTAATTAAAAAGATAAAAATGATATAGATGTCAAATATTAATGATGATGTGATATGGAAAATATTATAATAATAATTGAAGAGGGAGAAGTTGCTCTTCAATATTGAAGAAAGAGAAACAAAATCTTATTTGAAGAAATCTCATTTAAAGAGTCTATTGGAGCCAAATATGTTGATGTGACTCGTTTGACTTTAACAGATATCTTATTTGAAAAGTCTCTTGGAGATGCTCTAACTTTTTATCTATCTATTCTATGTGGCACTTAATTTTCTCCAAATGCGTATTTGCATCAGAGATGCTCTATCCTTTTTATCTATTAATATATCACTATTGATTATCGACAATTCCCCTTCAAGTTTTTTTATTCTTAACTGATTTTTTTTTCTTCTTTTTTTAGTTTATGATTTATCAAGGATTCGTTTAATTGTCAGGAATTCAGAAAATTACCGCAATTCATCATGTGAGGTTGAAATTTTGTCCCTTAAAATTCATTTCTACCTCCTACTTTTAGTTTTAGTTGAGGGCGATGGTTTTATTGGTTTATTAATGTGTCAAATGCAATTCCCAATACAAAGTAAATTGAGTAAAAAAAAAAAAAAGGGTTAATAGCACCAATGCCCCCTGAACTTATGGTGCGGTAGCAAAGTGTCCCCTAAACTTTTTTTCTTGACACTAAACCTCCTAAACTTCCATAAATTTGTAAAAACTGATGGATTACTAACTTCTGTCCAATTATTTGCTATGTGCTCTTCATGTGCAACCAGACTTAGGGGCAAAGTTGGAATTTAAAAAAATGTGATATCCCTATAATCAAACAACGTTGAAATTTAATTTTTAAATATATAAAAAAAAAATGAAATCTCCATCAATTTAGAAAACAAAATTTATATATAAAAAAAAATTTAAAATAAAAAATAATAATATGCAAATCTCTCTACATCTTCTTCAAACCGGGGAAAATAACAACTCTAGTTTTTAGGGTTTTTTGGAAGCTTCAAAGAGTCATTCAAAATCATATTTTTATGGAAAAAAAAAATCTTCACCAAGATCACTCTAACCCTCATCTTCTAAACACCATCTCTTCGATCGAATTTCCTTCCAGAATCAAACAATCATCATTATCACCACCACCACCAAACCACCATCTCTCTCACTCTCTCTCATGCACACACAGATGGGTTCCTTTTGGTTCAAACCAATTCCAACAAATCGAACACCACTGGAGATGGCTGAGCAAGCGCACGAAATGACCAGAGATGGGTTGTTGACCATCGGAGATGAGCAACCATCGGAGACGAGCAACCATCGGAGACAAGTTCATCAACGTTGTTGAAGAGCAACGGTAGTGGTTAAAGAGCGAGGCCAAAGCTCTGCAAATTTGGGTTTGGGTTTGGGTTTAATTGATTTCAAATCTGTCTTTCTCTTTCTTTCCATCTCACACTCTCAATCTGCTCCGGCCGCATTAAGGGGAAAATGGGAGTTGCAGTGACCATGTTTGTTCTCTTCAGTCTTTGTTTTGCTGGAATCGAAATTATTTTTGAGGAATTTGTGGTGTTTGAATGGTCAGTGACCATGTTTGTTATCTTCAGTCTCTGTTTTGCTGGAATCGAAATTGTTTTTGAGGAATTTATGGTGTTTGAATGGTCACCTACTTCGATTCTAGTCGGAATTTTGTGCTTTGTGTTCTTGTTCGTGGTGATTCTTTTTGGGGTTGTTATTCAAACAATTATCTACTCCTATAATCATTCATTTTTGCCAAACACCAGGGAAGAAGAAGGAAGAAAAACGAATTAGGTTGGAGATTTGATTATAAGGATATCACATTTTTTTTAAATTCCAACTTTGCCCTAAGTCTGGTTGCACGTGATGAGCACATAATAAAAAATTGGACGGAAGTTAGTAATCCGTTAGTTTTTGCAAATTTATGGAAGTTCAGGAGGTTTAGTACCAAGAAAAAAAGTTTATGGGGCACTTTACTACCGTGCTATAAGTTCAGGGGGCATTGGTGCTATTAACCCAAAAAAAAAAATTACAAAGTAAATTGAGACTTTGATTTCTTTGGTTTTACGGATTCCACAATATCATTTCTGTTTGGGGGAATAAAATTGACGAATGAAATAAGGGTTCTAAATTTTTTTTAAAGTTTGGATAAACATATTCCTTACAAGTATGTAAATTTTCTTTTCTTTCAACTTGAAATAAAGAATAATTATGTATTTGTAAAATATAGCCTTGCATATATAGATAGGCCTGCTGATCAGATGCGAATTCTACACATTTTTTTTTTTTTTTTCATGTACGCTAATTGTTATAGAGTGACGATATTTGCACCCCTTAAAAACGGTATATACATCTCAAATTAATATCTTTTTAAAAATCCAATAATACCCTCGAGTAAAATTACTAAAAGGCTAATTAGTTAGTAAATATACCCACCAATAATTATTAATCAATTCCCTATTTTGATTGTTTGTAAAATAATAATAATAATAAATTTGATTGAATCAAAATCATCAATTACATCCACCATGTAGTTGTAAATTTGTAATCAATCAAACATGGTTTTTTTTTTTAAAAAAAAACATTGTTTTCTAAAATCCCAATACTTGGAACTCTACTGCCGGTTGACTCCAAGATTTTCTCTTAGCGAGGTTGTGATGTCCACTCAATCTTCTTCTTCCAATTAGCTTTTGCTTCCTCTTTTTAATGAATTATTTTGTGAAGAGAAGAAAAGATCGTGGTAAAGAATATTTTTTTTTTTTTTTTTTTTTTTGGGATGATTATTTTCGTTTCTAGGGTTCAGAGAAACTGCCATGGCATATGACATTCTTTGTAATGGTTGATTCTTTTGTTTATGGTTTTATTTCATTGTTTCTTTATTTGAGATTGGCACAAGCAATTCAATTACTTTTTTTTTAAAAAAATTAATTTTTTCTCCAGCAGTAGCATTAAAGAAGTACTTTAACTTTAATAATCATTAAAAATGGATAATGCACAGAAAAAGTCCAAGAATTGTTATTTTTGGCATTAATTAAGGGAAGGGTATTTTTGGTATTAAGTGGTGTTTCTATACAAACTAGAAATATTTTAAATTTTTTGATGGGTGTGTTTACGAAATGGGTGTACATACGGTTTTTAAGGGTGTCAATATCGTCACTCATTGTTATATTATAAGATACTAAGTATTTGTTTGGTTGGGTTTTCTACTGCCTTAAAAACTCTATAAACGTCTATTTGAGTTTTTTAGAGTTGTTTGGTTGGGCTTTTGAGATTGTCTATTTTAAATTTAGTAGAGGCTAGTAGAGATTAAACCTCTACTTGGCAAGCATTCATGGGGAGAAGTTTCTCCAAATAGACATTTTTTTTTTAAAAAAGGTCTACCAATCAAACAAATATAATTTATTTATTTATTCAAAAGCTATATTTCTAATAGATTTATTACAAATAGATCTTTTACAAATAAGATTTTTCAAAAGCCAAACCAAACAAGATAGAGCAAATTGTACCAAACTCTCATGAGGTTTGACCTTTTACACCACGAAACAACTTTATCGTAAATTGAGACTCACCTCTTCTACCATTAGTCAATGGCCGTTTACACTAACCATTGGCTGTATAAGACCCTACAAAAGACAAAAATACCCTTGATCACTTAATTCAATAATAAATAAAAAATTAAAAGGTTTTTGAAAAATAAATTCTTTTTTATATTTAAATGGATCTCCACCATCTATCTCATTGAAAAACAAAACAAAAATTGAAAGAAAGAAAGAAAAAAAGACTAAATTGAAAAAGCTAAAACAGATTTTTTTTTTTTTTTTTTTTTTTTTTTTTTTTGAAAAGGTGGGGATCGCTGGTGGAGATTTCTTGGAAAGGAAGAAAAAGGTGTTTTTTTTTTTTTTTGAAAAAAACAACTGAAAAATAAATGGAGGAGATCCCAAATTCAATCCGATAGAGATCTAATCTGGGGAGAATGTGAGATCCAATCTGGATTCCACCATTTGTATTTTTATCTTTTTACAAAAAATTTTATTTTTTTTTCCTTTTCAATAGATCTCCACCCTCCATCTCTTGATGGACGTGGAGATCCCCACCTTTGTTTTTATTTTTTATTTTATTAAAAAAAATTTTTGATTTTTATTTTATTAAAAAAAATTTTGAAAAGGATTTTATTAAATTTGTTAACTTTTTGTTTTGTTTTACTAATCACTTTATTTTTTTAATTTTCAAATTTAAATTACATAATATTCAACTTTAAATTATAAAAGATTAAAGAGGAAATTACCTTTAATTTTGATGGTCAAATTTTGTCAACAGTTAGGTTTGACCAAGTTTGACTAACGATGGGGTAGGTCCGTAGGTGTGTGTTGTTTCAAGTGCGGGATCCATGTTTTTTGTTGGATCTAGCATCGAGTAATATATAGAGGAAATATGGGTTTTTGTCACTTTTTTAAGTTGGTGTTTCAAGACTATCACCACTTTAATAACTTATGTTTTAAAGACACCAAAGTAAGTGACTTCCAAAAATGCCCTTACTTTACTCTATTTTTTTTAATTACTTTCCAGTTTTTTTTTTTTTTTTTTTAATTTTATTCATTCATCTTCTTCATAGAGGTTTGTTTAACAGTCGACCTCCAATGGAGGTTGAAGTCGTTCAACCTCCTTGGAGATCAAAATCGACATTTAATGGAGGTTGAAATTGGTCTCCATTGGAGGTCGATGAAGAAGAAAATGAAAAAAAAAAAAAAAATTTGGAATTTTTTTTTCAAGACTTTTTATGTATTTCCAGAGACTTTTCATATTTTTTTTTCCAAGACTTTTCAAGTATTTCCAAGACTTGTCATGTATTTTCAAGACTTTTTAGGTAATTTTCAAGACTTTTCATGCATTTCCAAGACTTTTGGTAATTTCTGAGACTTTCTGGGTAAAAATGAAATTGTCCGAGACTTTTGGTAATTTTCGAAACCTTTTGGTAATGTCCAATACTTTTGGTAATTTCCAAAACTTTCTGGGTACAAATGAAATTGTCCAAGACTTCTTTCTAGGCAAAATGAAAAGTCTTGGAAATTTTCATTTTTACCTGGAAAGTCTCGAAAATTACCAAAAGTCTTGGAAATGCTTGAAAAGTCTCGGAAATGACCTCCAATATTTTTTTTTTCCAATTTTTTTTTTTTTTTTTTTTTTGATCTTCTTCTTAGTGCTTATTTGGTTGAGCTTTCTACTACCTCAAAAGGTCTACAAACGTCTATTTGAATTTTTTAGAGTTGTTTGATTGGGCTTTTGAGATTGTCTAATTTAAATTGAGTAGAGACTAGTAGAGTTTAAACCTCTACTAGGCAAAAGGCTCATGGGGAGGTTCTTCTCCAAATAAACATTTTTTTTTTTTAAAGTCTTCCAACCAAACAATTATAATTTTTTTTTTTCAAAAACTTTATTTCTAATAGATCTACTACAAATAGATCTTTTACCAATAGAGGTTTTTCAAAAGCCCAACCAAACAAGCTCTTAATCAACCTCCATTGGAGGTTGATTTCGACCTCCATTGGAGGAGGATTTTGAAAAAAAAAGGTGAAGAAGGTTATTGTGGGAGGCATTTTTATCCGTTCACCACAATAGGTGCCATTTAAACTCAAGTTGTTAAAATGATGATCTTAAAATGCACCCTCAAAAAGGTGCTATATAATTTTTGAACCCGTAATATATATATATTTGAGTTAGGCATAATTTTTTGACTTCAACATCTCAACCACTCATGTGTTCATACGCTCTTTATTCAAATGGTTAAGATGTTGAAGTCAAAAAATTAAGTCAGAAATTTAAATTGATTTAGTCTGACCCTATATATATACCCACAGTTTCACAACGTTATGTAACTCCGGTCAACCTAATCAAAGAAGAACCTGTATATTTATACATGCCTGTTGCCGTCTCATACAAATCCTTGTTACTCTTTCATAAGAATTCTTTTGAGAAAATAATCGTAGATGTAATTTACTATCGTTTTTCATTTAAATTTCTTTGTGTAACTGCATATATATTCAGACAATACATTATTTATTTTAGTTCTATGCACATTAATTCAGGTATGAGGTCTTGGTTGAAAATCTGTTGGACCCTGCTCATGTTCCATATGCACACTATGGAATAACGGAGATTGATCAACCACCCAAGGGTAGATATATATATATATATATATATATATATGATATATCCTATAAATCAACAAGTCATTTCTATTCTCTTTAATTTATATAAGAAAAGGTGCTAATACCAAATGTGCTCCACTGTACAGTGAAGGTTGATAGAGAAGGTGGCAAACCTCTTGGCTCTTGACTTAGTTGTGGAGCAATTAGACAAAAACGGTTTCTATGGAAAGCATTTGTGGGACACTGCCAAATTTGCTGCACCTTGTGTTGTTAGTAAATCAAAAAAACAATTCTGGTTCGAAATTGGAAGAAATAGAAAGTAATAAACCAATAAACACCACGTCAGAAAACAGTTTAACGAAAACGAGACTCATGTATGTGTATGTGGAATTGGTTAAGACAATTTTGTCGTGTAACACCGTATGTGTATGGCGATTGTCTCCCAGGATACAATGATTTAACAATGGCCATGCAAAGCACAATCCACTCACAACGAACTCAAATGGAGTTTAAAGTTACCAGGACCTGAGAAAGAAAAGAAAGAATATTTTTGCTGAATTTCGTGATTTTGAGAGTATGAGTCTTTGAAGAGAAGACTAGGGTTTCTATATCAAACCGAATCAAGAGGATTGATATGGAAATACTTTATAATCACATTTTTTTAATGAAAAATGATATTAATTAAGAATCAATCTTTAAGAGATTTATCCCTAATTAAACACTGATTCTGTTTTCTTATTGATCAAGTAAGTATCAGAATCTTAAATGGAAATTAATTCTTTCCTTATCATTCAAACGTTTAACTTAAAGGAAAAGGAAATTTAAAATAGTAGCAAAAGGTTGGTTGTGCACTCACGGTCCAATCGGTGTACGCAGGATGCGCCCACACACGAGTCGTCCAATTGAAGGTTCAAGGTCCGTGATTCGCACACTCCATGATGGGTTGACAAAATCACTCCATGATAGATGCTTCATATTGTAGCAAACCTAATTTTGGATTCAGATTCTAATTTGCATACCCGTTTGGGACTTAGTTTCCTGATAAAGATCAATCTTTCCTTGATATGTGGAATTATTACCTATCCAGAAGTATGATTTGGAGAGATAAGTCCAGGATCCCGTGTTTGTCACAATCTTTGATTGAGATTGGGTATTTAGGTTGGATTTCTGATTATGATTCAAACCAATTGGGCTGCTCAAAAGTAACTCAATCAATTTTTTTTTTTTTTTTTTTTAATGAGTGGCGATATTTACACCCCTAAAAATTTGTATATGCACCCCAAATCAGCGTATTTTAAAAATTCCAATATTACCCTTAAATAAAACTATTTAAATGATTAATATAAATATAACTAGTCCAACATATTAATTAAATATATACATTTTTGATATTTTAATAAATATTAATATTAGTTACACACACACATATATATATATATTACTTCTTTTGATTAAATTAGTATTTGTTTATTAATTAAGATTTAAATAGTGATTATTTTAAATTATAAATATTAAGTAACTATTATATATAACAAATTAAGAAGAGAAAGTCATGGAGGTTTTTTTATTTTTTATTTTAAGTATACTGAAGTTAATTAAAAAATAAACTATTATATTAAAACAAAAAAAAAACAAAATTGAAGCCTAGAACAAAATAACAATATCAGGCAAGTCTTTGACAAGATGACAACACAGTGAAAACAGATTTAATGAATGCCATAACCATTGATGAAAAAAACTTTTGTAGAATATTCCTTCCAAATAGAGAATAACATAAAGGAAAATATAGGTAAAAGAAAATAAAAAAGAAAAAAAAGCTCCATGCGTCAGGTTTAGGATCATAGGAGGAGCTCCAAGGTTTTGAATTATAGGAGAAGGTGCAAGTCCTCCATACTTTTTGTTTTTTCAATTTCATTTAATTAATTTATAATTTTTTTTCCCAATAATTAAGATAAGTAGAATTTTTTTTTGAAAGATAAAGGGCATATTTGGTAATACATGGGGTGTGTTTACGATTTATAATATTTTAAAAATTTTGATGAGGTGTATCTATAAAAAAGGGTGCACATACGGTTTTTCAAGGGTGCAAATATCGATACTCTTTTTTTATTTAAAAAAACCAAAACAACCCACTTAAATTGTTTTGGTTTAGGTGGATTGATCAGTTTGAGGGTGTGGATGTCCACCCCAAATAAGGACCTTGATGAAATTAATTAGTTTTAATGTTTTTTTTTTTTTATCTAATTTTTTTTATAAATGATAATTTGAATAAAATCTACTTTTAAACAAAATTTACAAAATTGTTAAGCACTACTACTAGCAATTTTTCTCTCATAGTGTAGTGAAGTTGTATGCCGTTTATGAGCGAAAATCTCTTTTCTCTCGTAGTTTTCTCAATTTTGTTGAAATGAAGTATTAAAAAACAGGGCCAAAAATAGGAAAAAATTGACTGTCCAAACTAAAGTGGGCCGTGCCATGTAAAGCTGACGTGTCAATATCAAGCCCATGTAAAACATAAACGATTGGATTTTCTTCAACCTCTCACTCTCTGTGTTCTTGAAAACACACACAGATTTTGGTGAGAGCGAGAGACAGATAAAGAGAGAGATGACATCTTCTTATAGTCTTTCAGCTATTCCACAACTACTACCGTTAAACCCCAGAAGCTCTTTATATCACTGTAAGTTCTTTCAGCTTTCTTGATTACTAGTCTTCAACATATCATTTCATTTGTGGAGCTTTTCGTTTTTTTTTAGTTCAAAAAATTCCCGTGTCAATTCAATCTTTGTTAACTTGGGTGATAATTTGATTTGATATTCACAACTTTGAACCCCTTTTGTTTTCTTAGAATATGCAGAATTGGGTAGCTTCTGGTGTGCTTTGCTTATGTCATTTTTGTTTGTGGGTAAATTATGATTGTATTGATGGATTTTTATCAGCATAACAGAAGTTTGTGCCTTTTGATAATATCAATTTAATTTCTGTGAATGGTTTGAAGCATTGGATTCATGTGCATGACTTGTTATTGTTTGATGATGTAATTGTAATTGATATTCTTGCTTTTGTAATAAATGGCAGCTAAGTCGAAGTCAGTTAGAATTCGTGTCAAGTCCAGCTTGGAAAATGAGAGCTCTAGTCCAGGAGTTTCTGACTCCTCTTCAGAGGGAGACATGATTAAGGTTTAGAGTTTTTTCGGTATCTCTAGTTTATTGTAATGCATCATTATTTGTGGTTTCGAAAATTTCAGCTATATCTGTAAAAATACTTCTGTTTGTATCGAAAGGGCACACAGAGAGTATCAGGGCTTATCTTTATGAATGTATTATTTCCACGATAATGAGAGTATGTCCCAAATTGAATATTAGGAGGCATACATTCTATCACTTAAAGTTTCATTTTTCACCACAGAAGTCTCAAGTATCAACATCTCGCCGATGGTGTCTTACATGTTTATGTTCAACTGTATCGTTGATTAACATTGCTGGCACATCAGTGTCTGTGCCAAAGGCAATGGCTATAGAAGGAATGGAAAGACCTGGATGCAGAAATTGTGGGGGTAGCGGTGCTGTACTCTGTGAGTATTATTTCGTGTTCGTTTATCATCTAACTTGCATGATCTGAACATCTTAATACTTTCTGTCTACGTTCTTAAACAACTTGAAATAATATGTTCTCATCTTAACAATTGACACGGAACTCTCCCGGATTGCATCAGTGTAAGAACCCTCGAGACTTTTCAAATTGCTAGATATTGTTGCTTCTGCATAACTTTTACATGGGTGCATGAGTGGATACTTCGATATGAGTGTGGACATTTCTTTCATGTTAGACTGGATAACAATAAACATATGAGACTAACCATTATATTATTTTGTATTTGCTAGTTCGTGGATACCTTTGTGTATCATTTAGACCGCTTAATCTTGTTGTCTTAGCATAGATTATTGCTTGTTAGTTCAAGGAAAATTACAGTTTCGTTTATATGTTCAAATTTCATGGTCTTTTAGTTATTGAAGGTGTGGAGTCTGAAAGTTTTATATTGTTTTTTTATTTACGACTTAATAGAGAGAAATAAAATCCTCCTTGATAGCAACTTTTCTTTTGTTAACATTACACGTTGAATGGCCTGACTCCGTCTTATCTGATTGATTAGATAATAATGTTTGGCTGCAAATGAACCAGAAATTGAAAATTTTATAACTAAAAATTAACTGTTGTGTCAATTCTTCTGACTTTCCTCAGGTTTGCAAGATTTTAATTTGCTTTCTATTTAGGTGATATGTGCGGTGGTACAGGAAAATGGAAAGCTCTCAACAGAAAACGTGCTAAAGATGTTTACGAGTTTACAGAATGTCCAAATTGTTATGGTATGTACTTTTCTTGTATTTAAACTATAAATATAGTGATCACTAAAAAGATGTTATTCTTTTGATGCTTCGTATTGTAGTGCTGACAGACAGCAAATTATTTCATGTAGTTGATTGTTTAGTTCCCTGGGAGACCTTCAAACTTTGGACGGATTCTCATCTTGCTGTAATGGCATTTGACACTTGAAGTATCCATAGTTATATCTGTAGATAGATTCATTCTATGTTTTGTTACAGTATGGAAGACAAATGTCTTTGGAGGCGGAGTTCGATCAGCATCTTGTTCCAATTACTATGGACCATTCACTTTTCTTTCTTACATGATTACTATATTTTTCACTGGCAGGTCGTGGGAAACTTGTATGTCCGGTTTGCTTAGGCACTGGTTTACCTAATAACAAAGGTCTTCTTAGGAGGCCTGGGGCACGGGAATTACTTGATAAGATGTATAATGGTCGTTTACTGCCAAAATCTTGAGTATGTCCTCCCTAACTGTTTATAGTTTTCTCTGCAAGATGTCGATTTTGAGCTGTGTAATCTTTCTTTATAGCAATAAAAATCGTTATGTTATTTTAATCTGTGTTTTGTAGATCTCTACAGTCGTGGGATTTAAGACTGATTATGCTTCAACAAAAAGAACGAAGCCGGGAGCAGTAGATACTGTCAATGTTACTCCTAGTATATATAGTACACACCCGAAGCTTTTTGTCCGTAAAAATAGTCCTAAGCATCATATCACACTGGCATTCTTTTCTTTCTTTTTTTTTCCCTTTCTCTTAAGGGATAGAATTCAAACTATTCAATTTACTTCATGTAAGCAGATTATTTCTCATCAATGGCTATCAGTTCTTGCTAATGATTCTTGTTATTTTCAAGCCAAGTATGAAAACAAATGAAATGCCAAATTTCAAATCCTTGTTGCTTAATGATAAAGAAGTTAAAAATCATTTCAAGTAAATGATTCCTATGATGATCAATCTGTCAAAAGTTTTTACAAGAAATGCCACTCCGGTCTCTTCTTCATACACCTTATTCACCCACCAACAAAATAAACAGTTACTGTGTGGAAACACCACCCTCATCTTCCATGATGAAAGGATCAACCCTGACTGCTTGGGAGTTTGTTGAGAATTGTGTGCTCAGGCTTGTGTTCACATTCATAGTCAAGATGAACAAAAGCACGTTCGACTTCAGGAAGTTTCTCAATCTTATTCTGCAGCGATTCTCCTATGGCATGTGCTTCTATTAAAGGCAAATCTTCTGGTAGCTCAATGTCGACCTGTTTCAAGAGAGCGATATAGATTTACCAGCTTGCTTATAACAACAAAACTGTTGATATTACATGACATGTATTCAACGCCTTAAAACCAAAAGAAATCAATATCCCAAAAAACTAGGGAAAATAGAACCAACCTCTACAAAATAAAGAACACCAAAAGTATAAGCACGAACTGTGTCGATGCGCTTGACTTTAGGGTGCCTTATGACAAGATACGTCAATTTCTGCATGATCTCAGGAGGGGCTGATTGTCCCACTAGTGAAACTGCATCAATAAGCCACATTTCAGTTGTATATACAAACTGAGCAAACAACTAAATTTATTCTTCTCACCCATTTTCCAGTTTACAAGGATCATACAAGAAACTATTCGATCGAAAAAAAACAAAGACGGGTGAAGAAGGTACCTGCATTTTCCATAACAGTTTCAGACCAATTTGTGATTGTGTAAACAGCAAGGAGAATGGCACCAGCAGGGTCGATCCACCAGAAGAATTCATCACCAAGAACAGCTGCAATTAGTCCTACTACATTTGTTACCACATCAAAATAGTGATCCTGGGCATCAACACAATAAACAAGTAAAAAAAATGGATCAATAGAAGGTAATTATTACAGAAGTAGTGATTATTAAAAGGTAGAGAGACAAAAGACCTTCGCATAGGCACGAACAATCTTATTCCCTGAGCTTTTGCAGTAAAGCCAGAGAGCGAATTTTACTACAGTAGCTGAAATCATGATTGAGTACAGCCATATCAATTGATCAGTGGTCATCTTTTTCGATGCTTCATCTTTAATGAGCTGTTCTATAGCCTGAACGAACACCTGAAAACCTGTAACAAAATGGAAGGACATGACATTTTCATTTCTTAAGAGACAAGTTAACAACTTTGTTTAATTAAGGTTAGTAAATCTTGTATATATGGTTACGGTGTTCACCGTACAACCTTGTAAATCATCTACACCAAAAAGTAAAAACCTCAAACAAGGGACAAAGTTTAGCTTCAACATTCAAGTGCGCTCTGCAACAAATTGGAAGGCACTAGCCACTAGATGAACACATATGGTGTATGAAACACAGTAAACTCACTGTAAATATCAAAATTAACAATCACGAAACAGAAAGTAAAGGCTTGCTGACATACCGAGTGTGGCCATGATTGCAGCAAAGATGATTATTCCTACCGGCTGCACCCTCAATTTTCCAATAGGATACTTGTAGATATTTATGTTTTTCATCGACGAGTGAGTAAACCAAAGTATGCCACCGGCCATTAGATCGAGTAAAGAATCAAGAGTTGATGCAGCAATTGCTATTGATCCACTCTTAACTGTAGCATAAATCTGCATCCCACACAACATTGATTGGAATAATTGACATTCACACATTGCGTCATTTACAGCAAAAACAACTTCTATGAAGACATGACAGTTTAACATGTCTCAAACCTATCAAACAAGTCCTAAAAGAGTTTAAACAGACCATCATCAGAAAAACTAGTTGAAATTTGATTGAGATTGATTAGTAAATTTCAATTACCTTCAATGCCAGCAAAATAATATTTGCATAATTGGAAATCTTCATGGCTCTCTCTGCTTGGGTTTGTTCATTAAGATCTTCCTCATCAACAACAGAGTCAGAATCCACCAAAGCATCCACCTCCTCGAATGATTTCAAAGTAGAAAATTGCTTCTCATAGTACTCCTTTTCTCCTACAAACAACACAACATTATCGAAATGTTAAAAATAAAAAAAAAATTTTAAAAAAAGGAATTTTAACTCAACCCCATAAACCATTACATCTGTTTGTTTCTCTAGAAAGTGATAGAAAACATATATACACATGTATGTACGTGTCCTGTGTAAATATTTGAAGTTGGTTTTGATCCAGAAAATACAGAAAACCCAGATCAACCATCCCATTTGAGAGAGAGAGAGAGAGAGAGAGAAAGAGAGAGACCTTCTGTTAAGGATTTAGTTTTAGAGGTATCGACATGAAAAGGAGACTCTGCATCGAGACCAGACAAGACCTTTTCTGGCAATCTAGAAACGAACTCGCTCCTCAATGAGTTGACGGAATTACGTCGACCCTGTCTCTTTAACAAAGGTGTCTTCGTCTCCGAACCCGAATATCCGTCCATTTTTCCAGCCTACAACTCACCGCCCGGAGCTCAAATCCAATATCTCTGTTTTCGATACAGTTTTTGTCTTTTTAACTTGATAAGATTTTTTTCATCGTTAATGTAAATTATTGATGATACGATTAGATTTCTCTTTTTAGATTACATCCGCTCATTAGTTTTTTTCTTCTTGTCGTTTAGTTGCAGATATGAGGCAACGACTGACAACCGGACAAGACACAAAATATATATTGTTTTTTTTTTTTTTTGGCTTATTGAAATGTATTTATTTGGGAGGCTCTATTGCCCCCCAAAAAGACCTTTTTTTATTTATTTATTTTTTATATTTCTTTTATCATAAAACAATAATAAAAATTAAAGTAAAAATACATGTATACAGTCGTAATCTTTCAAATCAATTATTTGTTCATCCATTCCTTGATGATATGTGAAAATTATATTTTCTTATTGATGTTGGTTTTTGATATTGGTGTGGGAAGTAAATTTAAATTTTCAATTATACAACCATATACTTTTAAGTAATAAATGTAAGGGCATTTTAGAAATAAAAAAGCTTCATTAAAATATAGGTGTATGAAGATATTTGTGGGTGGCAATAGAGTCATCCTATCATTATTATTGAAGTATTACACTATTACATAAATTCGGATTTTTTTTTTTAGGGAAGGACTCGAACACACAATCTCGTGATGTATGTGTGTGAGGTTTTACCATTGGACCAACCTCATCTTGTCTGAAATGTTATTTATGAGAGATAGAGATACACATTTTTCTCCGAGGACCCAATTCGCCGCGTCCCCATCCCCATCCCCATTTGGGGAATTTTTTTTTTTTTTTTTTTTTTTTTTTGTTTGGGGGTGGGGTGGGTGGGGAAATGGGGAAATTGGGGAGGGAGGGGATGGGGATGAAAATCATCCCCAAATTGACCCCTCCCCTTCCCCATTTCCCTATTTTCCCCACAATTATATTGAAATGGGGATAGGGATGGGGGGGAGGTCCCCCATCCCCATTTCCCCATTTCCCCTAAATATATATAAATATAATTATAATATATATATATATATATACATACAATTTTTCTATTATCAGTTCGAACTGACAAAAGATATATCAGTTCCTTGCATGTGGGTCATTGGATTTAAATACTTTGACTTTGATGCATGCACTTGTCAAAGTATCTTTTAAATCCAATGACCCACATGCAAGGAACTGATATATTTATATCAGTTCGAACTGATAATAGAAAGACTGTATATATATATATATATATATATATATATTATTCTTTGAAAACTCTAACTCCTTAAGTATATATACACATTTACTCTTTAATTTGTTTTTTTTTTTTTTTTTTATTGAAATGTTTTTTTTTTTTTAGTTTAATTTATAATTTTTAGTCAAATGGGGAAATTGGAGAACAGGGGAAACGGGGGAAATGAGGAAATAGGAAAAAACGGGAAAAATAGGGAAAAATAGGGAATTGGAGATGGGGATAGATATAGGTCCCCCCAAAATTTCCCATCCCTATTTCTCTCAAATGACAGAGGATGGGGGAAGGGTCTGAAAAGTGGGGATGGGAATAGGGGGACCTATATCCATCCCCATTCCCCAAATGTGCATCTCTTTGAGAGACTTAACTAGATTAGTTGTTTGTGATCAATGTTGATTTGTTTGGGGTTGGTGTACCGGTGTATTGACTATTTAATTTATGTGGGCCTGGTTATAAATTATAATCATCTAGTGTACACTATGATTATAGATCATTTTGATGGAGTACCCGCATTTTGCTAGAAAGTTTGTTCAGGTAGATTTTCCTTGTTAGATCTTCAACTTTGTGTAAAAACAAAAAGCCATTATAATTGTAAATCCTTTATAGGTTATGATTTTTTTTATAAGGATTTATGGGTTATGATTCAAGTAAGTAAAAATATACACAAGAGGATGAGTTTTTTTTTTTTTTTTCTTTCTCCTAAGAGGGATGTTCATATTAGTTGCTGAGATAGTTGAATTGTATTCATGTAATTGAAATTTAAAAGCTTGTGTTATATATTATCACGTGATACTAGTAAAGTTATCCTACCATAAAAGATAGATCGATTTTAATTTAACAGCATAGTAGATTTATTTTTTATTTTTTATTTTATTTTTTATTTATTACTATTTTTTTTTTTTGGTTGTTGTTATTGTTGAAGGGATTAAGAACATAGTGAAGGGAAAAATACCAAGAAGTACATGCAGCGGAAGCGAGACTAAAAAATAAGATTTAGTGACTTTTAAAAATTTTTCCTTTTATGAACCTTAAACCCTTTAATTAATTAAACATACATATACAATAACAAAAAGTAGAATACCTTTTGTCGCGTGATCCGATTGACTTACGTCGATGGTAATCCGCAAGATCTTCAATCCTAGCACGAACGTGGATCACCTAGGAGCGTGGTCTCCCTTTTCTTTGAATTGCAAACCTGTGAATGGACAAAACAAACTTTTCTTTTCTTTGTTAGTCACAAAAACAATCAAAAGAATGACTAAGATTATTCCGGTCACTTTTGAGTTCTCAATCTAATGATCGAAACTCGCGTGAACCTAGATTGATATCGTACACACAAGCTTATTGATGAATAAGCAAATAGTATACTATCAAAGAATAATCTAACACTCCTTTTTGTTTTAGTAGAATAAAATCTTTCTATGAATTGAGAAGAAGAAGAAATTTGTATCAAGAAAACATGAAGTGGCCGAATTCTATACTTGTGAATATATAGGTGGCCTAAGTTTGCTTCTTCTTTTCTATTAGGGTTGCCGAAATCCTAACCTAGAAATAACTAGGGTTGCCGCAAAATACATGCCCATCATAGGCTTATGTTGCACCCTAATTTCCATCTAGTTTTTAAGACTTCAAACCCTAATCCAACTCATAGATCTTTTATTCTTTTATTTTGACTAAATAAAAAAGACTTCTTATTTGATTAAATAAATAAAACTAATTATTTATTTCCTTATCAAACAAGTCTTTTACTTTTACTTTTAGGAAATATATTTCCTGATTAGAAAAGATTTGTTTCTTTAATTAAACAATTAATTAATAAATTAATTAATTCTTATTTAATTAAAACAATGAAACAAAATAATATATTAGGTTAAAAATAACCCTTGCCGCCCCACTTAGAGTAATTGGGCCAAATATTATTTTCTTATTTCATTTAATCCATTGGACTTTAAATAAAAAACCCACATGTGAACCAGACCCATTCTTACTAAAAGAAACAAGCCCACATGCCTTTCTTTAATATATTAATATAATTGAGCAGCCCATTACTAAAATAATGTGCAAATTATATTCTTAATATATTAAATGCAATTCTAGATGGACCCTTAAATTGATATAATTGAGCAGCCCATTACTAAAATAATGTGCAAATTATATTCTTAATATATTAAATGCAATTCTAGATGGACCCTTAAATTGGTCCGGTAGAATATATCAAGTGATCCATGCAAGTCCGTGTGGATTGGGGATCTTGGCGGGCCATCTAAATTTAAGCTTCAATAGACATAACCTAATCACAATCAACAAATGATTCACTTAGGTCCGATCCATTAATTTTAACTCATTCCACTAAAGAGCTAAAACTGAACTCTTAAATAAAGATAGAAAAGGAAGATGCTCCTCATTCATACCCTAGACAATCATATAGGAGATAGTGTATCCTCGTGATTAATATCAGTAATCGTCAAGAGTTCATAGACCGCCTATAACTCTCCAAGTTACCATATTTACTCATATGACCACGTTTTGAACTTGGATATTTTGACTTGTCCAGAAGCCATATTTTCAATAGACACTATCGAAAACTCAACATTGAGATTTAATATCCAATTACCTCAAAACATCCATATGATGATATTATACTCTCATTTAATTAAATGGAGCCACGATGTCCATATCTATAAATGAAGTCCTCTATCGATTAACAAATGAATATCACCAAACTATCGAGGATAGACTATGCGATATAATCGTACTCATTGATAACTCAAATAATATCACTTGCAACCATAAGTCCATCATTTATCTCAGGATTAAGATAGACTCTCCGATTGTCCTGATAATGAAAAGACTTTTATCTACTGACGGTTATAGATAAAGTATTTCATTGTGATCCAGTTCAATGCACCCAGTGCACTAGATCCTTTTGCTCGAAGACACTCCGATGATTTTAGACTCATCATATCTCATTTGATCCCACTCAAATGCTAGCAAAAAAATTCTACAACTTTAACAAGATAAAGGTGCCCAACCTTTAACTTAAGTTGTGAACGTTATTCAAGACTAACTAAAGAATTGTGTCTACCAAATACATATCCAGATGTACGAACAATTCTTCTTTTCCCATAGTCTTTAGACCTTATGATTATTTACTTTGACAATTATAATATTAAACTATAAATGCTATACGATTTGTTAAACCAGAAATCACTTTATTAATATGAAAAAGATTGTTAATTACAACATTACACTCTTGCTATTGAGCATAATCCTAACACATAGTCTTACTCGAGTTAAAATAAATATAAATATAAATATATTGAATAATACAGGACATCTCAACTTGTATTTATACTTTCGTTTTTTAATTCAGCTAATATATAGCAGTTAATTTTATATATTACCCCTTTCAAAAATATATATATGACCGTGTCGAGAAGTGCGATTATATGACCGTAAATCCAGTTAATTGGAACATATTCTCCGTCAAACACAAGGGAAAACAGTGGACGGTTAACTTAGCCTGGAAGACTTGCACATGTAACAAATTCCAAATGGACTTTTTTCCATGTTCATATGCACTCGTAGCAGCAAGGTACATGATAAGTTATAGTTAACGCTTTATATTAGCCAAACGTGAATCTCACTGTTTTCATTGTTGCAAGGAGCGGAACCTGGATTTCACATTTCTATGTGCGGACTACTACAAGAAGGAGACACTTATTAATGCATACTCAGTTCCTATTATGCCTGTAGGCCATCCTTCTTCATGGGTAGTGCCATCCGACATCGCAGCGCGAGTGGTTTTAAATCCAAAATCGAAGAGACAATCAGGTCACCCGATAAAGGGTCGACATGCCTCGTCTTCGGAGAGGACAACCACACAATTGTGTAGAAGATGTGGACAATCAGGATATAATAGCAAGAGGTGTTCCAGCTCGCCTATGGTTAATGAAGGTCCCAGCACAACAGTTCCCGACCAATAACGTCGCAAGTGCAACATCTGTTATTCAACTGGACACAACAAACAATCGTGCCCTCAGAAGGACTCTACCATGGAATGAATGGAGTCGTTGAGGAAGGCGATCAAACATAATAAGGCAGTACAAAAGGAAGACGAATTGCCACCAGAAAAGCTTGCGATTGCTAATGAGGAATATGTCTCCAATTTGATGTCTTCCAACATCGTTCATACTTTGGGAACCATGCTCAATACCATTGTCTTATGAGACCCTTGGTTCGTATGCTTTTATGTTGAACTATTTTGATTTATTTTTTGTTATAGTGTTCATAATTCGTTGTATTGTTTATGGATTTCAATGTATGAATTGTATGTTGAACTTTTCATTGCAAACACTTTTAAAAAAAAAAAAAAAAGGAATTCATCATTTTATTACTCAAATGTTATGTGCATCAACTAAATGCTCTTGGAGTTACAAAAAACCTCCACAACCATCTTCTCTCGGATGGTACCCATATCGGCTTCTGTCCAGTCGAACTGATCCCTGTTCGCCGTCAGGTACTCTATCATTCTCAAAGTATAGGCATTACAATTACCTTTGCAATTCACCACATGAACAACCGTTAGAATGGAATTTTAATAAAACCAATTGGGATAGAATTCGATCTTCAAACAGTTATACCCTCTATCTTGTTAGGGCACACGGTCTACAGACACAAACCTCATCTGAAACGGCCCATCCTTCTCTCTGTACGTCGTATCACCGTACCGTCTGTTCCTGTGAAAGTGCACCACATTCAGCATCGACGGTAAAAGGTACCTTAGGCACACAATCTAAGTATTCCTGTGTTTGAATGGGACCTCCCATCTGAATGGGTCCTCCCATCTGAATGGGTCCATCAGGTAGATTAACCCTGTTGTGAGGTCGACGCTAGTCAAGACCCAATGCGTACGTCCTAGGTTACAAGGAATCAACACCTGTAGGTGTTTCAACAAAGTGTTATCAGTGTCAAATTTATTTAAAATTTACGCCATGTAAAAAAAACACTCACCACGTCAACATCATGCTATGGCTTGTTTCTTAATGGGAGCTCTCCACATACCACCATAAGTTCATCATGTGACCACTAGTGCTTCAGCACAGACCAACCCTTTGGGGGTTTGCTGTCCGCAGTAGGCTGCAATCACTCCCAGGTATAACATAACAATGACTGTACATATAAAATTTACCGAAACGTTAGGTTAAAGTTGTATGAAACACATCAAAGCAGGAGCGAAAACAGTACAATATAAACATTTACATAGAACTGTGAATCCAATATGTTGATCCTTGAATCGCAGACGTTTGGGTATGCTCGCTGACGCTTCTGGAGAATCTTCAAGTACACGTCAATGTGTTGAAAATTTCAACATTTTGTATTGTTAGGATTCTACCATTTTTGAGAGAATCTTATACAAACAGTTGAGGTAAGGAACATACCGTATTGGTCTGAAACCGATGGAACCAAGTCATGCCAACTGGCTTGTGTAGATCCACATCACGTCTGCATCACCCTTTAAGAAGTTAGATAACCAAGTACTTTCACGTAATTTCAAACCAATAAGTTAGATAACTAAGAAGTTAGAAAACCAAAGAAGTTTGAAAATACTATACAAAAATTTGAAATTTATACAATTATACTTACAATTCCCCCTTCAGGTTCTTCTTGTAGGCATGGTACGCCTCAAGCTGTTCAGGATCAACCAATCCGTGTGGCATCCATTCATGTGGTGGTGGTGGCATAATCCTTGGCCTCTTCGATCGACAGGGGTCTGTGTATGGGGAGCGCTGTTGCCAACCTCGTTGTCGAATCTGATCTTAACGCCTTAGGGGTGGGGGAGTCCGGTCCAAAGCATTGGGATCGACCGGATCCCTACTGTGTGAGGATGAACTCTGTCCGCTAGGTTCGACCGCATCCCTACGGTGTGAGGAGGAGTGGTGTGAGGAGGACCAGTGTGGGATCGACAGTAAGGGTGCGTCGCGTCGGACCAAATCTATCCCTATGGATCGCCTAGAGGGGTGCCCAGCGCTGGGATTGACCGAAGGGTCGCGCTGGGATGAGGAACTATGAGCGGTGGGATCGGTTGGAGGGCTATGCTGCGGCGAGTGTTCAGGTGTGAGGTCCTGGAAATGTACAGGATCAGGCAGTAGTTGTGACGACCGGTTTGTAGACAGGTCCTGGAAATGTACCGGATCAAGTAGCTGCTGAGACGACCAGTGCGCGGTCAGGTCCGGGAAATGAATAGGATCAAGGAGCAATGGGGATGAATGGTCTGTGGTAAGGTCCTTAGTCAGTACCTGCTCCAGTAATGATGTTTGTGTACCACCACGCACCTACTCTCGTGCGGTCATAACTGGCCCCCGTTGATCAGGTACTGTCTCCGTAGGACCAGTACCCCCCTGTCCGGTGTCAGGCCTTGTCCCGTCCTGATGACCATTTAGCCTGTCTCTAGGAGTAAAGTCTTGGTCGTCGAACAATGGACCATCCCGATAGGACTGCGAGATGGAACCCTAAAGTGCCAAGATCAAGCCCAGCAACTTCGTATGCTGTTGATCTCATTTCTCATCACCCTTTTGGACATCCTCTTTTAAACCTTGGATATCCTCCCGTAAATCTCGGACAGTATCCATCACTTCAGCAAATCTCTGGTCCCAGGTCTCTTGAAAGGATTTCGAACTCTGTCAGTACTAAAACCTTTCACTGGATTCAAAATAAATAATGCGGTAGAAATATTGTAACGTACCTTTGGATGCCCTCCAACGCCTCCTCGTGAGTCACCTCCAGTACGAGGCTGTCTAGGCAACGAGAAATGAACCCATCTATGCCTCACGAAACTCCCACTGCGACCCTCCGGTTTATAACCCTCTGTATCACTGCGTTCGGGAGATAGACCCTCAGTATCAGTAGGTCCGGAAAAGGCACCCTCATACCGAGTGTCTCCCTTGTAAATGCCCTCGAAGTACTGTTCAACCTTCTTAGCTGTCGTCGGCACCAATTCAACCCTTGCATACATCTGAAATCGAGGTTAGACCATTGTAATTGTATACATACTAAACATTAAAAAAAAAAAAAAAAAAAAGATACATACGTTGTCGTTGAAAATGTCATCCAGCTTGTCCCCCCTCGGTCGCTGACGTAACTCCCACTTCAGAATACGGGGGGATAACTCTATTTCCCTGCGGGTCTCATAGCTGTCGTTGGCAAGCCTGAGGATGACCTCAAAAGCAAATATCTGCGTAATAGATAAGTACGATAAGAATCCAATACATCAGTCATATGAAAAATACATTAGTCATATGAAAAAAAAATTACAATTAAAGTACGTCAGCAAATTCTAAATTCTCACCAATAGTGTGTGCGTTAGACCATATATGTTGTACATCTCCTGTCTATGTACGGCAACGCCCTTTTATCGCTTGCATTTTTAAAATAGACCGCCTATATACAAGTGCACCCCATGAGAACGCATCAAAAGTGAAACTAATTATAGCACGGTGTGTATAAAACTATCTAGGAGGGGGGGGGGGGGGGGGGGGGGGGGGGGGGGTGAATAGATTTTACGCTTTTTACCCAATTTTTCGTGTTAGTCAAAATTACGAAATTACCCCTAAATAGATAAAGCAATAAATCAAGTAAAATATGCGGAAATTAAATAACACTTGATTTTTACGTGGAAACCCTCACGGGAAAAACCACGGGCTAGTAAGTAAGCCACACTCGAACCTCGAATCCACTAAATGTGTAAACAATTACAACCTAATCCCGGAAGTAATCACACACCTACCTAATCCCGGTATGAGTGAACCTAGTCCAATTTGCTTGCGATCTAAGCAACCTAATCCCGGAAGCTACACACAAGACTTACTTTCTCTATGAAGAGAATACAACCCTAAGTGAATATATGTGAATACCCAAAATGCAACATAGAGCAAGGGAAACCCTATATGCTTATCTAAGATGATTAATATGCAATTAGAACAATCCTAGATATTAAAAACTAAATGACATGTTCAATCAAATAGTTTAGCTAATCAAGATTAAGCACAAAACCTAATTAGCTATCACAATATAACTTCTCAAACATACATCACACTAATCTCAATATTGTATCCAAAGCATACAAAATAACATACAAGTAATTAATTGAGATTGCTTGTTAAGAGAAACACAAAATATGTAAGATATTAGTGAAAAGCTTACCAAGCAAAGTATGATGAAGAATCCATGCAAGAAGACATCTAGATGATCTAAGATGATGCTAGATGATGATTGATGATCATGAAAAAGTGTTTGAGATGATAAAAATGAGTTCTTGGAATTTTTCTTCTCTTTGAAAAATATCCTAAGTATGAAATCTGAATATGAACTCTTGTGATTGACCTAAAGTCAAAGTGGCATATATATAGGGTGTCAAGATGAAGTGTGGTCGTTTTGATAAGTGACACCACAATTTTGCCATGGGCGCTGTACGTAGGGAGCTTCTGTACAGCGCCCCTGCTCTGTTCTCGCGAGAAAACAAAGGGGTGCTCTACGTAGAGCGCCTCTACAGCGCTCGTACAGTGATCGAATTAAATCGATCAGGTCTGTACAGCGCCCAACGGGGGCTGTTCGTACAGCGCTTTTGTAGAGCGCTTTTGGGAGCGCCCAGTGTAAAAATGCAATCCTAAGTCTAAGCATGACAAGGCAATTGGATATGCAAGATGCAATCAAACTAACATGCAAGAAGAGATGTTAATGAGCATTAAGGCACACAAATAAGACACACAACATACAAGGATTAAACATATGCATGAGTTGTGAGTGTGTGCAACTATCTCTTCAAGACAAGTAAGCACTTAGAGTATTACCTTTGGAGTGCTTAACACTTGCAAGGGCCTTGAGCTTGAACACATTCCTAAGCTACCCTTACATGATCCCCACATATGATTTGATCACGAAATAAGCCAATTAAAAACTACGGGAATCCTTACAATCTCCCCCTTTGGCTATTTCGTGACAAAACCATCACTCACATGATTCCTCACATAAAAATAGAAACAACGGGATAACATAGATCTTCTACAATACAAAGAGATAATAAACAAAGTAAAATCTTCAATGCTCCAATCTCTTGTAGAACAACCAACCCTACAAAACAAGGTTTCTATATTTTTCCAAAAAAAAAATACATGTGAGATTAATCAAGTGATATCAAAACAAGCAGTTGCATTTTTAGAATTTAGGCACAACATTACAAAGATATGCAATGTATGATAAATGCAATGCTCCCCCTCAAAGGGTTACTCCCCTTCAATGTGTTATCTCCCCAAAGTGCACAATTGCAACACCAATTTGCATCTCCCCTTACCTTATCCTACTCCCCCTTTTTGTCATGATATAGGCAAAGGAGTAGTCCCCAACCGGGTCACTCAAGGCAAAGAGAGATAGAAGCATGCAAGATATTTGCATATACATATAAGTTACTTTATGTATCTCAATTAATTGAAGAGAAACAAGGAGATTTATTTTTGAGGAAAATGTGTGAATCCAACATGCTTTGCATACAAGACATATAGCATTCAAGTCCAAAATACAATGGTATTTGGCAAAGCAAATGACAAAGGTTTCTAATAAGAATTCAAACCAATTTCACCAATGTCATGGGAAAAGCAAGGATATAGAGATTATTGATTTCAATTTAAGAGCAACTATATCCAACTTTATAAGCGAAACATGGCATGAGCGACTTTGCACCCTATTTGATTTTTCCGGATAAGATATCCGTATGATAGTAGCCATGTTTAACCAATAAAGAAAGAGAGACATTTGGAATGTAAATTCCTTTGAACGGATACACGATCCTTTATTCATTTTGAGTCTCATAAGCTTTCACACAAGTTTTGCATTTTAAGAATATGCAATCATCAATTCATGCTTTTCATGTGAGCATGTTATATGAATTTCATGCTTTTTTATTTATCATTAGTATGTTATAAAAGAATCATCATGTCATGGAGATAACTATAGGTCATTCAAATCATACTTCCTAAGAACATCTCCTAGTCCAAAAATGCATGTTTGAACATAAATATGACATGGATTGTAGACAAGCATTGATCACACTTATTAGATAGAAAACATATATACATATGTGCAACCAAGCTTACTCAAGCAATTAGGAAAGAGGCATAAGATTTTTCAAATTTTTGCAAACAACAAATATGCAAAATAGCTCTCTTTGCTTGAGTTCCCCATATGGGGTCAAGTACCATACTCATCACTCCACCAAACAAATTCCAATAGATCTACTAAGAGTTTTAAATCGAGTAGCATCTAAAGGTTTAGTGAATAGGTCCGCAAGTTGATCGTTTGTACCTACATGCTCAAGTACAATAACTTTGTTCTCAACAAGCTCTCTAATGAAGTGATGGCGGATGTCAATATGCTTAGTTCTAGAATGTTGGACCGGATTCTTGGAAATATTAATAGCACTCATTTTATCATAAAAGAGAGTGAGTGTACCTTGGTTGAATCCGTAGTCTACTAGCATTTGCTTCATCCATATAAGTTGAGTGCATCCACTCCCCGCGGCTATGTACTCGACTTCCGCCGTGGACAAGGAAATCGAGTTTTGCTTCTTGCAAAACCAAAACACCAAGTTGTTACCTAGAAAGAAGCAACCGCCCGATGTGCTCTTCCTATCATCACAATTTCCTGCCCAATCCGCATCACTATATCCTACAAGACTAGTGTTATAGGTAAAAATAGTCGTGATAGACACGTCATCACCATGGAAGGCCAGGTCAGCAGAGGTCAAGATAAGTCAACTTATGGAGTAGGAACCTTCACGATAACTTACTCGGAAAAGAGGATAAGTAGTCCGACCACAAACAAAGACGATCAGCTTGAACAGCAGATCGGATTCGGGCACACTCGGGCACACTCGGGCACACTCGGGCATACTCACTCGGGAAACAATAAAACAGTCGCCAACACTTGCAATCAGCAGCCAGCAGATCCACGATAAGCAACGATGTGGACCATAAGAGGTAAAAAAGGAAACAAGCAGTTCTCCCGTAAATAAAGGAGAGAGAATCCCATTCAGAATTGGATACCGCCGAAAAAGGGAAGCACAATCTAAATAGGACTAGGAAACCGCTTGAGACTTGGGGGCCACAACACTAAACCCTAGCGGTCATCTTAAAACCCTAGATGCAACATGTATAAATACCCCCTCTATTCATAGACAGGGGTACGCGAGAAGTAAAACAGGAGAGAGAGAGGATCGTATTGAAAAGCTTGTAATCATTCTTTATCATTCTTCATCTTGTAATCGTGATTCATAGTGGATTTGGCTTTGTTGCTAGAGGCAACGATCCCGTGGATGTTTCTCCGATCTTTTGGAGTTTTACCACGTAAATCACTTGTTATTTCTTTACAATATTTGACCATATTCAAGTATAGACTGCAGTAATTCAAAAACGAATCATTGACTTGGTGATCACCAAAAATCACCGTCAACAATTGGCGCTAGAAGGAGGGGTACCCAAAAATTTGTGACAACAATGGCTGGCGACGGAGATGGTAGCGATTCCAGGTACAGTCAGGGCATGCCAAGTAACGAATTGGAAGATGACACCGCGCTCAATACGGCGGATGCAACTTTGACGACGGCAGACCAGTTAGCTGCCCTGGCTGGTATTCAACGTTTACCTACAGCTAATGAAGAAATCGCGCAACGACTCCGTGCTTCTCTACAACAACTCATATCAGACGCAGCAAGGCAGGGAATTGATCTTTCTGTTACGGAAGGTTTGATGTCACCTCATGAACTGTCCGCCCCAAGCCAGCAGACAGCAAGGCTGCGTTCCGCAGTGGTGATACCAACCCCTGATGCACCCCCAAAGGCGAGACAAGATCCTACAGGCAGACCAGAGATGCTATCTGAAAGAGTGGCCAGGAGAAGTAGGGAGCACAGAGAGGGGAATGATTCCGACAAAGAGTACGATCAAGATCGGGTAGCCGGAGATCGAGACCGCCCCAGGAGGCGTGGCCACCGGAGAGACCGGTCATCCTCGGAAGAAAGTGAGCAGAACCATCATCGCAAGCGCCAAAGGGGCACAGTCCGACTGCATGGCCTAAACCGAGATCATAGAGAGTTGAATCCCGAGGAGAGGGGCCAAAAACTGACCATAAGCCAGAACTTCAATGCGTTAGGAGAGCCTGAAGGGGACAGAGACATACTTATACAGAGCCTCACCCGGGAAGTTCAAAATAATCGTCGGCAAATGGATGCTTTGGTCAGGCGGTATGGGCGTAATGAGCTGTCAGATGATGAATCCGGAAGCCCTTTTACCAATGGGGTCTTGAGGATGCCTTTCCCAGAAAGATTCAGAATGCCCCACATCGAGCTGTTCAAGAAGGACACCGACCCAAAAGAACACGTCCGGAGGTATAGGAGCGCTATGGCGCAATATGTCCATAATGATGCACTACTATGTTTGAATTTTCCTCAAACTCTTGGGGATCTAGGCTCCCGGTGGTTTGGAAGATTGCCAGCAGCAAGCATAAGTAGCTTCGGCGAACTGAGCAAGGCTTTCTCAAGGCAGTTCCTCGGGAATGTACACAGGAAAAAGTCAGTGGCTCACTTATCCCAACTCAAACAGGGAAAAGACGAGTCGCTGAAGAAATATCTAGGGAGGTTCGGTCAGGAAGTGTCCGAGATCGGAAGTGCAAACGACGAAGCCATAATTGCCGCGTTCATTAACAACCTTCAGAATGGCCAATTGTCCTTTGACCTCAGAAGAGCCCGACTAACCAGCTATGCCGATATGATGAACATGGCAGGGGGTTACGCCTTGGCCGAAGAAGAGGAAATTGCCACAGGAGGTTACTTCGTACATGGCGGTCGCCCAAAGGGGTCCAAAACCAAGGACCAGACCAAGATGCCCGATACCAAAGGTGACAAGCAGAAGAATAAAGCACGGGATGGTCGGGATGGACGACGAGCATATGACCCAAAAACCGATCAACCACGGCAGAGGTTCCAGGGCCGATACACAAATTATACCCCGTTGAAGAAAGATCAAGAAGAAGTCCTGGCAATCCTAGAAGAGAAGAACATGTCCAAAGAACCACCTAAGCAGTCGACATATGCTCGGAGGGACACCACCAAATATTGCCGTTTCCACAAAGAGAATGGGCACGAGACATCCAAGTGTTTCCAGCTAAGGGACCACATCGAGACTCTCATTAGGGAAGGGCATTTGAAGGACATTGTTTTCAAAAAGACGGACAGGGCAGATGGACAGAAAGATAGCCGACAGGACGGACGGGCAAGAAAATGTAGTCCTAAGAAAGCCGAGGATGAAGGGGCAATCAACACCATCTTCGGAGGTCCAGCAACGGGCAAGAGTAACAGGGAAAGAACCCAGGAGATTCGGGAGGTCATGGAGGCACGGAGAGACCTGGACGTCAATTCTATTGAGCCCGACCCGAAAAGAATCAAGGAGGGCTGGGACCCGATCGTGTTCACAGAGGCCGACTCACACGGAGTGGATGTTAGGCCAAATGACGCGCTAGTGGTCAGCGCTCGGATCGGCCATAGAGAAGTTCATCGAATTCTGATCGACAATGGGAGTTCGGCAGACATTCTTAGTGCAGAAGTATATGACCAGCTGAGGCTAGACAGGAAAGACCTACAGCCTTTTCCCACACCCCTTAGAGGATTTGGAGGGGTCGAAGTAAGGTCACTCGGCACGGTCAAGCTACCCGTGAAGATCGGAAAAGCCCCTTGCCAGAAAACAGTGCTGCTCGACTTTGTGGTGGTAGATACGGAAAACTGGCCGTATAATGCTTTACTGGGCCGACCATTTTTGAATAAAGCCAAGGCGGTGACAGCAACTTATGCCCTCATGATGAAATTCCCGACCGAATATGGTGTGGGAGTGGTCAAAGGGTCACAAGAGATGGCCCTGACGAGCAAACTTATCAGTGTATAAAGATAGGGAGGTACGCCAGGTATACATGATAACGGTCCAGCAAAAGGATAGAGAACCTGAAGAACAGGCAGAAGTGCCGAAAGATTTTGAGTTGGATCCCAGAGAAGGACCGGAGGATAGGGAAGACGAGCCGACTCAAGAGGTGGCACTAGACCCGGAAGATCCGGGTAGGACAGTGAAGGTAGGGGCAAGTTTGAGCGTACATGTCAAAACCGTACTTATTGCGCTGCTAAGAAACTACAAGGATGTTTTCGCTTGGAGTCATGAAGATATGCTGGGGGTAGACCCGAAGGTGATTTCACATCATCTTTCCACTAACCCCGAGTTCCGACCTGTGGTACAGAAAAGAAGACTATTCAATCCAGAAAGAAGCGTCGCAATCAAGAAGGAAGTGGAAAAGCTGCTTTCCGCGGGGTCGATAAGGGAAGTCAAGTATCCGGAGTGGGTAGCCAATGTGGTGTTGGTCAAGAAAAAGAACAAGCAATGGAGGATGTGTGTAGACTTTACAGACTTGAACAAAGCTTGCCCAAAAGATAGTTTCCCACTACCGAGGATCGACCAGTTGGTAGATGCGACAGCAGGACATGAATTGTTAAGTTTCATGGACGCCTACTCGGGATACAATCAGATCCGGATGAATAAGGCAGATGAGGAAAAGACGTCGTTTACCACGGACCAGGGCTTATATTGCTACAAAGTGATGCCATTCGGATTGAAAAACGCCGGGGCAACATACCAGAGGCTGGTAAACAGGATGCTTGCTCGGCAGATTGGGAAAAATATGGAGGTTTATGTGGATGATATGTTGACTAAGAGCACCACTGCAGAAAAACACACGGAGGATTTGAAGGAAACCTTTGACGTCCTGAGAAAGTATCAGATGAAGCTCAACCCAAGCAAGTGTGTGTTCGGGGTACCTTCGGGAAGGTTTCTAGGTTTTCAGGTGCACCAGAGGGGAATCGAAGTAAATCCTGAGAAGATCAAAGCATTAGAAGGAATGGCTTCACCCAGGACACTAAAAGATGTGCAGAGGCTAACGGGATGCCTTGCGTCACTCAACCGGTTTATAGCCAAGTCAACAGACAAATGCGCCCCATTCTTTAAAGCAATAAAAAAGGGGAAACGGCTCGAATGGAGTACAGAGTGTGAAGAAGCCTTTCAAAAGTTGAAAGAGTATCTGGGGAGAGCACCAATCCTTTCAAAACCGGTGGTGGGAGAAACATTATACTTATACCTCTCGGTCACCGAAGTGGCGACGAGTTCGGTGTTAATCCGACTGGAGGAAGGAATACAAAAGCCAGTGTACTATACAAGCAAAGCGTTGTTAGCGGCAGAAACCAGATACTCGCCGGTAGAAAAAATAGCGTTAGCTCTGATCACATCGGCCAGGAAGCTGAGGCCATATTTCCAAGCACATACAATAGAGGTATATACAGACTGCCCGCTGAAACTCATTCTTCAAAAGCCAGAGGTGTCAGGAAGGCTGACCAAATGGGCGGTAGAGCTCAGCGAATATGATATCAGATACACACCAAAAGCGGCCATCAAAGGGCAAGCGGTATCCGACTTTATAGCAGAATTCACCGAGCCAGACGCCGAGGTAAGGAGGGCAATGGAGGATGAGCAGACTACTAAATTCCAATGGAAATTACATGTAGATGGGTCATCGAACACACATGGCAGCGGGGCAGGAATAGTCATAACGACCCCCGAGGGGGATACTGTAGAATGTTCCATGAGGTTCGATTTCAAGGCAACCAACAATCAAGCAGAATATGAAGCCTTGCTGGCCGGTCTGAGGGTCTGCATAGCATTAGGGGCGGATGAGCTGGAAGTTTACAGTGATTCACAGGTAGTGGTCCATCAGGTACTGGATGAATACCAGGCCAGGGAAGAGCACATGATAGCTTACTTGGACATTGCAAAAAAACTACTTAAAAAGTTCAAAGCATACAGAATCTCTCAGATCCCTCGGGAAGAGAACGAAAAAGCAGATGCTTTGTCCAAACTAGCTTCAGCCACCACAAGCATCAGATCCAAAGCAATACCAGTGGCACACCTGACTAAACCAAGTACAGCGGAACCCGAGGAAATCATAATAGCAGAGATCCGACCTAGCCCGGGCGACTGGACATACCAACTCAGAAAATACTTGGAGGAGAACATACTACCGGAGGATGCTGTGGAAGCTAAACGCATCAGATACAGGTCAGCCCGGTACACAATTCTGAGAGGAGAATTATATAGGAGAGGATTCTCAAAAGTGCTGCAGAGATGCATTTCCGGTGAAAAGACTGGAGAGATCCTGAGAAGTATCCACAGTGGAGTATGTGGGAACCACACTGGGGGTAAAAGCTTAGCACACAAGATACTCCGGCAAGGATTCTACTGGCCGACTCTGTTCGCGGAAGCGCAGCAATTCGCAAAGAGTTGCGAAACATGCCAAAGAGTAGCAAATGACATTCGGCGACCCCCAGAGTTGCTCAGAAGCTTAACCTCGCCTTGGCCCTTTGCCATGTGGGGACTCGACCTGATAGGACCAATGCCCACAGGAACGAAGGGAGGAGCAAAGCATGCTATTGTGGCGGTGGATTATTTTACTAAATGGGCGGAGGCAGAAGCACTTGTACACATCACCGAGGCAAACACCACCAGCTTCGTTAAAAAGAATATAATATATCGATTTGGGATCCCGAGCATTATCATAACAGACAATGGGACTCAATTCGATAATAAGAAGTTCAGAGAAATGTGTGAAGAGTTCAAGATCGCAAACTACTATGCATCGCCTGCTCATCCTCAAACCAATGGCCAAACGAAGGCCGTGAATAAAGTGATCAAGCACACATTGAAAGCAAAGCTAGAGGCAAAGAAAGGTGGCTGGGCAGACAAACTGCCTGAGGTGCTATGGGCATACCGAACAACTGTGAGGTCTTCCACAGGGGAAACTCCTTTCGCGCTGGCATTCGGGACAGAAGCTGTTATCCCAGCAGAAACTACTTTTACATCCCCCAGGGTCCAGTTATACAGTCCCGAGCACAATATAGACATGCTGCAGCAGAACCTAGACGAGCTTGAAGAGATCAGAGACGCAGCACAAGTAAGAAATTCCGCATACCAGCAAAGGGCCGCTAGGTACTACAACTCTCATGTTCGGGAGCGGAGATTCCAACTCGGGGATCTAGTGCTGAGAAGAGTATCCCCAAATACCAAGGATAAATCATCAGGATCCCTCGCCGACAAATGGGAAGGGCCATATATCATCAAGAGAATCGTAGGGCACGGGGCCTACATGATAGCCCGACCAGAAGGTAGCCTGGTACCCCGACCATGCAACGCACAATATCTGAAGATCTTCTATCCCTAAAAGAATCCGGTTATGGTTCTACAGTTTATTTATTCTGCTTTAGCTCAGTTTTTAGTTTCTGCGTTGAAATTTCAGATTTGTTTATTAATTTCATGTTCATGATCATCTAATAAAGTTCAGTTGCTAATACGATGTGGCGGAATCAATAAAATCCATGAGCAATATTTCAATGGCGGCCACTCAAGGCGACCGAATAAACGCCGAAAAGAGTCGAGCGCTATAAGGCCGCGAAAGAGCGGACGAGTGGTGCTCGAAGGGCGGAAAAGCTGTAGTAGCATGCCCGCCTAGTTAAGGCGATGCAAACGCATCCCTTAGCAAAAAGGCAAAACCGAGGCACCAGGATAACTGGGAAAATGCTCAGAGCGCCGCTAGAAAGACTAGTGAGATGCGCAGTCGTGTTGGCCGGTACAAATTACCCCAACGATTCGACAAACCCTTGCGCAGATAAAACCAGGAGACGTCCTAGGTGACTTGTGCAAGGACCTCAACGTATGGTCGCGGCGAGCCCCGACGTAACGTGGAGGTTAAACAACCCCAAAAATCAAAGGGTGTAAGCCAGTTACATAAGATACTCGGCAAAAAATTAGTTACCAGTTAAATAAGATACTCGGTCTAAATTGATAAGCCAGTTACATAAGATACTCGGCAAAAATTGGTTAAACGGTTAAATAAGAAACTTGGTCTGACCGGGTAAAAAGCCAGTTACATAAGATACTCGGCTGAAATTAATGGCCAGCCACAAGGTACTCGATCAAAGCATAGCTAAAGATGCCCGAGGGATCCATAAATTCAAAGATGGTTATTACAGGCAGACGGTCGTCCCATTTAGGCATACAGTAAAATCAGTAAGAATGTAAGAGTAAAATTTATTCTTATATTCTTATTGTGTGTATAGAAAGATACAATGTATGATATATATATGAAAGATATACAAGTATAGTTACAAAAAGGCTTGTTACCAAAAGGCTTGAAAATCAAGAGGAAGGCGCCGGGGGTGGTGAGCTGCTTCTGCCAACGTCAGGGTCAGGCTCCATCACGTACTCGCTCAGAAGACTGTCGTCCGAAGGCCACACGATCACATCTTCTTCGTCATCCATCCAGTGACTGTAGTCGGTACCAGGAACGGGTCCCAAGTCGGGTATCTCATTGTTGAACCCCGCCCTTTCACTGGCGTAAAAAGTAGAGAACGACTCGGCAGTTGGAACCTCAAGGTGCATGGGATGTGGCGTTTTTCCTTTACTTCTACAATACGCCCGCCACTCCTTCATCTGGATCCGAAGAGACTCCAAGGATGTATCCACATGCTTCCTAATTGAGAGGCTCCAGTTGGCCCGGGCCCGATCAGTCGCCCTATTCTTTTGCTTAAAAAATTCGCCGGCCAAGACCATTCCCCTCTGGAACTCCCGAAGAAGCAGAGCATCATAGGCAGGAGATCTCTTAAAACGGTCAACGCTTTGTAGCTCCATTTCCAGCCTAGCTCCCTTCGACAGTTCCTTGGCCGTCAGGGCTTGACACTCCAAGTCGTCGATTCGACGTTCATAAGCAGACTTGGCGTCTTCGGCGTTCTGTTCGGCCTGAAGCAAGGCTTCCCGGGTGGATGACAGTTGATCCTGCAGAGTCCTGACCTCCTCCGCAGCAGAAGATGCCCGTTGCTCGGCTTCCATTTGCCGTGCTAAGCACTGATTCAGGAGCATCTCACTCGACTTGGCCTCCTCCTGACGAGCTAACTCAGCCCGAGAGCAATGATCTTCGCTCTCCTTCAATTGGGCTTCCAGCCTTCTTATTTTCTCCGCTTGGGCTTCGCCAGCTTGGCAAGCCCCAGACATCTCGGCCACCATCTGCAACAAGCAAGCAACAAATCAACAACAAATAGAAATAAGAAAAGGAAGAATGCGAAATGACGCATATGAGTGAAAGTCACTCACGTAGGAAGCGCTGTTAAAAAAATTGCGGAGTCGGTCAGACACAGTCCCGGTCCTGAAATGACTCCAGTGATCCTCCCCAATATAGGCTCGGCCTGAAGCAATGGCCCTGAAAATGGTCTCGGGGGTGGGATCATCGATTGGGGGAGAGGAGCCCATATCACCCACATCGCCTTCGGGGAGTTCGGCGGATGGGGCCGCCCGAGGAAGGTCGGTTGAGCCACCAGCACTCTCTCTGACCTGCTCCCGCGGAGGGGTCACGCTCGCATCACCCTCCCTCTCGTCCTCCGAAGAGGAATTAACATACGCGACTACTCGGGGAATCTTTAGGAAAGGGCGACCAGAAGAAAACGAAGTTTTCCTTTTCCCAGTCTACCCAGCTTCAATGTTGCTGTCCCCAGGAGTAGAAATCGGATCAGCAGAGGCAGGAATCTCCGAGGAAGAACGATTCGGTTCAACTTGAAACTAATATACCACGGTGTGTATAAAGCTATCTAGAGGGGGGGTGAATAGATTTTACGCTTTTTACCCAATTTTTCGTGTTAGTCAAAATTACGAAATTACCCTCAAGATAATATAAACAAGCAAGTGTAATATGGTGCGGAAATTAAATTAACACTTGAATTTTTACGTGGAAACCCTCACGGGAAAAACCACGGGCTATGTAAGTAAGCCACACTCGAACCTCGAATCCACTAAATGTGCAAACGATTACAACCTAATCCCGGAAGTAATCACACACCTACCTAATCCCGGTATGAGTGAACCTAGTCCAATTTGCTTGCGATCTAAGCAACCTAATCCCGATTGCTACACACAAGACTTAGCTTCTCTTGAAGAGAATACAACCCTAAGTGAATATATGAAAATATCCAAAATGCAACATAGAGCAAGGGAAACCCTATATGCTTATCTAAGATGATTAATATGCAATTAAGAACAATCCTAGATATCAAAACTAAATGACATGTCAAATAGTTAAGCTAATCAATATCAAGTATAAAACCTAATATGCTAGCACAATACAACTTCTCAAACATACATCATACTAATCTCAATTTTGTATCTAGAGCATACAAAATAACAATCAAGTAATTAATTGAGATTTGCTAGATAAATTAAACACAAAATATGTAAGATATTAGTGAAAAGCTTACCAAGCAAAGTATGATGAAGATTCCATGCTAGATGACATCTAGATGATCTAAGATGATGCTAGATGATGATTGATGATCATGAAATTGTGTTTGAGTAAATAAAAATGAGTTCTTTGTGTATTTTTCTTCTCTTGAAAAATATCCTAAGTATGAAGCATGAATAAGAACTCTTGTGAATGACCTAAAATCAAGTTAGCATATATATAGAGGCCATAAGTGAAGTGAGGTCGTTTTGAAAACTCGCCAGAAAATCACTCTGTGCGCTGGTGGACCTGCGCTGGTGGACCTGCGCTGGACCAGCGCACAAGCCAATTTTGGCTTGAGCGCTGGACGTCAGGCGCTGCCACCAGCGCCAGTCCAGCGGCGCCATACTGGGCGATCGGCGCTGGTGGCCGGCGCTGGTCCACACCAGCGCACGACCAGCGGCGCGCCACTGGGCGATTTGCGCCGGTGAGCGGCGCTGGTCGACCGGCGCTGGTGGACCAGCGCACAGTCCCAAAATTTGCATCCCACATGCAATGATGCAAGGGGTGCAAAGTCAAACAAGATGCATCCTAAAAGCCTAAATGCTATGATGTTTTCAACACAAGATGCAATCATAAAATCAAGCAAGAAGAGATGTAAATAATCATTTATGCACAACAAAAAGAAACACAACATACAAAGATTAAACATATGCATGAGTTGTGAGTGTGTGCAACTATCTCTTCAAGACAAGAAAGCACTTAGAAAATTACCTTTGGTGCTTGTCAATAATGAGGTCTTCAAAGGGCCTAATGCACTAACAACAACATTTAAACTACCCTTACAAAGTATCCCCATTTATGGTTTGATCACGAAATAAGCCAATTAAAAACAACGGGAATCCTTACAATCTCCCCCTTTGGCTATTTCGTGACAAAACCATCACTCACATTAAATCCTCACAAAAGAAATAGAAACTACGGGATTACAATGATATTCTACATTACAAAGAGATAAGAGAATGCAACTTGAAGTCTTCAATCCTCTTGTAGAATAATCAATCCCTGAAAAGAGTTTCTAACATTCCAATTCAAGTAAAGTGTGAGATTAATCATGTGAGAATAATACCAAGCATTTGCATTTTTAGAATTTAGGCACAACATTAGCAAATGTATGCAATGTATGATAAATGCAATGCTCCCCCTCAAAGGGTTACTCCCCCTCAATGTTTTATCTCCCCAAAGTGCACAATAGCTTGCCACTCCCCTTACAATATCCTACTCCCCCTTTTTGTCATGATATAGGCAAAGGAGTAGTCCCCAACCGGGTCACTCATAGCAACGAGAGATAGAAGCATGCAAGATATGCATATACATATAAGTCACGTTATGCACTTCAATTAATTTGAGAGAAACAAGGAGATTTATTTGAGAAAATGTGTGAATCCAACATGCTTTGCATACAAGACATATAGCATTCAAGTCCAAAATACAATGGTATTTGGCAAAGCAAATGACAAAGGTTTCAAATAAGAATTCAAACCAATTTCACCAATGTCATGGGAAAAGCAAGGATATAGAGATTATTGATTTCAATTTTAAGAGCAACTATATCCAACTTTATAAGCGAAACATGGCATGAGCGACTTTGCACCCTATTTGATTTTTCCGGATAAGAAATCCGTATGATAGTAACCATGTTCAACTAATAAAGAAAGAGAGACATATGGAATGTAAATTCCTTTGAACGGATACAAGATCCTTTATTCATTTTGAGTCTCATTAGCTTTCACACAAGTTTTGCATTTTTAAGAATATGCAATCATCAATTCATGCTTTTCATGTGAGCATGTTGTATGAATTTCATGCTTTTTCATTTAGCATAAGCATGTTATTTAAGAAACATCATGTCATGGAGATAACTATAGGTCATTCACATCATACTTCCTATGTAAATCTCCTAGTCCAAAAATGCATGTTTGAACATAAATATGACATGGATTGTAGACAAGCAAGGTTCACACTTATAGAATTTGAAAGCATATATACATATGTACAACCAAGCTTACTCAAGCAATCAAAAGAAGAGGCATAAGTTATTTCAAATTTTTTGCAAGTTACATGAATGCAAAATAGCTCTCTTTGCTTGAGTTCCCCATATGGGGTCAATCATAGAACATCACTCCACAAGACATATCCCAATAGATCTACTAAGAGTTTTAAATCGAGTAGCATCTAAGGGTTTAGTAAATAAGTCCGCAAGTTGATCATTAGTACCTACATGTTCAAGTACTATGCATTTATTTTCAACAAGCTCTCTAATGAAGTGATGGCGGATGTCAATATGCTTAGTTCTAGAATGTTGAACCGGATTCTTGGAAATATTAATAGCACTCATGTTATCACAAAAGAGAGTGAGAGTACCTTGGTTGAATCCGTAGTCTACAAGCATTTGTTTCATCCATAGGAGTTGTGTGCATCCACTCCCCGCGGCTATGTACTCGGCCTCGGCCGTGGACAAGGAAATCGAGTTTTGCTTCTTGCAAAACCAAGACACCAAGTTGTTGCCTAGAAAGAAGCAACCGCCCGATGTGCTCTTCCTATCATCACAATTTCCTGCCCAATCCGCATCACTAAAGCCAACTAGACTAGCATTAGTGTCAAAAGAGTACCAAATCCCATAGTTGGATGTCCCATTCACATAGCGAATGATCCTCTTCACACAAGAGAGGTGGGACTCCTTAGGATCCGCTTGGTACCTAGCACACACACCCACACTAAAAGATATATCGGGCCTACTTGCGGTCAAATAAAGCAAGCTACCTATCATGCCACGATATAGAGTTTGTTCCACACTTTTACCACTAGCATCCTTGCTTAGCTTCAAAGTGGTACTCATGGGTGTATCACAATGTTTGGCTTTCTCTAAACCAAACTTCTTCACTAGGTTCTTAGCATATTTGGCTTGGGTTATGAAAATCCCATCATGCATTTGCCTAATTTGCAAACCTAGGAAGTAACTAAGCTCACCAACAAGACTCATCTCAAATTCAAGAGACATGACATCAACAAATTGTTGGACTTTGGTGTTGTTGGTGGAGCCAAAAACTATATCATCAACATATATTTGAGCTATGAAAAGCTCATCATTGTCTCTCTTGATGAATAGTGTCTTGTCAACACTACCTCTTGTGTAGTTGTTGTCAACAAGAAATTGAGTGAGGCGCTCATACCAAGCCCTCGGTGCTTGTTTCAACCCATAAAGTGCCTTCTTGAGGCGATAGACATGATTGGGGTGGTGTGCATCCACAAACCCCTTAGGTTGTTCAACAAACACTTCCTCTTGCAAGAAGCCATTGAGGAAGGCACTCTTGACGTCCATTTGGTGCAATTTGAACTTGTGCACACAAGAGATGGACAAGAGAAGCCTAATGGACTCTAAGCGGGCAACGGGAGCAAAAGTCTCCTCAAAGTCGATACCCTCAATTTGAGAGTACCCTTGTGCTACAAGTCTAGCCTTGTTCCGCACTATGTTGCCATCCTCATCGGATTTGTTCCTAAATATCCATTTGGTGCCTATGACATTAGTGGTCTTAGGCCTAGGAACTAGAGTCCAAACCTCATTCCTTTCGAATTGGCTTAGCTCTTCTTGCATGGCAAGAACCCAAAATTCATCATTTAAGGCTTCTTCAACCTTTTTGGGTTCAATTTGAGAGGTGTAACATGTATAGCTAATAAGATTAGCAAGTTGGCGTCTAGTCCTAACACCCTCATTTACCTCTCCAATGATATCTTCTTTATCATGGAGTTTCCTAACCCATGGAGCGGGTTCTTTAGAGTCCAAGAGAGGAACTCTATCAATAGGTTGTGTGCCATCATTGTTGACATTAGATGTCCCAACATTAGGCGACACCACAACCTTCTCCAAAGGAGAATCATCACTAAAAATAACCTCCTCCTCATGATCATTAGACTTGAGCCTAGTATCATCAAATACGACATTGGATGATTCCATAACACTTAGAGTCTTTAAATTGAAAACTCTATAGGCTCTACTATTTAAGGCATAGCCAATAAAAATACCCTCATCACTCTTAGCATCAAACTTGCCAAGTTGATCACGGTCATTCAAAATGTAGCATTTGCTTCCAAAAGTGTGGAAGTAGCTAACATTTGGCCTCTTGCCTTTCCATAACTCATAGGAGGTGTTTCTAGTACCGGGCCTTAGGAACACTCTATTTCCTATATAGCAAGCCGTGTTAATGGCTTCGGCCCATAGGTTCCTAGGGACATTGTTGCTAAGCAACATCACACGGGCCATCTCTTGGAGGACCCTATTCTTCCTCTCAACAACTCCATTTTGTTGAGGTGTCCTAGGAGCAGAAAATTCATGGGAGATGCCTAAACCATTACAAAAGGTTTCAAAGGTGGCATTCTCAAATTCTCTCCCATGGTCACTTCTAATCCGTTTAATGCTTCTAATGTTAGAATTCATTTCATTTTGCAATTTAGTACAAAGCATTTTAAACTTATCAAAAGTTTCGGATTTTTCTCTAAGAAAATATGTCCATGTAAATCTAGAGAAATCATCAACACAAACAAAAATGTATCTCTTTCCACCCAAACTTTCGGTTTGCATGGGACCCATGAGGTCCATGTGGAGAAGCTCAAGTGGCTCCTTGGTGGTGAGATACTTACCCTTTTTGTGCATGCTTTTGGTTTGCTTTCCTTGTTGGCAAGGTCCACAAATACCATTGGCTTTCTTCCCAAGCTTAGGGAGGCCACGCACACAATTGAACTTTCCAAGGGTCCGTAGATCCCTAAAGTTCATGTGGCCAAGTCTTTCATGCCACAACTCAATTTGCTCATCCATGGACACATGATTAGATACAATTCTAGCTTCAAGACAATAACAATTGTCGCTAGATCTCATGCCCTTCAACAAGGTTTGTCCATCGGGTTTAAGGATAGAGCAATAATCTTTAGAGAACAAGACGGAATATCCTTCATCACTAAGATGTGAAATGCTAATTAAATTGGCTTTCAAGCCATCAACAAATAAAGCATTGGATAAGGAGGGTAATCCGGGAACGGAAATGGTTCCTTTCCCTACAACATTTCTTTTGGATCCATCACCAAAAGTGACATTTCCACCTTCCTCCATAACAAGAGTCTCGAAGAAACTCTTGTTTCCCGTCATGTGCCTAGAGCACCCACTATCCAAGTACCAAAAATTAGAAGAATTTGCCTTCAAGGCTATTTGTGCAACATGGCAAACATTTTCATTCTTTCTAATCCACTTAGCAACAATTTTAGCTTTCTTAGTGGTCTTTGGTACATGTGCTCTACTATTTCTAGGATCATGCAAATCAATATTTTCTTTCCTAGAAACATGCATCTTGGCTCTATTCTTTCTCTTTTCAATCATGCTTTGTTTTCTACACATTTTAATATATTGAAAGCAATTTGGTCTAATATGACCATCACAACCACAAAAGTGACAAATAGGAATGAAAAAAGGAATCATACCTCGCCTTTGAGTACGTCCATGTCTTTGTGGATATGTGGGTTCAATCCATCTTCGTTGTTGAACCGGTCTTGGTTGCTTCCAAGCTTGAGGTTGCATGATTGGTCTCTTTCCTTTGTGAGCCAATTTGGGAGGAGTGTTGGCTTGAGGAACCTTAGGAGGTTGAGCTTGAGTTTTCCTTCTTGGCCCCATTTTCACTTGTGCATTAGAACTTTGTCCTATTTCTAACTTCTTCCTAGGAGGTTGCACAAATGAAGTTTCTTCATTCTTCAAGCTCTTGACAAATATGGTCTTGTTAGAGGTTGAGATTTTCTTGCCATCTTCATACCCAAGACCTCTCTTGTCACTTGGACTCTTTCCAACACCAAGTAAATGATCAAGCTTCTTGGTGCTAGAATCTATCCTAGCCAAGGACTCTTTAGCTTCTACAAGTTCCCTCTTCAAGCCTTCTTCACTTCTCTTGGATAAGTCTAACTCCTCAATTAACTTATCCTCTCTCCTCTTCAATCTTTCCACTTGTTCACTTAAGTGGTCATTGTGAGCCGAAAGTTCAAGGTTTTCTTCTCTCAACCTCTCAATCTTTCTTGTGCTTTTAAGTGCTAAATCATTGAACTCGGCATGGTATTTAGCAAGCACCTTTTGCTCCACAAACTTCTTCTTGGAACTAGAAGAGGAGTCACTTTCTTCTTCACTAGAGTCAATTTCCTCTTGACTCAAATCTTCCTTTTCACTAGCACTTTTGCTCTTGTGAGAAGATGCAAAAGCTAGGAAGTTAGCCATGAGCTCTTCCTCACTTGAAGACTCATCTTCCTCATTGGAACCATCACTACTCCCACTCCATGTGGCGGCCATCACTTTACCCTTCTTCCTCTCATTGTGATTCGCACATTCGGGGGCAAAGTGACCAATCCCACCACACTCAAAGCATCGGACCCCTTTCCTTTCGGTCCTCTCTTGTCTAGGCTCAAACTTCTTGAAGGAACTCTTTTTCTTCAAATCTTGTCCTCTTGACCCAAATCCCTTCTTCTTCTTGAACCCCATAACCTTGTTGAACCGTTTCACAAATAAGGCAAGGTCTTCATCCGATTCATGCTTTGCCTCCTTTTCATCCTTAGATGCTTTCAAAGCTATTCCTTTAGACTTCTTAGGAGGAGTAGTGTTGCTAGGAGCCTTCCTAGACTCATATGCAAGGAGACGCCCAATTACCTCACTTGGCTTCATATCCATGTAGCCACTATTTTCTTCTATGGCCGTCACCTTTGATTCAAACCTATCGGGGAGAGATCTCATAATTTTTTGCTTGACTCTCCTATCCGAATACGGGTCTCCGAGTTGATGGCTTTGATTTACTATGTCCATCAATTTGATTTCGAAGTCGTTGAAGCATTCATCCTCTCCCATCCTAAGTAACTCAAATTGAGTTTGGAGGACTTGAAGCTTGGACTCCTTCACCACCTCGGTTCCCTCATGTGCAACTTGAAGGATGTCCCATGCCACTTTGGCAATTTGAGTATTCTGAATAAGCTTGTACTGATTCTCATCCATGGCACACATAATGGCATGCATCGCCTTCCTATTCCACTTAGAAGCCTCAAACTCTTGCGCGTTCCATTGCGCCTTAGGCTTCAAAACATCTTGTCCTCCACCCGCGGGAGTCATCATAGGGAGATCATATCCGTCTTCCACCGCCATCCATGCACGGTCATGAATTTGGCATATGTAGGATTCCATCTTCCCTTTCCATTGGGAATAGTTCAAACCGGTAAGAAGTGGAGGCCTTGTGCTAGAAGCTCCTTCGTGGCCACCACCATTTCCACCGTTTCCACTCATAGTGTTTATGAATGAATGAAATGAATGCAAATGTATGAATAATCAAAAATCACACAAAATGCAAAACACACCAAAATAAAGCAAGGATCACCTATGTATGTCTAGGAACCCGCTCTGATACCAATTGAAACTAAATATACCACGGTGTGTATAAAGCTATCTAGAGGGGGGGTGAATAGATTTTACGCTTTTTACCCAATTTTTCGTGTTAGTCAAAATTACGAAATTACCCTCAAGATAATATAAACAAGCAAGTGTAATATGGTGCGGAAATTAAATTAACACTTGAATTTTTACGTGGAAACCCTCACGGGAAAAACCACGGGCTATGTAAGTAAGCCACACTCGAACCTCGAATCCACTAAATGTGCAAACGATTACAACCTAATCCCGGAAGTAATCACACACCTACCTAATCCCGGTATGAGTGAACCTAGTCCAATTTGCTTGCGATCTAAGCAACCTAATCCCGATTGCTACACACAAGACTTAGCTTCTCTTGAAGAGAATACAACCCTAAGTGAATATATGAAAATATCCAAAATGCAACATAGAGCAAGGGAAACCCTATATGCTTATCTAAGATGATTAATATGCAATTAAGAACAATCCTAGATATCAAAACTAAATGACATGTCAAATAGTTAAGCTAATCAATATCAAGTATAAAACCTAATATGCTAGCACAATACAACTTCTCAAACATACATCATACTAATCTCAATTTTGTATCTAGAGCATACAAAATAACAATCAAGTAATTAATTGAGATTTGCTAGATAAATTAAACACAAAATATGTAAGATATTAGTGAAAAGCTTACCAAGCAAAGTATGATGAAGATTCCATGCTAGATGACATCTAGATGATCTAAGATGATGCTAGATGATGATTGATGATCATGAAATTGTGTTTGAGTAAATAAAAATGAGTTCTTTGTGTATTTTTCTTCTCTTGAAAAATATCCTAAGTATGAAGCATGAATAAGAACTCTTGTGAATGACCTAAAATCAAGTTAGCATATATATAGAGGCCATAAGTGAAGTGAGGTCGTTTTGAAAACTCGCCAGAAAAATACTCTGTGCGCTGGTGGACCTGCGCTGGTGGACCAGCGCAGGACCAGCGCACAAGCCAATTTTGGCTTGAGCGCTGGACGTCAGGCGCTGCCACCAGCGCCAGTCCAGCGGCGCCATACTGGGCGATCGGCGCTGGTGGCCGGCGCTGGTCCACACCAGCGCACGACCAGCGGCGCGCCACTGGGCGATTTGCGCCGGTGAGCGGCGCTGGTCGACCGGCGCTGGTGGACCAGCGCACAGTCCCAAAATTTGCATCCCACATGCAATGATGCAAGGGGTGCAAAGTCAAACAAGATGCATCCTAAAAGCCTAAATGCTATGATGTTTTCAACACAAGATGCAATCATAAAATCAAGCAAGAAGAGATGTAAATAATCATTTATGCACAACAAAAAGAAACACAACATACAAAGATTAAACATATGCATGAGTTGTGAGTGTGTGCAACTATCTCTTCAAGACAAGAAAGCACTTAGAAAATTACCTTTGGTGCTTGTCAATAATGAGGTCTTCAAAGGGCCTAATGCACTAACAACAACATTTAAACTACCCTTACAAAGTATCCCCATTTATGGTTTGATCACGAAATAAGCCAATTAAAAACAACGGGAATCCTTACACAACTGAAGTCAGAAACTCCGGCGCTACCGCACCTGAAGGCCCCCCAACTGCTTCAAAAGGGACGTTTGGCATATCAGCAGCAGAGTGGGGAGAACCAGATCCGCTGGGGAGATTCGCCTGCTCGGGCTCAGGGAGATCCCCTACTTTCTCTTTCCCCTTGGAGGAAGGACCTACGGGATTGCCCGAATCAGCAGAGGTCCTACTTATTCCAAAGTTCCCCGAGGCGCCCTCGGCTCCAGCCGAACACACGGTCGGTTCTTGATCATGAGCCTCCTCGGGCACATAATCGGGTACTCCCTCTTCATCATCTCCCTCGGGAAGGTTCTCGGGAGTACCCTCATCAGATTCGTCTTCGGGAGGGGCTATCCCAGCATCTCGTTGGCGAAGGACTGCCTTTCGACTCGCCTCCACGATGCCTTTCATCCGGCGTGCCAGAGCATCGCTGATTATATCTACATCAAACACTTAAAAAAAAAAAAAAAAGGAGTCCGAGTTAGCAAACAAACTTGGAAGTCAGGTTGCAAATAAAAAATGCATACAAGAAATATACTTACGGCGTCTGCGGCACGCAGAAATCTGAGGGAAGAGATGGGCCTTAATCATTTTCCCCTCTCTGTAGAGATAGGGTTTCCCCCTTTTCTCTAGGGGGCGGACTGCTGCCCGAGCCAGAGTCTTCAGCTCCTCATCAGTAAAAGCTGAAGTTAGATGGTTCCACTGCGGCGTGCAGAAGTACCGAGGAACCCGGCAAGTCATCTGAGTGCCATCCAAGTCGAAACTGATTGACTGGCCCCAGTCTTTGCCCACGAAGAACCAGCTGTTCTTCCAAAACTTGTTTGAGGTCGGGAAGCCCCAAACGAACCCCTTCATCTTTTCGTCCGTAGTCGGTTCGACACTACCCTTGACCACGACGTTTTTTGGAATCCAGAACTCGGGCTGGTTCGACTGGAGAAAATAAATCCCGGTCTTCCCCACCGGCCTCAGCGAATAAAAATGGTGAACCTCGCGAGGGGTGGGAGGTGGCCGCTTCATTCTATGCCACATGTGCCACATGCACATCAGGATGCGATAACTGTTCGGCGTTAGCTGTGCCGGAGCGAGTCGGGCTTCAGCCAAGAACCAAGTAATGAAAGGCTGAAGAGGAAGAGTAACGCCGCAGGTAAGCATGGACCCGTAAATTGCTACGTGGCCAGGGGGTGGGTTCCATGCAGCCCGACCTTCGGCTGGAATCAGCGAAATCTCATTGCTATCCAGATCGAACCGCCGCATATATCGCATTATCTCGTCAGGGCCGACCACGTTCGGCTCAACATCATAGATGCAAATACGCTCGGGGGAGAAGGGAATGCGAGCGGCCCTGTGCTCCTCTTCAATATCATCTTCAATAATCCTTTGGGCCGCCACTCGGCTTTCCCGAGAATGCGAGTCTTTGTAAACTTTGCGAGTGGTCATCCTCTTTCCTGGTCTTCTGCTCGGGCGAATATCAGTACAAGCAGAAGAATCCGACCAAGCTTCAGGCTGGTATGAGTAAGGTGGTGATGAACTGGCAGAAGCAGAAGGGATCTCTGAAGCAGGAGGAACCTCAGAAGTTGCAGGCCTTTCCGGAAAAAGTCCAGAAATATCAACGTCGGTATAGCGCGGCTGATCGAAACGGGGCTCGTCTAATAACCTGTGAACAACCGACGCAGTGAAAGCATCATTTCGCTCAATAGCAATCATACCAACAGTAAAAAGACGATATCTAGCTCCGGAATCCATAAAGACTAACCTTGATGAAGTAAAGAATGAAGACGACGCAGATCGCAGAAGAAAAGGCCTCCGAGGAAAAATCTGGGGGTTGAAGCAGGTAAACTCAAGGACAGTAGGGTTAGAAAACACGGGCTAATAAACCAAACGGAACACAGAGAATCAAAAGGCACAGATAAAACCTCCTTCGAAGAGCACGCAAAGATACTGGAAGAGAAGATAAAAGCGAAAAATGGAAGAAAAAGGTGAAAGTGAAAAAATCGAAACCAGAATATATAGGCGACGTCTCGATTTCAAAAATACCAAAACCCTAGGAGAGGTTGCAGAAAAAGCGGGAAAAAGGAGGGGTTTGGACTGATGACGTAGGTTGAGCGCAGACGAGCAGAAAGGTCACATCCCATAAATACACCGTACCACAGCCAAACAAATAGGGACAAGTGGCAGCAAGTGAACATCAGGCGCCGCCGGAGAGCAGAAGCATCGCCATCATAAAGATTTGAAATGATTGATAAATCAAACGTGTGCGGTCGCAATTAAGACGCGTCATTTAAAGCTCTGATCCAAACGAGGATACTTTAATGCAGGAAACGACAAATGAGGATTAATCATAAAGAAATATTGAAGTTAAATATTAGACCCGAGAGGGCTTGACTAAGCATGATCGGCTCAAATATTTAAGGGGGTATTGTTATAGGTAAAAATAGTCGTGATAGACACGTCATCACCATGGACGGCCAGGTCAGCAGAGGTCAAGATAAGTCAACTTATGGAGTAGGAACCTTCACGATAACTTACTCGGAAAAGAGGATAAGTAGTCCGACCACAAACAAAGACGATCAGCTTGAACAGCAGATCGGATTCGGGCACACTCGGGCACACTCGGGCATACTCACTCGGGAAACAATAAAACAGTCGCCAACACTTGCAATCAGTAGCCAGCAGATCCACGATAAGCAATGATGTGGACCATAAGAGGTAAAAAAGGAAACAAGCAGTTCTCCCGTAAATAAAGGAGAGAGAATCCCATTCAGAATTGGATACCGCCGAAAAAGGGAAGCACAATCTAAATAGGACTAGGAAACCGCTTGAGACTTGGGGGCCACAACACTAAACCCTAGCGGTCATCTTAAAACCCTAGATGCAACATGTATAAATACCCCCTCTATTCATAGACAGGGGTACGCGAGAAGTAGAACAGGAGAGAGAGAGGATCGTATTGAAAAGCTTGTAATCATTCTTTATCATTCTTCATCTTGTAATCGTGATTCATAGTGGATTTGGCTTTGTTGCTAGAGGCAACGATCCCGTGGATGTTTCTCCGATCTTTTGGAGTTTTACCACATAAATCACTTGTTATTTCTTTACAATCTTTGACCATATTCAAGTATAGACTGCAGTAATTCAAAAACGAATCATTGACTTGGTGATCACCAAAAATCACCGTCAACAACTAGGATTAGTGTCAAATGAGTACCAAATCCCATAGTTGGAAGTCCCATTCACAAAGCGAATGACTCTCTTAACAGAAGAGAGATGGGACTCCTTGGGATCGGATTGGTACCTAGCACAAACTCCTACACTAAATGATATATCGGGCCTACTTGCGGTCAAATAGAGCAAGCTCCCTATCATGCCACGATATAAGGTTTGGTCCACACTTTTACCACTAGCATCCTTGCTTAGCTTCAAAGTGGTGCTCATAGGAGTGTCACAATGTTTGGCTTTTTCAAGACCAAACTTCTTCACTAGGTTTTTGGCATATTTGGCTTGGGTTATGAAAATCCCATTATCTAGTTGCCTAATTTGCAAACCTAGGAAGTAACTAAGCTCACCAACAAGACTCATCTCAAATTCATGAGACATAACATCAACAAATTGTTGGACCTTGGTGTTGTTGGTGGAGCCAAACACTATGTCATCAACATATATTTGAGCTATGAAAAGCTCATCATTGTCTCTTTTGATGAATAGTGTCTTGTCAACACTACCTCTTGTGTAGTTATTGTCAACAAGAAATTGAGTGAGGCGCTTATACCAAGCCCTCGGTGCTTGTTTCAACCTATATAGTGCCTTCTTGAGGCGATAGACATGGTTGGGGTGGTAAGCATCCACAAACCCCTTAGGTTGTTCAACAAACACTTCCTCTTGCAAGAAGCAATTGAGGAAGGCACTCTTGACATCCATTTGGTGCAATTTGAACTTGTGCACGCAAGAGATGGACAAGAGAAGCCTAATAGACTCTAAATGGGCAACGGGAGCAAATGTCTCCTCAAAGTCGATACCCTCAATTTGAGAGTACCCTTATGCTACAAGTCTAGCCTTGTTCCGCACTATGTTGCCATCCTCATCGGATTTGTTCCTAAATATCCATTTGGTGCCTATGACATTAGTGGTCTTAGGCCTAGGAACTAGAGTCCAAACCTCATTCCTTTCGAATTGGTTTAGCTCTTCTTGCATGGCAAGAACCTAAAATTCATCATTTAAGGCTTCTTCAACCTTTTTGGGTTCAATTTGAGAGGTGTAGCATGTGTAGCTAATAAGATTAGCAAGTTGACGTCTAGTCCTAACACCCTCATTAACCTCTCCAATGATATCTTCTTTATCATGGAGTTTCCTAACCCATGGAGCGGGTTCTTTAGAGTCCAAGAGAGGAACTCTATCAATAGGTTGTGTGTCATCATTGTTGACATTAGATGTCCCAACATTAGGAGACACCACAACCTCCTCCAAAGGAGAACCATCACTAAAAATAACCTCCTCCTCATGATCATTTGACTTGAGCCTAGTATCATCAAATACGACATTGGATGATTCCATAACACTTAGAGTCTTTAAATTGAAAACTCTATAGGCTCTACTATTCAAGGCATAGCCAATAAAAATACCCTCATCACTCTTAGCATCAAATTTGCCAAGTTGATCACGGTCATTCAAAATGTAGCATTTGCTTCCAAAAGTGTGGAAGTAGCTAACATTTGGCCTCTTGCCTTTCCATAACTCATAGGAGGTGTTTCTAGTACCGGGCCTTAGGAAAACTCTATTTCCTATATAGCAAGCCGTATTGATGGCTTCAGCCCATAAGTTCCTAGGGACATTGTTGCTAAGCAACATCACACGGGCCATCTCTTAAAGGACCCTATTTTTCCTCTCAACAACTCCATTTTGTTGAGGTGTCCTAGGAGCCGAAAACTCATGGGAGATGCCTAAACCATTACGAAAGGTTTCAAAAGTGGCATTCTCAAATTCCCTCCCATGGTCACTTCTAATCCGTTTAATGCTTCTAATGTTAGAATTTATTTCATTTTGTAATTTAGTACAAAGCATTTTAAAATTATCAAAAGTTTCGGATTTTTCTCTAAGAAAATATGTCCATGTAAATCTAGAGAAATCATCAACACAAACAAAAATGTATCTCTTTCCACCCAAACTTTCGGTTTGCATGGGACCCATGAGGTCCATGTGGAGAAGCTCAAGAGGCTCCTTGGTGGTGAGATACTTACCCTTTTTGTGCATGCTTTTAGTTTGCTTTCCTTGTTGGCAAGGTCCACAAACACCATTGGTTTTCTTCCCAAGCTTAGGGAGGCCACGCACACAATTGAACTTTCCAAGGGTCCATAGATCCCTAAAGTTCATGTGGCCAAGTCTTTCATGCCACAACTCAATTTGCTCATCCATGGACACATGATTAGATACAATACTAGCTTCAAGACAATAACAATTGTCGCTAGATCTCATGCCCTTCAACAAGGTTTGTCCATCGGGTTTTAGGATAGAGCAATAATCTTTAGAAAACAAGACGGAATATCCTTCATCACTAAGATGTGAAATGCTTATTAAATTAGCTTTCAAGCCATCAACAAATAAAGCATTGGATAAGGAGGGTAATCCGGGAATGGAAATGGTTCCTTTCCCTACAACATTTCTTTTGGATCCATCACCAAAAGTGACATTTCCACCTTCCTCCATAACAAGAGTCTCGAAGAAACTCTTGTTTCCCGTCATGTGCCTAGAGCACCCACTATCCAAATACCAAAAATTAGAAGAATTTGCCTTCAAGGCTATTTGTGCAACATGGCAAACATTTTCATTCTTTCTAATCCACTTAGCAACAATTTTAGCTTTCGTAATGGTCTTTGGTACATGTGCTATACTATTCCTAGGATCATGCAAATCAATATTATCATTCCTAGAAACATGCATCTTGGCTCTATTCTTTCTCTTTTCAATCATGCTTTGTTTTCTACACATTTTAATAAATTGAAAGCAATTTGGTCTAATATGACCATCACAACCACAAAAGTGACAAATAGGGATGAAAAAAGGAATCATACCTTGTCTTTGTGCACGAATGGGAGCTCGTCCATGTCTTTGTGGATAAGTGGGTTCAATCCATCTTCGTTGTTGAACCGGTCTAGGTTGCTTCCAAGCTTGAGGTTGCATGATTGGTCTCTTTCCTTTGTGAGCCAATTTTGGAGGAGTGTTGGCTTGAGAGACCCTAGGGGGTTGAGCTTGAGATTGCCTTCTTGGCCCCATCTTCACTTGTGCATTAGAACATTGTCCTACTTCTAACTTCTTCCTAGGAATTTGCACAATTGAAGTTTCTTCGTTCTTCAAGCTCTTGACAAACACGGTCTTGTTAGAGGTTGAGATTTTCTTGCCCTATTCATACCCAAGACCTCTTTTGTCACTTGGACTCTTTCCAACACCAAGTAAATGATCAAGCTTCTTGGTGCTAGAATCTTTCCTAGCCAAGGACCCTTTAACTTCTACGAGTTCCCTCTTCAAGCCTTCTTCACTTCTCTTGGATAAGTCTAACTCCTCAATTAACTTGTCCTCTCTCCTCTTCAATCTTTCCACTTGTTCACTTAAGTGGTCATTGTGAGCCGAAAGTTCAAGGTTCTCTTCTCTCAACCTCTCAATCTTTCTTGTGCTTTTAAATGCTAAATCATTGAACTCGGCATGGTATTTAGCAAGCACCTTTTGCTCCACAAATTTCTTTTTGGAAATAGACGAGGAGTCACTTTCTTCTTCACTAGAGTCAATTTCCTCTTGACTCATCTCCTCTTTTTCACTAGCACTTTTGCTCTTGTGAGAAGAGACAAAAGCTAGGAAGTTAGCCATGAGTTCTTCTTCACTTGAAGATTCATCTTCCTCATTGGAGTCATCACTACTCCCACTCCAAGTGGCGGCCATCACTTTGCCCTTCTTCTTTTCATTGTGATTAGCACATTTGGGGGCAAAGTGACCAATCCCACCACATTCAAAGCATCGAACCCCTTTCCTTTCGGTCCTTTCTTGTCTAGGCTCAAACTTCTTGAAGGAACCTTTCTTCTTCAAGTCTTGTCCTCTTGACCCAAATCCCTTCTTCTTCTTGAACCCCATAACCTTATTAAACCTTTTCACGAATAAGGCAAGGTCTTCATCCGATTCATGCTTTGGCTCCTTTGCATCCTTAGATGCTTTCAAAGCTATTCCTTTAGACTTCTTAGGAGGAGTAGTGGTGCTAAGAGCCTTCCTAGACTCATATTCAAGGAGACGTCCAATCACCTCACTTGGCTTCATATCCATGTAGCCACTATTTTCTTCTATGGCCATCACCTTTGATTCAAACCTATCAGGGAGAGATCTCATAATGTTTTGCTTGACTCTCCTATCCGAATACGGGTCTCCGAGTTGATGGCTTTGATTTACTATGTCCATCAATTTGATTTTGAAGTCATTGAAGCATTCATCCTCTCCCATCCTAAGTAGCTCAAATTGAGTTTGGAGGACTTGAAGCTTGGACTCCTTCACCACCTCGGTTCCCTCATGTGCAACTTGAAGGATGTCCCATGCCACTTTTGCAATCTGAGTGTTCTGAATAAGTTTGTATTGATTCTCATCCACTGCACACATGATGGCATGCATAGCCTTCCTATTCCACTTTGAAGCCTCAAACTCTTGCGCGTTCCATTGCGCCTTAGGCTTCAAAACATCTTCTCCTCCACCCGCGGGAGTCATCATAGGGAGATCATATCCGTCTTCCACCGCCATCCATGCATGGTCATGAATTTAGCATATGTAGGATTCCATCTTCTCTTTCCATTGGGAATAGTTCAATCCGGTAAGAAGTGGAGGCCTTGTGCTAGAAGCACCTTCGTTGCCACCACTATTTCCACCGTTTCCACTCATAGTGTTTATGAATGAATGAAATGAATGCAAATGTATGAATGATCAAAAATCACACAAAATGCAAAACACACCAAAATAAGCAAGGATCACCTATGTATGTCTAGGAACCCGCTCTGATACCAATTGAAACTAATTATAGCACGGTGTGTATAAAACTATCTAGGGGGGGTGAATAGATTTTACGCTTTTTACCCAATTTTTCGTATTAGTCAAAATTACGAAATTACCCCTAAATAGATAAAGCAATAAATCAAGTAAAATATGCGGAAATTAAATAACACTTGATTTTTACGTGGAAACCCTCACGGGAAAAACCACGGGCTAGTAAGTAAGCCACACTCGAACCTCGAATCTACTAAATGTGTAAACAATTACAACCTAATCCCGGAAGTAATCACACACCTACCTAATCCTGGTATGAGTGAACCTAGTCCAATTTGCTTGCGATCTAAGCAACCTAATCCCGGAAGCTACACACAAGACTTACTTTCTCTATGAAGAGAATACAACCCTAAGTGAATATATGTGAATATCCAAATGAAACATAGAGCAAGGGAAACCCTATATGCTTATCTAAGATGATTAATATGCAATTAGAACAATCCTAGATATTAAAAACTAAATGACATGTTCAATCAAATAGTTTAGCTAATCAAGATTAAGCACAAAACCTAATTAGCTATCACAATACAACTTCTCAAACATACATCACACTAATCTCAATATTGTATCCAAAGCATACAAAATAACATACAAGTAATTAATTGAGATTGCTTGTTAAGAGAAACACAAAATATGTAAGATATTAGTGAAAAGCTTACCAAGCAAAGTATGATGAAGAATCCATGCAAGAAGACATCTAGATGATCTAAGATGATGCTAGATGATGATTGATGATCATGAAAAAGTGTTTGAGATGATAAAAATGAGTTCTTGGAATTTTTCTTCTCTTTGAAAAATATCCTAAGTATGAAATCTGAATATGAACTCTTGTGATTGACCTAAAGTCAAAGTGGCATATATAGGGTGTCAAGATGAAGTGTGGTCGTTTTGATAAGTGACACCACAATTTTGCCATGGGCGCTGTACGTAGGGCGCTTCTGTACAGCGCCCCTGCTCTGTTCTCGCGAGAAAATAGAGGGGCGCTCTACGTAGAGCGCTTTGTAGAGCGCCTTTACAGCGCTCGTACAGCGACCGAATTAAATCGATCAGGTCTGTACAGCGCCCAACGGGGGCTGTTCGTATAGCGCTTTTGTAGAGCGCTTTTGGGAGCGCCTAGTGCAAAAATGCAATCCTAAGTCTAAGCATGACAAGGCAATTGGATATGCAAGATGCAATCAAACTAACATGCAAGAAGAGATGTTAATGAGCATTAAGGCACACAAATAAGACACACAACATACAAGGATTAAACATATGCATGAGTTGTGAGTGTGTGCAACTATCTCTTCAAGACAAGTAAGCACTTAGAGTATTACCTTTGGAGTGCTTAACACTTGCAAGGGCCTTGAGCTTGAACACATTCCTAAGCTACCCTTACATGATCCTCACATATGGTTTGATCACGAAATAAGCCAATTAAAAACTACGGGAATCCTTACAAAAAGCGTCCAAGTTCTCGACTAGGCGAAACTGCCAAACTGGAACTTTCTCTCTCTCGTCCAACCCCATCAATATCCAGTTCAGCATATACAGTAAGCACATCTTCACCGCATCATACTGCTCGGTAAAAACACCAATCCGCAATGCGGCTCTCACTGTAAATAGTCGATGTCATCTCGACCCTTAAAGTACCGTTGGTGTATGCCATTCTCTACTGTAGCATAGGTGGACGTGTCGGGCATGACTCCGAACTTCAATCCAGTGATCAGACAAAACTTAACCTTCGAGAACCGGACCGAATACTGACCTAAAAGAAATCTCATCTCATCCTCCGGCCCATCATGATGCAACTCGCGAATAAGCAACCGATGGAAAATGCCAACTGAAAACTTCATCTGACGTTGCATCTGAAGGAAATGTCCAAAGCATGACTCAGTATACCGACGTTGTTCTTCGATCGTAAGATGTTCGGGTACACTGCCAAATGCGTTGTCGATATCTGAAAGGTCATCGAAATGGTCATGCCGAGTTATTTTTCTCCAGAGAACCTTCCATCCTCTGGAGTTTTAAGGGAATTTTTAAGCTGATTCGTCATCTGCATATTCAAAGAAATAAAACATATAAGTTCATTGAAAAGCCTCAGAGAAAAATTAAAAAGGCTCGAAGAGTATATGAAAAGTCTTGGAAAGCATATGAAAAGTCTCAGATAACGTTTGAAAAGGCTCGGAAAACGTTTTAAAAGTCTCGGAGATGTCCAATTGAGAAAGCTCGGATTACTGTTACAAAATCTCGGACAACGTTTAAAAAGTCTCGGAAAAGGCTCAGACAACGTTTTAAAAGTCTCGAAAATGCAAAAAAAGAAAAAGCTCGGATTACTGTTACAAAGTCTCGAAAAACGTTTGAAAAGGCTCAGACAACGTTTTAAAAGTCTCGAAAATTCAAAATATAAAAAAGCTCGGAATAGGGTTATAAAGTCTCGAAAAACGTTTGAAAAGGCTCAGACAACGCTTTAAAAGTCTCAGAAATTCAATAAATCAAAAAGCTCGGATTAAGGTTACAAAGTCTCAAAAAAATATTTGAAAAGGCTCGGACAACGTTTTAAAAGTCTCAGAGATTTAAAAAATTGAAAAAGCTCGAATTAGGGTTACAAAGTCTCGAAAAACGTTTGAAAAGGCTTGTAAAAGGCTCAGAAAAGTCTCGGAACAAGTTTTAAAAGTCTCGACCAGGGTTTTAAAAGTCTCGAAAACCTAGATCTTCATCGTCTTCTACACAACGTTTTTATACATTCAAACCCTAATCTAAACCTAATCTAAACATAATCTAAATCAAACACAAATAAATAACAACAATAACAAATCAAAACAACAACGAACATAAATTTATCAACAACAAAAACGAAATAGAAACATAACTTACCGTGAGATTGCAGGTTCTGTTCGACGTCAGTATTGTGGACTGTCGCCGGTGAGTTCGTCGTCAGATTTTGGTCGCCTTTTGGACTGTTGCGCCGTCGGGTTTTTTCTCTCAAAGGTTTTCTCTCAACTTTTCAAAAAGCACAAACTGATAAAAAAGAGTATATTTGTCTGATCACCTAAATAGGTGCCTTTTAAACTTAAATTAGTAATCCGGTGACTGTCTTACAAAAAGCGCCCCAAATGGTGCTATTTAATTTTTGAACCCTAAACAAGTCATCTCTAATTTGAACTTGAATTTTATCGAACTTTAACTGAAGTTTTGAGTTCATATAGGCAAACTATTATAATCTTTTATTATTCTGAGACTCCAAACAATTATGTATTTGGATAAAACAAATTTGCACTTATTTTTAGATCCTTCAAAACTAAAAAATTTGATTTTATTAAAACTGCCAAGGTTTTGAGTAAGAAGAACCCTACTCGTGTTTTTCCGATACTTCCAAAGCTAGATTTTTTTTAAAAAAACGTTCCAAAGCTAGATCTTAAGTTATTTTTTTCAAAAAGAAATTATCAAAATGATATGTGGAGTGAACTAATGTAAATAATAATAATAACAAACTAATGTAAATGCCTAGGATGGGTCAATTTTGCATTAACAAAACATGGAAAATGGGTTGTGCATCAATCAATTTCCTGACTCTTAAATTATGACAAGATAAGGTTGACCCAGTGACATGCCGCTCACACCCATACCTAGAACTAGACAAAAAAACTCATAAATCGCTGAACCGAATCGGATCAAACCAAACTGCTTAGTTTGGTCTAGTTTTTAAATTATAAAAAAACCGTTTGGTTTTATTATAAAAAAACCACATAGTCTGGTCCTATTTATGATCCAAGTCTAGTCTAAACTGTAACCCGAATACAGTTTATGGTCCAAGTCTAGTCTAAACCGCATAGTCTGGTCCTGTTTATGGTCCAAGACACATATTTTATTTTACTATATGTCACAACCAATACTGGTCCATAAAGTAGTAAATATGAAACTAATTGTATTTATTTATCAAACCTTTTTTACAATGAGTCCAAATTTTAATATAAATTTTAAATTCTATAATCATAAATACAAAAGCCCAAATCAAATTTAGTATCATCGGACCGAACTAGACCAATCTAATTTGGTTTGGTCTGGTCTGGTCTAGATAATGAATTGGTCCAATCTAGTCCAATTTTCCACTGGATCAAAGTTTTTGGTTTTACTAAACCAGACCATGCCTAGCCCTGCCCACACCATTGAGTTTGTAAGTTCAAGTCATGTTTCCCTCTCCCGAACCTCCAATTAATTGTACTAAGGGTTCAAAAATTTTCTAGAACTTTCTACTCCCTTACTTTTAAGACTAGCACAAACCTAATAACTTAAGTTTTAATAGAAGCTAAAGTGTTGTTCTAACAAAAATACCCTTAAAACACACTCATAAAAATAAGTCTAGTGTTTTTTTCGAGACTTACTTTGGTGTTTCCGAGACATGCCATTTTTGGTTGGGTGGAATGGAATAGAATAGAATGAAATGGAAAGAAAGCCATTCCTAATGTTTGGTTTGCTAAAATGTGATGGAATGGAGATTCCATTGGAATGTTGATTCCACCATTTTGGTGGAATGGGCTTTCCATCCAAAAACCAATAGAATGCTCATTCCAATTCCAAAGTAAAATTGGTATTCCATAAATACCCTCCTATGCCCCAACTCTATTTCAAAAATACCCTCATTTCCAAAACTAATATATTATATATATATATTATTATATATTATATCATTATAATATATATAATGATATATAAATATATAATATATAAAATGATATATAAATATATATTATATAATATATATATATGTATTATATATTATATATTAGTATAATATAATATATCATATTTATATTATATATTATATAATATTTATATAATATAATATATAATAATATTAATATTAATATTACTAATATATAATATATAATACATATTATATTATATATAAATATATATAATAATATTTATATTATATATATTATTATGTAATATATATATTATTATAATAATATATATATTATATAATATTATAATATATATTATATTATTATAATATATAATATATATATATATATAATATGTTATATATTATATATAAATATAATATTATATATACTTTTATATTTTATTATTATTATCCATAATATATCATGTTATTATAAATGTTTTGTAATTAGGGGTATTTTGGTCAAAATACAGTTAACTCCATTCCATTTAGTTGTTAACCAAACAAAATTATACTGATTCAGAGACTAATTCTAAAGTTCCAACCAAATAAAAACCTTAGTTTTCCTTTTCTTTTCATTCCTATTCTCATTCCCATTATACTTCTAACTACCATTCCACTATGGTAACCAAACGTGACCTTAGTTTGGTGTTTCTGAGACTTATATTGGTGTTACTGAGACTTACTTTGGTGTTTCTATGACTTATTTTAATATTTTCCAGACTTGTTATGTATTTCCAAGACTTATTGGGTATTTTTACAATTTACAAGACTTATTGGTCAAAAATTAAATTTTCCAATTTTTTTGTTCTTCTTCATCAACCTCCAATGGAAGTTGATTTTGACCTCCAATAAAGATCGAACAAACCTCCAAAAAGTTTGACCTCCATTGGAAGTATGTTTCATCTCCATTGATGGAGGAGGTCCTCCATCAATGGAGGTTTTTGAAAAGAAAAAGAAAAACCTAAAAGTGGCAAAAACGTAATAAAAGAAGGAGATATGAGTACTTAATTTTGACTATTGGTGCAATTTAAACTTAACTTATTAAACTAGTGTTACTTTTAAAAGTGAACAAAAAAAAAAAAAAATGTGTTAGGATCGTTTGTTTTTTTGTCTGAAGACTGAACAGTCCTAAATTTTGCTAAAGACTGAATAGGGACTGAAATCTAAACTTGAAAGACATGTTTTTTTTTTTTTTTTTTTTTCCTCACATTTGAATGTATTGTTAACACGTTTGTTGTTTTTTTTTTTTTTTAAAAGTAAAATTGACTGAAAATAAGTAATTTTATATTTATACCTATGTTAAACAATTATACATATATTATGGAATAAAAACAATCCAATAATAATAATAATATAGAACACATATGATCATGATCTTCTTATTCGATTTCAAACAAACTTCGTTTTTCTAAGAAAAGAAAAGGTTTTTTTTTTTTTTTTTTTTTTTTTTTCAAAAACTAAAAGGGGCAACAAGAAAACTCACACAAAACACTCTTAAGAAAAAATAATATATAAATACATTACTATAATATCATAATAAAGTATTGATATTAAACACCAATATGAGAAGTGATTAGGGTTCTTTTTTATTTTTAAAGCTATTTAAAATAATTAATGTATTAAAGCAAAGATTTCTATACCATATATAATTATGATTAAATTGGAAATATGTTATATATGGGAGATAATATCGGAAGAAAAGATTTTGGATTGCATTTAATGCAATTCAGTAATTTGCAATTAAGTGAAGAGTCGGGATTTTTTACTTTTTATTTTAAGTTGTTTTTTGGTATTTTTAATTTGTTTGACCACTTTAAAAAACAAACAAAACAACTTAATAATTATGATTCAGACCCATTAAGTTTTAAGTGAAAAAAACAAATGGCCCCTTAGTTTCCATTATTTCCACTTGTAATAGATTTAAAAAAATTACACTTATTTATGCACATCCGCTCTTAGTTCAAATGGTATGCATCTCCCCTCCTGCAGTTGTGGTGGGAGTTTGTATTGCTCGATCTTGATAAGTTCCGACATATTCCTATTCCGTTCAGGGTGTCAGATTAAAAAACAAATTACATTGATTTAAAATATAAATATCTTTCCAAATAATATTGTTATTTATTTTTTTATCATAAAATACTGCACATAAAAATTGACCGATTTAAAGAAAAATAAAACAAAATTGATAGGACATCCCATGTTAAACCGGTAGATTTCTTTCTTAACCGTTTGGACATACCACACCCCCAGCCACACAAAGATGTAAACGGGTATATCAAAACTCGCCTTCGTCTGGGTAGGATTCGAATAGCTGATTTGGTACCCGTGTCCCAAGCTCGTCCTTCTACCAACTGAGTTAGCACCCTGTTGGCTGGCCATAATACAATTGTCAAAAGTAGAACCAAGGATTTGGTATCAAGCCTTGGACCACCAAAGCAACCTGCTTGTGGTTTAGCAATGGCAATTTCAAAACAAAACAAATATGGTGACCAACCCCACATAGAAAATACAAGCAGTTGTACTTTTAAGTTTTAATAATCAATTGTCCAAAAATACCTGGTCAGTCAATTTTTTTTTTTGATGGAAAGGCACCTGAAAATCTGGAAAACCAGATCCAGGGCAAGGTTACAACCATAACTGGGACTCCACAAATAAAACTAATCGAGCACCAGCCCAGAAACAGAGTCCCACAACGGGAGAAAAACGCCCACACAGAGGTAGGATTACATCTAAAACAGTAAACTAACAAACTGGAAACACAAATAAAACGAGCTGAAACCGGTCCGGAGGAGAGACCAAGGCCGCCGGAGAAGACCCACCAGGACGCCGCCGACCAAGCAGAGACGTCGGAGATGCCCAATCGAAACCCCAAACCACCATACCAATCAAACCTCCACCAGTTCCGATGCCCGTCGCCGCAAAGCAGAAAACCGACCAAGCCAAACATCAAGATCAGTGAAAGAGGACGCCGAAGTTGCCGGCGGTGTCCCGACGGAGAGGACGGGGTCAGACGAGCTTCGAGACCACCGATCGAGACTGCTCACGCCGAATCACACCAGATCTAGCCAGATCCAAGAGGATCGGCCGATCTAACAGCTGCCGTCGTCGCCTGGACAAAACGTCCCGCCCGGTGACGCGAGAGAGACTTCCAGTCGACGGACAGGGCCGTCGTAGCAGCCGCCGGTGTCCCCCTTCTGATCGGGAAAGCCTAGCATGGGGAAGAAGAAGATCGCCCTCCGGGACGACATCGCCGCCGGCTCCCGCTGCCACAACGAGAAACCGGCGACGGAAAAGCTAGGTCGGTTAGGGTTTTGAGTTGGGAGAAAAGAAGAGAGAAAAGAAGAGAGATAAGAAGAGAGAATTCCTCACCTGGTCAGTCAATTGTCTTTTCAAAATAAAAATAAAAATAAATAATCCGTTAAATGTATGTATCACAAGAGGATTCCACTGCAACAATAACAATAGACTTTATTTATAATATTTTTTTTCTTCTCAGTGTAAATAAATGATAGATGTCATCACGTCAATAATTAAATTAACTCTATAATTTAATTAGATGCAAAGTATACCAACAATAAGTGGTGCCAAACATGCTTATTTATTATAGTTGTTTTATAATATTGATGATGATCAAAAGTCAATAACATCACTTAATTGTAATTTGTATTTGCTACCAACTAATGAAATAACATCATGTTAGAATAACAACTAATAAAATAAGAAATTGTAAGAAAAAAGCAGTATCTGGGCAAAATTTGTCAATTTGATATGTTAAAAGGAGGAGAATCTGACTTAAACTCATGAGATAAGGTGTTTAAATTTTGTTAAATGTATTATGTATCTTTCAATTTATATTTAAAATTTGGACAGAAATAAAATAAACAAAAAAAGATTTTACATGTTCAGATTTTATTTGAAATCCAAACTCCTTATTAGATAACGACCTTTAATTTAAGTATTAAAAAGTTATATTAAAGATGGTAACACAACTTTGATAACTATATATATATATATTTTCACATTTGCCTGTCTCAAGAGTGTCCACATCAAGGAGACATGGTTCACTGTGTTAGGTTTATAAATTAAACCTTTTTTTTTTTTTTTTTTTAAGAAAAAAGAAAAAAGAAAAAGAAAAAGAAGAGGGTTTTATTTAAATAATATAATAAAATTAAGTTTTTTCTTTTTCTTTTGAAATGTTACAATAATTTGAGATTTGGTACAGGAGGTACAATCTCACAGTATAGGTGTGAATGGCAAATTAAACCACCAACCTTATCTTGTCTATAATCAAATTTAGTTTATTGTGAATTTTTCTAGTATAAACATTACATACATTCATAATGATGAATAACTCTCTAGTCAGGCTTGGTCCGGAGGTTTTTCGTCAGGTTCTTAGAATTCTTACCGGTTGAAACAAAAAACTTCAATACCAGACCTAAGTAGAGAATTGAAGACCCTATAATGATAATTATTTGGTTCATATCCATAATCTAAGGAATTACTGATCATGCATGTCACCATACTCAAGTGAAAGCTCATATTGGATCAACGTGGACTGGTTGGTGTAAAATGTTGGTATACCAGACATGTTTATGAATCGAAGCCAATAGAAACAGAGAAAAGCATTTGAATGATCGATGGAAAAAGATAATAAATGTGTATCAAGAGTCAAGACAAAACAGTGAAAGCTTGGTTCAACTTTTTCGAGACGTGGCTTTGTTTGTTGCATGAATTCCTTGGAACATGATTTCATAATTCATATCATATCATTGTAAAAGCTGAATTGATAGCCGCACCAAACCAAACCTAAATTTTAAGGCCCAATCAGGCTTGAGAGCCGCGTACAAACCAAACCTATTTTTTTTTTTTTAGGCCCGGTCTGTCCGTGGCCCAAAATAATGATCTTAATTTGGCAACTAATCCATATATATATATATATATAATAATTCATTGGTCAATACCAAACATGAAATTTTTTGTGCAGTTATAAAAATTATCACATGAGATAATCCGTGTAAATTGATGACTAGCTGACGGATTATCACATGTGCTAATTCTTGAAATCGTACGAAAAATTTCAGGTCTAGTTTTGACCGGAGAAAGACCCTACTCTTTATATATATAATGGGAGGATCCGAAATGTGCAACTCCAACTATAAGGGAAGGATAAACTAGCTATAAGCACAGTCGAGAATGTGCAACTTCAACTATAGAGGAGAGATGTCCATGTCCCACACTTTGGAGTTTAATGAGAAAATGTAGAACTCAAACCTTCGACTATAGGGGAGGGATCCTAGCGAGATAAAATGCATTAAATACAGTTGAGAATATGCAACTCTGACTACAAAAGAGGGATCTCCCCACATTTTAGAGTTTAATAAGCAAATATATAACTCGAATCCCTATCACAAAAGTGAAGCCGTCAGTGCAAAACCACTTTACTAAGAGTACACAGTGCATAATAATTTTCTACTCTAATTAAAATGTAAAGTAAGCAAACTGCAGATACCAAAAGGCTCAACTTCAATTCACAATAGACATCAGAATCACTTGTAAAATCAGAAAAGCACATCCTAACTTTTCATTGCCTGCTTGCTTGAAGGGTTGGCTTCATGCGAAAATGACATGCAAACTTTATGCCTTACTCTAGCTTTTGCTTAGGTTAAAATGAAGGCATCCGATAACATATATTCCGAACATCATTTCGAGGAGATGCCAATGTGGTGATATTTACTACATGTATATATATATATATATATATATATATATATATATAGAGAGAGAGAGAGAGAGAGAGAGAGAGAGAGAGAGAGAGATTGTATAGGCTGCAATCAATCTGGAAAACTTACCCATTTCAAAGAAGAGATTACAATTTACAAGTTCCAAGAGGTCACTGATCAGAGAGATTGGAATGCTTTTGTTCTTCCATATATATATATATATATACAAGAAATATTACCTTCTTATCAAATTTGTACGTAAGAGAAGTCTTTCGTTACATAATTGTCTAATACAAATTAAATTAGTTATATTGTCTCATTACATCTCATTCATTGATCATTTGTAGACTATTCCACTGAAGATTCGTTGTCGTATATATATATCTTTCTCTGCAACTACAAGCTGGCATGCTATTTTAAATTATTTTCTGATCAAAATCCCCTTTCATTAATTGCATGGACAGATATATGAAACGAGAATAATTATCCATAAAAAAAACATATAACAATTTATGATTTCACTAATTAACTAGGAATTATATATGCGCTATCCGAATAGCAATATAAGGCTTAAATCTTTTGTCTAAGCTAATTAATTATATTGACCTCTAATATTCCTTACTTCTATAGTTTTCTCTCTCTATATATATATGTGTGTGTTTGTTCATGAATTTTGATCATTCAGTCTATAGACTCTTTTTTATGGAATTGAATTTTATTTTCTGGACATGTTTGATTACAGACATCCTTAATTAACTTGGTCCCTTTGACCGTTAATTCAAACTTTGGACTTTAACCGAATATTAAGAGTACCTTAATTCACCAAATTTGTCTTGTATTTATAAAATCATTAAAATTATAATGACTATTTAGTCCAACACATCCCTTATTCAAAGTCAACTTTACACTTCACCAACAATATAATTAAAAAAAATCTACAAATATTGGATACAATGTCTTTTAAAAAAAAAAAAGTATATGTGCTGCAATGTTAATTTTAATCTTTATAATAAAAATATGGCAAATTACACAAAACCATGATTATATGCATAATTTCACAAAAACAAGCAAAAATCATTATAACACTCACTACCTCCTAACCCGTTGACTAACCAATGACCGCCGTTAGTCACTAACTTGTTAAGGCAATTTGGACTTTTTACAAAAATATTAAACAATTGAAAAAAGAAAAGAAAATAAGTTGTCCAATCAAACCTCGCCACATAAGCCTTTAAACTTTTATTAATTAAAATAACACTTCAAAAATAATTTTCTAAAAAAAAAAAATTAAATTGGTAAAACACCATCCAAGATGGTGTTGCTCCATCTCAGATAAAACTCTACTGAAGACAGTCCATCTATGATGGATCTATCACAAATGGGTCGCTCCATCTGTGATGTAGTTCCATAGCTAATGGAGCAGGTTTCTATGGACCATATATGCTCTTTTTTGTTTTTTAGATTATTTTTCTATTGAATTGATAGGAGAATATATGAATTATTGGGATGAGATTTGTGGTTTTTAATGGAATTTTGTTGTGCTTTTTTGTGGAGTTGATTTGTTTATTTAATTTGTGGAATTTGATTGAAGAAAACATTTTGTAGTGATTGAAGTTTTATTTATAATTTTTTTTTAACAGTTGATATAGGAAAAATTAAATATTAATTTGTGGTGTTTAGGAAATGATAAAATGAAAGAAAATATCAAAAAAAATTAATAATTTTTAATTCATTAATTTATTTAATATAATATTTTATATTTTCTAAATGCAAGTGACATTGCCCTTTTTCATGATTGACTAACGGTGGTCAACTATTAGTCAATGGGTACTGAGTGTTATAATGATATTTTTATTGGGTTATGTGTAATTATTCATATAATAAGGTAAGTTTGGGTAATTTGCCCTAAAAATATTTCACATTTTTAAAAAGACAAAGTAAATGATAGAAATCCATTTTTTTTTTTCAATCTAGTAAAAAAAAAAAAAATCTTCCCAGATTTTTATATAAAAAATCAAATGAACAACAATATATATATATATTATTGAAAAGAAAAACAAAAAATAATATATATATATAGAATTGTTAAAATAAAATAAAATAAAATAAAATAAAATAAAAAAACAAGAAGAAGAGAAGAAAGAAACGGATGGATCATGGATACACGACCAAGGATCTCCATTGGGCCATGGGGATCCGAACAATAGATCTCCACCACCCGATTGAAACTCTTTGTTAATCTCTACCGCACGGTGGAGATCCATGCACGCCTATGACTACCTCCATTGATGAATGTGTTTAGATTTTAACCTTAGAATCTAACTCGTGTTTAGAGGTGTTAAATAGGTCAGGCCTGGGCCACTCAACCTACCTAAAAAATGTCCACAAGGGCTTGAGGGCCGGGCTTAAGGTCCAGCCCGCATACAATTTTTTTAGACCTATTGGGCCCAAGGCCCAAGCCCTTTTGAGGATAGGCCCTATACAGGCCTTACGGGCCAGCTCGTAAAGAGATATCTTTAGATAACAAAAATAAAATTTTATGGTTTGAAATGAATAAAATTGTTATAAAATACAAAGAGCGGCGAAATTGATACTCCCTAAAAACCGTATGTACACCCATTTTGTAAGCACACCCATAAAAAAATTTAAAATATTTCTAGTTTGTATATAAACCCCACTTAATACCAAAAATATCCTTCCCTTAATTAATGCCAAAAATAACAATTCTTGGACTTTTTCTGTGCATTATCAAATTTTAATGACAATTAAAGTGAAAGTACTTCCTTGATGCCAGTGCTGGAGAAAAAATTATGTAAAAAAAAAAAAAAAAAAAAGAGGGGGAATTACAGTTTGATCCTTATCTTTTAAGGAAACATCACTTTTTTAATCGACTTATGTGTATTAGGGTCTTTAGTCCTCATATTTTTGGAAATGCATCAAAAAGGTCCCTCCATCAGTCAATGGTTAGTCAAAATTAACATAAATAGGGGTATTAACGTCTTTATGCACAATTAGTATACAATTGTGACATGTGTACCAATAAACAATTTCAAAAATAAAAAAATAAAAAGAAAAGAAAAAACTAGTTTAATATTTTAAAAAAGAAAAAAAATGGAAAAAAAATTAAAATTGAAAACCTAAAGGAAAAAAAAAAATTACATTGGAGATCAAATAAAAATAAATAAATAATGATGTCGAATCTCTATCTCCACCGATGGACCATCGGTGGACCTCCATCTGCATAAAGATAGAGGTTGTCGACATCTCTCTCTCTCTTTGAGAGACTACAATTTCATTTCATCACCAATCCACTCCAGTTCGGATTTTCTCTTCGAATCAAATTCCTCTCTCTCTCTCTCTCTCTCTCTCTCTCTCTCTCTCTCTCTCAATTTTAATATATTGCGATTCATTCGTCTCCGTTGGAGATTTGTTTCTAGGTATTATTTATTTTATTGGTTTTTTTGATTTCCTTTTTTTCTTTAGCGTAGATTTTGAGTGAGCTTGAATTTGGAGGATCGGATTTGTAATCTTGAGTTTTTGGCAGCTACGAGTTCAATCCACAGTGACTTGTGCGGATAGTTTAATGTTTCTACTATTTTCTCAGCTGTCAAATAATCATTTTGATTTTTTTTCTTTTTATTGTTTCACTTTTGGTTTCAGAGATTAGATATGGGAATTTGTTAGAACTGTTGAAGTGGAGTGTGTGTTGGCTTTTTTAAATTCATATGAACCGTAATTAGGGTTTGTCTAGTTGATTATGATATCAATTTGTACTAAGTTTGGGCCAAAATCTAATTGAGGAGTTGTGATTTAGAGTTATTGTAGTTTCGGCTTGTGTTAGATCTGAAAGTTGATGTGGGGTTTACTTGGTTTTAGTTGGGGTTGTGTTTACTGACAGTAGTTTTATTCTAGTTGATTTTGAGCTAAAATGCATGTGAGTTAAATATTGTGATCTGTAGATTGTTGCCTGTTCTTTAGGAACTGAAAAATAGGTTTTTCCAATATGACGATGAATGAGCGGAAGAAGATCGACTTAGAACAAGGATGGGAGTTTACTTATGGCAGAAGGGTATCACAAAGTCGTGGGAGGTTGGAGATAATTTATTTATTTTTTGACTTTTTAGATTTTTTTTTTTTTTACTTTTTTATTTGATCTCTATTTTCCACCATCCATCTCAAAGATGGACGGTGAGATCTATTTTTAAAAAGATTTTTATTATTTTTTTAACTTTTTATTTGATCTCCACCTCCATTTAAAAAAGTATATTTTAAAAAAAAATTCAAATTAATTATTTTTTAAAAAAATTAAAATTTTCAGATTTTTTCAAAGATAAATTTTTGGATTTTTTATTTATTTTAATAAAACATTCATTTTAAAATTTATTTAATCTCTACCATCCTTTGGGATGGATGAGGTCAATGGATGGTGATGATCCATTTTCTTTTTCTTTTTAAAATTTTCAATTAATCTTTTTTTTTTCAATTTTTTAATATACAATTATTTTAAAGTGAGGGTAAAATAGCATTTTTCACAGCATTTGTTATGTTTGACCGTTACATTTTTGGTCAAGGGACCATTTTGATGTATTTCCAAAAAGATGAGGAGCAAAGACCCTAATACACATAAGTCAAGTAAAAAAGTAATGTTTCCTTAAAACATAAGGACAATACTGTAATTCCCCCACAAAAAAAATTGTAATTGAATGGCATGTACCAATCTCAAACAAAGAAACAATGAAATAAAACCATAAACAAAAGAATCAACCATTCCAAAGAATGCCATATGCCATGGCAGTTTCTCTGAACCCTGGAAACGAAAATAATCATCCCCAAAAAAAAAAAATTCATCTTTAGCAGGACCTTTTCTTCTCTTCACAGAATAATTCATTAAAAACAGGAAGCAAAAACTAATTAGAAGAAGAAGATGGAGGAGATTATATATAAAAATAATATATATATAAAGAAGATTGAGTGGACATCACAACCTCGCTAAGAGAAAATCTTGGAGTCAACTGGCGGTACAGTTCCAAGTCGTAGTGGATGTAATTGATGATTTTGATTCATTCAAATTTTTTTTTCCTTTACAAACAATCAAAATAGGGAATTGATTAATAATTATTGGTGGGTGTACTTACTAACTAATTAGCCTTTTAGTAATTTTACTCGAGGATATTATTGGATTTTTAAAAAGATATTAATTTTGGGGTGTATATACCGTTTTTAAGGGGTGCAAATATCATCACTCAATACAAAAGTCAAATGAATGAAACTACTTGGCGGGCTTGATGGGCTTCAGACTATAAGTCCAGTCTGGCCCTTAAGGCCAACGGATCTAAAATATATGTCCAAGTCCACCCTCAATGTGGCGGGCCTAGCCGGATGGACTTGTATGGAAACGGGTAAAGCCTGAAACAGGTGCGGGCCGGCCCGGCCCTTTTGAAACCTCTATTCGTATTGTTTTGATGGTTGCGGGTCAAATGATAATTTTTTTTTCTCTTTCTTCTTTCTTTTTCCCATTTTACTCCTTAATTACTTTCCCAAATCCTTTGCTTCAATTAAGATCAAGTGCTTTCTTTTATATGGATCATCTATGACATGTTTATTGATAAGATTAGTAATCATATGGAGAAATTATATATAAATTATGGTCGGTAGAAGTTTCATCAAATAAAAAATTCAATTGAAATTAGGGTTCTTTAGAGATAGAGAGAGAATACAACGTGTAGAGACAGAGAGAAGAAAACTAGCTCAAAGATCACATCTCCTCCCACTTTATGTTTATTCAAATATCAAATCTAATAGTAGTAACGGATTTAGGAAATGTTTGGGTAATTATAGCAAAAGTTTCCGCTGCTGCAAATATTGCCTAAATTCCATGGTGTTTGTGCAAATTTATATTTTCTGTTTGAAAGAAATGATCTTCATGATTTTTATGATACAATAGTTTGTTGGTTTCATTGACGACTTTCTTTGTTTTTACACACGTTCTAAAACTATTACTCTTATATATATTAATTTCAACAAAAATGGCCTATTTATTGACACATAAAATATAATTTTCATTTTACTCTTATAAAATGACTTTAGAGAGAGGTTGTGAGCAATGGCCGATGCAGTAGTCTCTTACATCCTATAAATCCACTTAGTGCCTATCACATGAGTGTTTTTAGGCCTAGAGACTAGAGTCCAAACCTCATTCCTTTCGAATTGGTTTAGCTCTTCTTGTATGGCAAGAACCCAAAATTCATCATTCAAGGCTTCATCAACCTTTTTGGGTTCAATTTGAGAGGTGTAGCATGTAAAGCTAATGAGATTAGCTATTTGACGCCTGGTCCTAACACCCTCATTCATATCTCCAATAACATCATCTTTGCTATGAAGCCTTCTAACCCATGGAGCGAGTTCATTAGAGTCCATGAGAGGAACTCTAGTAAGAGGTTGTGTGTCCTCATTATTACCATTGGACGTCCCAACATTGGGAGTCTCCACAACCCTCTCCAAAGGAGAGTCATCATCTAAAATATCCTCCTCCTCATGGTCATTAGACTTGAGCCTTGTATCATCAATGACAACATTAGATGATTCCATGACGGTTCGAGTCTTCAAGTTGAAAACTCTATAGGCTCTACTATTCAAGGCATAGCCAATAAAGATACCCTCATCACTCTTAGCATCAAATTTGCCAAGTTGATCACGGTCATTTAAAATGTAGCATTTGCTTCCAAATGTGTAGAAGTAGCTAACATTTGGCTTCCTACCCTTCCATAACTCATAGGAGGTATTTCTAGATCCGGGTCTTAGGAAAACATGATTCCCTATATAGCAAGCCGTATTGACGGCTTCGGCCCAAAGGTTCCCAGGGACATTGTTGCTAAGCAACATCACGCGGGCCATCTCTTGAAGGACGCTATTCTTCCTCTCAACAACTCCATTTTGTTGAGGTGTCCTAGGATGAATGTACACAAACGAAGTTAAATTGCTTAAAGCATACCTAGAGGGGGGGGGTGAATAGGTTTTTACACCTTTTTTCAAACCCTTGAACAAACATCCGTTTGTCCCTCAAGGTAGCCTTACACACAACACAATAATCCAAGATAGACATACATAGACAATATGATGACACAATCATAATAGAAATGTCTAAGTATATCAACAAGTCATGTGAGGTAAAATATCAAATAATCATAACAACAAAATAAACTTGTATTTCATAAGATGTTCAATGTGTTACAAGAGTGAGCAAAATGTCACTAAACAAATATTACAATATACAAAAGAATCAAAGATACAAATTGATCTATAGAATGAATACACTAATCACACTATACAAAGACTTGGTTCACAATACACCACAAGTGAATATTATGAATCAAGACAATAAAATATACAATTAAAATATAAGAGAAGAGATAGAAAGAATTAACACAAGGGATTTTTTAACGTGGTAAAACCTCCAAGGAGGAAACATCCACGAGTTGAATTACAACCATTGGGTACTATATTATTGGAAAGTAAACATAGAACATTCACAAAGTGACCAATCTTTAGCTCACCCAACCTAGTGAAGTCTAAGCCTACCCAACCCTATTGGAAAGTATGAAATCCCTCAATGATGCGGAACCACCATATATTGGACAACACACTCAACCAACATCGATGGTAGATTAGAAATTCCTCAAGAGTGCATACACATCCCGTGTACCCCGCTCCATCGGAGTCTATGTCTAACCATACGCCTAGGCCTACCAATATGTTAGCCAACTCCCTATCCAAGGCACTCTTGCCTCTAGGGAGCCTCCCATGCATGACTATCCGAGTCCTCCCGACTCTAGCCATGACTTCTTGCTTACCTATCCGAGTCATCCCGACTCTAGGCAAGACTTCTTGCTTGGCTATCCGAGTCATCCCGACTCTAACCAAGACTTCATGCCTTTTACAAGGACTTCCTAGTGTGATCATGTGAATGCAAATGATGCAAACATTCATTTCAACATAGAACATGTGATCAATACATTCTATGGCACAAATAGACCTAAACATGTGAAAACACAATTAATCAAGTCTAGATGCAAAAATCCATGAATAGAAACCTAAGCATGTGAAACACCTAACACATATACTCAAAGTCTCATTCACACATATAACACTTGAATCACAAAATGTTCATTAAGTCCTAATTCAAGATGCTATCAATATACAATCAAAGTCTAGATATATGAGATTAAAATCAATCAATATACTAGACAAAAATATAGAGCAAGGTTTTGAGATTTACATCAATCAAAACCTATATTCTCTAAATCACAAACAAATACACAAATCCTTGATTTCTTCAATCAAAGGACCAAATCAAATCTCAAAGTCATTTTAACACAAAATTAATTCAATTAAGTATCAAACAACCTAAGATGCCATTCTAATCACAATACAACTCACAAACAAATGTAAAACCTAGAATCATGAAATCTAGTCAACATAAGTCCATAAATTGAATTTCAATTGGAATGATAATCAAGCTACCTTTTCAAATAGCTTTCATAAAACAATAACAAAGATATAGAAGAAGAAACCCCAAGCATTTGGAAGGTCAAATAACAAGAAATCCCTAAGATGAGACCATTACCTCGGATTATGATGCTGGTTCGGAATTCAGTGGTCAACCACTGGAAATCACGATCAAACAGCTACCAAACCACTTGGAGATGTTAGAGGACTCAAATACGAACACTCTCCAACTTGAATCACTCAAATCCGACTCCGGATGAGGAAGATATGGTGTTTCGAAAAACTGAAATTTCAGAGGAGAGGGCTGACGGGAATTCTTGAAAATTCTTCTTGGAAATTCAAAATGAGAGAGAGAGGGAAGAAATAGGAGGAGAGAGAAAGGTCTTTTTGACCAATCATGTGGTGCCACGTCACCCCCAGGCCGTGGGGGGCGCGTGGCCCACACGGGAGCAGAAGGGGCTCCAGGCCGTGGGGCCCACGGCCAGCCCATGTGGCCCACGGCCTGGGCTGTCCTCTCCCGCGCACTCTCGGTTCGTCGGCCTGTATCTTGAGCATCCGAACTCCGAATTTGAATCCGTTTTCGGATTACGAACCGTGACTCTCTCACGCACGAAAAAAACTATACAAATTTGAAAAACGGTTGAGAAATCATCTCGGAAATCATCGATGAAGTCAACACAACGTAAGAGAACGTAAAGTGGCATAGTCAACACGTTTGGACTCGAAACCTTATGAATGAGTAACCGAAACGACCGGAACTCAATAAGGCATTGAATAAGAACATGTTCAAGTCCTAAACACAAAATACGGAAACATACAAACACAAATACACACACATATGCTAGTTTCCGGACATAGTCCTAGAAAATGCAAAACACAAAGTTTATTAACTAAATGTGAATGCATGAGCATATTTTGCCAAGTGTGTGAAAGTGAAATGTAAATGAAATAAAATCATGAAGGGACACACAAAAATGATATGTGTGAGTGTGTGCCTAGCCTTGTAAGAGATAAGAGGACATGTATACCTTTGTAGACCGATAATGTCCGAGACTCTTAAAAGCCGGCAACTTGAACGAATAATGGTTGAGACGTCCTTCGTCTTCGAAATCCTTCATTTACTAACCACTAAACATTACAAGTAAAACACGTTTTGATATGGAATTAATGCCAACACTAATTATCAACCTAACAATCTCCCCCTTTGGCAAATTCCATGACAAAACCCCTAAACAAACACTAAAACAATTACAAAGAAAATTTGGTCACAATGAGTACAATGAGTTACACATATAGACACAAATTATAAATCAAGTCTTGAACTTCATCTTGGTCTTCTCTTGATATTACCTAAAAAAAAACTTGAAAGCACAAGAATATCCAAGAGACACCAAGTATGGCAATATCCAAGTATCCAATCATAGGCAAGAAAATAATAACATATAAGTTCAAATGGATCAAGTATGCTCCCCCTTAATACATACTATCCATCAATATATTCTAAGCCAAGATTCAACAAAAATATTACATGCCATATAGTTCAAGCTAGATACCAAATATACAAAAACAACTAACATAAGGCTAAGTAAGCTAGATATCTCCCATGTGTTTCTCATATTTCTCCCCCTTTTTGACATGATATGAAGCCAAAGGGAAAGAGTAAGAAATTATACCTCATGAAGCTTTCTAGCCACTTGTGCCACCAAGGAAAGAAGAACGGTGTGCGGATCTCACATATTGCCTTGTTGGAGTTGATTTTCCTGCCAACTCTTTGATCCTCTCATCTTGAGCAACAAGCTTTGCACTAAGGTCTTCAATCTTCCTTTGTGACGCCTCAATCAACCTATGAGATTCTTCAACCTCTTTCCTCAATTTTAAAGCCCAACTAGGAAGAGCGGGTGAGTTAGGGACATGGTTAGAATCAAGAGAATCACCAAAAAGCCTAAGTACATCATTAGACTTTCCCTTGTCCTTGTATGACATGGTTGCCATACGTTTCTCACTCAACTTCTCTAAGGGAGGAAGCATAACATCACCATTAAGATTCCTCACACCTTTAGCTAAGCACAATTGAGTTATAAACCCCGGAAAAGCCAATTTCTTGTCCAAACGACTAGTACAAGCCGCACTTTGAATTTGCTCCACAAGCAATTCACCAAGGTTTATAGGTTGGTTAGTAACCAAGGCATACACAATCTTAATCTTGTCTCTATTGAGCTCCGAAGCATTAGTAGAAACAATAAGATTGGAGCATACAAATAAATGCCAAAATGCACTAATTTTTGTTAGCTCACCTTGCCTAATAAAAGCACGTTTCCCCCACACAAAATCATCATCATCACAAAGAGTCTTACCCATTAAATCAAGGTTTTCCAAGACATCAACATCAAGGAAATCCGATTCAATGTCATCGGACAAGTTAAGAAATTCATTAACCTTCCTAGGGCAAACTCTAAAGACAACTTTCCTTATGCTAAGAGTAGCACTAGTCACAGTAGAACCGGATTTGTAAGCATTATAAAATTCTCTAACAATGGTCTCATTAGATACTCCTAACATGTTGACCCATGAAATCCAATTCCTACTCTTAAGCACATCATAGACATATGATCCAATACAAGAGTCCAAGTCAATACCTCTTTCTTGAATTATCTTTTTGCACCCAAAAATTCCCAATTCATCAACTTTGTTACCTTTGGAAATTTTGGACGAAATTGTAGGTTTCGACTTGGCAATGGGAGATGAAGAAGTATTTCCACCAACCTTCTTTGCTTTACCCATGATCTTGCAACACAAAACAAACTAAAAACAAAGTGAGAGGAAACAAAGAAACAAATAAGAAACCAATAAACATATACAAAGGCAAAACACTATATTTAATAAATCACCATGCAAGTAAGAATTTATCATAGCATCTTCATGATTTATCAAAAATAAGAATAATGCCAACAATTAACAACCTTGAAGAACATGTGAACATGTCATAAAAGAGAACAAGAATTTAGCATATTATGCTCCCCCTTGACAAGTGCCTCATCTAAAATCAAGATAGACAAATGTTCACAAAAATCACCACACAATCACATCACAAGCAATTTTTATTAGATTTGCAAATAAGCTTCACATATCTAAGAGAGTTACATCAAGATTTTCAATCACTCTCATATGTCATCAAAAATTGCTAAAGTATCACAAATACTAATTAAGCAAAAGTGAGTGTGTGAAGATTTTGCTTCAAGTATATGAAAAGAAGTAGTTTGATAATCAAGCATGCATACAATTTCAACATCTATTCATCTTAGGCCTTTCCATAAAAAGGTCAAACCGGTTATCATCCGAAATTTTGCTTATAAAGAGAATAGATTTCAACATGTGAGCGTGTGTGTGCATGTGGCTCGTCAACCCATTTCTATTTGTCAACCCGAGCTCATTTGATTATTCAACTATACTCCAAAAGCCTTTTATTTTTTTTATTTATTTATTATTTTTTTTTATTAAGGCTTGAATCAAAGAAAATTTTTTTTTTTTTTTTTATGATTCAATTCAACACTTCTTTGATTTTTCTAACATAAACATATACACCTCATGGCGGCTTTCACTCATCACAATGACGTAGCCCTTTCCAACATTGGGTGGCTTCACAACCAAGGTGTGTAGCCCTTTCCATGAGGGTGCTCGTTGAGTTCTATGTTGCCGAAGCAAATGGATACCAACCATTGGTCATTTTTAAATGTACTAGTCCTTAGGACTTCAAGGTGTATCCAAAGCGAACATCAATCAAGCTCAACATACTTAACAAAACATACAAGAGAAGCAAAGTGCATTTTTGAAACCAAGTTCAAGGCTTAAAAGCACATGATCTAAAAGCAAGTAAAGAGACTTACTTAAGATCTCTACTTCTCAAGAGAGTAGCTATCAAAGAATATGAAGCTCACATTATTCAAATATTAGCCACTCAACAATCATACAAATAACAACACGCTTCATGAAATAAGATCAATGTGAACACTTATCACCAAAAGATCTTAAACTAGCAAATGTCAAAGAGTACCATATAAACACTATATTAGTTCTCAATTATGACATGCTTCATGAAAGTGATACAAACAATGAGTTGATAGATGAAAAATCAAGTAAGCAAGCAATATGATATAGAGATACCTTCGCAAGCTATTTTCACCAAATACAAGGCCTTCACCCTTTTTATGAGTCCTCTTGGCTTGTGAGTCCTCATGACTACAAGTTATAGGTGTGTCGATTCCAAGAGACTAAAGGCAATGTAATCCAACTCAAACAAACAAAAAAAATGACTTTCTCTAAAAGCCATAACAATAATGTTATCATATAGATTCCAAAAAAAAACTTCTCAAAAGTTAACCAACAAATTTTGACTATCAAAACAAACAAAGTGAGATAGCTAAGTTCATGTCAAGTTGTAAAGATACAAAGCAAAAAGCTAAGCCTCTTATCAACGACACTAATCTTAAAGCTAACTCACATGTGCAACTTACACTAATGGTAAGAGCACTCACCCTTGACAAATTTTGTCTTGGGTGGACAAACATGAACATCATCAAGATTCTCTTTGACCACAATGTTGAACCTAGAGTAAAGTTCTTCCACAACTTGATTCACAATAATATCATTAATACTCTTCTTCTCAACATTGTTAGCAACACATGCATGGTCAAACTTTGTAGGATATGCATTCTTCACCTTCCGGATATTCTTAGCATGCTTTGACAAATTATCATGCTTTCCATATTCAAAAACTTTAGCATGCATAGAATTAGGTCCAATCGCTCTATTCCTAGATGCATTTTCTAAGTTGCAATATTCAATGAATTTATAGCACTTGGGCTTGATATGGCCTAAGGTATTGCAAAAATGACATATGGGAACAAAAGGAGAGATTTTACCTTCCGGTGGTGGTGGAGGACAAGTGGGAGTTTCAAGGGGTACCTTATTCTTCAATTTGTTCTTTTTCTTGGAATGTCTCTTCTTAGGAGCTTTCTCTTCAATGATAGCTTCACTAGTAGGAAGTGATGCTTCTATGAGCTTCTCTTCAACCACCGCTACACTTGAGCTCTCTAAGTTCATATTAGAGATGATCTTATCCTTTTCAAGAAAAATACCCTCAACTTCGCAAAGCTTCTTTTCAATAGCATTCTTTTCACGCAAAAGCCTACGAGTTGTAGCAACAAACTCATCCACTTGAATCTTGATCAAGTCTTCCTTCTCATCAATCTCACTCAAGGCTAATTTCAACTTCTCCTCAAGAAACTTCACCTTAGCCAAAAGATCAATGTAGGATGGATTATCATTTGAACACTCTTGATGACTTTGATCAATCTCCTTATCCAATGAATCTTGATTAACATCCTCTAGAGTAGAGTGAGAAGCCATGAATGCAACAAAGTTGCTCACTAGCTCTTCTTCACTAGAAGACTCATCACTTGAGCTCTCCTCATCACTAGAGGCATCATCTTCACTCCATGTAGCCGCCATAGCCTTTCCCTTCTTGTCCCTCTTAGAATCACCACTAGGACAATCCGAAGCATAATGTCCAAACTTCTTGCACTTGAAGCATTGAACCTTCCTATTGCTCTTAGCAAGGCCACTCCTCTCATGAGGTGGAGTAAAGGACTTCTTGACTTCCTTGTCCCTTGAGTACTTGCCACTTGACTTGGCACCTTTCCTCATGAACTTCCTAAACTTCCTAACCAATAACGCCATCTCCTCATCATCATCGCTACTACTAGCTTCCTTGACAACCTTGAGAGCTAAACCCTTGTTCTTAGCCTTTGGTTTCATGCACGCCTCAAAAGTTTGAAGAGATCCTAGCAACTCATCTATGCTCATGACGTCAACGTCCTTGCTCTCTTCAATGGCGGTAACCTTGGCTTTGAACCTCTTTGGAAGTGATCTAAGAATCTTCCAATTTAGCCTCTCACCGGAGATAGGAGTACCAAGAGCTTGGCATTGGTTGGCGATGTCTAGAAGCTTATCTTGGAAGTCAATAAACTTGTCTTCCTCATCCATTTGCAAAACCTCAAATTGGGAAGTGAGCAATTGAAGACGAGACTTCTTCACCGCTTTAGTCCCCTCATTGGTGACTTGGAGAGCTTCCCATGCCTCCTTAGCGGTTTCTAGGTTTTGAATGTAGGAGAATTGCCTACTATCAACACCTCCGAAAATAGCATTCACCGCCCGATGATGCCATTTTGCTAACTCAAACTCATTAGTAGACCACTCACTCCTAGGCTTGGAAACGGTCTCTCCATCCACAATCTTGTTAGGAGCAAGGTAACCTTCTTCAACGGTCATCCAAGCTCTCTCATCAATAGATCGGATGTAAGCCTTCATCCTCAATTTCCAAAACCCGTAGTTGTGACCCTTGAGAAGAGGAGGCCTAGAATTCGAAGCCCCTTCGGTCATCACATCATCTTGGAAAACCATTCTAGCAAATACCTAAGCAATCCACTCGTAAGTGTAAACCGGATCTCACCGAGTGCCGTCCGACGACCCGCTCTGATACCAATTGAATGTACACAAACGAAGTTAAATTGCTTAAAGCATACCTAGAGGGGGGGGGGGGGGTGAATAGGTTTTTACACCTTTTTTCAAACCCTTGAACAAACATCCGTTTGTCCCTCAAGGTAGCCTTACACACAACACAATAATCCAAGATAGACATACATAGACAATATGATGACACAATCATAATAGAAATGTCTAAGTATATCAACAAGTCATGTGAGGTAAAATATCAAATAATCATAACAACAAAATAAACTTGTATTTCATAAGATGTTCAATGTGTTACAAGAGTGAGCAAAATGTCACTAAACAAATATTACAATATACAAAAGAATCAAAGATACAAATTGATCTATAGAATGAATACACTAATCACACTATACAAAGACTTGGTTCACAATACACCACAAGTGAATATTATGAATCAAGACAATAAAATATACAATTAAAATATAAGAGAAGAGATAGAAAGAATTAACACAAGGGATTTTTTAACGTGGTAAAACCTCCAAGGAGGAAACATCCACGGGTTGAATTACAACCATTGGGTACTATATTATTGGAAAGTAAACATAGAACATTCACAAAGTGACCAATCTTTAGCTCACCCAACCTAGTGAAGTCTAAGCCTACCCAACCCTATTGGAAAGTATGAAATCCCTCAATGATGCGGAACCACCATATATTGGACAACACACTCAACCAACATCGATGGTAGATTAGAAATTCCTCAAGAGTGCATACACATCCCGTGTACCCCGCTCTATCGGAGTCTATGTCTAACCATACGCCTAGGCCTACCAATATGTTAGCCAACTCCCTATCCAAGGCACTCTTGCCTCTAGGGAGCCTCCCATGCATGACTATCCGAGTCCTCCCGACTCTAGCCATGACTTCTTGCTTACCTATCCGAGTCATCCCGACTCTAGGCAAGACTTCTTGCTTGGCTATCCGAGTCATCCCGACTCTAACCAAGACTTCATGCCTTTTACAAGGACTTCCTAGTGTGATCATGTGAATGCAAATGATGCAAACATTCATTTCAACATAGAACATGTGATCAATACATTCTATGGCACAAATAGACCTAAACATGTGAAAACACAATTAATCAAGTCTAGATGCAAAAATCCATGAATAGAAACCTAAGCATATGAAACACCTAACACATATACTCAAAGTCTCATTCACACATATAACACTTGAATCACAAAATGTTCATTAAGTCCTAATTCAAGATGCTATCAATATACAATCAAAGTCTAGATATATGAGATTAAAATCAATCAATATACTAGACAAAAATATAGAGCAAGGTTTTGAGATTTACATCAATCAAAACCTATATTCTCTAAATCACAAACAAATACACAAATCCTTGATTTCTTCAATCAAAGGACCAAATCAAATCTCAAAGTCATTTTAACACAAAATTAATTCAATTAAGTATCAAACAATCTAAGATGCCATTCTAATCACAATACAACTCACAAACAAATGTAAAACCTAGAATCATGAAATCTAGTCAACATAAGTCCATAAATTGAATTTCAATTGGAATGATAATCAAGCTACCTTTTCAAATAGCTTTCATAAAACAATAACAAAGATATAGAAGAAGAAACCCCAAGCATTTGGAAGGTCAAATAACAAGAAATCCCTAAGATGAGACCATTACCTCGGATTATGATGCTGGTTCGGAATTCAGTGGTCAACCACTGGAAATCACGATCAAACAGCTACCAAACCACTTGGAGATGTTAGAGGACTCAAATACGAACACTCTCCAACTTGAATCACTCAAATCCGACTCCGGATGAGGAAGATATGGTGTTTCGAAAAACTGAAATTTCAGAGGAGAGGGCTGACGGGAATTCTTGAAAATTCTTCTTGGAAATTCAAAATGAGAGAGAGAGGGAAGAAATAGGAGGAGAGAGAAAGGTCTTTTTGACCAATCATGTGGTGCCACGTCACCCCCAGGCCGTGGGGGGCGCGTGGTCCACACGGGAGCAGAAGGGGCTCCAGGCCGTGGGGCCCACGGCCTCAACCACGGCCAGCCCATGTGGCCCACGGCCTGGGCTATCCTCTCCCGCGCACTCTCGGTTCGTCGGCCCGTATCTCGAGTATCCGAACTCCGAATTCGAATCCGTTTTCGGATTACGAACCATGACTCTCTCACGCACGAAAACGACTATACAACTTTGAAAAACGGTTGAGAAATCATCTCGGAAATCATCGATGAAGTCAACACAACGTAAGAGAACGTAAAGTGGCATAGTCAACACGTTTGGACTCGAAACCTTATGAATGAGTAACCGAAACGACCGGAACTCAATAAGGCATTGAATAAGAACATGTTCAAGTCCTAAACACAAAATACGGAAACATACAAATACAAATACACACACATATGCTAGTTTCCGGACATAGTCCTAGAAAATGCAAAACACAAAGTTTATTAACTAAATGTGAATGCATGAGCATATTTTGCCAAGTGTGTGAAAGTGAAATGTAAATGAAATAAAATCATGAAGGGACACACAAAAATGATATGTGTGAGTGTGTGCCTAGCCTTGTAAGAGATAAGAGGACATGTATACCTTTGTAGACCGATAATGTCCGAGACTCTTAAAAGCCGGCAACTTGAACGAATAATGGTTGAGACGTCCTTCGTCTTCGAAATCCTTCATTTACTAACCACTAAACATTACAAGTAAAACACGTTTTGATATGGAATTAATGCCAACACTAATTATCAACCTAACATAGGAGCCGAAAACTCATGGGAGATGCCTAAGCTATTGCAATAGCTTTCAAAAAAAGCATTCTCAAATTCCCTCCCATGGTCACTTCTAATCCATTTAATGCTTTTAATGTTAGAATTCATTTCATTTTGTGTTTTAGTACAAAGCATTTTAAACTTAGCAAAAGTTTCGGATTTTTCTCTAAGAAAATATGTCCATGTGAACCTAGAGAAATCATCTACACAAACAAAAATGTATCTTTTTCCACCTAAACTCTCAGTTTGCATAGGACCCATGAGATCCATGTGGAGAAGCTCTAGGGGCTCCTTGGTGGAAAGATACTTGTCTTTTTGTGCATGGCTTTGGTTTGTTTTCCTTGTTGGCAAGGTCCACAAACACCATCGGCTTTCTTCCCAAGCTTAGGGAGGCCACGCACACAATTGAACTTTCCAAGGGTTCTTAAATCCCTAAAGTTCATATGGCCAAGTCTTTCATGCCACAACTCTATTTGCTCATCCATGGACACATTGTTTAAGACTATTCTAGCTTCAAGACAATAGCAATTGTCGCTAGATCTCATTCCTTTCAACAAGGTTTGTCCATCGGGCTTTAGGATAGAGCAATCATTTTTACTAAACATGACGGAATATCCTTCATCACTAAGATGAGAAATGCTTATCAAATTGGCTTTCAAGCCATCAACAAACAAAGCATTAGATAGGGAGGGTAATCCGGGAGCGAAAATGGTTCCTTTCCCTACAACTTTCTTTTTGGATCCATCACCAAAAGTGACATATCCTCCGTCCTCCATAGCAAGAGTCTCGAAGAAACTCTTGTTTCCCGACATATGCCTAGAGCACCCACTATCTAGGTACCAAAAATTAGAAGAATTTGCCTTCAAGGCTATTTGAGCAACATGGCAAACATTTTCGTTCTTTCTAATCCACTTAGAAACAATATTAGCTTTCTTAGTGGTCTTTGGTACATGGGCTCTAGATATCCTAGGATCATGCATATCAATTTTATCATTCCTAGGAACATGCATCTTGGCTCTATTCTTTCTCTTTTCAATAATGCTTCGTGTTCTACACATTTTAATATATCGAAAGCAATTTGGTCTAATATGACCATCAAATCCACAAAAATGACATGTAGGTATAAAATAAGGAATCATACCTTGTCCTTGTGCATGCATGAAAGCTTGTCCATGTCTTTGTGGTTGAGTGGGTTCAATCCATCTTCGTTGTTGAACCGGTCTAGCTTGCTTCCTAGCTTGAGGTTGCATGATAGGTCTCTTTCCTTTGTGAGCCAATTGTTGAGGAATGTTGGCTTGAATGACCCTAGAGGGTTGAGCTTGAGGTTGCCTCCTTGGCACCACCTTCACTTGTGCACTATTTGAGCATTGTCCTAGTTCTAACTTCTTCCTAGGAGTTTGCACCGATGAAGCTTTTTGGTTCCCCAAACTCTTGACAAATATGGTCTTCTTAGAAGTGTAGGTCTCATTCCCATCTTCAAACCCAAGACCCCTCTTGTCAAACGGACTCTTTCCAACACTAAGAATATGATCAAGCTTTTGTGTGCTAGAGGCCGTCCTAGTCATAGATTCTTTAATCTCGTCAAGCTCTCTCATTAAGCCTTTTTCATTCCCCTTAGATAAGTCTAACTCCTTTCTTAGCTTATCTTCTATCTTCTTAAGTCTTTCCACTTATTCACTTAAGTGGTCATTATGAGATGAAAGTTCAAGATTCTCTTCTCTCAATCTTTGAATCTTTCTCATGCTCTTGATTGCTAAATCATTGAACTCGGCATGGTATTTAGCAAGCACCTTTTTTTCCACAAAACCATTTATGGAGTTAGATGAGGAATCACTTTCTCCTTCACTTGAGTCATTTTCCTCTTGACTCATTTCCTCTCTTTCACTAGCACTTTTGCTCTTGTGGGAGGAAGCAAAGGCTAGGAAGTTAGCCATGAGTTCTTCATCACTTGAAGACTCATCTCCCTCATTAGAGTCATCACTACTACCACTCCATGTGGCGGCCATCACTTTACTCTTCTTCTTGTCATTGTGATTAGCACATTCAGGGGTAAAGTGACCTATGCCACCACACCCGAAACATCGGACCCCTTTCCTTTCGGTCCTTTCTTGCCTAGGTTCAAACTTCTTGAAAGGACTCTTTTTCTTCAAATCTTGACCTTTTGATCCAAAGCCCTTTCTCCCAAACTTCATAACCTTGTTGAACCTTTTTACAAATAAGGCAAGGTCTTCGTCCGAGTCAATCTTCTTTGCCTCATTTTCATCCTTAGAAGCTTTTAAAGTAATTCCTTTTTGCGTTTTAGGATGTGTAGAGCTAGGAGCCTTCCTAGACTCATAGGCGAGGAGTCTTCCAATAACCTCGCTCGGCTTCATGTCCATATATCCACTATTTTCTTTTATACCGTCACCTTTGATTCGAACCTATCGGGGAGAGATCTCATGATTTTCTGCTTGACTCTCCTATCCGAATACGGGTCTCCGAGTTTGTGACTTTGATTAACGATATCCATCAATTTGATTTCGAAATCATTGAAGCATTCATCCTCTCCCATCCTAAACAACTCGAATTGAGTTTGGAGGACTTGAAGCTTGGATTCCTTCACCACCTCGGTTCCTTCATGTGCAACTTGTAAGATATCCCAAGCCACTTTCACGATTTGAGTGTTCTGAATTAGCTTATACTGATTTTCATCAATTGCACAAAGGATGGCGTGCATCGCCTTCCTATTCCACTTTGAAGCCTCAAACTCTTGCGCGCTCCATTGTGCCTTAGGCTTTAATACTTCTTCTCCTCTACCAGTAGGAGTCATCATGGGTAGATTATATCCATCTTCCACCGCCATCCATGCACGGTTGTGAATTTGACATATGTAGGATTCCATCTTCCCTTTCCATTGGGAATAGTTCAACTCGGTAATGTAAGTGCCTCACTTTTGATTGACGTATTTCGTTGGCAAAATCACAATGGGGTTCTATATGTAAGGGTAGCTTAGAATGGAAGAAAACCTCATTTTGGAATCAAGAGCTTCAAGGAAGGTAGATTTCTTAACTTAACTCTAATTTGAAGAGGTGTAGTTGCACACACACACAACACTTGCATAATTCTTACTTGTATGATTGTGTTTGTATTTTTGTGTGCATCTTTGATTATTTAATTTCTCTTCTTGCATGCTTATTGATTGCATCTAGCCTATTAATTGCCATAACATGTTTAGCATAAGAATGCAATGTTGTCACCTTACACACTTGCACAATTGCATGTTGGTTCTATGTGAGGAGCTGCTGAGAAGGCCAAGACCTTCTCTACCGTGGTTATGGTGCTGCGGTGGCCCAACCGCGGCATGCAAGCGACAGAGATTTTCCCTGTCTCTGCCGTAGTGCACCTGCTGCGGTGGCCCAACCGCGGCAGTTGAGCGACAGCAATAATCTTGATGTGCCGCTGTTATAGTGCCGCGGTTGTGCAACCGCGGCGGTCTGGCCACAGAGATCTTTTTATCTCTGCCGCGGTGCATCTGCCACGGTGCCACAACCGCGGCAGTTGAGACAGCGGCAGTACGTCAGCGAGAAGCTGAAACGTTTTTGATAAAACAACATCACTTCATTTGGATCTTATATATATGTGTCTTGTTTGCCTTGGCTCGTTTTCTACACCATAAATTACTCATTTGAGAGCCTCTTGAGCATCTTCCACTTCAAGGTATCAAGACTTCATCTTTAAGCTTCAAAATCACAAAACCCTTCATCTTGCATCTTTCATTCATCATCTAGCATGATTCTAGATTGATTTCATTTAGGGTTTTTAGTTTTGCTCACATGACTTGTATCTAGAACATCATTCTCATATCTATATGTTCTTGCTTTACAAGATAGCTTTTTTATCACTTGAATTGATTCAAGATTGCATCTTTATGACTTGACTTAGCTTCAAGATAGTTTTATTGTGGTTTGTGAGTTGTTTTGTGATAGATGATGCATATAGGTCTTTGGTTGCTTATTTGGTGTTGTTTTATGCATGTCATCTAGTAATATGATATCTAGGAATGTCTAACATGTTCATCCATGCCTAGATAAGCTTAAATGTCTAACCTTACATTTTTAGCATCTTGAGTATTTCACATATTCACCTTAGGTTGTGTTATCTCTTTACTTTAGAGACAAGTCTTGTATTTACCTCTTAGATAGTTTGCAAGCAAGGGACTAGAGTCACTATTAAAGGCCCGCGGGTAGCAAAGACGGATTAGTAAATTTAGGTGTGATGTGGTCAACCTAATTTGTAATCGTATTTGCAAATAGTGGATTCGAGGTTCTCGTGTGGCACACATAACAGCCCGTGGTTTTTCCCCGTGTGGGTTTCCACGTAAATATTGTGTGTCCTTTAATTTCCGCACTTACATGCTTATTTTTGTATATTGACTAGTTTGGGGCTTTTTCGTAATTTGGACTAATCTCGAAAAATTGGGTAAAAATGTTTAAAATCTATTCACCCCCCCTCTAGATTACTTTAGGACACATTCATATTTATTTTCAGGTAAGAAGTGGAGGCCTTGTGCTAGAAGCACCCTCGTTGCCACCACCATTTCCACCGTTTCCACTCATAGTGTTTATGAATGAATGAAATGAATGCAAATGTATGAATGATCAAAAATCACACAAAATGCAAAACACACCAAAATAAGCAAGGATCACCTAAGTATATCTAGGAACCCGCTCTGATACCAATTGAAACAAATACTCGGTGTGTTGAATATTAATCTAGAGGGGGGGTGAATAGATTTTAATTGATTTTACCCAATTTTCGTTTAAGGTCAATATTACGAAAATGCCCCTAATAGTCAATAAAATAAAGCAAGTGTAATATGGTGCGGAAATATAAACAACATTTGATATTTACGGGCCGGGGGGGGGGGGAGTGAATAGATTTTAATTGATTTTACCCAATTTTCGTTTAAGGTCAATATTACGAAAATGCCCCTAATAGTCTATAAAATAAAGCAAGTGTAATATGGTGCGGAAATATAAACAACATTTGATATTTACGTGGAAACCCTCACGGGAAAAACCACGGGCTGTTAAGTGAGCCACACCCGAACCTCGAATCCACTAAATGTGATGAAATTACAACCTAATCCCGGAAGTAATCACACACCTACCTAATCTCGGTATGAGTGAACCTAGTTCGATTGCTTGCGATCTAAGTAACATAATCCTGGAAGCTACACACAAGACTTTGATTCTCAATGACGAGATTAACACCCTAAGTGAATATATGAATATCCAAAATGCAACATAGAGTAAGGGAAACCCTATATACTTATCTAAGATGATGATTTTGCAATTAAAGCAATCCTAGATATTAAAAACTAAATGACATGTCAAATAGTTTAGCTAATCAAGATTAAGCAAAAACCTAATTAGATATCACAATACAACTTCTCAAACAATCAATACACTAATCTCAATCTTGTATCCAAAACATATATGAAAATCATACAAGTAATAAATGAGATTGCTTGAATAAGAAAAGACACAAAATATGTAAGATATTAGTGAAAAAACTTACCAAGCAAAGTGTAATGAAGAATCCATGCAAGATGATATCTAGATGATCAAAGATGATGCTAGATGATGATTGATGATTGATGATCATGGAAAATTTGTTTGAGTAATAAAAGGTGAGTTCTTTGTGTATTTTTCTTGTCTTGAAAAATATCCTAAGTATGAAATTTGAATATGAACTCTTTTGCTTGACCTAAAGGCAAAGTGGCATATATATAGGGTGTCAAGTTGAAGTGTGGTCGTTTTAATAAGTGACACACCACTTTTGCCTTGGGCGCTGTACGTAGAGCGCTTCTGTACAGGGCCAAGAAACTGATCTTCTCGGGTCTGAAATGGGCGATGTACGAACAGCGCTTCTGTACAACGCTTGCACAGCGCCTACCCAAAAAGCATCAGACCTGATGCATTAAAATGGACATTTTCAACCAGGTCTCAGTTGGGCGCTGTACGAACAGCGCTCGTACAGCGCCTTGAAAAATTGCATTAGACCTGATGCATTAAAATGCCAATTTTTCCACCAGGTCATGTGGGCGCTGTTTGAACAACGCCTCTGTAGAGCGCCTTCAACAACGCCCATTGCAAGTTTGCAATCCTAAGCTTATGCATGACAAGGCTTTTGGCAAACAAGATGCAAGCAAAATAAACATGCAAGAAGAGATGTTAATGAACATTTAATGCACAAGGAATAGACACACAACATACACGAATTAAACACTATGTATGAGTTGTGAGTGTGTGCAACTATCTCTTCAAAGCAAGTAAGCACATAGAAATTACCTTTGATCCTTATCAATGATGAGGTCTTGAAGGGCCATTAAACATGACCACCAAATCCTAGGCTACCCTTACAAAGAACCCTAGATGTGGTTTGTCCACGAAATAAGCCAATCAACAGAAGGGAATCCTTACAAGTGTTTGTTTGAGTTTTAGCCATTTGATTTCAATTGAACATATATTACTAAACTTGACCTATCTTGAAATTGATTCTAGAAATATCATATATGTTGTGCCTAATGACATTTTCTAGGTTTAATTTCATCATCTAAGAACTAAGATTTTTGTGTGATATATTGAATATTCATATCTTGTTCTTATTGATTCACATGCTTTGATTTCTAGATAGATTTGTGATTGTGTGTTGAAAGCATTATTCTAGTTTATCACTAAGCATGTACATTTAGCTTGATTGATCATCTAGCTTTATTTGATTGTGTTTGCATCATTTGCATCACTTAGATCATTGCCTTGTATAAGGTTGAAGTCTCTAGCAAAGTGAGTGAAGCTTTATGGATAGAGCAAGGAAGTCTTGATTAGAGTCGGGAGGACTCATATAGTCAAGCAAGGAGACTTGTCTAGGGTTAGGAGATCCAGATAGACAAGCAAGAAATCTTCTTAGAGACGTGAGTGTCTTGGATAGGAAGTTGCTTCCTAGAGGTGTAGGACACATCTTGGATAGGAAGTAGGCTTGGTAGTTCACTAGCCATTGGGTAGACTAGGAGGTGATAGCTTGAGCGGATATCATGTGTTGATAGCTTGAGTGTGTAAGTCCTTTTCATATAGTGGATTGCTTTGCCGGTGGTTGTGGTATCAACCCGTGGATGTTTCTTCTTTGAGATTTTACCACGTAAAAATCATTGTGTCAACTTTCGCTTTACTTTTCTTTATCTTCCATATCTTACATTGATTGCATATCTTGTGTATTGATTTACTCTTGCATTAGTGAAATCAATACATTTGTTAAATCTAATCAAGTGTGCATTTCCTTGTTATATTCCGCATTATTTTTAATATTGGAAGAGATTTGGGCCTATACCTAATCACCCCCCCCCCCCCCCCTCTAGGTATATTTTATACTATTACTTAAGGGAATTTCAACTGTCACAAACAGTTCCTTCTCCTCCTCCTCATGTACCTACCAAGCGTCGATTCAGGGCAGACAAAGAGAGGGACGCTGGTACCATGGTTACTCCTTCTGCTGACCTACCATTGGGGTCATAGTCACGAGATAATAGCCAGAATGAGGTATTAGCCCGATTTGTTGCTGCATGCCCCGATGAAGGTCTGCAGGCTATTACTTCCTTGCCTATGGATCTCATGGTCACAAAGGGAGCTTCTTTTGTTGCTGAGGTATGATTCTTGGTCTTTCTCTTTACTTGGTGTAATTCTATGAAGGTACTTACTTTTCCCTTTCCTTTTTGTAGGCTTTCAAATTTGTTCTGGCTATGGGAGAGCAGATGACAGCTCTGAAGAGGTAAACATTGCTACTGAGAGGAGCAGGGAAGATGCCCTGGTGGACTTGGAGCGGTTGAAGCACACCCTAGATACAGAGACAATTAGGTCGCTTCACCGTTGTGAGGAGATGAAGGGCCTAAGAGGAGAGAAAACCCTGCTTCAGGATGAAAACCGTCTCCTATGGGATATAGTGCAGGCTCTAGAGACCAAGGTGGACGGCTCCTTTGGGGATGGGTACTTGTTCACATCCCACGAGCTTGCTAAAGCCCTTTCTCCTCCCTTCGACTTACAAGCCATCTTTGGGTGGAACCGGGAGCAGATCATGGCCATGGCTGCTTAGCTCTCAGACGTTACTCTGGTCCCAGTGGATCCTCTTCGAGCATAAACTATCCCGGATCCTTCCTGTAAGGTTTATGATTTGTATTGGCTTAATTCCATTGCAAAACACTCTATGATTGTATTAGTTGTTGCTTAGGACATTATTTGAAGAAAGGAAGCTTAAAGAGTGAAGAGCAACGTCTAGTGCAAAAGTCGCCTTCAAGAGGTGAAAAACGTCAAAGGTAAATCTTGACTTCCATCCTCTTGCAAGGCGTTAGCGCACACACACACAATTCATACATGTGTGTCCCTGCATCGATGTTCAAACATTTGGTATAACACATTCACACACTTCATAGCATGCTCATGCATTGATCTTGTATTGACAAACATTGTGAAATTGCATGCTTTGTGACTATCTTTTTGATATGGCATGCTTGTGTGACTATGTGTTTATTTGTTTGCGTATTTTGTGTTTAAGACTTGAACATGTTCTCATTTAATGCCTTATTGAGTTCCGATCGTTTCGGTTACTCAAACATAAGGTTTCGAGTCCAAACAAGTTAACTATGCTACTTTTTGTTCTCATTTGTTGTGTTGACTTCATCATCGGATTCCGAGATGATTTCTCAACCATTTTTCAAAGTTGAGTAGTCGCAGTCGTGTGTGAGGGAGTCATGGTTCGTAATCCAAAAACGGATTCAAAATCGGAGGTCGGATGCCCAAGATATGGGCTGAAGAACCGAAGGAGCACGCGAGAGAAGTCGGAAGCACGTGTGGCCACAAGGCCAGCCCGTGTGGGAGGCCATGGGCCCCGCGGCCAAGGGAGCCCTCTGCTCCCGTGGGCCCCACATGCCCCCCACGGGGAGGTGATGTGTTGTCTTCTGATTCGCTCGTAAAATCTTTCTCTTCCCTCCTTTTAAGCTCATCTCTTTCCCTCCACACTTAGAAGAATTTTGAAGAACACTTTGAAAATTTGCTGCAGAATTCTACAATTTTAGTTTTCTTGTTTTGATCATATCTCTCTCATACGAACTCGAAATCAATCAATTCAAAAACCAAAATTGTTGGTCTCAAAGAGAGCTACAAACCCTAAGCATTTTCAGAGGCAGCTGACTTCATCATTTTTCTCAGCTGATGCTTTTTCAGTACGTGGTCAGTATGTGTATTTCAACTTCTTCCTTTTCAATTTCATCTTTGATCATCTCTTGATTCTTACTATTTGATTGATGAAATTTGTTGAGAAGTATGTTAGATCACTTTCTAGGGTTGTTTGATCATTTGTTAATTGAGTTTTAGCTTTGTGATTTGTTTTTGAACATATATGTGCTAAACTTGATTGTGTGTGAAATTGATTCTGGAAATTGAATATATGATGTATCTCATATTATTTTCTAGGTTCTATTTCTTGATCTAAGAACTAAGTTTTTAGTGTGATAAATTGAATATTCATACCTTTGTTCTTATTGATTTGCATGTCTTGATTTCTAGATAATTTTGTGATTGTGTGTTGAAATCATATTCTAGACTATCATTGAACATGTACATTTTGCTTGATTGATCATCTAGCTTAATTTGATTGTGTTTGCATCATTTGCATCACTTTAGATCATAGCCTTGCATTAGGTTGAAGTCTCTAGCAAAGTGAGTGAAGCTTTGTGGATAGAGCAAGGAAGCCTTGATTAGAGTCGGGAGGACTCGAATAATCAAGCAAGGGAGTCTTGTCTAGGGTCGGGAAGATCCGGATAGGCAAGCAAGAAATCTTCCTAGAGACGTGAGGGTCTTGGATAGGAAGTTGCTTTCTAGAGGTGTAGGACACATCTCAGATAGGAAGTAGGCTTGGCGATTCACTAGCCCGAGGGTAGATTAGGAGTTGATAGCTTGAGCGGATATCATGAGTGATAGCTTGAGTGTGTAAGTCCTTTTTCACATAGTGGATTGCTTCGTCGGTGGTTGTGGTATCAACCCGTGGATGTTTCCTCATTGAGGTTTTACCACGTTAAAATCATTGTGTTCAATTTTGCTTTACTTTTCTTTATCTTCCATATATTACATTGATTGCATATCTTGTAAATTGATTAACTCTTGTCTTAGTGAAATCAATTCATTTGCTAAATCTAATCAAGTGTGCATTTGCCTTGAAATTTTCCGCATTATTTTTAATTGGGAGAATTTGGAGCCTATACCTATTCACCCCCCCTCTAGGTATATTTCACTACTACATTAAGGGAAATTTCATTTGGTATCAGAGCGGGTGTCTAGACGCACTTAGATTGATCCTTTCTTTGTAGTGTTTTTGTGTTTGTTTTTGTTTGTGATAAAATCATGATTAAGGAAGTGTATTCTTATGTGACTTCTTTTGTTGAACATATTGACTTAGATGAGAAAAAGATCAATGATCTTACTTTTGAAAATGAACGTTTATCCAATGTCAATATGTCCCTCAACAAGAAGTTAGAGAATCATGATCTTGGCTCAAAAGAGTTCAATGAACTTAAAGACAAGATCCTAAGTCTAGAATTGAATCTTAAAGATAGCAATGATAGACTTGGTGTAAGGTTCACTATTTGTATTGGCTTGATTCCATTGCAAAACACTCTATGATTGTATTAGTTGTTGCTTAGGACATTATTTGAAGAAAGGAAGCTCAAAGAGTGAAGAGCAACATCTAGTGCAAAAGTCGTCTTCAAGAGGTGAAAATCGTCAAAGGTAAAACTTGACTTCTACCCTCTTGCAAGGCGTTAGCGCACACACACACAATTCATACATGTGTGTCCCTGCATCGTGGTTCAAACATTTGGTATAACACATTCACACACTTCATAGCATGCTCATGCATTGATCTTGTATTGACAAACATTGTAAAATTGCATGCTTTGTGACTATTTCTTTGATATGGCATGTTTGTATGAATATGTGTTTATTTGTTTTCGTATTTTGTGTTTAGGACTTGAACATGTTCTTATTTAATGCCTTATCGAGTTCCGGTCATTTCGGTTACTCACTCATAAGGTTTCGAGTCCAAACAAGTTGACTATGCTACTTTTCGTTCTCATTTGTTGTGTTGATTTCATCATCGGATTCCGAGATGATTTCTCAACCATTTTTCAAAGTTGAGTAGTCATAGTCGTGCATGAGGGAGTCACGGTTCGTAATCCAAAAACAGATTCAAAATCGGAGGTCGGATGCTCAAGATATGGGGCAACGAACCGAGGGAGCGCGCGAGAGGTGGGCAAACCACGTGTGGCAACTTGGCCGGCCCGTGTGGGAGGCCGTGGGCCCCACTGGCAAGGGAGCCTTCTGCTCCCGTGGGCCCCACGCGCCCCCCACGGGGTGCTGACGTGGCAGCACGTGATTTGCTCGGAAATCTTCTCCTTTTCCCTCCTTTTAATCAAACCTCCTTCCCTCCATCACTTATGCAATTTTTGAAGAACACTCAAATCCCGCATCAGTTTTTCAAAAATTTTTGTTTACTTGTTTTGATCATATCTCTCTCATACGAACTCGAAATCATTCGATTCAAAAACCAAAATTGTTGGTATCGAAGAGAGCTACAAACCCCAAGTATTTCCAGAGGTATTTGACTTCAGCATTTTTCTCAGCTGGTCAATTTTCAGTCCGTGGTCAGTACTTGATTTTCAACTTCTTCTTTTTCAATTTCATTTTTGATCAACTATTGATTCTTTCCATTTGATTGATGAAATTTGTTAAGAAGCATGTTAGATCACATGCTAAGGTTATTTGATCATTTGTTAATTGAGTTTTAGCTTTGTAATGTGTTTTGAACATATTTGTGCTAAACTTGATTTATCATGAAATTGATTCTAGAAAACATATATGTGATGTGCTTCATGTTATTTTCTATGTTTTGTTTCATGATCTAAGAACTAGGTTTTTAGTGTGCTAAATCGAATATTGATACCTTTGTTCTTATTGATTTGCATGTTTTGATTTCTAGATAACTTTTGTGATTGAGTGTTGAAATCATATTCTAGACTATCATTGAACATGTACATTTTGCTTGATTGATCATCTAGCTTAATTTGTTTGTGCTTGCATCATTTGCATCACTTTAGATCATAGCCTTGCATTAGGTTGAAGTCTCTAGCAAAGTGAGTGAAGCTTTGTGGATGGAGCAAGGGAGCCTTGATTAGAGTCGGGAGGACTCGGATAATCAAGCAAGGAAGTCTTGTCTAGGGTCGGGAGGATCCGGATAGGCAAGCAAGAAATCTTCCTAGAGACGTGAGCGTCTTGGATAGGAAGTTGCTTCCTAGAGGTGTAGGACACATCTCGGATAGGAAGTAGGCTAGGTGGTTCACTAGGCCCGAGGGTAGACTAGGAGTTGATAGCTTGATCGGATATCATGAGTTGGTAGCTTGAGTGTGTAAGTCATTTTCATCATAGTGGATTGCTTCGCCGGTGGTTGTGGTATCAACCCGTGGATGTTTCCTCATTGAGGTTTTACCACGTTAAAATCCTTGTGTTTAATTTTGCTTTACTTTCCTTTATCTTCCATATATTACATTGATTGCACTTCTTGTAAATTGATTAACTCTTGTCTTAGTTAATTCAATTCATTTGCTAAATCTATTCAAGTGTGCATTTGTCTTGTAATTTTCCGCATTATTTTTAATTGGAAGAATTTGGAGCCTATACCTATTCACCCCCCCTCTAGGTATATTTCACTACTACATTGAAGGAAATTTCACTTGGTATCTTGAAGCAAGAAATTGAGCAAAGAGATTGTTCTCTTGTTAATGCTAAGAAACTTGAAAATGTGCTTAAATCCAAACTTAATGAGCATTTAAATCAAGAGAAAAAGTATGAACAATGGCTTGATAAATCACATAAAGATGTTTTGTTTAGTGATAACAAAGCGGAAAAATATGCCATTGAACTTAGGATGCTTCGTGAGAAACTTGATGAGGCTAATAGGGTGATTAGCAAGATGTCATCTAGTTCTAATAAAGTTGAAACCCTCATTAAAAGTGGAAAGCATCCATGTGACAAAAGAGGTTTGGGTTATATCAATGAGAAGGAGACTCCTTCATCTAACAAATCTACTTTTGTCAAAGCAAGCATTGAATCAATTGTAAGTACACTCTCTCAAGGTAAAGCTATGAAAGCTACCGGAGGTGTCTCTTCATCAACAAGGATGTTCAATGGAAGAACTCAACAACATAAGCATCAAGAAGCAACAACCTCAAATGCAAGAGGTGGAGCATCAAGGGTTGCTCTTCAAAGAGGTAAAATTGTGAGAAGACCAAATGCTATGGAAGCAAATGCAAATGGTAAATTTCTCAAATTTATTCCTATTTGTCATCATTGTAATATGATAGGACATATTCGACCTAGATGCTTTGAGTATATTCGGAAATGCAAACTTGATAACGCTTTTCATGATATGTCTTTGAATGGACCTAGGCAATCATCCATGTATGGATATAGAAATAGACCTAGGAAGACCTTGGAAAAGCATGTTGTTGAAAGAGTTGTTGATGACTTGCTTGCTAAATCTTGTGGTGTGCCTCACTCTACTATGCATAAGAAAATTGATAATGCTTTGTTTGATATTTTTGAAGATGTGACCAATGAGGTCAAGGTGCATGTTAAAAAGCCTAACATTGAGTCAAAGCATGTTAGAAGTAAGAGTGAGAAGCATGTTGTGAAAAATGTGTGGATTAGAAAAGACACATCTAAATGTAATGTTGCACAATATGCTTTACGTGCCAACTCCTCCTATTCTTGGTACCTAGATAGCGGTTGCTCTAGGAACATGACCGGGAACAAAGAGTTCTTTAAGAATCTTGTTTTAAAGGATGGAGGTTGAGTTACTTTTGGTGATGGTACCAAAAAGCAAGTTCTTGGCAAGGGAACAATTTGTATCCCCGGATTGCCTAAACTTCGCAATACTTTGTATGTTGATGGGTTACAAGCTAACTTGACAAGCATTACTCACTTGTGTGAAATTTTTAAAGAAGTTAGCTTTAACAAAGATGTATGCACTATAATTGATAAAAAGGGCGATGTCGTCCTAAGAGTCAAAAGGTCTATAGACAATTGCTATTGTCTTGAGATAGATCCTCTAACATGCAACATGGCACATGAGTGCAATAAGCTTGATTTGTGGCATCAACGTTTGGGTCACATGAATTTTAAAGATTTGAAAAAGCTTGAAAAACATGGCATTGTTAGAGGTCTTCCTAATCTTGGTAAAAAGCTTGAGGTGGTTTGTGAACCTTGCCAATTAGGTAAGCAAACTAAAGTGCGTCATAAGAAAAATTCTTACATAGCTACCAAGAGACCTTTAGAACTTGTGCATATGGACCTAATGGGGCCAACTCAAACCGAGAGCATTAATGGCAAAAAGTATATTTTTGTATGCGTTGATGACTTCTCTAGGTTTACTTGGGTTTATTTTCTTAGAAACAAGACCGAGTTTTTTGATTACTTTAAAAAGTTTTGTAATCAAGTTCAAAATGAAAAAGGTCTTGATATCAACAAAATATGTCGCATTAGGAGTGATCATGGGACGGAATTTGAAAATGCAAAATTTAGTGAGTTTTGTGATGGTTTAGGGATTTCTCATGAGTTCTCCGCACCTAGAACTCCTCAACAAAATGGTGTTGTTGAGAGGAAAAACCGTGTCTTGCAAGAGATGGCTAGGGTCATGCTCAATAGCAAGAAAGTCCCTAGAAACCTATGGGCCGAGGCGGTCAATTCCGCTTGTTATGTGTCAAATCGTGTTTTTAAGAGGCCCGGCACAAAACAAACGTCCTATGAGCTTTGGAAAAGCAAGAAGTCTAATGTGAGTTACTTCCACACTTTTGGGAGTAAATGTTATATTTTGAATGATAGAGATCACTTAGGAAAGTTTGATACAAAAAGTGATGTTGGTCTCTTTCTTGGGTATGCTTTTAATAGTCGTGCATATAGAGTCTTTAATTTGACTACTAAGACTATTATGGAGTCTATCAATGTGAAGATAGATGATCTTAGCATGCTAAATTTGCGTGATGATAATGGTGTTAATGAACCTAAAGAAAACATGTTGAATGACACTAAAACACCTATTGATGTGGCTAGTAGTGTTTCTAGTCAAGATGATGAAAATGATAGTCATGTTGAAGTTGTAAGTCAAGGGTTGGAAAATGCTTTAAATGATAATCAACAAAATGACCAAGTTGTTGAACATTCTCACCCAAGACTTAGAAACTTACACTATCAAGAAGACATCATAGGTGATTTAAAGGAAGGGGTTAGAACAAGAAATCAAATTGCTAACCAAATATCCTATGCTTTCTACACTTCTCAAATTGAACCCAAAAACATTAATGAAGCAATTGTTGATGAATATTGGGTTGGGGCTATGCAAGATGAACTTAATCAATTTGAGAGGAATGAAGTGTAGTCCTTAGTTCCTAGACCCAAAGATATAAATGTAACTGGCACTAAATGGGTGTTTAGGAATAAGACCGATGAAAGTGGCAAGATTGTGAGGAATAAAGCTAGACTAGTGGCTCAAGGTTACACTCAAGTGGAGGGTGTTGACTTTGATGAGACGTTTGCCCCGGTTGCTCTTCTCGAGTCCATTAGACTTTTGTTGTCCATTGCATGCATTAAAAAGTTCAAATTATTTCAAATGGATGTCAAAAGTGCTTTCCTCAATGGATACCTTCAAGAAGAAGTGTATGTTGAACAACCTAAGGGTTTTGTAGACCCACACTCTCCTAATCATGTGTTTAAATTGAAAAAGGCTCTCTATGGCCTTTAACAAGCTCCAAGAGCTTGGTATGATAGGTTGACTCAATATCTTATTGACAACCAATATAGGAGAGGTGGCATTGATAGAACTTTGTTTATCAAACATCATGATCATGATATTTTTGTTGCACAAATATATGTTGATGACATTGTTTTTGAGTCTACTAATAAAACCAAGGTTGATGAATTTATTAGTGTTATGTCAAGTGAATTTGAAATGAGTATGGTGGGTGAGTTGAATTATTTTCTAGGAATGCAAGTAAAGCAAACTAGCATGGGCATAATGTTGAATCAATCTAAATATGCTAAAAATCTAGTTAAGAGATTTGGCCTAGAAAATGGAAAAGATTTTGAAACTCCCATGAGCACCACTTTAAAACTTGACAAAGATGAAAAAGGGAAAAGTGTTGACCAAAGCCTTTATAGAAGCATGATAGGTAGTCTACTTTACCTAACGGCTAGTAGACCCGATATTTGCTTTAGTGTTGGCTTGTGTGCTAGATTCCAAGCAAATCCCAAGGAATCTCACTTAAAAGCCGTCAAGAAGATCATTAGGTACATCAAAGGAACTCATAGTCTTGGTCTATTCTATTCATTTGATACCAATGATATCCTTGTAGGCTATTGTGATGCGGATTGGGCGGGAAACATAGATGACCGTAAAAGTACATCGGGCGGTTGCTTTTATGTTGGTAATAACTTGGTTTCTTGGTCAAGTAAGAAACAAAATTCAGTTTCCCTTTCCTCTTCCGAAGCCGAATACATTGCGGCCGGAAATGCTTGCACACAATTACTTTGGATGAAACAAATCCTTAAGGATTATGAGATAGAACAAGGAAAAATGACACTTTATTGTGATAACTTAAGTGCCATTAACATCTCTAAAAATCCGGTTCAACACTCCCGTACTAAACACATAAACATTAGGCATCATTTCATTAGAGATCTAGTTGAACATTCTATTGTTACTCTAGAGCATTTGCCTACTAAAAATCAACTTGCGGACTTGTTCACTAAGCCCTTGGACAAAGAGAGGTTTAAAACTCTTAGAATGTCCATTGGCATGATTTGTGTTGATTGATGTCTTTGTGTGATTGTGAGTGGCTTGATGAGCAAAACTTTAATTGAATATCATTGTCTTTAAGAGCTACTCACTTGAGAAGTAATGATCTTTAACAAGTATCTTTTATTGTTTTTAGATCATGCACTTGAGCTTGAAAATCTTATTTTTGAAAAGTGCACTAATGCTTCTCTTATATGTTTTAGTTTTTGAGTTTTTGTGGTTGAATATGTGTAGATAATGGATGCATCTAGAAGTTTATTGTTAAGTACATAATAGATGACCTATGGTATATATCCATTTTGCTTCGACACTACATAGTAATCAATGAGCACCCTCATGGAAAGGGCTACACACCTTGGTTGTGAAACCACCCAATATAGGAAAGGGCTACGCCATTGTGATGAGTGAAAGCCGCAATGAGGAGTATATGTTTTTGTTAGTAAAATCAAAGAAATGTTGAAATGAATCATTAAAAAAAAAATTCTTTGATTCTAAGCCAAAAGAAATGAAAATTAAAGGCTTATTGGTGTTTAGTTGAGAATTGTGAAAAAGCTCGGGTTGACAAATAGAAACGGGGAAAACGAGCCACATGACACGCTCATATGTTGATATCTATTCATTTTAAAAGCAAAAACCGGATGAATATCGGTTTGACCTATTTTTGGAAAGGCTTTAGATGGATAGGTGTGGATAGAGTTTGCATGTTGATATCACAATTACTCCTACTATATATTTGAGAAGCATTCACACACACACACTTTGCTTATGTGCTTGATTCATTAGCAATGTGAGAATATTTTTGAGAGATTAATGAAAATCTATGATTCTCTCTTGGACTTTGACAAGTTATGAAATATTTTCTCTTATTGCTTGATTGTGTGATTGTGTGATGTCCCTTGTGAACAAATCTACTTGTTGATAATATGTGGAGCATATGTTAAGGGGGAGCTTTAGTTTATTCAACTTTCGCTTTCTATACGATTTGTTTGCTTAATATCTCGTTCTTTATCTCTTATGTCCCTTGTCTATTCCTTGACAAAAAGGGGGAGAAAATGTATACCTCACCATGTTTGATATTGGGGAGTCTTTGTATACTTCACACCTTGTGTGGAAATTGTTCCAATTGTGTGAATCTTATTCCTCTTAGTGCTTAATTGTGACTTTGTCTTAAGGGGGAGAATTCTTGTCTTAAGGGGGAGAAAGAATTCTTTCTTGACAATGTTAAGGATAGTTGGTTCTTGGAAATTGGGAAACTAAGGAAATGCTTTAATATGTGAATGTACACAAACGAAGTTAAATTGCTTAAAGCATACCTAGAGGGGGGGGGGGGGGGGTGAATAGGTTTTTACACCTTTTTCAAACCCTTGAACAAACATCCGTTTGTCCCTCAAGGTAGCCTTACACACAACACTATAATCCAAGATAGACATACATAGACAATATGATGACACAATCATAATTGAAATGTCTAAGTATATCAACAAGTCATGTGAGGTAAAATATCAAATAATCATAACAACAAAATAAACTTGTATTTCATAAGATGTTCAATGTGTTACAAGAGTGAGCAAAATGTCACTAAACAAATATTACAATATACAAAAGAATCAAAGATACAAATTGATCTATAGAATGAATACACTAATCACACTACACAAAGACTTGATTCAAAATACATCACAAGTCAATATTATGAATCAAGACAATAAAATATACAATTAAAATATAAGAGAAGAGATAGAAAGAATTAACACAAGGGATTTTTTAACGTGGTAAAACCTCCAAGGAGGAAACATCCACGGGTTGAATTACAACCATTGGGTACTATATTATTGGAAAGTAAACATAGAACATTCACAAAGTGACCAATCTTTAGCTCACCCAACCTAGTGAAGTCTAAGCCTACCCAACCCTATTGGAAAGTATGAAATCCCTCAATGATGCGGAACCACCATATATTGGACAACACACTCAACCAACATCGATGGTAGATTAGAAATTCCTCAAGAGTGCATACACATCCCGTGTACCCCGCTCTATCGGAGTCTATGTCTAACCATACGCCTAGGCCTACCAATATGTTAGCCAACTCCCTATCCAAGGCACTCTTGCCTCTAGGGAGCCTCCCATGCATGACTATCCGAGTCCTCTCGACTCTAGCCATGACTTCTTGCTTACCTATCCGAGTCATCCCGACTCTAGGCAAGACTTCTTGCTTGGCTATCCGAGTCATCCCGACTCTAACCAAGACTTCATGCCTTTTACAAGGACTTCCTAGTGTGATCATGTGAATGCAAATGATGCAAACATTCATTTCAACATAGAACATGTGATCAATACATTCTATGGCACAAATAGACCTAAACATGTGAAAACACAATTAATCAAGTCTAGATGCAAAAATCCATGAATAGAAACCTAAGCATGTGAAACACCTAACACATATACTCAAAGTCTCATTCACACATATAACACTTGAATCACAAAATGTTCATTAAGTCCTAATTCAAGATGCTATCAATATACAATCAAAGTCTAGATATATGAGATTAAAATCAATCAATATACTAGACAAAAATATAGAGCAAGGTTTTGAGATTTACATCAATCAAAACCTATATTCTCTAAATCACAAACAAATACACAAATCCTTGATTTCTTCAATCAAAGGACCAAATCAAATCTCAAAGTCATTTTAACACAAAATTAATTCAATTAAGTATCAAACAACCTAAGATGCCATTCTAATCACAATACAACTCACAAACAAATGTAAAACCTAGAATCATAAAATCTAGTCAACATAAGTCCACAAATTGAGTTTCAATTGGAATGATAATCAAGCTACCTTTTCAAATAGCTTTCATAAAACAATAACATATATATAGAAGAAGAAACCCCAAGCAAATGGAAGGTGAAATAACAAGAAATCCCAAAGTTGAGACTCAAACCTCAAATTCTGCAGCTGGTACGAATTTCAGTGTCCAACCACTTGAAATCATGATCAATCAGCCACCAAATCACTTGGAGATGTTAGAGGACTCAAATACGAACACTCTCCAACTTGAATCACTCAAATCCGACTCCGGATGAGGAAGATATGGTGTTTTTAAGTTTGGAACAATTGGAGAGAAGTGTATACGGGAATTCTGAAATTTTTGCTTGGAAATTCAAAATGAGAGAGAGAGGGAAGAAATAGGAGGAGAGAGAGAGAACATTTCGACCAATCTTGTGGTGCCACGTCACCCCCAGGCCGTGGGGGGCGCGTGGCCCACACGGGAGCAGAAGGGGCTCCAGGCCGTGGGGCCCACGGCCTCAACCACGGCCAGCCCATGTGGCCCACGGCCTGGGCTGTCCTCTCCCGCGCACTCTCGGTTCGTCGGCCCGTATCTCGAGCGTCCGAACTCCGAATTCGAATCCGTTTTCGGATTACGAACCGTGACTCTCTCACACACAAAAACGACTATACAACTTTGAAAAACGGTTGAGAAATCATCTCGGAAATCATCGATGAAGTCAACACAACGTAAGAGAACGTAAAGTGGCATAGTCAACACGTTTGGACTCGAAACCTTATGAATGAGTAACCGAAACGACCGGAACTCAATAAGGCATTGAATAAGAACATGTTCAAGTCCTAAACACAAAATACGGAAACATATAAACACAAATACACACACATATGCTAGTTTCCGGACATAGTCCTAGAAAATGCAAAACACAAAGTTTATTAACTAAAAGTGAATGCATGAGCATATTTTGCCAAGTGTGTGAAAGTGAAATGTAAATGAAATAAAATCATGAAGGGACACACAAAAATGATATGTGTGGGTGTGTGCCTAGCCTTGTAAGAGATAAGAGGTCATGTATACCTTTGTAGACCGATAATGTCCGAAACTCTTAAAAGCCGGCAACTTGAACGAATAATGGTTGAGACGTCCTTCGTCTTCGAAATCCTTCATTTTCTAACCACTAAACATTACAAGTAAAACACGTTTTGATATGGAATTAATGCCAACACTAATTATCAACCTAACAATATGAACATATTTTATTCACTTGAGATAATGCATTTGTGTATGAGATAAGGGATATCTTCTATGTTTGTTGTTTGGTTAAATAACTCACCATTCTTCTTTAGAGAAGATCTCTTTTTGGTTGCTTTTTTTCCTCTCATAGGTACTTTGAAGATCGAAAGAGGAATTCTTGAAGACTTGAAGACTTTTTAGTCTAGGAATTTCTTTGTAATGTGAGATTGAGAGTATGCTATCATTTTGAGTTTATTTGAGTGAAACATTGTATGGTGAGGATGAGTGCTTTTGCCATGGAATAGCCAAAGGGGGAGATTGTAAGGTTTATGATTTATATTGGCTTAATTCCATTGCAAAACACTCTATGATTGTATTAGTTGTTGCTTAGGACATTATTTGAAGAAAGGAAGCTTAAAGAGTGAAGAGCAACGTCTAGTGCAAAAGTCGTCTTCAAGAGGTGAAAAACGTCAAAGGTAAATCTTGACTTCCATTCTCTTGCAAGGCGTTAGCGTACACACACACAATTCATACATGTGTGTCCCTGCATCGATGTTCAAACATTTAGTATAACACATTCACACACTTCATAGCATGCTCATGCATTGATCTTGTATTGACAAACATTGTGAAATTGCATGCTTTGTGACTATCTTTTTGATATGGCATGCTTGTGTGACTATGTGTTTATTTGTTTGTGTATTTTGTGTTTAGGACTTGAACATATTCTCATTTAATGCCTTATTGAGTTCCGGTCGTTTCGGTTACTCATACATAAGGTTTCGAGTCCAAACAAGTTGACTATGCTACTTTTCGTTCTCATTTGTTGTGTTGATTTCATCGTCGGATTCTGAGATGATTTCTCAACCATTTTTCAAAGTTGAGTAGTCGTAGTCATGCGTGAGGGAGTCACGGTTCGTAATCCAAAAACGGATTCGAAATCGGAGGTCGGATGCCCAAGATATGGGCTGAAGAACCGAAGGAGCGCGCGAGAGAAGTCGGAAGCACGTGTGGCCACAAGGCCAGCCCGTGTGGGAGGCCGTGGGCCCCACGCACTCCCCACGGGGAGGTGACGTGTCGTCTTCTGATTCGCTCATAAAATCTTTCTCTTCCCTCCTTTTAAGCTCATCTCTTTCCCTCCACACTTAGAAGAATTTTGAAGAACACTTTGAAAATTTGCTGCAGAATTCTACAATTTTAGTTTTCTTGTTTTGATCATATCTCTCTCATACGAACTCGAAATCAATCGATTCAAAAACCAAAATTGTTGGTCTCGAAGAGAGCTACAAACCCCAAATATTTCTAGAGGCAGCTGACTTCACCATTTTTCTCAGCTGATGCTTTTTCAGTACGTGGTCAGTATGTGTATTTCAACTTCTTCCTTTTCAATTTCATCTTTGATCATCTCTTGATTCTTACTATTTGATTGATGAAATTTGTTGAGAAGTATGTTAGATCACTTTCTAGGGTTGTTTGATCATTTGTTAATTGAGTTTTAGCTTTGTGATTTGTTTTTGAACATATATGTGCTAAACTTGATTGTGTGTGAAATTGATTCTAGAAATTGAATATTTGATGTATCTCATATTATTTTCTAGGTTCTATTTCTTGATCTAAGAACTAGGTTTTTAGTGTGATAAATTGAATATTCATACCTTTGTTCTTATTGATTTGCATGTCTTGATTTCTAGATAATTTTGTGATTGTGTGTTGAAATCATATTCTAGACTATCATTGAACATGTACATTTTGCTTGATTGATCATCTAGCTTAATTTGATTGTGTTTGCATCATTTGCATCACTTTAGATCATAGCCTTGCATTAGGTTGAAGTCTCTAGCAAAGTGAGTGAAGCTTTGTGGATAGAGCAAGGAAGCCTTGATTAGAGTCAGGAGGACTCGGATAATCAAGCAAGGGAGTCTTGTCTAGGGTCGGGAGGATCCGGATAAGCAAGCAAGAAATCTTCCTAGAGACGTGAGCGTCTTAGATAGGAAGTTGCTTTCTAGAGGTGTAGGACACATCTCGGATAAGAAGTAGGCTTGGTGATTCACTAGCCCGAGGGTAGATTAGGAGTTGATAGCTTGAGCGGATATCATGAGTGATAGCTTGAGTGTGTAAGTCCTTTTTCACATAGTGGATTGCTTCGCCGGTGGTTGTGGTATCAACCCGTGGATGTTTCCTCATTGAGGTTTTACCACGTTAAAATCATTGTGTTCAATTTTGCTTTACTTTTCTTTATCTTCCATATATTACATTGATTGCATATCTTGTAAATTGATTAACTCTTGTCTTAGTGAAATCAATTCATTTGCTAAATCTAATCAAGTGTGCATTTGCCTTGTAATTTTCCGCATTATTTTTAATTGGGAGAATTTGGAGCCTATACCTATTCACCCCCCCTCTAGGTATATTTCACTACTACATTAAGGGAAATTTCACTTCCCTCCTCCAAGAGCCTGACCTGTCTGCTATTGATCTGGCAGGAACAATTGTGGAGATGCTACCTGATCCTCCTGCCCATCAAGATGATCAAATGTAGGATACAGAGGACCTTGTCGAGACTGAGCCAGTGAAGGAGGTAGAGGCTCTTACTGTACCTAGGGTACCAGTAGCTAGAGAGATCCTAGATGATGTAGGGACTAGGTTGGCTAAAGAGGCAGGAGTTACGGGATCAAACCAGGATGCAAGGGAGAAGAAGGATGCTGGGTATGCATGATTTGATGTTGTTTTTATCTCTTTTCTCATACATTTTTATAGCCCGAAAATAGGGGTTGGGCTCCCTGTTTGATCAATACATATATATTTTTTGCAAGTATATAAATATATATATATTATGTGCTCATGTTGAATCCTAGTAGAGCTTGGCACCCAGACGCTCATAACCTTGATAGATTATACTCGAAATGTTGACGTTGACCAAGTCTCCAATTCATCTAGGTTAACATCTAACTTCTACTGCCCACCTCTATAAATATCTCGTCCTTCCTTTCCACTTACTTATACTGATGTAAATTTCAAAAAGCAAACTCTAACTTTCTTTCAAAATCCAGAACCTTCTTTCAAAAAGTCTTCATTTTCCTCCTTCGAGTTCCAACCATGTCTTCTCCAATAAAATCTCCTGGTAACCTTGGCAAGCTTCACAACCAAGAGGAAAATCATTCGGTTGATAGCTCCTCCCTAATTTTGAGGAAAAGGGGTCGAGATAGAGACGACACAATGGTAGGCGGGCTTCTTTCTTCCTTTCATGATTCCCAGATTGCCTATCTGATCGCGCTCCAAATGTTCACATTTAGCGCTCCCTTTTCCTATCTTTTGTGTTCATTTTCGAGCACTTTTGTGTATATAATGTGTGTTTTAATTATGTGCAGGTAAATGTCCCACAAATATGGTTTTTGTACCAAATGTGGGCAAAATAAGGCAATTATGTATGAAAAAGACCACTGCGGGAAAGTAGCCATGGACCAGAAAGTATAAAGCCGTGGGAAACCCATGCTAGAAAACCACCGCAGGAATGCCTCCATAGGAAAGAACCCAAGGAAGTAGGGGAGCATAAAGCCGCGAAGAAGATCCCACGAGTTCAGTCACTCTGGCTCGCGGGAATGAAGCCGCGAAATGAAGCTGCAGGAATCCCACGCAAGAATTCCTCTACGGGATCAAAACCACGGGACATAAGGAACAAACCCACAGGAACCCATGCGAGAATACCACTGTGGGAAATAAGCCGCAGGCTGAAGTCGCCAGGCCCCCGCCAGAGCTGAAATGATGAAATTTTTCAGGGGTATTTTAGTCTTTTCACACCCAATTCATGCCCAATACTTGCCCAATACTTGCCCAACTTATATATGCACCCTTGTAAGGTCTCATTTATTTGATTGGCTTATTTCGTGGACAAACCACAATTGGGGTTCATTGTAAGGGTAGCTTAGGTATTGGTGTTCAAGTTCAATGCTCTTTGAAGACCTCATCATTGTTAAGCACCAAAGGTAATTTCTAAGTGCTTACTTGCAATTGAAGAGATAGTTGCACACACTCACAAATCATGTATATGTTTAATTCTTGTTTGTTGTGTGTTTATTATGTGTGCATTAATGTTCATTAATCTCTCTTCTTGCATGTTCATTTGATTGCATTTTTGTATGTCCATTGCCATGTCATTTTATGACTTAGGATTGCATTCTTACAAAGGGCACTGTTCAAAGCGCTCTATAGGAGCGTTGTACGAACAACGCCCATTTGAGACCTGATGGAAATGGGATTAGTGTTGTACTAGAAGACTTAACATGCTATGTTTGGAATGATTAGAGTGATTGAGAGTTGAGTTTGTGCTTGGATTACCATTCCAGGTATGAGCTTGGCTTTTAACTCTATTGAATGGGAAAAGCTTATGCAATGTGTTTGCTAGGATAGCTTTGGTTCATGTTCTTGTGCTTAATGGGTCTAAACCTAGACACAATTACTTTTCCGATTGGAGGGTGATGATTTGATTTTGGGAATTCCCTAAGTAAGAGAACGAACCTTTTATTGAATTAAATGGATTCACATGATCTATAATCTACATGATTTGCATATTGTGTTTGGCAAACTTATTTCCCATGTGTGTCTCATATCTTGCTTATCTCCAAGCCACCATTATTTTCGTAACTAGGGTGTCTTGCCTTTAGGAGTAGAATAACGTAATTAGGAGTAGACTAATTAGAAAGGCAAGCACTCGGTTACATTTCCATCTTTAGTTAGTTAGTTAGTTTGCATCCATACACACACACTTCCACATTCCATTTACATTGCTTTCATAAACACTAGAGCTAGATACAATTAACGGATTCCATCTCTCTATGGGAACGACCATTGCTTACTTGCTATACTAGTCCTTTGACTCGTGCATTGCGAGGTGATTAGAATAGAAATATCTTTTTTAACGGGCGTCAAAGACCGCCCACATCACTATCCTAAACATAAGGAGCAAGTGAAACCTCATCAAGTGGAAGGCTTTAATTTTCTTCGTAGTAATTTGGTAACAGATGATCCTGGGGGATGCATCTTGATTCATGATCTTGGTTCGGGCAAGACCTCTATGATCATCAGCTTAACGCAAAGCTTCTTAGCCAATTATCCTCGTGCTAGACCATTGGTTATACTTCTCAAAGGAATTCTGGGTACATGGAAAAGAGAGCTTCAAATACGGCTAGTGGGAGATTGAAATATACAAATATAGTTAAATTGCCTAAAGCGTACCTAGAGGGGGGGTGAATAGGTTTTTACACCTTTTTCAATCCCTTGAAACAAACGCAAGTTTGTCCCTCAAGATAGCTTACATTACAACACATAAACCAAACATACATGTATAGACAAGATAAGCATGTGATCATTAAAGCATTGTCTATACATTAACAAGAAGCAAGAGGAAGAATAACATTAAAACACAACAATAAAGAATACTTGTATTTCCAATAATGTCCAATATGTTACAAGTATCAATCAAAGAATAACTATACACAAAAGAATCAATGTATAAAAGAATTACATATACAACTTATGATCAAAATGATTTGCTTACATATCACACTTAACAAAATCTTGTTTCAAAATATATCACAAGTGAATATTGAGCAACAAGATTAAAACATACAAATATACAAATATGAAAAAGAGAGATAGAAAGAATTGACACAAGAGATTTTTAACATGGTAAAATCTCCAATGAGAAAACATCCACGGGTTGAACTACAACCATTGGGTACTATATATATTGGATAATAGGTTAGAAATTCCTCAAAAGTGACCAACCTATGATCTACTCTCTATTGGAGTCTATGTTTACCCAATCCCTATTGGAAGATAAAAAATCCCTCAATGATGCGAAACCACCATATATTGGAGTCCATGTCTAACCAATATCGTTGGAAGAATAGAAATTCCTCAAGAGTGCATACACATCCCATGTACCACTCTCTATTGGAGTCTATGTTTAACCAAACGTCTGGGCCTACCAATAATGTAGACAACTCCCTATCCAATGGACTCATTCCTCTAGGGAGCCTCCCTTGCATAGCTATCCGGACCTTCCCGATCCTAACCATGACTTCTTGCTTGGTTATCCGGACCTCTTGTCCTAACCAAGACTTTCTTGTTTGACTTTCCGGACCTCTTGTCCTAGTCAAGACTTCTTGCTTGGTTATCCGGATCTTATGTCATAACCAAGACTTCATTCCTTTTATAAGGACTTCCTAGTGTGATCAATGAATGCAAATGATGCAAACAAACAATTCAACATAGAATATGTGATCAATACATTACATGGAAACTAGACTTAATCATGTGAGAACACAAGTCAAAATGTCTAAATACAAAACTTGAATTAAAACCTAGAGCATGTGAAAACACCTAACACATATGGCTCCTAGTTTCATTCACAAATCCAACACTTGAATAAATCATATACATGAAGCACATATTCAAGATATTAGAAACATACACTAAAAATGCTAGAATCACAAAATATATTCAATGAATAATCTAGCCAACATTTAGAGCAAGGATATAATGAACAATCAATTAAATCCTTTTAGGCTCTAAATACAAAATTAGAAGTGCTAATCCTAGTTTTGTTCAATTAGAGAATCCAAGTATATGCCAAGGTTATTGATCATAAAATGAATCAATCAAACCACAAATAACCCTAGATATCAAACTAATCACAATACAACACTCAAACATGTGAAAAACTAGAATCAAATAAAGCTAGTTCACATTTATCTCTAATTAGACTTGATTAGGTTTGATTATGAAGCTATTTTTCTCAATAGCATTCATCATACATACACAGACATATAGAAGAAGAAAACCCAAGGTAATCAAAGGTTTAAAAAGAAGAAAACACAAAGATAAGTCAATTACCTATGATTCACGAGCTAGTTCGATTTTGAAGGTAGAACCACCACAAAACTCAATCATGTAGGAAACAAATACCGTAGTAAACGCAGCGGAAGCGAGACTAAAAATAGATTTAGTATAGTTTTAAAATTTTTCCTTTTTATGAACCTTAACCCTTTAATTAATTAAGCATACATATAAACCAACAAAAGAAGAATACCTTTTGTCGCGTGATCCGATTGACTTACGTCGATGGTAATCCGCAAGATCTTAAATCCTAGCACGAACGTGAATCACCTAGGAGCGTGGTCTCCCTTTTCTTTGAATTGCAAACCTGAGAATGGACAAACAAACTTTTCTTTTTCTTTTGTTAGTCACAAAACAATCAAAAGAAGACAAAGATTATTCCGGTCACTTTTGAGTTCTCAATCTAATAATCGAATTCACCTAATTCGATGTTGTACACACAAGCTTAATGATGAACAATCAATTAGTGTACCATCAAAGAATAATCTCTTCTCTCTTTTATGTCTTAGTAGAATAAAATAATACTTTTCTATGAATTGAGAAGAAGAAGAAAATTGAATCAATCAATCAACTAGGGTGGCCAAATTCTATATGTGGTATTATATAGGTGGCCGAAATTTTGCTTCCTCTTCTATTTAGGGTTGCCGAAATCTTCCTCTAAATGGGACTAGGGTTGCCGCAAATCCCATACCAAAAAGGGTTTGTGTTGCACCCTAATTTCCATCAACCTTTAGACTTCAAACCCTAATCCAACTCATAAGTATTTTTTTTATTCTTTATTTGACAAAATAAAAAGACTTCTTATTTGATTAAATAAATAAAATTAATTATTTATTTTCTTATCAAACAAGTCTTTTACTTTTAGTATACTACTACCAATAGTATAACTCTAGGAAATATATTTCCTGATCAGAAAAAGATTTGTTTCTTAATTAAACAATTAATTAATAAATTAATTAATTCTTATTTAATTAAAACAATGAAACAAAATAATATATTAGGTTAATATTTACACCTTGCCACCCCACTTATATAAATGGGCCATATATTATTTTCTTATTTCATTTAATCCATTGGACTTTAAATAAAAAGCCCACATGTGAACCAGACCCATTCTTACTAAAAGAAACAAGCCCACATGCCTTTCATTAATATATTAATATAATTGAGCAGCCCATTAAATAAATAATGTGCAAATTATATTCTTAATATATTAAATGCAATTCTAGATGGACCCATAAATTGGTCCGGTAGAATATATCAAGTGATCCATGCAAGTCCGTGTGGATTGGGGATCTTGGCGGACTATCTAAATTTAAGCTTCAATAGACATAACCTAATCACAATCAACAAATGATTCACTTAGGTCCGATCCATTAATTTTAACTCATTCCACTAAAGAGCTAAAATTGAACTCTTAACTAAAGATAGAATAAGAAGATGTTCCTCATTCATACCCTAGACAATCATATTGGAGATAGTGTATCCTCGTGATTAATATCAGTAATCGCCAAGAGTTCATAGACCGCCTATAACTCTCCAAGTTACCATATTTACTCATATGACCACGTTTTGAACTTGGATATTTTGACTTGTCCAGAAGCCATGTTTTCAATAGACACTATCGAAAACTTAACGTAGAGATTTAATATCCAATTACCTCAAAACATCCATATGATGATATTATACTCTCATTTAATAAATGGAGCCACGATGTCCATATCTATAAATGAAGTCCTCTATCGATTAACAAATGAATATCACCAAACTATCGAGGATAGACTATGCTATATAATCGTACTCATTGATAACTCAAATGATATCACTTGCAACCATAAGTCCATCATTTATCTCAGGATTAAGATAGACTCTCCGATTGTCCTGATAATGAAAAGACTATTATCTATTGACGGTTCTAGATAAAGCTTTTCATTGTGATCCAGTTCAATGCACCCAATGCACTAGATTCTCTTACTCGAAGACACTCCGATGATTTTAGACTTATCATATCTCATTTGATCCCACTCAAATGCTAGCAAAAGAATTCTACAACTTTAACAAGATAAAGGTGCCCAACTTTTAACTTAAGTTGTGAACATTATTCAAGACTAACTAAAGAATTGTGTCTACCTCATACATATCCAGATGTACGAACAATTCTTCTTTTCTCATAGTCTTTAGACCTTATGATTATTTACTTTGACAATTATAATATTAAACTATAAATGCTATAAGATTTGTTAAACCAGAAATCACTTTACTAATATGAAAAAGATTGTCAATTACAACATTACACTCTTGCTATTGAGCATAATCCTAACAATCTCCCACTTGCGCTATAGCAAATGTGTCATATCTCTCATGCCCATGTTCTCTAGATGCCCATCGAAACTCTTCTGAGGTAGAGCCTTTGTGAAGGGACCCGCTAGATTTTCTGCTGACGCGATTTTGGTAATCGTCACGTCACCTCTTTGAACAATCTCCCTTAAAAGATGATACTTTCTTTCAATGTGTTTTCCTCTCTTGTGACTTCTTGGTTCTTTCGAATTAGCCACTGCTCCACTGTTGTCACAGTAGATAGTGATCTGCTTATTCGCACTAGGAACCACTTCCAAGTCAATCAAGAATTGGCGGAGCCAAACAGCCTCTTTGGCAGCCTCGCATGCAGCAACATACTCAGCTTCCATGGTGGAGTCAGCAATACAAGATTGCTTGATACTCCTCCATATGACTGCTCCTCCTCCAATAGTAAACACAGCCTCTGATGTGGATTTTCTGGAGTCAGAATCTGATTGGAAATCAGAATCTGTATACCCAACGGGAATCAAATCCCCTCCAGAGTATACAAGCATATTATCTCTCGTTCTCTTGAGATACTTGAAAATATGCTTGACTGCCGTCCAGTGATCAAGACCAGGTTTCGATTGAAACCTGCTAACTATGCCAACAGCAAAACAAATATCTGGTCTAGTACAGAGCATTGCATACATGAGACTTCCAACTGCCGAGGCATATGGAACTCTACTCATGAATTGCTCTTCATGCTCATTCTTAGGAACTTGTTCCTTAGAAAGCTTGATTCCATGTCTGAAAGGTAACATACCTTTCTTGGAATCCTGCATGGAAAACCTAGACAAGATCTTGTCTATGTATGAAGCTTGGGATAATGCAATCGTTCTATTCTTTCTATCCCTTATTACTTGGATACCTAGAATAAAACTTGCTTCTCCTAAGTCCTTCATATCAAATTGTTTTGCTAACCATTCTTTTACTGATGTCAATACACCTACATCGTTTCCAATGAGTAGTATATCATCAACATAAAGAATCAAGGAAAACCAACTTGTCGCCCTTAATCCTTTTGTATACACAAGGTTCATCAGGATTCTGAATAAATCCAAAACCTTTGACAGCTTGATCGAACCTTATGTTCCAGGATCTGGATGCTTGCTTTAATCCATATATGGATTTCTACAACTTGCATACCTTTTCCATTTGGCCCTTTTCAATGAATCCCTCTGGTTGCATCATGTAGATGCTTTCGTCAAGACTTCCATTAAGGAAAGCTGTCTTGACGTCCATTTGCCAAATCTCTAGATCTAAAGATGCTGCAATGGATAAGAGTATCCTAATGGATTTAAGCATGGCCACAGGAGAGAAGGTTTCCTCGTAATCGATACCTTCTTTCTGTGTATACCCTTTAGCTACCAATCTAGCTTTAAAGGTTTCCACCTTTCCATCCATACCTTTTTTCCTCTTGTATACCCACTTGCACCCAATGGGTTTTATCCCTTTAGGCAAGTCTACAAGGGACTAGACTTTGTTATCGAACATAGATTCAATCTCAGATTGCATTGCCTTTTGCCAATGGCAACTATCAACATCCTCCATAGCTTCCTTGTATGTATAGGGATCATCGTCGTCCGGGAGATTCTCCACTGATTCCCCAGACCGATGTATCTTTCGGGTTGTGTTCTAACCCTTCCACTACGACGAGGAATGGTAGGTTGTTGATCTTATGTTGGATCGGAACTTACAATTGGGTTAGGTTGTGTAACCTCTCGTGGAATTGTTTCTCCTAACATCTCATTCAGGACAATTCTACTTCTAGGCACAAAATCATTCATATAGTCCTTTTCCAGAAATTTAGCATTTGTCGAAACAAATACTTTAAGATCTAAAGGACTATAGAAATAATATCTTTTAGTTTCTTTTGGATACCCTACAAATATACATGTTTCTGAACGGGACTCCATCTTTTCTGTCTTTCCTTTTAACACATGCGCAGGACAACCAAATATCCTTAAGTGTTGTAAACTAGGCTTGCGCCCAGTCCACAACTCATGCGGTGTTTTAGGAACAGACTTAAATGGTACATCGTTTAGAATGTATATTGCAGTTTGTAAAGCATATCCCCAAAAAGAAATAGGAAGTGTTGAATAACTCAACATAGACCTAACCATATCCAAAAGAGTTCTATTTCTCCTTTCTGCTACCCCATTCTATTGAGGTGTACCTGGTGTAGAAAACTGAGAAACTATCCCATTATCAATAAGATATTGCTGAAACTCACCAGATAGATATTCTCCACCACGATCAGATCTTAAGATTTTTATGTGTTTCTCAAGCTGATTTTCTACTTCAACTTTGAATGCTTTAAACATGTCAAAAGCATCCGACTTATGTCGCATGAGATACACATAGCCAAATCTCGAGTAATCATCTGTGAAGGTGATGAAGTACTCATATCCACCTCTAGCTTGAATGCTCATAGGACCACATACATCAGTGTGTATCAATCCTAAACATTCAGTGGTTCTTGCACCTTTGGCAGAGAACGACCTTTTGGTCATTTTACCTTCCAAACAAGATTCACAAGTTGGTAGATCATCAACCTTTAAGTCACTTAAAGGTCCGTCACTTACCAATCTTTTAATCCTATTAAGGTTAATATGACCTAGGCGTAAATGTCATAGGTAGGTTTCATCTATTGATAATTTTACTCTTTTATGATTAGGTTCCGTTAATTCTGTGTCTAACGAGTGAGAGATATTTCTATGCAAAAAGTATAGACCGTTTTCCAATGTACCTTGGCAAATAATTTTGTCATTCTTACTAATAATAAAAACTTTATTAAAAGTAACCGAATATCCAAATTTATTTAAACAAGAAACTGAAATTAAATTCCTCTTGAATTGAGGTACATAATAAACGTCTATCAAATCTAAATGCCTTCTAGAATCCAAATAAACTCTAATATCTCCCACTGCACTTGCAGACACTAACGTTCCGTTGCCCAAGAGCAAATTGATTTCATTCTTACTCAGCCTTCTCCTTTCTTGGAACCCCTGCAAGGAATAACAAACATGATTAGTGGCTCCAGAGTCTATGATCCAAGAATCTGTAGAATCTGCCAAAAAACATGTTTCAAGATAATTCACATTACTTTCTTCCTTCTTATTCTAGGACTTTGGGCAATTTCTTTTCCAATGTCCCTTTTCACCACAAAGGAAGCATTTCCCTTTGATCTTGGTTACTTTCTTGGTCTCCTTCTTGGTAGGCCCAAGTTGCTTTTTCTTCTGTTGTTTCTTGACCTTTTGACGGGCCTTAACAGTAGCAACTTTACCAACCATATGAATCTCTTGACCCTTGCCTTTCACAAGGATCTTTTCAGCACTTTGAACATCTTGCATCAGGCCTTATAAGGTGTATTCCTTTTTGTTCAAAGTGTAGTCCAATTTGAACTGATCAAAGGAATCTGACAATGAATTGACAACCATATCAATTTTTGTCTCACCATCTATCTCAGCGCCATGCAGTTCAGCAATGTTGAGATGTGCTATGACTTTCATCATGTGATCCTTCACAGCCTGTCCAGGTTTCATTCTAAGATTCATAAAAGCAGTCACTGCCTCTCTCTTAGTCGTCCTGGACTTCATAGCAAACATCTCCTCTAGAGACATCATTATATCAGCAGCGGACTCCATTCCTTCATGCTGCTGTTGCAACACGTCGGAGATAGTGACCATAATATAACATTTGGCCATATCATCTGAAGTCTTCCACTGCTCATACTCATCTCTATACATTATGCTAGATTCATTATTAGGAGCAGGTGGTTTAGGAGTAGTTAGAACAAACTTATGTTTTTCACTTTGCAGCAACAACCCAATTTTCCTTTTCCATGTGACATAATTATCTCCAGTTAAAGTGTTATCTTTCAGGATGTTCATAAGTGATGGGGTCATGATTTCTGAATAAAACAAAAATATATATAAGTAAATAATCATGATAAAGCACTTTTAAATATTTATCTTGAATTAAATAAATAACTCAATCATAAAAATTCAACGGTGATCCAACACCCATAAACGTTACGCCTCCTTTGGGAGTTCGCACCATTTACTAGTTAGACTAGGTCCCACCTAATTGTTAACATAACAACCAGCGTTTTCAATTTTAGCCTTGCAATTTTATTGACAAGAACTCTTTGGAGGATATCAATAAAATTACATTGAGTGTGTTACCAAGATATCGACCCTCAATTTTCTCTCACGAAAATCCCTCCTTGGGGAGTAGATCTCGTTTGAGTCCATTGTCTGGTCTATCCTTGTAATGAAGTATATTGCTAAATTCCATTCATGGACGCCCCTTGGGGGGATTACCAATAAATAATAAAGCTCAACTAACCTTGGAGGCCATAGGTGTTACAAAAACACCTTCTCCCACTAAATTATTTAAGGCATGTGATTAAATCCCATAGAATGATTTACCAAGTTATCTAGATGACAATTTAGATACCTAAATCATTCAATGCATGTTCATACCAAAAGAGATATGTGAGTGGCACTCCTATTATATATGTCATGTTATCATACAATAACAAATATTGTAATATTTATGCAAAAAAATAAATAGCAACAATTTTGGTCCATCCTAGAAAAGCAAGTAAATTACAACTTGTCAGGAATACAAGATCTTCAGGTGGCCATCAGCCATACGCTCATCCCTCGGCTTCCTCCCATGGGCGAACACACCCCACAACCCCACAAAGGGGCTGCTGTGCATAGCCCATGAGGCCACATAAGGCTGCCGTGCGCAGCCCACCAAGATTTGGGCTTGCCATGCACAGCCCAATCCACTCCTAGGGTGCGCACGGTGCTCGTTCTCGGTTCCGGTTGCTTCCTTTTTCTTCAAGTCTTCGAATCTTCGATGCTTGAACATATTGCAGCAGTAAATAAACTAATAAAATACTGCTGTATTAATTTTTTTTTTTTTTATTCACTGCAGTACTTTTACAAACAAAAAACTGCACATAAAAAATTTAAAAAAAAAACTGCAGTAAAAAATACTGCACTAAAATAAATAAATAAAAAATAAAACCTAGCAACTACCAAGAAGGAATTATGGCAATGATAGACCACCCTTCTTGTTACAATTCCATAACCAAAAATTACATTGAAAATCTAGGACCAAAATCGAGCAACAACAATCCACATAAAACATATATAAATCCATACATCCACATGTAATTATATATGCGAATACTTAGAGTGCCACCTCTTTCTAAACATGCATAATCACAATAAAAAGAAATAAATCCACGTATATATACATTAATTAATTAAAAGGGTTCAACCAAGGCTCTGATACCAATTGTAGGAAAAAATACCGTAGTACACGCAGCGGAAGCGAGACTAAAAATAGATTTAGTATAGTTTTAAAATTTTTCCTTTTTATGAACCTTAACCCTTTAATTAATTAAGCATACATATAAACCAACAAAAGAAGAATACCTTTTGTCGCGTGATCCGATTGACTTACGTCGATGGTAATCCGCAAGATCTTCAATCCTAGCATGAACGTGAATCACCTAGGAGCGTGGTCTCCCTTTTCTTTGAATTGCAAACCTGAGAATGGACAAACAAACTTTTATTTTTATATTGTTAGTCACAAAACAATCAAAAGAAGACAAAGATTATTCCGGTCACTTTTAAGTTCTCAATATAATGATCGAAACTCGCGTGAACCTAATTCGATGTTGTACACACAAGCTTATTAATGAACAAGCAATTAGTGTACCATCAAAGAATAAGCTCTTCTCTCTTTTATGTCTTAGTAGAATAAAATAATACTTTTCTATGAATTGAGAAGAAGAAGAAAATTGAATCAATCAATCAACTAGGGTGGCCGAATTCTATATGTGGTATTATATAGGTGGCCGAAATTTTGCTTCCTCTTCTATTTAGGGTTGCCGAAATCTTCCTCTAAATGGGACTAGGGTTGCCGCAAATCCCATACCAAAAAGGGTTTGTGTTGCACCCTAATTTCCATCAACCTTTAGACTTCAAACCCTAATCCAACTCATAAGTATTTTTTTATTCTTTATTTGACTAAATAAAAAGACTTCTTATTTGATTAAATAAATAAAATTAATTAATTATTTTCTTATCAAACAAGTCTTTTACTTTTAGTATACTACTACCAATAGTATAACTCTAGGAAATATATTTCCTGATCAGAAAAAGATTTGTTTCTTAATTAAACAATTAATTAATAAATTAATTAATTCTTATTTAATTAAAACAATGAAACAAAATAATATATTAGGTTAATATTTACACCTTGCCGCCCCACTTATATAAATGGGCCATATATTATTTTTTTATTTCATTTAATCCATTGGACTTTAAATAAAAAGCCCACATGTGAACCAGACCCATTCTTACTAAAAGAAACAAGCCCACATGCCTTTCATTAATATATTAATATAATTGAGCAGCCCATTAAATAAATAATGTGCAAATTATATTCTTAATATATTAAATGCAATTCTAGATGGACCCATAAATTGGTCCGGTAGAATATATCAAGTGATCCATGCAAGTCCGTGTGGATTGGGGATCTTGGCGGGCTATCTAAATTTAAACTTTAATAGACATAACCTAATCACAATCAACAAATGATTCACTTAGGTCCGATCCATTAATTTTAACTCATTCCACTAAAGAGCTAAAATTGAACTCTTAACTAAAGATAGAATAAGAAGATGTTCCTCATTCATACCCTAGACAATCATATTGGAGATAGTGTATCCTCGTGATTAATATCAGTAATCGCCAAGAGTTCATAGACCGCCTATAACTCTCCAAGTTACCATATTTACTCATATGACCACGTTTTGAACTTGGATATTTTGACTTGTTCAGAAGCCATGTTTTCAATAGACACTATCGAAAACTCAACGTTGAGATTTAATATCCAATTACCTAAAAACATCCATATGATGATATTATACTCTCATTTAATAAATGGAGCCACGATGTCCATATCTATAAATGAAGTTCTCTATCGATTAACAAATGAATATCACCAAACTATCGAGGATAGACTATGCTATATAATCGTACTCATTGATAACTCAAATGATATCACTTGCAACCATAAGTCCATCATTTATCTCAGGATTAAGATAGACTCTCCAATTGTCCTGATAATGAAAAGACTATTATCTATTGACGGTTCTAGATAAAGCTTTTCATTGTGATCCAGTTCAATGCACCCAGTGCACTAGATTCTTTTACTTGAAGACACTCTGATGATTTTAGACTCATCATATCTCATTTGATCCCACTCAAATGCTAGCAAAAGAATTCTACAACTTTAACAAGATAAAGGTGCCCAACCTTTAACTTAAGTTGTGAACATTATTCAAGATTAACTAAAGAATTGTGTCTACCTCATACATTAAAAAAGTTAAGAATTAGAGGGAGCCCTAGAAAAAAAAAAAAAAAAAAAAAAAAGTGAATAGTGGTCGCTGCTACAGTAATTCCACCGTTGCTACAGTAATTCCGTCACTGCTACAGTGCCACCGCTACAGTTCCGTCAATGCTACAGTGTTTTCGTCGCTGCTACAGTGTTTCCGTTGCCGCTACAGTGCCCCGCTACACTGTTCCGCCGCTGCTACAGTGTTTCCGCTACAATCTCGTTCACTGCTACAGTATGCTACAGTATCTGCTATAGTGATTTCTCTACAGTACTTCCGCTACGGTTTATCAAACTCTATGGATCCTATGTGCATGGAGGCCGCTTTGTCTCTTTCATCTCCGGTGGCGGTGTCTTCCACCTTGAATAGTCAGGTTGGTCTGAGTACGGTGAGTGAAGTGAATTTATCTTCTCGAGTTGTTCCTCTCGCATCTGGTGGGATGTGTTCTTTGGTTGGTAGACCGATTCCTTCTCCGCCTGAGGGGGGTGTTTCGGTGATTGTTCCTGATTCGGTTACAGGTCTCATTCAGAGTTCAGCACCTATGGTCCAGGGTGGTAAGTCTTTTGCGGGTCTCTTCAAATCTTGTCCTGTTGAGACTTTACCGATGTCATTAGTTCTCTCTAAGAAGGGGGGGGGGGTATGAGGATCTTTTTATGGCTGCCCAAATTCAGGAGGATAATGTTTCCAGTCCTTCGATTCTTTCGAAAAAGGGTGGTTATGTGGCTGTTCAAGTGGATCCCTCTGCTTATAAGTCTAGATTGGAGGTTTGTAAGTTTTCTCTCATTGGTCGAGTTGTCCTTTCTAGTGGTGAGAAGCCTTGGAAGGTGGCTGATCTTAAAGCCAAGATGCAGTCTATTTGGAAGTTGAACTCTGTTTGGAGGCTGATTTCTTTAGGTAAGGGGTACTTTCAGATTCTATTGAATTCAGATGCTGACAAGAATATGGTTTGGATTTTGGGTTCTCTTAATCTCAAACCAGGTGTTTTACGGCTTCAGCCTTGGATGCCGGATTTTAATCCGACATTACATAAGTCTTCAAATGCTCAGGTTTGGGTCCGTTTTTATGATCTGTCATGGGAATATTGGCATCCGAAGATTATTTCTGATTTAGCTAGAGGGATTGGAGTGCCTTTACGGCTGGACAGGGCTACTGTGGAGGGTGATTTTGGACATTTTACACGTGTTCTGGTGGATATTGATGTGTCTACTGTGCCTCCGTCTTCTTTGCTTCTTGAGAGGGATGATTCTCATAGTTCTTTCATTTCGGTGGAATATGAGAATCTCCCAGCTTTCTGTTCTACTTGTTCCTCTATTGGTCATTTTCCCAATGTTTGTCGTTGGAACAAGTCCGACAAGGGGATTCCTGTTAGTTATAGTAAGCCCAATTTGGCTAGAGATGGTCCGGCCACGGTTGTTGCAGTTGAGGGGTTTCAGGTTCCTCACAAACATGCTCCAAAACTGGTTTTTCCTCAGGCAGAAGTTTCAATTTCTAATGTCTTTGCTGCTATTCAACAGGATTTAGGGTCTTTGGATTCAGTTGTGGTTCATTCTTCAGCAGGTTTAGATCCGATTTTGGGTATGGTTTCTTATGCTAGTCTAGTTGATTCGTCATGTTTAACTTCTTTGGTGGCTCCTACTACTTCGATGGTGGCTGCTCAGGTCTGTCAGTCCCAGCTGGTGGGGCGGAGTGAGGATTCTCTTATTAGTGTCCCTGTTCATTCCTCCAGAGTGGGAGTAGTGCCTGTTTCTTCAGAGGGCCCTTCTTCGATTCTTGATGTTTCAGCTGGTGCTGTTGTTTCAATCTCTTCAGCTACTTCGATGGTCGGGCAGGGGTCGAAGGTTAATAGGGATTCTGTTTCTCCGTTGGTTTCTTTTGCTCAACCCATTGTTTCTTCAGTGGTTTTAGTTGATGAGTTGGACGATAGGGTGGGTATAGTTTCTCCTTCGGTTGAAAGGGTTGAGAGGGTTGTTTTGAGGAATGGATTTGGATCTTCATGTTCCCCTATCTTGGATGTAGACTCTGATGTTCAGGTACAGGGTCCTGAGCATCCGTTGTCTGATTCCCACTCTGAACTTCGCCCCATTGATGATTCTTCCTGGGCTGACCAGGTTGAGGAAGAAGAGTTAAATGATACTCCTACTATTACTCGAAGGTCCACTAGGATTGCACGCAGACTAGCTTCCTATAAGTCCGGGTCCCGGGCTTTTTCGAGGGTTTCTGATGATTAGTGTCATATATTGGAATTGTCGAGGGATTAGGAATGGTTCTTTGAGGCAGGTTCTCAGTGATCTGAGTTGACTGCATGGGTTGGGAGTCTTTTCGTTTTTCTTCTTGTTTTTATTTTCTTGTGTGGCCTGCGCTCCACTTTTCTTGTTGGGGCTTTTGCTCGTGGTGTTTTTGTGGTTGGTTTAGCCTTTGCTACTTTTTGTTCTTTTCTTTTTATTTATTTATATAGTTTTATTTGATTGAAATATATATATATATATATATATATATATAATCAAAAAAAAAGTGTCTACCTCATACATATCCAGATGTACGAACAATTCTTCTTTTCTCATAGTCTTTAGACCTTATGATTATTTACTTTGACAATTATAATATTAAACTATAAATGCTATAAGATTTGTTAAACCAGAAATCACTTTATTAATATGAAAAAGATTGTCAATTACAACATTACACTCTTGCTATTGAGCATAATCCTAACAAATCAAACAGCTGCAAACTCACTTGGAAAATGTAGAGGGCTTAATTACGAAGCTTCTCCAACTTGAATCACTCAATTCGGAGTCCGAATGAGAATGTTATGATATTTGGAAGGTGAGAAAGTTTGGAGAGAAAATTCTGCACATTGGTTTTCTAATTTTTTTTCTTGAAATGAAATGGGAGGGAAAGGAGAAACATAAAAGAGATGAAAAAGAGGGAAAGAGATGATGAATGAGGAGGTGACACGTCAGCACCCCGTGAGAGGTGCATGAACCTCATGGGGCAGAGAGGAGTGCAGGCCCGTGAGGCTCTTGGCCATTGCTTGCCTCCCTTGCGCTCCTCTCACATTCTTCGGCCGTATTCGGACCTCCGAACTCTGAATTCAAATCCGTCTTCGGATTACAAACTGTCACTCTCTTACACACGAGAAAAACTATGAAACTTTGACAAAAGATTGAGAATTTAACTCTAAATACGACGACGAAATCAACATAACGAATGAGAACGCAAAGTAGCGTAACTTCCTAGTGTGGACTCGAAATCTAATGAATGAGTAACCTAAATGGCCAAGACTCAATAAGGAATCATATGAGATCATGTTCAAGTCTAAAAACAATAAAAACAAATAAACAAATAAACACAAAGTCACACAAGTATGCCATTTCCTAAAGATAGTCCTAGAACATGAAATTTCACAATGTTTGTTAAATTAAATCTAATGCATGTGCATACTTCAATAAGTGTGTGAGTGTGTTATACCATTGGTGTACAACTATGCAGGGACACAAATGAATGTCATAAGTGTGTGTGCCTATGCCTTGTAAGAGGAATGAGGTCAATTATACCTTTGATGAGCAATGTAGCTTATTCCCCTTTTAAGACACCATCTTGCATGAAATGTAGCCCAGTTTTTCTTTGAAGCTTTGAATCATCAATTCTAAGACCACTAATCAATACAAGAAAATCATCGTTTTGATATGGAATATATGCCAACACAAACCAAAATCCTAACAGAGATCTTCCTCTATTGGGCCTCTACATTGTCAAGGCGGATAATCGGGCTCAGCAATTAGAGGTGTTGAAAAAGTGGATTGAGTAGAAGGGTGTACTCCTTTTAGGGTACAAACAACTCTCCTCCATTGCTTGTGATAAGGAATCCAGCCCGGTATCCACTACTTGTCAAGAGGAACTGCTCAAGCAACCTTCTACTTTGATCCTAGGTAAGGGCCACACTCCAAAGAGTGTGGATACTGATGTGCTTCAATCTCTTTCCAAGGTGCAAATTGAGCTATTGAAAGAAACAGAGACTCTTACTGAATCGAGGGAATCAGGGACTGGTGAAGTCCTGATCTATCTAGGGGCTGTTGGGACCGAGGGGGTCAATTATGCTGATGCTGCAAACCCGGACCAGGGAACATAAAAGGAGGGTGAAGCTAATCCTTCAGCATGATGTGTTTATTTTTTCTTGTATGTAGCCCGGAAATATAGCTCGAGCTCTCTTGATGTTTTGTTATTGCCCACAACCGGTGTCTAGGCACCCTACTTGATCAATATAAATTCTCTTCTTTTAAACATACTGTCTTACTTGCTCGCACTAGATCTTGATATGATTTGACACTTGCATGCTTATCCATAGTCGAGATAAGACTTACTTGAAATGTTGGCAGCACTTGGTATCTAGATACTTGTTCATAATCCAGACAAAACTTACTTGGAATGCTGATGGTACTTGGTGCTTGCATGCTCATCCCATAATCCGGATAGAACACACTTGAGATGTTGGATGTTGATTAAGACTTGGTACCCAGATACTTGTCAAAGGTATCCTAGTAGGTAGTCCCCTTATAAGATTTGATTGGAATTTTACAAGTAATTTGCACCAAGTACCGTCTGACCCTGATAGAAATGACTGATCCCTATAGGTGGCCAAGGCTGTTTTGACAGCCAAATTAGGATAGTGTAAATCAAAGTACTAGGTATTTCCCGCATAGGAGATCTTGATTGTGAACCGATCCTAGTGTTCCACTAAGGCCATTTCTCGATTCTCACAAGGTAAGTTGGGGTACAAGGTAATCCTGCACAAGGAATCCTAGCCCCTAGGCAAACTGATCCCGATAGGCGATTAAGGCCATTTTAGCACCGGCTCTTATGTTAGGGGAACCAAGGTAGCTAGGTATTCCTATACGAGGAATCCCAATCCTTTTTTGGCGAAGACATGCTTCAAAGAGTTCAGGTGCCAGGTATTCCCATGTATATAGAATCCTGGTACTTAGTCGATAGCATAAATGAATCACGGTACTTAGCATTCCTGTTTCCTGGAATCTTGGTACTTAGGTGAAATGAGACCCTGGTAGGCAACTATGCCATTTAGGTACCAGGTCCTTCCTTGCGGGATTGGGTACCGGCCAAGGTAACATGAGGGCCATTGGGTTATCCTGGTCTTGAGAAAGCGATAGGCAACCAGGGCCACGACTTCGCAACCTTGGTCTAGTAGGTAACCATAACTTTTATGAACCAGACCCTTCCTGGCGAGATTGGGTTCCGGCCAAGGTAGTAGGAAGGCTATTTGGCTGTCCTGATCTTGAGGAAGCGATGGGCAACTAAGACCACGACTTCGCAACCTTAGTCTGGTAGGTAACTATGCCTTTATGAACCAGACCCTTCTTGGAAAGGGGTGGGTCCTGTCCAAGGCAGCAAGATACCATGTGGCTTTTCCTGGTCTTGAGGCAATCACAGGCGAAAATTCCAAGGTGATCATAGGAGAAACATGTAGGAGAAAAAAAAATTGACTTCTTTGTTGAACTTTTAGGCGATACAAAGCAAATTCAAGGTACATACTTAGAGTAATACCGGTTGGGATAAACTGTTTCTTCAAAATTTATGGATAAAACCTTTTGAGGTGATCAGCATTCCAGGTGTGATCTACCGGGTAGCCATCCATGTCTTCTAGCTTATAAGTTCCTCTAACTCTTCTACGGGATGCCCACTGACCCATCCCCGATTTTCTTCCTCTGGTTCCTCCATAATCATGTCTGGTACTTCACTACTCGATTCATTGGTCACATGCGTGCATTGCTTAGCCAACGCAGTAGGATTAGTGGACACCGTGTAACACTTACGGGCTATTTGTTGATCTCCTCGAACTTCTCCCACCCAGTTCTGACCAAGAATTTCAGAACATTGAGGTAAACGAATAATACCCCTTTGATTCCTGATAAGAAGGTTCTTCCCAGGATTGCATTGTAGGCTGACGGGGTATCAACCACAACGAACTCTGTCATTATGTTCTGCTAGAGAGAAGCTTCCCCAATTATTACCAGTAGGATTTTTGACCCAATTGGCATTAAGGAGTCTCTTGTGAACCCATACAGGGGCGTGGTACAACTGTTGTAGAAGGAGTTCTTCAGGTTGAACTTCTCGAGTGCTCCTTTGAATAGAATATCAATGCTGTTTCCGGTATCGATCAGGACGCGGTGAACCTAGCAATTGGCTCTCTATAGTGTGATTACCATTGGGTCATCATGTGATTAGACAGTGTTGTAGACATCCTCCTCCGTGAAAATGATCTGGGTCGCACAAGGGGGGGAGGGTCTTGGGATCCCTTAATGACTCAGAGTGTGTCATGACCAGTAGTGAGCCGAGGGATCTTCCTAGCATGGCTTTTTCTTGAATTGTTGGAAGTTTCTGCTAGCGTGGTGCCTCCACTGATGGTGTGAATGATCTGGATCTGCTGCATCAGATCCTTCCCCTTATATCTCCTTCTCTCTGCTGCCTTCTGATACTCTTCATGTACCTCTTTCCCCATCTTGATGCTATCCCGTACCTGTTGTAAAAATTCGACCAAGAGCCCTCCTGTTACCAATCTTTCGATCTGGTTACGGAGGCTGTAACAGTCGAATGTGTTGTGTCTCACATCGTCATGGAAGTCGCAGTACTTGTAGTGGTTCGGCAATTTCCCTTAAGTAGTAGTGCAAAATATACCTAGAGGGGGGGGGGGGGTGAATAGGTATAGACTCAAATTCTTCCAATATTAAAAATAACGCGGAATATAACAAAGAAAATGCACACTTGATTAGATTTAACAAATGAATTGATTTCACTAATACAAGAGTTAATCAATTTACAAGATATGCAATCAATGTAAGATATGGAAAATAAAGAAAAGTAAAAACAAAAATGAACACAAGTATTTTTACGTGGAAAAATCTCAAAGAGAAAACATCCACAGGTTGATACCACAAACACCGACAAAGCAATCCACTATGTGAAAAAGGACTTACACACTCAAGCTACCAACTCATGATATCCGCTCAAGCTATCAACTCCTAAGCTACCCTCGGGCTAGTGAATCACCAAGCCTACTTCCTATCCGAGATGTGTCCTACACCTCTAGAAAGTAACTTCCTATCCAAGACGCTCACGTCTCTAGGAAGATTTCTTGCTTGCCTATCCAGATCCTCCCGACCCTAGACAAGTCTCCTTGCTTGATTATCCGAGTCCTCCCGACTCTAATCAAGACTTCCTTGCTCTATCCACAAAGCTTCACTCACTTTGCTAGAGACTTCAACCTAATGTAAGGCTATGATCTAAGTGATGCAAATGATGCAAACACAATCAAATTAAGCTAGATGACCAATCAAGCTAAATGTACATGTTCAATGATAATCTAGAATATGCTTTCAACAAACAATCACAAAAGTATCTAGAAATCAAGACATGCAAATCAATAAGAACAAGGTATGGATATTCAATATATCACACTAAAAACCTAGTTCTTAGATCATGAAATTAAACCTAGAAAATAACATGAAGCACATCATATATACATTTTCTAGAATCAATTTCAAGTTGAATTAAGTTTAGCACATATATGTTCAAGAGAAATCACTAAGCTAAAAACTCAATTGAAAAATGATCAAACACCCCTAGCATATGATCTAACATCCTTCTCAACATATTTCATCAATCAAATAGTAAGAATCAAAGAGATGATCAAAGATGAAATGAAATGAAAAAGAAGAAGTTGAACAAACAACCTTGACCACGTACTGAAAATCAAGCCACTGGGAAAAATGACGAAGTCAGCTGTCTCTGGAAATGCTTGGGGTTTGTAGCTCTCATCAAGACCAACAATTTTAGCTTTTTGATCAATCAATTTGAGTTCATATGAGAAAGTTATGATCAAAATACTAAAACTAAAATGTTGAAAAATTCTGCAGAATTTCTTGAAAGTGTTCTTTAAAATCTTCAAGTTTGGAGGGAAGGAGAGGTGTTTAAATGGAGGAGAGAGAGAGGATTTTTGGCCAACCAAAAGTGGCCACCTCAACCAAGCCCGTAGGGGGCGCGTGGGCCAAATGGGACCAGAGAGGTCCTCTGGCTGTGGGTCCCACGGCTCCCACACGGCTTGGGCAAGCTTGGCCACTTGGCCTCACTTGCTCTCACACGCACCCTCACGGTCTTCAGCCGTATCTTGGGCATCCGAACTCCGATTTCGAATCTGTTTTTGGATTATGAACTGTGACTCCCTCACACACGACGATGACTAAGAAACTTTGACAAAAGGTTGAGAAATCATCTTAGAAAATGACAATGAATTCAACTCAACGAATGAGAACGTAAAGTAGCCTAGCTAAGTCGTTTGGACTCGAAACCTTATGAATGAGTAACCGAAATGACTGGAACTTAATAAGGAATCAAATAAGAACATATTCAAGTCCAAAATACAAAATCTATAAACAAACAAACACAAATTCACACAAGCATGCCATATCAAAGAGATAGTCACAAAGCATGCAATTTTACAATGTTTGTCTATTAAAGACTAATGCATGTGCATACTAAGAAGTGTGTGAATGTGTTATACCAAATGTTTGAACTACAATACAGGGACACACATGTATGAATTGTGTGTGTGTGCGCTAACGCCTTGCAAGAGGATAGAAGTCGAAGTATACCTTCGACGCTTTCACCTCTTGAAGACGACATTTGCACTAGATGTTGCTCTTCACCTTTTAAGCTTCTTTTCTTCCAAGAATATCCTAGGCAACAACTAATACAAATTTAGAGCATTTTGCAATGGAATCAAGCCAATACAAATCATGAACCTTATAGGTTCCTCTGGTCAGCCTAGATCTTAATAGGACCGGGCTTCCTGAGCAAACCCTTGTTGCAGATGGCAAGGTATATGGTCTCTCGGGATGCATTGAGGGTGGTGTAGTGGATGTATCCATCCTCCTCTCATGTTATCTACGCTATCTCCCATGGTGGGGGTGTTATTCTAAGAGGGGTCTTTCTGGAGAGGTACCTTTCCTGATATTGGAGGAAAGAAGGTGACAAGTAGGTGGACCGGTTTGGAAGTTGATTCTGGGATTTCTTGGTTGATGCGGGCTCTGGAGCCTCTTTCTTTGGGCGCTAGGGTGATCGGGCTTCATCATGCTTGACCTTAATCCGAAGCTGCTCGTTTATCTCTACCTGTTCCAATGCCCTATCATAGGCCTCTTGGTAAGTTTCAGGTGGATGTTTGGCAAACGACCTGAACAGTTTGTCAGTCCATAGATTCCTTCGAAAGTTGGCCAAGGTTTCCTTATCGGTGAATACTCCCATTTGGATCACTTCTTTGTGGATTTTCTCCACATAGGACCTCAGTGTCTCACCTCGCTCCTGGATCAAGTATTGAAGAAGGACAAGGTCTCTGGGACGAGGCTTGATTCCCTGAAACTGAGCGTAGAAATCTTTGGTAAGCTGTGTAAAAGAATCCACACTGCCCGAGGGTAAATTTTTGAACCAAGTCTTGGCACAGTCTGTCATGGTTGAAGGGAACATCATGCACATTGCTGACCATGTAGCATTCTGTATCTCCATCTGGTGTACAAAGCTTTCCATGTGGCTCACGAGACCCTCTGATCCGAAATACTTTTCAAATGGCATTTTAAACTTGGGGGGTAGCTCTGTCTCTCTGAGCCTTCTTGAGGAAGGTGCATTCATCTCCTCTAAGGGGTTCTTCCACGTCCCCCGATGCTTTCCCTTCCTAAACTCCTCAAGTTCCTTTGCCATTTTGACCATTTAGTCGTCAAGGCGTCTGGGTCCACCGTTCCTGGATCGAGCCTCCAAACCTTCGTTTATGAGGTTTCTGATACCATAGTGCCTCCTTACACTCTTCTTTTTTAGGATGGTTTCCTCTAGGATTTCTTTTGAATTCGGTACTACCACCTACATCGGGTTGTGGAACCCTCTCCTCTGCTACTAGTTTGGTTGTTGGTCGGTTCCTCCTAGAAGGATATCAAATGTTGATTTCACCTGTCGGGGTCTGAAATCTACGGGGTGGTTTAGGGCTTGTAAGGTTCCCATTTGTTGATTGGCTAATTTCGTAGACAAACCACATGTTGGGGTTCTTTGTAAGGGTAGCTTAAGTGTTGGTGTTATTGCTCAATGCCCTTGGAAGACCTCGTCTTGATAAGCACCGAAGGTAAATTTCTATGTGCTTACTTGTCTTGAAGAGATAGTTGCACACACTCACAACTCATGCATATGTTTAATCCTTGTATGTTGTGTGTCTTATTTTTGTGCATTAATGTTCATTAACATCTCTTCTTGCTTGTTATCTTGATTGCATCTTGTGATTATATGTCATATCATGTTAGGCTTTTAGGATGCATCTTGCTTTACCTTTTTACCCCTTGCACATTGTTTGTGGGGTTCAAAGGAGTGGGCTGTGCGCTGGTCGTCATGCGTTAGACCAGCGCAGATCGCCCAGTGGTCTGTTGCTGGTCGTGCGCTGGTCTACACCAGCGCAAGCCCACCAGCGCAAATCGCCCAGTGGTGTGCCACTGGTCGTGCGCCCTTTTGTGCGCTGGTCGTCAAGCGCCTGTGTAATTTTTGCCTATGCGCTGGTCGTGTGCTTGTCGTCCAGCGCAAGCTCACCAGCGCACAGAGCAATTTTGGTATGTTTTTTCAAAACGACCACATTTCACTTATGGCCCCTATATATATGCCACTTTGTCTTTAGGTCAATTAAGAGAGTTCATATTCATATTTCATACTTATGATATTTTTCAAGACAAGAAAAATACACAAAGAACTCACCTTTTATTACTCAAACACTTTTTTATGATCATCAATCATCATCTAGCATCATCTTTGATCATCTAGATGTCATCTTGCATGGATTCTTCATCATACTTTGCTTGGTAAGCTTTTCACTAATATCTTACATATTTTGTGTTTTCCTTAACAAGCAATCTCAATTTATTACTTGTATGATTTTCATATATCTTTTGATACAAGATTGAGATTAGTGTGATGTATGTTTGAGAAGTTGTATTGTGATAGCTAATTAGGTTTTGTGCTTAATCTTGATTAGCTAAACTAATTGACATGTCATTTAGTTTTTAATAACTAGGATTGCTTTAATTGCAAATTCATCATCTTAGATAAGCATATAGGGTTTCTCTTGCTTTATGTTGCATTTAGATATTCATATATTCACTTAGGGTGTTATTCTCTTCATTGAGAAAGTAAGTCTTATGTGTAGCTTCCGGGATTAGGTTGCTTAGATCGCAAGCAAATTGGACTAGGTTCACTCATACCGGGATTAGGTAGGTGTGTGATTACTTCCGGGATTAGGTTGTAATCGTTTTACACATTTAGTGGATTCGAGGTTCGAGTGTGGCTTACTTACTAGCCCGTGGTTTTTCCCGTGAGGGTTTCCACGTAAAAATCAAGTGTTATTTAATTTCCGCATTTTATACTTGATTTATTGCTTTATTGCTTTATCTAGTTAGGGGTAATTTCATAATATTGACTTCTCACGAAAAATTGGGTAATAAGTTTAAAATCTATTCCCCCCCCCCCCCCCCCCCCTCTAGATAGTTTTATACACACCGTGCTATAATTTGTTTCAGGGCTAGAAGCGACAGTCCAAGTTTGTCGAAGGCCGGTACCCGGGTACCCGGTCCAGCCTCTCCTATGGTCTTGGGCACTTCAAAGGGTATCCCGTAGGCGATCATCCAAAGTCGAATACTTTCTACATAGGCGGTAGCCTGCTGTTCCAGGATATCCCGATTGATTTCCTAGACAGCCGGGTCCTGGGGCGTGGACCCCACATTTGGTCGTAGGACCGGTGCCGGGTTTTGGTTTCTCGATCCCTTTCCCTGCCATTGGACTCTCTGGGTGGAGGTGAGGGATTGGGGTCCCGATGGGTCGGGCTGCCCTTGAGAGGATCTTAGTCTCATCTTAGTGTCTTCTAGGTAAAACTGAATAGCTTCTTCGTAAATGGATGGGAGGATATTTCCCACAAACGGTGCCAAAAATTGTTAGTAGGAAAATGTTAGAGGGATCAAATTCCAATTAACACAGTTTGTGAGTATTATCAATGATAAACGAATAACACTGTTTTATTTATGAATCAAATGAAATACACGATACAATGGTGATAACACACAGTTTAGATAGAATGAGGGTTCTGTGAGGTTTAGGTAGGAGATTTCTGACACAATTGGCGATAGAGATCTCGTGCTAGTTGAAAAGTAGAACACTTTAGGGTTACGGATTCAAAAATTGGATCCCCTCTCTTTAGAGAGTCTTGTAATATTCATAGGTCACGTTTCTTACTCATTACTCTGGCAATCAATTAGTAAATTAAGCAATTAACAGGACATTGATGGTGGCTTCGTTTTAGGCGCGAAAATGGTTCCCATAATCAAGTGTTTCTATTTCCTTCCATGGTGATCTTGATAGAGTTGACTAATCCCGTTCAAATGGCAGGAGAAGTCAACTTGCCTTGTATTTTAAAAATTTGGCGTATAAAATCCTTCTTGTAGCATAAATCCAGTTCCTTGGTGTATCAATTCTTTCTTCCTTAGTAATCTTTTCTTACTTCAATCCCTATTGCGTAGTAGCCTGGTTTTATGAGGGGTCGAGGTTATTCAGGTATCCTGCATCCTACTGGACCAAGGTATCAGTATCCTTTGAGTAGCGGGGCATCAGGGTACCAAGATACCAGGTCAACACAGTGGCGAGGTACCAGGATAATGCAGTAGCGGGGTTCTTAGGACCTTGACTTCTCTATCTCCTGATACTTGGGGATTTAGGTGTCCCTGATTTTGATCTGGATTGGCAGAAGGTATATCTGAACATACTAGTCTGGCTTCTTCTCGGGGTAGTTGGATACTCACTGTAGTGTTCCTTTACTTCAATTAATGTTGGCACTGATGGAAAGTTCTTCTTTGGTTTCCTGCCGTTTTTGTTGATTAACAAGTGGTTTTCTAGGGTTTATGTGGTTTCCTATTGTTTTATAGGTTTTCAAGTGTTTTGTAATTTTTTATGGTTTAAGGGCATTCGTAGTGTTTTAATGTCTTTATATGGTTTAGTGTTTTTGTAGGGTTTATTGGTTTTCTAGAGTTTAGATGTTTTTATATGGTTTATTTGTTTTCTAGCATTTATGGGGTTTCAAGGGTTTAGTGTTTTTCTAGACTTCAGATGTTTTCTGGGGTTTAGTGGCTTTCTAATGCTTTAGTGATTTTCTAGGGATTAGTGGTTTTCTAGTGTTTTAGTGGTTTACTAGGGTTTATTAGTTTTTTAGGGTTTAGGGTGTTTCTCAGTGTTTTAGTGTCTTAATAGGGTTTCATGGTTCCTAGGGTTTAAGTCGTTTTCTAGTGTTTTAATGTTTTCTAGGGTTTGTGTTTTTCTAGGGTTTTGGGGGTTTTCTATTATTTTTGTAGGTTTGTAGTGTTTAGTAGATTTCTAGGGTTCAGGGAGTTTCCTGGTGTATTATTTGCTTTCTAGGGTTTAGTAGTTTTCTATTGTTTAGGGGGGTAATCTAGCGTTTTAGTTGTTTTCTAGGGTTTAGTGGTTTTCTTGGGTTGTGGTTTTATAGGGGTTACTAGGTTTCTAGGGTTTATGGTGTTTCATAGTGTAGTTTTCTAAGGTTTAGGGGGTTTCTAGGGTTTATGGGGTTTCCGATTGTTTTAGTTGTTATTTAAAGTTTACTTGTTTTCTAGGGTTTAAGGGATTTCATAGTGTTTTAGTGATTTTTTAGGGTTTAGTGGTTTTCTAGTGTGTTAGTGGTTTTCTAGGATTTTGTAGTTTTCTAGGGTTTAGGGGGTTTCGTAGTGTTTTAGTGGTTTTCTTAGGTTGTTGTTTTCTAGGGTTTAGTATTTTTCTAGGGTTTAAGGGTTTTCCTAGTTTTTTAGTGGATTTCTAGGGTTTAGTAGTTTTCTAGGGTTTACGGGGGTATCCTGGTATTTTAGTGGTTTTCTAGGGTTTAGTGGTTTTCTAGCGTTTAGGGGGTTTCCTAGGGTTTAGTGGTTTTTTCACTCCTAAACACTAAACCCTAAACCCTAAATCTATTATCATTTTTTAATGTTTTTCTAGGGTTTATTGGTTTTCTAGGGTTTAGGTGGTTTTCTAGTGTTTTAGTGGTTTTCTAGGGTTTAGGGGGTTTCCTAGTGTTTTAGTGGTTTTCTAGGGTTGAGGGGGCTTCCTAGTGTTTTAGAGTTTTTCTAGGGATTAGTGGTTTTCTAGGTTTTATGTGGTTTCCTATTGTTTTACTGGTTTCCAACCGTTAAGTAACTTTTTAGGGTTTAGGGGTTTTCCTAGTGTTTTAGTGTATTTCTATGGTTTAGTGTTTTTGTAGGGTTTTGTGGTTTTCTAGAGTTTAGGTGTTTTTCTATGGTTTAGTTGTTTTCTACCGTTTCTGGGGTTTCAAGGGTTTAGTGTTTTTCTAGCGTTTAGTGGTTTTCTAGTACTTTGAGGTTTTTCTATAGTTAGTAGTTTTCTAGGGTTTAGGGGGTTTCCTAGTGTTTTAGTTGTTTACTAGGGTTTATTAGTTTTCTAGGGTTTGGAAGGTTTCTTAGTGTTTTAGTGTTTTACTAGGGTTTCATGGTTTCCTAAGGCTTAAGGGGTTTTCTAGTGTTTTAGTGTTTTTCTAGGGTTTGGTTGATTTCAAGTGTTTTAACTTTTTAGTGTTTTTCTACAATTTATGCGGTTTTGTATTGTTTTATGCTATGTTTGGTAGGGAGGAAAAGGAAGAGGAAAGAAAGGGGTGGAGGGAAAAGTGGAGGGAAAAGGGAAAAGAGTGTGTTTGGTATGGAGGTAAAAATGGAGGGAAAAGAAAAGGGTAAGGAAAAGTGAAGAGAAAAATGGGTGTGGGGCCCACCATTTTCTTTCTTCCCAAAAGTGGGAGGAAATGGGAGGGAAAGAAAAGGGAAAAAAGAAATGGGAGCCACCATTTGGGTAAATTACAATTTTAACCAAAAAAATTTAATATATAAAATATAAAATAAGGGTAAAATAGTAAAATTGATAAAATGATCTTTTCTTTCCTTTCTATTTACCAAACAACTCGAGGGAAAATCATTTTTCCTTTCCTTCTTTTTCCTTCCCTCATGTTTTCTATCCCTCCAAATCTATCCATCCTTCCTATTTTCTTTCCTCTCTACCAAACGTAGCATTAGAGTTTAGGATTCTTTGTTGTCTTTTTGTTTTTTATTTTTATTTTTATTTTTTATACTTGAACCCTGAACCCTAAACCCTAAACTTTTTTTTGTTTTTTAGTGTTTTTCTGAGTTTAGTGGTTTTCTTGGGTTTAAGGGGTTTCCTTGGGTTTAGTGGTTTTTTTCACCCAGAACACTAAATCCTAAACCCTAAACCTATTTTCGTTTTTTAATGATTTTCTAGCGTTTAGTGGTTTTTTAGGGTTTAGGCAGTTTTTTGGTGTTTTAGTGGTTTTCTAGGGTTTAGGGGGTTTCTTGGGGGGGGGGGGGGGGGGGGGGGGGGGGGGGGGTGGGGGGGGTGTATTCAATTAGAATTCTTAAGGACATTTAAAAACATTTTTTAAGTGACAGATTTTCATGGATTTCTATAGACTTTTATAAATCCATATGGACTTTTATGAATTTGTTTAAACATCTATCTCAGACTTCTATGGATTTGTTTAGACATCTATCTCAGACTTTTATAGATTTGTTTAGACATCCATGAACTTTTATATATGTGTTATCTCTGACTTCTATTATAGATGGAGAATTATATCCAATAACACAATCTATACACTCAACCAATATGATCCATTAATACAATTTGCAGTACTAACAACAATCTCTACTTTCTTCCTTTTCTCTTCCTTTTCTCCATTATATTTTTCCATCGAATTTGACATCGACTGACGTGTCAACCTCATCAAGGTTTGATATTTGGTGTTTTGATCAATTTGATTCATCAAGTTTTCTTATTTTGGTGTTTTTGGTTTTCGGGTTTTTTTTTTTTAATTAATACATATATGATTACTAATTTACTACTGAATTCTAGTTTAAAACTGGTATGCATAGTGCATACTATATTTTTCTTCTTCTTTTTTTCAGATATCTATATTAATGAATTATTTCCTCAGCTTTCAAATATAAAGCGGCTGCTACAAAACAACTCTCATTACAAGATTCTGTCCACAGTTTGTGATTTTACATATAAAAGTAAGCCTCAAACTCTTATCATGAATGTGAATGGAAAGTACAGAAGAATTCTCAATTAAGAATGATTGAATTTTAATGTCCATGTATTAATCATTCTGTCATTACTCATCAAATGCAATTATAGATGAAGATTTGTAAATATTAGTGTTCTTATTTTCATCTTTTCTTACTTTATTTGTGAATTGTGAATTCGTGATTATTTTGAAATGGCAGCTGAACACACACTAGTGATATCAGATCAAGTTCCTACGATAACTTAGCAAGATAAAGTTACAAATACAAGTCCACAACATAGAAGAACACAACTGAAAAGTACAAAAACATGAAGAAATTAATTATTACAAGAAAATGAATATAGCTTTAAATCAAGTAGTCAACTATTAAACCTTAACATGTGCTTACAATGATAGAATGTTTGGTAAGTTTGGATAAATCCCGACACACTTGGTCAATTTCAAAACAAAAAATATATATTCTCATTCATAACTCATCTTCATTGATTCTCATTGTTATCATTGTGTCCTGCATCCATCCACATATTCAAAGCTATAGCATCTCTCCATTCATTAACCTCAGTTCATTGTTGTTCTTGCGTTTGAAAAACTGGTTCAGGATCAACTTCACTAACTGGTTCAGGATCCACTTCATTATCTTGTTCAACAGGAAACTCATCAAATCTACACTCCTTTCGAAGAAAGTTGTGTAGTCCTACACAAGCTGATACAAGCTCTGTTTGTGTCCTAAATGGGAATGGAGGTGCATTCTTGAAAATTGTGAATCGTGATTTGAATATACCAAATATCCTCTCAAGAACATTCCTCAAAGAAGCATGATGGAGATTGAACAACTCAACTTCATTTGCAGGGTCACGTCCTTGACCACCAAACTCTTGGAGATGTTATTGAACACCTCGAAATAGAGCCAAAAATTGGCGTCGGTTTGGAAATCTACAATCGACTAAGTAATATTTTCCTAATAATACAATGCAAATATTTTTATCAAAAAAAAAATACAATGCAAATACTTTGCATGCAACGTATGGCCTAATGTAATACGAACCTTACGGCACTTTAAGCGCAGTCCTCCTTCTTGTTAAAGCATCAGTTAGCAGTTTTGAATCATGAGCTGAACCCTCCCACCCACTAAGGACATACATGAATTCCAAATCGAAATTACAAGCTGCCAATACATTTTTAGATATTGTTCCGTGACGATTACGATAGCTACTTACGTCGCATCCTGTTATCATTGCTGGAATATGTGCGCCATCAATACCTCTGATACAATCTTGAAATAAATCCATAGCTTTATATTTTGATTCAAATAAAAAGAAAAATAAAAGCTCAGGACATACATTTACCTTAAAGTAAGGGTAAAACCTTGTGCTTTCCTTTAGTTTAGATGGCAATGATCCTGGCTTGGCTAGCATATCCAATGCTAATGTGTTCAAGGCCTTCAAAACTTTATTAAAATTTATACTGGCTATGAAGTGTGATCGGCCGAATGTGTTATGTACTAGACAATATCTATTATTGTGGCCAACAATGAGCAAAAATGTTGCAAGCATTTCTAGAGTGTCTTTTCTCTAAGAATATTGCATAACTTTCTGAACACATCAGGATACATTATATACCTCTGTCGAAAATGTTCAGGATATTGATTCAAGACATTATGTAGGTAATTTAATCCTTTCGTAGTAATCTGTTGCTAAGTTAATGGACGTTTAACATGTTGCTCGCTCATGACAATCATAAACTCATTTAGCACATGGACTACAGCTTGAATTGCCATCAACAAATGCTTAATGATTTCGTAAAATTCTTCATCTTCCTCAAATTCTTTAACATCCATATCTTCTCCATCAGTTTCTTCTTTGTCAATTTCCTCTCCCTCAATTTCGTCTTCATGTAGTTCATTCTCTCCATATATGCTTGATTGAGACATTATATAAACGAACAGCTAGCCACCTAATAAAAGCATTATCATGTTACAAACTGAACTACTTAAAACAAATTGAAATATTGACTAAAAAATATGAATTAAAATGAAGCAAATATCTCATTTTATAAACAGATATATGAACCCAAAATGAAGCAAATGTTTCATTCACACAATAGTATAAGGAACCATAAATAATACTAATTGACAAATCAAAATCAGTACCAAAATAATACATTGCATGTTCAAACAAAAAATGTATTATACCAATTAACTAACCTGAAACTAAATATAGCACGGTATGTATAAACCTATCTAGAGGGGGGGTGAATAGATTTTACGCTTTTTACCCAATTTTTCGTGTTAGTCAAAATTACGAATTTACCCTCAAGATAATATAAACAAGCAAGTGTAATATGGTGCAGAAATTAAATCAACACTTGATTTTTACGTGAAAACCCTCACGGGAAAAACCATGGGCTATGTAAGTAAGCCACACTCGAACCTCGAATCCACTAAATGTGCAAACGATTACAACCTAATCCCGGAAGTAATCACACACCTACCTAATCCCGGTATGAGTGAACCTAGTCCAATTTGCTTGTGATCTAAGCAACCTAATCCCGATTGCTACACACAAGACTTACCTTCTCTAGAAGAGAATACAACCCTAAGTGAATATATGTTAATATCCAAAATGCAACATAGAGCAAGGGAAACCCTATATGCTTATCTAAGATGATTAATATGCAATTAAGAACAATCCTAGATATCAAAACTAAATGACATGTCAAATAGCATAGATAATCATAGATTATAAAAACCTAGATATCTATCAAAAACAACACTCAATCAATTCATCACAAATAATCTCTTTTCTTGTATTTAGCATATGATCTAAAACATACAAGTAATTTAAAAGAGATGGCTTGATAGTAAAAATATTACAATAAAATGAACTTAATCAAAATCTTACCAAGCAAGTTGTGATGATGCAAACCCATACATGGATGCACTCTATATAGACATAGAAGATACAATATGAAATTTGATGCAAAAGGGGTTTGATTTGAGTGGTTAAAGGTGAGTTCTTGATTTGATTTTCTCTCAAATCTCTCTCTCTCTCTCAAGAATATGGAGCCTCTCTCTCTAGGGTTTGATTTTGTGGCACACCCTCAAAATGATGAGAAAGATATGTATTTATAATGCCCAAATGAAACTACGTCGTTTTGGAAGAAATGGAAAAAGTATGGGCATTTTCGCGGTACTCGCGTCAGTGCAGCGACTCAACATTTGAGCGCTTTGAAACATGACCAAACGACATCGAAACCTTTTATATAATATATCGTTGGAAAGGTATGGATGTCTACTTTCTACTCATTTTTACAGAATAACATTTTGATGTCTGTAGAAACAGTTATGGTCAATTGAGTGACCAAAGGTCAGAAACGGACAACAACAGAGTTGCCCTGTTTTGGTTGTAACTTTGGAGATTTTAAAACCAATCCAAACGGTCATGAAATATTACGAATAATATACCGTTGGAAAGGTATGGGTGTCTAGTTTGTACAGAAATTTTCAAAACTCATTTTGAAGCTTTTTGTAAAAAGTTATGGTCACAAGACCATGCAAAGGTCAGTTTTGAAAACACTTAAAACATTGAAATCCAATCTTTTAAAACTAGACACCTTACTCCAATCAACCAAACCAAAACTACCACTTATCCAAGAGAAGAATGAGACCTTCTCAAGTGGTCAACCATCGCGCTAAGACATGCACACCATCGTGCAAGCGCGGACGTTTCCGATCACACAAACGGAAATGAATTACACCACACTTAAGACTAATCATGAAGTGCAAGTGTGGGTATTGAATGCATCCTAATGCCTAACATGTCATGGCATTATCATTGAACAAGATGCACTCAATTCAAACATGCATGAATAAAATTCATGACTTTGCATCCTAATGCCTAAACATGTCATGGCATTTCAATAAACTAGATGCAATTAAATAAACATGCATGAAGAGATATTCAACAATTATGAATGCACACATATGAAAACACACAACATATAAGAATAACATTTATGCATGAGTTGTGAGTGTGTGCAACTATCTCTTCAAGACAAGTAAGCACCTAGAATATTACCTTTGGTGCTTGTCAATAATGAGGTCTTCAAAGGGCCTAATGCACTAACAACAACATCTAAACTACCCTTACAAAGAATCCCCACAAATTGTTTGATCACGAAATAAGCCAATTAACAACAACGGGAATCCTTACATAACCAAATGAAATAAACCAAAATGTTGATAAACAAAAGAAATTTCCAATAAAGCATGATGTATCATGATCCAAATAACCACTCATTCCAAATTGTAGGTGATCCAATTTGAGCGCTCCTCAGGTGACATTTTCAAAAATGCGTCTTTTTTTTGTTTTATTAGTAAGTAATGCAACCGCTTTGTAACAAGAACGTTCATCCAAGTTTGGAGTCTCTTTGATAGCATCCCATATACAGCTTTGTCTCTCTTTTTCCCTTTTCTCCCTCTCACTTTTCTCTTTATCTTTTCCCCGTTTCTCCAGTAGGCTATGTACTCCCCGAAAGTCAACAGCAATGGAATCAATGCTAAGAGAAATTTTCTCCATAATCAGTGCTTTATGGTTGGTGTCAGCTGAGATACTGTTCCCTTCATTGTCGATTCTAGTTCGTTTCTTTTGGCTTGTGCTAATTGGGTGAACTTCTGAACTAGTGGTTGGAAAGGGTAAAGGTGAAGAAGATTGTCCAAGTGGTGGAGGTTGATATGATGGTTCATTCTGATTTGTTACAAAGGCCTCATTGGTCTCATCATATACAAAGTCATCTAATGCATTTTGTCTATCTTCGACACCAAAAGTTCTTGCATCAGTTTTATCACCTAATCCTAATGAATTTTTTCCAGTAGCAGCTGCATTCCCAATTACAATTTGCAAATCCTTATAGTCATCGCAATTTTGATTGTGAAGGCCTCTATGAGTCGGGTGGGATTACAAAAAGGACAGGAAAAAAAATTGTTTAAAAATTAGTATGCACTCAATTTACCAAACAAAATAAATTTGAGAAAAGTTAAAAACATAACCTTAAAGTAATCTTCCCAAACTTCTTCAGGAGCAGTGAACTTCTTTGTGGTTGCTTCCCACCCAAACCCAGAGTTATGACACATAAGCTGAGAATATTTTTGATATTCTCACTTAAAGAATTTTAACCGACTCATGTAAATGTTATGAGTTTTTTGGCACCCAAGTTTTTCATTAAGTACGGGAAGTATCTTGCTTTCTACAATTGCCTTGCTAAGCATGCCGTTCGCATCACGCCATCCATGAGATGCAGCATCAACCATGAGTAGTAACAACATTTTGCTCTCTTCAATAGACCAATTGCTATAATCAGTCCTGGCCTTTCCTTTTTTATTCCCTTCTTGTGCATCTCCCATTTGTAATGTTACTATATATGCAATTGATCCATAGATCTATAAATGATAATAACTTCAAAAACAAGATGCAATTCAAATGTCTCTAAAGGGGTATACGGAAAATTTAAAAATAAAAATAAAAAAAACAATTGACAATTGTTAACAAAAAGGTTGTATTGAATAATCCATCATCCAATGTACAAAAAGCTAGCAAATTTCATTCTGTTCTAATTCATATTCCAAGTTGTAACTCGAAGAAACACTTGAATTTTCATTTATCTTCATCTAACTTGCATGAAACATAATAATTAAAACATTCATAAAAAAAGAAGAGTCCTATAACCCACCCACCCAGAAGAGCCTTTAATCACAGCATTCTCATCACACATCGGCCTTACATGTCTATCAATTAGGAATCTTCGTACAGCAACATAACATCAAGAAAAACAAAACTTACCTTCCCTACACCCACAAGGCCACAACACACCCCATCCTAAAATCCGAGAATCCAAAAATAAAAATAAAAAACCAAGTACTCATAGTCCACAACAACTCACTTCACAAAACAAATAATAATAATAATAATAATAATAATAATAATAACAATAATAAATAGATATCATATTCAGATATTCTTTCACAGAGAAGAGAAAACTGGCCAAACCCAAATATATATTTATATATATTTGATGGTGGTGTACTATGTTTACACATATATAATTATCAATAATAAAAATCTATAAAAATCATTTGACAGTATTTGGATCCAGCTTCTAATAACGTATTGTATATGCACATGTTTCTGATTTATGTAGACAATGAAGGTGCTGTTAATTCTCAAAGCATTGTAATTATTGTTGTTTCTATAACTATGTTCTTGGTACTTGTTTCCTTAGCTTATGTCTTGATAAGAAAGAGGAAGGCAAAGCAAAACACCAGAAGCAAACAAGGGAGAAATTGTAAGTAATTTTTTTTTCCAACTCATGCTTACAAGCAGCAGAGTTTTTTCTATCAATTGTGTTTGTCCAGAAACAAATTCATCTCTTAAACTTATAATTTATACATGTATGTGCTAATTTGTTGCTATTGATAAGGTGTTGATAAAATTGATTTATAGAAATCTATAAACCCTAGAAACCCAAATCGTATTTTTTGAACATTGGATTATATTAAAGCCACAACAAGGCCAACAAAGCACAGCAAAAGAACAATTATACAAAGCAAAGCTTTTAGTGATTTCTTGGAACACAACTAAAAGAACATAGCAAAAGCTACGACAAACCCAGAAAAAAAAAAAAAACAAAACAAAACAAGAAATCACTCCATTCCCCAAATAGTAAACAATAAATAATGAATTACAGAGAAAAAAAAAAAAAGATTTTGATAGATAAAACTTATGGAGAAGTGAAAGGGTAGAAAAAAAATGAAAAAATTCGTTGTTGAAAAGTAGAAGATGTACTAACCTGTGGAAGAGTAGAAGATTTTCGGAAAGTCCCAATTGAACAATGGTAGAGACTGATGAAAATCTTTGGGCAGATAGCTGGACTTGTTATGGACTTTGAAATTTATACCTCTCATTATCAAGTCCACCAAAATCCATGACCTAAGAAAATTCTTTAAAATCTAGTCTTAATTGAATGCACCTTGATTCTTGTAGACATTTTTAAAGTCCCAATTCAATACACCCAGATTTGGAAGGATTCTTTAAAAGTCCATAAAAATCTAAATTGAATACCACTGGATTCATATAGACTCTTTTAAAGTCTTTAAATGTCCGAATTTAATACACCAGGATTTATAATGACTTTAAATATTCTCAAGAATCCTAATTGAATACACCCCCCCCCCCCCCCTCTCTTAGTGTTTTAGTGGTTTTTTAGGGTTTAGGGGGTTTCCTAGTGTCTTAGTGTTTTTATATGGATTAGTGGTTTTCTAGGGTTTATGTGGTTTCCTATTATTTTACTGGTTTTCAAGCGTTTTGTAATTTCTTAGGGTTTAGGGGATTTCTTAGTGGTTTAGTGGTTTTCTAGGGTTTAGACGGTTTCCTAGTGTTTTAGTGGTTTTCTTGGGTTGTTGTTTTCTAGGGTTTAATAGTTTTCTAGGGTTAAAGGGGTTTCATAGTTTTTTAGTGGTTTTCTATGGTTTAGTAATTTTCTCGGGTTTACGGGGGTGTCCTGGTATTTTGGTGGTTTTCTAGGGTTTAGTTGTTTTCTTGGATTTTGGTTTTCTATGGTTTAGTGGTTTTCTAGCTGTAAGTTCCTCAAGTTTGATTGGCTTATTTCGGTGACAAACCACAATTGGGGTTGTTGTAAGGGTAGCTTAGGCCTTCAAGACCTCAAGGGAAGAAGCACCAAAGGTAAATTTCTAAGTGCTTGCTTTGCTTTGAAGAGATGTAGTTGCACACACACACATTCCATGCATATCCATACTTTGTGTATAATGTGTGTCTTTCTATGTGTGCATCCATGTTTATATAATATCTCTTCGTGCATATTTTATTGATTGCATCTTAGGATTAGAATGCCATGTTATGATAGAACTTTAGGATGCATTGTGTTAGTATGGGCGCTGTTCACCCACCCTACAGGCACTCTACATACATCGCCCAAAAAGGGCTCGGAGCAAATTTACTCTTACCCACTGTACACCCGCTCTACATAGAGCGGGTGAACAGCAGTGCCACTGGTTGATTTTTTATCAACTTTTGTTTCGCCCAAAATCCGCTATACGTAGAGCGGGTGAAGGGCGACTCTCCAAACCTAAGAGTAACTGCCCCTAGGTTGCCTGGATTCCGCCCTATGTAGGGCGGTCACGAAGAACATTGTTCTTCATTTCCCAAGTGGACCGCTGTTCATCCGCCCTACGTAGAGCGGGTGAATAGTGGTCAAGGCATATTTTTTGTTAACTTTTCAAAACGTTGTCACTTCAATTTGACACACTATATATGCCTCTTTCATTCTAGGTCGAGTCAAGAGAGTTAAAAATCATATTTTTACTTAGCATATTTTTCCAAGAGAAACATTTCATCAAAGAACTCACCTTTGATTACTCAAACACTTTTCCATGATCATCAATCATCATCTAGCATCATCCTTGATCATCTAGATATCATTTTGCATGGATTCTTCAACACACTTTGCTTGGTAAGTTTTTCACTAATATCGTACATATTTTGTGTCTTTCTTAACAAGCAATCTCATTTATCACTTGTATGTCATTCATATATATGTTAGATACAAGATTGAGATTGGTGTATTAATTGTTTGAGAGTTATTTTGTGATAGCTTCATAGGATTGCCTAATCTATGTTTAGCTAAGCTTTATGACATGTCATTTAGCTATTAATATCTAGGATTGCATTAATTGTCATTTAATCATCTTAGATAAGCATCTAAGGTTCCCTAGTTTTGTTTGCTCTTTGAATATCATCATATATTCACATAGGTCATTTTATCTCTTCGTTGAGAAGTAAGACTTGTGGCTAAGATTGCTTAGGCCACAAGCAAATTGGACTAGAACCACTTTTAAAGGCCCGCGGGTAGAAGTAGGGGGTTATTGACCGTAGTGTTTGACGAGGTCAACATAGGTTGTAAACTCCATTTCAATTAGTGGATTTGAGGTTCGAGTGTGGCACACTTATTAGCCCGTGGTTTTTCCCGTGAGGGTTTCCACGGAAATATCAAGTGTTATTTAAATTATGCACATATTACACTTGTTATATTTGAATTGACTAGATAGGGTTATTTTCGTAATCTTGACCATACACGAAAATTGGGTAAAATTGATTAAAATCTATTCACACCCCCCCCCCCCCCCTCTCTCTAAATTAATATTGAACACACCGTAATTAGTTTCACTAGTGTTTAGGGGGTTTCCTAGCGTTTAGTGGTTTCCTAGGGTTTAGGGGGTTTCCTAAGGTTTAGGGGGTTTTTCACCATAAACACTAAACCCTAAACCCTAAACCTATTTTCGTTTTTTAATGTTTTTCTAGCATTTAGTGATTTTTTAGGGTTTAGGCGGTTTTCTGGTGTTTTAGTGGTTTTCTAGGGTTTTGTTTTTTTCTAGGTTTTAAGGGGTTTCTTAGTGTTTTAGTTGTTTTCTAGGGTTTAAGGGGTTTCCTAGTGTTTTAGTGTTTTTCTATGGATTAGTGGTTTTCTACAATTTGTGTGGTTTTCTATTGTTTTACTGGTTTTCAAGCATTTAGTAATTTTTTTAGGGTTTAGTGGCTTTCCTAGTGTTTTAGTGGCTTTCTATGGTTTAGTGTTTTCGTGGGATTTAGTGGTTTTCTAGAGTTTAGGTGTTTTTCTATGGTTTTGTTGTTTTCTAGCATTTATGGGGTTTCAAGGGTTTAGTGTTTTTCTAGACCTTAGTTGTTTTCTGAGGTTTAGTGGTTTTCTAGTGTTTTAGTGGTTTTCTACGGTTTATTAGTTTTCTAGGGTTTAAGGTGTTTCTTAATGTTTTAGTGTTTTAATAGAGTTTTGTGGTTTCCTAGGATTTAAGTCATTTTCTATAGTTTTAGTGTTTTTATAGGGTTTGTGTTTTTCTAGGGTTTAGGGGGTTTTCTAATATTTTAGTAGGTTTCTATGGTTTAGTAGTTTTCAAGGATTTAGGGCATTTCCTAGTGTTTTAGTGTTTTTCTAGGGTTTAGTGGTTTTCTCTGGTTTAATGGTTTTCTAGGGTTTAGGGGCTTTTCTATTGTTTTGTAGTTTTCTAGGATTTAGGGGGTTTCCTAGTATTTTAGTGGTTTTCTTAGGTTGTTGTTTTCTAGGGTTTAGTTGTTTTCTAAGGTTAAAGTAGTTCCCTAGTTTTTTAGTGGTTTTTTAGGGTTCAGTAGTTTTTTATGGTTTAAGGGGGTATCCCGGTATTTTAGTGGTTTTCTAGGGTTTAGTGGTTTTCTTGGGTTTTGGTTTCGTAGAGTTTAGTGGTTTTCTAACATTTAGGGGGTTTCCTAAGGTTTATTGGTTTTCTAGGGTTTAGGTGGTTTCCTTGGGTTTAGTGGTTTTTTCACCCTAAACACTAAAACCTAAACCCTAAACTAGACCTGGCAAGGTTCCAGTTCAAATCGTTAGAACCGATCAAAACCGAAACCGAAACCAAAACCGAAAACGAAATCGAAACCGAAATCAAAAAAACAAAAATCAGAACCGGAACCGGAATCGGAATCGAAACCGAAACTGAAATCGAAACCGGAACCGAGGGAGACCGGTTCCGGTTCCGGTTCCGGTTCCGGTTCCGGTTCCGATTCCGATTCCATTTTTTTAGAACAACTCGGTTCGAACCGGACTGGAACCGATGGTTCCGATTCGGTTCAAACCGACGGTTCCTGTAAAATAATTTTTATATATATAACTCACACTCACAAACAGCCTACCTAAATCCTTATATCTGACTTACAAAAAAAAAAAAATTAAAAAATCCTTATCTCAAACTCTGAAGTCTGATACATATCTGATATTCTGGTCTCTCTCTCTCTCCTTCTCCTTCTTCTATTCGATCCACGCTTACGAACCAGTGACCATGGGTCTTCTTCTTCTTCGATTCACGGACCAGTGAGGCAGTGACCACCGCCACGGGTCTTCTTCTTCTTCTTTGATTCTTCTTCTTCTTCTTCGATTCACGGGTGATTGTGGGTGATTTAAGGTTGATTTGGGTCTTTGGGGTTGATTTGTGTGAGGAGAGTATGATTGATTGGAGAAGTTTGGAAAATTTAGGGTTTTTAGAATTGGGAATTTGAAACTTGAAAGTGGATCAAATCTGGGTTGATTTGGGAATTGGGAGAGAGTGATTGATTTTGTGTTGTGTTACTTGTGTAGTGTGTACTTGTGTTATAGTGTTGTCAGTTGTGTAGTGTGTACTTGTGTTGATTTGTGAGAGACTGAGAGAGTGAGTGGGAGACAGTGAGAGTATGAGACACGAGTGACTTGAGTGAGTGGCTGTGATGAGGCCTGTGAGTGAGATTTTTCATATAAAAATAAAAATATAAATAAATAAATAAATAAATAAGGTTTAAAACCGTCAGTTCCTTCGAAACCGAAACCGAAACCGAAACCGCCGGTTCCACCTAACCGTGGAACCGGAACCGGACCGGAACCTTGTCAGGTCTACCCTAAACCTATATATATATATATATATATATATATTATAATGTTTTTCTATGGTTTAGTGCATCAATCTTGAAAACATCCTTTTTCATTTACTTATTTTAACAAAATTTGACTCAATTTTTTTGCCAATATAAAAAATTGGCCTTCAAATTAGGTATGCTTATGTAAATTATATGAATTTATATATTTTTTAAAATTTTTGAAATTTTAACCCACCTGACGTTGAATCCTAATTACATCTCTACTTTCACGTGTAACATGATCTTCCTTGGATTTCTCCAAGCTAGCATGCAATGACACTTGTGTCGGCTTGACTTTGCTATTAAGATTTTCTCTGGTAAGATTTGTATTAAGGACACTATTTGCTTCATTAAGCATACTATTTGCAATAAGTTTATAAGTCAATTATTTTTATGAATTGTTACAAGTGAAAGAGAAAAAAAAAAAAAAAGTTACCAAAGCTGTAACAATGGTTATAGGGCCATGAATGTGGTTATCAAAGCCGTGAAAATGGTTACATGTCAAAATTTCAAAAATTGTAAAATGGTTACCAAAGCCATAAAATAGTTACTAGAGCCGTAAAGGTTGTTGCCATAGTCGATAAAATGTTACAAGTCAAAATTTCAAAAATTTCAAAATGGTTACTAATGCCGTACAAATCGTTACCATATTCGTGAGGGTGATTACTATAGCCGTGAAAATGGTTACAAGTCAAAATTTCAGAAATTGTAAAATGGTTACCAAATTCACAAGTGAAATTTACATTATTAAATACATATTTATTAATCAAATATATTATTTGAACATAAAAAATATAAAGGTTAAACATTTTATTTGAAATCATTAATCATTCTACAAGTTTTGAATTTTTTTTAAATAACTATATAATTTTGATAAGTTATTCATTTTGATTTTTTTTTTTTAAAGTATTATAAGTTACAACTATTACAATAAGACTGCCGAGACTTGTCAAAATCAAACAAAACAAGTGTGGCCCAGATAAATACTCTCAAAAACCGAGAGAAAACTCCACACATGTTTATAAAATGCGTATGATGGGACTTGAACCCCTCCCTCACCACCCTGTAATGGGAAAATAAATTTTCTTCAAATTTGAAGTGTGTGATTGAAAGTGACCCCAAGGCGAGCTCCCTCAACTCGCCCCAAGGTTGCCCTTATCATTCAAAAATCCATCAAAGAAATCGAAAGGATAGCGACCCCAGGGAGAGGTCAGGTAGATCGCCCCGAGGTCGTTCTTATCAGGCAAAAAACCATCCAAGAAATTGAGAGCATAGCGACCCCAGGGCGAGCTCACTCAGCTCTCTCCAAGGTCACATTTATCAGGCAAAAATCCATCCAAACAGCCGAGACGATAGCGACCCCAAGGCGAGCTCACTCAGATCTCCCTAAGGTCGCCCTTATCGATCAAAAATCCATCCAAGAAATCGAGAGGATAGCGACCCCAAGGCGAGCTCACTCATCTCTACCCAAGGTCACTTTCTCCCTGATCCAAAAGTAGAACAGCGTCATTTATGAAAAGGCGACCTTCGAAAGCGACCTCAACAAGGTCACCCCAAAGTCGCCTAGTCGTGATTTCTGCCTAAAAACGACTAGGTCGTGGAAGATCAAGCAAACACTATTTTCTCTTTGTTTTGAATATTATTATTATTATTATTATTATTAGATTAAGAGTGTGGATGATCTTTGTGCATAGTTGTATTGTTTTCGGTTGTGCGTTTGGCCTCCCTTCCGCTTCTAAGCTAATTTTGTCCAATCCGCTTCACGGAACAAGTTTAACGTTTAGAGGAACGTTAAACTCGTTCAACCTACATTGAACTTGTTCATGAAGATTTTTCATAAATTTCAATAATTTTTACTTACCGAAGGGAAGGTAGGCGTGTTTCTAGAGGCCCAGGAAATAGTTCCCATCACGCACCCGCGGACCCAAACATACCACCACAGGACCCCAATTTGCCAGATCAAGGCCCGTAGTTATCATGTCACCCGCACCGGTTTAATTTCCATTTATTTGCTTTTGTTTAGCTTATATCTCTGAATTGCCTTTGTTTTTATTAATGTTGCTACATTTGTTTAATTTTATTCGTTTATGGACATATATATGTATCTTCGATGGACTATTTCGATATAAGTTTTATTTCTTTATATTTTTCTCTATCTTTCATTCCTATATAGCTTAAGAGTGTCGATGATCTTTGTGAATATTTTTAGTGTTTTAAGCACATATTTGTATAATCCGCTTTTGTGCAAACATTAGGGACAATGTTTCGTCCGAACAAGTTTAACATTACAAACAAGTTTAAGGTTGCAAACAAGTTTATCGTTGACAAGAACGTTAAACTTTTTGAACCTACCTTCAACTCGTTCTTCAAATTCAAATTTAAATTTACAATTTTCATAAATTACATTATTATTTAAACAAAAAATTCATTTTTATGAATCTTAAAATTGACATGTTCATCGAAGAAGTTTTATGTTAGAATGAAAAGCATTATAAAAAATGGGTGAATCTTATAAAAATATAAAAGAAAAAAAATACTTACATCACATTTAGTTTCTATTATAGTTTTCTATAAAGAGAGTTTAATTTTATATATAATTTAAGCCTTATGTTTCATATAATATTTGCATTATAATATTATTATTAGTCAATTTTTTTTAAATCGAAATAAATGGATAATGATATTACAAAACTGAAAGGGTCCATTGTCTTACCTTAGTGGTTCAAAACTTCAAAATGAACTTCACAAATATAATTCATAAAATTTGCATGGAGATACCCCCCCTGGAGTGGGAAGGTTGTTGAATTCTATTAATAATTTAGTATGTAAGGTTCATGATTTGTATTGGCTTGATTTCATTGCAAAACACTTCATATTTGTATTAGTTGTTGCTTAGGATATTCTTTGAAGAAAGGAAGCTTAAAAGGTGAAGAGCAACGTCTAGTGCAAAAGTCGTCTTCAAGAGGTGAAAAACGTCAAAGGTATATCTTGACTCCTATCCTCTTGCAAGGCGTTAGCGCACACACACACAATTCATACATGTGTGTCCCTGCATCGTGGTTCAAACATTTGGTATAACACATTCACACATCTCATAGTATGCTCATGCATTGATCTTGTATAGACAAACATTGTAGAATTGCATGCTTTGTGACTATCTCTTTGATATGGCATGCTTGTGTGAATATGTGTTTATTTGTTTGTGTATTTTGTGTTTTGGACTTGAACATGTTCTTATTTGATGCCTTATTGAGTTCTGGTCATTTCAGTTACTCATTCATAAGGTTTCGAGTCCAAACGATGTAGCTACGCTACTTTTCGTTCTCATTCATTGAGTTGACTTCATCGTCATTTTCTGAGATGATTTCTCAACCATTTTTCAAAGTTGTGTAGTCGTCGTCGTGTGTGAGGGAGTCAAAATTCATAATCCAAAAACGGATTCAATATCGGAGTTCGGATGCCCAAGATACGGCTGAAGAACGTGAGAGTGCGCGAGAGAGGTTAGAGTGGCCAAGAGACCACGTGAGCCACCCCGTGAGGGAGGCCGTGGGGCCCACGGCCAGAGACCCTCTCTGGTCCCGTGAGGCCCATGCGCCCCCCACGGGATGGGTGACATGGCCTTCTCTTATTGGCCCTGAAAACTCTTCTCTCTCCTCATTTTAATCACTTCTCCTTCCCTCCAAAATTGTTGAAGATTTTTGAAGAACACTTGAACATTTCTGCAGAATTTTCTTCAATTTTAGTTTTAGTATTTTGATCATATCTTTCTCATACGAACTCGAAATCAATCGATTCAAAAGCCAAAATTGTTGGTCTTGAAAAGAGCTACAAACCCCAAGCATTTTCAGAGGGAGCTGACTTTGTCATTGTTCCCAGCAGCTTGATCTTCAGTACGAGTTCAAGGTTGTTTGTTCAACTTCTTCTTTTTCAATTTCATCTTTGATCATCTCTTGATTCTTACTATTTGATTGATGAAATTTGTTGAGAAGTGTGTTAGATCATATGCTAGGGGTGTTTGATCATTTTTCAATTGAGTTTTAGCTTTGTGATTTTTCTTGAACATATATGTGCTAAACTTGATTTTGTTTGAAATTGATTCTAGAAAATGTATATATGATAGGTCTCATATTATTTTCTAGGTTTTATTTCATAATCTAAGAACTAGGTTTTTAGTGTGATATATTGAATATTCATACCTTGGTCTTATTGATTTACATGTCTTGATTTCTAGATAATTTTGTGATTGTGTGTTGGAAGCATATTCTAGATTGTCATTGAACATGTACATTTTGCTTGATTGATCATCTAGCTTAATTTGTTTTGTGTTTGTATCACTTGCATCACATAGATCATAGCCTTACATTAGGTTGAAGTCTCTAGCAAAGTGAGTGAAGCTTTGTGGATAGAGCAAGGAAGTCTTGATTAGAGTCGGGAGGACTCGGATAATCAAGCAAGGAAGACTTGTCTAGGGTCGGGAGGATCCGGATAGGCAAGCAAGAAATCTTCCTAGAGACGTGAGCGTCTTGGATAGGAAGTTACTTTCTAGAGGTGTAGGATACATCTCGGATAGGAAGTAGGCTTGGTGATTCACTAGCCCGAGGGTATATTAGGAGTTGATAGCTTGAGCGGATATCATGAGTTGGTAGCTTGAGTGTGTAAGTCCTTTTTTCACATAGTGGATTGCTTTGCTGGTGGTTGTGGTATCAACCCGTGGATGTTTCCTCTTTGAGGTTTTACCACGTAAAAACACTTGTGTTCATTTTTGTTTTTATTTTTCTTTATCTTCCATATCTTACATTGATTGCATATCTTGTAAATTGATTAACTCTTGTATTAGTGAAATCAATTCATTTGCTAAATCTAATCAAGTGTGCATTTTCTTTGTTATATTCCGCATTATTTTTAAATTGAAAGAATTTGGAGCCTATACCTAGTCACCCCCCCTCTAAGTATATTTACACTACTACTTAAGGGAAATTTCATTTAGTATCAGAGCGGGTGTCTAGACGCACTTAGATAGATCCTTTCTTTGTAGTGTTTTTGTGTTTGTTTTTGTTTATTATAATCATGATTAAGGAAGTGTGTTCCTATGTGGCTTCTTTTGTTGAACATATTGACTTAGATGAGAAAAAGATCGATGATCTTACTTTTGAAAATGAACGTTTATCCAAAGTCAATATGTCCCTCAACAAGAAGCTAGAGAATCATGCTCTTGGCTCAAAAGAATTCAATGAACTTAAAGACAAGATCCTAAGTCTAGAATTGAATCTATAAGATAGCAATAATAGACTTGGTATCTTGAAGTAAGAAATTGAGCAAAGAGATTGTTCTCTTGGTAATGCTAAGAAACTTGAAAATGTGCTTAAATCCAAACTTAATAAGCATTTAAATCAAGAGAAAAAGTATGAACAATGGCTTGATAAATCACGTAAAGATGTTATGTTTAGTGATGACATAGCGGAAACATATGCCATTGAAATTAGGATGCTTCGTGAGAAACTTGATGAGGCTAATAGGGTGATTAGCAAGATGTCATCTAGTTCTAACAAAGTTGAAACCCTTATTAAAAGTGGAAAGCATCCATGTGACAAAAGAGGTTTGGGTTATATCAATGAGAAGGAGACTCCTTCATCTAACAAATCTATTTTTGTCAAAGCAAGCATTGAATCAAATGTAGGTACACTCTCTCAAGGTAAAGCTATGAAAGCTACCGAAGGTGCCTCTTCATCAACAAGGATGTTCAATGGAAGAACACAACAACATAAACATCAAGGAGCATTAACCTCAAATGCAAGAGGTGGAGCATCAAGGGTTGCACTTCAAAGAGGAAAAATTATAAGAAGTCCAAAAGAGTTGGAAGCAAATGCAAATGGTAAAATTCTCAAATTTATTCCTATTTGTCATCATTGTAATATGATAAGACATATTCGACCTAGATGCTTTGAGTATATTCGGAAATGCAAACTTGATAATGCTTTTCATGATATGTCTTTGAATGGACCTAGGCAATCATCCATGTATGGATATAGAAATAGACCTAGGAAGACCTTGGAAAAGCATGTTGTTGAAAAAGTTGTTGATGACTTGCTTGCTAAATCTTGTGTTGTTCCTCACTCTACTATGCATAAGAAAGTTGATAATGCTTTGTTTGATATTTTTGAAAATGTGACCAATGAGGTCAAGGTGCATGTTAAAAAGCCTAACATTTAGTCAAAGCATGTTAGAAGTAAGAGTGAGAGGCATGTTGTGAAAAATGTGTGGATTAGAAAAGACACATCTAAATGTCATGTTGCACAATATGCTTTACGTGCCAACTCCTCCTATTTTTGGTACCTAGATAGCGGTTGCTCTAGGAACATGACCGGGAACAAAGAGTTCTTTAAGAATCTTGTTTTAAAGGATGGAGGTTGGGTTACTTTTGGTGATGGTACCAAAAAGCAAGTTCTTGGCAAGGGAACAATTTGTATCCATGGATTGCCTAAACTTCGCAATACTTTGTATGTTGATGGGTTACAAGCTAACTTGATAAGCATTATTCACTTGTGTGAAATTTTTAAAGAAGTTAGCTTTAACAAAGATGTGTGCACTATAATTGATAAAAAGGGCAATGTTGTCCTAAGTGTCAGAAGGTCTATAGACAATTGCTATTGTCTTGAGATAGATCCTCTAACTTGCAACATGGCACATGAGTGCAACAAGCTTGATTTGTGGCATCAACGTTTGGGTCACATGAATTTTAAAGATTTGAAAAAGCTTGAAAAACATGGCATTGTTAGAGGTCTTCCTAATCTTGGTAAAAAGCTTGAGGTGGTTTGTGAACCTTGCCAATTAGGTAAGCAAACCTAAGTGTCTCATAAGAAAAATTCTTACATAGCTACCAAGAGACCTTTAGAACTTGTGCATATGGACCTAATGGGGCCAATTCAAACCGAGAGCATTAATGGCAAAAAATACATTTTTGTATGCGTTGATGACTTCTCTATGTTTACTTGGGTTTATTTTCTTAGAAACAAGACCGAGGCTTTTGATTACTTTAAAAAGTTTTGTAATCAAGTTCAAAATGAAAAAGGTCTTGGTATCAAGAAAATATGTCGCATTATGAGTGATCATGAGACGGAATTTGAAAATGCAAAATTTAGTGAGTTTTGTGATGTTTTAGGGATTTCTCATGAGTTCTCCGCACCTAGAACTCCTCAACAAAATGGTGTTGTTGAGAGGAAAAACCGTGTCTTGCAAGAGATGGTTAGGGTCATGCTCAATAGCAAGAAAGTCCCTAGAAATCTATGGGCTGAGGCGGTCAATACCGCTTGTTATGTGTCTAATCGTGTTTTTAAGAGGCCCGGCACAAAACAAACATCCTATGAGCTATGGAAGGGCAAGAAGCCCAATGTGAGTTACTTCCACACTTTTGGGAGTAAATGTTATATTTTGAATGATAGAGATCACTTAGGAAAGTTTGATGCTAAAAGTGATGTTGGTCTCTTTCTTGGGTATGCTATTAATAGTCGTGCATATAGAGTCTTTAATTTGACCACTAAGACTATCATGGAGTCTATCAATGTGAAGATAGATGATCTTAGCATGCTTAATTTGTGTGATGATAATGGTGTCAATGAACCTAAAGAAAACATGTTGAATGACATTAAAACTACTATTGATGTGGCTAGTAGTGTTTCTAGTCAAGATGATGAAAATGATAGTCATGTTGAAGTTGAAAGTCATAGGTTGGAAAATGCTTTAAATAATAATCAACAAAATGACCAAGTTGTTGAACATTCTCACCCAAGACTTAGAAACTTACACTATCAAGAAGACATCATAGGTGATTTAAATGAAGGGGTTAGAACAAGAAATCAAGTTGCTAACCAAATTTCTTATGCTTGCTACACTTCTCAAATTGAACCCAAAAATATTAATGAAGCAATTGTTGATGAATATTGGGTTGGGGCTATGCAAGATGAACTTAATCAATTTGAGAGGAATGAAGTGTGGTCCTTGGTTCCTAGACCTAAAGATATAAATGTAATTGGCACTAAATGGGTGTTTAGGAATAAGACCGATGAAAGTGGCAAGATTGTGAGGAATAAAGCTAGACTAGTGGCTCAAGGTTACACTCAAGTGGAGGGTGTTGACTTTGATGAGACGTTTGCCCCGGTTGCTCGTCTCGAGTCCATTAGACTTTTGTTGTCCATTGCATGCATTAAAAAGTTTAAATTATTTCAAATGGATGTCAAAAGTGCTTTCCTCAATGGATACCTTCAAGAAGAAGTGTATGTTGAACAACCTAAGGGTTTTGTAGACCCACACTCTCCTAATCATATGTTTAAATTGAAAAAGGCTCTCTATGGCCTTAAACAAGCTCCAAGAGCTTGGTATGATAGGTTGACTCAATATCTTATTGACAACCAATATATGAGAGGTGGTATTGATAGAACTTTGTTTATCAAACATCATGATCATGATATTTTTGTTGCACAAATATATGTTGATGACATTGTTTTTGGGTCTACTAATAAAACCAAGGTTGATGAATTTGTAAGTGTTACGTCAAGTGAATTTGAAATGAGCATGGTGGGTGAGTTGAATTATTTTCTAGGAATGCAAGTAAAGCAAACTAGCATGGGCATAATGTTGAATCAATCTAAATATGCTAAAAATCTAGTTAAGAGATTTGGCCTAGAAAATGGAAAAGATTTTGAAACTCCCATGAGCACCACTTTAAAACTTGACAAAGATGAAAAATGGAAAAGTGTTGACAAAAGCCTTTATAGAAGCATGATAGGTAGTCTACTTTACCTAACGGCTAGTAGACCCGACATTTGCTTTAGTATAGGCTTGTGTGCTAGATTTCAAGCAAATCCCAAGGAATCTCATTTAAAAGCCATCAAGAGGATCATTAGGTATATCAAAGGAACTCATAGTCTTTGTCTATTCTATTCATTTGATACCAATGATATCCTTGTAGGCTATTGTGATGCGGATTGGGCGGGAAACATAGATGACCGTAAAAGCACATCGGGCAGTTGCTTTTATGTTGGTAATAACTTGGTTTCTTGGTCAAGTAAGAAACAAAATTCGGTTTCCCTTTCCTCTTCGAAGCCGAATACATTACGGCCAGAAGTGCTTGCACACAATTACTTTGGATGAAACAAATCCTTAAGGATTATGAGATAGAACAAGGAAAAATGACACTTTATTGTGATAACTTAAGTGCTATTAACATCTCTAAAAATCCGGTTCAACACTCCTGCACAAAACACATAGACATTAGGCATCATTTCATTAGAGACCTAGTTGAACATTCTATTGTTACTCTAGAGCATTTGCCTACTAAAAATCAACTTGCGGACTTGTTCACTAAGCCCTTGGACAAAGAGAGGTTTAAAACTCTTAGAATGTCCATTGGCATGATTTGTGTTGATTGATGTCTTTGTGTGATTATGAGTGGCTTGATGAGCAAAACTTTAATTGAATATCATTGTCTTTAAGAGCTACTCACTTGAGAAGTAATGATCTTTAACAAGTATCTTTTATTGTTTCTAGATCATGCACTTGAGCTTGAAAATCTTATTTTTGAAAAGTACACTAATGCTTCTCTTGTATGTTTTAGTTTTTGAGTTTTTGTGGTTGAATATGTGTAGATAATAGATGTATCTAGAAGTTTATTGCTAAGTACATGATAGATGACCTATGGTATGTATCCATTTTGCTTCGGCACTACATAGTAATCAACGAGCACCCTCATGGAAAGGGCTACACACATTGGTTGTGAAGCCACCCAATGTAGGAAAGGGCTACGCCATTGTGATGAGTGAAAGCCGCCATGAGGAGTATAAGTTTTTGTTAGTAAAATCAAAGTAGTGTTGAAATGAATCATAAAAAAAATAAATAAAAAAATAAAAAATAAAAAATAAAAATTCTTTGATTCAAGCCTAAAACAAAACAAAAGGGCTTATGGTGTATAGTTGAGAATTGTGAAAAAGCTCGGGTTGACAAATAGAAACGGGAAAATGAGCCACATGCACACACACGCTCATATGTTGATATCTATTCATTTTAAAAGCAAAAATCCGGATGAATATCGATTTGAACTATTTTTGGAAAGGTTTTAGATGGATAGGTGTGGATAGAGTTTGCATGTTGATATCACAATTACTCCTACTATATATTTGAGAAGCATTCACACACACACATTTTGCTTATGTGCTTGATTCATTAGCAATGTGAGAATATTTTTTAGAGATTAATGAAAATCTATGATTCTCTCTTGGACTTTGACAAGTTATGAAATATTTTTCTCTTATTGCTTGATTGTGTGATTGTGTGATGTCCCTTGTGAACAAATCTACTTGTTGATAATATGTGGAGCATATGTTAAGGGGGAGCTTTAGTTTATTCAACTTTCCTCTCTATACGATTTGTTTGCTTTGTATCTCGTTCTTTATCTTTTGTGTCCCTTATCTATTCCTTGACAAAAAAGGGGAGAAAATGTATACCTCACCATGTTTGATATTGGGGAGATTTTGTATACTTCACACTTTATGTGGAAAAATGTTCCAATTGTGTGATCATATTCCTCTTTGTGCTTAATTGTGACTTTGTCTTAAGGGGGAGAATTCTTATCTTAAGGGGGAGAAAGAATTCTTTCTTGATAATGTTAAGGATTGTTGGTCCTTGGGAATTGGGAAATTAAGGGAATGCTTTAATATGAAAATATTTTATTCACTTGAGATAATGTATTTTTGTATGAGATAAGGGATGTCTTCTATATTTGTTTTTGGTTAATAACTCACCATTTTCTTTAAAGAAGATCTCTTGTTTGGTTGCTATTTTCTCTCATAGGTACTTTGAAGACCAAAAGAGGAATTCTTGAAGACTTGAAGACTTTTTAGTCTAGGAATTTCTTTGTAATGTGAGATTGAGAGTATGCTATCATCTTGAGTTTATTTGAGTGAAACATTGTATGGTGAGGTTGAGGTTTTGCCATGGAATAGCCAAAGGGGGAGATTGTAAGGTTCATGATTTGTATTGGCTTGATTCCATTGCAAAACACTTCATATTTGTATTAGTTGTTGCTTAGGATATTCTTTGAAGAAAGGAAGCTTAAAAGGTGAAGAGCAACGTCTAGTGCAAAAGTCGTCTTCAAGAGGTGAAAAGCGTCAAAGGTATATCTTGACTCCTATCCTCTTGCAAGGCGTTAGCGCACACACACACAATTCATACATGTGTGTCCCTGCATCGTGGTTCAAACATTTGGTATAACACATTCACACATCTCATAGTATGCTCATGCATTGATCTTGTATAGACAAACATTGTAGAATTGCATGCTTTGTGACTATCTCTTTGATATGGCATGCTTGTGTGAATATGTGTTTATTTGTTTGTGTATTTTGTGTTTTGGACTTGAACATGTTCTTATTTGATGCCTTATTGAGTTCCGGTCGTTTCGGTTACTCATTCATAAGGTTTCGAGTCCAAACGATGTAGCTACGTTACTTTTCGTTCTCATTCATTGAGTTGACTTCATCGTCGTTTTTCGAGATGATTTCTCAACCATTTTTCAAAGTTGTGTAGTCGTAGTCGTGCGTGAGGGAGTCACGATTCGTAATCCGAAAATGGATTCGAAATCGGAGTTCGGATGCCCAAGATACAGCTGAAGAACTTGAGAGTGTGCGAGAGAGGTTAGAGTGGCCAAGAGACCACGTGAGCCACCCCGTGAGAAAGGCCGTGGGGCCTACGGCCAGAGACCCTCTCTGGTACCGTGAGGCCCACGCACCCCCCACGGGATGGGTGATGTGGCCTTCTCTTATTGGCCCTGAAAACTCTTCTCTCTCCTCCTTTTAATCACTTCTCCTTCCTTCCAAAATTATTGAAGATTTTTGAAGAACACTTGAACATTTCTGCAGAATTTTCTTCAATTTTAGTTTTAGTATTTTTATCATATCTTTCTCATACGAACTCGAAATCAATTGATTCAAAAGCCAAAATTGTTGGTCTTGAGAAGAGCTACAAACCCCAAGTATTTTCAGAGGGAGCTGACTTCGTCATTGTTACCAGCAGCTTGATCTTCAGTACGAGTTCAAGGTTGTTTGTTCAACTTCTTCTTTTTCAATTTCATCTTTGATCATCACTTGATTCTTACTATTTGATTGATGAAATTTGTTGAGAAGTATGTTAGATCATATGCTAGGGGTGTTTGATCATTTTTCAATTGAGTTTTAGCTTTGTGATTTTTCTTGAACATATATGTGCTAAACTTGATTTTGTTTGAAATTGATTCTAGAAAATGTATATATGATATGTCTCATATTATTTTCTAGGTTTTATTTCATGATCTAAGAACTTGGTTTTTAGTGTGATATATTGAATATTCATACCTTGGTCTTATTGATTTACATGTCTTGATTTCTAGATAATTTTGTGATTGTGTGTTGGAAGCATATTCTAGATTGTCATTGAACATGTATATTTTGCTTGATTGATCATCTAGCTTAATTTGTTTTGTGTTTGTATCACTTGCATCACATAGATCATAGCCTTGCATTAGGTTGAAGTCTCTAGCAAAGTGAGTGAAGCTTTGTGGATAGAGCTAGCAAGGAAGTCTTGATTAGAGTCGGGAGGACTCGGATAATCAAGCAAGGAAGACTTGTCTAGGGTCGGGAGGATCCGAATAGGCAAGCAAGAAATCTTCCTAGAGACGTGAGCGTCTTGGATAGGAAGTTGCTTTCTAGAGGTGTAGGATACATCTCGGATAGGAAGTAGGCTTGGTGATTCACTAGCCCGAGGGTAGATTAGGAGTTGATAGCTTGAGCGGATATCATGAGTTGGTAGCTTGAGTGTGTAAGTCCTTTTTCACATAGTGGATTGCTTTGCCGGTGGTTGTGGTATCAACCCGTGGATGTTTCCTCTTTGAGGTTTTACCACGTAAAAACACTTGTGTTCATTTTTGTTTTTATTTTTCTTTATCTTCCATATCTTACATTGATTGCATATCTTGTAAATTGATTAACTCTTGTATTAGTAAAATCAATTCATTTGCTAAATCTAATCAAGTGTGCATTTTCTTTGTTATATTCCGTATTATTTTTAAATTGGAAGAATTTGGAGCCTATACCTATTCACCCCCCCTATAGGTATATTTACACTACTACTAAAGGGAAATTTCATAGTAGATAATGTGAATTCTAATTATAGATGTGTAATTAGGGACAATGTTTGCTCTGAACAAGTTTAACGTTCTGACGAAACATATTAAGATGAACGTTAAACTTTTTCAACCTACATTCAACTCGTTCTTTAAATTAAAATTTTAAAAAAAAATTATATTTTTTTATATTAACAATTTAGAATTTTCATCAATTTCATGAATTTATTTTTGAAAATCATTTTTATGAAGCTTGCTTAACGTAGATTTGTTGACCAAATAATTTATCGTCATTTTTTTTTAATACGTTGACTTGTTGAGAGAACAAGTTTAACGTTAGGATGAACGTTAGACTTGTTCAACCTACGTAAAACTTGTTCATAAAATTTTTTCTTAAATTTTATAAATTTAATAACTTATTTTTTAACAAAAAAAAAAATTAAAAATAGATTTACATTGACTTGTTCAATAAACAAGTTTAACGTTAAGATAAACGTTGAACTTGTTCATGACCAAGGTTTACGATGAATTGTTCACCGAACAAGTTTAATTTTAGGATGAACGTTAAACTCGCCTAACGTTAAACTTGTTCATTAAAAATTTTCTTAAATTTATAAATTTAATAACTTATTTTTTAACAAAAAAAATTTTAAAAATAGATTTACGTTGACTTGTTCAATGAACAAGTTTAACGTTAGGATGGACGTTAAACTTGTTCAACCTACATTGATCTTGTTCATGACCAAGGTTTACGATGAATTGTTCACCGAACAAGTTTAATATTAGGATGAACGTTAAACTCGTTCAATCTACATTGAACTTGTTCATCAAAAATTTTCTTAAATTTAATAACTTATTTTTTAACAAATAAATTAAAAAATATATTTACGTTCACTTGTTTGCCAAACAAGTTTAACGTAAGGAAGAACGTTAAACTCGTTCAACCTACATTGAACTCGTTCTTGAAATTCAAATTTTCCAATTTTTTATTTTATTTTTTTTATTTCAATAGTAAATAAAATATTTTTCATATCTTACTAATTATTTTTAATATATTTATTTTTGTAAATATCATTTTTTATTAATTATTATGTAATATAATATAATTATATTATTAATATATAATATATTAAACCTCCAGCAACCGGTTGAAACCGGTTGCTTTTTTGGGCTGTCATCCACAAATATATAATTTATTATTTATTTTGTTAACTTTTTCAAGTGTTGCACGGTACAACACATATATCTGATTTGTACCATAGCCAAAGCCTACCTAGATACTTCTATTCAATTCCATTTGAGAGTACTTTCTCCAAATTAAAAACTCTTGTACCATTTACCTTAGATCAGTGAAAAAATTAGATGATAACTAGAACAAATAGACGTGTTGGAAAAATATCAGGCTGAGAGAGCAATAACATTTACTCGCACTATCAAGATGATCTTCTACTTTTAAAGGTTCTGTTAGACTGCTTTGTACACATCATTATTAAGTTATTAGAGACCAATTTTTTATTGACTGCATATAAAGTATACTTTCTATGCCAAATAGAAAGCTGGTCTCTTTAAAAATAAAAAATAAAAAACAAAACAAAACAAAACAAAACAAACAAACAATCAGTCTCTTAACAAAAATTTTATCCACATTACAATATTATTCGGATCTAATTTGAAATACGTAAACATGTTATCACAATCCTTTACAATTGGTTTAATATTAAAAACCTCATCTCACCTTTGAACTATTATAATTACAAATGTTTTTATTTTAGAAACCTCACATATAGACTAACATCGTTAACATTCCGTTTATGCTGAATTTAACCATTAAAAAGTCTAAAATATCTCTATTTAAGCTTCAATTGCATAAATTGACTATTATACCCTCATTCTTTTACCAAATAAATTAATAAAGTGATACAAAAGACGGAAATATTAACTTGTAAAGAAGAAAATATTTTATGGACAATTTTATCTCTAAAAATAATAAAATTACGAATGAACTAAAAACATTAAAAATAAACCAAAATATATATTTATTTGTCTTTTTTTTATATATAAATCCAAGTAAACACTCATTTTCAATGCATTTAGTACATTTGTAATTTTGTTATTTTAGAATTTTTAATAATCACAGTCAACACAAACAGAATACTGTGTAAAATAAAAACATTTATAACTGTACATTCAATAATAGTTCAAAGGTGAGGGAAGGTTTTTAATATTAACCCTCACAATTTTCCCCAAAAATTATAAAACTAAATCTTCAAACATACCCTCTCCAAGGTTTATTTAATTAAAACCATGTAAAAACAAAATACAAAACTCAAAATTTCATTTTTTTTTAGAATGAGTTTATGAATTTTTAAAATTACACTCATTACTAATAGTGTGTCAATCAGTAACATATGATTATCAAATTGAAACCTAAAGTTAAAATTAAATCAAATTTTGAAAATCATTTTCTGATCATGAACCAAACATGAAGGTATAAAGACTTTCAGATAAGAGCCAGGGCTTCAATAAACTTATGTTTCGTACATAAAAATACCAGACCCTCCTACCAACAATACAATTTTTACAAAAACAAATAAAGAAAAAGATGAGGATAGGTAATAGGGATCTTCAAGATCTACCACTTCTTTCTTCCTCTTCTTTGCACAAAAAAATTCTCTGCAATTTCTTTACAACAGATTTCAAGATACTGTCCGCCCATAGCACAGACAGGCAAGGTAGAGATTTTTCGCCCATTTTTCCTGCACATCCAACAAAAACATGGTGAACAAGTGTATATACGAGTAACGATATAAACAGCAAGGTTGTAAATATCGGGAGTTGAAATTTCAGTTAAATATCATTAATATCCTCAAAATATCGGGGAAATTCATAGATATTTATTATATGTGTCCCCCAAAATATGAAAAATATCGGAAGACATTTCAGTCAAAAGTATCGATATTTACTTCCTTGATCAACACGCAAAAAATGACATTATTAGTGCATTCAAATGAAACTTTTAATTATTGGCCTCATGCCAATCCAAATTAACATATTTGATGAACCAATTAACCAAGGTCAGACAAATCACGCCAGTGAATTTATGAGACCAAGAGCAAAGGAGGAGAAAGGATTCAAATTCTTTCTTTTGTAACTAATAAGCTCAAATATAAACAACTTTTAAATCCTATTGAATGTCATGCTGATAAAGAACTATACAGCATACACAATGTGGAGTATTTACCTTAACATGGGTGCTTGGAAATTGAGAAGTACGTAACGTTTCCTGAGTTTCATCACCCGGTTTGCGCCTTGGAACACTCAAGATAAGAGCAGCTTGATCACAAGTTGCAGCAGTTGATGTAATTCGAAAACCACCATCCCATCGTCTATGGATGCCTTCACTTGGATATAGAAAATCAAGCTCCACAACCTATATATGGAAACCAACACAAATTTGAGAGAATAAAAGAGTTATTTCCGAGTTAAAACTGAGAGTATATTAGTTAAAATAATAACAGAAGAAAATAAGTGAACGTTCTTCCACGTATATATAACTTGTAGACTAGAGGCTTCTGTAATTGTAAATATTATTTTCAGTAATAAAACCCACTTGTATTGAAAGAAATCAACACCCCAAACATGGAAAATCAAATTCAAAATATGGAAGGTGGAGAAAGAGAGAGAGAGAGAGAGAGGTAGAGCATTTGCCTCCCATTTATATCAGATAAGCAAAGCAGCGTTAACCAAATTTCATCCTCTCAAAAATAAAACAAACATATTGAAAACAAGACAGGTGAAATTTAACCTGTTGACTGAAACCAGCATTGCGAGACATAACAACACCCCATCGGCTTCCAGCAGTTGCCATTGAAGTCACATGAAACCCTTCCCTCCACTTCTTGTTTATCCACTTGAAAGGGAAAGATTCACTTACTTTGTAAGACTGTTGAGTGTACTGGGTGCCTACAGGAAATTAGGACATAACTTCAATCAAGTGGACGAGAATGAATACGGAGCGAGTCGGCAGCTAAACGAAGTCCTCAAGAAAGAATAATTATGATTGAAACTAAAACTCTTCACATATATATAACAGAATAAATAAATTACTAAAAGAGGAGCAACCGAGTGAGTGAACACAAGTCCACCACAGTGGTTACAAACTTACAATGCTACAACAGAACAAATGACACTCCAGAGAAGCAACATTTCAAGTTGTAAAAACAAAATGCAAAACATACTGTAAAATGCATCACACAGACAAGATTATATGAAAATACAACCTTCACTTGTATAATTAACCCACATATACCAAGGTAGACATGCTTTGGCTGCCTGGACATTAAGCGGAAAACCCTAGGTTAACAAACATTCTAAAAGCTTGAGGCTACTAATTCGAAATGCTGAGACAGAACATGATTCTAACAAAAACAAAAACAAGCAGCATCTTCTCCATGCAAACAAAGTTTATCCATAGATTACACAAAACCAAACAGTACAAACAAACCTTTGGACATCACAACAAGGGAGCTTCCATTGGTAGCACCAGCGATAGAACTGATGTAATAGTTCTTCTCCCACTGTTCCATGATCCATTCCTGGAAATTTTAAAGAAGAATTTATATATTTCTTTGCATATATAATTGGTACATTTAAACATTATATAAATAAAGATAAAAAGTAAAGGTTAATATGCAACAAATCAATTCACCTTGTGCAAGAAGAATGGTGATAGCTCGTAAACTTGGCTAGTGAAACCGGTTCCGGCATCCATGATCAACGCCCATAGATTAGAACAAGATGCCACACTACTTATAAGAAGGCCATCAGCCATTCCTCTCTCAATATGCTGTGCTAACCTTGCATCGGCCACATTATAATGGTACCTAAGTACATGACATATAAACAGGGTCATCAGGCAACAGTAGGGTGACAAAACCATTATCAATACAAATAGCCTTCTTCCCCAGGCCATAATTACAGCCTACATGGAGCCATTAAAAGATAAACCAACCATCTATTCATTAGAAAAAGATAGAACGGACACTACCTCTGTTTCATTGGTGACCTGGCATTGTAAACAGATATCCACTGTGTAGCAGGAACTCCAAGACGAACCTTCTTCCTGGGTTGCCCATCATCTTCTTCTTCAACATTTAGCCTACCCCGTTTTTGGCCAACTTGATAGATAATCTAGCAACAGTTACACAAGTTAAAATTAGCAACTAGCATCCAAATAAGGAAAAAAAAAAAAAAAAAAACAGAAAACCTGGATATCAATTATCAAGATGAACACCTTTTGAGCACCCTCAGTATTTATTGGCCTTATAGCTGGATTTGGTCCAAGCAGTCCCTCAAACAATGATATTAGCTTGGAATAATTGGGCTCTTCATCAAACTTCATGTTCACTACAACCTCAAGAAATTGTTTCAGTGGCGGGGGGCAGAAGCAGCATAGCATTTCCGGAGATGTTGCCATCTTCTTTTTGCAAACTAGGAAGGATTTATTATCTCCCTAACATTTAGAACAAAGTTGAACAAAATTATTTATTAAGAAAATAGAAAAAGAAGAAGAATCAAGCAGGAATCCAGGATGTAGTACTTAACCAGATATACATTATATAATCAGTACCTGATACCCTTGCCACGGTAATCTTCCTCGGTGTAGAAAGATGAGTGTATATGCAAGCGACTCAAGGTCATCTCTTCTACTGGCAGTTCTTCCCAGATGAGCATGAACACTGGCATATCGAACAGTTCCTCTAGGCAAAAATAAAAAGTGAAAGAAATAAAAAATGATGTTTAAAATTAGGTTGCAGACCACAACATAACTAGATAAACACAATCTTACCTAAACATATCAGGACGTTGATCATATTCAACATGCATCCCACTCGTACTGTCTCTCCACTTTGTTGCTGCAATATCATGTATTGATAAGATATGAGAAACGAATCTAAAGAAGCCATATAAAGGGAGATGGTAAGGATAAATGAAATTCACTTGCCTAAACCAAGGTCTACGAGAAACAACTTCTTCTCTTGCGATGTAGATGGTTGACCGAGTAGGAAGTTCTCTGGCTTTACATCTCCATGCACATATCTGATATCAAATAGGATCATTAATCAAAACAGTAAGTAGATATATTTTTCAACCAGATCCTTAAAAATAAATAAATAAATAAACCGAAATCAAAAATTGAAGCTTAGCAATGAAATTTTCATCTTCGGAATTTTCTAGAAAACTGTTAACATACCCCCTTGAGTGCATCTTCTCTAGGATTGATAGAGACTCAACTGCAATACATGCTACCATTTCAGAGGACATCCTACATACAAAAATCATAACAAATTTGGGTTTTTAGCCATTTTGTTAAGTAATAAAGGTTCTAGCCAGGCAAATGTAGAAGAAACTAAAACCACATAACAATAATGTAATAATTGTCAAATAGGAAGAATCAAAGAATTGCATACAGAAAATATTACCAATGAAATTACGTGACTTCAATAAATTAACTTGATAAAAAGAAGGTAACAATTATATGTAGGGAAATTAAATTATCATGGATTCTTCTAAATCATATAAGATACGCCCTACACCTAGTAGTTTGCAGGGCATGACATCTCTTTTCATGACAACCTTACTTCTTAACCCATAAGCTTCAATTGAATGATTCATTAAATTCTAACATCATGCAACCCTGCAGCATGAGCCTCATTTAAAAGATTCCTTAGAGTTGGACCTTAAATATCCTCCCCCAGCATTCGTAAGAAATACTTTGGGGTGTAAGCCTCTTAACATTCATAACTATCCTGCCAACTCAATCACCCAAATAACGCTGAAATTCGCCTTTTGATTATAGCAGATCAGTAATTCATAAAAGTTCATAGAAGAAAAATTGAGAAAATGATATTAAAGATAGGAGGCATGGATGCTCACGCCTGTCCTGATGAATTCCATACATCCCATAAGCTGGGCCCTAACATGTCCATAACCTGCAAATGTGTGAACAGAAGTCAAACCAACGAGAATAAAATATGATGTAGAAAAGAAAGTAGAAGATTTATCATTTATACCATAACATAGTAGTCTCCTTGTCTTCCTTTGTAGTGTACTCTAGGCACCCCATGACTACCCCCAAGAGTGCTGTTCACAAAGTTTATCAAAGAAATTAATACAATCCATTTAACTAATATAGTAATATATACTCATCCCCACAAACCAAAAAAGAGCTTAGGAGTGAACCTACTTGTAAACTTGCCATTCATATGGAGGACCATAGTTACATCCTTTGCTGTTCCTATGCTCAAATTTTAAAGCTACCTGAAAGATACAAGTACAAAGAGAGAGGAAAAGTTAATCATATATAACATAGAACATAGTTGGGATTATGATCTTTTCTGAAATTCAAAGTAGATATTGATGTTACCTCCATGGCCCCAGGACCTGAGGTGCGGTCAGTCCCACCATGCAAACGACGCCCCACAAACACCTGACCAAATCCACCTTTACCTAACTTCCTCTCTATCTTATATAGAGGAGACCCTCCCACTTGAACCTTGAAAAAGAATTAAATAAAAACTGTCATGATAACAATTATGGCAACATAATTAATATTGCGGAGATAGTATATCAAAAAGATACTGCAAATTAACAAATGCTTAAGTAATCATGAAAGCACAAAATTGCTAAAAAGTCTTCTAACCATAACATTGACGTGTGGCATATGACTGTTATTTACGCATGCAAAAAACTAACTAGTGTGGCCACATTCTACACGAGCGCTTTAAAACTCATTAAATACTTCTGATACTCTTTTATACAAATTTTCATATCTGATGCATCAAATATAAAAGAAACCCTAGAACCAACAAAACCAAGTTTTCCCAATTATAACACCAATCTAAGCACATCAGCCAGCCAATAAACCATAAAGCAAAGTAATAACACCGACAGCCTACTAAAAAAAGCACCAAAACGACATAAACTACCAAAATAAATCTTCAAACAATAAATAAACACCACAATACAAACAAATATTTGCATGGATAATTAAAAGTTTTACACTTGTAATGCAAACCCCGGTTTACAAAACAACACAAACCAATTTGGATAAGAAAAATAACATTAATTAGCTACAATATTCATAGTAATCCAAACTACAACAGCAATAAAGCATCAAATCGCATTAACCAGCTTGAGGGCGGCAATTTAGCAAGCACCAACAGACGAAAACATCAAACCAAACTCCCAAAAGGTCCAGATTTTTGCAGATAGCATATCAACAAGCACGCATTGATCAACCATATAAACCACAATTTCACGATTTCAACACCAACCCAATTCACAAAATCACCAAGAACAGCAAAACATTTCACTTACCCTCTCCGGGAAAGGAGCGGTGCTACCCTCCTCTTCCTGCCCAACAGCCTTATTAGCACTCAACCCTCCACTGTCATCAGCCATCTTTTTTATTTCCCTTTCTCCTCCCTTCTCCTCTGCTTTTGGCCTCTCGATTTCGCTGTCCCTCTCTGATATCACGATCACCTGCTGCTGCTGCTGTTGCTGTTGCTCCTGATCAACCTTTTCTTCCTGCTTCTCCTCCTCCTCCTCTTCTTCTCGAGTTCGCTGTTGCTTCAGCCTCTTGGTGGCCAACCTGGTCCGCGGCCTCCCCTCGACGGCCGCCGCAGCCTCCTCCCTAGCGATCGCGGCGCGGGTCCTGACGCGGTTCTGACCGGCGGCGGCAGTGGCGGTAGAAGCAGCTAACGTTGGGGCTCGGGCTCGGCGGACGCCTTTTCGAAGCTCCGGCATCTCTCAAAGTCAATCCCCATGCAATTCAAACAAAACCCCAGATGCCTTATCATGTTATACTAACTCTATCAAGACCCTGTTCATGGCTTCAACAACAAAAAAAAAAAAAATGGTTGGAGGTGGGCTTTTGTAAACCAAGACGAAATCGAATTGCTTTTCTGATAAAAAATTTAGAAAAGATATATGTTAATTTGAGGGTTAGGGCTAGGGTTAGGGTTTGGTTGGATTGTTGAAATATAGAGAGAGAGAGAGAGAGAGAATAGACGGGAAAAAAATGAATGACCTTTTGTTGTGTTTTGTGTAGAAGACTTTGTTTGTTGTGTTGAAGGGAGATGGTGTGTAATTTTATTTTATTTTTTTCCTTTTTTATTTTATTTGGAGGTTGTGGTGGGCCCATGTGCCATGTGTGAAGAGTAGTCAAAAGTAATTAATGTTTAGATTTGGAAATGGATACATGGTGTCATGGTGATTTATTTTAATTTATCATCTCTGAAATGGGCTCTTGCCTGGCTGGACTCTCTTTGAGAGAAATCCACCACCATGGATCAAACCCATGACATGCCATTTGTGTATATATATATTCTTTGTCCACCTTGGCTTTTACTCCCAAGTGTGGTGTTGTCTCACCATTGTGTGAGTGCTATCTCCCCATTCGTGGGAGCTGTGATCCAGGCTGTGCTTGTAGAGTCAAATCTCGCCGGTCCTGATAGTTGTTGTACTATTTTAAAAAAAAAAAAAAAAAAAAAAAAATGAGTTCAATTATCTGTTACACATTATTGGTCAAAATGTAAATGAGGTATAAAAATGAGATGTCCATGCTAAATTACACTTGACATGTAATTGACGACTAATTGAGCTACAAATATGAGACGCCTATCATTAAATTACACTTAAAATAAAAAGATTTGATTAAATAAAATAAAATAAAATAAAAAGGTAAAATTTAAATATTTCAAAAAAAAAAAAAAAGTAAGATGTCACGGAATCTCACTATTCGTATTAGTCATGCATTTAGAGTGTGTTTGATATGGCTTTTCAATTTGAGCTTCTAGGGTAGATCTTTTTGTAGTAGAGTTTATAATGAGTAGAGCTTCTGACAAAAAAGGTTTTTGATTGTGTAAATTACAAAAAATGTGTTGACAATGTAATTGACAATGTAATTTTAGAAATAGTTTTTGGTTGAGTGAATTACAAAAAAGGTGTTAACAATGTATTCATAATGAAAGAGTTATGGTGTAATATTTAAAATTTATAAAAGGTAGTTGAGACAATTCATATGTTTTAAAAAAAAACTCAAAAAAGGCTTCTTAGAGAAGCCCAAATTTTGGGCTTGTCCAAGTAGACATAAAATGGCTTTTCTAAAGAGTAATTAAGACAATGCATATATTAAAAAAGCTGTTTTGAGTTTTGCCAAACAACTGAAAAAAAACTTCAAAACAGCTTCTAACATTAAGAAAACACTTTTAATTCTTTCAAAAGTCATACCAAACATACACTTAGTATTTGATTTCATTCAGTAGTGTACTTCTAATTTGTTATGTGTCAGATTTTATATATATTTATATCATATAAAATTTTCCCATAGAAGTTTTTCTTATTGAGTTTAAACCAAAGGTAAATATACTAACTTCCCCTAGAGTTTTGTTTAATTATATCTAGAGAGCAAGTGTACGATTATCTATTCAAACCTCCTCTATTCTTAAAAATTGAACTAATTAAAAGACCAAATTGCTTACAGTTATTAAAGTTAAAAAATGAAGATAATATTTTTATAAAAAAAAAAAATAAGTAAAAGATGGTATAAATAATTTAAAATTTAGAATAACAAATTTTAAAATTTTTAAAATTAAAAAAGTAAATAAATTTTAATTAAAAATGAAGATAATTTAAAAATAAATTTCTATTTACTTTAAAAATAAAAATAAAATGAAGATAATTTAAATTTTGTAAAAGAGTTTTTTTATTTTCTATTTTAAAATTATTATTTTTAATTTATATTACATTGAAGGATGACCTTCAATTAATTTAATTTAATTATTTTTTTATAAAAGATTATCTTTATTTTTCAATTTTAAGAATTAAGGGGAATTTGGTCTTTTTAACAGTTCAATTTTAAGATAGGGGAATTTGAGTAGATAAATATATACTTGCTCTCTAACTGCATTTATGTCAAACTTCAGGGGGGATCATTGTATTTGTCCCTTAAAAGTTTAAAACAAGTCAGCGTTTTGTTGGACCATAAATTGGGTTGAGGTGCTTCTGGACCTTGAGGTGGAGTCCATGTTAATTTACATATACGATGACAGGGTTGACTGTGATTGGGTATTTGAAATTTTGATGGTGATTGGTTGATTTTGAACTCAGAAAAGTTTTGCAAGATCTGTTTTTATGAATCAATTTTGATTAATTTGTTGCAAGGATCACTACTTCTAGCACTGGACCAAAAATGATTGAACATGGAATAATATCGAAAAAAAATATTATTTTACATCATGATATGATAAATGATTTTCAACCATGTATCAAGTATGTATATATATAATTAATAATTATAAGGAAAAATGTTAGGGGACATCAACAATCGAAAAAAATTGAATGAAAAATTTTGTTTAAGGGGCACATTACCTTTTCGTAAAAATGATAATACACCTCCCTTCCACGTTAATAGTGAGAGATTCGAATCCCAATATACACATTTTACAAGTATGACCCTGTTTGGATGGCTTTTGGCGATATCAAAAGCTCTTTCAAGACTTAAAAGCTGCTTATAAGAGTTTGTGGATAAACTCATCCAAGTGCTTTCAATTTTTGAAAGCTCTTCTTTTCTTTGAAGAGCTTCCATAAAAACACGCAAAAGCCAATTTCTTTAATGATTTTTTTTTTTTTTTCAATTTTATCCTTCCATCGATCAAAATCAAAATAGAAATTCCACTCGTATCCCCTCTTTCTCACCTTCTCTGCGACCATGTTCTAGCACATCTCCACCAGAATTTTTTAACAAACATTCAAACAAACACAAAAATCAATCAAACCCGGAAGTAGATTAAACAAAACTAAATGATAAAATAAGAAATTGATGAAGTAAATATGTAGAGAGAGTATTCGGTGGTGATGGGTTCACTAAGATTTGAGAGGGAGATGTGTCAAAATTAGAGAATTTGAGAATGATGAAAAAAGACAATGACAAAGATCTGAATAGAAAAAAATGAAAGAAAATTAAAAGAAAAAAGTGGTGGAACTCGAGAGCCTTTCAATCTTCAATTGGAGCTCTAATGTGTGGTTGTTGTGGGTGGGTGGGTGTTGGTTGTTGATTGTGCTCTAATGTCACTTTTGTATTGATATATGAGTATTAGAGTCGTTGATCCTCAACTTTGTAAAAAAAAAAAAAAAAAATACATCATAATAGTATTTCTGTTAGTCAACGATTAATCAAAGTTAACTAGTCTATGTATAAAAAGATACTTTCAATCATGTTTTAATAGATTGAGACACGTGGCAGATTTATACCATTTTAATTTTGTAAATAATATTAATTAATTGAAAATTAAAAATAGATAAATAAGTTATAGGTAAAAATAGAACAAATCTACAAAATTAATTTTTAAAAAATAATAATTTGAAAAAATGAAATAATAATAATAATGGACGGTGAGATCAAATAAAATTTAAAATAGCAAAAAAAAAAAAAAATTAAAAAAAATTAAAAAACATTGCACAAACACACCTCGATTTTAGGTGTAATTGCAGCTATATGCAGCTTTTACCTAAAATTACACAAACATCCCCTGACGCTAGTGACAATCTGAAAGTATACAAACGTGGTTAAATTGCTTAAAGCATACCTAGAGGGGGGGTGAATAGGTTTTTACACCTTTTTTTCAATCCCTTGAACAAACTTTCGTTTGTCCCTCAAGGTAGCCTTACACACAACAAAATAAGCCAAGGAAGACAAACATAGACAATACGAGAATACAATCATAAGAGCAAGGTCTAAGTATATCATCTAGTTGTGTGAGGTATAAGAACAAATAAACACAACAACAAAGTAAGCTTGTATTTCAATAGATGTTCAATGAGTTACAAGAGTGATCAAAATATCACTATACAAAAATTACAATATACAAAAGAATCATAGATACAAAAATGATCAAAAGAATGAATCCACAAACCACACTATACAAAGTCTTGCTTCACAATACATCACACGTGAATATTATAAATCAAGATCATAAAATATACAATTAAAATATAAGAGAAAGAGATAGGAAGAATTAACACAAGAGATTTTTTAACGTGGTAAAACCTCCAAGGAGGAAACATCCACGAGTTGAACTACAACCACTGGGTACTATATATTGGATGATAAAAATAGAGAATCCACAAAGTGACCAATCTTTAGCTCACCCAACCTAGTGGAGTCTAAATCTACCCAACCCTATTGGAAAGTATGAGATCCCTCAATGATGCAAAACCACCATATATTGGACACCACACAAAACCAACATCGATGGTAGATTAGAAATTCCTCAAGAGTGCATACACCTTCCGTGTACCCCGCTCTATCGGAGTCTATGTCTAACCATATGCCTAGGCCTACCAATACAATAGCCAACTCCCTATCCAAGGCACTCTTGCCTCTAGGGAGCCTCCTATGCATGACTATCCGAGTCCTCCCGACTCTAGCCATGACTTCTTGCTTACCTATCCGAGTCATCCCGACTCTAGGCAAGTCTTCTTGCTTGGCTATCCGAGTCACCCCGACTCTAACCAAGACTTCATGCCTTTTACAAAGACTTCCTAGTGTGATCATGTGAATGCAAATGATGCAAACAATCAAATCAACATAGAACATGTGATCAATACATTATATGGTACAAATAGACCTAAACATGTGATAACACATTCAATAAAAGTCTAGATGCAAAATACGAGAATAAAACCTAAGCATGTGAAACACCAAACACATAAGCTCAAAGTCTCATTCACATATACAACACTTTAATCAAAATATATTCATGAAGTACAAGTTCAAGATGCAATCAACATACAATAAAATGCTAGATACATGAGATTTAATCAATCAATATTCTAGCTAAAAATATAGAGCAAGGATTTGAGATTTACATCAATCAAAACCTAGATTTCTCTAAATCGCAAACAAATACACAAATCCTAGATTTCATCAATCAAAGGATCAAATCAAATCTCAAGGTCATTTATCACAAAATTGATTCAATCAAGTTCCAAACAACCTAAGATGCCATTCTAATCACAATACAACTCACAAACATATGTAAAACCTAGAATCATAGAAACTAGTCAACATTAGTCTATAAATTGACTTTCAATTAGAATGATAATCAAGCTATCTTTCTCAATAGCTTTTACCAAACATAAACATAGATATAGAAGAAGAAACCCCAAGCAAATTGAAGGTTAAAAAGAAAGAAGTCCCAAAGATTTGTTCAATACCTTTGATTCTATAGCTGGTTCGGAAATCAGTGTGGAACTACCAGAAATCTTGATCAAACAGCTACCAAACCACTTGGAAATGATAGAGCACTCAAATACGAACACTCTCCAAGTTGAATCACTCAAATCCGACTCCAGATGAGGAAGATATGGTGTTTTGAAGTTCTGAAAATCTGGAGAGAAAATCTGACGGGAAACTTAATTCGGGTTGAGAAATCATCTCAGAAAACATCGATGAAGTCAACTCAACGAATGAGAACAAAAAGTAGCGTAGCTACATCGTTTGGACTCGAAACTACATGAATGAGTAACCGAAACGACCGGAACTCAATAAGACATCAAATAAGAACATGTTCAAGTCCACGTACAAAAATACAAAAACAAACAAGCACAAATACACACACATATGCTAATTTCCAGACATAGTCCTAGAAAATGCAATAAACAAAATATTACCAATATGGTATGAATGCATGAGCATATTTTGTCAAGTGTGTGGAAGTGAAACATAAGTGATGTTTAATCATGAAGGAACACACAAGAATGCTATGTGTGTGTGTGCCTAGCCTTGTACGAGATATGAAGTCCTTTAATACCTTTGTTGAACAATGATGCACGAATCTCTTAAAAGCCGGCTTCTTGAATGAATTATGGTTGAGACATCTTTCGTCTTCTTAATTCTTCAATACGAACCACTAAACATTACAAAAGAAACACATTTGATATGGAATTTATGCCAACACAAACTATAAACCTTACACAATCTATTAGAACTTAACTGTTGAGAGACTAAATAGTCTTTAATCATATTAACAAGACCAATTATTATTATTATTATTTATTTACTTAATAATTAATTAATTTTTAAAATTTATCTCATCCATAATTACAAAAAAAAAAAAAAAAAAAAAAAAAAATCAAATTCACACTCACTTTCTTCCTCTTTCTTTCTTTCTTCCTTCCATTTTTTTCCTTTCACTTTCCCTTTAGGCTTTGTTTGGTAAAATGGAGAAATGGAGGGAGGGAGAGGGTTGGAGGGAGAGCTCCAATCCCTTGTTTGGTTGGAGGGATAAGAGAGAGGAAAGGAGAAGAGGAGGGAGAGATGATCCTTTCGGGCCCACCAAAAGCAATCTGCCCATCAATGGGCGGATGAGAAAAGAAGGAGAGATGATTGAAGGGAAATGACTATCCCTCTAATTTTTTAAAGGGTAATATAGTAATTTTACAAATTATATACCAATCCACCCATTCAACTTTATTTTTAATACCAAACAATATGAAGGATATATGTTATCCTCTTCATCCCTCCTACTATCTCTCCCTCTTAATTCATCCATCCCTCATACTCTCTCTCCCTCCTACCAAACATAGCCTTAACTTTTTCTCACCAACCAAACAACCATTTTTCCTTTCATTTTATCTTACATTTCCTCATCAACCAAACAAAATAAATATATCAAATCACTAACGGCACGTTAACTAATCAGGAATGGATAAAATTAGAATCAAGTTCCACTGGAAAGGGAATAGAAGGAAATCATAATCAAATTACTAAATTACAGTCCAGTATTTATTAACAATTTAGAAATCGAAAACGAAATCAAATTTATTCCCTTTCTAGTGTTTACTTAAAATAAGGAATCGAAATGATACAGAATTGATTACAAAAATACCCTTATGTATATAACATGATGAAATATATTTTTTATTATGAAAAAATATATTTTATATTACTCATAACACTATAATTATAATAATTAACATCTTTATATTGTAAAACTTGAACTAATTAGATAAAGAACTATTGAGATAACTTGATTAAAAAATGAACTCGCAGTAGCTTGTATATGTATATGTGTGTGTATGTAAATATATATATATGGAATTTCATATTAGATTGATTGCTGAAAGGATTACAATTAGAGAATATAAATACATAAAAAAAAAGTTTCCTAACTAATGCTATAACCACTATAGTTAATGCTATAACCACTAACTAATTACATGTTTTCCCACACTAAAACTAATGTTATAACCACTACGATTAATGTTATAACCACTAACTAATTACATGTTTTCCCACACTCCCTCTCAATCTAGTTCAAAGATATCTATCACTCCCATCTTGCTAATACACAAAAGAAATGTAGGTCAAGTCAACCTTTTAGTGAAAACATCAGCTAGTTGATTTCCACTTGTGACAAATGGAATGCAAATTTGACCGCTTTCAATCTTCTCCTTGATAAAATGTATATCAATTTCAACATGCTTGGTTTAGTCATGGTGAAATGGGTTATGAGCAATGTTGATAGCAGCTTTATTATCACAATAGAGCTTTATTGTTTCTAACTTGTCAACTCGTAGTTCTTTTAGCAAAATCTTTAACCACATCAACTCGCATATTCCTTGTGCCATTGCTCTAAATTCAGCTTCAGCACTCGATCTAGCCACCATTGACTGTTTCTTATTTCTCCACGTAACTAAGTTTCCTCTAATGAAAGTGCAATATCCAAATGTTGATCTTTTGTCATCTATCAAACCTGCACAATCAGCATCTGTATATGTTTCTACTTGAAGATGACAATTTTTTGAGAAGAATAAGCACTTTTACAAGTGTTCCTTTAAAGTACCGTGGAATCTTCAAAAATCAAAACTGCCTCAATATGATTTTCACAAGGAGAATGCATGTACTGACTAATCACACTTACAACAAATGCAATATCAGGTCTAGTGTGAGACAAATATATCAGCTTACCAACCAATCTTTTATAGCGACCTTTGTCACTATAGCACCATCAATTGTACCTCTCAAGTTATGTTTTCTATACTTATCAGGAAAAAGGAATTATTCGGAACCCTAAGAAGAACAAGGTGGGCGACAACTAGAGAGGAAAAGAAAAATGAAATAATTTTGTTTTCTCTCAAAAGGGTTGGCTGAATTCACAAGGGGAAGTAAGGCATTGCGTTCTGGTTCTCTCAAGTCTCCATTCAACTACTCCCTAAATCCGTGATGTGCCCACACACACAGTTGCTAGATCGTGGGACATAACTCGAAAGGCTTAGTGGTAAATGATCGAAAAGAAAATGAATGAATGTTCTTCAAAGGCATGAAAACAAATCTCTTCCTCATATTCGTATATATATAAAAGGTTCCAATAAGACGATAAAATTTTTGAAACCTATCGTTCTTAAATCTCTTGATTTTATTACCTGGTTTCCACTGCGTGACTTACAAATTGAGGGTGGGCCGGTTAGTTCGAAAGGAGTAGAGGGTGTTAGGCTTCTGAAGGCCTCTAAACACTCTTCTTTTAAACACCCAATAAGAGAGAGGAGTGTTCAAGTGGTGGAAGATGTTTCTGTTGGGCATTTGGTAGCTGTGGACCAGAATCTAGTAGATGATCCAAATCAAGGCCGAGTTGATAAAACTCTTCCTTGTCATCAGCTAGCTTCGTTAGGAGACAATCTTAGGCAAGTTTTATCAAGAAAAGAAGACATGTTGCATATTTCAGTAGGGGTCGATGATGGAGATTTTCTTTCGAGTGTGGACTCTCATGTCTTGCCTACTAAAAGGAAAGGGAGAAATCGTAGTAATGCCATAAAAAAACCACACCATAACAACTAGGACTGCTAAAGGCAGAGGGTTAGAGGTTACAATTGGTCAAGCAAAGGATCAGTCGGTTGTTAAGAGAAATTCATTGTCATGGAATCTGTAGGTGGGTTTCAATTAAGGTAATCAAGACGGAAGCGGCTCTGGGTTTCAATTTTAGTGGGAAAGAAAGAAAGGTCATTGATGAAGTTTCGAGAAGGGAGTTAGAAGATGTGGCTTAGTTTAACAGTCATAAGGGACAGAAATCGGCTTGGAATTTTGAGAGATAACCAAGGTTATTGAAACGGGGGTGGCAATAGGGGTCGACTACAACCAAAAAGAGAAAACGGGCCTTGAAGAGCATGTGGACAATGATAAGAAAGGTAGAGAAAGGCCAAATGGTGACAATGAGACTTAACAAGCTGATGTTCAGGTATTTTTGGGTTTTGTTATTTTTATGTTAGTACTCTTTTGGAACATTAGAGGCTTGGGTAAAGTGGAGAAAAAAAAGGATGATTAAAAATATGGTCCTCAGCTACAAACCAATTATTCTTTTTATTCAAGAGGCCAAGTTGAATCATTTTGATGTTAGGGTGCTAAGGTCTCTAGGCGGCTCGTGGCTCACTAATGGTATTGGTGTGGATGCAATCAAATCAGTAGGGGGTTTATTACCGTTGTGGAATGAGGAGCTTTTTGCAATGAGCTTTTGTATTTAGTGAATGGGGAGTTTATTAAGCTTAAGAAAAAGGTGGTGTTTTGCAACGAGTATGCAGCTAATTAAGAGTGCGAGAAAAAGCAACTTTGGGATTACATTATTAGTGCGCAATCCTCTTTTCCTTTGGACTGGTGCATTAGAGGGGATTTCAACACTATCCTAACTCGGCGGAGAGAAGAGGTGGGGTTTGTAGTGTGGGATCTATGAGAAATTTTAATGCCTTCATTTCAAAGGCAAAGGTGGTTGATAACCCTATGCATGGTATGACGTTCATGTGGTCTAACAATAGGGAATCCGAGTCTTGGGCGAGGTTAGGCAGATTTCTATTCTTTTTTTTTTTTTTTCTCTCGATGTTTCCCAAGTTATTGCAAAGGGGTCTTCCCAAGACTCTTTTAGACCATAATGCTATTGTGGTAGGGGAACTGAGCGTTGATTGGGGTCCAAAATCTTTCCGCTTCTTCAATGGTTGGCTGGAGGAAAAATGGTTGATGAAGGAGGCCATGAAGGATTGGAAAGACTATTCAGCAAAAAGGTCATATAGTTACGTTCTTCTTTCCAAAGCTAAAGCAACCAAGCACCATATGAAGAACTGGGTTAAATCTTATAAGATTACTTGCAATGATATCAAGAGTGTTGAAGATAGCTTGGCTTTGGTGGAGAGTCGGGCGGTTGTAGAGGATTGGTCACCAAGCTTGAGACAAGATCGTTTGGCACTCATTTCTAAATTGTGGAAAAGCATTCATGTGGAAGAACAGAAATATAGACAATTGTCAAGGGTAAAGTGATTGAAAGATGGAGACAATAACACTAATGTGAGAAGAAAGATTAATTTCATAGGCGACATCTCCTTCAACAAGGTTTCTTACTCGAATCCGACGAGTATAAGAGAGGGGGGTATTGATGTATTTTAAAGATCACTTCAAGAAGGCTTCATGGGATAGGCCGAAGTTCAAAGGGCTCATGCTAAAAACTCTCTCTATTTCTCAAAGGAACGCTTTAGAGGAAGGTTTTAGTGATGAAGTGTGGGTGGCGTTGAGTAGTTGTGATAGTAACAAGGCTTCCGATCCGGACGGTCTTAATTTGAATTTTGTGAATGACAATTGGGAGGCGATCAATGAAGACATTATGAACTTTATTCATGAGCTTCATAAGGATGGTTCGATTATCACTTAAATAGTACTTTTCTCGCTATAATTTCAAAGGTGGGGAAGCCAAAATCGATGAAAGACTTTAGACCCATAAGTTTGGTGGGATCAATGTATAAGATCTTTGCTAAGGTTTTGGCTAATTGCATGAGAAGAGTGATGAATTCAGTTATTGGTGATTCTCAAATGGCTTTTGTAAAGGACCACCAAATTATAGATAGTTTTGTGATAGCAGAGAAGGTGAATCACAAATGGAAGGAAGACAATGATTGGTTTACTTATGAAGCTAGATTTTGAAAAGGTGTACGATAGTGTTGATCACTCTTTCCGAGACTTAATGTTGGAGGGTATGGGTTTTGGCTCAAAGTGGAAACATTGGATCGGCTGGTGTGTATCTTCCCCTTCCTTTTCGGTGTTAGTTAACGATTGCCCAACAAGCTAATTTGGGTTGGAAAGAGGATTACGTCAAAGTGATCCCTTATCCCCCTTCCTTTTCAATGTTGTTATGGAAGGATTAAGTTGTTTACTTAATAAGGCAATGGATTTGAACATGATTCAAGGTGTGATTTTTGGCAATAACGAGGTTCATATGACGCACCTCCAATCTACGGATGACACCATCATTTTTGTGGAACCATGTATTGAGGGACTTTTGAATTTAAAGAGGTTGTTGCATTGCTTTGAATTGGCTTCGGGGTTGAGGATAAACTTTTATAAATCTTGCTTGGTTAGGGTAAGGAAAATGAAGAATGAGGAATGAGGAATGAGGAAGGGAATTGGGCGGTAGCTCTTCGCTGTACTAATTCTTCTCTCCCCATTACGTATCTAGGTTTGCCTCTTGGTGGCAATCCACGCAAGGAGGCTTTTTAGAACTCGGTGGTGCAAAAGGTAGAGTATTGTTTAAAATCTTGGAAGAGAGGTTTTTTGTCTAAAGGATGTAGGTTGGTCTTGATTAAATCCGTGCTCTCTAGTGTGCCGACGTACTTCATGCCCGTCTTCAAAATTCCAGTAGGAGTAGCGAGGAAGATAAAGAAATTGCAAAGGGACTTTTTTTGGGTGATGGCATTGAAAAGAGAAAGATCCATTCTATGGATTAGAAATTGGTGTGAAAAAGTAAAAGAAACGGGGGTCTAGGAACCGGGAGGATACTTGATAAAAATATGGGTTTATTGGCTAAGTGGATATGGAGGTTTGGAAGAGAGAATTCTTCTATTTGGAAAAATGTGTTTTGTGCCAATTATGGGTTGCATGAAAATGTAATTTCCTGGAATTTGAGGAAATCTAATGTGCATTCCCATATTGTTAAGGCGGTGGGTAGGCTATTGTTGGAAGGGTCTACCACTGATAAGATTCTCAAAGAAGGGTTACATGAGGTTATTGGTAATGGCAACAGGGCTAGCTTCTGGGATGACATCTTGTGTGACTCCACTCCCTTGAAGTTGGCCTTTTCGCGGATTTGTGCCTTGGCAACTAAGAATGAGGGTTTGGTGAGGGATTTTGGGAGGTGGTGTTGTTCGAAATGGGTATGGGAAGTGCTGTTGCGAAGGCTATTGTTTGACTAGGAAATTGAGCAATGAAAGTGCTTCCTATGCTCCTTGGACTATATTACGATTCGTAGGTTCTATTTCGATGCTTTAGCCTGGAATTTTGTCCCAAAGATGTGTTCTCCATGGGTTCTTTCCGTAGATGCTTAGAAGATATGGATTCAACCGTTTCTTTTAATTCTGAGCTCATTTGGCAGGGGATTAGTCCTCCAAAAGTGGAGGTGTTTATGTGGCACCTTTGAAACTAAATATACCACGGTGGTAGACTTGATTGCATGAGTTTGATCATGGCTGAGTACTATTTATTTTCAACTTTTTAATAAATCTCAAATATAACATTTTGCAACTGATAGATTGGGTTACCCGTTAATTTAACAAATTGTTTCGAGTTTTTATACTTAAACTCATTAAGCTAGTGTTTGAGTGAGACAATTTTAACAAGATACGAAGATGACACGACACAAATTCGCAATAACACCAACACACAATCCATTGCCAAGTCTACTAGTTGCCGTCCCTCCGCCCCTGCATAATATTAGATCAAATCCCTCATCGTCATTTTTTTAAAATAATCTATTACAATCAATTCAGGATTTACGACTCAAACATTCAACGGTGTAGGTGTGACTTGTGAGGACACTAAGCCAACTTTATTTTGTATATATATTTTTTTTTTTCTGTTTGTTACTTTTCAAAACATAACATGTATAAATTTAATAATTGATTTTTTTTCAAAATTTTCAATTAAACTATTGAATTAGAAATTTAGAATTCACAGAGTCAGGGACTCAGGAGCGGGCCTCATTAAAAATTTGAATACATTTTAGTACATTACATTTTAAAAAATAAAAAAATTTAAAATACATTTTACATTTTAGTACTATAAATTTTAAGTTTTCATCATTTGGCCTCCTAATTTTAGACTTTCAATTACGACTCGAGTCAATAATTTATTTTGTCCCATTTTCTTTATAAATTTGAATCAATATCTTTTTCTTTAAGATTATAATTAAAGAGACCGATCACATTATCAAACAATTATGTAAATTTGTTTGATTACTATAATATACTTACTAAATAGATAATAATTGTTGCCTTAAATGTTTTATAATTTGAAGACGAAATAAGAAAGAAAATCTTAAATTTGACCAAATATATTTTCCTTATATGAGGAAATTGAATATATATATATATATATATATTTATATTAAACACAAGCTCTTTGATCTTTTTCTTTTTTTGAATCATATACGGTGGTGGCGACTCGAACATTATTAAGCTGAATGAGCGCTCTTACTAGTTATCACCAAGTCACATTGGGCAGTCACACTCTTAATCTTAATTATTAATTATATCACTTGACATATTTTAATTAATTAAAAAAAACATCAAAATCCATACAAATATTTTTAAAAAGAACAAAACCACAGAGAGTAATTTTGTAGTATTTGATTAACGGGTATTTTATTGTAATTTTAGTAAGAGTACGGTCTTATTGCGCTTTCAATAAATGTAGAGCTACTTTATTACAATTTGAGCTTGAAATAAAATAAACTAGTTAAGTTAAATGAAATGACAAATAAATTTTTATTAAAATTATGAGATGATGTGGTGAATAATAATAAGGTAAAGTCACTTATCATAACTCAAAAAAGTCTGTTAAATAATCAACCAAAATAATATAACATTTTCATCATCATGTCTCTTTGGATGATTCCATAGTCGAATTTCTTTGGGTAGTTTATATATATATATATATATATATATATATATTTTATCCCCTTTGAGTTAACTTTGGTTGTTAGGCTTTATTTTCGCTTGTTGATTTACTTTGAGTAATGATTTTCAGTACGTGCTATTTTGGCTTGCTTACCTTTTACCTAGTGTAATACCATAGGGGCAGGGCCGGTCCTGAGATTTCGAGGGCCCAAGGCAAACTAAAAAATTGAAGCCCCCAAATCCCGACTTTCCATATATTTTTACTTGATTTTTTTCTCTAGTAAATACTTATAAAAATCATTATAATAACAAAAAATCAAGACTAAATTATAACAAAACTAAAATAGAAAAACGAAATTCTAACATAATACATACAAAATTCAAGAACAATTCTAGCAATGCATACAGAAAAATTCAAGAACAATTTTTTCTATTGGGTAGTTGGGTTTCTGAATCCTTACTTTCGGGTTCCATAATACATACAAAATTCTAACAAAACTTAAAATAGAAAAACGAAAAGTGGCTTTTCGAATTAAAAGAAGAAGAAGAAGGAAAAGAGGTGTTAAATTACCTTCTAAAACAACTACGATTGATTTCAAGAAGAGAGCTTCCAAATTCCAATCTAAGAACAATTACTTTCCCACTGATTCCCAATTTCGTAAGAGCCAAGAACAATGAATTTGGAAGAAGTAAAGAAGTAAAGAACCCTAAAAAATTTCGAATGTCTGATACAATGAATTGCAATTTGCAATTTGATATTTTGTGGTTGGGTAAGCATAATGATTTTGTCTATAAATAAATAAAAATAAAAATAAAAATGAGAGCATAATGATTTTGTTTCTTTAATGGGCCTTTTTTTTTTTTTTTTTAACAAAAAACATATGGGATGTATATAAATATTTCTTTGGTGGGCCTTTTAAATGATAATTGACATGAGGGTTTTTTTTTTTTTTATATAAAAAATAAAAACTAAAATAAATAAATAAATAAATAAAACTCTACTCGAGCCTAAAGACATAATACACAGTAAACTGAATTTTGGAGCCCTTAGAAAACGGGGGCCCTAGGTGGCCACCTTGTGGGCCTATGCCCAGGGCCGGCCCTGCATAGGGGGTGGAGCTAGATATTCAAATTTGGGGGTCATTATACCCAAAATAAATAAATAAAGGGTCCAAATTGAAAAGGGTTTAAAATTTAGTAATAGTTTTATAATTGTTTTAAATGGATTTCCAAAAAAAAAATTTGAGGGTAAGGGGGGCCATGGCTCCCACTAGCCCCCCTCCCATTGCCCATGCATACTATTAGATCAATTTCATCTCATTGCTATTTAAAAAAAAAAAAAAAAAATCTATTTCAATTAAAAATGATAAGATAATACAATTAATTAAGGGTTGATGAGAAGGAGATACGATTCAAACCCACAACTCAAAAGATGTATGTGTGATGACAAGCCAGTAGACAACTTTATTTTGTATTTTTTGTGTTTATCTGTATATATATATATTTTTTTGACATATCAGTTAAAACAAATTGATCCACACAATGAGGAGATCTCTCCAACCAAATTCAAAGACAATGCCAACTTAGCTAAATTTTGTATTTTTTGTGTTTATCTGTTTTTTTTTTTTTTTTTTTCTCAAAACAAAAACAAAAGCAAACAGTTGATCTGACATATTAGTCAGAACAATTCCACACAATAAGGAGATTTCTCTAACCAAATAGACCCATAATCCAAAGACAGTGCCAACTTAACTAAATTTTGTATTTTTTGTGTTTATTTGTTTTTTTTTAAGGGAACATATATATTATAAAAAAAAAAAAAAAAACCAGTTGATCTGACATATCAATCAGAATAAACTTCTTCTCACAATAAGGGTCAACTCAGCTCAATTTTATATTTTTTGTGTTCATTTGTTTGTTGCTTCTTCTTCTTTTTGAGAAGGAACATATACTAGTATTAGGTAAAAAAAATAAAAAATAAGAAAAAAAAAAAAAAAAAAAAAAAAAACAAACAAACAAACAGTTAAGCTGACATATAACAAACTACTCCATACAATGACGAGGAGTCAAAATCCAAAGACGGTGTCAACCTAGGCAACTTGGCTGAAGAATGAGCTACTTTGTTAGCATTTCTAGAGATAATCAAGCCAATTTTAAAGTATGTTACCATTCAAAACATAACATAAATAATTTTAATAAATGAGTTTTCAAAAATAATATTTTTTAAAAAAAATATTCAAAAATAATATTTTAATTAAACTATAGAATTAGAATTCAAGACTCAATTCTTTCAAAAAAAAAAAAAAATCAGTAGTCAATCATTTATTTTTCTTTCCTTAAATATATATATATATATATATACATATAAAAAAAAAAAAATTGAATCTATCAATCTTTTTCTTAATGAGTAATCTTTAAATTTGATTGTTATATATATATACTTACTAAATAGATAATAATGGTTGACGAGATGAGGTTAGTCCGGTGTATACTCCTCACACCTGCACCATGAGGTTGTGGGTTCGAATTCTCTCCATCCCTAAAAAAACCTAAATTGATGTAATACTTAAATATATAATAATAATAATAATAATAATTGTTGCCTTAAATTTAGAGAGCTTCTTTTGACAATCCAATTTTTTTTTTGACACTTCTTTCTAAAAACACTCCATTCTCAAACTTGAAATTTTAAAAAATTCTAAAGACACTTCATTTTGGTACAAGATTATCCTTTTTATCTTTTTTGAATTAAATTATTAAAAAAAGAAATTATCTCTCCTAAATCATTAGATTAATTATTACATATTAAATACTCTCTTCTAAATTTTTAATTACCATATTAAACTCTCTCTCCTCCAATACATATCTCTAATTTTCTATCTCCATTCTTTCTTAAGTAACACTAACAGTTAAGATAAAAAAAAAAAAAGCTTACTAATAAGCTTAATTTTTAGGAACCATATGTATGTGTGTGTGTATATATATATATATTGAAAAGTCCTGGAGGCGTGTTTAATATAAAGCTAGGGGGGGGGGGGGTGAATAGATTTTAGCTAATTATTACCCAATTTTCGCGTGCATGTCAATTTTACGAAAATACCCCTAGCAAGTCAAATATACATACAAGTGTAATAAGATGCGGAAATAATAAATGACACTTGATGTTTACGTGGAAACCCAACCACTGGGAAAAACCACGGGCTGTTTAGTGCGCCACACTCGGACCTCGAAATCCACTAATTGAAATGGAGTTTACAACCTATGTAGACCTCGTCTAACACTCCGGTTAATAACCCCCCACTTCTACCACGCGGGCCTTTAAAAGTGGCTCTAGTCCAATTGCTTATGTGACCACCTATTCCCGGTGTCCGACCTAATCCCGGTCAATCACACAAGACTTCAATCTCTCAAAAGAGATGTACAACCCTATGTGAATATGTATGAATATTCAATTAACAAACAAGGCTAGGGAACCTTAGATGCTTATCTAGGATGATGATATATTCAATTTAAATCAATCCTAGATATGAAAATAGCTATATGTCATGGCATACAACTTTAGCTAAGTAAAGGATAACCAATCCTAGATACATAGCTATCACAAAAAACCCACAAACATTCAAAAGATTAACTAGTTGATTAAAAAACAATCTATCAACCTAGTTATAAATAAATCACACAAGAATGTTTATGGCATAGCTTTTAGGCAATAATGACCTAATCAATTAAGCTATCAAAAATAATCTCAATCATATAATGAGATTAATTAGCTAGATATAAAATAGGCATGAAAACCTAGCTAACATAAATAACCCAATCAACACATAATCTCAATCATGTATGTAGAAATTAATCTAAACACATACAAGTAATAAATGAGATAAAATTGATAAGTAGAAACACTAATTATGTAAGATAAAAGTGTTCAACAAATCATACCATGTGTGTTGAAGAAGACCCATGCATTAGCACATGCTAGATGAACCTAGATGATGCATAGATGATGATTTGTGCATGTGGGAATGGGTTTAGAGAGATAAAGATGTAATCTTTAAGCTTTTTCTCTCAAGTCTCTCTTTCTCTCTCAAGAATAAGGAGCCTCTCTCTCTAGGGTTTGATTTTGTGGCTCTACCCTCAAAATGATGAGAAATATATGTATTTATAATGCCCAAATGAAATTATGTCGTTTTGGAAGAAATGGAAAAATTATGGGCATTTTCGCGGTACTCGCGTCAATGCAGCGACTCAATATTCGAGCGCTTCGAAATATGATCAAACGACATCGAAACCTTTCATATGATATATCGTTGGAAAGGTATGAATGTCTACTTTCTACTCGTTTTTACAGAATGGAATTTTGATGTCTGTATAAAAAGTTATGGTCAATTGAGTGACCAAAGGTCAGAAACGGACAACAACAGAGTTGCCCTGTTTTGGTTGTAACTTTGGAGATTTTAAAACCAATCCAAACGGTCATGAAATATTACGAATAATATACCGTTGGAAAGGTATGGGTGTCTAGTTTGTACAGAAATTTTCAAAACTCATTTTGAAACTTTGTGTAAAAAGTTATGGTCACAAGACCATGCAAAGGTCAGTTTTGAAAACACTTAAAACATTGAAATCCAATCTTTTAAAACTAGACACCTTACTCCAATCAACCAAACCAAAACTACCACTTATCCAAGAGAAGAATGAGACCTTCTCAAGTGGTCAACCATCGCGCTAAGACATGCACACCATCGTGCAAGCGCGGACGTTTCCGATCACACAAACGGAAACGAATTACACCACACTTAAGACTAATCATGAAGTGCAAGTGTGGGTATTGAATGCATCCTAATGCCTAACATGTCATGGCATTATCATTGAACAAGATGCACTCAATTCAAACATGCATGAATAAAATTCATGACTTTGCATCCTAATGCCTAAACATGTCATGGCATTTCATAGAACAAGATGCAATCAATTTAATGCAAGAAGAGATATTGAATAATCAATAAAGCACAATGCACACAAAATATAAACACAACATTCAAGAATAAGAGTTATGCATGTTGTGTGTGTGTGCAACTATATCTCTTCAAGGCAAAGTAAGCACAAGATATATACCTTTGGTGCTTGTCCTCTTGAGGTCTTGGAAATGGTCTTTGATCTTCAACTAATCACCTAGACTACCCTTACAACCAAACCCCAACATGTGGTTTGCCCACGAAATAAGCCAATCAACTAAAGGGAATCCTTACATATATAAATTAATATATATATATATATATATATATATATATATACATAACGAGTACCATTTAAAAAAAAAATCGAAATATGAAAATATTTTTTGTTACTCTTGTAGGTATGTGATTGCCTAGAGAACTTTAATTCTTTCATTAGTCTTAGAAATTCTGAGTTTAATCGAATCTAGTTGAAATAATTCAAGCTTTCATATATATATATATATATATATGGGTACAGATATTGACACCTATAAAAATGATAAGCGCAACCATATTTATAAGTACACCCATTTCTAAAATTTAAAATTAAAACATTACTAGAAACACTCATCTCAATGCCAATAGTACCCTTATTTAAATGAATGTTTTCATTTTAATACAATTTATTTATAAACCCTCATAAGTTATTAACCTACTGAAGGATGAGATGTATATCAATTACAATGATATACATCTCATCCTTCAATGCAAATACTGCTTTATGGTACAAAAAAGAAAATATAAAAAATTAACATCCTATAAAACGGTACAATAGAATAATCTAAGAGACTTTACATAATATTTGGGAAAACAACAATCTACAACATCATGCTTTATATCACAAATACAAGAAATATGTTTGTTTGAAGACTTTGAGATAAAGAATTGAGGCTGTTTGATTCCAAATAACAATACAGAAGGAAATTAACCTAATCAGGCTTGACAAGGCATTAGAGATAAGGAAGCAGTAACATTGTGGATTCTGATAAAACCTGCCACTAAAAAGAATTACATAATCGAGTTTTTAAGTGAATTTTGCCATGTATGTTCGTGTATCTTACAAACAATATGTGCAAATGAATATGCTATTGAAAGAAGCTTCAGCCACCACCAGTTATGGAGAAGCCAATTTATTCTTGTTCCATTACTTTGTTATACGATAATGGAAGATTTTGGCTCCGTTAGGCTTCTGTTCTTCTTGTTCTTTTTTTTTTTTTTTTAAAAAGAAAAAAAAAAGGATTAAAGTTGAATTAGGGTTTTTTTTTTTTTTTTTTTTTTTTTTTTTTTTTTTTTTTTTTTTTTTTTTAATAAAGTGATATAGTTGAAGATATGGGTGTAAATAGTATTTTGTTTATTTTTAATTAAACTAATTTGTCCTTATTGGTAAATTCCTATTGGGATATTTTGTAATTAAATTTTTTATTAAGAGAGCTTCTCCTTACAATCCATAAATTATCTATTCACACTCCAATTTAATTTTTTTTTATTAATGACAATTTAAACCTAAATTAAAATTACTAAACAAGACAAAAAAAGAAAAAATTAAAGACACTCCAAACTAATTAAATTATTAAAAAAAAATTCTCTCGCATAAATCATTATATTAAATATTACTTACTAAACTCTCTCTCCTAAATCTGTTATTACCATATTAAACACTCTCTCTTAATTAATCTCTCTCCATTTTTTTTATAAAAAAAAAATCATGTTTCCATACTTTCTCGATCAATCTCTGATTAATAGTTAAAGAAAAAAAAAACTTATGAATAATTTAGTCTTTTACTAACAGTAATATATATATATATTAAAAAGTCAATTTTCAAAAAAAAAAAAAAAGATATATGAAAGCTTGAATTGTTTTAACTAGATTCAATTAAACTCAGAAATTTCTAAGACTAATAAAAGAATTAAAGTTCTCTAAGCAATCACATACCTACAAAAGTAACAAAAAGTATTTTCATATATATTTCGATTATAAAAAATAAATAAATAAAATAAATAAATAAATAAAGATACTTTTTTTTTTGAGTTTTTTTTTTTGTTTGTTTTTTTTTTTTTTTTTAAATATATACATACATATGATTCCTAAAAATCAAGCTTATTAGTAAGTTTTTTTTTTTCTTAATAGAAAATTAGAGATATGTATTGGAGGAGAGAGAGTTTAATATGGTAATTAAAATTTTAGGAGAGAGTATTTAATATGTAATAATTAATCTAATGATTTAGGAGAGATAGGTTTTTTTTTTTTTTTTTTTAATAATTTAATTCAAAAAAATAAAAAGGATAATTGAAAGTGTACAAACGTAGTTAAATTGTTTAAGACATACCTAGATGGGGGGTGAATAGGTTTTTACACCTTTTTTTCAATCCCTTGAACAAACTTTCGTTTGTCCCTTAAGGTAGCCTTACACACAACAAAATAAACCAAGAAAGACATACATAGACAATATGAGAATATAATCATGTGAACAAGGTCTAAGTATATCACCTAATTGTGTGAGGTATAAGAACAAATAAACACAACAACAAAGAAAGTTTGTATTTCAATAGATGTTCAATGAGTTACAAGAGTGATCAAATATCACTATACAAAATTACAATATACAAAAGAATCATATATACAAAAATGATCAAAAGAATGAATCCACAAATCACACTTTACAAATACTTGCTTCACTATACATCACAAGTGAGTAATATGAAACAAGATAATAACATACACAAATAAAATATAAAAGATAGAGATAGGAAGAATTAACACAAGAGATTTTTTAACGTGGTAAAACCTCCAAAGAGGAAACATCCACGAGTTGAAATACAACCATTAGGATACTATATATATTGGATGATAAAAATAGAGAATCCACAAAGTGACCAATATTTAGCTCACCCAACCTAGTGGAGTCTAAGTCTACCAAACCCTATTGGAAAGTATGAGATCCCTCAATGATGTGAAACCACCATATATTGGACAACACACAAAACCAACATCGATGGAAGATTAGAAATTCCTCAAGAGTGCATACAACTCCCATGTACCCCACTCTTTTGGAGTCTATGTCTAACCATACGCCTAGGCCTTCCAATATTATTTCCAACTCCCTATCCAAGGCACTCATGCCTCTAGGGAGCCTCTCATGCATTACTATCCGAGTCCTCCCGACTCTAGCCATGACTTCTTGCTTACCTGTCCGAGTCATCCCGACTCTAGGCAAGTCTTCTTGCTTGGCTATCCAAGTCATCCCAACTCTAACCAAGATTTCATGCCTTTTACAAGGACTTCCTAGTGTGATCATATGAATGCAAATGATGCAAACAACCAATTCAACATAGAACATGTGATCAATACATTCCATGGTACAAATAGACCTAAACATGTGATATCACAAGTAATAAAAGTCTAGATGCAAAATACAAGAATAAAACCTAAAGCATGTGTAAACACCAAACACATAAGCTCAAAGTCTCATTCACACATACAACACTTGAACAAAATATATTCATGAAGTACAAGTTCAAGATGCTATCAACATACAATAAAATGCTAGATATATGAGATTTAATCAATCAATATTCTAGCCAAAAATATAGAGCAAGGATTCAAGATATAAATCAATTAAATCCTAGATTGTTCTAAAACACATACAAATACAATAATCCTAGATTTCATCAATCAAAGGATCAAAACAAATCTCAAGGTCATTTATCACAAAATTGATTCAATCAAGTCACAAACAACCTAAGATGTCATTCTAATCACAATACAACTCACAAACATGTGAAAAATCTAGAATCATAGAAACTAGTCCACATTTGTCTCTAAATAGACTTTTGATTAGAATGATTATGAAGCTATCTTTCTCAATAGCTTTCACCAAACATAAACATACATATAGAAGAAGAAACCCCAAAGATAAGACCAATACCTTGGATTCACGAGCTGGTTCGGATTTCTATGTGGAACCACCAGAAAACTCGATCAAACAGCCACCAAACCACTTAGAAAAGGTAGAGGACTCAATTATGAACGTTCTCCAACTTGAATCACTCAAATCCGACTTCGTATGAAGAAGTTATGGTGTTTGGAAGATGAGAAAATTTGGGGGAAAAACTGATAGGATTTTATAAACTTTTCTTCTTGGAATGAAATGGAGGGAATGGAGGGAAATAAAAAGGAGGAGAGAGGAGAGGATTTTTGGCCAATCAAAGAGAGCCACCTCAGCCCAGCCGGGTGGGGGGTGCGTGGGCCACACGGGGGCAGAGAGCCTCTCTGGCCGTGGGCCCACGGCTCCCACACGGCTTGGGCCACACGTGGCCTCTTGGCCACTTTCGCCCTCGCGCGCTCCCTCACGTTCTTCAGCCGTATCTTGGGGATCCGAACTCCGATTTCGAATCCGTTTCTGGATTACGAACCATGACTCCCTCACGCACAACGAAGACTACACAAATTTGAAAAATGGTTGAGAAATCATCTCGGAAAACGACGATGAAGTCAACTCAACGAATGAGAACGAAAAGTAGCGTAACTACATCGTTTGGACTTGAAACTAAATGAATGAGTAACTGAAACGACCGGAAATCAATAAGGAATCATAATAGAGCATATTCAAGTCCAAATACAAAAATATGGAAACATACAAACACAAAGACACACACATATGCTATTTCCTAAACATAGTCCTAGAACATGCAATAAGCAAAGTTTGTCAAGATAGTATAAATGCATAAGCATATATTATCAAGTGTGTGAAAGTGATATATAAATGATGTTTAACCATGAAGGAACACACAAGGATGCCATGTGTGTGTGTGTGTGTGTGCCTAGCCTTGTAAGAGATATGAGGTCTTATATTACCTTTGATGATCAATGAAGCACATATCTCTTTGAAGCCGGCATTTTGCATGAATTGTGGCTAAGACTTTCTACGTCTTCATAAATCTTCAACATATGGACCACTAAACATTACAAAAGAAACACGTTTTAATATGGAATACATGCCAACACAAACTATAAAACTAACAATCTCCCCCTTTGGCAAATTCCATGTCAAAACCCCTAAACATATACTAAAACAATTACAAAGAAAATTTGGTCACAATGAGTACAATAAGTTACACATATAGACACAAATTAAAACAACAAGTCTTGAACTTCATCTTAGTCTTCTCTTAATATCACCTAAAATAAACTTGAAAGCACAAGAATATCCAAGAGACAACACATATGGCAATATACAATCTTAGACAAGAAAATAAAAACATTTAAGTTCAAATGGATCATGTATGCTCCCCCTTAATACATACTATCCAACAAAGCATTCTTAGCCAAGATTCAACAAAAAATATTACATGCCATAAAGTTCAAACTTGATACCAAATATACTAAAACAAAAAAAATAATATGAGACTAAGCATGCTAGATATCTCCCACATCTCTCATATTTCTCCCCCTTTTTGACATGATATGAAGCCAAAGGGAAAGAGTAAGAAAATATACCTCAAGGAACTCTTTAGCCACTTGTGCCACCAAGGAAAGTATTACGGTTTGATGATCTCGCATAGTGCTTTGTTGTAGTTGCTTTTCCTTCCAATTCTTTGATCCTCTCATCTTGTACAACAATTTTGGCACTAAGATCTTCAATCTTCCTTTGTGACGCCTCAATCAATCTTCGTGACTCTTCAACCTCAATCTTCAATTGCATAGCCCAACTTGGAAGTGTAAACAAGGAATATGGCTAGAATCAAGAGATTCACTAAATAGCCTAAAAGTATCACATGACTTTCCTTTTTCCTTGTATGACATGCTTGTCACACGGTTCTCACTTAACTTTTCCAAGGGAGGAAGTATCACATCATCATCAAGAGACTTCACTCCTTTAGCTAAGCACAATTGAGTAATAAATCCCGGAAAAGCTAATTTCTTATCCAATCGACTTGTGCAAGCCGCAATCTCAATTTGTTCCATAAGCAATTCACCAAGATTTATAGGTTTGTTAGTCATTAAGGCATACACAATTTTGATTTTATCTCTATTAAGCTCGGAAGCATTAGTAGAAACAACAAGATTGGAGCAAACAAATAAATGCCAAAAAGCACTCACTTTAGTTAGCTCGCCTTGTCTAATAAAAGCACGTTTCCCCCACATAAAATTAACATCATCACAAAGAGTTTTACCCATTAAATCAAGGTTTTCCAAGACATCAACATCAAGGAAATCCGACTCAATATCATAGGGCAAGTCCAGAAATTCATTCAACTTCCTAGCACAAACTCTAAAAACAACTTTTCTTATGTCCAAAATGGCACTAGTCACGGTAGAACTTTCTTTGTAAACATGATAAAATTCTTTAACCATGGTCTCATTAGAAACTCCTAACATGTCAATCCAAGAGCCCCAATTTCTATCCATAAGCACCTTATAAACATAAGAGCCATCACAAGAGTTCAAATCTATACCTCTTTCTTGAATGATCTTCTTGCAACCAAATATTCCCAAATCCTTCACATTGTTGGCTTTGGAAACCTTGGAAGAAAGTGAAGGTTTAGACTTGTCAACGGGAATAGAAGAAATGTTACCACCAACCTTCTTCGCCTTACACATGATCTTGTAACACAAAAACACTAAAAACAAAAAGTGAGAGGAAACATAGAAACAAATTAGTAACCAATAAACATATACAAAGGCAAAACATTATATTCAACAAATCATCATGCATATAAGAATTTATCATAGCATCTCCATGATTTATCAAAAATAAGAATAATGCCAACAAACAACAACCTTGAAGAACATGTGAACATGTCATAAAAGAGAACAAGAATTTAGCATATTATGCTCTCCCTTGACAAGTGCCTCATCTAAAATCAAGATAGACAAATGTTCACAAAAATCACCACACAATCATATCACAAGCAATTTTATTAGATTTGCAAATAGGCTTCACATATCTAAGAGAGTTACATCAAGATTTTCAATCACTCTCATATGTCTTCAAAAATTGCTAAAGTATCAAAATACTAAATAAGCAAAAGTGAGTATGTGAAGATTTTGCTTCAAGTATATGAAAAGAAGTAGTTTGATAATCAAGCATGCAAACAATTTCAACATCTATTCATCTTAGGCCTTTCCATAAAAATGTCAAACCGGTTATCATCCGAAATTTTGCTTATAAAGAGAATAGATTTCAACATGTGAGTGTGTGTGTGCATGTGGCTTGTCAACCCATTTCTATTTGTCAACCCAAGCTCATTTGATTATTCAACTATACTCCATAAGCCTTTTTTTTATTTTTTTTATTTAGGCTTGAATCAAAGATTTTTTGTTTTTATTTTTTTTTTTTATGATTCAATTCAACACTTCTTTGATTTTTCTAACAAAAAACATATACTCCTTATGGCGGCTTTCACTCATCACAATGGCGTAGCCCTTTCCTATATTGGGCGGCTTCACAACCAAGGTGTGTAACCCTTTCCATGAGGGTGCTCGTTGAGCTCTATGTTGCCGAAGCAAATGGATACCAACCATTGGTCATTTTTAAATGTACTAGTCCTTAGGACTTCAAGGTGTATCCAAAGCTAACATCAATCAAGCAAAAACATACTTAACAAGACATACAAGAGAAGCAAAGTGCATTTTTGAAACCAAAATTTAAGGCTTAAAAGCACATGATCAAGAAGCAAGCAAAGAGACTTACTTAAGATCTCTACTTCTCAAGAGAGTAGCTATCAAAGAATATGAAGCTCACATTATTCAAAAATTAGCCACTCAACAATCATACAAATAACAACACACATCATGAATAAGATCAATGTGAACACTTATCACCAAAAGATCTTAAACTAGCAAATGTCAAAGAGGACCATATAAATACTATACTAGTTCTCAATTATGACATGCTTCATGAATGTGATACAAACAATGAGTTGATAGATGAAAAATCAAGTAAGCAAGCAATATGATATAGAGATACCTTCGCAAGCTATTTTCATCAAATACAATGCCTTCACCCTTTTTATGAGTCATCTTGGCTTGTAAGTCCTCATGACTACAAGTTATAGGTGTGTCGATTCCAAAAGACTAAAGACAATGTAATCCAACTCATACAAACAAAAAAAAATGACTTTCTCTAAAAGCCTTAACATTAATGTCACCATATAGATTCCAAAAAAAAACTTCTTAAAAATTAATCAACAAATTTTACAATCAAAACAATCAATGTGAGATAGCTAAGTTCATGTCAAGTTGTAAAGATACAAAGCAAACAAGCTAAGCTTCTTAACAACAACACTTGTCTTAAAGCTAACTCACATATGCAACTTACACTAATGGTAAGAGCACTCACCCTTGACAAATTTTGTCTTGGGTGGACATACACGAACATCATCAAGATTCTCTTTGACCACAATGTTGAACCTAGAGTAAAGTTCTTCCACAACTTGATTCACAATAATATCATTAATACTTTTTTTCTCAACATTGTTAGCAACACATGCATTGTCAAATTTTAAAGGATATGCATTCTTCACCTTCCGGACATTCTTAACATGCTTTGAGAGGTTATCATGCTTTCCATATTCAAAAGCTTTAGCATGCATAAAATGAGGTCCAATCTCTCTATTCCTAGATGCATTTTCTATGTTGCAATATTCAATGGATTTATAGCACTTGGGCTTGATATGGCCTAAGGTATTGCAAAAATGACATATGGGAACAAAAGGAGAGATTTTACCTTCCGGAGTTGGAGAATCACAAATGGGAGTTTCAAGGGGTACCTTATTCTTCAACTTGTTCTTCTTCTTGGAACGTCTCTTCTTAGGAGCTTTTTCTTCAACAATGACTTCGCTTGTAGGAAGTGATGCTTCTATGAGCTTCTCCTCAATTACCGCGTCACTTGAGCTTCCTAAGGACAAATTAGAGATGATCCTATCCTTTTCAAGCACAATACCCTCAACTTCACAAAGCTTCTTGGCAAGAGCATTCTTTTCACCCAAGAGCCTACGAGTTGTAGCAACAAACTCATCCACTTGTATCTTGATCAAGTCATCCTTCTCATCAACCTCTCTTAAAGCTATCTTCAACTTCTCCTCAAGAAACTTCACCTTAGCCAAAAGATCAATGTAGGTTGGATTATCATTTAAACACTCTTGATGACTTGGATCAATCTCCTTATCCAACGAATCTTGATTCACATCCTCTAGAGTAGAGTGAGAAGCCATGAATGCAACAAAGTTGCTCACTAGCTCTTCTTCACTAGAAAACTCATCACTTGAGCTCTCCTCATCACTAGAGTCATCATCTTCACTCCATGTAGCCGACATAGCCTTTCCCTTCTTGTCCTTCTTAGAATCACCACTAGGACACTTCGAAACATAATGTCCAAACTTCTTACACTTGAAGCATTGAACCTTTCTATTACTTTTAGCATGGCCACTCCTCTCATGAGGTGGAGTAAAGGAATTCTTGACTTCCTTGTCCCTTGAGTACTTGCCACTTGGCTTGGCACCTTTCCTCATGAACTTCCTAACCAATAAAGCCATCTCCTCATCATCATCGCTACTACTAGCTTCCTTGACAACCTTGAGAGCTAAACCCTTGTTCTTAGCCTTCGGTTTCATGCACACCTCAAAAGTTTGAAGAGATCCTAGCAACTCATCTAAGCTCATGACGTCAACGTCTTTGCTCTCTTCAATGGCGGTAACCTTGGCTTTGAAACTCATTGGAAGTGATCTAAGAATCTTCCAATTTAACCTCTCACCAGAGATAGGAGTACCAAGTGCTTGGCATTGGCTGGCGATGTCTAGTAGCTTATCTTGGAAGTCAACAAACTTGTCTTCCTCACCCATTTGCAAAACCTCAAATTGGGAATTGAGTAATTGAAGACGAGACTTCTTCACCGCTTTAGTCCCCTCATTGGTGACTTGGAGAGCTTCTCATGCCTCCTTTGCGGTTTCTAGGTTTTGAATGTAGGAAAATTGCCTACTATCAACACCTCCGAAAATAGCATTCACCGCCCGATGATGCCATTTTGCTAACTCGAACTCATTAGTAGACCACTCACTCCTAGGCTTGGAAATGGTCATTCCATTCTCAATCTTGTTGGGAGCAAGGTAACATTCTTCAACGGTCATCCAAGCTCTCTCATCAATGGATCGAATGTAAGCCTTCATCCTCAATTTCCAAAACCCATAGTTGTGACCCTTGAGAAGAGAAGGCCTAGAATTCGAAGCCCCTTCAGTCATCACATCATCTTGGAAAACCATACTAGCAAAAACCTAAGCAATCCACACGTAAGTATAAACCGGATCTCGTCGAGTGCCGTCTGACGACCCGCTCTGATACCAATTGAAAGTATACAAACGTAGTTAAATTGCTTAAGGCATACCTAGAGGGGGGTGAATAGGTTTTTACACCTTTTTTTCAATCCCTTGAACAAACTTTCGTTTGTCCCTTAAGGTAGCCTTACACACAACAAAATAAACCAAGACAGACATACATAGATAATATGAGAATATAATCATGTGAACAAGGTCTAAGTATATCACTAAGTTGTGTGAGGTATAAGAACAAATAAACACAACAACAAAGAAAGCTTGTATTTCAATAGATGTTCAATAAGTTACAAGAGTAATCAAATATCACTATACAAAAATTACAATATACAAAAGAATCATATATACAAAAATGATCAAAAGAATGAATCCACAAATCACACTTACAAATACTTGCTTCACTATACATCACAAGTGAGTAATATGAAACAAGATAATAACATACACAAATAAAATATAAAAGATAGAGATAGGAAGAATTAACACAAGAGATTTTTTAACGTGGTAAAACCTCCAAGGAGGAAACACCCACGGGTTGAAATACAACCATTAGGATACTATATATATTGGATGATAAAAATAGAGAATCCACAAAGTGACCAATCTTTAGCTCACCCAACCTAGTGGAGTCTAAGTCTACCCAACCCTATTGGAAAGTATGAGATCCTTCAATGATGCAAAACCACCATATATTGGACAACACATAAAACCAACATCGATGGAAGATTATAAATTCCTCAAGAGTGCATACACCTCCCATGTACCCCGCTCTTTTAGAGTCTATGTCTAACCATACGCCTAGGCCTTCCAATATAATAGCCAACTCCCTATCCAAGGCACTCATGCCTCTAAGGAGCCTCCCATGCATGACTATCCGAGTCCTCCCGACTCTAGCCATGACTTCTTGCTTACCTGTCCGAGTCATCCCGACTCTAGGCAAGTCTTCTTGCTTGGCTATCCAAGTCATCCCGACTCTAACCAAGACTTCATGCCTTTTACAAGGACTTCCTAGTATGATTATGTGATTGCAAATGATGCAAACAACCAATTCAACATAGAACATATGATCAATACATTCCATGGTACAAATAGACCTAAACATGTGATATCACAAGTAATAAAAGTCTAGATGCAAAATACAAGAATAAAACCTAAAGCATGTGTAAACACCAAACACATAAGCTCAAAGTCTCATTCACACATACAACACTTGAACAAAATATATTCATGAAGTACAAGTTCAAGATGCTATCAACATACAATAAAATGCTAGATATATGAGATTTAATCAATCAATATTCTAGCCAAAAATATAGAGTAAGGATTCAAGATATAAATCAATTAAATCCTAGATTGCTCTAAAACACATACAAATACAATAATCCTAGATTTCATCAATCAAAGGATCAAAACAAATCTCAAGGTCATTTATCACAAAATTGATTCAATCAAGTCACAAACAACCTAAGATGTCATTCTAATCACAATACAACTCACAAACATGTGAAAAACCTAGAATCATAGAAACTAGTCCACATTTGTCTCTAAATAGACTTTTGATTAGAATGATTATGAAGCTATCTTTCTCAATGGCTTTCACCAAACATAAACATACATATATAAGAAGAAACCACAAGCAAATTGAAGGTTAAAAAGAAAGAAACCCCAAAGATAAGACCAATACCTTGGATTCACAAGCTGGTTCGGATTTCAATGTGGAACCACTAGAAAACTAGATCAAACAGCCACCAAACCACTTAGAAAAGGTAGAGGACTCAATTACGAACGTTTTCCAACTTGAATCACTCAAATCCGACTTCGTATGAAGAAGTTATGGTGTTTGGAAGATGAGAAAATTTGGGAGAAAAATCTGACGGGATTTTACAAACTTTTCTTCTTGAAACGAAATTGAGGGAATAGAGGGAAATAAAAAGGAGGAGAGGAGAGAGGATTTTTGGCCAATCAAAGAGGGCCACCTCAGCCCAGCCCCGTGGGGGGTGCGTGGGCCACACAGGGGCAGAGATCCCCTCTAGCCGTGGGGCCTACGGCTCCCACACGGCTTGGGCCACACGTGGCCTCTTGGCCACTTTCGCCCTCACGCGCTCCCTCACGTTCTTCAGCCGTATCTTGGGCATCCGAACTCTGATTTTGAATCCGTTTCTGGATTACAAACCGTGACTCCCTCACGCATGATGAAGACTACACAAATTTGAAAAATGGTTGAGAAATCATCTCGGAAAACGACGATGAAGTCAACTCAATGAATTAGAACGAAAAGTAGCGTAGCTACATCGTTTGGACTCAAAACTAAATGAATGAGTAACCGAAATGACCGAAACTCAATAAGGAATCATAATAGAGCATATTCAAGTCCAAATACAAAAATATAGAAACATACAAACACAAAGACACACACATATGCTATTTCCTAGACATAGTCCTAGAACATGCAATAAGCAAAGTTTGTCAAGATAGTATAAATGCATGAGGATATATTATCAAGTGTGTGAAAGTGTTATATAAATGATGTTTAACCATGAAGGAACACACAAGGATGCCGTGTGTGAGTATGTGCCTAGCCTTGTAAAAGATATGAGGTCTTATATTACCTTTGATGATCAATGAAGCACATATCTCTTTGAAGCCGGCATTTTGCATGAATTGTGGCCAAGACTTTCTTCGTCTTTATAAATCTTCAATATATGGACCACTAAACATTACAAAAGAAACACGTTTTGATATGGAATACATGCCAACACAAACTATAAAACTAACAATAATCTTGTAACAAAATGAAGTGTCTTTAGAACTTCTTAAAATTAAATTTTAACAATGGAGTGTTCTTAGAAAAGAAGTGTAAAAAGAAAAAATTGGATTGTCAAAAGAGGCTCTCTTTTATTAAAGAGAGCTTCTTTTGACAATCCAATTTTTTTTTTTACACTTCTTTTCTAAAGACATTCCATTTTCAAAATTTAAATTTAAAAAAATTCTAAAGACACTTCTTTTTGTTCCAAGATTATCCTTTTTATCTTTTAACACTCCTTATCTAAAGACACTCCATTTTAAAAGTTAAATTTCTAAAGAAAAGTTAGGACGAACCATCGTAGCCTTTGGATTCATTTGATGAGTAATCTTTTTTGAATTAAATTATTAAAAAAAGAAACCATCTCTTCTAAACCATTAGATTAAATATTATATATTAAACACTCTCTCCTAAATTTTTAATTACCATATTAAACTTTTGTTAAAAAAAATAAAATAAAAAGGCTTTACAAATAAACTTGATTTTTAGGAACCATATATATATTTAAAAAAAAAAACTCAAAAAAAAAGTACTTTGTTTTTAATTCCTTCACTAGTTTTAGAAATTATGAGTTTAATCGAATCTAGTTGCAACAAATTAAGTTTTTATATATCTTTTTATATTTATTTTTTTAAAATTGAATTTTTAATATATATATATATATATATATTACTGTTAATAAAAAACCAAAAATATTCATAAGGTTTTTTTTTTTTTTTTTTGTTTAACTATTAATCGAGAAAGTATGGAGATAGGATTATTTTTTAAAAAAAAAAAATGGAGAGATATTAATTAGGACTTAGGAGAGAGTGTTTAATATGGTAATAATAGATTTAGGAGAGAGAGTTTAATACGTAATATTTAATCTAATGATTTAGGAGGGAGAATTTCCTTTTTTTAATAATTTAATTAGTTTGGAGTGTCTTTATAATTTTTTTGTCTTGATTAGTAATTTTAGTTCAGGTTAAAATTGTCATTAACAAAAAAATTAAATTGGAGTGTAAATAGATAATTTGTGGATTTTAAGTAGAATCTCTCTTTATTAAAATATGGGTGTGCTTATCATATTTATGGGTCAATATCAGCTCTCTCTCTCTCTCTCTCTCTCTCTCTCTCTCTCTCTATATATATATATATATATATATATACATACAGTGAGTCTCTCATGAGGGATCCCTTATTTTAATTTCGGTAAGGACCATGATGAAAACACATTGAATTTAATGAATTTTAATCTGAATTTTTTTGTGGATGATGATTTCAATGAAATATACATATGTACAAAATTTGAGAATTTTCTGAGTACTAGAACTATTTATCCAAATTTTGTTAAATATGAAGGCATCGGAAAATAGGTGAAATATAGGAAAATTCAAGAAAAATAGTTCTAGTACTCGGAAAATTCTCAAAATTTGTTCATGTGTATATTTCATTGAAATCATCATCCACAAAAAAATTCAGATTAAAATTCATTAAAGTCAATGTGTTTTCATCATGGTCCTTACCAAAATTAAAATAAAGGATCCCTCATGAGAGACTCACTGATATATATATATATATATTACTGTTAGTAAAAAATTAAATTATTTATAAGTTTTTTTTTTCTTTAACTATTAATCAGAGATTGATTGAGAAAGTGTGGAAATATGATTTATTTATTTTTTAATGGAGAAAGAGATTAATTAGGAGAGAGTGTTTAATATGGTAATAACAGATTTAGGAGAGAGAGTTTAATATGTAATTTTTTTTATAATAATTTAATTAGTTTAGAGTGTCTTTAAATTTTTTTGTCTTGTTTAGTAATTTTAATTTAGGTTAAAACTATCATTAAAAAAAAAAAAAAAAAAAAAATTTGGAGTGTGAATAGATAATTTCTAGATCGTAAGAAGAAGCTCTCTAAATTTATTATAATTTATGTTACTCTGCAAATTACAAATTTCAACCATGTTTTTTAAAAAAATTATAATTTCAACATACTTTTAAACTCTAGTTATTATAATCTTTATTGTTTTTATATATTTTCATAACTAGAATAAATAAAAAAAATCGCACATATATAAATAAATATTGTCATTGTATTGCATTGCAAGTACCGATACACATTAAAGAATAAGTTTTTTCTGCCAACCTAATTATACACTTAGGCCCCGTTTGATTTTTTGTCTGAAGACTGAACAATGCTGAATGTTACCGAAGACTGAAAACTGACTGAAAACTGAAAACTGAAAAACATGTTTGTTTTTTTTCACTGAAAACTGAATATAAGTGATAAGTTGTTTGTTTTTTAAAGTTATAAATATCTGAAAATAAATAATTTTACATCTATACCCTTTTAACTATTATTTGTTATATATTTGCAGCTTAATATATTAAGGACAACTCTAGCATGTAAATTAATTATAAAATAAATTTATTTAGTTAAAAATAATATTTTAAATTTATATTATTCTGGATTGGTTGGTTTATGGATAGGTTGGTTTTTTTTTTTTTTTTTTGGTTCTAAATTGAATATCATTATCAATGAATAACAACATGATTAATTTCTCATTGTAATACTAATAATATAATTCACTCAAAAACTCATATAAAAATAAGCAAAATATTGCATCAGTGAAATTATATATATAACAACGCCTATATAACAATGCCTAATTTGAGAATTCCGATGGTCCTATAATTTGCATCAAAAAGGAAAAAGCCTACATCGAGAATTCCGATGCTGTATATTAGAAAACATGGAGTCCTAAGAACTTGATGCAATCTTAAATTTGAGAACATACCAGCAAAATATATATATATCTATATATATAACAACACAAACAAATAAAATAACAACATAACAACTGCCACTAGACAAATTAAAACAAATATCATGTCAGATAAACAAATATCAGAAAATATATATATATAATTAGGGCTTTAACAGAAGACAAAATTGGAAATAGATTAAATTAGTGAGGATAGTTTTGGAAGTAAAACTTTGTATTAAATTCTCCTAGATTTGTGTTAAGTGAAAAGTGAAAAATTTTCACTTTTCAAAACAAGTGGTTTTAGGTGCTCATTAAGTGATTTTACCACTTAAAAAATCAAACAAAATAACTGAATGGAACACATTAAGTGTCATTCAGTGTTAAGTGAAAAAATCAAACAGGGCCTTAATCATTTCGGTGTTTGTAAAACTACTACTTTCATACATTTTTTTTATTTAAAAAAAAAAAAAAAAAAAAACCAAATATGCCCACAATTCATGTGTAGAAAACCCGAATTTGATGCGAAATGCTAATACCTTATTTGATCAATTTTCACTCTTCCAACAATGATTATTTGTTGATATGAGTTTTTTTTTTTTTACTACATATAGAGTTGCGAATATTTTTGTTAAAATTTATGATAGAGAGATGACGAAAATCTAGTTTCATTTGAGAGCTACGAATTAGAGAAAGGAAAATGGAAAAGAGAAACATGATGATCTTGACTCAACTGCGTAATTTTTTTTTCTTTCTAGATTTTATGATTTCCTTGATTGTTTCTAACTTGTAATGTGATTTTTTGTATATATATATATATATATATTTTCAGTTGATGCTATTTGAGAGCTACAAAGATTCTAACTCATGTTTTTTCTTTTTAAGGTTACCGCTAATTTTTTGTTCTTTTAGTTAATTTGTTTTTGTAAAATAAGGAAAGAGAAGGATAATTTTTTTTAATTTTTTTTTTTGTAAAATAAGAAAAGAAAAGGATAACCTTTTAATAAAAATCATTGGATTAATCCAATGGCTTCATTAAAAGGTGCTGATTATATATAATAAGGGGGTGCCGAAAAGAAAATTTATATATTGAAAGAAATTGACTATATATGAGGAAATTGCAAGAAATGATCAAAAATTTATGGACTTATTGTTTTTAGCCTCAAGTTTATTTTTTATTATTTTTATCGTCTGTGGCCTTGAATTGCCAAAATTACCCTGAATGTTGTTTTACTTGCCAAAATTTTCCCTCCCAAAATTTTGCTCTCTTCTGCTACCCTGATATGTTCTACTGTCCCAATTGTTTCAAAATCAGAATCTCTCTCTCTCTCTCTCTCTCTCTCTCTCTCTCTCTAAAAGCAAACTGAACCCAGAAACCCATTCCGTTTCTCTCTCTTTTGGTCGACCTCCAACTCGTCAATTCCATCCCATTCCGTTTCTCTTCATTTCGTCGACCTCCAACTCATCTCTTCCACCCCATTTCGTTTCTTCTGCCGAAACCGAAACCCATTTCGGCAGTGACGGACCGAAACCCAGCAACAATTTGTGTCTCTCTCGCTCTGTAAAGACCTAGATCTAAAACCTGACAACATTGCGTGGTCTCTTCTAGCTGATAATTTGTGTCTCTCTCGCACTGTGTGGAAAATGTGGTACATTTAGATTGATATGTGACTAAATTCATATGGTGTTGTATTCTAGGTTCTTGGGTTTAAATTTTTATATTTCGTTTAATTTTTTTTTATCATAACTATATTATAGGGACACCTAGATGTGGAGTTGAATGATGTTGGGAGATAGCAAGCAGCTGTCGTAAGTTAATTTTACTTCTACTGTTGTTTCGTTTTTGTGCTGTACTTGCTGAACTGCCTGCTTCTTTGTGAAGGTTGCTGATCGACTCTCAAAGGAGAAGGCAATCTCGGCTGTGTATAGGGATGGCAATGGATCGGATCGGGGATGGATACCCCTTTATCCATCCCCGTATCCGTTTGAGATATGTATATCCATCCCCGCATCCATCCCCGCATCTAAATGAGCGGGGCGGATTCAGATAATCCGTGAATTTAGATAACGATATCCATCCCCGCTCTGTCTATATCCGTATCCAATGAAATATATATATATTGTTGTAATTTATAAAAGAAAAATGTAACTAACATGTATAATGGTACCTTTTATCCTATTTAAAAGGGAGAAACAAGTACATCCAATCCAATAAAGTTTAAATAACATAAATTCAACAAACGAAAAAAAAAAAAAAAAATCACATAAAACTTTACTATTTAATTTTCTCCAACAACTTAATAAAAAACCATAAATATTCTCATTCTTCCATCACCACAGTTTATACGACAATCAAGATAGTCTCAACTCTTTAGGTTTTCGGCCGCTTACTTTAGAAAAAAAGCTTTTAGGGTTTTGATGATAAAAAAATTAATAATAACTTATATAATTAAAATTAATAATTATATAATAATTTTTTATATTTTTAAAATATTAAAATATTAAAATATATAACGGATCCGGATGGGGATGGATATCCATAGACGATATCCATCCCCATATCCGAAAATTAAACGGATATTAGAATCATATCCATCCCCGCTCCATCCCCGCAATAATAGTATCCATCCCCATTATAAATGGAGCGGATTCTTACGGATATCCATATCCGTGGATAATTTTGCCATCCCTAGCTGTGTACTCATCTGATTTGAAACGAGCTTTTGAGACTGCTAGTATTATTGCAAACAGACCTGGGGTTGTGGAGGTTTATTTATTTAACAACTTTTGTAACACTTTATATAGCTTTGTTAGAAATTAGCATGGTAGCGACTATTAGATTGTAGGAAGTCAATAACATGAAAAATCCAAAGTAATACCTTTATTAACACTGTTCTATGCTGGTTTGTTTATCAACATTATGGTTTGCAGTTGGTCTGGTTAGCTGGTTAGTGATGTTGGCCAATTGGACTCTGGTTTGGTTGAAAAGTTTGGATTTGGGGTTTGTTTGAGTGGTGGTGGGGGTTCTGTTTTTGTTGGTTTAAGTGATTTAGAGATTGTGATTTGTGGACTTTTAATCTCTGATTTGTGTGCGTCTATGTTGTAGAGGTTAATTGTTTTAGAACTGCTTCTCTTGCATTTCCTTCTAAAACCATAAAATGTGATTCTTATATATATATATATGGAATGATGTGGGATTGTATGTGCTTATTCTTGTATTTCGGGTGTGATTGCATGAACAATGGAGCAGGCGGAACCTATAATTATTGCTATCGTGCAGCAGTTGCTGGGATTTGCTCTTTGTTACTTGGAGAAATCGAAATTCCATAGCGATGATTTTACCATGCAGGTTTGTGGCTTTTCTAGCATGTTAACAGCAGGGTTTTTGCTTTTCCCATGCGTCTCTCAGGTTTTATAACTAAATAGTGATGGAAATTTTATCTTGGCTGATTTAGATACTGATGCTAACTTTATTCTTGGTTGATAATTTATGAGATACATTATATGAACTTGTCCACAATTGATTTTTCTTTTGAAAGTCCACAATTGATTTTTGATTTTTATGTTTTCAAGTGGTGGAATACCGTGGATGTTCTCCAAGCTCGTATGTATCAATTCCGTATAAGCTTCATAAATTATAATCTTGGCCTTGTGTGCTTGTAAAGTTTTCTGCAGTGACAAGGTGATTATAATTTTCTTGGTTCTTGAAAAAGTTGGTGACTTACCTTTGCTTTTGATTTTGTTCTTGCTTAGTTGCTTGTCATAGTTCCATTGCATCCCATCTAATAACTTATTTAAGGCATCTAAGTATGTTCATATTTTTTGAATTTCACCACTACCCTTCACGTTATAGCTTACGGAGAAATATACAAACTGATTTTGATGCATGTTGATGCAAGGTCTAGTAAGTATGGTGCTGGAATTGTGTTCATACATGAGCATGAGATTGGGGTGGAGGCAGTTGCTATGGTTTTTCAGGGAGTGGTCTCGGTAGAGATAGTAGAAGCGAAGACCAGTTTCGAAGGGTTTGCTATGGCTGTCAGATTAGGGCGACTTCCTTTGTGTATAGAATTAGATGCTTTAGGGGTTGTAAATTTGTGTAATAAAGTTGGGTCCTCAAATGGTGATAGAGACAATATTATACATGGTATTGTTTTGTTGTTGCATAGCTTTTACGATATAAAACTTGTTCATATTCCTAGAGCTTCTAACAGTGTAGCACATCCTATATTTGCAGTTGATTTGGTTAGTTGGTTAGTGATGTTTGCCAATAAGTTACATGCCAAATGATTTTTAAGTTACATACCAGTTGATTTTCAAGTCATATATGCTAGTTGATTTTCAAGTTACATGTCAATTGATTTTCAAGTTACATACTAGTTGATTTTCAAGTCACATGCTAGTTGATTTTCAAGTTACATGTCAATTGATTTTCAAGTTACATGTTAGTTTAATTTCAAGTTACATGCGCATTGAGTACCGAGTTACATGTTAGATGTATTTGAACTTATATATCAATTTCATTTCAAGGACTCCCACATCATTGTCTACCGTTTTGGAATCCTAAGGACTCCAACATTCAGTTTACTGCTTCATCACCATTCACCGAATCAAATCACTTCTTTATGTTAGGATTCCCGTTGTTTTAATTGGCTTATTTCGTGATCAAACCATATGTGGGGATGCTTTGTAAGGGTAGCTTAGATGTTGTTGTTATTGCTTAGGCCCTTTTGAAGACCTCATTATTGACAAGCACCAAAGGTAATACTCTAAGTGCTTACTTGTCTTGAAGAGATAGTTGCACACACTCACAACTCATGCATATGTTTAATCCTTGTATGTTGTGTGTCTTATTTGTGTGCCTTAATGATCATTAACATCTCTTCTTGCATGTTAGTTTGATTGCATCTTGCATTGCCCATTGCCATGACATGTTTAGAACTAGGTTGCATTTTGTAAAAGTATGGGCGCTGTTCAACCGCCCTACAAGCGCCTTACGAACAGCGGTGCCACTGGTGATGTTTTTCACACCTGATGGTCCGCCCACAAAACGCCCTACAGGCGCCCTACGAACAGCGGTGCCACTGGTGATGTTTTTCACACCTGATGGTCCGCCCAAAAATCGCCCTAAGAACAGCGGGTGAAGGGCGGCTCTCCAGACCCGAGAGCAACCGCCCCTAGGTCGCCTGGAATCCGCCCTACGTAGGGCGGTCACGAAGAACATGTTCTTCACAATCCCAGGCGAACCGTTGTACACCCGCCCTACGTACAGCGGGTGAACAGCGGCCAAGGCAAATATTGGTGTCACTTATCAAAACGAGCACATTTCATCTTGACACCCTATATATATGCCACTTTGACTTTAGGTCAATAACAAGAGTTCATATTCAGATTTCATACTTAGGAGATTTTTCAAAGAGAAGAAAAATTCCAAAGAACTCATTTTTAATCACTCAAACACTTGTTCCATGATCATCAATCATCATCTAGCATCATCTTAGATCATCTAGATGACATCTTGCATGGATTCTTCATCATACTTTGCTTGGTAAGTTTTTCACTAATATCTTACATATTTTGTGTTTCTCTTATCTAGCAATCTCAATTTAATTACTTGTATGTGATTTTATATTCTTTGAATACAAGATTGAGATTAGTATGATGTATGTTTGAGAAGTTGTATTGTGCTAGCATATTAGGTTTTGTGCTTGATATTGATTAGCTTAACTAATTGACATGTCATTTAGTTTTGATATCTATGATTGCTCTTAATTGCATATTAATCATCTTAGATAAGCATATAGGGTTTCCCTTGCTTTATGTTGCATTTTGGATATTCACATATATTCACTTAGGGTTGTTTTCTCTTCTAGAGAAAGTAAGTCTTGTGTGTAGCAACCGGGATTAGGTTGCTTAGATCGCAAGCAAAATCGAACTAGGTTCACTCATACCGGGATTAGGTAGGTGTGTGATTACTTCCGGGATTAGGTTGTAATCGTTTGCACATTTAGTGGATTCGAGGTTCGAGTGTGGCTTACTTACATAGCCCGTGGTTTTTCCCGTGAGGGTTTCCACGTAAAAATCAAGTGTTAATTTAATTTCCGCACCATATTACACTTGCTTGTTTATTTTATCTTGAGGGTAATTTCGTAATTTTGACTAACACGAAAAATTGGGTAAAAAGCGTAAAATCTATTCACCCCCCCTCTAGATAGTTTTATACACACCGTGCTATAATTAGTTTCACTTTAATCCAAATTATTAAAAAAAATAAAAATTAATTGGCATGTAACTTGATTTTCAACTGACATGTAAGTTGGAAATTAATTGGCATGTAACTTTAAATTTAACTAACGGGCATGTAACATGAATACGTCTAACATGTAACTTTTTGAATACGACTAACATATAACTTAAAAATCATTGGTATGCAACTTGAAAATTAATTGACATTTAACTTGATTTTCAACTGACATGTAAGTTGGAAACTAATTGGCATGTAACTTCAAATTTAACTAACGGGCATGTAACTTGAATACGTCTAACATGTAACTTCCTGAATGCGACTAACATGTAACTTGAAAATCAATTGGTATGTAAATTGAAAATCAACCGACATGTACTTGGAAATCGATTTTCAAGTTACATTCCCGTTGACTTTCCAAATTACATGTCAGTCGTATGTCAAGTTACATGCTAGTCGTATGTCAAGTTACATGACAATGAATTTCAAATTACATGCCGATGAATTTCAAATTACATGCCAGTCGTATGTCAAGTTACATATCATTTGATTTGAAGTTACATGCCATTTGGTTTCAAGTTACATGTCTGTTATTTAAAGTTACAAGTCATTTGAATTCTAAGCTACATTGATAATTATACCATCAAAAGACAAAGTCCTAAAACAATATTTTTTCATAACCAAATTGCAATAAAATATTTTAAATTCAGATTAAAATCACAATAATTCAAACTTCAAAATTTACAATATTCTAATATTCCAACCACATCATTCGATCAAACTTCAATAACTTCATGTTCAAATCGTCTCTGCTTCTCTAAATATTCATCGAGCATTCGTGCCTCATCAACAACATTATCTTCCAAACTTTATTGATAATCATCATTCTTGAACTCTGGCTTATCACTGAAGCAAGGCAATGAGAAAACAAGTTACATGCTAGTACAAATAAGTTACATGCATGTATAAACAAGTTACATGCCAGTTACATGTCAGGAAAATCCCTATAATAACTGAATACAAATATGAATACAACACAGAAGAGTAAAACCAGAACAGTAAACTCAATTCAAGTCACATGCCTATAATAAGTGAATTACCATCATTATTCTTTGATAGAAAATGAATAGAAAGTGTCACACTCTTGAAGTTAATGCAAAATAAATAAATCATAATCATAATTCATCGAAAGCATACAAAATTAATGAATAAATAAAACATATCTTTTTTTTTTTTGGATAGAGCCACAACCAATACTATCAAGTTTAGACACAATTCTCCAATAACCCAGACCAAATTAGCCAATGAAGGAGATTTCGCTTCAATTAGCTTTACCACAGCCAAAGCATCGGTTTTGATCACAAAGGGAATTAGATTCGAATCAAAGGCCAGGTTAATACCCTGCAAAATTGTCATTGCTTCAGCAATCAAAGGGCTAAAATTAGCTTGAATATGCTGCACACATGACACCAGCACCACCCCTCTGAAATCCCTTACAACAAGGCCAAAACCCAACACTCCTCGGTTCATATCAAGAGCTGCATCACAATTAATTTTGATAGTTCCCTCGACCAGAGGCTTCCAAACAACAATACTAGGATTCATAGCAGAAACCCCATTCAAACAAACATGGTTAGCATCCCAAAAGGCTACCAAGAAACTCTCACAAGAAACTCTCACACCAAGCAAGCACTGAATCATCACCAATTCCTTTCTTTCCCTGACAATTGTTATTCCTCCAAAACCAAATTCTCCACCAGAAAACACACAAGACAGCTAGCTCATCATCTCGAAGGCTACTAAGGCAGAATCGAAATAACTCCAAAAATTTTCTCATAAAACATATCTTAAATCAAATAAAAGATACACAAATACTAATTTCAACTCTTTGACCTTCAAAATCCAAAGAAACAGAGTAAACACAAACTTAAGGATTGAGAACTCTGCTCTCGGAAAGCTTGACAAAGAAAAAAAAACAAGAATTTCTCCCAAGTCAATCAGGTTTCTAACACATTAAGACAATCACAAACTAAGGGTTCACAAGAGCAAAACACAAACCCAAGAGCAGGGGATTAAAGCCATAATTTTTGGGGCTACTTTGATTGCAAAACAGGGATTAAACTTCCATGAAACTAACCAAATATGATGATCGACGAGCAACGGCGATGGTGAAGGCGTCAACAACTAAGAGCAGTGGCTTCGACGAACGAGGGCAGCGAGAGGTGCGGCAAGGGCGACCTAGAGCGGCGGATTCAGCGAGAGGTGCGGTGACGGCGAGAGGTCCAGCGGATTCGACGAGAGTGGCGCGCAATGGGAGAGGTCCAACGACGGCGAGTGGTTTTTTCTCTTTTTCTCTTCCTTTCTCTCTCTTTCTTTTGTTTTGACTTATTAACTTAACCCTAAACGAGACTGAAATTTTTAATTTTTTTTTTATAATTTCAAATTTAAGGGTTTTTGTCCAAAAGTTGTCAAAAGCTATAAAAACAATAAAAGATATATTTGTGGCTAAAAACAATAACTGATAAATTTTTTTAGCTCTTTATGAATTCACCCCTATATATATATATATATATATATATATATATTAAAACACACTCTCTTTGATCTTTTTCTTTTTCGAACCATATACGGTGGTGGTGACTCGAACTTGTGACATCACCAAGCCGCATTGGACGGTCACACTCTTTGATCTTAATTATTAATTGTATCACTTGACATATTTTAATTCATTAAAAAAGACATTAAAATCCATACAAATAGTTTTCAAAGAACAAAACCATGGAGTGTCATTTCGTAATATTGACTAGTCAACCATTAACTAGTATTCTCATGTAATTTTAGTAAATGATGATATTGTTACATTTTCACAAATGTCAGGATACTTTATTTCAAATTGAGCTTGAATAAAATAAACTAGTTATTATGCTAAGAGCATCTCCAATGGTATAAGCAAATTTGGATCCTCAAAAGTTGTCACCTCAGCATTTGAGGATTGTTTTCAGAGATTGCTAAATTTAATGATTGTATAGTTCACAATGGTATACTTGTAATGGTACTACAATAGTATATTAGTTTTTTTTTTTGCTAAAAAAATAAATAAATTATAAAAGACAAGAGAAGGTATATGATATGGGTATTGATCCATTCGTAATGAAGAGACGAATTTTACCTGATTGAAATTTTTGGGGTTGAAACAATGATGAAATACATAGATGATCAGAGAAAAAACAGAGGAAAAAAAAAAGTCACAAAAGAGAGAGAAAAAATAAATTACAACAGTTAATTTGTGTTAAGTTTGTATTTGATGATTGAAAGTCAATCTTCAAATTTAATTATTGAAGAGGCAATTTGATTATTGATAACTACTATTGCTAAATTTTAGTGACTCCATTGGACAAGTTTTTTAGATAAATAATCAAATTTTGATTACTCTCCTACTTTTAAGGATACCATTGGAGATGCTCTAAATGAAGTGATAATTAATTATTTATATTTATAAAAATTATGAGATGACATGGTAAATAATCAACCAAATTAATATAACAATTGATTTCCATCATCGTGTCTCTTTGGAGGATTCCATCATGTGGTTAGAAAATCAGTTTTGCATGTGTAGTCGAATTTCTTTGGGTTATATATAATATATATATATATAGTCTTTCTATTTTCAGTTCGTTCTGACAATAAATATATCAGGACGAAGAATATGGACCACAGATTATGGAGAAGTTTTGACAAATGCATGCACTTTGAGTCAAAGTATGTAAATCTAGTGGTCTACATTCTTCGTCCTGATATTTATTGTCAGGAAGAATTGATAATAGAAAATCTGTATATATATATATATATATATATATATATATTATTTTATATTTATGTCCCCTTGAGATTTAACTTGGTTGTTAGGTTTTATCTTTCGTCAGTTGATTTACTTTGGGTAATTATTTTCGGTACGGGCTATTTTAACTTACTCACCTTTTACCTAGTGAAATATGATATAATACATATCATCAGAGGTGGAGCTAGATATTCAATTTTGGGGGCCATTATACAACAACAACACAACCAACAAAAACAAAATTAGGTGGGCTTAAACTGAAAAGATTTAAAATTAGTAACAGTCTATATAATTTATTTGGAATAAGTCCAAATAATTTTGTTAGGGCGAGGGGGTCATGGGTTCTGTTAGCTTCCCGTTGTGTTTAATTGGCTTATTTCGTGATCAAACATGTGGGGATGCTTTGTAAGGGTAGCTTAGATGTTGTGTTATTGCTTAGGCCCTTTTGAAGACCTCACTATTGACAAGCACCAAAGGTAATATTCTAAGTGCTTACTTGTCTTGAAGAGATAGATGCACACACTCACAACTCATGCATATGTTTAATCCTTATATGTTGTGTGTCTTTTATGTGTGCCTTAATGCTCATTAACATCTCTTCTTGCATGTTAGTTTGATTGCATCTTGCATATCCAATTGCCTTGTCATGCTTAGACTTAGGATTGCATTTTTGCACTGGGCGCCCCCAAAAGCGCTGTACAGAAGCGCTGTACGAACAGCGACCATTGAGCGCTGTTCAGACCTGATCGATTTAATCGGTCGCTGTTGGGTCGCTGTTGGGGCGCTGTACATAGCGCGGTACAGAGCGCTGTACGTACAGCGCCACTCTGTTTCCTCGTGAAAACAGAGCAAGGGCGCTGTACAGGCGCTGTACAATGGCGCCCTACGTACAGCGCCCAAGGCAAATATGGGGCAAACTAATCAAAACGACCACACTTTGTTTTGGCCCCCTATATATATGCCACTTTGACTTTAGGTCAATGACAAGAGTTCATATTCAGATTCCATACTTAGGAGATTTTTCAAAGAGAAGAAAAATTCCAAAGAACTCATTTTTAATCACTCAAACACTTGTTCCATGATCATCAATCATCATCTAGCATCATCATAGATCATCTAGATGTCATCTTGCATGGAAACTTCATCATACTTTGCTTGGTAAGCTTTTCACTAATATCTTACATATTTTGTGTTTCTCTTATCTAGAAATCTCAATTTAATTACTTGTATGTGATTTTATATACTTTGAATACAAGATTGAGATTAGTATGATGTATGTTTGAGAAGTTGTATTGTGCTAGCATATTAGGTTTTTTGTGCTTGATATTGATTAGCTAAACTATTTGACATGTCATTTAGTTTTGATATCTAGGATTGTTCTTAATTGCATATTAATCATCTTAGATAAGCATATAGGGTTTCCCTTGCTCTATGTTGCATTTTGGATATTTTCACATATTCACTTAGGGTTGTATTCTCTTCAAGAGAAGCTAAGTCTTGTGTGTAGCAATCGGGATTAGGTTGCTTAGATCGCAAGCAAAATCGGACTAGGTTCACTCATACCGGGATTAGGTAGGTGTGTGATTACTTCCGGGATTAGGTTGTAATCGTTTGCACATTTAGTGGATTCGAGGTTCGAGTGTGGCTTACTTACATAGCCCGTGGTTTTTCCCGTGAGGGTTTCCACGTAAAAATCAAGTGTCAATTTAATTTCCGCACCATATTACACTTGCTTGTTTATTTTATCTTGAGGGTAATTTCGTAATTTTGACTAACACGAAAAATTGGGTAAAAAGCGTAAATCTATTCACCCCCCCTCTAGATAGTTTTATACACACCGTGCTTTAATTAGTTTCAATTGGTATCAGAGCGGGTTCCTAGACATACATAGGTGATCCTTGCTTTATTTTGGTGTGTTTTGCATTTTGTGTGATTTTTGATTATTCATACATTTGCATTCATTTCATTCATTCATAAACACTATGAGTGGAAACAGTGGAAATGGTGGTGGCCACGAAGGAGCTTCTAGCACAAGGCCTCCACTTCTTACCGGTTTGAACTATTCCCAATGGAAAGGGAAGATGGAATCCTACATATGCCAAATTCATGACCGTGCATGGATGGCGGTGGAAGACGGATATGATCTCCCTATGATGACTCCCGCGGGTGGAGGACAAGATGTTTTGAAGCCTAAGGCGCAATGGAACGCGCAAGAGTTTGAGGCTTCTAAGTGGAATAGGAAGGCGATGCATGCCATTATGTGTGCCATGGATGAGAATCAGTACAAGCTTATTCAGAATACTCAAATTGCCAAAGTGGCATGGGACATCCTTCAAGTTGCACATGAGGGAACCGAGGTGGTGAAGGAGTCCAAGCTTCAAGTCCTCCAAACTCAATTTGAGTTACTTAGGATGGGAGAGGATGAATGCTTCAATGACTTCGAAATCAAATTGATGGACATAGTAAATCAAAGCCATCAACTCGGAGACCCGTATTCGGATAGGAGAGTCAAGCAAAAAATTATGAGATCTCTCCCCGATAGGTTTGAATCAAAGGTGACGGCCATAGAAGAAAATAGTGGCTACATGGATATGAAGCCAAGTGAGGTAATTGGGCGTCTCCTTGCATATGAGTCTAGGAAGGCTCCTAGCAACACTACTCCTCCTAAGAAGTCTAAAGGAATAGCTTTGAAAGCATCTAAGGATGAAAAGGAGGCAAAGCATGAATCGGATGAAGACCTTGCCTTATTTGTGAAACGGTTCAACAAGGTTATGGGGTTCAAGAAGAAGAAGGGATTTGGGTCAAGAGGACAAGATTTGAAGAAAAAGAGTTCCTTCAAGAAGTTTGAGCCTAGACAAGAGAGGACCGAAAGGAAAGGGGTCCGATGCTTTGAGTGTGGTGGGATTGGTCACTTTGCCCCCGAATGTGCGAATCACAATGAGAGGAAGAAGGGTAAAGTGATGGCCGCCACATGGAGTGGGAGTAGTGATGACTCCAATGAGGAAGATGAGTCTTCAAGTGAGGAAGAGCTCATGGCTAACTTCCTAGCTTTTGCATCTTCTCACAAGAGCAAAAGTGCTAGTGAAAAGGAAGATTTGAGTCAAGAGGAAATTGACTCTAGTGAAGAAGAAAGTGACTCCTCTTCTAGTTCCAAGAAGAAGTTTGTGGAGCAAAAGGTGCTTGCTAAATACCATGCCGAGTTCAATGATTTAGCACTCAAAAGCACAAGAAAGATTGAGAGGTTGAGAGAAGAAAACCTTGAACTTTCGGCTCACAATGACCACTTAAGTGAACAAGTGGAAAGATTGAAGAGGAGAGAGGATAAGTTAATTGAGGAGTTAGACTTGTCCAAGAGAAATGAAGAAGGCTTGAAGAGGGAACTTGTAGAAGCTAAAGGGTCCTTGGCTAGGATAGATTCTAGCACCAAGAAGCTTGATCATTTACTTGGTGTTGGAAAGAGTCCAAGTGACAAGAGAGGTCTTGGGTATGAAGATGGCAAGAAAATCTCAACCTCTAACAAGACCATGTTTGTCAAGAGCTTGAAGAATGAAGAAACTTCATTTGTGCAACCTCCTAAGAAAAGTTAGAAATAGGACAAAGTTCTAATGCACAAGTGAAAATGGGGCCAAGAAGGAAATCTCAAGCTCAACCTCCTAAGGTTCCTCAAGCCAACACTCCTCCCAAATTGGCTCACAAAGGAAAGAGACCAATCATGCAACCTCAAGCTTGGAAGCAACCAAGACCGGTTCAACAACGAAGATGGATTGAACCCACATATCCACAAAGACATGGACGTACTCAAAGGCGAGGTATGATTCCTTTTTTCATTCCTATTTGTCACTTTTGTGGTTGTGATGGTCATATTAGACCAAATTGCTTTCAATATATTAAAATGTGTAGAAAACAAAGCATGATTGAAAAGAGAAAGAATAGAGCCAAGATGCATGTTTCTAGGAATAAAAATATTGATTTGCATGATCCTAGAAATAGTAGAGCACATGTACCAAAGGCCACTAAGAAAGCTAAAATTGTTGCTAAGTGGATTAGAAAGAATGAAAATGTTTGCCATGTTGCATAAATAGCCTTGAAGGCAAATTCTTCTAATTTTTGGTACTTGGATAGTGGGTGCTCTAGGCACATGACGGGAAACAAGAGTTTCTTCGAGACTCTTGTTATGGAGGAAGGTGGAAATGTCACTTTTGGTGATGGATCCAAAAGAAATGTTGTAGGGAAAGGAACCATTTCCGTTCCCGGATTACCCTCCTTATCCAATGCTTTATTTGTTGATGGCTTGAAAGCCAATTTAATTAGCATTTCACATCTTAGTGATGAAGGATATTCCGTCTTGTTCTCTAAAGATTATTGCTCTATCCTTAAACCCGATGGACAAACCTTGTTGAAGGGCATGAGATCTAGCGACAATTGTTATTGTCTTGAAGCTAGAATTGTATCTAATCATGTGTCCATGGATGAGCAAATTGAGTTGTGGCATGAAAGACTTGGCCACATGAACTTTAGGGACCTACGGACCCTTGGAAAGTTCAATTGTGTGCGTGGCCTCCCTAAGCTTGGGAAGAAAGCCAATGGTATTTGTGGACCTTGCCAACAAGGAAAGCAAACTAAAAGCATGCACAAAAAGGGTAAGTATCTCACCACCAAGGAGCCACTTGAGCTTCTCCACATGGACCTCATGGGTCCCATGCAAACCGAAAGTTTGGGTGGAAAGAGATACATTTTTGTTTGTGTTGATGATTTCTCTAGATTTACATGGACATATTTTCTTAGAGAAAAATCCGAAACTTTTGATAAGTTTAAAATGCTTTGTACTAAATTGCAAAATGAAATGAATTCTAACATTAGAAGCATTAAACGGATTAGAAGTGACCATGGGAGAGAATTTGAGAATGCCACCTTTGAAACCTTTTGTAATGGTTTAGGCATCTCCCATGAATTTTCTGCTCCTAGGACACCTCAACAAAATGGAGTTGTTGAGAGGAAGAATAGGGTCCTCCAAGAGATGGCCCGTGTGATGTTGCTTAGCAACAATGTCCCTAGGAACCTATGGGCCGAAGCCATTAACACGGCTTGCTATATAGGAAATAGAGTGTTCCTAAGGCCCGGTACTAGAAACACCTCCTATGAGTTATGGAAAGGCAAGAGGCCAAATGTTAGCTACTTCCACACTTTTGGAAGCAAATGCTACATTTTGAATGACCGTGATCAACTTGGCAAGTTTGATGCTAAGAGTGATGAGGGTATTTTTATTGGCTATGCCTTAAATAGTAGAGCCTATAGAGTTTTCAATTTAAAGACTCTAAGTGTTATGGAATCATCCAATGTCGTATTTGATGATACTAGGCTCAAGTCTAATGATCATGAGGAGGAGGTTATTTTTAGTGATGATTCTCCTTTGGAGGAGGTTGTGGTGTCGCCTAATGTTGGGACATCTAATGTCAACAATGATGGCACACAACCTATTGATAGAGTTCCTCTCTTGGACTCTAAAGAACCCGCTCCATGGGTTAGGAAACTCCATGATAAAGAAGATATCATTGGAGAGGTAAATGAGGGTGTTAGGACTAGACGCCAACTTGCTAATCTTATTAGCTATACATGTTACACCTCTCAAATTGAACCCAAAAAGGTTGAAGAAGTCTTGAATGATGAATTTTGGGTTCTTGCCATGCAAGAAGAGCTAAGCCAATTCGAAAGGAATGAGGTTTGGACTCTAGTTCCTAGGCCTAAGACCACTAATGTCATAGGCACCAAATGGATATTTAGGAACAAATCCGATGAGGATGGCAACATAGTGCGGAACAAGGCTAGACTTGTAGTACAAGGGTACTCTCAAATTGAGGGTATCGACTTTGAGGAGACTTTTGCTCCCGTTGCCCGCTTAGAGTCCATTAGGCTTCTCTTGTCCATCTCTTGTGTGCACAAGTTCAAATTGCACCAAATGGACGTCAAGAGTGCCTTCCTCAATGGCTTCTTGCAAGAGGAAGTGTTTGTTGAACAACCTAAGGGGTTTGTGGATGCACACCACCCCAACCATGTCTATCGCCTCAAGAAGGCACTATATGGGTTGAAACAAGCACCGAGGGCTTGGTATGAGCGCCTCACTCAATTTCTTGTTGACAATAACTACACAAGAGGTAGTGTTGACAAGACACTATTCATCAAGAGAGACAATGATGAGCTTTTCATAGCTCAAATATATGTTGATGACATAGTGTTTGGCTCCACCAACAACACCAAGGTCCAACAATTTGTTGATGTTATGTCTCATGAATTTGAGATGAGTCTTGTTGGTGAGCTTAGTTACTTCCTAGGTTTGCAAATTAGGCAAATGAATGATGGGATTTTCATAACCCAAGCCAAATATGCTAAGAACCTAGTGAAGAAGTTTGGTTTAGAGAATGCCAAACGTTGTGATACACCCATGAGTACCACTTTGAAGCTAAGCAAGGATGCTAGTGGTAAAAGTGTGGAACAAACTCTATATCGTGGCATGATAGGTAGCTTGCTTTATTTGACCGCAAGTAGGCCCGATATATCTTTTAGTGTGGGTGTGTGTGCTAGGTACCAAGCGGATCCTAAGGAGTCCCACCTCTCTTCCGTGAAGAGGATCATTCGCTATGTGAATGGGACATCCAACTATGGGATTTGGTACTCTTTTGACACTAATGCTAGTCTTGTAGGCTTTAGTGATGCGGATTGGGCAGGAAATTGTGATGATAGGAAGAGCACATCGGGCGGTTGCTTCTTTCTAGGCAACAACTTGGTGTCTTGGTTTTGCAAGAAGCAAAACTCGATTTCCTTGTCCACGGCCGAGGCCGAGTACATAGCCGCAGGGAGTGGATGCACACAACTCCTATGGATGAAGCAAATGCTAGTAGACTACGGATTCAACCAAGGTACTCTCACTCTTTTTTGTGATAATATGAGTGCAATTAATATTTCCAAGAATCCGGTTCAACATTCTAGAACTAAGCATATTGACATCCGCCATCACTTCATTAGAGAGCTTGTTGAAAATAAATGCATAGTACTTGAACATGTAGGTACTAATGATCAACTTGCGGACTTATTTACTAAACCCTTAGATGCTACTCGATTTAAAACTCTTAGTAGATCTATTGGGATATGTCTTGTGGAGTGATGTTCTATGATTGACCTCATATGGGGAACTCAAGCAAAGAGAGCTATTTTGCATTCTTGTATCTTGCAAAAAATTTGAAATAACTTATGCCTCTTCTTTTGATTGCTTGAGTAAGCTTGGTTGTACATATGTATATATGTTTTCAATTCTATAAGTGTGAACCTTGCTTATCTACAATCCATGTCATATTTATGTTCAAACATGCATTTTTGGACTAGGAGATTTACATAGGAAGTATGATGTGAATGACCTATAGTTATCTCCATGACATGATGATTCTTTAATAACATGCTAATGCTAAATGAAAAAGCATGAAATTCATACAACATGCTCACATGAAAAGCATGAATTGATGATTGCATATTCTTAAAAATGCAAAACTTGTGTGAAAGCTAATGAGACTCAAAATGAATAAAGGATCTTGTATCCGTTCAAAGGAATTCACATTCCATATGTCTCTCTTTCTTTATTAGTTGAACATGGTTACTATCATACGGATTTCTTATCCGGAAAAATCAAATAGGGTGCAAAGTCGCTCATGCCATGTTTCACTTATAAAGTTGGATATAGTTGCTCTTAAAATTGAAATCAATAATCTCTATATCCTTGCTTTTCCCATGACATTGGTGAAATTGGTTTGAATTCAAATTAGAAACCTTTGTCATTTGCTTTGCCAAATACCATTGTATTTTGGACTTGAATGCTATATGTCTTGTATGCAAAGCATGTTGGATTCACACATTTTCTCAAATAAATCTCCTTGTTTCTCTCAAATTAATTGAAGTGCATAAAGTGACTTATGTGTATATGCATATCTTGCATGCTTCTATCTCTCGTTGCTTTGAGTGACCCGGTTGGGGACTACTCCTTTGCCTATGTCATGACAAAAAGGGGGAGTAGGAAATGGTAAGGGGAGTTGCAAAATATAGAAGCTTTTGTGCATTTTGGGGAGAACATACATTGAGGGGGAGTAACCCGTTGAGGGGGAGCATTGCATACACATACATTTTCATAATGTTGAGCCTAATCTTTAAATGCAAATGCTTGTTATTGTTCTCACATGATTAATCTCACACTTTACTTGTATTGGAAATGCTAGAAACTTTATTTTCAGGGCTTGATTGTTCTACAAGAGATTGAAGACTTGAAGTTTTTACTTTCTTATCTCTTTGTAATGTAGATAATCATTGTAGTCCCGTAGTTTCTAATTCTATGTGAGGAATCAATGTGAGTGGTGGTTTTGTCACGAAATAGCCAAAGGGGGAGATTGTTAGGATTCCCGTTGTGTTTAATTGGCTTATTTCGTGATCAAACCACATGTGGGGATGCTTTGTAAGGGTAGCTTAGATGTTGTGTTATTGCTTAGGCCCTTTTGAAGACCTCACTATTGACAAGCACCAAAGGTAATATTCTAAGTGCTTACTTGTCTTGAAGAGATAGATGCACACACTCACAACTCATGCATATGTTTAATCCTTATATGTTGTGTGTCTTTTATGTGTGCCTTAATGCTCATTAACATCTCTTCTTGCATGTTAGTTTGATTGCATCTTGCATATCCAATTGCCTTGTCATGCTTAGACTTAGGATTGCATTTTTGCACTGGGCGCCCCCAAAAGCGCTGTACGAACAGCGACCATTGAGCGCTGTTCAGACCTGATCGATTTAATCGGTCGCTGTTGGGTCGCTGTTGGGGCGCTGTACATAGCGCGGTACAGAGCGCTGTACGTACAGCGCCACTCTGTTTCCTCGTGAAAACAGAGCAAGGGCGCTGTACAGGCGCTGTACAATGGCGCCCTACGTACAGCGCCCAAGGCAAATATGGGGAAACTAATCAAAACGACCACACTTTGTTTTGGCCCCCTATATATATGCCACTTTGACTTTAGGTCAATGACAAGAGTTCATATTCAGATTCCATACTTAGGAGATTTTTCAAAGAGAAGAAAAATTCCAAAGAACTCATTTTTAATCACTCAAACACTTGTTCCATGATCATCAATCATCATCTAGCATCATCATAGATCATCTAGATGTCATCTTGCATGGAAACTTCATCATACTTTGCTTGGTAAGCTTTTCATTAATATCTTACATATTTTGTGTTTCTCTTATCTAGAAATCTCAATTTAATTACTTGTATGTGATTTTATATACTTTGAATACAAGATTGAGATTAGTATGATGTATGTTTGAGAAGTTGTATTGTGCTAGCATATTAGGTTTTTTGTGCTTGATATTGATTAGCTAAACTATTTGACATGTCATTTAGTTTTGATATCTAGGATTGTTCTTAATTGCATATTAATCATCTTAGATAAGCATATAGGGTTTCCCTTGCTCTATGTTGCATTTTGGATATTTTCACATATTCACTTAGGGTTGTATTCTCTTCAAGAGAAGCTAAGTCTTGTGTGTAGCAATCGGGATTAGGTTGCTTAGATCGCAAGCAAAATCGGACTAGGTTCACTCATACCGGGATTAGGTAGGTGTGTGATTACTTCCGGGATTAGGTTGTAATCGTTTGCACATTTAGTGGATTCGAGGTTCGAGTGTGGCTTACTTACATAGCCCGTGGTTTTTCCCGTGAGGGTTTCCACGTAAAAATCAAGTGTCAATTTAATTTCCGCACCATATTACACTTGCTTGTTTATTTTATCTTTAGGGTAATTTCGTAATTTTGACTAACACGAAAAATTGGGTAAAAAGCGTAAAATCTATTCACCCCCCCTCTAGATAGTTTTATACACACCGTGCTTTAATTAGTTTCAGGTTCCACTAGCCCCCCTCCCTCCGCACATGCGTACTATTAGAACAATTTCATCTCGTCACAATTTTTTTTTTTAAATCTATTACAATTTAAAAAAAAAAAATTAGGATTTATAAGAAGGGGACACGACTAAAACTCACAACTTAAAGATGTATGTGTGATCATACCATTTTGCCAACTTTATTTTGTATTTATAATCTTTTTTTTTTTTTTTTTTTTTTTGTGTGTGTGTGTGTGAAAAAGAACATATATTAAAACAAAGGAATGAACAAACTGTTAATTTGACATATCAATCAGAACAAACTGCTCCACACAATGAAGAAATTCCTCCAACCAAATAGACTCGAAATCCAAAGACAGTGCCAACTTAGCTAAATTTTGTATTTATTTATTTATTTTGTTTTTTTTGTTTTTTTTTTTTTTTTTTTTTGAAAAAGAACATATATTAAAACAAAAGAATGAACAAACCGTTAATCTGACATATCGGTAGAACAAACCGCTCTACACAATGAGGAAATTCCTCCAACCAAATAGACTCGGAATCCAAAGACAATGCTAACTTAGCTAAAATTTGTATTTTATTATATATATACTTTTTTATATATATATACTTTTTTGTGTCTATCTATTTTTTTTATAAGAAAAAAACAAATATTAAAAAAAAAAAAAAAAGAACAAAGAATTAATTTGAAATATCAATTAGAACAAATTGCTTCATACATTGACAAGATTCCTCCAACCATTAAATATTACATTAGATTAAAATTCTTGCCCCTAAATCATTAGATTAAATATTACGTATTAACTTGAATTAAAATTACTAAACAATACAAAAAAAAAAAAAAAAAAAAAAAATCTAAAGACACTCCAAACTAATTAAATTATTAAAAAAAAAATTCTCTCCCCTAAATCATTAGATTAAATATTACGTATTAAACTCTCTCTCATAAATATGTTTTTTTTTTTAAAAAAATAAGGTTGTTGGGGATCGGGATCAACCCCACCCCAACATTTTATTAAAGAAAAAAGAAAGAGAACAATATAGAAAAGAAAACAAAAGAAGAAAATAGATCAATATAACCTAAAAGAATGTCTGCTACAAAAATTATTGAAAATAAAGGAATTGCAAAAATTCGGAGCGGTCCACCACCATGTAGGAGAGATGATACTGGGGCTCTTGGATGCTAAACTATCTGCAACTTGGTTACCTTCTCGATAAATATGAGTGACATCAAAGTCCATTTAAGAGATTAAGCTCAAACATTTATCCCAAGCGGGGCGCCAACGCCAAGGAACCTTACGAGATCTAGAATGAAAGATATCCAGTACAAAAGTCAAATCGCTCTCCAACCATAACCGACGCCAGCCAAAAGTCCAAACATAATCAATAGCGTGGACGGCAGCGGCCAATTTAGCCTCAAAAGCAAAGCAGACACCAAAAGGAATAGCAAAGCAACCTTTAACAAAACACCTGCATGTGCGAAAAACCCTTGCATAACCAGAAAGGCCAGGACTACCAAAAGCAGCCTCATCCGTATTAAACTCTCTCTCTCATAAATATGTTATTACCGTATTAAACACTCTCTCCTAATTACTTTCTCTCTCTCTCCATTTTTCAAAAAAAAAAAAATCCATTCTCCATACTTTCTCGATCAATCTCTGATTAATAGTGAAAGAAAAAAAAAAACTTATAAATATTTTGGTTTTTTACTAACAGTATTATATATATATATATATATAGCGTAATTTTCCAATGAGAACTTTTACAATGCACATTTTAAGCACCTCTGATGAAATTGCATGGAATATATTGAATCTTGATTTGATTTTTTGTATGCATCCTAAGAAAATTAAAATACACATTTGGTAAAAATTTGGAAATTTTTTGGATCTGTGAACTATTTTTCTTATATTTCCCTATTTTTAAATGTTTTATCTTCAAAAACAATGGGAAAAAAATTAGTTCTTGCACCCGAATTTTTGAAATTTTTTTTCGATAAATGTATTTCAATGTTTTCACCATCCATACAAAAAATCAAATCAAAATTCAATATATTCCATGCAATTTCATCAAAGGTGCTTAAAGTGTGCATTGTAAAAATTCCTCATTGAAAAATTACTGCATATACATACATATATATATATATATATATATATATATATATATATTAAAATTCAATTTAAAAAAAAAATAGATATATGAAAACTTGATTTGTTGCAACTAGTCAATTTTCATATTTCGATATTTTAAAAAAAAAAAAAAAAAAAAAAAAAAAACAAGGTACTTGTTTTTTGAGTTTTTATATTTTTTATATTTTTAATATATACATATATATGGTTCCTAAAAATCAAGCTTATTCGTAAGTGTTTTTTTTTTTTTTTTTTTTTTTTTTCCCTTAATTGTTAGTCTTGTTTGAGAAAGAATGGAGATAGAAAATTAGAGATATGTATTGGAGGATAAAGAGTTTAATATGGTAATTAAAAATTTAGGAGAGAGTATTTAATATGTAATATTTAATCTAATTGTTTAGGAGAGATATTTTTTTTTTTTAATAATTTAATTCAAAAATAATTACTCATCGGATGAATCTAAAGATTATGATGATTCGTCCTAACTTTTATTAAAAAAATTGAGTGTCTTTATAAATTTATTTTTAAAATTAAGTGTCTTTAGAATAGGAGTGTCAAAAGATAAAAAGGATAATCTTGGAACAAAATGGAGTGTTTTAGATTTTTTTAAAATTTAAATTTTGAGAATGAAATGTCTTTAGAAAAGAAGTGTAAAAAGAAAAAATTGGATTGTCAAAAGAAGCTATCAAGTTCTTTTTCCTGATTGAAAGGGGAATTCATATCTTTTTACTAAAATATCCCCGCTTAATTTTTTTTAATTAAAACTATATATAAACTAAAAATGAACTGCTAAATATTATTAAAAAAAAAAATGTGAAATGTTGACTTGATTTATATATATATGTGTGTGTGTGTGTGAATTGTGAATTAAAAAATAAACACAACACTGCGGCAAATAAAAAAAATTGTGAACCGTCACAAAGTTATGTTCCTTTTGCTTTGATTTATTTTTTTCTTTGAAAAAAATAAATTATTTATTAGTTATACTCATACATCTCCCATATGTAAATATAAGGCTAATTTTTTATATATAAAGGTATTTTTGTAATCAACTTTTAATAAATTTGATTTTATTTCTAAATTTTAAGAAGTTAGTAAACACAATAATGGAATTTAGTAACTTAGGATGGTGTATTCAATTAGGATTCTTGAAGACATTTAAAGACATTTTTTAAGTGACAGATTTTCATGGATTTGTACGGACTTTTATAAATCCACATGGATTTTCATTGATTTGTTTAGACATCCATCTCAGACTTTTATGGATTTGTTTAGACATCCATCTCAGACTTTTATGGATTTGTTTAGACATCTATCTCAGACTTTTATGGATTTATTTAGACATCCATGGACTTTCATGGATTTGTTATCTCTGACTTTTATTATAAATGGAGAATTATACCACTATATGGCTCAATAACACAATCTATACACACAACTAATATATTCATTCAAAAAAAAAAAAAAACAAATTATTACTTGAAAAAATCCCAACTTAATACTAGTAACAATGAATTTTGGCTTTTTCTTAGGTTAAAAAATTAACAAAAATGAGTGCAAGCAGTTTGGTTGCTGAGTCAGTGTGGAGAAGCATCGAGTCAACTCGTTCAGGTCCATTTATATATTTATTTCGTTTTTTGTTTGTTTTAAATTTCATTGTGAGTATCTAAAATTGACTTTGCCAGAGTTGATTTTACTTACAGTGATAGACTAACAGCCGTCAATGTGAGTTCACTTACTCGTAACATTACCTTTTTGATGAATTTATATAAATTTTTGGTCAAGTAGTGAAGATATTTCGTTTGTTGTTGATAATTAATCAAATGCAGCTTGCATTTCCTGTTTGGAAAAAATTTCGAGCGAGCTACTAGGATAGTTGATCAAAGAGTTGTCAAGAGGATCTCCGGCGAGCCCTCTGAGCGGTCCATCTTTCAGGTCAATTTCATTTTGTTGCTATTAATTTTGTTTGTCTTTACAGAATTTGTATAGTTTAGATTTGATTGAAGATCGAGCTTTTGGTTTTGGTAACTTTTTGTTAATTTGACAGTGTAATGCTGATAAATAATTTAACACCGGAATCGAAATTCAGTCTGTAAATTTGACAATTCATGCCAAGTCAAATTTGGGGAATAGTCTTGCTTAGATTATCTCTAAAATGTGTTACAATGGGGTTTCTTGCTTAATTGGTGTGGCTTGTGGCTAGGTTATCGAAGAATCACGGAGGAAGGAGGAGTATTTCTGTTTTGCTGAACATTATTGTGCTTGTTATTCGTTCTTCTATGATATTGTGAACATGGGAAAGCAGCTCTGTGTAAGGTTCTTTTGTTTGCTATGGATTATATTAGATGTGCAATAGCTCTTTTACGGCTCTTAGATCTTGATTCTTTCGTTTTTCCTCCCTTACAGTGTAAGCATCAATTAGCTGCCAGACTTGCTGCAGCATTGGGAGCTTGCATTGAAGTTAAGGTCTCTGATGAGCAACAGGCACAGTTACTTGTGAAACTCTATATTATTCTCAACGAGACAAAAAGGTAGAGCCTCCGACAGATATCATGCATCGGTTTTTTAATTTTTTTTAATTTTTTTTTAATTTTTACATATTAGTGGTTTTCGTTTCTGTTTTGAGAGAGAGAGAGAGAGAGAGAGAGAGAGAGAGAGAGAGAGAGAGAGAGAGAGAAAAGTCCACCAAAATCTTTATGGAGAAGGCCGAACATGTTATGGCATTTGATATTTATATCTCTCACCATCAAGTCCACCAAAATCCAAGACCTAAGAAAATCCTTTAAAATCTAGTCCTAATTGAATACACCTTGATTCTTGTAGACATTTTTAAAGTCCCAATTCAATACACCCAGATTTGGAAGGATTCTTTAAAAGTCCATAGAAATCCTAATTGAATATCACTAGATTTATATAGACTCTTTTAAAGTCTTTAAATGTCCTAATTGAATACACTAGGATTTATAATGTCTTTAAATGTCCTCAATAATCCTAATTGAATAAACCCCCCTTAATTCCCTTCCATTCCCTTTTCAGTGTAACTTGATTTCGATGCCACTAATTCCCAATTAGTAAACGCACCCGAGGAGTATTCATTAAATGAGACCGATCATATTATCAAACAATTATGTATATTTGTTTGATTTATTTATATATATATAGTTTTTCTATTATCAATTCGTCCTGATATAAAATATATCAGGACGAAGAATGTGGACTAATAGATTTATATACTGTTAACCGGGAAAATAGGCAATTAATTCAAGGAAGAGTTTTTCCACTTAAAGGACCTTACCACTCCCTAGCACCTCCCATGGAAGCGTCCCCGGTCACTCTAAAGCGCCTGATGGGAAGAAAGACCCGGTCTCGCGCCTCCTTTAAGACACACCGGGCCTGAGCGCGGTTCAGACTGAGGTCCGGGATGCTCCCTTAAAATGCCTATTGGGAAGGGAGACTTGGTCCAACCAGGATCCCGCCTCCAAGAAGTGGTCCATCGATAACCCGGCTTCCTTTGAATGCCCTATGAGAGGAACTACATGTTCCAGTATAAGGCCCGCTCCCCAGCAGGCGACCCCGCTAGAAGCCATCCTAAATAATGCCTACCCAACCCCTTATAACACACTCTTACAACTTGAACAACCCCCCTATAGAAGAATTCCTTGGAACTCTCTAGTGACCCCTGCTTCGAAAGGGCTGACGCCAACCCTCATCCCAGCTCACATGGGATGGAGAAGGGACTGGGAGCACCTGCAAAGCCACAGCACCAGTCCATTAATGTGAGACAGCAATCACGAATGAGGGAAGACAGGCAACCTACGGTCGAGATCATCCGCTGGCCACGCTGCATCTACGGTGGAATCACCCTCCATCTCAACCCTAATGGAAGTCAACTATCCCATACATGAAAGGGGATACTCTGTTTCTCCAGCAAAATACTAGCAGAAACGCAGCAAGCATGAAGAAGGAAATAGTGGAAGAAGGAGCCTGACAGTGTGCAGCGGGACAGGCGCTAACACTGTCCCCCTCTAAGCCATATTTTGACAACGACTTCCCCCCTGCAACAATGACCCATCCAGCCAACCAAAACCCTTGGAAACACCACATGTACGCCATATCAGCCCTAGAGAAACGCCTGTATGGACCTAGGACCTAGGTGGAACAATCAAGACCCTTCAAGGAGTGTGACGACCACAGCCCCGCTCAAAAGTAGGGGCTGGGATCATGCCCACCAATTACGCCCTAGGGACTATGGCTCCCACCTACCAAAATCAACCCCTCAACAGAGGAAAAACACGGGGGAGCGATCCTAGCCCTTGATTCTATACCATCGCGATTGCTGACAAGGGGGGACGGTGGAGATAGAATTGGGAGTTCCAGCCTAAATGAGCAGCCCTCCACCTACTCCTCTAGGAGAGACACTATAAATACCCCTACGTTCCAAGAATAAGGGGTTGGCCTCTGAAAACTGAGACACCTACTTGGCTACTACCTCGCCTAGACAAAGCTCCTATGTGTGTGTCCTACTTGGCTACTACCTCGCCTAGACAAAGCTCCTATATGTGTGTCCTACTTGGCTACTACCCCCGCTTAACCTAAGCTCCTAGGCATGATTTACTTGGTCACCACCTAGCTTAGTCAAAACCCTTGCTAGCCAGCTTCCATTTAGCTAGTGTGTCTTACATTTGTTCAAATTTCTCTCGCTGTAATAATCAATTATAGCGCGTGAAATAGCTCATAATGTACTCCATTGTTAAAGAATAAAAAGATCCCTCATTTATGGTAGTAAAATTGTTAGGATTATGCTCAATAGCAAGAGTGTAATATTGTAATTGACTATCTTATCATATTAATAAAGTGATTTCTGTTTATTTAACAAAATCTTATAGCATTTGTAATTATAATTGTCAAGGTAAATAATCATAGGGTCAAAAGACTATGAGAAAAGAAGAATTGTTCATACATCTCGATATGTATGAGGGAGACACAATTCTTTAGTTAGTCTTGAATAAATGTTCACAACTTAAGGTAAAGGTTGTGCACCTTTATCTTGTTAAAGTTTTAGATTCTTTTGCTAGCATTTGAGTGGGATCAAATGTGTTATGATGGGTCTAAATCATCAAAGTGGCTTTGAGTAAAAGAATCTAGTGCACTAGGTGCATTGAACTGGATCACAATGAAATACTTTATCTAGAACCGTTAATAAGATAAAAGTCTTTTCATTATGAGGACAATCGGAGAGTCTATCTTAATCTTGAGATAAATGATGGACTTATGGTTGCAAGTGGTATCATTTGAGTTATCAATGAGTACGATTATATAGCATAGTCTATCCTCGATAGTTTGGTGATATTCATTTGTTAATCGATAGAGGACTTCATTTATAGATATGGACATCGTGGCTCCATTTATTAAATGTGAGTAGAATATCATCATATGGATGTTTTGAGGTTTTTGATATTAAATCTTAACGTTGAGTTTTCAATAGTGACTATTGAAAGATGACTTCTGGAGAAGTCATAATATATATCCAAGTTCAAAGTGTGGTCATATGAGTAAATATGGTAACTTGGAGAACTATAGGTGGTTTATGAGCTCTTGGCGATTACTGATATTCTTCACGAAGATTCACTATCTCCTATAAGATTGTCTAAGGTATGAATGAGAATCATTTACTTATTCCATCTTTATTTAAGAGTGCAATTTTAGTTCTTTAGTGGAATGAACTAAAATTAATAGATTGAACCTAAGTGAATCATTTGTTGATTGTGATTGGGTTATGTCTATTGGAGCTTAAATTTAGATAGGCCCGCTAAGATCTCCAATCCACACGGACTTGCATGAATCACTTGATATATTCTACCGGACTAATTTATAGGGTCCATCTAGAATTGTATTAAGGCATGTGGACTTGTTTCTTTTAGTAAGAATGGGCCTAGTTCACATGTGGGCCTTTTGTTAAGGTCCAATAAATTTAATAAATAGAAAAACAATATATAGATATATTAATATACATGGCACATGGCCGAGATATATATAATATTATATGGTTTATTTTTATTAATTGATTAAATGGAAATTAATTAATTGATTGATTAATTATTTAATTAAAAATCAAAATCTTTTTCTGACTAGGAAATTTGTTTCTTAGTAGTATACTATTGTGGTAGTATAATAAATATTAAAGACTTTATTTGGTAAGTAGATAAATAAGAGAATTTATTTATTTAGTCAAATTAGGAAGTCTTTGATATAGTCACAAATACACTAAAGAGTTGGATTAGGGTTTGGAATTCTAAGAAAATCTACCTAGGGTTAGGATTAAGTCAAAAGACACAAATCCTACATGGTAAAGGATTTCGGCCTCAATATATAGATATATATGAAATATATATGGCAATTAATTGCCGGAATATATATATATATATATATATATTTATAAAGCATACGGTCATATATATAATATATTGTGTAAGATTATCGTACTAGATATATATAATATATGGTGCACAGTAATTGTATCAGATATATATAATATATTGCACTAGATATATATAATATATGGTGGACGGTAATTGCACTAGATATATATAATATATTGTGCTAGATATACAGTGGGATGACAGATAACAAGACATTGGAGACCTTGACTTGGGCCTTTATCTTTTTGACAGCTAAAGTGTGCTCCTCGGTCCAAGGTGCTGGATTTTTCTTTAGTCTTTGGAAAAGGGGTTTGCAGATGATACGTAGTCGTTGACAGAAGTTAGCTATATAATTGAGACATCCTAAAAATCGTTGTAGCTAGGTTTTGTCTTTGATGACATCCGGAAATTTATCAGCAAACTCAAGACTTCTTTGGATGGGGTTGAAAATCTCATTCATGATAGATTGGAATTCACTAGGGGCATTTTTGAGACCAAAAGGCATAACATTCCACTCATACTGGCCAAAAGACACAGTAAAAGAAGTTTTATAGCGGTCCTTCTCATCAATCTGTATTTGCCAAAAACCTGATTTCATGTCAAACTTAGAAAAAATGTTAGAATTATAAAGTCTTTTCATAAGTCAGATTTGTTAGGGATAGGATACCGAATCCATTGAAGAGCATCATTCAGAGATTTGTAATGATGACCAGTCTGGGGACTCCTCTTTCGATTTCAGCATTCTTTTGAACATAGAAAGCTGGGCAACTCCAAGGGGATTTAGAAGGCCTAATCTGGCCTTTTTGCAATAAGTCGGCAATTTCTTTTTGCAGTGTTCTAGAAGGGATGAGGACATTTGGATAGGTCTGGCTTTGGTGATAATATATTGTGCTAGATAATTTATTGTGCATCAGATATATATAAATATTGCACTAGATATATAATATTATTGCATGATATATTTGAGGGCAATAAGATTTGAAAAACCCTAGAGTTCTTGCTTGAGAGATATATTTTTTACTTAAGAAAAATAGAATCCAACTCTTAGACTAGTGTGAAAATTCAGCCAAGAGGAAAAGAGAGAAAAGTTTGTTCTTATTTGATAGTGCACTAGTAACTTTTATATCAAAAGGTTTTGTGCACAATTTCGAATAAGGTTCATGTGAGTTTTGATCTAACGATTGTGAATTCAAAAGTGACCAGAACATTCTTTGTAGCCTCTTGGAATTTATTGTGACTAACGAAAAAGAAAAAGTTTTGTTAATCCATCCTCAGGTACACAATTCAAAGAGAAGGGAGACCACGCTCCTAGGTGATTCACGTTCGTGATTGGATTGGAAGATCTTACGGATTACCATCGACGCAATGTCAATCGGATCACGCAACAAAGGTATGATATCTTTAGTATTATATGTTAATTAATTAAAGGGTTAAGGTTCAACTTATGGAAAAAATTTAAAATATACTAAACCGTTTTTAGTCTCGCTTCCGCTGCGTGCATGTAGTTTTCCCTACAAAAATTGCATTTGTCAGCCCCTATATACACTAACTCAACCTCATCCCCGCTTGCAGGACCAGTCCTATGCATTGCACCGGTCCCTGGCAACCGGTCGCAACGGACCAAGGGCCTCCCCCGGTACCTACCCGGGAAGCGAGGAACCATCCCCTACCCGATCCGGACCAGCTACGGCGCACCCGTACGCCGTGGTCCAGGTTGTCCCGGGAAACTCCCGACGAATTTTTCAGGATAACATATACTTTGACCAAAGTGTATGCATTTGTCAAAACTTCTTTATAATCTATAGTTCACATTCTTTGTCCTAATATTTTATATCAACTGACTGTATAAAGACTACACATTTATATATATATATATATTATGAAGAAGTTTTGGGGATTGTTTAGTAAAATTAAATAAAAATTAATGTGTCAGAACTCAATACACCGCCCCAAAAAGAAATAACTTTCTTCTTTCCAAAAATACAGAGAGACTCTGTATTTCAGAACAAATTAAAAGAGTTGAAACTTGAACACAATAATAAGTCCAAAAGAACACCGCCTGATATTGTGAAGGTGACAAATGATTCTCATTTTCATCACTTTATTTTATAAAAGCCAGTTGGTTATGAACATTGTGCCTATAGTTTCACATCAGATACTTGTTTGGTCACAGTTTCAGATTTCCCAATAATAATTTTTTCTGGTAAAAAAGTTGTAAATACATTGACTGTTAGGTTTTGACTTGTATTACTAAGCGAACCAAATGTGAACCAAACAATACTCAACTGATGTGGAGCTTCCTGGAGACGTGGGATACGTTTGGAAGATGGAATGGTGTAATTTGAGGGAGGTTGAAAATCATGAAGAACTGAAGAAGTGGTTCGTTTCATCGTATGGATCGCGGTTTTCTAAGCGATGTAATTTAAGGTGACTTGTAACGGTTTAGGAAGCGGGTGCGCAACGCAAACCCAAATCGTAGTCAATCATAAGCATGCGTGGAATGGGAAATCTTCAATGGAAAAGGAAAGTGTTCTTTTAGGAAGTTCTTGTGCTTGAAGGAAAAGGAATACTCTTTACAAGAAGACTTCTCATAAAAGGAAATAGTATTTATGTGAAACAAGTAAGTCTTGTAAGTTTAGGAGTAGGATTTCCTTTTATCTTAAAATCCCTGTAACTAGTGTAAATAGTCCTAATATTTATGTTATTAGATTTTAAGGTTGTGGAGAAAAAAGAACACCATGTAACATTAGTGAGAGTGTGAGATCTAAGGAGACCCAATGGAATATCCGGGGAGGGATCCAAGGGAATATCAATGGATCAAGTTAGAGATCCATGGGTGATATTCAGGGGAGACCTAGGGGATATTGTGGGAGTAATCGGTGAGGATCTTGTGAGTGGGGTTTGGGGTTGAGGTGAGAGAGTTAATCTTAGAGTATATGGTTGTAACCGTTTATCATATAGTGGAATTTCTCTATCGTCCTGACAGCCTGTGGTTTTTTACCCGATTTGGGTTTTCCACGTATATCTTGTGTTGTGATTGATTATTCTCTCTCATATTTTTCTGCTTATTGACATTATTAATTGCTATGAGTTATGGGCGTATATTAGACACGGCGTTTCCGCATTCATCGGTTCGGAATTATCCTGAAAGTTCACAAATAAACGCTTGGTGTGTTCTAAATATATCTAGAGGAGGGGGGGTGAATAGATTTTAATCGTTATTACCCAATTTTCGCATGCATGTCAAGATTACGAAAATACCCCTAACTAGTCAGAAAAATATAGCAAGTGTAATAAGATGCGGAATTTAAATAACACTTAATATATGTGGAAACCCAACACTAGGAAAAACCACGGGTTGTTTAGTGCGCCACACTCGAACCTCGAAATCCACTAATTGAAATGGAGTTTACAACCTATGTAGACCTCGTCTAACACTCCAGTCAATAACCCCTACTTCTACCACGCGGGCCTTTAAAAGTGGCTCTAGTTCTAATTGCTTGAGGCCTAAGCAACCTTAACCCCAAGACTTAATTCTCAATGAAGAGATTATGCAACCTATGTGAATATGTATGAATATTCAAATAACAAACAAGGCTAGGGAACCTTAGATGCTTATCTAGGATGATGATATAATCAATTAAATCAACCCTAGATATCAAGAGCTAAATGACATGTCAAATAGCTTAGCTAATCAAGATTAAGCAAAACCTAGATAGCTATCACAATACAACACTCAATCAATTCATCACAATCAATTCTCTTTCTTGTATTTAGCCTATGATCTAAAACATATATATAGGAGCCATAAGTGAAGTGTGGTCGTTTTGAAAAATGCACCAAAAATTGCTCTGTGCGCTGGACGACAAGCACAAGACCAACGCATAGGCAAAAAATGCACAGGCGCTTGACGACCAGCGCACATGAAGGGCGCACGACCAGCGGCAAACCATTGGGCGATTTGCATTGGTGGACCAGCGCACGACCAGTGACAGACCACTGGGCGATCTGCGCTGGTGGGCTGCGCTGGTCTAGCGCATGATGACCAGCGCACAACCTACTCCTTTGAACCCCACAAACAACATGCAAGGGTTAAAAGGTAAAAACAAGATGCATCATAAAAGCCTAACATGATATGTCCTTTTAGTCATAAGATGCAATAAATACTAATGCATGAAGAGAGATTAAATAAGCACTAATGCACACAAAATACAAACACAACATTCAAGAAAAGAATTATGCAAGTGTTGTGTGTGTGTGCAACTACATCTCTTCAAAGCAAAGACAAGCACTAGAGATTATAGCTTTGGCGTGCTTGTCCCTTGAAGTCTTCAAAGGGCCTTTGAACTTGAACTTCAATCACCTAAACTACCCTTACACAATTAACCCCAACATGTGGTTTGTCCATGAAATTAGCCAATCAAGATATGGGAATCCTTACAATCCTCAACAATTGGTATCAGAGCCATATGGTTTGGCGATGGCGGTGACAAGTCTTTATGGGAGATCGTATGGAGGACTTGATGGCATTGGGATAATGATGATCATGGTTGCCTACTATGGTTTAGCAAAGGAGATACGTCTTAAAGGTAGTTTCAAACTCGGTAAGGGTTTGATGAAAGGAATAATTTGATGGAAGAGAAGTTTGACTTGTGTTGACAGGTACGAGTCATGGAGATACAATCTGGGTGACACAAGGAGCTAATTGTATATCAAAAAAAAAAAAAAAACTCCTGAACACAAAATAATAATAATAATAATAATTGAACACTCGAAGTCTCTGGTTTGGAATGGGGCTTATCCGGCAAAACACTCCCAGTTTCTAGTAGCAAATCTTTCACTAGGTATGTGATGCAAGGCAGAAGGTCTTTCACAGGGTTGGGTGCTGTAAGGACATGTTTATCCTTTTGGCAGTTTTCCACACTGGCCATGGAAGATGATATGTTGCTACTAGTGGTCCATAATTGTATACAAGGCATTGGTCAGAAAGTGATGCAAGGTGTATGGTGGACAAAGATGTCGATGGCTGACGAACTCCCTAGAAATCTGACTTGAGGAGTTGCACTACAATTTCAGCAGGTTATTTCGACATGGTGCCGAAACAATGAACAAAAAAAAATTTGTGTAGGAAAATCTTAGGATGGTTTGTTCCTAAGTGGTTATACCTTGTGGTGGGGTATGGTGATTCTCGATGATGAGAATTGTGGCTATGGACAAAGGTCTCGAGAATTCAAGTTAAAGGGAAGAATTGTTAGGTTTTGACTTGTATTCCTAAGCGAACCAAATGTGAACCAAACAAGACTCAACTGATGTGGAGCTTCTTGGAGACGTGTGATACGTTTGGAAAATGGAATGATGTAGTTTGAGGGAGGTTGAAAATCATGAAGAACTAAATAAGTGGTTCGTTTCATCGTATGGATCGCGGTTTTCTAAGCGATGTAATTTAAGGTGACTTGTAACGGTTTAGGAAGCGGGTGCGCAACCGTGACCCAAATCGTAGTCAATCATAAGCATGCGTGGAATGGGAAATCTTCAATGGAAAAGGAAAGTGTTCTTTTAGGAAGTTCTTGTGCTTGAAGGAAAAGGAATACTCTTTACAAGAAGACTTGTCATAAAAGAAAATAGTATTTATGTCAAACAAGTAAGTCTTGTACGTTTAGGTGTAGGATTTCCTTTTATCTTAAAATCCCTGTAACTAGTATGAAATTCCCTTAAGCAATATAGTGTAAAATATACCTAGAGGGGGGGTGAATAGGTATTTACTCAAATTCTCCCAATATTAAAAATGATGCGGAATATAACAAAGAAAATGCACACTTGATAAGATTTAGCAATGGATTGATTTCACTAATACAAGAGTTAATCAATTTACAAGATATGCAATCAATGTAAGATATGGAAGATAAAGAAATGTAAAACAAAAATGAACACAAGTATTTTTTACGTGGTAAAACCTCAAAGAGGAAACATCCACGGGTTGATACCAAACCACCGGCAAAGCAATCCACTATATGAAAAGGACTTACACACTCAAGCTATCAACACATGATATCCGCTCAAGCTATCAACTCCTAATCTACCCTTGGGCTAGTGAATCACCAAGCCTACTTCCTATCCGAGATGTACCCTACACCTCTAGAAAGCAACTTCCTATCCAAGACGCTCACGTCTCTAGGAAGATTCTTGTTTGCCTATCCGGATCCTCCCGACCCTAGACAAGACTTCCTTGCTTGATTATCCGAGTCCTCCCGACTCTAATCAAGACTTCCTTGCTCTATCCACAAAGCTTCACTCACTTTGCTAGAGACTTCAACCTAATGCAAGGCTATGATCTAAAGTGATGCAAGTGATGCAAACACAAACAAATTAAGCTAGATGATCAATCAAGCAAAATGTACATGTTCAATGACAATCTAGAATATACTTCCAACACACAATCACAAAGATTATCTAGAAATCAAGACATGTAAATCAATAAGAACAAGGTATGAATATTCAATATATCACACTAAAAACCTAGTTCTTAGATCATGAAATTAAACATAGAAAATAACATGAAGCACATCACACATACATTTTCTAGAATCAATTTCATGATAAATCAAGTTTAGCACATATAAGTTTCAAAACAAATCACAAAGCTAAATCTCAATTAACTAATGATCAAACACCCCTAGCATATGATCTAACATGCTTCTCAACAAATTTCATCAATCAAATAGTAAGAATCAAAGAAGATCAAAGATGAAATTGAAAAAGAAGAAGTTGAAACAAACAACCTTGACCTCGGACTGAAAATCGATCAACTGAGGAAAAATGGTGAAGTCAGCTGCCTCTGAAAATGCTTTGGGTTTGTAGCTCTCTTCAAGACCAACAATTTTGGCTTTTTGAATCGATTGATTTCGAAGTTCGTATGAGAAAGTTATGATCAAAATAAGAAAATGAAAATTTGAAACAAAACTGCAGAAATTCGTGAAATCCCTTCAAGTTCTTCAACATGTGTGGAGGGAAGGAGAGGAGTTTAAAAGGAGGAAAGAGAAGGTTTTTCAGGGCCAATCACCATGAAGCCATGTCACCCTCCCTGTGGGGGCACGTGGGACTCACGGGACCAGAGAGGGTCCCTGGCCGTGGGCCCCACGGCCTCCCCCACGGGGAGGGGCACACGTGGTCTCATGGCCACTCTAGCCTCTCTCGCGCACTCTCACGTTCTTCAGTCGTATCTTGGGCATCCGAACTCCGATTTGAATCCGTTTATGGATTACGAATCGTGACTCCCTCACGCATGACTACGACTATAAAACTTTGAAAAATGGTTGAGAAATCATCTCGGAAAATGACAATGAAGTCAACTCAACGAATGAGAACGAAAAGTAGCGTAGCTATATCGTTTGGACTCGAAACCTTATGAATGAGTAACCGAAACGACCGAAACTCAATAAGGCATCAAATAAGAATATGTTCAAGTCCAAAACACAAATACACAAACAAATAAACACATATTCACACAAGCATGCCATATAAAAGATAGTCACAAAGCATGCAATTTTACAATGTTTGTCAATACAAGATCAATGCATGAGCATGCTATGAAGTGTGTGAATGTGTTATACCAAATGTTTGAACCACGATGCAGGGACACACATGTATGAATTGTGTGTGTGTGCTAACGCCTTGCAAGAGGATAGAAGTCAAGATTTACCTTTGACGTTTTTCACCTCTTGAAGACGACTTTTGCACTAGACGTTGCTCTTCACTTTTAAGCTTCTTTTCTTCAAAAATGTCCTAAGCAACAACTAATACAAACATAGAGTGTTTTGCAATGGAATTAAGCCAATACAAATCATAAACCTTACATAGTATAAATAGTCCTAACATTTATGTTATTAGATTTTAAGGCTGTGGAGAAAAAAGAACACCATGTAACATTAGTGAGAGTGTGATGAGATCCGAGGAGACCCAATGGAATATCCGGGGAGGGATCCAAGGGAATATCAATGGATCAAGTTAGAGATCCATGGGTGATATTTAGGGGAGACCTAAGGGATATTGTGGGGGTACTCGGTGAGGATCTTATGAGTGGGGTTTGGGGTTTGGGGTTGGGGTTTGGGGTTAAGGTGAGAGAGTTAATCTTAGAGTATATGGTTGTAACCGTTTATCATATAGTGGAACTTCTCTGTGTCAGGGGCGGACCCACCTTTGGACTAGGTGGGGCCCGTGCCCTACCTCAATTTTTTTAAAAAAATTGATTTTATATTCTTATATAAATATATACTTATGAAATAACATTTAGCATGTTACAAATCTCTTAGCATAGCTGGTATTACACTACCATTCGGCGTTGATGGTTTTAGGTTCAATTCCTAGTACTAGCATTTTCAAGCAAAACAAATATTTTTAATGTCTTTTTATTTACACTTTTTCGAATTCCTTTCTCAAATTTTCTTTTAACAACAAAACAATTTACTTTCTTTTTCATGTCATTTTCAACTTCTCAATTACTCATAATTTATGGTTATTTGATTCAATTTTATTTTATAGTAAATTATCTATATTTTTTAATTCTTCTTATTTATAATAGTTTTAGTTTGATATACCTAACACATCCAATCAATAAACCATAAAATCTCAAATTTTAATATATTGTAAAATAGTCAATCTATTATTAATTCATTTTATTTTATCCTTAGTATTTTTCTTTATTTTATAATTTGAATTTATTTAGAATCAGTAAATCATAATTTACCAATAATTAAAAGAATAAAAAAAATCCAAAACATGTCTAGTAATATTTATATTAATCAATTATTTTTATATCAATTTAATGTGAATTCAGTATAAATACAAAACAAAATTATTATTAAAATTAGATTGTAATTTATATTTTTAAGAATAAATATTATAATTTCCATTGTTATGTTGTTTCTCTTATTTTTGTTTATTTTTCATTATTGTATTTCTTATTTTTATTTATTTTTGAATGTTAGATTTTTTAGTTCATTGAATAAAAGTGTTCTATTTGTTTTATTTTATCTAAATTCACTATACTGTATATATATATATATATATATATAATAAAAAGAAATAAATAAAAACTCATTTTATTATGATCTTAAATTTTAAGTATTTTTTTATATGATTGTTATTTTGTTCAAGTGCCCATCTCGTTAAAATTTCTGGGTCTGCCACTGTCTGTCGTCTTGACGGCCAGTGGTTTTTTACCGATTTGGGTTTTCCACGTATATCTTGTGTTGTGATTGATTATTCTCTCATCTATTTTCTGCTTATTGACGTTATGAATTGCTATGAGTTATGGGCGTATATTAGGCACGGCGTTTCCGCGTTCATTGGTTCGAAATTATCCCCAACATTAACTAAAGGGGACCTCTGATGTAAATACTAGTCAGTTGGCCATGGACCTCTCTTTAAAAACATAGGCTGGCAAGCCCTGCAAAATAAAAATTAATCAGAAAAGCAACCAAACAAATTCGAATTTTGAAAATGATTGAAGGAGGAAAAAAAAAAAAACTCAGAATCCTTGGCTGATTAATGCATATAGTGTTGCATGCGTTGGCTAACACCAAAAGTCTGTCAAACAATTTTCTAAAACCGAACCAATGGTTTAGAACTTTAGACATGTGTTGGAAACAAGAAACTAATTAAACTTATTATTTTACATAAATGGGAAGACAAATAACTCTTTGGTCATTATGTATACCTCCTAAAGCCAAAATTTTTATTTGGAGGGCATGCTTGAATGCTTTACCTTCCCTAGTTAATCTTTGTAAACGTAATTTGGTTTGGGATTCTAGGTGCCCTCAATGTGGTGCAGCAGCCGAATCAGTAGATCATGCCTTGTTTTGGTGCAAAAAAGCAAACAAGTATGGAAACAAACAATTTTTGGTGATCTGCTATCTTCAATTTGGAATCTGTCAACTATGGATATCTTGGGAGGGATTTCCCCAATTATCAACCGCAGAGAATTAGAGTGTCTATGTGTAATTATTTGGAGTGTATGGTGGAATCGTAATCTTGCTTTGTACAAAGGAAATCCCAAATCTGCTGCAGAACTTGTAACGTGGGCTGCAGATTTCTTGAGTGAATACTAGGGGACTCATCAGGCTTTGTCTTCAGGTGGCCAGATGATCAGAGCTCCTCCAAAATCAGGTTGGTGCCCTCCTCCTCCTAACACTCTTAAATTGAATTCTGATGTAGCAATCCGCGATGGTTTTCCATTCATTGGGATATGGGCTGCAATCTGTGATCATAGAGGGAATATAATTGCTGCTATTTCCAAACCTTTTCCAGGTTCCTTTTGTGCTGAAATTGGGGAGTATCTTGCTCTCAGAGAAGGTCTTATCCTTGCAAAAACTTTTAATTTGACTGTTACTCTTGTTGAAGTGGATGTTGTCAATGTAGCAAATGGAGTTAATTTGCCTGAATCAGTTCTCTGTGAGGCTAAATTTATTGTGTCTGATATCAAAGCTCTCATGCAAGGGGTAGGTAGTGACTTGTGTCATGCTATTTCTAGAGTAGGAAATACCTTGGCACATGACCTTGCCTCTTTGGCACTCTCCTCAAGAAAGGAGCAGACTTGGCTAAATTCCAATTTAGATGTATATTTTCCTGATTGCTGTATGTTTAGGTCTTTCTTAAAAAAAAATAATAAATAAATAAATAAATGCATGTATGCCACTTGTTTCATGTAGGCTGTAGCATAATGTGTACGTTGAGACCCTATCTATTTAATAATGTTATTTTATTAATTTATTTTTAAAATAACTAAATTATTTCTTGTAGCATTTTGAAACTAGCACACAGCATGTATATAGTGGAATTAATTTGTCTGCTTTTTTACTGCTTCAATTCCAATACCCATGTGACTTGCTCAGTTGAATTTGGATCTGACTTGATCTTTGTCCAGACCTATATAGATCTAGTAACCTATATAATAAATGGTTGAGATTTAATTATTTATTTATTTTACTTCTATTATCTTTAAATGTAAAGTATTATCTTTAAGTGTTTTAGATCATATTAGCAAAGGATCCAGATTCTAGTTAACTAACGTCCAATATATATATATATATATGAGAGAGAGAGATTCTATTTGTTTAAAACAATATTTAAAAAATAAATAAATAATCGGGTATCCGAACTGGGTACTTGGGTATGCCCAAGCCAGGGGTGGTACACAACCGGTCAGGTACTCGGGAATTCCAGCCCAAGTAAGTCTAGGGGGTCGTTTGTTGTTTTTCACTTAAAACTAATGGGTCTGAATCATGATTATTAAGTTGTTTTGTTTGTTTTTGTAAGTAGTCAAACAACTTAAAAATACCAAAAAACAACTTAAAATAAAAAGTAAAAAATCCTTTTTTCACTTAATTGCAAATCACTTAATTGCATTAAATGCAATCTAAAATCTTTTCTTCCGATACTATCCTCTATATATATATTTTGAAAGGGAAATACATTAACCAGGGAAAGGAATACAATTAGGACTGGTGTCAAACCAGATACATTCTCCTACTGAGGAGAAAGCCAACGCAGCTAACCTATGTGCCAAGGAGTTCCCTGATCTAGGGATGGCTTGACACTTACAATCACCCATATATTTCAATAAGTCCCTAATATCATTAACAATGAATTTGGCATCACCTAAGATAGAAACAGAAGAGTTTAGGATTGATGCTACATTGGAGGCATCCAATTCCGCGATCTTGATTGGAAACTTGAAAATTTTCGCAAGCCGAAGTCCCTCCCGAAGAGCCAAAAATTCCCCAATTTCAGCATTAAAAGATCCGTGCAAAACCTTGGAACTAGCCAATAGGACTTTACCCTTGTCATCTCTGATAGCTGCACCGAGACCAATTGAAAGAGAATTGCAACGAATGGCCACATCAGTGTTCAACTTAAGAACGCCAGGTGGGGGAGCTAGCCATTCAACCACTCTGTTTGTACTACTCGAAGGAGGCAACAGAGAGAGAGCAGATTTAGAATTATGAAATTCAGTGAGAAGCTCTCCCGCCTAAGAGGAAACTAGTTCTAGAACCTTCAGCTTTCCACAGTTGAGAAGGGAGTTCCTCTGCTCCCAAATGGCCTAAACAGTCATGCAGAACAGAGCCAACTCTTCGGATTTAAGTCTAGGGGCCAGATTCATGAACACATCGAAGACAGGGGAAACTCTTAACTGATCGAACAGACAGTCAAAGCGAGTCCACCCCCAGACTTCCTAGCTCACCACACCAGAAAAGGGCATGATTAGAAGTTTCCACTATGGCGCGCATCTGGGACAGCAGCAGTGTTCGAAAAAACGGTCTGGGCGGCCGCCTAGACGCTAGGCGGTGTTCAGCCGTCCCGAACTGGCCCAAGTAGGCGGAAAAAATCGGTCAACGCTTGGTCAATGGTCAATAGTCAAAGTCATCAGTAACCTTAAAAACTCGGCCGCCTAAATCGGTCCAGACCGTTTAATCGGTTTGGGCGGAGTCAAAGTCGTTGACTCCGCCTAAACCGTGTTTTTTTTTTTTTTTTTTTAACGAATTGCTTCTCTGTAAAACAAAGGACTTTGAAAGAAAAAAATAAAAAAAGGAGAACTGGAGGAGAAGAAGAATTATGTGGAGAATCAGATCCGGTTTCTCTGTCTCAAAATCATATTCTTACTTCTTCTCTATCTCTGTCTCTCACTTTCTCTATCTCATATCAATTTCTTGATATGCTGAAATCAATTTCTTTAAAGAACCCATATGAGCAAAATCAACACAAATTAGATTCAAGTGCTGTTGACAAACAAAACCCACCAAGATTTAATGAAAATAACTAAAAAAATAAGCTTTAATAGAGGAGTGAGAAAGCTTGAATGGAGAGAAAATGGTGGAAGAAAAGAGAGGAGAAGGTTGTAGGCGTGAAAGAGAGAGAAGAAGATTTTGACTTTTAAAATACATTTGTAAAATAACAAAAGACACCCTCTTTCAATGCAAAAATCTAAAATATACAATAAAAAGTAAAACTATTAAACAGGTACAAGAGATACAAACAATAAGGGAATTTATGTTATTTATTTTAGTTTCGTCATTGTTGACTGTGAAATTGGATTGCCACGCACTCAACAATTATATCAATTCAATGTAAAACGAGAAAATAATCAATGCATGTGTTGACGGTGAAATTTGGATTGTCACGCACTCAACAATTATATCAATTCAATGTAAAACGAGAAAATAATCAATGCATGCAAAAGACAGGTTTTACGTGGAAAACCCTTGAATGGGAAAAAACCACGGCCCCAGAGGGCAGAAAGATAATACTAGGCTTATGTTTTGTTTACACACTCAGATCTCTCATACAATTGCTCTTTTCTCCGTTTTCGAACCTCTTCCTCGTGGGATAGATGGTTCTATTATACATGTTAATTAGGGTTTCCCCTTGTTTTTAGCCGTGTTGGCGATAGGATTCCCCTTTTGATTCGTACTAGGATTCCCATGTTGTCGCGGATCGGGTATGCTCTTATCTCTTGTCCTCTTTATGATTCCTTGTTGCCATGAGTCTTCTAAAGGTTTAGGGTTTATTTCGGTGTTTCTACCGAGTCGGTTCGGGCCCAGTATGCTGATGCAGCGAACACCTTCACTCATGAGTATTATCCTTCGGCGATCACGTTTCTACCTTTGGCGAGTATATATCTAGCTTTGGTGACCACACCTTTGACTTTATTGATTTAAGACATCCTGACTGGCCACATTTTCTTCCTTGACCCGGTCAACGAGTGACGTGGCAACCTTTCCTTCATCATTTATTGACTCCTTTGGTGACGTGTCTGCTTGGCGAATTTATATATTCAACAGTCATAATATGAATTTTGTCATAATCGGTCAACAGAAAAAGTCAATCGCTTAAAAATCCGCCTAGGCGCCGACTAGGCCGCTAGGGCTAGGTGTTGGTTCACTGCCCGACTAGCGCCTAGCGTTTACTAGAACACTGGACAGCAGGGATCATCAAGGATTTCCTTTTCCACAGATTCGCACGAGAAGGGATAGAATTCATATAAGCCTGCCAAATGAAAATTTTAACCTTAGGGGTAGGTTTAGATGCCACAAAAGAGACCACCATCTGGAAGAGGAGGAAGAATTTGAGGTATCCTCCATATAATATATTTCCAATTTCATCATAATTATATAAGGTATAGAAATCTTTATCTTAAATATTCCTTATTTTAAATAGCTTTAAAATAAAAAAGAACCCTAATCAATTCTCATATTGGTGTTTAATATCAATACTTTAATATAATATTAGGGTGATGTATTTTATATTATTATTTTAGAGTGTTTTGTATGAGTTTTTCTGCTACCTCTTTTATTTTTTGAAAAAAAAAACATTTTCTTTTCTTAGTAAAAATAAAGTTTGTTTGTAACGGAAGAGGAAGATCATGATCATATGTGCTCATATATAATTATTATTTTTTGGATTATTTTTATTCCATATTATATGTATAATATTTAACAGGGGTATAAATGTAAAATTACTTATTTTCAGACAATTTTACTTTTAAAAAACAAACGTGTTAACAATACATTCAGAAGTGAGGAAAAAAAAAAACAAACATGTTGTTATAGGTAAAAAATCGTCATAAAGGACACGTCATCACCATAAGAAGCCACGTAAGCAAGAGTCAAGAGAAGTCAACTCAAAAGGGTAGAAATCCCCCAAGGTAACTTACTCGGCTAAAACTAAGGCAACCCGATCACAAACGAAGAGAATCGGCTCGAGCAGTAAAGCCGGCTCGGGCATGCTCGAGATTCGATAAAAAAGATAGTCACCAGCATTCACGTCCCGAACACGTGGGCAGAATCAGCAACCAGCATCCCCACATAAACAACGGTGCAGCCCAGAGTTTAATAAGGAAACAAACAGGTTTCCCGCAAATAGAGGAGAAAGAATCCGGCCCAAACTCGGACTCAGCCAAATCAGGAAACATGTTACACTCAATAAGGAAACATGATCCGTTTAGGACTGGACAATTGCCCAAAACTTGGGCACCACGACACCAAACCCTAGCAGCACCCACAAACCCTAGTAGCATTATATAAATACCCCTGTAACACACAAAATAAGGGGTATGTGCGAATTAGAGAGAGAGAGCAGAGCGTAATACTTTGTAACAGTTTTTCATAGTAGATTTGACTTCTTTGCTTAGGCAACAACTCGTGGATGTTTCTCCGACCTTCGGAGTTTTACCACGTATTTTGCTCGTTATTGCTAATATTTTATTGTGTTACTTTCAATCATTCTCAGTCACAAAACTGATCAAATCGTTGGCTGAGTGATTACGAAAAATCACTGTCAACAATTGGCGCTAGAAGAAGGGGGTATCTAAAAAACTTGTGAAGCAATGGCCGGCGAAGGAGATGGTAGCGATTCCAGATACAGTCACGGATTGCCAATTAACGAGTTGGAGGATGACGCCACCCTTAATACTGCGGATGTAACCTTAGCGACGGCAGATCAATCAGCTGCCCTGGCTGGTATCCAACGTTTCCTTACAACTAATGAAGAAATCGTGCAACGATTCCGGGCTTCTCTGCAGCAACTTATATCAGACATAGCAAGGCAAGGGATTGACCTTTCCACTACGGAGGGTTTGACGTCACCTCACAATCTGTCTGCTTCAGATCAGCAGGCAACAAGATTGCTTTCCACGGTGGTGATACCAATGCCTGACGCACCCCTAAAGGCAAGCCGAGATCCTACAAACAAGCCAGAGATTTTGTCTGAAATGTTAGCCAGAGGTAGCAGGGAGCATAGAGAGGAGAATGATTCTAACAGAAGGTATGATCAGATTGGATGGCCAGAGATCGAGACCGTCCCAGTAGACGTACTCATCGGAGAGATCGACCATCGTCCTTAAGAGAAAGTGAGCAGAATTATCATCGCAAGCGCCAAAGGGGCACAGTACGGCTGCATGGCCTAAACTGAGAACACAGAGAATCAAATCTGAAGGAAAGGGGCCAAAAGCTGACCATAAATCAGAATTTCAATGCGATGGGGGAACCGGAAGGAGATAGAGACATACTCATACAGAGCCTGCTCGGGAGGTGCAAAACAATCGTCGACAGATGGATGCTTTGGTCAGGTGGTATGGGCACAATGAACTGTCGGATGATGAATCAGGTAGCCCTTTCACCAATGGAGTTCTAAGGATGCCTTTCCCAGAGAGGTTCAAGATGCCATACGTAGAGCAGTTCAAGAAAGATACCGATCCGAAAGAACACGTCCGGAGGTATAGGAGCGCTATGGCCCAATACGTCCACAATGACGCCCTACTATGTTTGAATTTTCCATAGACTCTTGGGGATCTAGGTTCTCGGTGGTCGGTAGATTGCCAGCAGCAAGCATAAGCAGCTTCAGCGAACTGAGCAAAGCTTTCTCAAGGCAGTTCCTCGGGAATGTACACAGGAAGAAATCAGTGGCTCACTTGTCCCAGCTCAAACAGGAAAAAGACGAGTCGCTGAAGAAATATTTGGGAAGGTTCAGTTAGGAAGTGTTGAAGATAAGGAGTGCGAACGATGAAGCCATCATTGCAGCATTCATCAACAACCTTCAGAACGGCCATCTATCCTTTGATTTAAGAAGAGCTCGCCTAACCAGTTATGCAGACATGATGGACATGGCTGGGGGTTATGCCTTGGCCAAGGAAGAAGAGATTGGGACAGGAGGTTACTTTGTACATGGTGGTCGTCCAGAAGGAGCCAAAACAAAAGACTAAGCTAAGGCACAGACACCAAAGGTGACAAGCTAAAGAACAAAGCACAAGATGGATGGGATGGATGGGATGGCCGGGGTAGCCGCGGGCTTATGATCCGAAAACCGATCAGCCACGCCAAAAATTCCAAGGCAGATACATACACCCCGTTGAAGAAAGACCAGGAGGAGGATTAGCTATCTTGGAAGAAAAGAATATGTTCAAAGAGCCGCCTAAGCAGTCGACTTATGCTCGGAGGGACACCACCAAGTATTGCAGATTCCATAAAGAGAATGAACACGAGACATCTAAGTGCTTCCAGCTAAGGGATCACATCGAGACCCTCATCCGAGAAGGGCACTTAAAGGACATCGTCCTAAAAAAAGCTGAGAAGACAGATGGACAGAAAGATAGCCGATAGGGTGGACGGGAAAGGAAGCCGAGTCCCAAGAGAGCTGGAGATGAAGGAGCAATCAACACCATCTTTGGTGGGCTAGCAACTGGCAAAAGTAACAGGGAGAGAACCCAGGGAATTCGGGAAGCCATGGAAGCCCAAAAGACCTCGACGTCAACTCCATTGAACCCGATCCGAAAAGGATCAAGGAAGGCTGGGATCCAATCATTTTCACAGAGGCTGATTCTCACGGAGTAGACGTAAAGCCAAATGATGTGTTGGTCATCAGTGCTCGAATGGGCACAGGGAGGTTCATCGGATCTTAATTGATAATGGAAGCTCAACGGATATCTTAAGTGCAGAGGTGTACGATCAGTTAAGATTAGATAGAAAGGACTTGCAGCCCTTTCATACCCCACTCAGAGGGTTTGGCGAGGCAGAGGTAAGGTCACTCAGCACAGTAAAACTACCAGTGAAGATCGGGAAGGCCTCCTGTCAGAAGACAATGTTACTCGATTTTGTGGTTGTAGATACAGAGAATTGGCCATACAACGCCCTGCTCGGCCGGCCATTCCTGAATAAAGCTAAGGTAGTAACGGCAACGTATGCCCTCATGATGAAATTCCCAACTGAGTATGGGGTAGGTGTGGTCAAAGGATCATAAGAGATGGTGCGAAGGGCGAATCTGCTAATTTACAAGGATAGGGAAGTACACCAATTATACACTATATTAGCCAAGCAAGCCAATGAACCTGAGGAGCAAGCAGAGGCACCGAAGGAATTTGAACTAGACCCTAGAGAAGAGCCTGAAGCCAAAAAAGATGAGCCGACCGAAGAAGTGATATTAGACCCAAAGGAGCCGAGTAGAACAGTAAAGATAGGAGCAAGCCTAAGTGGGCACATCAAAGCCAAACTCATCACATTATTGAGGGATTACCGGGATGTGTTCGCTTGGAGTCATAAAGATATGCCCGGGATAGATACAAAGGTGATATCGCATTATCTCTCCATCGACGCGGAGTTCCGCCGTGGTACAAAAGAGACGATGTTCAATCCAGAGAGAAGCATCGCAATCAAGAAAAGGGTGGAGAAATTGCTTTCTGCAGGGTCAATAAGGGAAGTCAAATACCCGGAGTGGATGGCCAATGTAGTACTAGTCAAGAAGAAGAACAATCAATGGAGGATGTGTGGACTTCACGGATTTAAACAAAGCTTGTCCGAAAGATAGCTTCCCACTACCGAGGATCAACCAGTTGGTAGATGCGACAGCAGGACACGAACTACTGAGTTTCATGGATACTTACTCGGGATACAATCAGATCGGATGAACAAGGCAAATGAAGAAAAAACAGCTTTCACCACGGATCAAGGATTGTATTGTTACAAAGTGATGCCGTTCGGACTAAAGAACGCTGGGGCAACGTACCAGAGGTTGGTAAATAGAATATTCGCTCGGCAGATTGGGAGAAACATGGAGGTCTATGTGGATGACATGTTGACCAAAAGCATCACGGTGGAAAAACATTCAAAAGATTTGAAGGAAACCTTTGATGTCCTGAGAAGGTACAGGATGAAGCTCAACCAAGTAAATGTGTGTCGGGGTACCGTCAGGAAGGTTTTTAGGTTTTCTGGTACACCTAAGAGGAATTGAGGTAAATCCTGAGAAGATTAAAGCATTAAAAGAAATGGCTTCACCAAAGACATTGAAGGATGTGCAGAGGCTGACAGGATGTCTTGCATCACTCAATCGGTTCATAGCAAAATCAACAGATAAGTGCGCCCCATCTTTAGAGCAATAAAAAAGGAAAAAGGTCTCGAATGGAGCAAAGAATGTGAAACAGCTTTTCAGAAGTTGAAAGAGTATTTAGGAAGAGCACAAATTCTTTCAAAACCGGTGGTCGGAGAGAAACACTGTACCTATACCTGTACTTGTACCTCATTTACAGAAGTGGCGACAAGTTCAGTACTGATTCGGTTAGAGGAAGGAGTACAAAGACCGGTGTATTACACAAGCAAGGTGTTGCTACCGGTAGAAACCAGGTATTCGCCAGCTAAGAAAATAGCGCTGGCCCTGATCACAGCAGCCAAGAAATTGAGGCCATATTTTCAAGCACATACGATAGAAGTATACACGGACTGCCAGTTGAAACTCATCCTCCAAAAGCTGGAGCTGTCAAGAAGATTGACCAAGTGGGCAGTGGAACTCAGCGAATTCGACATTAGGTACACGCCAAAAGCGGCAATCAAAGGGCAGGCAGTGTCAGATTTTATAGTAGAATTCATCGAGCCGGATGCCGAGGTAAGAAGGATAATGGAAGATGAACAGGCGAGTGGGTTCCAATGGAAGTTGCATGTACGGATCATCAAACACACATGGCAGCGGGGCGGGAATAGTCATAAAAACCCCGGAAGGAGACGCTGTGGAGTGTGCCATGAGGTTGAAAGTCCTACTTTAAACTAGGTGTGTTATCAATTATATTAATCTAGAGGGGGGGTGAATAGATTTTAGCTTTATTACCCAATTTTCGCATACAAGTCAATATTACGAAAATGACCCTACTAGTCAAAAATACAAGCAAGTGTAATATAGTGCGGAATTAAAAATGACACTTGATGTATACGTGGAAACCCAACCACTGGGAAAAAACCACGGGCTGTATAGTGCGCCACACTCGGAACTCGAAATCACTAATTGAAATGAAGTTTACAACCTATGTAGACCTCGTCTAACACTCGGTCTGTAACCTCTCACTTCTACCCAGCGGGCCTTTATTAGCAACCCTATTCCAATTTGCTTGAGGCCTAAGCATTCTTAGCCCCAAGACTTACTTCTCAATGAAGAGAAACAACCTAAGTGAATATGTATGAATATTCAAGATGCAAATTAGATTAGGTTATATGCTTATCTAGGATAATGATTTTGCAATTAAAATAATCCTAGATATAAATGGCTAGATGACATGTCAAATAGCATAGCTAATCAAGATTAAACAAAACCTAATTAGCTATCACAATACAACACCCAATCATTTCATCAGAAATAATCTCTAACTTGTATCTAGCATATAATCAAAAGCATACAAGTAATTAAAGAGATGTATTAATATGAAAAACACTAAAGTAATATGAAATTAGTGAAAACATACCAAATAAGATGTGATGAAACCATGCATGGATGCATTCTATATAGACATAGAAGATGCAATATGAAATTTGATGCAAAAAGGATTTGATTTGAGTGGTTAAAGGTGAGTTCTTGATTTGTTCTCTCAAATCTCTCTTTCTCTCTCAAGAATATGGAGCCTCTCACTCTAGGGTTTGATTTTGTGGCACACCACTTAAAATGATGAGAAAGATATGTATTTATAATGCCCAAGTGAAACTATGTCGTTTTGGAAGAAATGGAAAAAATATGGGCATTTTCGCGGTACTCGCGTCAGTGCAGCGACTCAAGATTCGAGAGCTTCGAAACATGACCAAACGACATCGAAACCTTTCGTGATATATCGTTGGAAAGGTATGGAAGTTACTTTCTACTCGTTTTATAGAATGACATTTCGATGTCTGTAGAAAAAGTTATGGTCAATTGAGTGACCAAAGGTCAGAAACAGACAACAACAGAGTTGCCCTGTTTTGGTTGTAACTTTGGAGATTTTAAAACCAATCCAAACGGTCATGAAATATTACGAATAATATACCGTTGGAAAGGTATGGGTGTCTAGTTGTACAGAATTTTCAAAATCTTTTGAAGTTTTGTATAAAAAGTTATGGTCATAAGACCATGCAAAGGTCAGTTTTGAAAAACATTTAAAACATTGAAATCTAATCTTTTGAAACTAGACACTTTACTCCAAACAATCAAATCAAAACTACCACTTATCCAAGAGAAGAATGAGACCTTCTCAAGTGGTCAACCATCGCGCTAAGACATGCACACCATGTGCAAGCGCGGACGTTTCCGATCACACAAACGGAAACGAATTACACCACACTAAGAATAATAATGAAGTGCAAGTGTGGGAAGTGAATGCATCCTAATGCCTAAACATGTCATGGCATTTCAATGAACAAGATGCAATCAAAATAAAACATGCAAGAA